>OV277699.1:1075000-3575000 GCA_922987775.1 Agonopterix subpropinquella
GCTCCAATTCGTCAGACTTTTCTTTTAATATCACTGCAACATTATAAACAATACAATCAGTATAGTAGAGGATTCTCTTCATACATTTTGGCTATAATTGTGCGCTTCGGGTTAAAAGCATCAAATTTCTACCATGGATAGGGTGTTCCTTGGTGATCATTTTCAGATGTGGAGGGAAGTCTGATTCGTCCCCTGTGCGCGGGGGGAGGGGGGTGAAGTACGTATCTGGGTCATTGTTTTCATTATTATTTTACGGATCAGTTAATGCTACTAGGGCTTGTGTGGTATCGTTTTCGAGTAAAACAGATACGAGGAATTCATTTTTACTGCATAATAGGCATATTTCCATACAATAAAATAATGTTTTACACGAAAAAGTAAAAACCATTGCCTTGATTTTTTTTTTAAAACATCTATATCTTTGGAAATCTTGATAAATATAAGTAAACAAAATTAAGCAAATAAAGGTTATTTAGTCTAGTTTATAAAAACATATACTTGTTGGACACTTATCATACAACAACTACAAGAAAAAAATTCATTTACGCGTCGAGGTAAAGCAGCATAATTCGTTTACTGCGGATTACGAGTGATGGTTTGGAGGTAAACATACGAGTAATATGTAACTTTATAATTTCGATAGCAAACGATTATTTGTTGAAAATTAAATAGAAAAATAAATTAGACATAGTCTTAATTGGATATAATAAGAAGCGGCAACAATTTTAAAGGGATATAATTCGGAGCGCGCTCCATACAAACGAAGTCTGGTTATATTTCTAATATTATCCAAGTAAAATCAATGAAATTTTACAGAAACAGTCTACAAACTAATATCTATGCTCGCTCTTGAAATACATACATACATAAATTCACGACCATAATCCCTTACGGGGTGGAAACTTTGCTACAACGACCAACAACAATGTTAAGCGTGCAGTGCGTTGTAGCAAGGCTCACTTTGACCATATTGAACATTTCACGTTGAAGGTTCACGATGAAATGACGTGTCAGGTGATGACAGGGGGCTAATCTCTCGCCCACAAAACACTGCCAAACACTTTATCACTTAGTCGCCTCGTGCGACACCCACGTGAAGAAATTGGGTAGTCCATCCTAAGCCGGCAGTTTCACAGACAGTCAAAGCTAATGCGGTCAACCATCAACAATACAAATCTTTCTATTAGGAATTGAGTCCTCACTTATTTCGTTTGAGTTCTTCAAAGGCCCTATTTACTTCAGGCTTAGTGTAAAGATTTCCAAGTGTCCAAAGCCGTTCTTTTCCCCTTGCCTGAAAAGAACCACATACCGTATCATACCGGTTAAACCGATACTTAGTTTTGCAGGCCAGTGTATTGGCCGATACCTGCATTGTGTCAAATTCATTGACACCACCAATTCGTGAATACCCTACCTTGTTATTTATCGAAGCTTGAACCAAAACCGAAAGCAAATCCATAACTCAGAGAGAGCTAATTTACTGAAAAACCCCCACCACTAGTAGGTTACTCGTACGATACATCAGTGTCTACGGTTGCATATGATATGATCACTCTTCTACGTCCTTTTGGCATTGAATCTTCCAAGTGTAAAAAGTTACTAGTGTCAGCCTCCTCGGGCGAACATGGGGCCAATTGACTCAAATCTGAGGCAGCGGCAGAACAAAGAATTTTACTCCTATTCGTTGCGTCGATTTCTTTTTCTGTTGCCTCTACACTGGAAGAACTGATTGTTGTGACAAGAATGAGAATAATTCGGTTCTATTTTCATATACTCGAAGAAATAAAATTTCTCTCTTTCTTTCTTATACACTTTTTTGGGCATTGCATCCGTAGGAGGTACAAGGAAAAGTGTGGCATCTATCTGCTCTCTCATGGCAATTTTGACGCGACAAATCGGAATAAAGTTGTTTGTTCATTTGTGTCATTTTGCCTCATGATCACCCGAGCGAGGAGGCTGACACTCGTATATTCTTACATTTTTATAGATGTTGCGTGAAAAGGGGATTAGAATAATGATTCGCACCTCAGTCAAAAAGCCACTTGCTGGCTTTGCGTGGCTTTTTTCAGTAAATTAGCTCTCTCTAAGTTGCTTTTGGTTATAGTTAAAGCTTCCGCTAAATAGTTAGGTATTCATTTCATTTCTTTAGGGATGGACTGGACGAAAGATACAGTCGAATCGCACTCAATTTAGAGTAGACTACTCTTCCCGAGGCAGAAACTATATCTGCAGTGCTAATAATGTCGTGCTGCTTTACAAAAGATGTTGGTAGGTACTGGACGGTGCATTTACACCGCAGCTGCACTCCAAATTCTCAGCGCTATGATTTTAAGCCGGCAATAATTGCCGATTTTCCTATATACTTAACAATTATTAAATGTTTTTTTTTGAGGAGCCTAAGCTCCTAGCGCGCTCCGAATTATATCCTCCTAAGAGGATAGATATAGGAGAGGGAGCGCGCTCCATAAAAACGAAGTCTGGTTATATATTCAATACTAAATAATTAAAGTTAACGAAATTTTTCAAAAACAATTTTTTATTTATATTATTAATTTATTATCAACTAATCTCTATGCTTGTATTGTGCCCGATTTTCTTTCAATGCTAGGGTTAATTTAAGATTTGTATGGAAATCTTTGAGGCACTGTAAGTTCGAAACTATACATTTTTACGAAAATCTGAGACAATACGAGCATAGATATTAGTCTGTAGACTGTTTCTGTAAAATTTCATTGAATTTAATTGGATAATATTGGAAATATAACCAGACATCGTTTGTATGGAGCGCGCTCCGAATTATATCCTTTTAAAATTGTTGCCGCTCCTTATTATATCCATTAAAACTATGCTTAATTTATTTTTCTATTTAATTTTCAACAAATAATCGTTTGCTATCGAAATTATAAAGTTACATATTACTCGTATGTTTACCTCCAAACCATCACTCGTAATCCGCAGTAAACGAATTATGCTGCTTTACCTCGACGCGTAAATGAATTTTTTTCTTGTAGTTGTTGTATGATAAGTGTCCAACAAGTATATGTTTTTATAAACTAGACTAAATAACCTTTATTTGCTTAATTTTGTTTACTTATATTTATCAAGATTTCCAAAGATATAGATGTTTTAAAAAAAAAATCAAGGCAATGGTTTTTACTTTTTCGTGTAAAACATTATTTTATTGTATGGAAATATGCCTATTATGCAGTAAAAATGAATTCCTCGTATCTGTTTTACTCGAAAACGATACCACACAAGCCCTAGTAGCATTAACTGATCCGTAAAATAATAATGAAAACAATGACCCAGATACGTACTTCACCCCCCTCCCCCCGCGCACAGGGGACGAATCAGACTTCCCTCCACATCTGAAAATGATCACCGAGGAACACCCTATCCATGGTAGAAATTTGATGCTTTTAACCCGAAGCGCACAATTATCGCGGGAAATAGCTCTACTAGTAGGGCTATTGTGTAAGTTTCTTATTATATCGATACAAGATCGGTAATCTTAAGACTGAAGTATCTTACGTATAGCTGGGACAGACTTTTCTTTGGAAAAGTGTCAGGAAGGGGTACAGATTTTGTAGGCCAGGGGTCGGGAAGGGGAAACAGATTTCGTAAGCCAAGGGCAGGAAGGGGTACGGGTTTCGTAGGCCATGGGTGAGGAAGGTGAAAGGATTTTACAGACCCGAGGTTCAATGAGGGGGTATGGCTTTCGTAGACCAAGGGTCAGGAAGGCATACGAATTTCGTAGGCTAAGGTTCAGGAATGATCAATCAATCAATCAATCAATATTTATTGCTTTTTCATGTGGTTTACAAAGATGTTCTTAGAAATATTTTACAAGTTCCTGTCATGAACCCTGTGAGGGCACAGCAAATAACAATAAGAATTTATCAAAAGTAAATAAATCATAGAAAATTTTAACATGCCTACAAAAATTTTAATTTTAAAATAATATGAAAGAATATTTAATTATTTAATTATTACATCTAGATTAATTATAAAAAAAACATGCATTATAGATAGTAAAATATTATCAATTATTAGACTCCTGGAAAAACTCTTGCAGCGAGTAATAGCTTTTATTAATTAGCAAATCCTTTAATTGGCGTTTGAATTTATTAGGGTTATTTTTTTTGGGATGTTGTTATATATTTTTACACACATTGAAAATGGTCCGGAGTGAAATATATGTAATTTTGATTTTGGAAGGGCAAGTCTACTTTGAGGTCGTAGGTTGGTTGGCCGAGAGTAGAGTGGAAACATGTTATTATTCTTTTTCACAAAATTACAAACTTCCAGTATGTATAACGACGTGAGCGTTAATATTTTATACTTAATAAAATACGGTTTGCAGCTTTCTAGATTTCCTATATTCGCGATTATACGAACGCATTTCTTTTGGAGTCTGAATAGATTTGTGATCGTGGTACTATTTCCCCAGAGGATTATTCCGTATTGAAGCCATGCGTGTGCATACGAATAGTAAGCAGTAGTTGCGGTTTTAATATCTGTAGTTATTTTCAACTGATATAGGGCGTAAGAAAATCGTGATAGTTTTAAGCTAATTTTATTTATATGATCTTTCCAATTTAAATTTGTGTCTATATTGATACCCAAAAGTGGATATGTATCTACACACTCCAGCATTGTATTTTGATAGGTATAATCAATTTGGTAGGACATTTTTGGCAAGGTCGAAATTGCATTAATTTTGTTTTTATAAAATTTATTTCTAGGTTGTGTTCGTTTAGCCAATTTACTATTTGAGTTAGAGTATCTGTTAATTTATTTTTCAATTCTGATGTATTTCTACATGGAAAAACTATCGAAATGTCATCCGCAAATAGGGAACAGGTACTATCTATAACTTTGGGTAACGTGGTGGCACCAATTATGGACACTTTAAGCACCAAGTCTCACATTTATTGCTAAAAATTTTTTATTTATTGAATACCAGCATTGTGAGTTTAATATTATATAGTCAGATAATAAGCGCTCATCACTAACTGCTAAAAGCTATAAATAGTCTAATAAGTTTTGAAATAAATATGATTAAAAAAGATCAACCAAAAGATGCCCAAAATCCAGTAATGGACAGTCAAATTCCAGTAATGGACATCCAGTGATGGACAGTGAAGATCCAGTCTTGGACACCCAGTGATGGACAGGTATAAATTAAGTTTAAATTCTTCTCTTCGCGAATTAAACGATGACAACAATCCCAGTGCTTGGTCAATGCAAGTCGTTTGGTTAGCGACATTAGCCTTGTCTTACAAACAAAAATCTGGTGTTGCAGTCAAGATCGCCTCCGTAAGAAGGAAACTCTTTAACGGCTAATAGCACTGACTTCAATTTTTTATATAGGTACAAACAATTTGGGTTTAAAAAAATATATTCTACAAAAATTTGGTGCAGCCAGGATCGATTCTGCACGAGGGAACTCCTCAAAGGTCCATTTTTTCACTCATTTTAGTATCAATGCACGTTCGGTTATGCCTTTTCAACTTCAAACTTTTCAAAGAAAAGATTTTTATATTTGTAAAGTCTATTGGGATGGGGCAATGCTGAATTCTATTTGTAATGCAGGCACTACACTCTCGCGAGAACTTCTCGGCGAGAACTTTCAATGAAAAATAACTACGGCTCAGGACGCGAGAACGAGAACAATGAAGGGCATCCTCTGTCTCGTTTCCGGCCCTTCTCATGCGTTCTCGGCGAGAATGTAGTGCTGCAAAGCAGGAGTGTGGATTCCCTTCATTGTTCTCGCGGCGTCCTGAGCCGTAGTAATTTTGCTTTGAAAGTTCTTGCCAAGAATTCTTGCTTATTAAATAAATTCTAAATTTCACAGTAGGTATAGGTAACTGAAAATATTGACCTCGCTTCGCTTGTCCTGTAAGGTAATAATTATCGCAGTATTTATTTGTTGGACTGTCAACCGAGATTCAGAAATGTCTTTTGAGCGTGAGTAGAGTCTAATCTGGATCAAAAATGTATGGGAGTTCTTTTGCCCATTGCATAGACCAAATTTTGATTAATTAAATTCAGTTTGAGTTACAGGTGAGTTAGGTCCAGAACTAAATACTAATGAGTTTTTTCATGATAATTTTAATGTCGGTTGATTATAGTAGGTGAATTCTGTGGCGAAGAGCTTTAGTGTCATCAATGGTGTCCTCACTAAGGCTCTCCATCGTTAAATTCACAGATTGGGATAGCACAGCCACAACAGCTCTAGCTATCTGCTCATGTGTAGGTATAATATTTTTCAAGAAATAAAGAGATCCAGTTATGAACACCCAGTTATGGTCATTATAACTGGGTGTCCATGACTGGATATCTTTATATGTCCATAACTGGAAGGATACATTTTTTTTCAAGTTTACAAAGACTCATAGTATCAGGAGACTTTATAGAGACATGTAAGCTATAAAACTTCAAAATAATTAGAATCGACACGTGTCTATTACTGGATTTTTAGGCTCGAGCCTATCCAGTAATGGACACTCCCGCCAAAACTCGAAAATAAAGTTATATCTCTTTAATTCCTTCATAAACATGTATTAGATTGTATAACTAAGGGATATATTCATCGCATAATTACGTTTTTATCAGAAACTAGAAACCATCGATCAAAATATACAATGACTTTCTTAGCGATTTGGCTAAGAAAATACGACAAATCGATAAAAATGACACACATATTTTTTTTCATCTTGTCATTCTAAAACATAGCGGCAGAAACATACGGTATTTATAAGTATGGAAGATAGATGTCTAACCTTTGTGTCAACAATGTTTCTAATCGTTAAATACTTTTCATACTCTTATTTTTTGCGAAAAAAAAGTAAAAGTGTCCATCACTGGTGCATTGTCCATTACCGGTGCCACCACGTTAAGTCGTTTATATATATCAGGAACAAAACGCATCCAAGAACGCTTCCTTGGGGTATGGATTTAGTGACGTCTCTTTGTTGTGACCTTACATTAGTGCTCCATCCTGTATGGAGGTTATAGTGGGTACAGATTTCGTAGGTCACGATCAGGAACAGGAAGGTGTAAGGATTTTGAAGACCCAAGGCCCAAGGTTCAATGAGGGGTACGCCCACACGATACGAAGAAGAATAAGGGGTACGGATTTCGTGGGTCAAGGGTCAGGGAGGGGTACAGATTTCGTAGACCAAGGGTCGGGAAGGGGTAAGGGCTTCGTAGGCCAGGGGTCAGAAAGGGGTACGGTACGGTTAAGGAATACAAACCTTGTGTTTGTTTGAGCTGTAACGCGAGGCAGTCGCACATGTTCGCGCGGTCTTGCTCTCTTTCCTCCAGCGTTGCCAACCGCTGCCGCAGGCTCTTCAGCTGCAATTAAAATCAATCTTTACAGTTGTAATAAACTATAGATTGGTCTATCGCAAAAACCTTCGCCTTGCTTTTTCAAAAATTAGCTAAGTATCTCTGTTAATTATATTATAATAATTACAGAATTATGTAAAATTATTTATATGCCTAGTTGCTTAGATCAAAATAAAAGGCCTTACACGAGCATTTCAAACCAGAAAAATTAGGCAAAACAATTGACAGTTTTACTTCAAATATTTACCGAGATGACAGACCAAGTGTGCTTGGGCCTATCCATTAATTTTACTTTCATCTAAGCCTAGTGGTAGACCACAGATAACTTGTTTACATTCGGTACTAACAGCTTTTTTTGATTCATCATCAATGGTCTAGATTGGGCTAGTTGGCAAATTCTGTCTATCTTACCGTCTTTGTCTTGTCTTGTTCTTTGAAATACTTGCTTTAATGCAATTCTTTATTATCAAATAAAGAATTGCATTAAAGCAAGTATTTCAAAGAACGTTTTCAAAACGTCTCTAAGCATAGCATTTGCTCACGACTATATTCCCCGAGTCGAGTCAGAGATATTCTGAAACTTCAGAACATCCACGTTTCACTAGTAGTACCGAAACTCTGTCCAGTGTGACGGGGAGTGAGCCCGTCGCCACTTGTAATGGACAGTAGGTAAAATACATGCCTCGAAATTGAAGCATGCATACATTCCTCACGATGTTTTCCTTCACCGAAAAGCCAGTGGTGTTACAAATTACAAATCGTACATAAATTCCGAAAAACTTATTGGTACGAGTCGGCCTGGACGGGGATCGAGCCATCGCCTCCTGCACGGCAGGCAAAGTTACTCGCCACTGGACCACCACGGCATCCACGTCTCTAAGATCTAGCAATAGTCATGTCTGCTGACTGATGACATGTCGAAAATCGACTTGGAATGACTTCGATGTGAAGCACAAAGGACCTACCATGTCCCCTCGAAAAGGGCAAAATCTATACATGCCTGTCTTTGTTACTTTGCGAATGACAAAGCGAGCGTACGTAAAGGATTTCTTGTTTTGAAGGAAGGGTAAGGTGTGGATAAAAGCGGATATTGTGGATTAAAATGTAAAAGAAGAACCTCATCATCTCTCTCGCTCAGCACACTCGAGAGTTGTTTGCAGTCTTTGTTCTTCTGACAGAGTGCGCATTCCAACTCACACGTGCGCTTCTTCAGATCTCCCATTTGCATCTGTGAAAGATTTGTAACTGCTAAAGAGTAAGTATACTACTCAAAAGGAGATTTAAAAAGTATATAAAGTGTAGATTGCCTACATGAAATTATCACGTTAGTTCACGTTTCATCCTGCCTTAATGTATGTAGGTACACATTTTATAGACGTCCAAGGGACTGTCTACCCTGAGGTTGTGTTAAAGAAAAATCTTCTCAGCGATAAGACCGCTTCAACTGGACTTATGTATCTCTATTAAAGATTGCGTAGGTACATTTTGTTTTTGATGTCCAATAAAATATAGTAGGTAGATAATTGATTGATTGACTCTACCTTTTGATTCCTTTAAACTAAAGGGTCAAAAAAAATCTGTATATTTCCATTTGTTATGCAATTTAAGCCTAGCTGAATTTTCTGCTAAATAAAAAAGAATTTTGTTGCCATACAAAAAAACGAAACTAGCGCCACGCTCTTAACACGTGAGCAGATATTACTTACGTTCAAATTCTCATTTAACTCTTTGAGCATTTTGTTTTCGTCTTTCAAGCCACACGTGCAGTCAAACTGGAAGAAAAGTTCAGGATAAATGGAAATTATAGTCACAATAATACGTGATATAGTCACTTAACAGCTTATCTGACGGATTGGTTGACATATCTTCCATACGAAATATGGCAAACGATCTGTCAGACAAGCTGTTAAGAACTTAACCAAAAGTGGTGAAACAAGCCGTAACTCAAGCAAAAAGTATTATTGTGGCATGCAGTCTCAAATCTGTGAGGAAAAACTCAGTCTCAAATTGTTACGTTTAAAGCCTGACCAGAAATGTATAAGGAAACTTCCCCGCATCACCCGCATGCTGGATATAGACTGATGAATTTCATTGGTCGTTACCTCGCCTGCGCAGTCCCCGCATATGCAGCATCGACAGAGTTAGGTATCGACCAATGAAAATAAGCCCAAAATGCATACAAGACGTCGTCATTTGACTTTATCAAGAGAATAATAAATAATCTCATAATAAATCTTTATGGTAAAAAAACTAGAGGCAAGCATTGCTAGAGCTGCATGCTTTAGTAAAGGTTAAGGCACACACACACACACATACAACAGCACGCACGCACAAACGCACGCACTCACGCAAACTCGCATGCATGCACTCACGCAAACCCGCATGCACGCACTCACGCAAACTCGCATGCATACACTCACGCAAACTCGCATGCACGCACTCAGAACGTACTGTCAACATATCTCTAAGCCGCACCAGCTGCTCCATGATGTCCTGAAGGTCCTCTCCGACCTCCGTCGCGAGAGACTCGCTCGCTTCGCTCCGTTCCCACATACCCTGAACGAATCAAACGCCACTGTGTCAGTATACTGTTTATTTGGTCATAACAATTGCAAGGGTTAATACGAGCTTTTGTAGGTAACAAAACAGTTATAAAATCTTTAAGCTATGTTATACTAAACTAAACTAGAATCGAACAAGTTTCGGTTACGCTAGTAGACAGAATGTCAACGTATCTGCGTATGAGATAGCTATATGGAGTTGGAGTGGAGATATGCAATTTACACACGTGTTACAATTACAAAAAAATGCGCTTTTTTGAAATTAGTTTCTTGTTCCACACACCCTCCTATTGAGGCATGCAGGGGCAGTGGGGCGTATTTAAGGCCGATGATGATTATTATTTTCTTGAACAATGTTCTGTTGCATGCATTAGATAGTTCCACACGTCAGTTATAAATACCGAGTCGTTGTTAGAATTGCTTAGAAAATTATATATTTCCAGTTTCAAGTCTTCTACTTCAACTGCTATGTTCTGAAAATAAACAAAAGGATTGTCAATATATAGTTTGTAAGGTATAAAATTTTATAGCTCAGCTATTAAGGCCCAGGAGCTTTGCATATTACGACGGGCTGCATCGGGGCGGAGCGGACCGCATCGTCGCAGCGGAAAATGCGCACTTCACACATAGAGCGTGCCGGGTCGCAACGCATTGACGGATTTTTAGTTTAGACAGTAGCGTAGCGAGGGGGGGGGGGGGGCAACAGCCTCGAGCGGCACTTTTCTAGGGGCGGCTAATTCGGGAAAAATATAGATTAATTGAGCTGTCTGTAACCACTTCGTAGAGCAGAGAAAATCGCTTCACTCGCTCTAAGTTTCTGTTTTAATTACTGTGCCTACACATAAACCTAGACCGAGCTTCGAGCTTGTTTCGCTCGATCCATAGCTTTTACCTAGGTTACTTTGCACGTGCTTTGTACGTAAAAAACTATTGGCTATGTGCACGACACTAGCGCCACACTAGCGCGGCGTAGCGCATAAACAATGTCGGCCAGCCGTGAATTATCTACACTATTATAGTACTGTAAAGACTGTGTTTGTTCGAGGATTCTGCCAAAACTACTGGACCGATTTTGATAAAACTTTTTATATTTAAAAGCTTATTATTAGTGTTAAAAGCTAGCTTATATTTTATTCCGGTCTATGATGACGGGAGCGCATGCGGACGAAGCCTCGGACAAAATCTAATTTGAATTCCCATACAATTTTTTACCTCAGTTTTAACACCTTTGGGGGTTTAAAATGCGACAACCCTTTTTTAAGTGAGCATCTTGATGCCAATAGAAACTTCCATGCCAAATTTTAAGTTATTAGTCTTGACAGTTTTGGAGATTTCGTGTTAGGTTAGTGTGCGAATTTGCATAGATTCAAGCAAATCTGACACAGCTTCACCGTCAGTAGTTCAAATTTCTGCCACCCCGCTCTAAGAGATTCGTACTGAGGAGAAAAGTCGAGGTCGCTTCACTGGCTCTAAGTTTAAATTTTTGCATGGATAAACTAAAAGATGTCTGACCACAATGCGAATATAGATGTGCAAAATAATGTCGAGCTCGCTTTGCTCGCTCCGTTAATTTTTGTTGTAGATTTTCTTATAATGAGAAGGGGGCTGCAAAATCAGTCGGGCGCATAGAGTAAGAAGAGATGGCATATCGGCTTGTTTCTATAGAAAATGTTGTCGCCAACAAAGGGGGTGAAAAACGGGTGAGGGGAAGGGTTAACATTTAAATACGCTACTTCCCGCTATTATGACGTCAGGCCCAGTTGAGTATCTGTGCACAGTTCGATACAACATCTCTACCCCAGGGGAGCGCGTTATTTTCTCTATGGTCGGGCGGTAGAAACCTACGCTACGGCACTGAGTTTAGTTAGACGTACTTATTGTTAAAAGTTCCGCTTATGGTATGGCGCACTGCGACGGGCCGCATCGTATTGACGAAAATTCGTCGTGCAATAATACGTCCCTCTACGGTCCGGCATAGTAGGTATGCTAGAGTTCATATAAATTGTATAGAAGTGATTTGAGCGGATTTTTGCGCTGCGGCCCGACCAGATGAGCACCGTCCTAATATGCTCTTACCTTAACAGCGCTAGAAAATTATATACCTTTTCGTTTAACAAGATGAAAATATTTAAGAGCGGAATGACGGGGTTTAGCGATTCAGCAATCGTTCTCCGACGACCAGTTTGCCACGGGACTGTTCGCCGAGCGCCCCGTTTGCAAGTTTTTAAATATTTAGGTATGAATAATGCCAGAAAAAACCACTTACTTGACAACGTTCTAAGGACCATTTTTGATTGTTAATAACAGTCTCCAGTCGACCGATCCTATCAATCTTCTCTTTCTCCATCCATCGGACGTCCAAGTAAGACTTTCTCAGCATTTCTATTAACTCCTCTTGCTTTGCTGTCTGAAAAATATGGATTTTATGGAAATGTAAATTATCCCACAAAGACTTACTAACTTATGGACGTTGGGTCTAATACAAATTTCTTTTTCAAAACAAGTTCTACTCACCTCGTAGAAGCACTCTCTATACAGATCTTCTATAACTGACAAGTTGTTCTGGAGTGATTTCACTAAATTTTTCTGTGTTTCCAATTCCTAAAACGATACGGCATCAAAATTAAATTAGTATGTACCTATAACTATAGTTTGTATAATCACCGCTATGTAAAGGCTTTTATAATCAAATTAAATTGTACGACGACAGAAAATGAGCTTACCTGAAAAACAAAGTAAAATTAAGGAAAATGTTTTATTTTCGGACAGGACTTGGAACTCAAACCTGACAATCCGGGGCTTTGCTTTCGTCTCTTAAGCTACCGACATTTTGATAAGCGACGATCTTTTAAAAAAGGTAGTACATTGACTATAAACATGTTATAATAACAAACAATATAAATATTTTGAAATAACAATGTAGGTAAGTCTCAAACATAATTGATTTTTAAACATGGTACAGCCATGTTGTGTGGGTTCAAATCCCGCCCGAGACTGAATTTTTCAATCTTTAAATAATAAAATCAAAGAACCCAAAGCACTTCAATTCGTCGATGAATAGTTTAATTTAAATAGACTTGATAAAAGCTATTCAATAATAAAGCGCAATGAGGTCAGATTAAGTCGAATAGCACAAAATATTCCAGAAGGGCCGGCTTTACACAAATGAGTGAAACAGGTGCACACACGCACACGTAGACGCGCACGCAAAAGTCGCAGCACGAATCTCTAGCGCTGACCTTGAATGCGCTGACCGTATGTACAAAGCACTATGCACTATTTTCGCCTAACTTCACTCATTCGAGCGCTAGAGTTTCGTGCCCGGAGGTATACGTACACCAAGGCTGCGTTCAGAACCTTTTCGTGCGGTTGTTTTTTCAACTCGCTCTATGGTAGAACGTCTTTCACCGAGGCTCTGAACGGCGTTTAGTGCGAAAAGTTGCGCTCGGGGTGCCCTCTGGGTGCACATAGGGTGTAGGTTCTGAACGCAGCTCAATGTCACATCAAATCGGTCGAATCATCAAAACGCCAGTACTATCAATCTATTTATTTTGTGTCCGTCCGTACGTGCGCGTCTAATAGGTGGGTGGCTGTGGCTGGCCTTTTGCCCACAAAAGCACTGCAAAAGATCTTCTGATTGAGAAACGTGATTGGTCTGATAATCCTCTTAAAGAACAGTCAGCGCGCCTGTTTCGCTCGTTGCGTGGAGCTCTTCTGGGCCGTTGAATCTGAACCTACTTTGTGCTAGTAGTTTGCTTACCTGCGTTTGCACTGATGCATCACTCTTGTCTACTTCGCAGCATGGGTTCAATAGTTTCCTCATCTTTTGCAACTGCAAGAGAGAATATTATTTATTACTATTTGTCGTGATATTTGGGTCTACCAAGCACAGATTGTATCTGCAACTCGCCACCGACGCTCTATTGAGAGTCCATACAGTGGCGTAGCGTGCGTTTCCGCCGCTCGGGGCACATACCAATTTTGCCGCCCCCATTATCTTTATAAGAAGGTCTACCCAAAAAATTACGGAACGAGCGCAGAGAGCTCAAAATTTTTTAGGCCATCGAATAGATGAGATGAATAGAGGTTGCGGTCAGACATCTTTTTGTTTATCCATGCAAAAATAGGAACGTAGAGCGAGCGAGGATTATTTGTGTACAGTGGTGAAAACAGACAGTTAGAGCGAGCGGAGCGAGCTCGACTTTTCACCGGTCTACGAATTGGTTATAGAGAGAGCTGAATCAATCTACATTTTTAGCAGTTTTGCCGCCCCTAGTAAAGTGCCGCCCGGGGCAAATGCCCCCCCTCCCCCCTGCTCCCCCCCCCCCCCCCCTCGCTACGCTACTGAGTCCATACCTATTATGTGTATAAGAAGCAATAATATCTAACCTCGTTGTTCTTGCAGTCCAGTTCGCGGCGCAGCTGCGCTGATCGTATGGTGAGCGTCGCTATCCGCTGCTCGGCCACGTCCAGGCTCTCAGTCTGTACGCGCACCGTGTCTTCTTTGTTTTGTAACTGTTGCGAACAATTGATTTTGTTTGTTTACATTGTATGTGCTTCAAAACATCAAACTTAACAACTTTCGCTATGGGGCCAACATCGAAACCCAGAAAAAAGTTCTGGTTGTTCCATAGAATACGTCAATGGCTACTCGCTCGACCAAAATCTTTCATACATAGGTAGGTAGGTACATAACCGATTTTATTTCACTATTTCAATATTGAATCCATATTGAAAGTTATTCCGTATGATAGTCTGAAGCACACCCTCTAAAAATATGTATAACGCAACATCGCCTCAACGACCGGTCGTGCGCTGCCCTCATCCAACGGGTTCCCGCCGCCTTGACCAGGTCGTCGGTCCACCTTGTGGGGGCTTTCCCACGCTGTATTTTCCGTTACGCGGGCCGGCTCCAACTGTTCTGCGAGCAATGTGCACCGCCCTTTGCCAATTTAGTGAAGCAATTCTTCGGGATATATCAGCCTAGTTCTGCTACGGATCTCTTCATTTCTGATTCGATCCCAGGGAAACTCCGAGCATAGCCCTCTTCATTGTATCTCATTATTTCAATCTAAAGCCCTAATATGCTCACCCTGTGTGAGTTGTAGTGAAGTCAATAGTCACCCACAAAGGGAAGTATAATGTGAATGAATAACTCACAATCTGCAACGTCGCGAGCAGCTTGGTGTGGTAGTACTGCGCGCGCGCTGCGTCGCACGCGCTCCCGCTGCCGCTCGAAGCACCGCTCTCCTGTGTAACAGCAGAGCACGCTTACATCCCTTCAAGCACCAACATATCTCGTCTCTGATGCCCATGGATATACCGTGTGAGACTACCGTTAAGTAAAGATACTACACAGCGTAATTCCACCACGTCAGAGGCCGTAAAGCGGGCTGAAAAAACTCTGACACCAGGGCCTTGCCCACACGATAAGAAGAAGGGCGTAATTGAAATGAGTTTGATGTTCTGATTCTGAACCACCCCTTAAAATGTGTCGACTCTTTTCAATTACACCCTGTAGATTTTCAGCCAAAACCAAATAACCCAAACTGAACATGGCATCTCTCCTAGTTTCGGCCAGAAATGTATGTCATCATCATCATCAGCCTATACAGGGTGAAAAATGCGTTACATACTTAAGGGGGTGCTTCAGACCATCAAACTGAACAACTTTTACTAAAGCACCAACATTGAAATAAAAAAACAAAATCTGCTGTCCCATACCTTTTTATTGTTACCTAATCAAGCCGCGATTGATTGACGTTTTCTATGGAACAGTTGATTTTTTTCGAGATTTCAATGTTGGCCCCATAGTAAAAGTAGTTCAGTTTGATGGTTTGAAGCACCCCCTGAAGTACCTATGTAACACATTTAACTTTACACACTGTATACGTCCCACTGCAGGGCACAGGATTTCTTTTTCAGTAAATGCAGTTTTCCTCGGGATGTTTCCCTTCACCGTTTCAGAGCAGTCGCTGTTACTATAAGGTAGTAATTATAGTACTCTGTGCTATAAGTTAGAAAAACTTATTAGGACATGGTATGTAGACGCTCCCTCATGGCATGTGCACGGCCGGGCCATATTTTGCTGGTTTTCAAAAGCTATCTTCTCCTTATTTGAAAGACATAGAAATTTATGAAAAGTATAGCAATAATCTTCAGCTTCTCGGCTTTAGTTGCCATACAACATACTTTTTATTTTTCTATAAAATACATATGAAACCTGTGCTCAAAGTAAAGCCTAAATATTGGAAAAAATCGGTATTATGTGCATCTACTTTACAAGTTGAAGTCGCTTTTACTTGCGACGCACACCATTGTGTAGACAATATTATGATCTAAAATTGCTATTTGAATTTTTTTTTTTAAGACCAATATTTAATGAGTTAATTTGAAAATTTTAAAATCTCGTCCACGAAGAGAGTGCGCGGGCGACGGGCGGGTGGTTTCGCAGTTCGCCTCCGGCGCTTATGGGAAACGTACGTGTCACTCTCGCGTCCGCTGCCACCCGTCGGCCGTTTCGAATTTTCTTTTCGTGAAATTATATTTCATTTATGGATTTTATGGTTTTGTTAGAGGTGGATTAAAGTTGTGCTATTCATCTTTAATAAAAGACGTTTTTCTAACATATCTACCGAGAAGGAAGCTGTGAATTTGTTTTATATTCAATTGTGCTGGATTTATTTTGGACATTTAATTGGACATTATTATCCGAGTGAAAATCCCAAAATATCGAAGACAAAAGTGAGCGAGCATAAGGAATGCACATAACATGTAAGTAATTTATATTACCTAGTTGCAGTGTGTAAATTTTATTTCATCAAACTGAACAACTTTCTCTATGGGATCAATATTAAAATCGCGAAAAAAAATCGGCTGTCCTATACCTACATTTCAGCCGAGTTATGTTTGCAGTTTGTATGGGACAGCGGAATGTTTTTTCACGATTTAAGTGTTGGTCCCGTAGTAAAAGTTGTTCAGTTTGATGGTTTAAGTAGCTGTCCCATTTTATTTTACATCCTGTATTTACCCCCCTAAGAACCTACAAATCATGCAAGCTGCATGCTATCTGTAAACATCTGTAAACTATAAATAATTATGATATTTGTTTTAGGCATATGCAAACGACAGGTCAAGATAAATCCAGAGAACATGACATGTCATCATCCAAATCTCAACAATATGATAACGGGTGAGTACTAATAAAGATTTACTCACTAAATGATCTGCTTATGATAATTGATAAGTGATATGAGCTCCCTAGGGAGTATTATATTCCTTGGATATGAGTGATAACAAGTGATAAAATTTTTTTGTCAGAACGCATCCATAGAGTTATGAAAACAACAGACACGCACAGCGTTCTCTCTTTTTTCTTTTCGTGTTTTGTTTGTTTGCGACGATGGGAATAATAGTAATGAATAAAGGAAAATGATTATAATGATTTCGACTTCCTCGACTCTTGACGGATGAGGTCAACAGCCCGCGGAAACTATGACAGATAGTAGTATGGACCTCGAACAAATTTCATAGTGGACCCTGGTCAGATTTGGTTAGCGGTGAAAAAAAATTCAAAATGGCGCAATCCTAGAAGGTTTTCGTTTGATAGCTCATCATTTTTAAAATCTGGTATACAATTTGTGCGAACGAAGTCGCGGGTGAACTCTAATACTTTGTATTATTGCAGACTGAATGCGATCGGTGCTCGAGTGTCTTAACTCGAAGAATTAAAGCAGACCGGGACTGACGCCACTGAAACCCATGAAGATACTGAGTATGAAGATTCTGAATTGGTGAGTGTACCTACATACAATATTTTGAAACCATATTGTAACCTGTATTATGTTGATGTGTTGTTGTGTGTTACTTGCTTTTGTTGCTCGCGTCTTTGTCCGCATTGACATGTAATAATGTGGATTATTCCCGTTGTCCCCCACCGCTTCGGCCCCAGTGGTGTCCAACGGGAAACAAATGATCGATGTCCCCCACTAAAATACTACCCGTTTGCTTGGAGTTGGCCGTCGATGACCGTTACAAAATTTCGTCACAGGCACATTAACTGGTCCCGTCGACAAAAAATAATATAAAAAGCAAATAAAAATTTAAAATTAAAAGCGATATTAGCGACCGGGACGGACGTGCCGTACGAGGTTGCGTTGCTAAAGGTTATAAAGTTGCGTTTAATAGGGAACCACTGAAAATAGTTCTATAATCAACTGTATTTTGATTTTTTTTTTCAATAATATAGTGTGCTTTAAACATTAATAATTAACTTGTAATGTTATAGATTCGAATACAACACATATTAATTATTTATGTTTTGAAGAAAGATTCGTAATATACTTCGCTAATCGTAACGAATAACGTAACTATATAAAATTTTCAGTTTTATTAATATTGATTTGTTGTAAGTGTAAGTGTTGTATTCGAATTCATAACATTTAACGCCGAAGCGGTGGGGAACAACGGGAATATCCCAATAATGTAGCCTTTTGTTAATCTAGGTCATGAACGATCTATAGGGTCATTCTTAAGAGGGCTATCGGAGTCCAGTGGCGCCCTCGTCACATTAATAAAGATTTCTCAATAAAGAAAGCCTAAATTAAAAAAGTGCTCAATCGACAAATTACAAAAGCTTTAAGCTATTGTTATACAATACTTTTATAGGTTCTAAACATTCCACTTTTAGACAGTTTCGAATAAAAACAAAAGCGGCCGTTTTTTTTCTTTTTTCAAAATGTGTATGTTTCGACCTTTAAAAAACTTATAAAAATATTCTACGAAAATAGCTTTAAAGCTTTTGTAGTTTTGTCAATTGAGCACTTTTTCAATTTAGGCTTTCTTTATTGAGAAATCTTTATTAAAGTGATGAGGGCGCCACTGGACTCCGATAGCCCTCTTTATATGCTGCGGTTTTTTGCATATTCGAAATCGTGAAAAAATCAGCTGTTCCATATAAAAGTGCAATCTTACTCGACCCAAATGTATGGGACAGTTAATTTTTATTTTTGCGATTCGGTGTTGGTTCCATAAAGAAACTTTCTACACTAATACACTTTTTTGACTAGGTATTGATTTTATTTGCAGTTTCAAACGTACGAAAAAGAAAGAGAAGAAAAAGAAAAAGTTGTTGGAAGAAGAATAGTGTCAGTTACCCACTTTTTTTCAAAATTGCAAGAAATTTCAAACCATGGATCGCTTGGATGCAGATATTAAGCCGGTTTAAAAACTAGTAAAAAGTGCTGAGGACGCTAAGAAAACTAAAGTGGAAACCAGAGAAATGGAAGATAATACAGATGTTTTGATCGATGTCAGTATGCCTATATGTTCTCGGTATCTAGATTTTAAAAATGTTTAAAATAGCGCTTCTTAATAAATAATAAAAAAAATGAAAAAAAATGAAGAAATGAATTTTATGTGCAAAATTACCACCGTTACTAGTCATTATGTCAGTCTAAATGGGCATCTAAACACATTTACGAAACGCGTATTGTTTTGTTAATTTCTAAGCCATTTTTCTTGAGTTTCTACATTTTTCTTGATGCAGCGTGTGGATTGAAAGCACAGTAAAAAATGTATTGGTTATATGCACGACACTATTTATTTTATTTATTTCCTTTTTGGAGAACTTACAGCTAAATAACAGTTCCGTTTCAACAAAGACAAATTGATGGTCAGATGCTGACAACAAGTTACTTAACCAGACTAGATCCATCTAGCGCAGTACAGCCCCGTGAGTTACTTGTATATAAAATGTTGGGATAAAGTTTGTTCTTTTATATTAAAATAAAGTAAAAACTAAATAAATGAGCAATGTTGTCGCTATTAAAAATTATATTATTATACCTAACTAGGTGAAATTCCCATTGTTTGTTACGAAATTCTCATACAAACTTTCACCCCCGTTTTCACACCTTTGGGGGTTGAATTTCGAAAAATATTTTTTGGTGAACACGTAGATGACAATAAAAACATCCCTGCCAGATTTAAGTTAGGAGTCTTTGTAGTTTTAGGTATTTGAGCGTTGAGTGAGTGTCCGGATTTGCATAGATTCAAGCTGCGATCGAATGCGATCGACTTGACGGTTCCCAATACCCACTTCGCACATATCCAATACGATGCTTTGTATCTTGTTATAAAATATGGTAGATTTATTGTAAATAAAGTACTTCTAAATGTCCGCAAGCAAAAACTTTGTTTAAACTTAATACTTTCCCAGATGTAGAAGGTCCTCTGTGAGGATTGAGAGATCACACATTTTAGGTTGTATCTTTTTAATTATCTCTTTAAAATTCTAGGACGCAATTCTACAATTGTTTTAGAACTACTGCTAAAACCTGCATTATTTTATTTACGATTTCGCGATGTGATCTCTCATTGCACACACACATACACCAAAGACTCGGTACCCTCTTAATAATTTAGTTTTTGAAGCATCGATATTCGCTTTATTTTTTCATCAATTCGCTGAAAGTATTTTAAGGGTATGTATGATCAGACCACCAAACTGAACAACTTGCTCTAAGTGAACAACATGGAAATCGTTCCATATCCAATGCTGTTCCCTACAAAACAGCAAGCCTAAGTCTACCCGAATATATCGAATGTATCCAAGCATTTCTCCGAAATTATTAATCGGATTGTGAGCATTTTTTATTGGCTTATATTTACTCCAACTTAGGGAACAGTGCAAGTTTCATCGAAATCGGTTTAGTAGTTTTCAAGATTTGGACTATACGTGTAAGTGTAATGGTCTGGTTTGTAAGTATTTACGCGATAACTTCGGCATTTCTTGACAGATTCGGATGAGCCTTTTTAGTTCTGAAGGAATTAGCGCCGAGATAGTTCCATTTCAATTTGGTGAAGATCTGATAACGCGCTTCGGAGCTACACAATAGAACTCCTCAAAATAAGACAGCAAACCGTCATCCGTCAACCGTCAGCAACATTTTCTTCGTATCGATGTACCCTTAGCGTGTACAGGGTATAACAAAACACCCTAGTAATACTTAAGAGGGTGCTTCAGACCATCATACTGAACAACTTTCACTATCGAGCCAACACCGAGAAATAATAAAAAAAATCAGCTGTCCCATACAAAACTTCGTACCGACTCGATTAAAATGTATGGAACAGCAGATTTTTTTTATTTTTTCTCGACGTTGGCTCCATAGTGAAAGTTGTTCAGTTTGATGGTCTGAACTACCCCCTTAAGTATTACTAGGGTGTTTTGTTACACCATGTATAACTGATATCTGAGTCGAACTAATGTATTTCACCACTAAAAACTGTGAAATAAACAATATTTTAACAAAAATTTAAACCACCTTAAAAAAAACTAAAAAATTAAAAATAATATTGCAGCTGATGACTTTTTCGTTCGCATCTACAGGGTAAATTGATATCATTAGCATCCTTTTAAACTAAGAGTCTACCCATCAAACTAAACAACTTTTACTATGGAAGCAAACCGATCGGAGCAAATAAAAAATCAGCTGTTGCATACATTTGAGTCGAGTAGGTACTGCAGTTTAGTATGGAACAGCAGACTTTTTTTTTGCTCCGATCGGTTTGCTCCCATAGTAAAAGTTGTTCAGTTTGATGGGTAGACTCTTAGTTTAAAAGGATGCTAATAATATCAATTTCACCCTGTATAGGGACATTAATTAACATTAAAAACAGACAGCGACTTCAATAAAACATATTAATGTTCCTATAGATGCGAACGAAAAAGTCATCGGCTGCAATATTGTTTTTAATTGTTTAGTTTTTTTGAAGGCGGTTTTAATTTTTTTCTTAAAATTTTGTTTTTTGAAGTCGGTTAAAAACCGTCAGCATATTAAGAAAGACCTTGTATAGGGCGTTAGCGATTTTGCATTATCAGATGCGTTCCTTTTTAAGTGATGATCAGACAATCAAACTGAACAAATTGCGCATATACAGAGTGTAACAAAACACCCTAGTAATACTTAAGGGGATGCTTCAGACCATCAATCTGAACAACTTTCACTATGGAGCCAACGTCGTGAAAAAATAAAAAAATCTGCCGTCCCATACATTTGAGTCGAAACGGCACTGCAGTTTTGTATGAAAGAGCGGATTTCTTTTTCGCGCTTTAGATGTTGGCTCCATTGTGAAAGTTGTTCAGTTTGATGGTCTGAAGCAACCCCTTAAGTATTTACTAGGGTGTTTTGTTACACCCTGTATTGAAATCGCAAGAAAAGCAAAAAAAATAATCAGCTGTTTCATATAAAACTGCAATATCTAAATGTAAATTTATCAGGGTGTTAAGGTAAACAGTTGCATTACTTTAAGGGGTGAATGTAACCATAGTACCGAGATTGCGGTGTTGGCACTAAAATGGAAGTTGTTCAGTTTGATGGTCAAATCATCCTCTTAAATTTCGTGAGCGTCAGGATGTCTGGACCAAGCCGGCGATTCGATTTTTAAGCTATACACGATTTAGTACCTATTTAATACTATTTGGTCATCATCATCATATCAGCCGATAGACGTCCACTGCTGGACATAAGCCTCCCCCAAAATGGGGGGATCACTATTAAAATAAATAACGCTCACAGGCACATACATTGTAATGATCCCAAGTTAATTAGGCTTTTTAATATGGTAACCATACAACAACGGCACGAACATATAACATCCATGACCGAACCGGGATTCGAACCCAGCACCCTGGTTTGGCAGTCCGGCGTGGTAACCATTACACCAACCGGGTCGTCATTACTACTACTATTTGGTACTTATCATCAAATATTTAGTAGGTACCTCGCTACAAACGGAGAAAAGTTGAAAAACAACGGTCCAGTCATCCTGACGATCAGGTTGTCTGGACCATTTTTTTTACCTTGTTGTAGTCCTCCTACCTTTTTTATTTTGACATAATGATTTAGTACCTAATTAGTACAGGCCAAAAAAAATTGCCAGATTCCGTAGATGTACCAAAAAAAAGTACTTACCTTCAGATATTTAGTACCTCGCTGTAATCCGAGAAAAATAATAAAAACAGTGGTCCAGTCATCATGACGGTCAGGTTGTCTGGACCATTTCGTTTGACCAAGTTCTAGTCGTCCTACCTTTTTTATTTTTCCATTATGATTTAGTACCTAGTTTTGAGATGTACATATATATTTTCCACATTCATTAGAAGCACCAAAAAAAAGGATAGCATCTGAAAATCAAGGTCGTGAGAGATATTGCACTTTAAACAATACAAATTTTTAGTACGTATTAGGTTCTAAATCGTACTTACCATATGCTGTAATTCGGGAAACTGACGGTCAGGACCATTTCGTTTGACCAAGTTCTAGTCTTCCTACATTTTTAATTTTTCCGTGATGATTTAGTAACTTTTTTGTACATGTACATATATTTTTTCCAGAAGCATAAAAAAAACGGTAGCATCTGAAAATCAAGGTCATAAGAGAATTTATCTTTAAACAATACTAAGTTTTAGTACGTATTAGGTACTAAATCTTACTTACCTTCAGATATTTAGTACCTCACGGTAATCCGAGCAAAAGATGAGGAAACTTAACAGACGCATTTGGTATCTGGTTCTAAGCACAATATCGTGATAATATTAATTATTTGTAATAACAACCATTACAAACACATACGCACGAAACGATGGGTGGGACGGTACTAAATATCTGAAGGTAAGTACGATTTAGTACCTAATACGTACTAAAACTTAGTATTGTTTAAAGTTAAATATCTCTCAATCTCGCATGACCTTGATTTTCAGATGCTACCCTTTTTTTGGTGCTTCTAATGAATCTGGAAAAATATATAATACCTATAGTTGTACAAATGGACAAATAAAAAAGGTAGGAAGACTAGAACTTGGTCAAACGAAATGGTCCAGACAACCTGACCGTCAGGATGACTAGACCACTGTTTTTATTATTTTTCTCGGATTACAGCGAGGTACTAAGTATCTGAAGGTAAGTATGATTTAGTACTTACCTAATCCGTACTAAAACTTAGTATTGTTTAAAGTTCAATATCTCTCATGACCTTGATTTTCAGATGCTACTTTTTTTTGGTACATCTAAAGAATCTGGCAAATTTTTTTTTGCCTGTACTAATTAGGTACTAAATCATTATGTAAAAATAAAAAAGGTAGGAGGACTACAACTAGGTAAAAAAAATGGTCCAGACAATGGTCGTCAGGATGACTAAACCACTGTTTTTCTATTTTACTCCGTTTGTAGCGAGGTACTTAATATATGATGATAAGTATCAAATAGTACTAAATAGGTACTAAATCGTGCATAGCTTAAAAATCGAATCGCCGGCTTGGTCCAGACATCCTGACGCTCAATAAATTTCTTGTATTGTTAAAAAAAAAATATTGTACGCTGCCGCTTCTATTAGACTCTTAGGCTTTTCGTATTGGGCTTCCTTTGACAGTTTGTTTTTTTTTTTGGCATCTGCTATGAGGCAATTTAGCCAATGTCAGAGGTTCTACACAGTTTGTTGCTAGATGGCACCACAGTGACGTAATGAAGTACAAGTCAGCTACCAATAGGTGTCGCTACTAAAATTACGTAGTTAAGTAGAGGTGAGGCGGGGCGAGGAGGAACTGAAATGCTCAAGGTCGCTCCATCGGGGAAACGCCTGACCCCCAAGATTCAGCGTCCATACCCCTCAGCAACGCGCCATAACCGCTTTCAATTTTGGAGTGCAGTTATCGGCGTATGTCATAATAATGCTTCTATTACCAATATATTCTGTGGTATAACAAAAACCGTGAAGCCGTGGTGGTCCAGTGGCGGGTAACCTTGCCTGCCGTGCAGGAGGCGATGGTTCGATCCCCGTCCAGACCGACTCGTACCAATGAGTTTTTCGGAATTTATGTACGATTTGTAACACCGCTGGCTTTTCGGTGAAGGAAAACATCGTGAGGAAACCTGCATGCTTCAATTTCGAGGCATTGCACCTACTGTCCATTACAAGTGGCGACGGGATCACCCCCCGTCACACTGGACAGAGTTTCGGTACTACTATTGAAATGTGGATGTTCTGAGGTTTCAGAATATCTCTGACTACCCCCTCGGGGAATATAGTCGTGAGCATATGCTTATGGTTATGTATAACAAAAACTCACCTTAGTGAAATCACTCGTATCAGAATCACCACACATCACCAATCCGTTGAACATTATATCTTTTAACATCCGCAACAATACAAAAACCAAACTACATTCAGGTACTCCAATTAGGTAGGTACCTACTCAAAAACAATGTACACACAATCACTACTATACAGACTTGACATAGCAAAGAGAGATGCTGATGATGATAATCACTACTAAATCAATCAATCAGCACTAGCAATAACTAATCAATCAGCAACTTTAAGACTTGACGCACACAAAATCACTACGTATTCGTCCATTGCATTGTTCCATTGTCAAAGAGAGGCTGATTATTATAATATAAGTATGTTTATAAAATTTGATTATGATCACGAGTAATAAAAAGTTACTATGTTTTCTACTAAACAAGTTAATAATAAACGTTTAAACAATTTGTTTACAGTAAACACGCGCGTGGAGTGGACCGACTGAGTCGAGGTGTGCATCGGTGCAAGGGAGCGTATTTTGGGAGAGACGCAAATAGTCATTTTGGAAGTATGGCGGAAGTGGTACACGGTGCGCCGGCGCTGGCCCACTTGCCTTATGTCTTTGTTGGGTGGAATGTATAGTGTGTTCTGTTTTGGGGATTTTAAAAGAATTTTTGTAGTGTTGAGAATTCTTAGCGGTCGAAATTCCATGCTTCTGGCCCTGTACCCGGACTTTCGATTTTCGATATATCGCGACTGTTTCGGTCCGGACTTCATTGTAATAGAGTTGACATTGGAACGAAAACGTTCACGTAATTGTGAAGTTCGAATGTCCGAGTAGAGGCCCTGAATTAGGAATCTTCTCGAAATTCTAAAAAATTCTTGACTCTAATCCTTTGACATGGAAATAAGCAAAATTTTTTTTTTTTACTTTTCGTATTGTACAGTTGGCCGCAATAAGTTGTATATACTTTTGTTCTACGTCGTAGTACTAAAGTGTGTATAACTTATTGCGGCCGACTGTACCTATTTACCTACTCGAGAGTTAACGAAACTAACATGGAGGTATGTAATTCTAAGTGTTAGTTACAAAATTAAATTGAAATGGCATCATTTCAATACATAGCATAATTATTGCTCACGACTATATTCTGCGAGGGGGTAGACAGAGGTCCTCTAAATAAACCGTAATCCGAATTTCCACATTTCGCTAGCTGTGCTAAAACTCTGACCGTGTGACAAGCAGTGAGCCCGACGCCACTTTTCAATGACAGTGGATAAGTACAACATCTACACGCCTCAAAATTTAAGCATGCCGTTTTCCGCACGATTTTTTTCATCGCCGAATTATGATTTTTATGCTACCTATATTATGAACCCCCATGTAACTCTTAAAGTCATCGTCATCTCAACCGCTAAACGTTCACTGCAGGACATAAGTAATTAGGCCTCCCCCAAGGATTGCCACAACGACCGATCCTGCGCTACCCTCATCGAACGGGTTCCCGCCGCCTTCACCAGGTCGTCTCTCCACCCCGGCCTACATAACCATGCCGCACCTTCCAGTACGCGGTCGCCACTCGAGAACTCTTCGGACCCATCGACCAATTATTCTGCGAGCAATGTGCACCGCCCATTGCCACTTTAGTTAAGCAATTATTTATGTCTTACTACTTAGCCTAGTTATTTAATGGCATTATGTTCAATTAACTTATTAAATTAAAATATAAAGAAGCCCCCTGTGTTCTAAATTCATTAGTAGCAAAGATCTAAGAGGTAACGTTTCCGTCGCGACGCCGCGCCGACGCCCGCGCCGCTGTTTCGACACGCCGCACCATTATCGCTTCACCACTCGGCTCGGTCTAATAGTCGTAAATCATTCTACATTCATAGACCATCAATGTTGCGTTTATATACATATATACATGCAGACTACTTAGGAATAGACAGGGAGGCGAATAGGGGAATTTTCGGTAATACTCGAGCGTGGCAGTTTAAGATATGAGAGATACCTTAGACCTAATAGAACAACCTTGTAAAGTATTTAGCTCTATATGTAGTGACGCGCGCCTAGGATAGACAATCAGATTAGTATACCGTTGTTATCAGAGGCACTTGGAGCATACGTAGTATGAATATCTGACGCGCTCGAGAATGCCCAAGTAACTGTTTTTTTTTTAACTTTTTTGAAAAACCGTACACGCCAAACCCACCGCTAAAATGGTTTTTACCATACGAGCTTTTCATTTCGAAATTATTTTATCTTTCGATTTTGATAGGTCTCGACGGCGCCGTTGAATTACGCCATTTAGCTACCTCGCCTCCCTAACTAAAAGTTTAGTAAAAGATACGGAATGAAATTTGTCATGTTGGGTCTGAGATGGAATCACACGGAAACACGGTGCAGATATTATGAACATTTTACTAAGAGAATAAAACATCAAACTTGCTATGCTACCCTAAGCCAAAACCAACATCAAAGATACGTTATTTAAACCTGTCAATTATTGATATACTTAAATCGTACTCACTTACTTGAGAGATATTGCGCGTTCTAGAGTTTGGTTCCGCCTCAATAGCACTGCAACAACAATTTCATTTAGAACTAGACTTTAGACGCGACTTCCTCCGCACTGGCTACCTTCATTAGCGAGATAAATGATATACTTACCAGATTTTAAGTTTATTCAAACACAAAAAGTTTCATCAAAATCGGTCCAGTAGTTTTCGCGTGATGCGCAAGCAAACAGACAAAAAATTTTGAAAAATTTTGGTTTGGAGTCAGTGACATAAAAACCATAATATCTTGCTTAATTTTATTTTCTTGCAAATATCTTCAATGTACAGACACACTTCTTACAGTTTTATAGTCAACTAGATGACCGCGGCGAACTTTGTACCGCCTTTGAATCTTCCCGACACCCACTTGGCCGTTTTTTTTTTAGCCTATTTTCATCACTGGTAATGTAGCATTCTAATGGTGAAAGAATTATTTATATCGGTTCAGTAGTTTCAGAGCCTATTCATTACAAACAAAACAACCAAACAAACAAAAAATCATATCTTTCCTTTTTATAATATTAGTATATAGAAGTATAGATAGGTAGTAGAGATACTAGCTGACCCGACAGACCTTGTCTTGTCTAAAAACCTTATTCGGACTGAAAAGAATATTTAAAAAAAAACAATCTAATCGGTCCAACCAGCCATTCTGAAGATGGTCAGAGCGTACCAAAGAACAGCATAAAATTTTTATTTACGTACCTAGTAAAAAAAATTCTCAAAAAGTAATAAATAATGCTTTCTGTATTCCTACTTACTTTGGACAAGGACCAAGCGTAGATGACTGAAAAGAAACAAAATATATTGATGTAGATGTTTCAAGAATTCATATTAAAGAAAAAACATTGTTAATTACGTTAGGTACCTCAAAAGCTTGAAGACATTCTTCATGCAGACATTGCTCCCTGAAAGCAAGTTTCAAATCAAAATCAAGTAAATAAAAAGAAAGTCTAAAAATAACTGAAACTTCACCACTATCCACACTAAATCTGTGGAATATACCATCCACAGACCACCTCCACCATTCACTGAGTTATTACCTCATGAATAAATATCCGTACAGAACGGAAGCTTCATACAAGCGGCCGGCCGTTGTCGCTGCATATACACATTATAGAGGACGTATGAACAGGTGCACACACTCAGGCGACGTATGTGCACCTGTTCGTACGTCATCTGACGCGTGCGAGTGCAACGATAGCGGCCGCTTGGCTTGTATGAAGCTTTCGTTCTACAAGGATATTTATTTATGTGGTGTATACGGTTGAATCACGTATAACGTCGCGTGGCCAGTTGGACGAGAAAAACACTGGCTTCAAAGCCAGAGAAACTACGCAAGTATTAGCCGCCCACCAGAAAGATGGGTCAATTATATTAGACGACACGCGGGTCTCAACTGTATGCAGAGAGTCCGGGACAGGGACAGGAAACTTAGCAGTCGCACTCGTCAATAACCTCACTTTAACCATAGTATAATAATTACAGTGTCATCTTACCAAGTAACCGAAGCTTCGCTCTTTCTAACATCCTTATTGAAGTACAACTCCTTAACATCTTCTACGGACTCCGCACTATGGTCCGACGTCTCGGGGATTCGAAACTGCACGCAGTGCGGACTCCCGCGACAATCCTCGCTGGGTCCTCCAAAAGTTGTGCATATAACTGGGGAATTTGGGCACGGGGGACTGCACAGAGTGGGATCTGGCTCAGATTTCACGACTGGGCGCGGTGAGCGCGATTTAAGAGGATCAACTCTCGTCTCAGTACTTTTAACAGGTTTGGTAGGGGAGGCAGATTTTTTCTCATGTTTTGTAGGAGAGGCAGATTTTTTCTCATGTTTTGTAGGAGAGACAGATTTTTTCTCAGGTTTTGTAGGATTGACAGATTTTTTCTCAGGTTTTGTAGAAGAGGCAGATTTAGCTATGGAATGTTTTAAGTTTCTAGGTTTTGGGGTTGGCGGGCATGGCGTTGGCGGGCATGGCGTTGGCGGGCATGGTGTTGGCGGGCATGGCGTTGGCGGGCATGGTGTTGGCGGGCATGGCTTTGCCGGGCATGGTGTTAGCGGGCATGGCGTTGGCGGGCATGGTGTTGGCGGGCATGGTGTTGGCGGGCATGGTGTTGGCGGGCATGGTGTGTGCGGGCATGGTTTTGGCGCGCATGGTGTTGGCGTCCATGGAGATTGACCTTTAGCTGTAATCGGCGTCCATTCGCATGAAACCAGCTTTTGAGATAGAAGTTCGCAAGCTTTTGAGATAGAAGTTTCAGCACAATCAAGGGAAAGTTTTCGTTTTGACGGAAAATTTTCAGATTCTAATGATAATGGTTTACGCAATTTGCATGGTCTAGGAGAGCAAGATCGACTTCTTTGATAGACATCAGAAATGGAAGGACATGGAGAGATGAGTGGCTTCAGGCCACATTGAGATTTGGATTCAGATGGATACTCTACAGAATATGAAAGTCTCGGTGATGTTGAACAAGACTTTGAAAACCGTCTTTCAGAACCAGGACATCTGGGTCTAGATTGACATACTTCAGACATTGACTCTTTAGGAGACATTGTTTTAGAAATGCACGGAGATTCAGGACTATTTGTAAAGGCTTTAATAACTTTGGATAATACTGAATACTCTTTTTTGATACATGGATTTGGAGGGCACGGTCTTGGTTTAAAAACGTCACAAATGGATGGTCTAGTAGGTACATTGTGGCCGCTGCCAGGACATGTTCTTTCCCTAGGTGACGCTGGACATGACTTCGGAGGGCAAGAACGAGGCTCAATTGGGCAGTCCTTTGCTCTTAAAAATTTACAACAAACAGGCTTCTTGACACAAGTATCTGAGAAAGACGGTCTAGGCGACATTTGTTTACTCTTAACCGATTCTTCCTTCGAGGTTTCTTTTGGTAATTTTGTTTGACTGTTTTCATTCGAAGCTAGATGTCCGAAGATACCAAAGCATGGTTCTACTGGGCAAGGTACGCAAGGCCTCGGTTCTAAGTTCTCATCGGACGTTTTAGAAGAGACAGATAGAGATCTTGATCTGTCTCTGCAGCAATTCTTTGAACGTCTTGGTGACTCTGGTTTTGGACTACAAGGACGGGAGCTGAGTAGCTCCTGGTCCTCAGTCTGTGCACATTTTTTAAGAATATGGTTAGCCAGGTATTGATTCATGGGTCGACATCCAGGTTTCCAGGAACAAGGCGATGTTGGGCAAACTTTCTTGGATGGTCCGGGGCATTTGTTCAGTGCACACTTAGGGATATGCATGCACACTTCGAGGAGAGACCGCTCGAGATCTGCCATTGATTCGTCGGACACCAGGACATGTGATGATGCAGACTGTGAATACAATTTAAGTTGTTTTTTAAATGTGTCGATGTAGGTAAGTTGTCTGGTCTCTATGACCAAAAGTCACTATGATTCGTTTGGAAAAAGATTTATAAGTGGAGAAGCCGAAAACGTAATTGATGGATGAACGTCAAAAGGAACCGTTTTCATTGGAATGCCATTTTGATTAAGTTTCATAATTTAATAAAAAATAAATGAAATTGTAAATAAATTATTTTCCATATGGTAAGTAATCTAAATAATTCTAAATATATAGAATCTTCTAGATCTTTGATTATTAAAAAAATATCTCAAGAACTTCAAGTTGCTTCGCTATAAATCGAGATAAATCGAATTTGCTGTACTGGCCAAATACATGCGCGCAGCGGCCGGCAATGTTGTATGAAAATCCATATCTGTCGTGTTTAGCGGCCAAGTAAATTACATAGTAAACTCATATCTGTCGTGTAATTTAAAAATAGAACGATCTTTTTCTCCGAAGCATGGCGACCAAAGAGGTAACTCATCAAAGGTTTTATTTAAATTTCGAACTGGCTTGCAAATAGAAAGCTGTTTATTGAAAAAAAAAAAATTGTTGTTCGTCATTGATTTTGAAAAGAGTTTTAATTTCCGCGAATTATTTGAGAAAATTTACTGTTTTAGTTTCCGCGCATTATTTGAGAAAAGTACTATACAAGCCTTGGCCACAACTAGGCATTGATGGACTTACGTATGTGTGCCTCGGCTCACATTTACACGTTCGTCCATCAATGCCTCTGTTGCTGGCCGCTGCAGTAATGTACTAATATAGAAATCCGTAGTCTCCGTCTAAGCCAAATAATTTATGCATGCACGTAAAAAAGAAAGAGTAATCAAATAAAATCACACACACGTTCAATGACTGACACGTCGGCGGCGCTGTCGCTGTTAGTCGAGCAGATCGGTGAGCTGTCCCACGTCGATCTGGCAGCGTGGCAGCGTTTCTAGCCCAAACAGAATTACAAACAAAATCACACTATATAGTAGTCCAACCGATTTCGGTTATGGCGACTGCTGCACTCTATCACGCCGCACATGCGCTCTCAAGTGGCTGGCGTAGCCAATTTTCGCCTTAAACACTCGGCTGCAGAGGGCACACGTTAGCACTCCATCCACATAATTATAATGATAGGCCACAGGTGGCCGGGCCTTTAGCTCGTCGCGCTTCCTATCCAGCTCGTCACGTCTGCGCTCCTCGAAGTCAAACACGCTATCCTGCACCAGTTGCCTCCACTCGTCTCTGTTTCCAGCACGCCGTTCCCAAACTGAATCCTCAATGCTGCAGTTCTTCATGTGCCTCTTTTGCACATCCTTGAAGCGGAGGAGTTGGCCACCCTGCTTGCGCTTCCCGTCCTGGAGTTCCGAGTACAGGACACGCTTAGCCATTCTCTCGTTCGGCATTCGAGACACATGACCCAGCCATCGTAGTTGGCGTCTCATCAGGTAGGCCTCGATTCCCCCGATGTCGCAGCGACGTAGAACCTCAGTATTGCGTACTCTGTCTGACCATCGGATATTAAGTATATCACGAAGGCATTTCATGTGATATTTGTCCAGAGTACGAATATGCTTTCTGTATGGACACCACGTTTCGGACCCGTAGAGAAGAGCTGGCAATATGACTGCACGGTAGACCGCGATTTTTGTGTGGAGCTTGAGATCGTGCGATCGAAAGACTCGTCCTCGCAGCTTCCCATAAGAACACGCAGCAGACGAAATTCTGGTGTTGATTTCCGTGTCCAAGTCATTATGACCTGTTACCGTACTACCCAGATACTTAAACTTATCGACAGCCTTCAGCAACTGGCCATCCACAATTATGTCTGAGTTCTCTCCAGTCAGTTCACATGGCATGTTCATAACTTCAGTTTTGGATAAACTTATCTTCAGGCCATACCTGCTACATGCATTATGTAGCTCCATCATTAGTGTTTGAAGGCCTTCCAACGTCTCCGCAACAAAACAGAGATCATCCGCAAACATTATTTCCGTTATCACGTCATAGGCAACTTTAGTGCGAGAACGCAGTCTGGCCAGGTTAAATAGTTTACCATCAGGTCTGTATCGTAAGCGAACACCTTCTGGTACTCTGTCCGTCACCTCTCTCACGACCACAGCAAAGTACAAGGCAAACAGTGTAGGAGCGAGGACACAACCTTGCTTGACACCGCACTGTACACTGAAGTTCTCAGATTGCTCGTTATCCACGGATACACAGCAGGTCATGTCATTGTGAAGTAGTCTTATCAATCTAATGAACTTGTCGCTGCAGCCAAGCTTCCTCAGCACCATCCACAATGCCTCTCTAGGAACGCTATCAAATGCCTTCTCCAAGTCAACAAAACAAAGATATAGAGCCTGACTTTGTTCTTTGCTTTTCTCTTGTAGCTGGCGAACACAGAATATAGCGTCGCATGTACCTCTATGCTGTCGAAAGCCAAACTGTGACTCCGGAAGAATACTCTCAGCCAAAGGTTGAAGACGATTTAGAAGCACTCTTGCAAAGATCTTACTAGCAGAACTCAGTAAAGATATACCGCGATATGAATTACAGTCCGAACGATCACCCTTGCCCTTGTACAAAATGCAGATCTGGGAGTGCCTGAAATCCTGTGGTACTATTTCTCGTGTCCAGACTTCAACGAGAATCTTCCACAGAAAATCCAACATCTCTGATCCGCCATACTTGAACAGCTCCGCTGGCAGACCATCAACACCAGCTGCTTTATTGTTGGACTGCTGTTTCGTCGCCTTTTCTACCTCTTCTTTAGTTGGTAAACCATGCAATTCGTCTAGCGACGGTTTCTCCGGAAGGTTCCGGATATGATCCAAATGAGCATGTCGGTCAACGTTCAGGAGATCATTAAAGTGTTCCGCCCATCTTTTGAGCACGTCCTCTTTCGTTGTTAGGTATTGCGCGCCATCTGACGTTTTAATAGGCACACGCTTATGGTAGGTGTTACCTATTAGCTGCCTTACTTCGGAGTAAAATTCGCCCAGCTGGTTAGAATCTGCTAGACTCTGAATTGCTGCAGCTTTTTGTTTCCACCAAGAATCCTTCAACAGACGCGTTAGCTTACGTAGTACTGATGCACTTTGAGTAATCGCCTCACTATGCGCATTGCGTACCCCAACATTGTTAGAGGTTCTGTGGTTTTTGAGAAGTGCCCGATGACTAGCCAATGCGTCTCCTATCTGCTGCTCACTCTCATCAAACCAATCCTCTCGCTTGCGTATCCTCTTCCCCAGCGTATTACTGGCGGCCTCAAGCACTCTGCCTGAAAACTCTTTCCAAGTCGTCTCAATGTTCACATTCTCCCAGTCGCAGGATGGAATAGCGCATTTTACAGCGTCAATGTACTCCAAACGCTTGTCTTTTTGCTGCAGCTTTCGCGTGTCCAGAGAAGGTGGTTTTCTAGTACAGGATCGTTTTGGGGAATGCAGACGCAAGACCATTCTTATGATAACTAGTCTATGGTCAGTCCAACAGTTTGCACCACGCATGACTCGCGTAACCTGGACTTGGGAGATATCCCTGCGCCTCACAATAGCATAGTCAATGAGGTGCCAATGCTTAGACCGTGGATGCATCCAAGTGGCCTTGTACTTAGCAGGCAATCTGAACCAGGTATTCGTCAAACATAGTCCATGTTCCGAGCATAGAGTTAGTAGCAGTCGTCCATTGGTGTTCATATTTCCGACCCCGTGGCGCCCAAGAACATCAGGCCATGAGTCGAAATCACGACCGACACGAGCATTGAAATCTCCTAGCAGAAGTATTTGCTCAGTCTTCTTGATACTGCCCAGTGTGCGGCTGAGTTCGCTATAGAAACTATCCTTGACATCATCATCCTTATCCATAGTCGGTGCATACACGCTCACAATGTTGATGTAGTTATTATTGCAAAGTTGAAGGCGCAACGTAATCAGGCGATCCGACACATATTGTGGGTACTCAGTGAGCCTTCGGGCTATCGAAGTCTTCATGGCCAGGCCTACACCCGATTGTCTCGGCTCTGAGGCAGTCTTGCCCTTCCAGAAGAAGGTGTACCCACCACTAACTTCCTCCAGCTCACCCACATCCGCAAGACGAGTTTCACTAAGGGCGGCAACATCCACATTATAGCGAGCCAGTTCTCGGGCCACTATAGCAGTTTTGCGTTCTGGGCATGCGCTTTCTTCCCTATCTAATAAGGTGCGGACATTCCAAGCGCCAAAATTCATTAAAGACGTTCTTAATATTTTATTCTTTCTTTGTTTTCTTGGACCATGAATAAATGGGATGTGCAGGCAGCCATGGTTACTACCTCCCAAAAAGATGGAGTGAGCAATTTTCAGGACACCTTTTCTAGTCCCTTCCCCTGCTATGAGGGGGGAGCAGTGCTTCCTTAAATAAGGCTGCTCCGTCACCTTCAGTGCTGCCGAATCCACATCTTCACTCCAATAAGATGCAGAAGCGACCCATCTCCTTAGGCCGCCTGCGTGCAAGCTTCGGACAAAGCCCAACGTACATCATCGTCGAACCTCTCTACCTCTGCTTATCGCCGCAGGGCTTTCTCTCGGGTGTCCTTCAGAGCGAGCAGTCAACTGCGCAGGAAATATTTAGTGCACAAATGGGCGCGCAACCACATGAGCACTCTCTCGTCCTTCTCGTTCTTGAACCGATGGAATGCAGAGCACTACGACCGGAGAACAAGTTGAATGCAGTGTCTGGCCAGTGCTAATTATTCTCCCCTAGCACTGCCCTAAGCATTCCACGATGCTTCGCTGTCACGCCGTGTCCGCCAGAGTCGGTTGCTTATCAGCTTTGACCTGCCGATCCTCGCCGAGTCAGTCTTCATGCACAAAACCGGGGGGCTTCCACTGTAAAGACCTATCCACCGAAGTGTGTAGATCCCCCTCGACCAGGTTTAGTCCACGAGCCGACGTGGTTTTCCGGGGTGTGGCCGCTGCGTGCACAACAGCTACTTGGAGCCACTGGTGAGAGATTTGTGAGACGCCTGCGGACCAGTTTGGTTCACCGCCCACGATGGGCCGGCTGGCGAGACCTGAAAGGTACTACCACTAGACGCCCCACTACACCCCACACAAACAAAATCACACTAATCACTATTACAAACTACGCAAACATTGGTCCAAACACTAACAAATAATATACAAATTATATTTACCTGAAGATTCTTCTTTGAACTGTCTAGTTTTAATACTTCCCTGACGAGATCCTTCAGCAACCTTGGCAATCAGCGAGCATCTAGCACTGATTGGAACATTTCTTCGCCACGATGGCACGTCAAACTCTATGACATGCTATTAGCTCGACAGAAGAAAGAATACCTCCCTGAGAAATATTGACCTTTACATTATATTAAAAACAAAATTAGCTTATAGTGCAGCACCCCACTGCATGACAAAAGCCTCCTCTTACCACGGTGAGCGTACTGACTTACAGAAGAGAGAACCCGGCTTCGCCTTTATTGAAGTAGCTTGCAGGTGCTGCCCGCGTGCTACTGATATGGTCGATATATCTTCCCATATATTTTGTTCACAATAAAGTTATAAGTCACTATGAAAATTTCACAAAAATTCAGTCATAAGACTTATGAAGATAAGGTTGAATTTAATTTGATTCGTCTTTTTGAACACGCTAGTTCTCGAACTAAATAGTTGTCATATTATATTGGGCACTGAATAGGCCGATCCCAGGAATCGATGGTCAACTTATTGTAAATAATATTTCAAGCTACCGCAATAGACCTCTGATGTTATTATTTTAATAGAAAAGCCATGTAGATGCATCATTTGTGCCCTACAAATCCTACAATGGGTTCAGGAGAATTCAAGCGCTTAAGAAAAAAGCGGTTATCCATGCAAAAAATCTCGCTCGCAAGGTCCGCATGCCTTACAAAAATATAGGAAAAATTAATTTAAAAAAAATCCCTTAATCAACTTTATTATACCAGCATCAGAATCTTGTACAGCTTAAAATCGGAAAATGACATCTAAAACAATACACAAAAGGCATTAAACAAATGTAAATTATCCAAACATTGTCCCTTTTCACACGATACACGGATGGCGGATGTGTACATCAGACTGATACTGTTAATTTAAAAGCTGAGGTAAACATGAACAGCATTCAGCAGGAAGTCACATTAAAGACCCCAGTATAAAATGCTCCGTGATCATGTGAAGAGGGAGTCACGAATGCCATCGTCGCCGGATCCATCGAACCTGGTGCTGTGGCAGTCGTCGCTGTCCGGGTGCAGGGGCGGCTCGCCGAGCAAGCCTGCGAGCGGCTCGGCTCGAGCGCGCCGCGGCTGCCGACGAATGCACAAGCCCTCCGAACCGAAGGACGCAGCACTGCGCTTGAAATCAGTGTGGTCCTTTTGACTCTTTAGGTTGTATTCCTCGGATTCTTTTAACTGGAATCAAATAAAATTGACTATTGTTCGTTTTGCTTGCGTGTTTCGTCATGCAGCCTATACAGGGTGAAATTGATATCATTGGCATCCTTTTAAACTAAGAGTCTACCCATCAAACTGAACAACTTTTACACACCGATCGGCACATCGATCGGAGCAAAAAAAAAATCAGTTGTCTCATACATTTGAGTCGAGTAGGCATTGCAGTTTAGTATGGGACTGCAGATTTTTTAGTTGCTCCGATCGGTTCGCTCCCATAGTAAAAGTTGTTCAGTTTGATGGGTAGACTCTTAGTTTAAACGGATGCCAATGATATCAATTTCGCCCTGTATACGTCCCACTGCAAGGCACTAGGCCTTCCCTCAGAGAGGGCGTTAGTTAGTCCACCACGCTTGCCCAATGCGGATTGGTACAATTAACATACGCATGAGAATTTCTTCTTCGTCACGATGTTTTCCTTTACCGTTTGAGAGCAGTCGGTATTACGTACATAAGTTAGAAAAACTGATTAGTATATGGCATGTCACCCGTGTGGATTCGAACCAGGATCCTCATAAGTATCTCGTACTACATACAGTACAGACACTCCCTGCCCACAACCAATCGCCCGCCATCAAGAGCGTTGCCGTACTGTAAGGCTTATAGTAATACTGTGCCTCCGCTCCTTTCATTTCCTCCGTGTAGCATACCTTAGCCTTGGCCAGTTTGAGTTGCCTGCGCATCTCGCGTATGATGTCGTCCTTGAACAGCGCGCGCTGCGCGGCGGCGCGGCGCTGCTCGTCGAGCGCGGCGCACACACTGCGCAGCGCGTGCAGCTCCTCGCTCAGCGTCACGTTCATCTGCCGCAGCGCGCGCACGCTCTCCGCTGACGACTGCACAGTTAATATCTGCTGCTAATAACGTGCTGAATGCCTGGCAAAAGAAGGACCTCCTGGCTTTAATGCCTATGTTAATAGTTCGATATGAACACCACCTCGCTGCTCGGGCTACAGTCTCCAGGATCCGAATAGCCCTAATAATAGCCAACCTCCGGTAGGAGATCGCATCAAAGCAAGAATAACATGTTGATTGTTCCCAGGCACTGCTGGATGCAGAGGTTACCTCAAATACAGAGCTTCAAAAATATGTTTTTACCTCTACTTCCACCACACACAGATGCATACAAAATTAACGTTGCGTAATTCAAGGCAAAATTCCGATCGTGGTTATTTTTGAAGCAAAAAATGACAGAAGTAAACAGAACAATTGAAGCTAGCTGACAAAAATCAGGTGGAGCTAAAGAACATGCTAACGAACTCGCTCTCAAACATATCTTTGAAGTAGACAAAATGATCAGCTGCTTGTCTTGTTGTAGAGGCTGACATGCCAGCAACACTTCGACCCAATGGGATCTAGCTGCTTACACACTAATACCTAGTCTTTGTTGCCATCCCACACATAAACCTCATCACAGTCCAACACAATATCTCTAAGACAGGGACTCAGCTAAGCTGCCTTCACCCTTCAGTCAGTGCAGCTGGCAGTAAGCAGCACTGTTTTTCAGCCCTGCCCTTGCTCGTGTTGGAGTATGATGAGGTATACGTGTGTGACCGCAACCAAGACTACGTAGTGCGAGAGTTATTGAGTGTGTTAGCCACTAAACACTTTGTCTACCTCAAAGATTGGGTAGCGGGGGTCAGTGAGACAACAACATGGTCGCAATAAACTGTGATCTTACCTTGAGATTAACTTCTATTTTGCGTATTCGCTCCTGATACTTGATAGCTTCCTCCTTAGAGAGGGTGCCACGGGAAACAGTCTCCAAAGCACCACACTACAAGCCCCAAATATAAGTGAAACGAACAATTGTATTGAAATAGGTACGTTGTACCAACAAATGAAAACATGCGGAAAACTGTTTTTACAGAATCGGTAATTAAAACGACATTTGAAGAGCAACTTTTAAAATTTTTTGCACATCGTGGACAAGTTAGCGGCGGTCTAACTGAAAGGAATTTGGGCACTTCTTAAATATGGATATTCCGAATAATTTATAATACTTATAATATCTTGACAAATGAGTAAATATCCCACAGAGACAAAGCTTCAAAGGAGCGCACAAGTTGATCACGTGACGCACAACGCCCATAGATTGTCCACTAGCCGAGCCGATTAGAGGACGTACGAACAGGTGCACACATACCCCGGCTGAGTGTGTGCACCTGTTCGTACGTCTTCACGCGCGCTATGTGTGAGTGCATACAGCGGCCGCTTGTATGAAGCTTTAGTTCTGTAGGGATAGTTATTTATGTGGTGTAGATGAACTCGTAGGTGAAAGGTGACGCACACACCACCGCGCCGCGCAGTTAGTGTCCCTACTCCCTTTCGTAGCGCGATTGTAAAAAGCGTTCAGGTGCAGAGCATAATATACACAAATAAAACATAGACCTAACCGATTCTAAAAAAAAACAATTTTCAGGCTTTGTGTACTTTTGTTGACACCATTAAAATAATAAAATCTATACAAATACAGTAAGCCTACAATTTAGATGTGTTTGGACCAATGTTTCTAAGGCATAAACAACAATACCTCTGCACGATTGCAGCTCATCCCAGCCATACATTCCGCGTCCTTTTTAGACTTTTCTCTGAAAAAAATTAACCTGCATCATCATCACCAGCTACTCGTCCACTGCTGGGCACACCCCGGGCACTCTATGGAACGATCTAACGATACTTGAATAATGCCTACTAAGAGAATCAAGAAGGCGTCGGCACACGCGCTCGCCTGTATGCCCTTAATCGGGTCCTATAAAATCTACTCCGATGCGTGGAATAGACGTGCGTTAGCTAATGTTATTGAGGAGCAGTCAACTTCCATTCTGTGTTTAGTACTATTATATCTTCTGTGACACGATCATAGAGGGATTTCGCCATAACACGGCCTAATCTTTATCAGCCTAAAAGGTCGTAAAAGAATGATATTTAAACGTCAAATACTTACGAATTGCGACAGGTTCCGACCGATGGATTGCTCCTCAAGCCCACAATGGCTCGTTCGTATTGCTGCATATCCTTGTTCAGTCGTCGGATTTCTCTAAATAAACAAAATAATATAGAAGGTTTAATAAAACACCCTAATAATATTTAAAGGGGTGGTACAGACCGGCGGCCGGCAACTGGCGGAAGGTCGATACCTGGACCTCCAAGTAAGTAGGTACTACTTAATATTCTATTCTGTGCTAATACTAACGCAAAGTATGGATACTATGTATATACGAACTCGACGAAGGCGAAGGTCCCTTTTGATTTAGGTATACAGGGTGTAAGGAAAAGTACCTATCATTAACCTTTAAACCACATACTCTACCCATCAAACTGAACAACTTTTACTATAGGAGCAAACCCTGTTCCATACTAAACTGCAATACCTACTCGATTCAAACGTATGGGCAGCCGATTTCTTTTTTGTTCTGACAAGTTTACTCCCATAGTAAGTTGTTCAGTTTGATGGGTGGAGTATGTGATTCAAAGGTTAATGATACTTTTCCTTACACCCTGTATGGCGATAATTTATTATTATTACGTACCTCTCTTTAGCCACATTCTCCTTATTTAAGGAATCGTTGACTGACATCAGCTCTTTCAGGTTACTGTTGCAAGGTAAATTACTTGCGATAACCTGAAATTAATTGAGACAACCAAATATACATCAGAAAATCATTAGAAAAAGTCTACGAAAAAGTGTACGTCTAGAATGAGCATCACGTTTATACCGTATAAAACATAATACCTAACTGGCTGAAATTCCCATTCTTTGTTACGAAATTCTCATACAAATTTTCACCCCCGTTTTCACACCTTTAGGGGTTGAACTGCGAAAAATCTTTTTTTTGTGAACACTTAGATGGCAATAAAAACATCGCTGCCAAATTTTAAGTATTAGTATTAGCTGGTTTAGATATTTGAGAATTGAATGAGTGTGCGGATTTGCATAGATTCAAGCAAATCTGACACAGCTTCGCCCGGAAAAGTACAAATTTCTGCCACAGCGTGCGCTGCGATCGACTTGACAGTTCCCAACACCCACTTCGCACATAGCCAATAATGTTCTGTGGTAAAAACGGATTCTTATTCATAAACCTACGCTGTCCTTCCGTCGTTCCGTCTGTCCTACCTATTTACGGGTGTATCTTTTGAACCGTTATATCTAGACAGTTGTAATTTTCACATAATGTGTATTATATTGCTAATAAATAATAAAAATATCAAAAAGTTAAAAATTAAGGGGTCCTCATACAAGAAACTAGTTTTTATCATAGTTTTTTCATCTCGCTCTATCGTAAAACGGTAATACATACAAGCGTCAAACTTGGTGTGATTATAGAGCAAACTCTACAGTAAAGCAACAAATAATAAAACTGGCCATGTGTGAGTCGGTCTCGCGCTAAAGGTCGCGAAGAAAACAAAACTTTTTTGTAAGTTAATATGTTGTGTTGTACGGAACCCTCGGGTGCACGAGTAGCCCGACTCGCACTTCATTGGTGAAAAATACGGTACCTATTAGTCTATGAAATGACAGCTAAAGTGTCCACGGTGCGTGTGGTTACAACGGTTACAATGGCCTCGATTCGGACTGTGCTACGACTTAAATAAATTTATTCCTGTCACTTTCTAAAATAAGATTAAGAAAAGAGACAGAAAACCAACAGCTGACTTTAGTGCTGTCAAAGTGACGCTACACGCCCAAAATAAGATGCCATCATAATGTACGCCATCTTATTTAAAGCGTTTTAGGGCGTTTAACGTCACTTTGACAGCACTAAAGTCAGCTGTTGGTTTTCTGTCTCTTTTCTTAATCTTATTTTAGAAAGTGACAGGAATAAATTTAGTTAAGTCGTTGCACATGCACAGTCCGAATCGAGGCCATTATTGATATAATCAGGATATAATTAATTTAATTGGAACAAAAACTAATTAAAAAGAAATACTTAAAGCAAAAGATTTTATTTAAATATATTCAAAACAAAGCAAAATATAACAAAAAATAAAAGTTAAGTCATTTATAAAACTTTGAAGCTGCGTTTATTGTTTTTGACTTTAATGGAATCCGTTTTTGTACTTCGCCTGCTGTCGCCTTGCTCCAACCGCTTCTGACGCCTGCCACAAAAAAACATAATTCATGTGATTTCAAAAAGGAAAATATCTTGAGGAAACCTACATTCGTCAATTTCAAGTTATCCGCTGTTCCAGTGGCTAAGAGGTCATCTGTCACATAGGACAAAAACGCCAAAACATATTTGCAGATTTGAACTCAAAAAATCCTGCGCTGAAAATCCAATGTATGATCAATCAAACTTGAAACCAACTACATGAACGCCATATTGACAATTCCCTTTCAAAATCATTGGGAAAACCAAAAGGGTCTGTCATTAATCTAAATAAATTACACATAATATAAAAAATAACTCCTCACCACTGCAAAGTTCCGAATATGTCAGATTCGGTAACTTCGAAGAAGTGAATGCCCTCTAGCGTGCAGTAGTCGAACTCGCGCAGTCTGCGCAGGACCTCCACCAGGCCGCGCAGGTCAGAGTCCTTGCGCGCCAGGCGTCGGCGCAACGCAGCCACCTCCGACCGGAGCTCACACTCCATCTGGCGGCAACACACGTCACTTATCACTTCACTTCACTTGACACTTCATCGGCACGCGATAGAACAATATCACGAAACTTGAATACTACTTGGTTTGGTACTAAAGAAACAAGTCCCGCTTGGACGCGCGCGCGCCGTTCTGTATGCCCTTGTGAGGGGTCCTCTAAAATCTACCCCGAAGTGCGGAGATCTGATGTACGAGAAAGACAGAGAGTGACCTTTCTGTATGTTATACAATTTATGTATTCTGCGACGGGTGTCGTAAGGACGATACAGTGTTTAGTGCATACCTACTCGTGTTGGCCGTATCACACAAGCTATAATTGAGCGTTGACGGAACGATATCGCCGCGACATCCCCGACGCGATAATTCCGATAATTCTTAGTCAACGTCTGTGCTTAAAAATCAGGATTCAGTTTCAGTTGCGAGGCCGCGAATCTAAAGAATTTATCTCCAATAATTTAAAAGAATATCCTGCCAGTTGCTGACGCGTCGGCCGCAATAAGTTGTATACACTTTTGTTCTACGTCGTAGTAATAAAATGTATATATAACTTATTGCGGCTGACTGTACATAGCCGCTTTATTGGGGCTAAATGATTTTTTCAATCGGATTAAAATGCTTCAATGATTTTTCGAGGTTAACACTCTTATTTTAGGTTAATGTTGTGTTACAGGACTATAATCGGGAATACCAGGCGTAAATAATCAGATCTATCGAAACATTATTTCTATCATAGAAAACACAGAAGAGAGAACCCGGCTTCGCCTGAACAGAAGTAGCATGCAGGCGCAGCAGGCCTGCTACTGATATGGTCGATATACCATATCTGTTCATACATTTCGTTATAATTTTATGAAGATTGATTCATAGGACATAGAAGGTAAGGTTGAATTTAATTTGATTCATATTTTGTTTTTTTGGTAACGCTAGTTCTTGAATTAAAAAGTCCTCATGCCATTTCTACTCGTTCTCTTTTCTGAGATTGAAACTACGTAGTAGATACAATACAAACACCCACCTCAGAATGCCGCGTTCTTTCCGTCAGCAGCCTGGCCGTGGCTTCCGACTCCAGATCCTCGACCGTCCGGACCAGAAGACTGTTCTGGCTCACCAGGTCACCAACCCACGACTGCAGAGCATCTACTTGCATCTGTTTAGGCAAGATTAGTTAAGTTAGTAAATAAATTGCGAACGCACAGAATGTGTGCGGAACATCCATGGACTAACACTCGCTTCGTCTGGGTGGGTGCTGAACATACTACAAACTACAGACACATTATCCGAGAAAATAGTCATTATGGAACGCACACGACGGAGAAGTCAGTTTTAAATTCCTATACTGAGGCCCTGGAAGCTGGCACATCATCATCATCTCAGCCGATGGACGTCCACTGCTGTACATAGGCCTCCCCCAAGGATCGACATAACGACCGGTCCTGCGCTGCCCGCATCCAGCGTTTTGTCGCCGCCTTCACCAGGTCGTCGGTCCACCGTGTGAGGGGCCTACCCACGCTGCGCTTTCCGGTACGCGGTCGCCACTCTAGAACTTTAGAACTTTTATAAGCTGGCACAGGTATTCTCTAACCGAGACCTAACCACGGAACCTGTCATTTCTGACAAAAAGTCCACTCAGTGCCTTATAGGTACTTGTTGAAATTAACCAAGCATCTATGGCTGCACCATGGATTTAGAACCAATGGATAATCGAAAAAGAGTCGTGGTGGTCCAGTGACGAGTAACCTTGCCTCCCGTGCAGGAGGCGATGGTTCGATCCCCGTCCAGGCCGACTCGTACCAATGAATGTTTCGGAATTTATGTACGATTTGTAATTTGTAACACCACTGGCTTTTCGGTGAAGGAAAACATCGTGAGGAAACCTGCATGCTTCAATTATGCGAGGCATGTATTGTACCCACTGTCCATTATAAGTGGCGACAGGCTCACTTACCGTCACTGGACAGAGTTTCGGTACTACTAGTGAAACGTGGATGTTCTGAGGTTTCAGAATATCTTTGACTACCCCCTCGGGGAATATAGTCGTGAGCATAATGCTTATACTTATGGATAATTGAAAAGAAGGATGAACAATTTACCGACCGGCAAGGAGTATTTTTTCATGTTTCACCGCTTGTAAGGCATACTCTCCAGGCATAGACAATACCTATTTCCAGCTTCCTGGGCTTAAACCATAGAAGCATGCAATCCTTTTCCTTCTCCTTAACGTTGCCCGAAAGCGAAAGACCACAAGCTTTTACAGGTGCCAAGTTAACACAGAGTGTGGTGGTATTATTAGGAGTCTGCATGAGAAAGACTTGAAATATATCAACATTTACATCACCTGTAATTTCTTATTCCCTCCGATCTTCTCTATAACCAGTAGTCGTTCCTCATAGGCCCTCTGGACCTCCTTCAGGATCTCGAGGGAGGCTCCCTTGCAAACACACACCTCCCGCTCCGCCGTATCGCAATTGTCCGCGTTTGTATCCATTATTCTAAAAATCTATACTAAATGAATTTTAAATACATTTCACTGTAAATATATCGTGAAAAACTGCATCTGTCAAAGGAATTTTTTCTTGTGGATTTGTTTCGTCTGTGAAAATAGCAAGAGGTTTTATTATAGGCAGGTTTTAAAGAAAGAGTGCAAAGAGAATATAATCGGTGTATAATCTTTTTGGTAGAAGTCTCCGATTTTTAGAGTTCTGTAGTTCCAGTGTTTTAGAAGTTTGAGGTACGTTATTGTCTAGTTATTGTTATGTTTTTGTCATAGATATACAGGGTGTTAGGCGCATCGTGTGCCAAATCGAATGGGATGATTGGAGGGGTCTTTAGGTACCTCAGAAAAAAAAATAAAAAATCCTGGCCCAAAGATTTTTTTTTAACTGACTTTCAATGGTTTTGGGTGAAAATTGCCAAAAATCTACATTCAAATTTTTTTTTAAAAAAACCCTTTTGGGTATAACTAACTTTTTTTGTTAAACCTTTAATCTGTGATAGTGTGCGCTTCTATCGAACCCAAAATTACTCGCCAGTGACATCTACTTTTTTTTTTACAGCCCCCCAAAGTTTTTTTTTTACGTTAAAATAAATGTGATAGTCAACTTTCGATCTCAATAAAAAAAAAACTAAAAGTGATCATGCTCTTCCAATTTTTTCAAAACATCTCTGGACTGTCCCCATTCTAATGGTATGCAATACGTTATGAAATAAAATGAGTAACATCGCAAATTTTTTTTTTTCTGTAATAATTCGCAATTTTCTAATATTCAATAGGTGACGTAAAAACTAGTATTTCCGGTAATTACACTCACAGTCAGGTAAAAAAATTAAATTTTGAAGGGTTTACTTGAAGTAACCGCCTCCCGTTCTTTGTTTGATACAGGTAAAATTTGCTTTCTCACTCTAACGTAGTGAAATCTATCTTGTATCCCTTTCTCCCGGGGGCTGTTTTTTTGAATAGACCCAGGGGGATTTGTAATACTCATTACTCAGTCAGTATTACAAATCCCCCTGGGTCTATTCAAAAAAACAGCCCCCGGGAGAAAGGGATACAAGATAGATTTCACTACGTTAGAGTGAGAAAGCAAATTTTACCTGTATCAAACAAAGAACGGGAGGCGGTTACTTCAAGTAAACCCTTCAAAATTTAATTTTTTTACCTGACTGTGAGTGTAATTACCGGAAATACTAGTTTTTACGTCACCTATTGAATATTAGAAAATTGCGAATTATTACAGAAAAAAAAAAATTTGCGATGTTACTCATTTTATTTCATAACGTATTGCATACCATTAGAATGGGGACAGTCCAGAGATGTTTTGAAAAAATTGGAAGAGCATGATCACTTTTAGTTTTTTTTTTATTGAGATCGAAAGTTGACTATCACATTTATTTTAACGTAAAAAAAAACTTTGGGGGGCTGTAAAAAAAAAAGTAGATGTCACTGGCGAGTAATTTTGGGTTCGATAGAAGCGCACACTATCACAGATTAAAGGTTTAACAAAAAAAGTTAGTTATACCCAACAGGTTTTTTTAAAAAAAAATTTGAATGTAGATTTTTGGCAATTTTCACCCAAAACCATTGAAAGTCAGTTAAAAAAAAATCTTTGGGCCAGGATTTTTTATTTTTTTTTCTGAGGTACCTAAAGACCCCTCCAATCATCCCATTCGATTTGGCACACGATGCGCCTAACACCCTGTATTATACCTACAGAACAAGATACACAATCAGCGGTCCAAAAATGGCAGACCCAAATGAGGTACTTAACGAATAAAAGTACCTCCTCTTGCCTCAGTACCGCGCTACCTCTCTGACTGTAAACATACATAATACGACTAAGTTTAATAGTCAAATATCACGTACTAGTATCAACCTACAGCACTCATACTTATTTTGTGTGGCTTATCATTTGCCTCTGTTCCGGGGTGCGATTTTTGAAAGTCTGACGTTCAAATCAGCATTAGAAAGAAAGATAATCGAAAGATCTCCATAGTAATTTTGACATTTTCTACTGCTTATTTGAACGTGTGACTTTCAAAAATACCTCTCCTGTCATCGTCCGATAGATGACATCTTGTTCCTTTTTCAAAATGCTGTTTTAAAAATATACGTTTTTTTAAAGACATGTAAGAAGTATTTACAACTTTATGCCTGGAAAATAAGGTATATGTTCCAATGATATGTATTACGCGAAAAGATAGCAGAAAAAAGTCTAGTGATTTCAATCTCTTTGCAAAAGTTTAAAAAGTATGTGTCAACTCGGACAAAAGTTTGCTATGATTTTATATGAGATTGTGCATCTTGTTCTTTTATAATATATCTATGGTTTTTGTTCATAAAGTCTTCATGCGAAATTTCGATTCAATAAGTGCAAAAATGAATAATTGAGGTGGGGCATACTGACAGAATGGACTAAAGTATACGGCTTCCTTGTTTGACTACGGAACCCTAAAAACCTACTTAATCAAAATTCGTTTCAGGATTTCCGGTGATAGTAAAGTACTCAATGTTTCTGGATGATCAGAATCTCTGCTAAAACTACAAATTTTTCAAGCGTGTAGTTGTAGCAGGTGAAATAAAGTGGTGATACGTACATTAGCTAGCCCGCAAAAACTCTCACATAAGAAGCACCGCCTACCTTAGTCACATCGTATGAAACCAAATACTATAATAGAAATGTATAGTCTATACCAGGACTTCCCAACCAGTGGGGCGCGCCCCCCCTAGGGGGCGTAGTAATATCGTGGGGGGGGGGGGGGGGGGGGGGGGCACAATGCGTTTGCATTTTGTAAAGAAAAATCCAGTCAACAACGTAAATTCCATTCATTAATTAATTTTATGAATTAACTCATTCATTCCGTGATTAATCCACCCATTCGTTTGTCGTTACTGACATGTTCAGGCTCAGTGCACACTCAGCAGGTCTCAGAAAGCACCTTTCCATCCGCGCTTGTCGTTAAAATTTCTATAGTGGAAAGAGCATGCAAATTTTACTTATTATACCTTATTATAGGCGTGACGCAAAAAAGGTTGGGAAACCCTGGTCTATACTATACCGAAACCAAACGGCAAAGATATAAAATCTTTGCCAAACGGCAAATTTCGCGAAAATCATATCTTGCTAAAGACATATTTTTTAAGAAATTGAGTAAATGTATAAAATGTCAAATAATAATAAATAAAACATCAAATTCAACATTGTATAATTTATTTGATTAATAATTTGGCTAGTTCTTTGTATTCTACAGTGTTCACCAAGGAATTTCAAACGGGAGTGCACGCCGTACTAAGAAAAACTAAGGCCAAAATCAGGGTGATTGTGCAAATTTTATCGCCTTAGAACGCATACGTGGCGAAGCGCTGCGCAGAGCTATTTTCCCTGACAAACCATTATCGACTTTTCTTCCGTTGAAATAACACCGAAAATCAATTAATAATACAATTTTCGCCTCAAGTCATAGTAGTTTTGTTAGACAAAAATCGCCAGGTGTGCGCTAGCCCTTAGTAAATCATGTAATTGATACCATTAGCATCCTTTTAAACTAAGAGTCTACCCATCAAACTGAACAACTTTTACTATGGGAGCAAACCGATCGGAGCAAAACAAAAATCAGCTGTTACATACATTTGAGTCGAGGTTTAGATGGAACAGCAGATTTTTGTTTTGCTCCGATCGGTTTTCTCTTTTAGTAAAAGTTGTTCAGTTTGATGGATAGACCTTAGTTTAAAAAAGGATGCCAATGATATCGAAAAATTATAATTACTTCTTAAAAATCATTATCCGTGATGTCAAGGTGTTTTTTTTATAATTTTGTGTACTTATACTTAAATAAAAACAATATAAAGCAGGTACTTTCCTCGATTCTGCCTCAAATGACCTGACTCAAATATTACATTTCCTTAGTACGAGGTTTTCCCTAAATATATACGTAAATACAATCTTGGTAAATAAGTACCTTCCAGTCTAGGTGCGATCTAAATTTTTCACAAAACTATGTTTCTTTGTTTAACTACTTACTGCAGTATTTTCATAAAAATATATGATATTTAAAAACATGAGTAATTATCCCACAGAGACAAAGCTTCGCACGCACGCGCTACGATTGTTACACTACTTTTACGGCATGTCACCTCACGTGCTCACTGTAGTGTTAGGGTTGAACATCATCTGACAGCACGCAGCAATCGAAATTTATTCACACTTCATCGTTTTCTGTCGCTCAGGAACGTCATTTGTTAGAGTGAGAAAGATAGCGGGAATGCTATCGCACGCGGCAGCACCGGTATTGCTGCGACCTTTCTCGCTCTAACCAATGACGTTCCTGAGCTACAGAAAACGATGAAGTGTGAAAAATGCGATAGCTTGATGCTTAACCTACACGCCGCCCGTGGACGAACCTGCTTGGCTAGTGGACAATCTATGGGCGACCGCGTCACGTGACCATTTTGAGCGCTCCTTAAAAGCATTATCTCTGTGGGGTGTTTACTCATGTGACTAAATCTCGGATGTATAGTTATGGAAAGCTTCACAAATAACTGGGTTAGTATAGTTTGGCAAATGCTCTAATAAAAGACGGATCAGTTTACATTACTTAACAATAGCATAGCGAGAAAACGATATAGCGGGGCCTACGAATAAGAATAACTATAGAAGAATAACTCTAAACAAAATCAACATCATTTTTGGCACCTAATGAAAAAATGACATTTTGTATGAGTTTTTACGGCAAGGTCATAACACCGTATAGATTTTTTGGTGTCACTTTTTGAGCTTGATTTACATTTCTAATTTTCTATACATTTTTATTCATAGAGCGGGGCTCAGCGGTCGCGAAAGGCCAATCGAAAGCGGTGTACCGACTTGCCTACGCGCGGTGCCGACGAAGCGTGGTACTCCGTCCCCCGCGCGCCACGACCGCGGAGCTTCCCCACTTTATTGTTCTTTTCGCGATGTCTGTAGCGTGACAAACCTTTTTAGTTTTTAAAACATTTAGTAAATGTCGAAACACTGTACACTTAACAATACAACAATAAAAGTATATAAAAGCTTGTCTATGACGAGATTATGTACATAATTTGTCTACTTAATCTATAGGAAGTCTTCAACTATAGTATTAGTACATGAGAGCTCATTAAAGCTCATTCAGGAGTAGAGTTGTAAATGCTACGTAGCCTACCACTGCCTACGGTAGTCTACCGGTAAACTATGGTAGACTACGGTAGACTACCGATTCATACCGTAGATTATGTAGATTTGAAATAAAAAATCGTCGATTTATTTTTTCAAAAATTCTTGATTTTTGTTCATGTAATGTGTAATATGAGAAATTACTAATTAATACGAATTAATTAACATTATGTAAATATTTTAAAATGTCAACAAAAGACGATTAGACACTTTAAAGATTTTAAATTGTCATTAGCCTATAAATTACCTCTCTTTTCGGACATGAACGTTTCCTCACGATGTTTTCCTTCACCAAAAAGCCAACGATAATTGTTTAAAACCGTCCGTAACGACATGAAATATAAATTATAAAAACCACATTTCAGTAGTACGAACGTTCCCTGGGGATTGAGCCCATACCCCTAGGAGCTAGGCTATCGTGGCTTAGTGCATAATATCACATTTTAAAGTAGCTTATGTAGCCTACCGGTAGTCTACCTCACGATTTGGTAGACTACGGTAGATTTACAACTCTATTCAGGAGAAAATAATCATGTCAATAAGCACACAAATAGTCGATCTAACAAGCGTTATCTATTCTAATAACAAAATAAATGCACCACTAAACATTTCAACAAAAACATTTTCTAAGTTTACATTTTGAATGTAGTTTTAGATTTCAACTTTCAGCGAAATTTTCATAAAAATAAATAATTAAAAAAATCACAACTGGCCAATAGTACTTAAAAAAAACAATTACAGGTCACATATGACAAATAAAAAGTAGAAAAAAAAAATGTCGCACACTTTTACGACTATTACTTATAACTATCAGGGTCAGAATCTTAACTACTACCAACTACCTTATTAACTGTGCAGTTCTGTGCATATTTACGACTACAATTATAGTCTAACGAATGGTGAACCCAGCAAAGCGCGGCAAATTCAAAATTTGTGAAGAGTGCAACACAGAAAACAGTTTGAAAAAACGATTTTGATACTTTTATAATAAAATTTTATTATATTGTACAAAAATTATATTTTTGGGTTTCATTTATCGCAGCATAACATTACTATAATTCCTGAAAGTCTGTTAAATTCTTTATTTCATTCTTAATATGCTGACACTTTTTTAAAGGGATGTTTAGACCATAAAACTGAACAACTTTCTCTATGGGACCAAAATCGAAATAGCGAACTCCCGTGTGTCAAAATCTAAACATTTTTACCCTACTTAGTTCGAACTATGACTTAAAAAAAACGTCTCTGAATCTCGGCCTTAGTCGCCAAAAAACTCGGGCCAAGTAGCGTATCATTAACTGAAAATAATAAATATAATTCGAAATTAGCTTGAATATCAAAACTATCTAGGTTGGGTATAGTAGATGGTTTACAGCATGTATCAAGCATCAGTGTTGCAACTTAAAAAATTGCTGGGTTCACCATTCGTTAGCCGGACTCTATCCACAAAATAAGCATGACATAATTCTGACAACTATATTTACCAGATAGATAGAGTAGAGATAGAACACAGTTCAATCCTTCGACAACGCGCCACACTATTTGTCCTAATTGATCGGTTATACCTAGATAGGTTCGTCTTGGATTTTAGAATGTCGCATTATTAGCGTTATTCTCATTAGCACTCGGTGAATCGGTTGTCTACTTTGATTAATTAAAAAAGCGGAAGATAGGTGACGTCCTTGCATTATGGACCTGCTTTTTATGTATCTTACGAGTGAAAAATAATGCCGTGTGTTTTGTTTTAACTTTTTGAATGATATACAGGGTGGAGAGTTAAGATGGTGCACAAAGGGCAGCTACCAGAAGCATAACAGCTACGGGAAAACGTTCTTGGGAGACTAACCCTAACTTTTGGAGCATTTCACTTCTGCATTCACAGATTTTGAAAAAAATGTACAGTATCGAGAAAAACGGAAATTTTCACAAATTTTTTTTTCATCCTATTCGACCCTCTAACTGATAAGGAACAAAAGTCTCTATGGGGTCAACCGAGTTCGAGGTACTAGAACTCTCAGAAAATGCAAAATTGAATTCCCATACATTTTAGTAGGGACATATACAAATTACCTATAGTGATGATTTTGTAAGCCCTTCGAATTTTCAGGGGCGGTTCAGACTATCAAACTGAACAACTTTTACTATAGGAGCGAAACTGAAATCGTAAAACGTAAAAATCGTAAAAAAGGTGTTCTGTTTATACAGAAGAGACGCGTGGCGGTGGCGGATAGTCCAAGTTACATAATATTCAACCTTATAGTACGCAGCATAGCGTCGTTTTTGTCGTAAAAGAAAATTGCGCCCGCGCCACCAGCAGCCGCGGGTGTAATTCTCCAAACAACGCTATAATATTGGCGGTGCGGCAATTAATAAGGTTTATATTACTTTAGGCACCCCGCCCGCGTCACGTCCGCGCCACGTCACTTCTGTTTAAACAGCACCTAATTAATATTTTAACGTTTACGTCGCGTAACTTAGGCAGGTAAAAAGCGGGACGCGTCTCTATGGATTGAACTATCTCGTATTGACAAATGACTAATAACAATTTCAGTAAACTTAACTTTAGAGGTACTTTGTACCTTAATCTCACATGATATGTCTCACAGTTACTATTTAACCTTATTTTAACTATCGAACTCATAATGTGACGTAAACTTAACTTCTAAACGATATTATTCACGGTAATCGGCTCAGAATATACAGGGTGTACATTTAAATGCGTTATTTACTTTAGGGGTGCTTTAGTTTAGACCATCAATCTGAACAACATTTACTATAAGCCCTTGAAAATCGATGGCTATAACCAAAATAACGGTATATTTTTATACAGGGTGTAACAAAACACTGTGTACACAGACACAAACAGGGTGTAGTAATACTTAAGTATTACTAGGGTGTTACCCCTTAAGGGGTTGCTGCAGACCATCAAACTGAACAACTTTCACTATGGAGCCAACATCGAAATCGATAAAAAAAAACCGCTCTTTCATACAAAAGTGCAGTACCATCTCGACCCAAATGTATGGGGCGGCAGATTTTTTTATTTTTTCTTGACTTTGGCTCCATAGTGAAAGTTGTTCAGATTGATAGTCTCAAGCACCCCCTTAAGTATTACTAGGGAGTTTTGTTACACCGTGTATAGATAAATAGGTCTCTTATTAATATGCTGAAGGTTTTGTAAGGTCATGATCAATTCAGACCATCAAACTGAAAAAAATTATCTTTCGGACCATCGTAAGAAGCACGAAAAAAATTGCGGTTCCATGTAAAACTGCAAACCTACTAGACCAAAATGTTTAATAGGAAACCATTTTCTACATATACAGGGTCCTTCTTAATATGCTGACACTTTTTTAAGGGGATGATCAGACTATCAATCTGAACAACTTTCTCTATGGCACCAACATAGAAATCGCGAAAAAAATATCAGTTCTTCCATACAAAACTGCAAACCTACTCGAGCCACATGTATGGGACAGCTGATTTTTTTTTCGCGATTTCGATGTTGGTCCCATAGAGAAAGTTGTTCAGTTTGATGGTCTGATCATCCCCTTAAAAAAGTGTCAGCATATTAAGAAGGACCCTGTATAATTTTTTTTCTATCTTGGTTTTGGTCCTATAGAGAAATTCGTTCAGATTGATGGTCTGATCTACCCCTTAAATATTTCTGGTATATCATAAATTCTGCTGTCATAATCATAACGTAAGCCTAAGTCTCCACTTATATAACTTACATAATCGCATCATGGCAGTGTCATTAGGGCAGATCCATTACAGGGCACATGCAAATGAATAAAGTATAATTTTCCATTGCATGATTGACCATTGACCCCGCAAAGGTCAAGCCTTTTCAAGGACAGGTCCCATTGTGGGTACATTTCTTAAGACATTGCACCAGGTGTCATATAAGTTTGGACTCGGTATCCTTACAGGCCAAGTCTCTTACAGGCCAAGACCCTTGCAGGCCGGGATCTTAGGGGTTGAATCTCATCTGGCAGCATCCTCCATCCTTTTCTGTCGTTCGAGAACGTCATTTGCTAGAGTGAGAAAGATAGGGGAAAATCGATAGCACGCGGCAGCACCGGCAGTGCTTCGACCTTTCTCGCTCTAGCAAATGACGTTCCTGAGCGACAGAAAAGGATAGAGCTTGAAAAAATGCGATTCCGTGCTGACAGATGAGGCTCAACCCTTAAAGGCCAGGACCGTTACAGGTCGATGTTCTTACAAATCAGACCTCTACAGGTCGTGGCCCTTACGGCCACCTTCAGGCCGGAGCCCTCACAGGTCACCTTCAGGCCGGGGCCCTTAGCAAGCAGACCCCTTACAGGATAGATCCCTTATTACACTAACGTTGACTAACTTACACTACACTTACGTGCGACATAAGCTCTGTGAAACTCTTCGTCCTGCAATCAGCGCTTCCATTCGACTGCGTGCATTTTCTACGCGTTTTCAATTCTGATCTGAAACGACATAGAAATATAGAATATTAACTACATATGCACTATTGCACCCTGTGGTGCAATAGTAAATGCGCTACATATTAAGGGGGTAGTTCCGACCATATAAAAGAATGGGACCAACATTGAAATCGCGAATAAAAAAACAGCAGTATACATAGATACTTTGGGTCCAGTCGCCTTTGCATTTTTTCTATGGAACATCCGATTTTACATCCTGTTTACAGGGTGTAACAATAAACTTAAATACGTTACATATTAAAGAGGGTGCATCAGACCATCAAACTGAACAACTTTCACTACGGGACCAACATACAAATTGCAAAAAAATCTGGTGTTCCATAGAAAATTTCAATGGCGACTCGACTCAAATGTATGGAACAGTTGATTTTTTTTTACGCGATTTCCGTTTTGGTTCCATTCCGTAGATAGGTTTCTTTTTAATATGCTGACACTTTTTAAGGGGATGATCAGACCGTCAAACTGAACAACTTTCTCTATAGCACCAACATCGAAATCGCAAAAATTAGTCCCTATAATACAGGGTGGAATCAAAATTGAAATCGAAAAAAAAAGAACTGCTATACATTTGAATACGAAGCCCTTGTATAATGTATAACGAACTCTATTCTCATACAGACACATACCATTCTCGCGCGAACTGTTCAGTAGAACTGCTTGAGCTGCTCGTAGATGATGAAGAAGATGATGTTCCACGGTCCCATGCGGAGCCACGTCGGTACGAAGCCCTTGTATAATGTATAACTAGCTCTATTCTCACACAGACACATACCATTCTCGCGCGAACTGTTCAGTAGAACTGCTTGAGCTGCTCGTAGATGATGAAGAAGATTATGTTCCACGGTCCCATGCGGAGCCACGTCGGTATGAATCCCTTGTATAATGTATAACGAACTCTATTCTCATACAGACACGTACCATTCTCGCGTGAACTGTTCAGTAGAACTGCTTGAGCTGCTCGTAGGTGATGAAGAAGATGATGTTCCACGGTCCCATGCGGAGCCACGTCGGTATGAATCCCTTGTATAATGTATAACGTACTCTATTCTCATACAGACACGTACCATTCTCGCGTGAACTGTTCAGTAGAACTGCTTGAGCTGCTCGTAGGTGATGAAGAAGATGATGTTCCACGGTCCCATGCGGAGCCACGTCGGTATGAATCCCTTGTATAATGCTAGGAAGCCTTCACTGCGCACTGTCTGTAAAAAATATGATAAAATCTATAAATTATTTTCAGGCGCACTTCTTTAAAGAATGAATATTACCGTACGCGTTGTGAATTAACGCCGATACATTCTCCATGATAGGCCGATGCCCTGCAGTGGGACGTATACAGGGTGTAACAAAACATTCTAGTAATATTTAAAGGGGTATTGTAGACTTAAGACCATCAACATGAACAACTTTCACTATGGAGTCGATTCTTTATCGAAATCTGCCGTACATTTGCGTCGAATGGATATAGATACTGCAGTATGGTATGAAACAGCGGATATTTAATTATTTCTTGGAGCATGTTGGCTCTATAGAATAGAATAGAATAGAAAAACTTTATTTCGACCAACGGAGATCATAATTTTGTATGTAACAACACTTAGCCTACTGTTAGTTTATACACAGAACACATTACTACATTATAGTAAAAGTTTTTCAGTTTGATGCTGTAAACCATCCCCTTCAATATTAATTTGAAAACAGGATATTTTTAAAAGAAGAGTAAATAGGCTTTTTCTGGGCGAGCGCGCTACATCCTCGGCTTCATCTACACTTTCCATCTGGTGAGCTGAAGCAAAGCGCAAACCCATTATGAATAAAAAAAAAATAATAATAATAATTAGTTTTAGTGTGTTAAACCTGTATAGATAAGCTGATGACGTTCTAATGGTGTTGCGTGCGATTCTTGTTTGGTAAACTTGTTGCGAACTGTAATATTATACAACGTGTTAATGAATTAACGCAAAACTAGAAAGTAGTTTGTTTAGAATCGAAAGCAGAATCGAATTATCATGGTTTCAACATAGGTAATTTTTTTCAAAATATTAAAAATTTTTTTTGCAAAATTTACAATTTACTGAACCCGATGACAACCCACTGCACGGGCTCACTCACACTACTTACAACCAAAACAAGATTATAAAAATGTATCCATGAGTACGTTAGCGCTTTCTTTCAGTGCTGAAATGATAACAAATCATTTTTGCCTCAAAACTTAAAATGCAAATAACTTAAAATTTTAACTATCAAAATAATGAAATTATTATTGCAATCTAATTATTTTGTTATAAATCAGTTGGGGTGTATGAGGTTTTACGTTAATTCATTAACACGTTGTATGTCTGTTACTTATGCAAATAAATTGTTTATCTATCTATGATGACGAAATTACAAGATAATATTTACCCGCATGAAGCAGTCCACTGTGCCCTTGTAAATGACAGTTTCGTTTGGTTTCGCTATGTGACCCTTTACTTTCCTCTGCTGCATTAGTCGCGTCTGAAAACAAAACATGTTTATTAAGATAGTAACAACGCAGTTGATAAACGATTTTTTATGCATTTTGCCCGGATGTCACTAGATGATTCCGATTGTTTTTGTTTGAAATAAATGTGGAAAATAAAAGATCCTGAAAAAGATGCACTTCACGTTAAATGTTATATTTAATCATGTACCCATTTGCATGAAAAATTTATTTGTAACGTGTTTTTTTATGTATTTGTATAAGTACTGACTGTGTAATGTTGTTGTTTTTGTAATGATTTTGAAGACAAATAAAAAATTATATCCTATATATAGCTCATATGCCTAAACTATGTTCTCACCCTGACAACATCCAACGGCGTGCTAGCCACAGCACTCCCCAGACTGGCCACCAGACTGGACACGAAGTGGTTAGCGGGCGTGTCGCCGAGCTCGACGGTGAGGCGCTTCTTGCAGGCGTCGTACACCGGCAGCTCCACCGCCGCGATCACCGCTGCGCGCTGCGAGGTGGGGCCCACGCCGCGCCACAACCCGCGAGTTCCTTCCAGCCGGTAGATGTCTATGAAGCAACGGACTAAGTTACGCTTCTCGTCTCCCACCTGCAAAAGATATGCGTTTTTTAAAGTAGTATACCACACACTGGTCCAGGCCTCCGTCACTCGGCTGTAGGTACCGAGATAAGCGCCTACACTTTGGCGCGTCGTAAGCGATGGGGTTGCTACATTTCTGCCACTCGCGTCAGACGGAAACGTCGCATGCGAACTTAAAACAATCCTTGAGACACTCCCAATACCCACTCGAAATCGGCAGTTTTTTTTTCTTAATAAAAGATGGGTTTGCTCTTGCTTGACCTCAATCTGGTCCTCGGACGGAAGATGTGGCGGGCTTACCCAGAAGAAGCCTATTCACTCATATTTTAGTGGAATACTTTAAAGCGTTCGGAAATACTGACGCAGGCAGGGCATTCCACTCCTTGCCTATGCGCATTATAAAATATTCTTAGTGTGAATATGTGGGATGTCAACTTGTCAACCAAGTAGGGGTGATATCCCGCTGTGCGCCTGGATGTCCGATAGTAGAATGGGGAAGGCGGAATGAGATCATATAGCTCCTGGGCCTCAATCGCCCTAAGTTTCAACGATACTACCAAAACAAAACCACAACCAAAAACGTTACGTTATGCACAATTCGTATCGCGCAAATTATATTAACGGTAACGATTTAGCTTTTTTTCGGAAGATACGTTGGCGTAACGTTTGACCGCTGTCCAACGAACGTTTTTGATTTAGTTGGTGTCGGGAGAGGTGTATGGAGAGGTATATGGAGGTGTATGAAGAGGTGTATGGAGGAGTATGGAGAGGTGTATGGAGGTGTATGGAGAGGTGTATGGAGGTGTATGAAGATGTGTATGGAGAGGTGCATGGAGGTGTATGGAGAGGTGCATGGAGGTGTATGGAGAGTTGTATGGAGAGGTGTATGGAGAGGTGTATGGAGGTGTATGGAGAGGTGTATGGAGGTGTATGGAGGTGTATGGAGAGGTGTATGGAGAGGTGTATGGAGGTGTATGGAGAGGTGTATGGAGGTGTATGGAGAGGTGTATGGAGAGGTGTATGGAGAGGTGTATGGAGGTGTATGGAGGTGTATGGAAAGGTGTATGGAGAGGTGTATGGAGAGGTGTATGGAGTTATTATTATTATTATTATTATATATATGATACACTAGCAGCTCAAAGCTGATGCGTGTATATCACTGCACTTGTTTAGGTTTAAAATAATTGTCTAGTCTATTTTTAAAAGAGTTCACTGAAGGCGCACTTATTACAGTCTCAGGCAATTTGTTCCACTCACGAACTATTCGGTTGGGCAAAAAATGTTTCCGGGGGTTGCTTGTACAAAATTTGCCATCAATTTTGAGAGAGTGACCTCTGAGATTTTGGTTCTGGTTCATCCGGTATATATGTTCAATTCCTTGGACATCATAACATCCAGCAAGTATCTTATACGTCTCTATGAGGTCACCACGTTGACGCCGTTGTTCAAGTGTTGTAAGCCCAAGCTCTTCTAATCGTCTCTCATATGGTTTGTCACGCAGTTCAACAACCATTTTTGTTGCTCTTCTCTGTACCTTTTCAATCAGATCAATGTCTTTTTTGAAATATGGAAGTTGTATGGAGAGGTGTATGGAGTTGTATGGAGAGGTGTATGGAGAGGTGTATGGAGAGGTGTATGGAGAGGTGTATGGAGGTGTATGGAGAGGTATATGGAGGTGTATGGAGAGGTGTATGGAGGTATATGGAGAGGTGTATGGAGTTGTATGGAGAGGTGTATGGAGTTGTATGGAGAGGTGTATGGAGAGGTGTATGGAGAGGTGTATGGAGGTGTATGGAGAGGTGTATGGAGAGGTATATGGAGGTGTATGGAGAGGTGTATGGAGGTGTATGGAGAGGTGTATGGAGGTGTATGGAGAGTTGTATGGAGTTGTATGGAGAGGTGTATGGAGAGGTGTATGGAGGTGTATGGAGAGGTGTATGGAGGTAAATGGAGAGGTGTATGGAGTTGTATGAAGAGGTGTATGGAGTTGTATGGAGAGGTGTATGGAGTTGTATGGAGAGGTGTATGGAGTTGTATGGAGAGGTGTATGGAGAGGTGTATGGAGGTGTATGGAGAGGTGTATGGAGAGGTATATGGAGGTGTATGGAGAGGTGTATGGAGGTGTATGGAGAGGTGTATGGAGGTGTATGGAGGTGTATGGAGAGTTGTATGGAGTTGTATGGAGAGGTGTATGGAGAGGTGTATGGAGAGGTGTATGGAGAGGTGTATGGAGAGGTGTATGGAGAGGTGTATGGAGAGGTGTATGGAGAGGTGTATGGAGAGGTGTATGGAGAGGTGTATGGAGAGGTGTATGGAGAGGTGTATGGAGAGGTGTATGGAGAGGTGTATGGAGGTGTATGGAGGTGTATGGAGTTGTATGGAGAGGTGTATGGAGTTGTATGGAGAGGTGTATGGAGTTGTATGGAGAGGTGTATGGAGAGGTGTATGGAGAGGTGTATGGAGAGGTGTATGGAGAGGTGTATGGAGGTGTATGGAGAGGTGTATGGATGTGTATGGAGAGGTGTATGGAGGTGTATGGAGAGGTGTATGGAGGTGTATGGAGAGGTGTATGGAGCTATGGAGTGGTGTATCGAGGTGTATGGAGGTGCACGCACAATCGATCGTTTTGGTTTTGCTTTGGTGATATCAACGATTCAACCGTTCAGAAAAAAATAGCGCGATAGCATTTTTACATCAGCTAAACCAAATCTAAACCAAAACTAAACCAAAGCCATAAACGTTCCGTCCGAACGGTAAAACCGTATAAAACAGCGCAATCGAGGCCCTGGGCACAGTCACCGAAGTACACTCTGTAGCCCATTAGCAAATAGGAACGTCAGTTTTCGTTTTATTTAGGTAAGTAGATATGTTTCATATTCTTAATCAGTAAATAAACTTCACGCATAAAGTGTCGTGACGTCTGATACAATAAAATGTTTATTACGCGCTTATCTTATCAACACAAAAACATTAACTGTCTATTGTAACATGTACCAAGATTGCACTAACTGGGGCTTTACACTCCCATTGTGTTGAGATGTATGTAACTTCTGTCTTGTTATATATGATCTCTGTCAAAAGGCCATGTTTACGTATTTGGAAAATTTCAACAAAAACCCCGTCAAGTGTGAGAGGAACTGACAATGTTCCGAGCAATTTAATCTATACTAATATTATAAAGAGGAAAGATTTTATTTTTCGTTTCTTTGTTTGTATTGAATAGGCTCCGAAATTATTTCACCATCAGAATGCTACATTATCAGTTATGGACATAGACTAAAACAAAAAGTCAAGTGTGTGTCGGGAAGATTCTAAGGCGGTACGAAGTTCGCCGCGATCATCTAGTTCATAAATAAAACAGTGGTACCTACTTCAAACTTCGTACGCGCAAACCACTGAATTTATTTATAATGTTATTCCCAAATGACACATTTAATTAACTGACTATTAATTTAATTAATTAGAATGATTATTTACCTGCATGCGAACTTTAAGAACATCGGTAGGGTTGGCAATAGCGCTGGAGAGGCCACCGGCGAAGGCAGCGCAGAACGTGTTGGTCGCCAAGTGCTCCTTGGTGCCGCCGTCAGCCCTCCGCTTGCCCAACCACTTCTTAAGCGAGTAGTATGTGCCGAACTTAATGGTGCCGTAGGTAGCTTGACGGAGGACCGCTGGCCAGATCCTGTGGAAGTTTGAAGGTTGAAGTTGAAAATGTAAGTAGAGGTTTTGCCGGCGACTTTATATAGGGTCCTTCTTTGGCAATGAAACAGAACAATCTCTCTCTATGGGACCAACGTCGGAATCACGAAAAAAAATCTGTTGTTTCATACTAAACTACAATCCTTCTCGACACAAATGTAAGGGACATAATTTTTTTCGCGATGTCTATGTTGGTCCCGTTTATAAAGTTGTTCAGATTGATGGTCAGATCATCTTAAAAAACCGTCAAACCGTAAGTTGTATTTTGACTGTCCAAGTGCATACATAAACTCACGACCATAACTGCTTTAGAGGTGGCCAGAAACTTTACAACTGACTATTTTTCTAACTGTCTTCTTTTAATATAATGTAGTTTTTTTTTTTTTGTCTGTTCCGTAGCAATCTGTTTTTTTAAACAACAAGCCACTATATAGTGTATTATTTAGTAAGCACACTAACTAAATGAATGAATGAATTTGTTTGTATAAAATGAAGGACAGATGCGACATTCGTTTTTGTTTCAAAAACGTAAAGATGCGCATTTGGCATTCCTCTGAAAATAGTAATCAACAATCTTTGAACATTTGCCAAATAACACGAGGAAAACAGTAATAACATTGTGATGCTCGAGTGACTATGTTTTTGACCAAGATCCAATGTGTGAAAACAAATTGTGCCTCGTAGGGAATCGAACGAACGACGCCAATTAATGTTTGCTCGAGATTTACCATTGGTTCATAACGATGTTTTAAGGCTGCTGCTATGAATGGCTAACTACTATTACTTACCTAGGCACCTACTGTTATAGATTTGACGGCCCAGTAGCATAGTCAGTAGTGAACCTGCCTGCTGTGCCGAGGGTCACGGGTTCGAATCCCGTAAGGGACAAATATTTGTATGATGAATATTAATATTTGTACCCGAGTCATGAATGTTTGTATCTATATTATGTACTACCCGTTCACGACCAGTTGGCCGTCGATGACCGTTACAAAATTTCCTCACAGGCACATTAATTGGTCCCGTCGACAAAAAATAATATATAAGGCAAATAAAAATTTAAAATTAAAAGCGATATTAGTGACCGGGACGGACGTACCATACGTGATTGCGTTGCTAAAGGTTATAAAATTGCGTTTATTAGGGTCTCTTAGGGGTGCGGTGCGGGGAAGCGGGAAGGGAGGTAACGGCCAACTCGAAGTGAATGACTAGTATTCTATATTGTTGTCTAGTCACCATAATACAAGTCCAGGCTAGATTCTGGTACTTTGAATGTGACTAGATAATTTGTGTGACGATGTCCAAGATATTTATTATTATTATTTATTAACATAAAAATTAAAAGATTCAATTGTTTTACTAAAATCACCACACATCCATCTTCAGGGTTCGAAATTATCGAGATAATTATTTTCTTTGATAATATCAATGATAATTATCACTTCATTTTGTATCCTATCAACAACAGTTGGTCTTTCAAAGAAAATAAATGAGTAAATTTTAAACATATATTTCTGAAAAAAATCTGCAATAAAATCACCTAAAGAAAGGACAAACGCCAAAGTTACAAAGGCAGAGGCACATGTAGATTTTTGTCGTTTTCTCGGGGGTGGCATGCTAGGCCCACAAGACTGATACACAACATTCCAGCTCCTAATTTACGCAGCCAAAATATTATTGCGTATTTTCAGATTAGCGTATTTCTATTTTGTCCTTGACTGTTTATTGTCTTTCCAACTGATAAGTCAACGATAGATTATCTTAGATTTATATAATCTACATATTACACATGTTTTGTCGAATGCTTGACATGAATGGCAATCAATCCTTGCATTATCTATGTAATCTCGGATAACTTTTACTTCCGAGTGTATTGTAAATCCAATATGGTGTAAACTCCATTTTGCGAAATTCAAGGGACCGATTGCTTTTAGAGAATTTTCGGTTAATGGAGAGCATAGATAAATGGAGAGTAAGAAAAAAACTGCCAAAATCACGAACATAATAACATATTATTATACGGCAACATTTCTTTAAATTTTTGGCTCATTTTATTTTATAGACATTGTTTGTTTCGCTCTTGATTTTGGCTGTTACGGTACATACCTATAGAGGAAATCAATGAAAGAAGACATGTGCTAGGTGATTACTGATTATAGTAAAAAAAGAATGCAAACAGCTGCATTTCTTTTAACTTTCGGTACCTTAAAAACCTTATTAAGTACATACACATACATAAACTCACGTCATTGTCCCATGGGGGTAAGCAGAGACCACGGAACGCCACACGCTACGACTTTGACACACCTCTTTAGCCTCATTCACATTCATAGATCTTTTCATGCACTTCCGTCGATTGAGGATGTTACTTAAAATCTTAGCGTAGATCATGTACATTACATTAGTTTTTATTTCACTTCAATACATGCAGTATTTCCGAAGTTATGACGACGAGAAGTTTAAGCGCTTTTTAAAATTTCCGAGTTTACGCGCGCTCACGCTTTGACGTCACACCCCCGCTCAGCCCGCGACCGCGACACAGCACGGCGCTCGGTCCGGTGCATTTTGTTTCATTTGTTCGTCAAAAATTAGTTTAATTTCGTTTATACCTAATAGTGTGCTTGTATATCAAGGAAATAATACTTTTACATTAATTTTATAACCGATTACACTAAAGTAAACCGTGTGGTGTGTAGAATGGATGAAGGTTTTCAAAAAGGTCAGTCGGACAATCTGCCAAGTGTGGATAGTTTGATGGTGGCACAATATTTTATGAAGAGTAAGGATTTTACGGCTGCCGAAATAATAATAATTAATAATAATTTCATGGACAATGTCACACAAATTATCTAGTCACATTTAAAGTACCAGAATCTAGCCTGGACTTGTATTATGATGACTGGACAACGATATAGAATACATATATACAGGGTGAAATTGATATCATTGGCATCCTTTTAAACTAAGAGTCTACCCATCAAACTGAACAACTATCACTATGGGAGCAAACCAATCGGAGCAACTAAAAAATCTGCTGTCCCATACTAAACTGCAATGTTGTTTGGAGAGGTGTATGGAGAGGTGTATGGAGGTGTATGGAGAGGTGTATGGAGGTGTATGGAGAGGTGTATGGAGAGGTGTATGGAGGGGTATGGAGAGGTGTATGGAGAGGTGTATGGAGAGGTGTATGGAGAGGTGTATGGAGAGGTGTATGGAGGTGTATGGAGAGGTGTATGGAGGTGTATGGAGAGGTGTATGGAGAGGTGTATGGAGAGGTGTATGGAGGTGTATGGAGAGGTGTATGGAAGTGTATGGAGAGGTGTATGGAGGTGTATGGAGAGGTGTATGGAGGTGTATGGAGAGGTGTATGGAGGTGTATGGAGCTATGGAGAGGTGTATGGAGGTGTATGGAGAGGTGTATGGAGGTGTATGGAGAGGTGTATGGAGCTATGGAGAGGTGTATGGAGGTGTATGGAGAGGTGTATGGAGGTGTATGGAGAGGTGTATGGAGGTGTATGGAGGTGTATGGAGGTGTATTGAGATGTATGGAGGTGTATGGAGAGGTGTATGGAGGTGTATGGAAGTGTATGGAGAGGTGTATGGAGGTGTATGTAGAGGTATGGAGAGGTGTATGGAGGTGTATGGAGAGGTGTATGGAGGTGTATGGAGAGGTGTATGGAGGTGTATGGAGGTGTATGGAGGTGTATGGAGAGGTGTATGGAGGTGTATGGAGAGGTGTATGGAGCTATGGAGAGGTGTATAGAGGTGTATGGAGAGGTGTATGGAGGTGTATGGAGAGGTGTATGGAGATGTATGGAGCTATGGAGAGGTGTATGGAAGTGTATGGAGGTGTATGGAGGTGTATGGAGGTGTATGGAGGTGTATTGAGGTGTATGGAGGTGTATGGAGGTGTATGGAGGTGTATGGAGGTGTATGGAGAGGCGTATGGAGGTGTATGGAGGTGTATGGAAGTGTATGGAGAGGTGTATGGAGGTGTATGGAGAGGTATGGAGAGGTGTATGGAGCTATGGAGAGGTGTATAGAGGTGTATGGAGAGGTGTATGGAGGTGTATGGAGAGGTGTATGGAGGTGTATGGAGCTATGGAGAGGTGTATGGAAGTGTATGGAGGTGTATGGAGGTGTATGGAGGTGTATGGAGGTGTATTGAGGTGTATGGAGGTGTATGGAGGTGTATGGAGGTGTATGGAGAGGTGTATGGAGGTGTATGGAGGTGTATGGAAGTGTATGGAGAGGTGTATGGAGGTGTATGGAGAGGTATGGAGAGGTGTATGGAGGTGTATGGAGAGGTGTATGGAGGTGTATGGAGAGGTGTATGGAGGTGTATGGAGAGGTGTATGGAGCTATGGAGAGGTGTATAGCGGTGTATGGAGAGGTGTATGGAGGTGTATGGAGAGGTGTATGGAGCTATGGAGAGGTGTATGGAGGTGTATGGAGAGGTGTATGGAGCTATGGAGAGGTGAATGGAGGTGCACGCACAATCGATCGTTTGGGTTTTGCTTTGGTAACGTCAACGATTTAACCGTTCAGAATAAAATAGCGCGATAGCATTTTTACATCAGCTAAACCAAATCTAAACCAAAACTAAACCAAAGTCATAACCGTTCCGTCCGAACGGTAAAACCGTATAAAACAGCGCAATCGAGGCCCTTGCTCGTACGAGGTTGTTGTTGTTGATGATTATTTGTGTTTTATTAGTTTAAAAACATCGAAATGGTCTTCACAGCAGTGCGCTTTAGTTTTAGGCCCTATTGCGACTACTCTTTTTATGGCCGTCATCCACTTCTTTCTCATTTTTGGGTCCTCAGGCACATAAAAAACGAGTTTATCGGGTGTTTTCACAGTTGAATTGAAACACTGAGGCACAATACAATACTTATTTCCATTTTCACTGAAGAGAACTCGATGTTTACTGCACAGCAGCGAGCGTACGAGAGCGCGACTGACGAATGACCGGGGGTGTGACGTCATCGGCTAGTGGGCGCCCGCCCGCGTTTTTAAAAACCTTCGTCCGGAAATACGCAATTTGATCGTTAATATCTCAGCCATTTTTGAAGATATAAAAAAAGTAAAAACACAGTTTTTTTCGTAATTTTTTGAAGATTTATTTGACATGTAAAGTGAAAAACGTTTGTCAGACCCATTGTGTGGGCAACAAACATGCCTACAATCTGTCCACTAAAAAGATTTGAATCCTTTGGGATGCTTTTGTAGCCTTTACAAATGATAAGAATCTCTCACTCACCCGCAGTACAAAGCCTTCACCCCCTCCTGCTGGGAAGTCTTGACGAAGCAGTCCACCATACCCGTGTACCGCAGCTCCACATGGCGAGGGTCTATCTGCTGACCCTGGATCTGGAGGCGGGTCTTTGTGGTGTCGATGGGAAATGTACCTAAGGCATGATTAGTTTGTGTTTAGTGTTTAGCACATTATAATTAGCTAGCTGACCAGACCGATGTCCTGTCTAAAAACCTCAGGTATTTGGTGGAAATAAAGGATATACCTATTATGAATCACTCATTTAATTTGAAATTTTTTCGGGTTGCGTTTAGTATCGTGCTGCACGAATTTGGGGGGGAGGGGGGTAGGGGGTAGTCCCCACAGGCCCCCCTAAAGGGAAAAAGTGAGGAAACCCCCCCTTTTTTTTAAATAATTGAAGTTTGAGGTTATAATTAGCAAAAAAATTGTATTGGGGGGTGAGCAAGTGGGTGTGAGGGGTGACCGAGGGGGAGGGGAGGGGGCTGGGGAGGGGAGAGCAATCGAGGGGCGCGCGAGAACCGACACAGAGCAAAAAACTATTCTGTATCGGCATTGGCACCAGGCCGTAGCGGAGCGAAGCGGAGCGGCGGAGGCCCGGCCCCTTTTTGACAGAAGTACTGCAATATAGAATCGCGGAGCGGAGCGGAGCAAACATGTTACGACTTGCTACAATACATCAGTCTATTTATAGGTATGACGTCAGTGGGGACCCCCCAGTAGGGGGAGTAGACCCCCCCACACCCCTAGACACCCCCAAACCGCCAAAAACCAGCCAAAACGACTCATTTTAGGTTATTATAATCTAAAAATTTATTTTATTAAAAAAAAACGGGGGGTTTCTTCACCCCCCCCCCCCCTTCTGGGGGATGAAGGGGGGACCCCTCCCTACCCCCTCCCACGGCTCCCACCCAAATTCGTGCCGCACGATACTAAACTTTTACCATTGTTTCAATATGTTTAAGAAAGGATTTGGAATCTTAAGACTTCAATGAGAATAGAATCTGACACAATATCCATGCACTCCATATCCTCAGGCCTAGAGTTGTAAATCTACCGTAGTCTACCAAATCGTGAGGTAGACTACCGGTAGGCTACATAAGCTACGGTAGCAATTGTAGATTATTCAATCGTAGAAATTTTGGCCATTTCACAATATTTAAGGCAGCTGCCATTTATTATTTGTGATAAATAAGCTAAGAGAGCTTCGGCAATAATTTTAGAGAAAGTAAAAATCAATCTAGAACGCGAAAAAAGGACATTGAAATACACTATTTTATAAAAGGTTGTTTAAAATGTGATATTATGCACTTAGCCACGATAGCCTAGCTCCTAGGGGTATGGGTTCGATCCCCAGGGCACGTACATACTACTGAAATGTGGTTTTTATCTAAATATATAAAAGAAGAAAATTTCCTACCTTTCAAAACAAAAATCTCCCTAGCCCAATCCCTAATCCTTCCCATTATTGACTACGCGGATGTTTGTTATCTCGATGCCACTGAGGAGTTGAACAACAAACTAGAAAGACTCCAAAACCTAGCCATACGTTTCATATTTGGCTTACGCAAATATGACCACGTGTCCGAGTATAGGGCGCAGTTAAAGTGGCTCCCTATTCGCGAGCGTCATAACATCCATATCCTCTGTCTCCTCCACAAAATCCTTCACAATCCTTCTGCCCCTAGCTATCTCCGTGATCGTTTCTCCTTCTCCCGTCCTCCTGACAAGCCATGTCGATCTCATATTCGTACCCAACTTAGAATCCCGACCCACTCCACCGACTTTTACTCCTACTCTTTCACTGTCCATGCTGCCCGGTTGTGGAACTCACTCCCCGCCGTTATTCGTGATTGTCAAACATTTGCGTCCTTCAAAAAGCAAGTGAATGAACACTATCACTCTCTAAAGTAAGCCATAGTTTATGTATGTTTATTGTATCTATTTGTTTATTTATACGTATGTGTATGTATGTATATATATATATTTATTTATGTATAATGTTTACATATATTAACGTCCATTTAAGTATCTAGTTTTTATCATTTGTGCTGTACACTTTTTGTCTGCCTCACACTTTACAACTGTCTCTGTTGCGGGTTTGCTGGAAGAAATCTCTTTAGAGATAAGCTCGCCCTTTGTATATGTCTACTCTGTTTTTTTTTTCTGTAATTTTGTGTACAATAAAGTGTTAAATAAAGAAGAAACTGACTGAATGACTGACATATCAACGCACAGCCCTAACCGCTGGGTCTAGAGATTCCAAATTTGGCACGTAGATTCCTTATAAGGTCTAGGGGTGCACTAAGAAAGGATTTTTCAAAATTCACCCTAGGGGGTGAAACGGGGTTCCAAAGTTTGTATGGAGAAACAAGATCAGTTAGACTATTTTATTCAAAACTTCACAGGAGTACTTCTATTGATAATTGAGTAAACACGTGTTTCAGGTTTTTTCAGAATTCAACCCCTGAAAGGGGGAAATGGGGTAACAAAGTCTCAAAATCGAGATAGGTATGGTTTTTATGGTTTATCGGGTCGCTGATTACGAAAACAACAATGATTTTAAAATCCAACGGTATGGACGTAAAATACCATCATCCCCTGTTGGGGTGCGATGGGGTTAAAATGAAGAAACTGACTGAGTGACTGATATATCAACGCGGAGCCCAAACCGCTGGGTCTAGAGATTCCAAATTTGGCACGTAGGTACATTATGTAGTCTAGGGGTGCACTAAGAAAGGATTCTTCAAAATTCACCCTCCGAGGGGGTGAAACAGGGGTCCAAAGTTTGTATGGGGAAACAAGATTAGTTGGACTATTTTAGTCGAAACTGCACAGGAGTACTCCCATTGATAAATGAGTAAACAAATGTATCAGGTTTTTTCAGAATTCAACCCCTGAAAGGGGGAAATGGGTTGACAAAGTCTGAAAATCAAGATGGGTATTGTTTTTATGGTTTATGGGGTCGCTGATTACGAAATTAACAATGATTTTAAAATCCGACGTTGTGGACGTGAAATACCATCTTGCCGTGTTAGGGTGCGATGGGGTTGAAATGTCTAAATATCATTATGGGTGTCATTTTTATGGTTTTTTGGGACGTTAATTGGGGATGAGTAGAGTAAGGGGTGAGTAGGGGGTTCGGTAGGGAGTGAGTAGGGGATGCGTAAGTGGTGAGGAGGGGGTGCGAGTGGTTCGTAGAGGGGGCGAGTAGGGGGTGCGTAGGGGTGCGTAGGGGTGCGTAGGGGATGCTTAGGGGATGCGTAGGGGGTGCGTAGGGGGAGAGTAGGGGGTGCGTAAAGGGATGCATAGGCGTGTGTGTGGGGTTCGAAGGAGGTGCGTAGGGGTGAGTCGGGGATGAGTAAGTGGTGAGTAGGGGGTGCATAGCGGGGGTGAGTAAGGTTGCATAGAGGATGAGTAGGGGTGCGTAGTAATATGCAGGGGTACGTAGGGGTTACGTAGGGGGTGCGTAGGGGTGCGTAGAAGTGTATATGGGCTAAGTAAGGGGTGCATAGGGGTGTGTATGGGGAAGGGTAGGGGATAAGATATGTTTTGAGTTGGGGGTGAGTAAGGATGCGTAGAGGGTAAGTAGGGGTGCGTAAAGTGTATGTAAGGGGTACATGTGGGGTGCATAGGGGGTGAGTAGTGGGTGTGTAGGGGACGAGAAGGTGTGCGTAGGAGTGTGCAGGAGGGACGAAGGGGGTGAGTAGGGGTGAGTAGGGGTGCGTAACTGATGAGTAGGGGGTGCATAGAGGGATGAGTAGGGGGTGTTCTTTCAGTAGTCAGTCACAAAAACAAGTCAGTGCCACAAAAAAAAACATAAATAAGTCCTAAGTTCACGCGTACGAAGTCGCGGGCAAAAGCTAGTAATTTATATTTCATGTTGGTACGGACCGTTTTAAAGAATTATCGTTGGCTTTTTGGTGAAGGAAAACATCGTGAGGAAACCTTCATGTCTGAAAAGAGGGGCAATTTATAGCCTAATGACAATTTAAAATCTTTAAAGTTTAAAATCGTCTTTTGTTGACATTTTAAAATATTTACATAATGTTAATTAATTTGTATTGATTAGTACTTTCTCAAAGTACATATTACATAAACAAAAATCAAATTTTTTTTTGTAAATAAATAGAGGTTTTTTTTTTAAATCTACATAATCTACTACCGTAGAATGTGAATCGGTAGTCTACCGTAGTCTACCATAGTCTACCGGTAGACTACCGTAGGCAGTGGTAGGCTACGTAGCATTTACAACTCTACTCAGGCCTAACCTGACCCCCAATGTGGTAGACAGAGACAGCACACACGCACAAGCATTTAGCACCAGCAAAATTTTTAGCAAATATTTGATAGGGTATGCCCCGTTTAGAGGTTATGTTTTATAATCGGAAAAACAAGTAAAACTACATGTTAACTAACCGAACTCCGCCACGATCGACGCCAGGCCACCGTAAATAAACGGTCTCCAGTCTCTATCTCCCATTACACAATGAAACCGGCCTGAATTTCAAATGTTTACTCCAGAGACACTAACTTTGCACTGCAAAGTAAAAGATAAAAACACTTTATGACTCTCACAGAAACAAATACGACACTAAAGCGTCTTTAATTAGGTACAATAAACGTTTTGATAAGGCTCTATCTCAAAAGCAAATTATTTAAATTATAATAAAATTACGTCTTTCGCGAACAGCAATTTTTTTTTTTTTTTTGCACTTGCACTAGTGAAGTGAAACTGGAAATGAATCAAAATCAATGAATGAATGAAGAACCTTACGGACTCGGACTCATGTAAAAGTGAACCAATACATTTTCCTGAATCACCTACGAACACTGCATTGTCGTCGCCGAGAACAGAACAGACGAGAAAGGCCAAGAACGAGGCCTCGTGGCATCCAGTATCCTAAGTTTTCCTTGAAAAACCTCCCACGAGAGTGAAATGTCACGAGTCAAGACTCAAGAGTAAATAAGGTGTAGTCCCAGCTTAAGAATCAAATCACAGATCGACCGTATGGTTGTAGCCCGAAGCCGTTAAATTAAAAAATTGATAGGAGTGCCATCATGCCATCAGGTAGTTTTTGGCGGGATTTGAACAGATACGTTTGGAGTCCTCATATTTCATCGAATTTTTATTGTTTATAGTGAGTTTTGGTTCGTAAAATCGGTGTAGTTTTGCGTAACAAAGTGTCGTGCAAGTGAACAATATACAGTTCAGTGAAATATGATGGTGTGGGTCGTGAACAGGAAAAGTGTTCCGTTCTTTTGTAGCGCGGCAAGCGGTCGGTTCACCTCTTTCCTGTGGACTTCTCTGCGTTTCCTGCGTTTCTCAATTGCCTCCAAAAACTCCAAAGAAGCGTTGAAACGTCGAACACCAACGTTTTATTTGCTATAAATGAGAGTATTTATTCCTGACATCGGTTGTATGCGATACTATAATCGCTTTACCTTGAACTGAACCAAAAAAAAAAAAAAATCATGCCATCATGCCAACTGTCAAGTGTCAGTGTCAACGTTTATGTCAACAAAATAAAGTTGAAAAGTTGCGGAAAGGCAATCGGTACAAAATTGCACAAAAACCGTGATATTTTATAAGCAAACACTGTTTTCTGGTAAGTTTATACTTCTTATCATCTTATTTTGATCTTATTTACGGTTATCATACACAATGCAATGTTTCAAAAGTTATATACGAGTTAACGCGGGCTCTAAGTCCACTGGGAAGTTTTCCTTATGTTTTTCGGGTTTTCCTACAAAAAAAACCAGCTTTTATATCTATTTTTATATTTTACCTGTTTTTCATACAACATACTTTCATCCTTTCTCAAAATGAAATATGATTTATTCTCGACACGCCCAAATTAAGTTTTGATTGGTATGAAGAATAACATAATAATTTCTGGGTTGGCTTTAGAATTGGGGCGCAGGAGTTGGGGGGTGGGAGTTTGGGGGGAGGAAGAGGGGGGGAGGGGTACCCCCTGGTACCACTCCCCCCCCCCCGCGGAGATGCATAGTTACTGAGATATATTAATTTAAAAATGTGTAAAATCTAACCTAAAGTTACTATTAGGACCGGAATTTTGGGGTTTAAGGAGGGGGGAGGGGTGGGGGGAGTGAGAGGAGGAGTGGGAGGGGGAGTGGAGGGGAAGGGGGGGGTTGTTTTATTTCGAATACTCTGAATGAAAAATCCTTTCTGTACTGGCATTGACACCCGGCCGTAGCAGACGAGTTTTGACTTGCAACAATGAGACTTTCTAGTTTTAGGTTCATACCTAAAACCTGATGTCATCATCAGCACCGCTCCACTCCACCCTTCCCCTCCACCATTCCACTCCACCCTCCCACGTCGCCCCTCCTCTCCCTCTCACTCCCCCTCCCAATCCTGCTCCACTCCCTCCCCCTCCCACACCCCCTCCCCCTCCCCTTCCAAAACCCTAAAATTCTTGTCCCAATAGTAATTTATAGGTTAGATTTTACACATTTTTTAATTATATCTCAGTAACTATGCATCTCCGCGGGGGGGAGTGGTACCCCTTCCCTCCCCGCTCCCAACCCCCACCCTCCCCTCCCCCCCCATTCCTGCGCCCCAATTGTAATTTTTTTCTGTAAATGACCTTCTCGAACACACATGAAGCTATTTTTTTATACTAGCTGACACAAACATACTAAATATGACTTTTATGCATAAAATACAACTTATTAGTGCCACCTAACAAAGTCAAAATCAACATAATTTATTCAATATAGGAGCTTGAAGCACACTATTAAACGTCTAATCAACAGCACGCATACTTGATTTGTGTGATTGTATCATTTCGGACAAGCTACAATTTTTTTAGAGACTTCAGAGTCTAGTATTTATGTCAATGTCATCAATAGAGATCGGATAATCGAACTAAACTTCACTTTTTTCCCCACGAAAATAAGATAAGATAAATATTCTTTATCACAACAGAATATGGACTTGCCTTTCTGAATAATTTTTGTATTATTAGCCTTATTCAGACATCTATATTATATTCTTTTTATTCTAGTAGTTGTGCTTTGTTCGTTTTTTGTATGTCTGTTTGCCAATCAGCAAAGGCCTCCTCCAACCTTCTCCATTCCTGTCTGTCGCCTGTCACTCTGTGCCATGTGTTTCCGGCAACCTGACTTATATCGTCAACCCATCGTCTCGGTGGTCTACCTCTCTATCGCTGCCCTTCTCTTGGGTACCATTGGGTGATTATTTTGCTCCACTTCTCTTTTCCTCTCGCTGTGTGACCTGCCCATCACCATTTAAATCTTTAAATCTTTCGTTTTATGTCATGGACTTTTGTCTTGTTTCTGATGGTGTAATTTCTTAGTCTGTCAGATCTTCTCACTCCTAGCATGCTTCATTCCATCGCTCTTTGGCAGACTGCAAGTCTGTCTGTGTTGTCTTGTGTCAAAGCCCAAGTTTGGCAGCCATACATAAGTATGGGAAGTATGCAGATGTTAAACAGTTTGCTTTTGGTACCTATATGTAGCGTATTATCCTTCATGACCTCTTTCATACTCCAGTATTTCTTCCAGCCGTTTGATATCCTTGTCTCTATTTCTTTGCTAGTGCTGTCTTGTGGTGCCATCAGCTGACCCAGGTATATGTAATCCTCAGTATAATCGATATGAGACTCTTCCACCGTTATGGTCTTTTTCTCTCCATTGGTCATCAGTTTTGTCTTTTCTGGGTTTAGTTTTAGTCCTACTTTTCCGCTTTCCAATGCAAGATCATTTATCATCTTGTTCAGTTCTTGAGACGAGCTAGCGAACAGCACAATGTCATCAGCAAATCTTAGGTGTGATAGTTTACGGCCATCAATGTTTATACCAACTTTTTCCCATTCGAGGTTTCTAAAAATGGTCTCCAGTACTGCCGAGAATAGTTTTGGGGATAAGGTGTCACCCTGTCTTACGCCTTTCTGTATGTTGAATAGATCTCCTTTCCTTTCCAGTTGGATACATGCTGTGCTGTTTTTGTACACATTTCGGATTGCCTTTCTGAATAAAGTTAATTTAAAAATCAAGCCACCCGCACGACCCGCACCGTTTTGTCATGCTGGTCCTCATAGGTAGTCGTAGTTCCACTACTATTTAACTACTACTGACAACATGAAAATACAAGTGGCGTAAATTTTAGCACTGCACAAAGGTCATGGTTTTGCAGCGAAAGTGTTAAGTATGTTACGCATTTAAGTTTACATGCTAAAATATTAATACTACAAACATACTTACTTGAGCTACTTTATTTAGAGTACATTCTCATAATATGAGTCATTCTTTATCTTGTTTCGCACTTGACAGATTAGCATTTTGTAGTGCTGTCATAGTGTAAATAAAAACTAATAGTAGTGAAGCTCAGCAGTCGCGATAGGTGAAAAGAAAATAGAGATTCTGCGGCGGCGCCTGAAAAAAAGTGCCGTATAAACACTTTTCGCACGAATTTTTTACGGCATGCGAAATAGAGCACGCGTCTATTTTTCGGTGATAGTGACCTGCTCCGCCCGCGTCTCTCGCATCCCCCGCGCCAATTTTTCAACTCGCGTAAACACGTAGTGCTAATAGCTCGGTTTTCTCAAGCAAAGTGTCCCTCAAGGTAGCGTCCTGGGCCCTCTACTGTTCCTTGTATATATCAATGATTTACCCAATGCAACGAAACATCAAATGATACTTTTTGCAGATGACTGTACAGTTATATATCACCGCGAAAATGAGATAAACGATAGTCTGTCTTCAGTAGTCGAATGGCTGAAGATTAATAATCTCCATATAAATTTTGAAAAGACTAAATTAATGAATTTTAAGCAACGTAATAATCATAGTCTAAACACTAAGGTAACCTACAAAGACAACGAAATTGGTGTTACATCGTCAACAAAATTCCTAGGATTAAATATTGATGATAACCTAGGATGGCAAACTCATATAGATTTTGTTTGTGATAAAGTGATCCAATTTTCATATGCATTAAGAAAGCTATCAAAAGTAGTCAACCAAAAATCTGTTCTAGTTGCATATCACGGGTACGTGGCTTCTAGAATAAGGTATGGGATCACGTTCTGGGGAAACGCTACCAACAATAACCGAGTATTTTTAGCTCAAAAGAGATGTGTAAGAGCAATGTGCGGTATAAAAAGGACGGACAGTTGTAGACCCTATTTTAAACAACTTAAGCTATTGACTCTTCCATCTCTATATATTTATGAAACTGTACTGTTTGTTAAGCGATATCCAGACCTATTTATTCATGACACTAGTGCACGTCGAAAGGACCAATTATGTTATAATTCTCACAAGACCGTATTGTACAATAAAAGTATTTTTCATATGGCTCCAAAAATATATAATTCAATTCCTCTAACACTAAGACAATGCAATGATGTAGCGATGTTCAAGAGGAAAATGTTTGACTTTTTAATCGATGGCACTTTTTACACCATAAATGAATTTTTTGACTATAATAAATAATATAATGTTTTTTGACTATAATTAATAAATAATGTAAAAGGTATTGTACATACTTAAGTATAATATATTATGTTTCCAAATGTATTATTTATTGCATGATCTCAAGCTTTAGATAATTCTGCACATTTTTTATTGTTTGATTAATATTTGTTTTTTATTATAGTAGTTGTTATTTACATTTTGGAATTTAATTTAATAATATTATGATATCTTTCAATTTAGTTTTTTAATGAATTTTGTAGTGTTATTATTTGTTGACATCTTAATCTTAATGTTTTATTCTTTTACGTCTTATTTAATTTATTTGAAAGATGCTAATGTAAAATCTACTTAATAATTGTAAATGTATCTCGTATTTTGTTGAATGTAATTTGTAAACTTTTGTATGCCTTCTGGCGGAACACAATGGAACCAACAATTTTGTAACATCTTTATAACCTGTGATTCACAAATAAATAAATTGAAATTGAAATTGAAATTGCAAATCCATACCCATGCGAACAAGATTGGCGCTGAAAATTACCACCGTGTAAACAACCGCGTGCCGTGCTTTTTTTTCGTGTGAGAAAATTGGCGCCGCAAAATGGTCGTCTAAACCTGCCTTAGGTCCGCCACATACATCCGGAATATCGAATCAGGATTGGGATTGGGATTTTGTATAGGATTTGACAGCTGCGCAATTCCGAACGCAATTGTGGAGGGTGAAAATCCATACGAAATTGTAATCCTAAAGTGCGATTTTTGAAAATCATACGAGCGACTTGGCAGTAGAAAATGTCAAAATTACTATAGAGATTATGCATCTTTCTACTGCCAAACCGCTCGTATAATTTTCAAAAATCGCACTTCTGATTCAGGATTCCGTTAGGCCGTCCCCCACACCACACACCGCGCGAGCATAGACCCGCCGCGCCGCGACCTTTGAGCTTTACCACTATTTGTTTTTATTACACTATGGTGATGGTGTAACTACCTATTTCAGTTCAATACTCGGTTCTCTATGCGAGTTGTATGAAATTGAGATAAGGAATTATTTATATTGTTCTCTTGACTCCAAAAAAAGCTTGATATTATTTTTTTGTCACATATTAAACTCATGTTTGAGAGCATCAACATATAAAAATGTATCTAAGGTGCATGCATCATCATAGTCATGTGATGCCCACACCCACACCCATGTGTCTGATTGTAGTCATTGCAGGTAACTCCTTCAGTGATCCTTATATCCCATTCCATCAGATTTACCTCATTTTGCCCGTGCCCGTATCTAAACTCTGAACCAAGATTACTATTGTATTTTCCCGTTCAGTCTCTGCTTAACTATGCTGTTTTTTGTATTGTGTATTGTATTTATTGCCTAATTAGGTAAGTTTAATCGATGATGATGATGGGTACAATACCTGTCAGATATGTCATATCCCATAGGCCCATATCATCTCAGCCGATATACTTACATCCACTGCTGGACATAGACCTCCCCCAAGGCCATTTTTTTCTTAGTTTATTTAATCCCACTGGGCAAGGCCGCCCCCTTTATCCTCCTTGCATCCCTGTCCTGAGCCAGTTCCATCCACTCTTCGTCGAAGGTATCCCAGGTTGTCTATCAATGTCTTCCGGATTTGACCCCGACGGCGATGTCCATTCTCCGGGATCCAAGGTGTTAAAGCAATAGCCCATCTTTCCGGGTACAAGGCCATCAATCTATTATTATTAATTTGTTTCAGTAAGTAAATAATGTTCGACGGGTATGCGAACCAGCCACAGGCGGGCGCTCCGCCGCCGCCGCAAAAAGTTGTGCGGTTCGACAGGGGCTACGTCACTACCATGCCGGGGATACTGAAAGTTGTTCAGTTGGTAAGCTGTACTATATCTTTCTAATTACTTTGTTTGTAACCCATATTGACCTGAGTGGTGTCCAAGTGTGTCGATCAAGTGCTTTTTGGCTTGCTTAAGTCAAAAAGTTTAAGTCCAATTTTAAACAAGTCCTCTGTAAAAAAGGTTAGGTACTATAATTATTTGAATGACCAAAATGTCTGGTCTTGACAATGTTACACTATGTAATCCAATATTGTATTTTAATTGTACTTTGTACATTTTGTTTTGTTTAAAAGATGTGTGTTGTAGAGTTTCTGGCCGCATCTTCTCTCAACGGAACACCTTCTGACGCGGAGGTAGAGTCAAAAAATTACGTCAAAAAGCTATCTATATTATATTATTTTGAATAAAAAATTTTGATTTGATTTGACTTGCTATGCTACTAGTCTCCCCCATTTTGAATCAGCTAAAATGTTTTGTTCATAAAACAATCCTTGAGAGCATGATGCTCCCAAAAACCACTTGACATTGGTAGAAATGCAGTGCTAGAGATAAATAAAATAAATAAATAAATATCTTGGACAATGTCACACAAATTATCTAGCCACATTTAAAGTACCAGAATCTAGCCTGGACTTGTATTATGATGACTAGACAACGATAAAGAATACATATATAGATACAAACATCCATGACTCGGGTACAAATATTCATATTCATCATACAAATATTTGTCCCTTGCAGGATTCGAACCCGCGACCCTCGGCACAGCAGGCAGGTTCACTACCGACTGTGCTACCGGGCCGTCAAATACAAGCAAATAGCAAAAAACAATATAATTAATTCCTTCTTAATAATGCTGTTACGGTTTTTTAAGACGATGATCAGACCATCAAACTGAACAACTTTGTCCATGGGACCAAAGGGGAAATCGCTGAAAAAAATCTGCTGTTCCATACAAAACCACCACCAGTCTCCGCTTGTGCTCGCCCTCAGGCATCTCACCCATAGACATTATTATAGTCTCACCACACTACTGCAACACTCACCACAGATTGAAGTTTTTGCTGACCGCTGGTCTGATTGTTTACGAGAATGCCTGACCTTCTCTGAGAATGTTTAAATCTAAGATTAAGTTAAGTTGGAGAAAAATTCTTGTTTGATTTGTATAACTTACTTGCTAGTGGAGTGGTATCATCCCCTTAAAATAGTTCTTGCAAATGTTAGACGTTACACATAAAAAGAAATTTCTTACTGTTCCAGCTCACCAATTTAATAAGCTTCATATGCATCAAGATATCATGGAACGCGTGGATATCTTCAATATTCTACAACATCCTCTACTGGGTGGGCATCATAGTCTCCGGCATATTCCTCTTCGCCTACACGTTCCACATAGTGGAGAAGTTCGACCAGTGGCCGTGGGCGAAGGTGGAGTTCTTCTTCTGCGGTGCTTTTTGCCTAGCATACATTATATTCTCTATATTTGCTACAACAATTGGGGAAAGCGTTGGATTTGTTGTTGGGGTAAGTTGTGTAATCTATACATTTACAATAGGAATATCTACATTATCATCATTATCATATCAACCGGTAGACGTCCACTGCTGGACATAGGCCTACCCCAAATTAGGGGGATTTGCCATAATCGCCACGCTTGGCAGGCGGGTTGGCGATCGCAGTTGGATTGAATGTGTGTACTCCGAAGATGCTGCTGCCCATCCTCCGGTAGATCCCTCAGTTGGTTTTTTTCGCGACTTTGATGTGGGTCCCATAGATATTGTTTTTCAGTTTGATGGTCTGATCACCCTCATAAAAAACGGACAGCATATCAAGTTAGACCTTGTAGTATACAGGGTGTAACAAAACACCCTAGTAATACTTATGGGGGTGCTTCAGGCCATCATACTAAACAACTTTCACTATGGAGCCAACATCGAAATCCGCTCTTTCATACAAAACTGCAGTACTGTCTCGACTCAAATGTATGGGACGGCAGTTTTTTTTTTTTTCTCGATGTTGGCCCCATAGTGAAAGTTGTTCAGATTGATGATCTGAAGCACCCCCTTAAGTATTACTAGGGTGTTTTGTTACACCCTGTAGACAAGGACATTATAATAAAATTGTAGCACATTGACAATATTTGCATAATTAGCAATTAATTATATTTATTTAATAAAGCACAAATACACATAAAAAATACAATTGAATAAAAATAAAAAGCACAATAGCGCAAGCGCAATTAATTAAAGTGATGAATTGTCTGTTTGTATGTACACACATACGTATGTATACATGCATCACCTAAAATAATAAATGTCTTGGACAATTGAACTGATTCGGATCGACTTCTGACACAGAATAAATTCTGAGATAAATATGGAAGTAGTTTGGAGTAACACTTGGGTAGAGTGCGGGTTGGATGTTTGGCGCACACTTATGCGCCTCAATGTATCCTTATCCTGCATACCGAATTGTTTTTTATAACTAAGTCGCCATTTGCCCATTTGTTATCATAATCAAGCAAAGACTAGGGCGCTACATCTACGGTCTTCTCACATTTTTGTTACTAAAACAGATAGTTTAACACAAATTTTGTTTTATTTGCAGTTTTTCGGGCTGGTAGCCATCGCAGCTTACGGGTTCGACGGCTACTTGAAGTACAAGGCGTGGAAGCGAGGTCTGCCGGCGCAGTAAGTGCCTTAACTAGTTGCTACATTTGTTTCTAATCTAGGGTTGCCCTTGCCACCTACATTGTTATTTTGCGGGTTTTCACCCACAAAAATCTACAGCATACTAGTGACATTCTTTATTGTAGAATTGAGAAGCAGAATGTACAAAAAACCCTACGTAATTGCGGGTTTCAGTGTTACCACAGAACGTTTAATGAATTTTTGAATCAATTATGTATAGAGTAACAATCTACAAAATTATGAAAGTATAATTTAACAGGTTTTAAACAAGAGTATAATTTCAAATGCTGTAGGTTCAATCTTCATTTCTGTATTATAGTTATATCCAAAGATCACATTTGATTCATGAATCATGATCGTATCTGACTACGGGAAAAACTGCCCGCATGAATCATATGCGATGCATGGAACAACCTGTTATAAAGGTTTATATTTCAATTGTCAAATAATTTTACACAACATGAAGGTAACAGAATTAAGCAGAAAGCAAAATGTTTACGAAATATGCATGTCAAATGCAATTTTTTTTATCTGGCAACCCTAATCTCACCGATATTGTTAAGAATATTGAATATTAGACAGTGGTCTTGTTATATTAAGGTTTTTGAGTGGTTAGATCAAAATGATCTAGTCCGTGTACCTACCTTGTTTAGTACATACATACAAATTTAATTTTTAAACGCATTTTAAACTTTACCGCCTACGACGGAAAGTTCATTTTTCATTGTTACGACACAGTCCGTACATTTTAATTGGTCAATTTTGACGTTTCACATTAACAAGCGACTTTAATTTGTAATGCTTATAACATAAGGTTTTTAATCAAATTGACGTTCAATAAGATATCGAATATTGTAATGAAATGTCGTTCATAATTAATTCGCTTGCTAACTTGAAATGTCAAATATTTCCTATAAAATAAAATAAGGGGCTTTATGAATCTTTATCGGCCTTACAAAATGCAATGTTTATATACCACTTTTTATATTTATCTATGTATTTAAGTATAGAAAACTAATGTATTTTTTCTAAACAATATTTAAAATTTGAAATTAATATTTTTACGCGATGGGTCCGTGTTGCTCAAATGTAAATCTTTGGGAGTAACTTATTCCCAGCAGTGGAGGTCCTTCCCTTCGGCTAAAGTTAAGAAGTTAATGTATAATTAAATTAGGTAGATTTCCGAGTTCCACGTGCCTCGAAGTCGTTGACGTGACCTGGGTCCGAAGATGGCAATTTAGACTTAAAAGCATTGACTTACCAACTACTGGACGTAGGGTCCGCGCTTAAAAGTGTCCAAAGCAAAAAAGCACCAAAACGTAAAAAGAGAACCAATTACGCGACAGTCTTTGTTTGATCGGCCATCTACGAGCACGCGCGGGCGCGTGCACCGTGCCCCTATGGGGGAGCGGGATGGAAAAGAATTTCAGCATGTTCTATGTTTTTAGTTGGTTTATATTACTTACACGTACAAGCCGGGCGAATTAACTTGACACCTGGCTCGAACGAAAAAGAACAACTCGAAAATTCTAAAGCGCCGGAACATGTACAACGGTATCTGATGTGCTATCATCGCTATTGGCCTCGCTTTTGAATTTTCGAGTTATTCTTTTGCTGTTATTTGTTATTGTTTACACCAAAACGTCGTTCGAGCCAGGTGTCAAGATAATTCGCCCGGGTTGTACTTAGGTTTGTGTAGTTTAGTCTCGGACACTTTTTTTGAGAATTTTGTACTAGACCCGGCGTCCATAGTATTCTACGTCAATGCTAAAAAGTTAAAAATAATATTCACTAGTTCAGACGCATCCGTGACGGAATGTCTGTTCATGTTTTACTGCTTATTTAAAAAAACGATTTATTACTATTGTATTTGCATTTTATTAAAGCAAGGTTGCTCATGCAAAATTTGCACATCCATCTCGCATCAACGCCATCTATCGAGTAATTTGGAACTATTTTTAATAGCTTTGGAAATTCCCTCCTTAAATATTTATGTAAGTAAGTATAAAAAAACTAATAAAAAAGATGAAGTAAAAAAATATTTTTGAAATTATATCATAGTTATATCATTAGTATGTATTAACGTAAATTGCCTTATCACCTTTTTACAAGTTGTTCTGAGAATTTTACTTGTTATGTTTAAGAATAGTGTTTTACAATTATACTAAAAATATGATGGGTCCAATAATAAATTATCTTTTGCATTTTACAAGTTTATAGTAATTAATTTTGATATGTAATATTATATATGGTTTTCTAAGTTAGTCTCTGAGAAATTTGCTCTGTTTGATGGTCAGGAGTGCGATTTTTTAAACTCATTGTGTGAACTCAGCAGTTGAAAATGTCAATATTACTATGGAGACTTGCATCTTTCTACTGCTGATTTGACATTAAAAAATCAAACTCCAGGAGTGCTATTTTTGAAAGTCAAATCAGCAGTAGAAATATGCGTATCTCCATAAATTTTCAACTGCCGAGTTCAACGTATGAGATTCAAAAATCGCAATCCATATCATCCCCAAAAACCGACATTATACAGGGTGTAACAAAATACCCTAGTAATACTTAAGGGGGTGCTTCAGACCATCAATCTGAACAACTTTCACTATGGAGCCAACGTCGAGAAAAAATTAACAAAATCGGTCGTCCCATACATTTAAGAGTCGAGACGGTACTGCAGTTTTGTATGAAAGATCTGATTTTTTTTTCGTGATTTCGATGTTGGCTCCATAGTGAAAGTTGTTCAGTTTGATGGTCTGAAGCACCCCCTTAAGTATTACTAGGGTGTTTCGTTACACCCTGTAGAAATACCCTATACACAGAAGTGTATGAGAAAATTGTTTTACTAGTAAGTTAAAACAAGATGCGGTAGGTATAGTCTGACCACAAGGGCTTTGTTGTTTTTCAATAATGTTTAACAAGTGTAAGAAGTCATTTGATTTACATTTAGTTTTGTAAGATTAATTATATTCACTGGCATTATTCTGGGGTCTTTTATAGTACATTATGATACGAGGGAGCTAAGTTGGTCCTCAGAGCCGAGGCTGGATTACCCAAGCCGCAGGCGAGGGCTGTAAACAAGCCGAGACTGTAATGACCAACGCTCACGCATTTACTGCACTAGTGCGGTAATGGTACCGATTCGGACTGTGCCACGACTTAACTAAATTTATTCCTGTCACTTTCTAAAATAAGATTAAGAAAAGTGACAGAAAACCAACAGCTGACTTTAGTGCTGTCAAAGTGACGTTACATGCCCAAAAATAAGATGCCATCATAATGTACGCCATCTTATTTAAGGCGTTTTTGGGCGTGTAACGTCACTTTGACAGCACTAAAGTCAGCTGTTGGTTTTCTGTCTCTTTTCTTAATCTTATTTTAGAAAGTGACAGGAATAAATTTAGTTAAGTCGTGGCACAGTCCGAATCGGGGCCAATGTAATGTCAAACGCACAGGTTTTATAAACTGCATTATGAACCTAAAAGCGGTGCGATAAGATCCATTTTACGAGCAAGTGTGTCAAAAAAATATTATAATGTCTTTAAAATTGAAACAATAAAACGTGAAAGAGACTCTTTAAACATTCTTCTTCTTATTCAAAGACTACAGTTTAATATACTTCTTATTCGGGTTCCTCCATTAGGTACTGGAGGTTACTTTAAAGATTAAATGATTATTTTATTTAAGTTTTTAAAGATGAGATTTAGATTTTAAGTATTTCAACTAAGCAATAGTACCTATTTAACAAATGCAAATTGGAAAACTGAAAAATTTACATGCTGGAAGCACATTTTATCTGTAATGTTTGTAAATTCTAATGTTTTATTTAGTTTATGTTGTATTCGGTTTTAAAGTCGTACGAATTTCCTCATGCGTCTTTTTGTATGCGCGTGAACAAATCCGTACGATTACCTAATATCACAGAATAGGTAATAGTATATAGTTTTTGTGTCTGCACATCAAAATCGCCGACATTGTCGGCGGGTTCGGTGTGGATAAGACATAGTCGGCGACACATGTCGCTTTGTAGACCGCGCGTACACATCGCCGACACCGAACTTTCGAACAGTCGGCGACTTTGGTGTGTAGACACCATATTATGTCAGTATTTTCTACTTATTCGTTTATTTTATAAACTTTATGTACCTAAATTTTTTCTAATGATTAGTTGTCTACTTCCTCATTTGTGAGAGGATTTAATGGTTATGGTTAGATACAGCTAATTACAATAAATACCTCTGCCGTTATGTTAACAAGAAATAAAACCAAACTAAGACAGTTAAAGCTTTTTATTTAACATTCAAATAAACATAAGAAATGATTGTTATGATTTACAACATGACAGGTTATAGCCGATATCCTAAGGTGCTGTTTAAACAGAAGTGACGTGGCGCGGGCGGGGTGTGACAATATAAACCTTATAGTACGCAGCATAGCGTCGTTTTGAGAATTACGCCCGCGCCTCCAGGCGACTTCGCCTGGTGGCCATGGCGCGATTTTTCTTTATGACAAAAACGACGCTATGCTACGTAGTGTAAGGTTTATATTGGTGTAACTTTGACTATCCGCCACTGCCACACGTCTTTTCTGTATAAACAGCACCTAAGATAGCTAAGCGCCACCGCTGTGTTACGGTCACACACAATAGGTACACGGCAGCTATAATTTGTTTTACTCTTCCAACACACGCAAGTTGCTAATTGCTCCCTCTCACTGACACGCAGGAACGAGACGTGCTAATGTAATTTTGCGTGCGTTAGAATAGTACAGCACTATATTTTTTTCAGCGGTTTTTCACCTGTCTCTTTTGGGGCCGAAATATCTCGCCAGGAGTGCGATTTTTGAACATCATACGAGCGACTCGGCCGTAGAAAATGTCAAAATTACTATGGAGATTATGCATCTTTCTACTGCCGATTCGCTCGTATGATGTTCAAAAATCGCACTTTAGGACGGGGGGACAGTTCGTATGCACTGTTTCAACACAATTGCTTCATTAAGCCGTGTCGTCACTAGGCGACTAATGTCCCGAGACACGGCCAAAGACAAAGACCAAGACTAAGGAACATTTCAAGACTTATTTTTTGTGAAAGCGTTTGCAGGCCAAAAATTATGTCAGGCGCGCAGGCGAGAATATCCCGCGTCCTTGGCACTTGAATAGATATCTCGGCGAGGCCGCACAGAAAACAAACTTCATACAAGCGGGGCGCCGCGCCTTTGTATAAATCTCACACCGCCGCTAGACCCTATTCGCCATTTTGATCCATATAGGAATGGATTAAGATTTTTTTTCGCGGAGCTATTAGTTGCGCTTGCGCACTCTTCTATGAAGCTTGTGTTCTGGTTGATATCTGTTCATATGTCATTGGTAAATACACAGTGTAATTAGTATAGATTTGACTTAATATCACAGGAAAATACTTAGTGCAAATTTTAGAATACAAAAATGTGTAAACATTTAAAAACTGTTTTACAAAATCGTGACAAATGCTTTATTATTTATAGAATGTTCGTGTAAAAAACAAATTAATAGTTCATACTAATCTCATTTTATGATTTTTAACAATACATTTGACACAAAGGTGAGCAAATTTTTTTCAAAATTGGACACAGATTAAACAAACTGTCGTGCAATAAATGCTTGTTTTATATAATAATACTTTGACAAAACTTATTACAATAATACAAATTAAAGTTTCCGGGGATAACAATCTTATTTTTGTCGTCACGTTGCAAGTTTGCCACGAGAGGTTGTATAATACGCGCGGTGCTTGCGCGGTTTGCGTTTGAGCTTGCCACGAGGCGCCACCACGAAAAATGATATTTATTTTTGTATCTCCCATAAAAAATCGATTTGCTATCCGCACTTTTGTATGGAAGGTCCAAAAATGTTTCAACCAACATAGTAAAAGTTGTTCAGTTTGATGGTCTGAACCACCCCTGAAAATTTGGAAAGTGATTAAAAAATACCAAATTGAAATTATGTAAGTAGTTTGTTATCACCGGAACTTAAGGTAACATAAATTAAAATTGTTATTTACAACATATACAAAGATTAAATTATACTTAATTTACTATCACAAAATGCTTAATTCGAGGGTTAAAACTTAAAAATAACATTAAAACAGCTTAAGCTATAAATAAGTACACTTTGAGGTACACATCCTAAAGAATGATTTCATTATTATATTACTATTTTAAACAGGTGGGTATGAATAATAAAATAAACTAACATGTTAATCTGCAATAAAGGATTTTAACTGTAAATGTTTAAGATTCAAATTGCTCTAATATCATAAAAGTTGTTACGATGTTTTTATGCTAAATCAAGCGATAATGCATTCAATAAACTTGTGATGTTTTTTTAATGTATTGTATCGTTTATATATTCGTATGGTAGAGTATATTTTTGATTGCAGAATATTGTGTGCCTACATATAGTGATTCAACTATGATTGCTGACTATAATATTTGCAAGCAATTTTAACCCCTCCTGCTTCGACGTAAGGCTTGACGTCGAAGCGGGACTGATGACATTCTTATAATGTAAATGGTTAATTTCAACCATAAAACCTTTACAATAGAGTTTAATTTTGTTTGCAAAGTTTCCTATTGAAATGCCACAGTTTGCAAACATGCCTTAGAAATAAGGCTGACCTGTCGACCGACATTCGACATTTATTTGAAGTGTGGTAGGGATCATTTTCATTTGACATTTATATGCAGTGCATAAGGGCCATATCACGCAAGCTATTTTTGAGCGTAAGCGTTGACGTTACGATGTCGCCGGGAATAGCAGCAATAACGCTCAGTACAAATCACGGCGATCATAATAATCATTTTTTCCTTGCTTCATTCAGTTGCGACTTGGTTGCGACATCGCCTACGCTCAAAAATCGCTTGTGTCGCTCAAAGCTCGGCGACCTCGGGTGCCTGGCTATGCGGCGTCTTACGTCTTATTTCTCTGTGTTGTCCACTCACACTGTCTTATAGGTATCTTAGGCCAGTCATTTTACGGAGTTTATGTTAGGCGGGGTAGGGAGTAATTATTAATTGGACTTTTAAACTGTAACCGGCACCATTTAGTGACAAAAATAGTATCCTAAACCAAATATTTGAATTAGATTTAACAATATACGTTATTTTTGATCAATAAAATAGGCATTAAAATTTAAAAAATTAGGTAGGTATTTATTAGAAAATACGAATGTATTTTTCAAAACCTTCTAAGTAGACAAAAATATTTACACCATGTTTGAAGTATGTATGATGGTAAAGCCTTAAATATGTGCAAAAAAAAAATATCATTAGGTTTTTTTAGAACGAGATAATATCTATATTTTAAAATTGGAACTGTTGCTGACGTAATTTTTTTTAAATTTTGTTACATTCTTAAGCTCAAATTGGCTCTTCAATATTATAGCCAAAAAAAATGAAATTAGTAATTAGTCCCGGCTCAAACCGTAAAATGACTGGCCTATCTATCTAGTAACGTAATTATTTTAATGATAATCTAACAATACATTTTTCTTGTAGGCAAAATACCTCGGTAGAGTATATTACGCTATTGTTCTTCACTCACGTTGAGAGTTGAATGAACCTCATCTGGCAGCACCGCATCGCATTTTTCAGTCGCTCCATCCTTTTCTGTCACTCAGGAACGGCATTTGCTAGAGCAAATAAGATAGCGGGAACGCGATCGCACGCGTCAGCACCGGCAGTGCTGCTTCCTATCTCGCCCTAGAAAATGAAGTTTCTGAGCGACAGAAAAGGATACACGTAGAGCGTGAAAAAATGCGATGCGGTGCTGCCAGTTGAGACTCAACCCTGACTGTCCTCGGTAGGTAGCTAGTACCGTTGCTATGGGTGTTTTAGTGAGAATCTAACTATTATTTATTGTTGTCGTAAGCAAATACGCAATTGTCAGTGTTCTCCACTCACGATGCCTCTGTCCTCGGTGACGGTGGGTAGTTAGTAGCGTTGCTACGGCAGCGCAGGGGGCGTCAGCACGTGGGGCTGCTTGGTGGTGACGCGCCGGCCCTGCGCCAGCTCGCCGTCCCGCAGCGCGCGCGCCTTCAGGAACGCGTCGAACCCGTACGTCACCATCGCTAGGTAGCCGAAGAACTGCAATGTTACATGTTTTTTGATTAATATTTTAGATAAACAAATACAAACTCGTCACTCTACAACCCGTGCGAATTAACTAGGAACTTGGCTCGCACGTGGTTCGGAATTTGACACCCCTCCTGCTACTCCCTCGCGGGACCCCGCCGTCGCCGTGCGAGGCCGTAGCATAGCATTTCAGTTACTTTCGCACGTGTCACTGCGCTTTAGCATTTTCGAGTTAGTCTTTCCGAGTTTCCCGACTTTTTTATTCTGAGTCACGTGCGAGCCAGGTGCCAAGTTAATTCGCCCGTGTTGTAGCTTTTGGGTGATCAGTTATATCTACAACTACCAAGTACCAACGTTTTTTTAGGGTTCCGTGCCCAAAGGGTGAACAAGGACCCTATTACTAAGCCTACGTTGTCTGTCCGTCCATCAGTTCTACCTTTTTAGGGCTGTAACTTTTGAACCGTATAGATACTTGAATTTTCTCAGATTATGCGTTATTACGGCAGATTTGTTAACAAATAATAAAAATGTCAAAAAGTTAAAAATTAAGGGGGTTCTCAACAAGAAAACACAACAACAACAAACAACAACAACTACAATCTGATATTCTTGTTGTTTTTATCAACATTTTTTCTTCACGCTCTATCGTAAAAACGGTAATACATACAAGCGCCAAACTTAGTGTGATTATAGAGCAAGCTCTACAGAATAACAAAAAATACAAAAACTGGCCAAGTGTGAGTCGGTCTCGCGCTAAAGGTCCCGGTTAAAAAAAGTTTTTTTCTAAGTTAATAATGTGTTCTGTGGTGGTGTGGTACGGAACCTTCGGTACGCGAGTAGCCCGACTCGCACTTGACCGATTTTATTTAAACAAGTTGTAGCTAAACTCAAGAAGGTAACTGCCTCCGTGGTCTAATGGTTAAGAGCATTGGCTCTCGATACGGAGGTCGTGGGTTCAATTCCCACGGGGGACACCTAGTGATATGTCACTTTGTGCGTTTTTCCCCAGTTGGTTAGAACATTGCAGGATAAATCACCTGATTGTCCGAAAAGAAAAATGATTCCGTGCTTCGGATGGCACGTTAAGCCGTTGGTCCCGGCTACTATCTCTGGTGGTAGTAGTCGTTACATAAAAACCACGTCAGAGGCCGTAAGGCGGTCTGAAAAAACTCTGACACCAGGGCTCTGCCCACACGATAAGAAGAAGACTCAAGTAGGGGGCATAATGGCCCCGATTCGGACTGTGCCACGACTTAACTTAACTAAATTTATTCCTGTCACTTAATCCTAAAATAAAAAAAGAAAAATAAGAAAATAAAATAAGAAGATAAGATAAGTCCTAAAATAAGATTAAGAAAAGAGACAGAAAACCAACAGCTGACTTTAGTGCTGTCAATGTGACGTTACACGCCCAAAATAAGATGCCATCATAATGTACGCCATCTTATTTAAGGCGTTTTTGGGCGTGTAACGTCACTTTGACAGCACTAAAGTCAGCTGTTGGTTTCTGTCTCTTTTCTTAATCTTATTTTAGAAAGTGACAGGAATAAATTTAGTTAAGTCGTGGCACAGTCCGAATCGGGGCCAATATTTGCAGTAAAATACATTGTCTATAAATATTGTAGTAATAGAAAATTTCCATATTCTATCCCAGTCTCACATAGTTACAAACAACAAAGTTTCCTTTGTACACAAAGTAGAATGATAAATCTATATTTAGTAAGCGAGGCACGTGCGCGCGCGCATTTCTACGATGTGCGTCATCGATCGATAATACTACTGACCTACTGATACACCTTGTAAAGTGTTATAATTCCTTTTGTTCTACATTCTATGGCTATTTTCGTATTTTCTGTTTGCTTTTCGTCTAATGTGGTAGGAACTCTTTAAAATGCTTAAGAGGATACCGAGCCTATTGTGCTACCCTCAATCGTATTTTTTTTATTTCTAAACAATGAAACAACATTCCCAAAAATCAAGAATGTCACATTGTAGCCTGATTGGCTAGGACGGGATTGGCTTTCAATTTATCGAAACATTACGGATCATTATGTTTTATGCTTGTAGTTATTATCGTTAAAGCCGCCAAAAATTGACACTTTTAGCGGTTTTAAATAACTACAAACATTATAAAAACGAATTTGCAGTGACCCGATAAATTGAAAATCAGCAATGACTACAATGTGATATTCTTGTTTTTTTTTTTTAAATGTTGTTTTATTGTTTAGAAACAAAAAAAAAACTTATCGAGGGCAGAACAACAGGCTCGGTGCCCCCTTAAATAAAAACTGAGTAAGGGTGAAGCCAAACAAGTCGCGTATTTTGCGCCCGTTTGATATAAAATCCGGGAATGCATTGTCTATGACCTTCGCCTTTATATGAAACGGACGCAAAATACGCGACTCACAATACACAAAATTATGCTCGTTTCGCTTCACCCTAACTCTCAAAAACTGTAAAAACAAACTCACCCCACCAGCAGAATACGCCGGAGACCCAAACGCCACGACAATAGTAGAAGCTATCAAATACAAGAACGTCAGCACCACATATCCCACCAGCTCTATCTTCAGCCACTTTATATTGTGGTATTTCTCTACTATGTGGTACAGGTAGCACACTAGAAGTATCACAGAGAACCATAGACCAAGGTGGGCCACGATATTGAAGTAGACGCCTCGCCCGTTGCTCCAGAATGCTGATGACTGGACGCAGATGAAACCGAGCAGGTTTAGAATCTGGAAGTGAGATTTTAAGGTTATTGGTTTATGGAGTAAATTAGGCTGGAAGGATGATTGGATTGTGTTGAAAGCTCCACCATTTTACGGCTCAAGTGTGTGTTTTGAGCATCAAATGTGTATTACCGTACAATGTCAAGCACTTTTGCTATTTTAAACTACTCACAATTTTAAAATTAGAAATTAAACATTTTAACGGGTGGGTTCTTATCGCGTTTTTGTATATTTGAGTTCCCGATATTTCGGCAGTGTTCGGTAAGAACCCGTTAAAACGTTTAATTCTAGATTAAATAATAACCGCGTAACTCAAAAACTGTATTAGAATACAGATTTTTACTTGCTCGTAAAGTGACTCTTATTCCACCGCTACTAGGTACATAATGCAGCTTATAGAACACGCGCGCGAAAATGATTCCATTACTGCGGTAATGTTCCTTTTTTTCTATTATTTGTTTTTAAATCTCAGCAACATGTGATCGGAGGCTTTCTTATTTACTGCCCGAGGTGTGTCCGTATAGTTAGCAGCCTCACCAGCTCATTCGAAGGTTTTGACTAAGCCACGATTTAGTGCCCAATTAGTGCAATTTGGTGCCCAAAGCACAGATTTGGTGCTCATGTAGTTTAAAAGATATTTGGGTACCTTACTGAGGCTGCTAGACGTCAAGCTAGCAGTCGCATTTTGAAATACTGTTTGTATCGATGTGATTTATATGTCACGATTTAGTGCTCATTTAGTGATTCCTATATCCAAAATTTCATTAATATTGATCCAATACAAGCCGAGATATGATAGTACATTGTTGAGGCTGCTAACTAGACGTTTCTTCCAACGATGATTCCAATGAAACGGATGCACATTTGAAACAGATAAATACATAGCGATTTAGTGCTCGATTTGGCGACTCTTATGATACTTATGAAAAGTAGAATTTTCTTTCATATTTCCCAAAAAAATTACGTAAACTTCTACATACAACGATTTTCGGTACAACCGTGCACAAAAATTATCATTTCTCGGAACTACTGCCATGAGCTAGCGCTTGCGCTCGCGCAAGCAGTTCATAGTTATACCGAGAGATGGCGGGACTGGCGGATTGTTTACGTGAGTTACGGAGATGCGAAAACGTGTCTTTTTATTACATAGAATGAAGAACTAATTGCTTGATACAAATTAGTGCATTATAAGTTATAACTTCTTATCCTCGTCTACAGTTCCACATTGTGTTATTTATACTATAAATTAACTAACTGCCTCCGTGGTCTAATGGTTAAGAATATTGGGCTTTCGACACGGAGGTCGTGGGTTCGATTACCACAGGGGACACCTAGTGATATGTCACTTTGTGCGTTTTTCCTCAGTTGATTAGGACATAAGTCACCTGATTGTCTGAAAAGAAAAACGACTCCGTGCTTCGGATGGCGCGTTAAGCCGTTCGTCCCTGCTACTATCTCTGGTGGTAGTAGTCATTACATAAAAACCAAGTCAGGCGGTCTGAAAAAACTTTGACATCAGGGCTCTGCCCACGTGATAAGAAGAAGACTAATGGGGTGTTCAGACCCGCACGACCTAAGCGACTGGGAAGCGGGGGCGTCTACCGCGCGGCGGTCGCTGCCCATGTAATCTTACGGCGTACCGCCAAGTCGCCTAAACCAACGCGACCATGACGCGGGAAGGCAGCGTCAGCGGAGCGGGAAGCACGCGTCAAGTGGTCAGACGTGTACAATGTTACGCTCACGTAACAAAATAAAATACAAATTTTAAATTTCAGTACATTTTGGTTCTTTATGATTTTGAACGTTTTTGGTAGTTTAACCTAGATTTTTTTGTAGATTTTGGTTGTTTTTGGTTCTTTTTTGTAGATTTTGGAAATTTTTGTTTCTTCTGGTACCTAGTTTTTGGTAATTTCTGGTAGATTTTGGTAGCAAAAACAAAAAAAAACAATGTAACTATGTAACGGCTACTACCACAAGAGATAGTAGCAGGGACCAACGGCTTAACGTGCCATCCGAAGCACGGAATCATCTTTCTTTTCAGACAATCTGGTGATTTACCCTGTAATGTCCTTACCAACTGGGGAAAAACGCACACAGTGACATATCAGGAGGTGTCCCCCGTGGGAATCGAACCCACGACCTCCGTGTCGAGAGCCCAGTGCTCTTAACCATTAGACCACAGAGAGGCAGTTATTGGCAGGGCATTTCAATAAGAAAAGTCAAAAATCTGTGTGTGATTTATTCACTTATAATAAATCTGTTCATTATTCTCCTAGTTTCATTTAGTTTTTCTAATAAACATTCAGTTTTTACCCGACTGCGCTAGAAGGAGGGTAATAGTAATCGTAAAGTAAAAAAAAGGACGTAGTTTGCAAAAAAATACCTTATCAGTCGGCAAAAATCCTCATTACTTGGCACAAGCTTGACACAAATGATTTGGGGCTAGTCAATTAATACAGTAATAGTCAAATAGTAGAGAAGAATAATAGACTCCTGAAGTGCTGACTCTGAAACTGGAGTGCGATTTTTGAATCTCATACGCTGAGTTCAGCAGTTGAAAATGTCAAAATTACTATGGAGATAAGCATCTTTCTACTGCTGATTTGACTTTCAAAAATCGCACTCCTGAAGTATGATTTTTGAAAGGTAAATCAGCAGTAGAAAGATGCATATCTCCACAGTAATTTTGACATTTTCAACTGCTAAACTCAGCGAATGAGATTCAGAAATCGCACTCCTGGACTCAAATTGAGTCACTCAATACATACATAAGAGAGTGAGTATTATCACAGTTATAAAAAATTTTATGTCATTTAACTTTTTTGCTTGGCAGTACTAACCATAAAATTAAAAACAATTTTAAACCCTATCACAGTTGAATAAAGTCTAAATTTGATCAACGGTTTCGTCAGACCTAAATTACGATTAGTATGTAGAAGTTTATGTAATTTTTTTGGGAAATAGGAAAGAAAATTCTACTTTTCATAAGTATCATAAGAGTCACCAAATCGAGCACTAAATCGCTATGTATTTATCTGTTTCAAATGTGCATCCGTTTCATTGGAATCATCGTTGGAAGAAACGTCTAGTTAGCAGCCTCAACAATGTAATATCATATCTCGGCTTGTATTGGATCAATATTAATGAAATTTTGGATATAGGAATCACTAAATGAGCACTAAATCGTGACATATAAATCACATCGATACAAACAGTATTTCAAAATGCGACTGCTAGCTTGACGTCTATCTAGCAGCCTCAGTAAGGTACCCAAATATCTTTTAAACTACATGAGCACCAAATCTGTGCTTTGGGCACCAAATTGCACTAATTGGGCACTAAATCGTGGCTTAGTCAAAACCTTCGAATGAGCTGGTGAGGCTGCTAACTATACGGACACCCCGAGGTTAGTAAACTATTTTTTCCCCGACGGAGGCGGACAGCGGCAACTTCGTTTAGCGCACCGCGGGACGAAAGTTGACGTTTTCCGCCAGGAGGGGTGAAAAAATATTTGTATAAAATAGTTGTGTATCTAATACGTAGTATGTTGAAAAACGTGGTATGAAACGCGCGAGCGTTGGTCATTATAGCCTGTGCTAGTTTGTGAAACCCGCCTCGCCTGTATAAAACTGTAATGACCAATTTTGCTCATTTGTATCATTGGATCAGGTCAGTTACGTCCTTTTCCCCGAACGTCCACTATGGACCCGAACGTCCACTTCCCGGTTTCGTCCATTTCCCCGAACGGCCTTTTCCCCGAACGGACATTTACCCGAACGACCATTTCCCCGAACGGGCACATTTCCGAAATAATGTACTATTATATTTTTTTGTTGCAGCAATTTTTCAGACCGCCCCGAGTTTATTTATGTATGTTCTACAAATAATAATACTAACAATGACGGCAACTTTGAGCATTCCCGGCAGAGTCTTCAGGTATGAGGAGTCGAACCACGGGTCTATGATGAAAACGGTGTTGTTGGAGCCCATGTTCTGAGGGGGAGCCGGCTGGTTGGCTGCCATCTTGAATTACATCAATCTGAAACAACATTATAGCCTTAATAGTTTATACTGTAATATATAAAAATAAAAAATGTTTAGTGAGCAGAAAAAACTACAGAAAGTGATATTGAAGCCCTGAACCCCAAGATATATTCCGAGAGATAAGTGTACTTTTTGCAACTATTAGCAGCAAGGCTGGTTCAGTGTTTATGGATTGAGAGCTTCTCTGTGATGGGGATGGACCAGGTCTGCCTACATAACTTCAGTCGGTTTAGGAGTTACTGATGATTAAAGGTCTGTATAAAATTAACGATCAGCTGCACGGCTGATCGTATGATATTGTTGTAGTATGCACTGTAGCTATGTGAACAGTACAAAAACTGACATGGTTCATCAGTCGGTTTAGGAGATACTTACTAGCCGTTCAAAGGTCGGAACTTTGACTGGCTGTATCTCCTAAATCTCTCGGAATAGATCTCTCGGAATATATCTTGGGGTTCAGGGCTTCAATATCACACACTGTAGTTTTTTCTGCTCAATAAACATTTTTTATTTTTATTTATTTGTTATAACGTTAAGTATGATTTAATTCTATTCTAATCTTAATTAATATTGTGGCTCTATCATACTGTTGATGATTTTGCCAATACACACTCACATCTCACACCCCTAGTCAAAACCTGAACTATAAATGGCACCAGTATATAATTCCGTTCAAACTCTATACAGGGTGTACAATAAAATGGGACAGCTACTCAAAGGGGTGCTTCAGACCATCAAACTGAACAACTTTCTCTAAGGGACCAATATCGAAATCGCGAAAAAAAAATCCGCTCTCCCATACAAAACTGCAAACATAACTCGACTGAAATGTATGGGACAGCATTTTTTTTTCGCGATTTCGATATTGGTCTCCTAGAGAAAGTTGTTCAGTTTGATGGTCTGAAGCACCCCTTTAAGTAGCTGTCCCATTTTATTATACACCCTACCTGTATAACTATACCTAATTCCTTCAAATATTTTGTATTAAGTTTTGAGACTTTAAGACTCACCTTTAACTTATGTGTACAGACTAGCTTTTTATTGAAATTTAAACCTTATAGCGCCAGTTGCTGTTGGTACCCTACAGTCTACTCCAAAGCGTTAAAATGAAGGACACTCGGCCAATTTGTGTACACTGCTTGATCGCAGTTTGCCCTTTGATTTCTGCACAATAAACCGACAACCATGGGGTCATAGGCGAGTGTTGGTCGTAAACGGCAAATGCAAAATGCACCACAGATAAGATAACTGAATATTTGTAGCAATCCGACGGCCACGGGCGAAGGCCAAATCAGACTGACACACGCCAGTCACGTCACGCCACGCCAATGTGATTTGCCGAGTGCACTCGCCGAGCGCGCTCGCATGGCCAATGTTTACTGAAGCCATTACGTACGATAAAGCAGCTTCTTCACGGCTGCCACCCAACGCCCGACGGATGTGACCTTGTTCGTGGCGTACCGGTACCGAGCGAACAGTTTCAACGGGTCCGTATCAGAAGGACAATGTAGTAAAATGTCTTTGTGAGGTGAACGGCACAAAAGCAAAACGACTTACTAGTAAAAACGTCTGAAAAAAAAATCGTCATACTGGTAAAATGTCTTCAAAGTAACACCTTCATACTATGCCTTCATATTATGTTTTACTTTGCCAACCAGCCTCTCGTTTGTCGAACATTTAAAATTTTTAATATTGCCACATTTGCATCTGGCTCAATGGTTTTCAATTTCTTTACCAAAATATCCCTTGCTATGCTGTTTCATATCTTTATCTATATGCTTCACAACTTCATAAAAAGTTATTATTTGTTTATTTTATTTAAAGACTATTGTACACACGGAAATATACTTACATGAAAACAACATAATAGACAATTACAAAGGGCGAGCTTATCTCCAAAGAGATTTCTTCCAGCAACCCTTCTTGTTATAAACTTGTGAATAAAACTTAGATCCCTCAGACAGGGTAGGTCTCTGTACAAGTCTGTAATGATTTCTCTTTCTTCTGACGCTGACTGACACCTTTGTCGGACGATGGTTGGAAACCGTGTATACGGCCTTTTAATGGGGATTCCCCTCAAGCGTACACAACTGCTGTATCAGTAATACCTTTTTTACTATACTCTTTGTTGACTTTGATCAGTATCTCTTTTGACTGCGTTATAATAAGACGTAATATACCGAAAGTATACGCCTGTCGTACTTTCTGCCAGTTTCTGTCAACGCGAACGGTTTCTGTATATGGTAAGTTTTTTGTTATTTTTAGATATACTCAAAAAAATACTCCATTTCGTAAAACTTTTTTATAATACAAAGCAGTCATATTTTATCATTTTACTTTAACATTTTGACACTTTAAACTACATACTGAATGATAATAGCTTTTTTTTATCCGGATATCTAAACTATTATAAAACTGTAACAGAAGTGTCTGTACATTGAAGATATTTACAAAAAAAAGATTACGATATGATTTTTAGATGTCCCTGATTCCAAATCACCAATTTTTGGATTTTTTGTCTGTTTGTTTGTTTGTTTGTTTGTTTGTTTGTTCGTTTGTTTGTTTGTTTGTTTGTTTGTTTGTTTGTTTGTTTGTTAGTTTGTTTGTTTGTTTGTTTGGGTGTTTGTTTGATCGAGTATCATGCAAAAACTACTGAACCGATTTTGACGAAACTTTTTTTGTTTGATAGCTTATCATCTGACTTAAAATCTGGTATATAATTTATGCGGACGAAGTCGCGGGTAAAAGCTCGTTTTTATATAATATATCATAGATATCGGATTTTTGCGAACCCTGTACCAAATTGTTTCTCCGCAACCCTTTTTAGGGTTCCGTAGTCAAACAAAGGAACCCATATATTGTCGTCCATTCTGTCTGTCTGTCTGTATGCCTCGGCTTAATTACTCCATCATTAATTACAACTAGGGATGCAACGATTCGGCCATTACGATTACGATTACGATTACGATATTAATCGTTATTTATTACGATAACCGATGCATTACGATTATTTAAACAAATTTAGTTGAGATTATCCTCAAAATGAGTTATCACAGTGTTTCTTTGTATTCTAATGAAAGTTAAATAAAAAAAAGAACTTTAAATAATTCCATGATTCTGTAACTTTTTCTACTAATTTGAGATCGAAGTCAAGGTTCACTTGGTCAGGATTCAGATTTTTGGATGCGTAGATGCCAATTTGCTTTGAAAAACACAATATGGAACATGATTCTGAAAAATCTAGTTAATCAAGCGATATCGCGTCCGATTTACTTGGGAGATTAATCTTTTAAAATGTGGATGAGATACCGCGAGGACGAGAATGTATTTAATACTTCAAACCGAAAATTAAATCATAGACCATAGTAGAATTAAAAAAAAATTGAGGGTCAAGTCTGACCAAAAAAAAGTCAGATTTAAGCTCAAAATGAGCTAAATTGGCAGCGAGAACACCGAACTTGTTTTTCGGCTCTGGAATCTAGTATTCAGGCCCGGCATTTGTCAAAAAGTGCAATCCGATTGACGTTTTCAATTCGATTTAATAATCGTACGATTCTTACTACGGTGCATTGCATCGTTATTAATCGTGATTATTACGATTACAGATGCAAAACGATGCACCGCTTCGTAATCGTTGCATCCCTAATTACAACCTATTGAATCGCAATTTGGCATGAAAACAGATAATAGTAACTCGAAACCAGAAAATATATGGTATTTAAGAAACAATTTTTTGCCCAAAAATTTACAAAATCTGAAAAATTTCTACGATATAGCTTTTCATAAGTAGGTACATTCAATGAAAATTATAACGAATGCTGTAGCTCAACCAGTTCGGAAAAAACCAGTAAAATAGATTTGTTCTGCTCTTGGCTCTTTTTTTTTTCTATTTCTTCTGTTCACGTAGTGGATCACGTAGATGTTCTAAGGTTTCAGAATATCTCTGACTACCCCTTCGGGGAATATAGTCGTGAACATTATGCTATGCTATGCATATATTATTATGTCAGTGCCAAACGATTCAATAGGTTCAAATAATTATGACGGAGTAATTTCAGCGGGGCATACGGACAGACAGACTATAACCCTACCCTAATAAGTTGGTAAAAAATACCTTTTGTGAAAAAAACAACCTAAGTTCAAATTATGCAATGAATAATCCGAAAAATCATTGGTTTAATTTGGTTCGGTTTTTGTACCTACCTCTGTTTGTAGTCTGCAAGCCAATTTTGTATAATTTCAGAATTTCAGTGATGTGGGGGGGTAATTTTTTTGAAGGCAATGATGGCATATGCTCCGCGACGCATTCCCGATTTCTTTATAAAGTAAGTTTATATGTAAAATTAAAAGAAACAATTAAATTCCATATTTAGATACTTATATGGAAGTATGTTTCAACGTAATATCGACATATTGTTTGATGGCGTCACAAACTTAACATCTATAAAATTTTAAATCGATCTAGAGTGCGATTTTTGAAACTCAGATACGCATCTTTCTACTGCTGATTAGACTTTCAAAAATCGCTCTCCTGGTGAAGTATGACTTTTGAAAGCCAGACAAAATCCGCGTAGTGAACCTAAGTAATTTAGCAGCCCCGGATCTAGGGGCGGGGGGAGGGGGGGCAAACCAGAGACCACGCCCTGGGCGGCAGGTTTAGGGGGAGCTAAAATCAAGAATTTGAGAAAAAAAATTGCTTTAGGTGTTTCGTTATTTTAGTTCGCCAATGTAATTTTTTTGCCCCGCCTCGGAAAAATCGTAGATCCGGCGTGTGATTTTGTTTACTTTGACTGGTCTGTTTCTGATACCTACGTTTCATTTTTATTATTTTTTATTTTATCATGTTTTTTGTAAGCCAAGTCTTTTGCGCTTGTTTTTTATGAAGAAAACAAAACACAGCTTCACTTTTTGTCGTCCACCCCTTAGATCAAAGTAAAATTTATGGATAGGCCAGGCCTTACGCGAACATTTCAAACCAGAAAAATGAGGCAAAACAATTGACAGTTTTACTTCGAATATGTACCGAGATGACAGACCAAGTGCCCTAGTTGTTGCGTGCTTCAACTTAAAGCGCTTTGGGCCTATCCATTAATTTTACTTTGATCTAAGGTCCACCCCACCATCTTGATTTAAAACAAAATTGTATTAGGCGACACCATTTTGCTTCATGTTTTTGTGTAGATACAGGCGCGACTCCAGCTTATGTTTTTTATGAAGAAAACAAAACATAGCTTCACTTTTTGTCGTCCGCCATCTTGTTTATTAATTAAATTGTATGAGACGACGCCATTTTGTTCATTCTTTTGTGTATTTCCATGTTTCCTTCCATCCATGTTTTTGTGTATTGTGTGCTGCTGGAGTCACGCCTTAATGTTTGCTAACAAACAACCACAGGAGGATTGGTTTTAGATTCAGTTTGAAATGCTGTTTAAAACACGTGATTAAGAACACTTCGTTAAAACTCGCCAACCCTGTCAGAGGCCGACGGTTTGCCAGTTCAAGCTGGTGCTGCTGGGCGAGTCGGCGGTGGGCAAAACGTCCCTCGTGCTGCGCTACGTCGAAGGCACGTTCCACGAGGACCAGAGCACCATCGGCACTTTGTACCTCACCAAGACCATTTACCTCGATGACACCTACGTCAAGTTCGACATATGGGACACGGCCGGGCAGGAGAGGTAATGTGCTGTTCTAAACCTTTTGATGTTGTACTTAACTTGTAGCTAAATTTGACTATACTCGCTGAATAAATAGTACAGAAGTTTCACTTCCATACGGGATCATGACTTCTTACCGAATGACATCTCGTCGAAACCCATTTGTTTCACGCCACGTAATCGAAGCAACCAGAAGCACCATTTTGTTCGAAAATCCATTTCATCGATGAGCCAGTTCGTTGAACGCCGATAGGTTGAAGACCCATTCAAGCGGTGAGCCGTTTGTTCGAATTGCCATTTTATTGATAGACCAAATATGCGACATTACTTTACCTACAGTGATATCGTTGTACAAATGGGTCTCGACGAGATGTCTGTCGGTAAGAAGTAATCATCCCCTTCCATACAATGCGCAAATTTGATAAAACTACGCGTTTTTAGGGTTCCATAGCCAAAAGAAGTAAAAATATTTTCCCTCTTTAACTTTTCAACTTTGGGTGGAAGATTCTGAAAATATTTTACGTTAAAAAACACAAATTTTAAGGTGGACGCACAATACGCGCAGACGGAATTAATAAAAGTAATATTTTATACATGGAAAAATAGGTTATAAAATCTAGATGTTGCGTATCAAATAACATTTGCAATTTATAATATAATTACGAAGATATAAAGCTTTGAAATTTTTCATACAAAATTTTCAAAGCTTTATATCTTCGTAATTTTATTATAAATTGCAAATGTTATTTTGATACGCGACATCTAGATTTTCTAAACTATTTTTCCATATACAACGTGTTAATGAATTAGCGCAAAACCTCATACACCCCAACTGATTTATAACAAAATAATTAGATTGAAATAATAATTTAATTATTTTGATAGTTAAATTTTAAAGTTATTCGCATTTTAAGTTTTGAGACAAAAATGATTTGTTATCATTTCAGCACTGGAAGAAAGCGGTGACGTACCAATGGATACATTTTTATAATCTTGTTTTGGTAGTAAGTAGGGTGAGTGTGCACGTGCGGTGGGTTGACATCGGTTTCAGAAAATATTTTAATTTTGCTAACAAATTATTTAATATTTTGAAAAAAATTATCTATGTTGAAACCATGATAATTCGACTCAGCTCTCGATTCTAAACAAACTACTTTCTAGTTTTGCGTTAATTCATTAACACGTTGTATACAAAGTTACTTATATTAAAACCGTCTACGCGTATTGTGCGTCAAAGTTTTGTATAAAATTGACCCCTCTGCAACCGCCTTAACTGTTAACGTTCATCCTAAGGGAACCCTTCTTCACTATGCATGCTCCGACACGCACATGGCCGGTTTTTCATTATTTGAGTTCTAGTTTCTTCCGCATCCAAGATATGAAAAATGATGAATATTATTATTATTCTTAATAATATACAATACAGGGTGCATCAGTTTTCAGACCATCAAGCTTAACAACTTTTACAATGGAACCAACTTTAAAATCGCGTAAAAAAATCAGCTGTTTCATACATTTTAGTCGAGAAGCTATTGACATTTTCTATGGAACAGTAGATTTTTTTATTCGCGATTTCGAAATTGGTTCCATAGTGAAAGTTGTTTTGTTTGATGGTCTAAAGCAGCGGTCGGCAACTGGCGGACCGCGGTCCACACCCGGACCGCGGAAGGCCGAAACCTGGACCGCCTGGCTGGGGAGGAAGATGCCCTGGGCAGCACTTTACTAGGGGCATAATTTGGAAAAAAATAGATGTATGTATATTGATGGAACTCTATCTATAACCGATTTGTAGAGCGGAGAAAAATCGAGCTCGCTTCGCTCGCTCTAAGACGTAATACAAAAGATTTCCAACAACTGTTAAATAGTAGTGCTAAAAATGTCGAGCTCGCTTCGCTAGCTTTTACTTAGATGGACATATTTTATAACGAAAGAGCTCTGGCTACAACCGATTTGTACTGGGGAGAAGTCAAGCTCACTTTAAAATATGTTGGTATGGACGACCCAAGATATTCCTACACACAACCCGAGTAGTTGTGCTAAAAAATTTCGAGCTCGCTTCGCTCGCTCCATAATTTTTTGTTTAGGTGCTCTAGATATTGAAAAAAGGGGGTGGACAAGTGAGTGCGATGGAGCGCGGGGTGCCCGTGATCTTAACATTTTTGTCTGGACCTCGATAACATTTTCAAAAGTATCCGGACCCCACTTAAAATTACTTGCCGACCCCTGGTCTAAAGCACCCTTTTTCAGCTTCGACTTTCGGCGGATGCCAACGTGTAAAATATTTGCATTATTCTCTTGGCAGGTTCCACAGTCTTCCACCCAGGTACTGCCAGGGCGCGCAAGCGGCCATCGTCGTTTACGACATTACTAATCAGGTAATTGATTCACGTTCATTGGTTATTCATTATTCACTGGCTCGCATTATCATTATACGACAAAACGAGTAAAGATTTGCGGGAGATACGTGACCTTTCAATCATGAGATTCATGAGGGTCCGGGTTCGAATCCTTACGCACAACGTTGTTCTAACTTATGTAATACCTACTGCTCTCAAACGTAAAATAAAGTGAGGAAACCTACATACCTACGCCACCCTACGCTGAAAAAGAAATTCTGATGTGTATGCAGTGTATGTGAATCTGAATGTGAAGTCTACCAATCCGCATTGGGCACGCGTGGTGGACTAGGGGTAGGCACTAGGCTAGGCATGTGCCGTAGACCTTAGTAGTAGGGACATTGACGGCTGACCAAGACAACAATCTATATAGGATATTTATATATGAGGCGGTGACTCCTCCTAATGTTTTTCAGCACACAGTACAGTACAAAAACATACAAGAAAAAAACAAAAAACCCGACTGTATAAAAAACTATTAACTGAAAAGAGAAAAACAAGCTCTATAGTCACTAATCAGCTATAATAACATTAAACAAATATAATTTGAATGTTATTACGTTATTAGGTAGGTATCGCAAACGGGGACAAAGAAGAATTATAAAGAAACATATCTATTGGTTTGTCCCCGCCTGCAATACCTACCTAATAAAATTCAAATTATATTTGCTTAATGTTGTTATAGATGATTAGTGACTATAGAGCTTGTTTTTCTCTTTTCAGTTAATAGTTTTTGATTAAATAAATAAATAAATAAATAACGCTCACAGGCACATACATTGTAATGATTTCAAGTTAAGCACTATAGGCTTTTAATATGGAAACCATACAACAACGGCACGAACATATAACATCCATGACCGAACCCGGATTCTTTTGCTTTTTGGATTAATGCAGTCGGGTTTTTTGTTTTTCTTAATAATTTAGTTTATTTCATACTTTTAGTGATGTGTCGAAATGGTAGCATAAAAGTACTATAATATATATATATTTGGAATCGTCTGTTTACTAGCTTCCATTTGATACCCATATTGTAATTTTCCACAAAAAAAAATTATTCCCTTTTTTTTTAATTCGCAGATTCCATAATAAAATAATATAGCCTATGTCACTCTCACGATTTTTACAAATCTAACGACACCTCATATGTCGAAATCCATCAAAAAATGGTGCTGTCCTATACAATTTAATTTAAAAAAAAGATGGCGGACGACCAAAAGTGAATCTATGTTTTGTTTTCTTCATAAACAACATTAGCAGGAGTCACGCCGTGACGCATACATCTTCACTGCTCAGTCTGTAGTGGACCTGCCTGCTGTGCCAAATGTATTACATAATTTATTAATCTCATTGCAGGACACATTCGATGAAGCGCAGAACTGGGTGGAAGAGCTCCGGCAAGCGTCGCCGTCCATCGTGATCGCGCTGGCGGGCAACAAGAGCGACCTGGCGGCCAAGCGCATGGTGGAGTTCGAGGAGGCGCACGCCTACGCCGACGAGAACGCCCTCCTCTTCATGGAGACCAGCGCCAAGACGGCTATGAACGTTGATGATATATTTTTGGCTATTGGTGAGTTTTGTTCCATCTTATCTTATCTTATCATGTTAGGTTCTGGTCAACACTTCGACCCAGTGGGATCTTTTGTGTTAGCCGCAATACTTTTTGCTTTCTTCACCCTTCAAATACATAGTCAATGAAAGAGGCAATACCATTGAAGGGAATAAACCTAAGATTTCCCGGTTTTGGGTATCCATCTCCGAGGAGGCTCATGCGTTTTGCCGCCAAGACATCACAGTCACAAAGAATATGATCCATGGTCTCTTCATCCTCTCCGCATGCTCGGCAGCTGGGACCTGGGGTGAGTTTCATTTTGTGCATCATCGTGCCTGTGGCGTAGTGCCCAGTGAGGGTTCCAACGATGGCACGAATGTTGCTCCTGCTGTTATTCAGTATGAACTTTGAGACACGAGTTGTCACATTGCTGATAAATAGAGTGTTGTAGACCTGCAAGGCTAGACTCCACCCTGTATGTTTTATCAGCTCAATCCCTAATGGCCAATTGGCCATTCTTATACTGCATACCGGGATTCCCACACTTGGTTCTGGGCAAATGTAGTATGCCACTAATGGGGGGCTCTTGGACCACTCTTGCCCACTGTCCTTTGCTGGCTGAGAGTACATTATCGTTTAGTGCTCGTTCATCATCATCATCATCATGAGCCTGGTAAATCCACTGCTGGGTATAGGCCTATATCTAGTGCTCTTTATTGGCTACTAAATGTGTTTCTGTTATTACAGCGAATAAGCTCCCAAAGGGCAAAAGATTTGGCGCCGCGGTGACGTCCTGCTCCATTTGCTAAGGCACGAGATGCTGATAGCATTAAAGTAGTTTCTAATTGATATATAAGATATTGTAATCTAGGTTTTTACTCTTGGCGGATCTCCGACCCACAATAAACCTATACGTAAGTCTGCGTATCATTCTTAATTCACGCGCCTGGCAAATAACACTCCCCGGCCACTCCATAGAACAATAGTTGAATATTACTACTACAGAAATAAAAACTGGCCAAGTGTAAGTGGGACCCACTCGCGCACGGAGGGCTCCGTACCACCGTACGATATTGGCAATGTTTTCCGTTGTGGCATCCTAGAGATCAAACGCGTGGGCCGATTGTGAATAAAAAGTGTAAAATAAAAAAGTAATAAATTAAAAAATTAAAAACCCGAATGCATTATAAATGGGTCAATCAACTTTTTTTTTTCATACTAGTCATTCGCATAACTTTTTTTCAATGTTCAGGCTCAGGCTCAAGCTCAGGTTTTGCTTGCCCCAAAAATTAAAGTTTGTGGAATAACTAAGGATTGCATTTATTAAATACATACACGGTTTTGCAAAATTACTTGCATTTTACTTGAATTTTGGCGGTTGTCCGATGGATGCAAAGTCTCTTTTCATAGTATAACAGTTGGCAAGCAACAGTTAAGAAAACATTATACAGAGAAAAAAATAACTATTGCCATAATTTTACTAGAATATGAAATATTGTTTAGTTCTCAAAAGCATGCAAAAATTTTTTTATTCTCACCCTATCAGATAATTTCAAAATTATTTTGCTGTCCCCAAGCTTGTTGGTCTATCGGACAACCACTAAAAACTTCTAGTAGTTCAACACAGATGGTGTAATGCGTATGCGTTAGAAGCAGTTAGAAGAATCATAACATTTGATAAATTATCTATCTCTCAAAATGAATGCATGTCAAGAAAAAAAAACTTATAATTTTTTTAAACAGTACCATCAGGACAATTAAAAAATAGTTTATTGATCCAAGTGCACTTTAAATAATAAAACCGGTCAAGTGCGAGTCGGGCTACTCGCGCACCGAGGGTTCCGTACCACACCACCACAGAACAAAACATTATTAACTTAGAAAAAAAACTTTTTGTCCAGGGCCTTTAGCGCGAGACCGACTCACACTTGGCCGGTTTTTAGTATTTGTTGTTATTCTGTAGAATTTGCTTTATAATCACACTAAGTTTGATGCTTGTATGTATTACCGTTTTTACTATAGAGTGTGAAGAAAAAACGTTGATAAAAACTAGTTTCCTGTTGAAAACCCCGCTTAATTTTTAACTTTCTGCCATTTTTATTATTTGTTAACAAATCCGCTGCAATAACGCATAATCTGAGAAAATTTCAACTATTTAGCTATTACGGTTCAAAAGTTACAGCCCTAAATAGGTAGGACAGACGGACAACGTAGGCTTAGTAATAGGGTCCCGTTTTCGCCCTTTGGGTACGGAACCCTAAAAACCGCCAAGTGCGAGTCGGAATCGCGCACGGAAGGTTCCGTACGACCATATAATATTACCAAAAATTGTGTTTTCTTAGGGATCTTTAGCGCAAGCCCGACACGCACTTGATCTTTTCATTCAAAAACAAAAGATTACATAATTATACTATACTATATTTTACTGTTCGATTAAGAAATACAATAGTTGATTACACCATTTATTGTTTTATTGTAAACAGCCCCGGATCTATGATTTTTCTGAGGCAGGGCAAAAATATGAAATTGGCGCCCCTCCCCTCCAAGGGTGTAGCAATAATTTTTTCTCACGACCTTAATCTGGACCTGGCCTTAGATCCAGATTAAGTGGTGGCAATAATACTCAAAACTTAGAACGAGCAAAGTGAGCTCGAGATTTTACTGCAATACGATAACCTCGTGTCAAAAATTTGCTCAGACTGATTTCTGTTCAGATTTCTGATTCCTCACACATGAAGTATAGCACTATAAAATTTTGTTTTTTTCGTTCCTAAATTCACGTAATGTGTTATGTTGTTCAACCCTTTGAAGATACCCCTCGCTTCATTTCGACAACCTAATTAAAATGCCAGCTGGTACCCTTCCAATACCCATCCAATTTGGTTCGGTGGTAATAATTTTTTTTTTAAATCGATTTTTTAAGGGACTTTTATTCAAAACACATTTTGTACATGTCAGTCCCATCGTACCTTATATCTAGACTTTACCTACTCTAACTTAATTCTAATTTACTTAACGAGACACTGATGAGTTTGCAAAGGCGAACACTTTCCTAGCAGCATCAGAACTTGGTGATGCTAGGATGTCATGAAACATGCCCACATCAAGCCTACATCCGAAGAGCATCGGCCGTAGCACTTCCGGCGTTTCTGTCCTCAGACTATAGTATGCTACATCAACTTGAGTAGCCTGATCCATATATTGAGAGACTGTGTCAATGAAGATTTAGAAGGTTCGGGTTTACCAATCAACCAGCTAGAAAACCGTGCTGAGATTCAGATGAAATCGGACTCACGTGTCTCGAGATTTCCTTGTGGACTATCATTTTATCACATTAACACATCCGTCAGGATTAAATATATTCTTTGATTAACACTTTCACTGCTGCACCTATGTTGTAGGTCGCAGGGCCGCAGTGCTGATGAACCCACACAACGAGTCAGTTCAATTGCAATTCGCCTGTGCTCATGACCTACCGCGCGAGTCAACAAAAACCTTACACCTGCGCGGGTGGCCCACGACTCGAGCCACATTTATCGTTTCAACTTTCCAACTGTGCGCCCGACCTACAGCGTGTGTCACTTTAACCTTACGCCTATGCGGGTGACCCTCGAGGTGAGCTATTTTAATTGTTACACAGTTACAACCTATGAGGGGGGCAAATTTTAGCACTGCGCGAGGATCATGTTTTAGAGCTTAGCAGCGAAAGTGTGTATTATTGTAACAACCGTTGGTAAATTAATAAATAAAATTAATTAAAAATCTACATAGTTAGCTGCTCAAACTCATCTCATCATTAAAATGTATGCTACTACTAGGATTAAGATCAGGGAGATCTGAAAGAAATACACTGGAGAAGTAATCAGCAAAAGGTTTAGCTGCCATAACTTATAACGTACCTCTTTTGACTTGTTTATACTAAAACTAGTAAACAAACGGTTACAATCAATGCTGCGAATAAACCACTGGATAAAAACTATAAAACATCACACAATACTAAACTGATAACAGCTCATCTTCCGGCAGCGAGATGTAGGTACTAGTCACGTCTCCTTGACACGAAATTACGAACAAAACAGTGATAAATACATCAGTGACTCATGTTTACAAATAACTTACCTCACGGTGTTAATGCAGACTCGACTATGTTAGAACCATAGAACTTTAGAACACACCTGTGGCTTCAGAAAACTTGAAGTTTCACTAATGTTATGACTGCAACAACATCATGAATTTATAAATAACATTTTGAGTTATCAGTGAGCAACATTTATTATTAAAATATTTAAATTATTGACTGTTTTTTGTAAAAATATCTACGGACAAAAATTCACCCATTAAATCGGCAAAGGCTATTTTCACGCTGGGGTGGTAACATCTAAAAATCGATGTTGCCAGATATAAAAATGGGGTGGTCACATTTAAAAACCGATGTTACCAGATAAAAAAATAAAAAAATCTGCAAGTTGGTAGTAACTAGTGGTGAAAAAACCGAAACTTACCAGAGGACCGATGAAATTGGATTTTTTCCTATTCACGTCATCTTTCTAATTATTTTGTGATTCACGTTCAGTTTTGATAGCAAAACACATGTTTAACCAGGATCTGATGCTGAAGCAAGGACTTTCTAATTAGTTTGTGATTCACGTTCAGTTTTGATAGCAAAACACATGTTTAACCAGGATCTGATGCTGAAGCAAGGAATGTCTTCGTACGAGGGTAGGTACTCCTCATCGGTAAACAGCATTGGATTGATTTTTAGGGTTTCGTACCCAAAGGGTGAAAGCGGGACCCTATTACTAAGCCTACGCTGTCCGTCCGTCCGTCCGTCTGTCCGTCTGTCCGTCTGTCCGTCTGTCCGTCTGTCCGTCTGTCCGTCTGTCCGTCTGTCCGTCTGTCCGTCTGTCCGTCTCTCCGTCTGTCCGTCTGTCCGTCTGTCCGTCTGTCCGTCCGTCCGTCTGTCCTACCTATTTAGGGCTGTAACTTTTGAACCGTAATAGCTAGATAGTTGAAATTTTCTCAGATTATGCGTTATTACGGCGGATTTGTTAACAAATAATAAAAAAGTTAAAAATTAAGGGGGGTTCTCAACAAGAAACTAGTTTTTATCATCGTTTTTTCTTTACGCTCTATCGTAAAAACGGTAATACATACAAGCGTCAAACTTAGTGTGATTATAGAGCAAACTCTACAGAATAACAACATGTGTCAAACTTAGTGTGATTATAGAGCAAACTCTACAGAATAACAACAAATACTAAAAACCGGCCAAGTGTGAGTCGGTCTCGCGCTAAAGGTTCCGGACAAAAAAAGTTTTTTTTTTCTATCTTAAGGTGGTCGGAGAGCTGCGACCGTGGCGCCATCAGTTTTAAATTAATTGTGCCTGAAATACAAACATTTCACACTGAGCATAAAAGCTATGTATTGCAAATGTAAGTGGCCACATTGGAAAACTTTTAGCACATTTGCAATACATAGCTTTTAGGCTTAGTGTGAATTATTATAATAATGGATTATAAAATAGAGAATCAGTTACGATTGTCGCGAAACGTAAAATATTCATGAAAATGATTGTATTTCAGGCACAATTAATTTAAATACTGCTGGCGCCACTGTCGCAGGTCTCCAACCCCCTAAATCGTTAGTTTATGTTGTGTTCTGAAGTGCGATTTTTGAAAATCATACGAGCGACTTGGCAGTAGAAAGATGCATAATCTCCATAGTAATTTTGACATTTTCTACTGCCAAGTCGCTCGTATGATTTTCAAAAATCGCACTTCTGTAGTGGTGTGGTACGGAACCCTCGGTGGGCGAGTAGTCCGATTCGCACTTGACCGCTTTTATTTTGTTCACGTCACGGTCAGTTTTGATAGCAAAACACATATTTAACCAGGATTTGGTGCTACAGCCAGGAATGTCTCCGTACGAGGGTACTCCTCAACGGTTAACAGCATTGGCTTGATTTTTTCATATTCACGTTCAGTTTTGATAGCAAAACACATGTTTAGGCTGCCTGTCCATTGAAGCGAGCTCGCACAGCCAGCTCGCGTCAATGGATAGGCAGCCTTAACCAGGCTCTGATTCTCAAGTAAGGAATGTCTTCGTACGAGGGTACTCCTCATCAGTAAACAGCATTGGCTTGATTTTTAATGTTCATGTTCAGTTTTGATAGCAAAACACATATTTAACCAGGATCTGGTGCTACAGCCAGGATTGTCTCCGTACGAGGGTACTCCTCAACGGTTAACAGCATTGGCTTGAAATTTTTTTGTTCACGTTCGGTTTTGATAGCAAAACACATATTTAACCTGGATCTGGCGCTTAAGCCAGCAATGTCTCCGTACGAGGGTACTCCTCAATGGTAAACTGGCTTGCAATTTTTTTGTTTACGTTCGGTTTTGATAGCAAAACACATATTTAACCTGGATCTGGCGCTTAAGCCAGCAATGTCTCCGTACGAGGGTACTCCTCAATGGTAAACAGCATTGGCTTGAAATTTTTTTTACACGTTAAGTTATGATAGCAAAACTCATATTTAACCAGGATCTGGCGCTGAAACTTGGAATGTCTCCTTAAGAGGGTACTCCTCAACTGTAAACGGTATATGCTAGTCAATGCTGTTTACTGTTAAGGAGTACCCTCGTACGGAGACATTCACGGCTGTAGGACCGGATCCTGGTTTAATATGTATTTTGCTATCAAAACTGAACGTGAAATGATAAAATCAAGCCGATGCTGTTTACCGTTGAGGAGTACCCTCGTACGGAGACATTCTTGGCTTCAGCACCAGTTCCTGATTTAATATACGTTTTGCTATTAATACTGAACGATAATAAAGAAAAGTCAAACCCTCGTTCGGAGACATTCCTGGATGTAGCACCAGATCCTAGTAAAATATGTGTTTTGCTATCAAAACGAAAATTAAAAAAAAATCTAGTCAATTCTATTTACCGTTGAGGAGTACCCTCCTACGGAGACATTCCTGGCTGTAGCACCAGATCCTGGTTAAATATGTGTTTTGCTATCAAAACTGGCCGTGACGTGAACATAAAAAATTCATGCCAATGCTGTTTACCGTTGAGGAGTACCCTTGTACGAAAACATTCCTGGCTTCAGCATCGGATCCTGGTTAAATATGTGTTTTGCTATCAAAACTGAACGTGAACATAAAAAAATCAAGCCAATGCTGTTTACCGATAAGGAGTACCATCGTACGGAGACATTTCTGACTGTAGCACCAGATCCTGGTTAAATATGTGTTTTGCTATCAAAACTGACCGTGACGTGAACATAAAAATATCAAGCCAATATGCTGTTTACCGATGAGGAGTACCCTCGTACGAAGAGATTCCTCGCTTCAGCATCAGATACCTACTCGATACGTTCTCTGGCTAGTAGGCTCGCTAAATTGGATAACGCACTTCCCCGGTTTGGAAGGGTGCGGGTTCAAGTCCCGCCCGAGACTGAATTTTTCAATCTTTAATTTGATTCGAAATAGCACAACATGGCTGTAACATGTTCAAAATCAATAAAATTTGAAATTGGAACAGGGTGTGTCATCTATACCGTATGAATTTCAGTTGTAATGCTGAACTTGCGGGTTGGCTAGTTTGTAATAACTGCCAGTAGATGTCGCTCACGTCCCCTCAAGACGCAACAGATTGAAAAATTCGTTCTCTGGCTAGTGGGCTCGGTAGCGAAATTGGATAACGCACTTCCCCGGTTTGGAAGGGTGCGGGTTCAAGTCCCGCCCGAGACTGAATTTTTCAATCTTTAATTTGATTCGAAATAGCACAACATGGCTGTAACATGTTCAAAATCAATAATATTTGAAATCAGATACCTACTGTTTAAACATGTGTTTTGATATCAAAACTGAACGTGAATATGAAAAAATCAAGCCGATGTTGTTAACCGTTAAGGAGTACCCTCGTACGGAGACATTCCTGGCTGTAGCACCCGATCCTGGTTAAATAAATGTTTTGCTATCAAAACTGAACGTGAATATAAAAAATAAAACCGACTTCAAAACTCAAAAAGTATAAAATAATATTGCAGCCGATGAATTTAACGTTAGCATCTATAAGAATATCAATTTGTTTTATAGAAGTCGGTGTTAATGTCAAGCCTGTACGATTCGAGGCTGAGCTTGCAGTATTTTTTGGGCTAGTCTTGACACCGACTCCAATAAAACAAATTGATATTCTTATAGATGCTAACGTAAAATTCATCGGCTGCAATATTATTTTATACTTTTTGAGTTTTGAAGTCGGTTTTATTTTTTTGTAAAAAAATTTTATTTCATAATTTTTTGTGGTGAAATACATTAGTTGAATTCTGAATATCAGCACAGACAAAGGTACATCGACACGAAGCAAACGTTTCAATCGCCGATGATTTGCTGTCAACTTTTGAAGAGTTATATTGTGTAGCTCCGAAGTGCGTCATCAGATCCTTACCGAATTGAAATGGGACCACCTCAGGAGTGGTCACCAACCACACCTCACCTTTCCAATAAAAAAAGAATTATCAAAATCAGACTTCTCCATAGAAAGTTATGCGTGTTCATACATAAAACAAAAAAATATATACGCGTCGAATTGATAACCTACTCCGTTTTTTGTTTTTTCGTCGGTAAAAAAATCAAGCCAATGCTGTTAACCGTTGAGGAGTACCCTCGTACGGAGACATTGCTGACTGAAGCACCAGTTCCCGATAAAATAATGTTTTTTTCTATCAAAACTGAACGAGAATAAAAAAATTCAAGCCAATGCTGTTTACCGTTTAGCTTAACATTGCTTTTTTTTTATTATTAGCCTTATTCAGACATCTATATTATTTTATTTTTATTCTAGTAGTTGTGCTTTGTTCGTTTTTTGTATGTCTGTTTGCCAATCGGCAAAGGCCTCCTCCAACCTTCTCTATTCCTGTCTGTCATGTCTGTTCAACATTGCTATTAGGCATTGCACATTTCGAGCATATTTTGTAATTTTTTTTTTTTTTAAATGTGATTATTAAGATTTTATTTTTTATTTCAATTTGTAGGTCCGTTAGGACCCCATGTAAGAAAGAGATGGCAATCAGAGTTCACTATCACTGCACAAGAGAGAGATGTAATTTCAACCTACTATGCGTTTGTTTTAAGTTTTTTCCCTGCACATCGAATATCGGCCGAACGCGCCCCGACACACGCAAAATTATTAAATAAACTTAGTTAGAGGATGGATTTCATATTATGGCATATAGATCCAGAGCCACCAACGGTCTAGGGCCTAAACGTATAGGAAAGCTGGATTCAGTCTAGCTCGAAAATAGACGCCAAAGTACATCATTTAGCCTCGGTCTTATGACTCAAAGCGGTCACTGAAATTTTTTACATCGGTCAGACAATCGCGAAAAAATGGGGTCTGGGCCTAAACATATAGGAAACAGTTTACCCACTTTACCCATCACGAAAAACCCGGTCTTACATGGCGAATCGGTCACCTTTTCAGAATCAGACCACTTTTATAGCATACCAAAAATAACAGATATCTCGACAATAGCTAGTGATAGAAATAATTTGTTATGAACAAAATTGTTGGAAATTTAATGTTCTTTAAGTTTGTAATAGCTTTGTTTACAATTCTATGCATAGGAGACGAGATATTTGTAAAAACTTAATCATTAAAATAGAAATAGACAGATTAAGAGTAATAAGAGAGGGGGGGGGGGGGGGGTTTCGAGTAATTGTTTAAGATCGTATAAGTTAGTTTTTTGCAAATATCTCGTTTCTTATAACTTTGTTCACGATTTCATACATAGGAATGGAATAAAATTATTTATTTGCATACATTTTAAAAAGTTAATATACAAAACTTGTAGAACAAACAATTACTCGTGTCAACAGTTTTATTCTGACCAATTTTTTTCTACCGCTGTCGGGATTACTGTTTGTTATTATTTTTAATAATTAGTTTTTGCACATATCTCGTTTCAAATACATAGAATTGTAAACAAAGTTATAACCCATTTTGTAGAACAAGCATTATCTACCATTTTATTAGACAAACTTTTTCTGTCATCAACCGTTGTCGAGATATCTGTCTATTACTATTTAAATTATTTAGTTTCACAAATATCTCGTTTTTTTTTGCATCAAATCGTGAACAAAGTTATTACAAAACTTGTAGAACATAACATTGTCTACAATTGTATCCTCGACAAACTTTTTCTATCATCAACCGTTGTCGAGATATCTGTCTATTACTATTTTAATTAATTATATTTTGCAAATATCGCGTTTCGTATGCATAAAATTGTGAATAAAGTTATTACAAAACATGTAGAACATAATATTATCTACAATTGTATGCTACACAAACTTTTCCTATCATCAACAATTTTTGAGATATCTGTCTATTACTATTTTAATTCATTAGTTTTTGCAAATTTTGCAAATATCAAGTTTCGTATGCATCAAATCGTGAACAATGTTATTACAAAACTTGTAAAACATAACATTGTCTACAATTGTTTTTCAGACAAACTTTTTCTATCATGAACCGTTGTCGAGATATCTGTCTATTACTATTTTAATTAATAATTTTTTGCAAATATCTCGTTTCGTATGCATCAAATCGTGAACAAAGTTATAACAAAACTTGTAGTTCATAACATTATCTACAATTGTATGCTGCACAAATTATTCCTATCATCAACAATTTTCGAGATATCTGTCTATTACTATTTTAATTAATTCGTTTTTGCAAATTTTGCAAATATCAAGTTTCGTATGCATCAAATCGTGAACAATGTTATTACAAAACTTGTAAAACATAACATTGTCTACAATTGTTTTTCAGACAAACTTTTTCTATCATGAACCGTTGTCGAGATATCTGTCTATTACTATTTTAATTAATAATTTTTTGCAAATATCTCGTTTCATATGCATCAAATCGTGAACAAAGTTAAAACAAAACTTGTAGAACATAACATTGTCTATAATTGTATCTGTAAGAAACTTTTTCTATCATCAATTGTTGTCGAGATATCTGTCTATTACTATTTTTATTAATAATTTTTTGCAAATATCTCTTTTCGTATGCATCAAATCGTGTGCAAAGTTGTAACAAAACTTGTAGTACATAACATTGTCTACAATTTTATGCTATACATACTATTCCTATTATCAATAATTTTCGAGATATCTGTCTATTACTATTTTAATTAATTCGTTTTTGCAAATATCTCTTTTCGTATGTATCAAATCGTGAACAAAGTTATAACAAAACTTGTAGAACATAACATTATCTAAAATTTTATTTTTCAAAAACTTTTCCTATCATCAACCGTTGTCGATATATCTGTCTGTTACTATTTGAATTATTCAGTTTTTACAAATATCTCGTCTCCTATGCATAGGATTGTAAACAAAGTTATTACAAACGTGAAGACCATTAAATTTCCAACAATTTTGTTTATAACAAATTTTTTACTATCACTTACCATTGTCGAGATATCTGTCATTTTTGTTATATTATAAAAGTGGTCTGATTCTGGAAAGGTGACCGATCCGCCATGTAAGACCGGGTTTTTTGTGATGGGTAAATTGTGTTCTTTCGATCCAAGTTGGTTTCACATTTCCTATATGTTTAGGCCCAAGACCTATTTTTTTTAATTTTCAACCCCAATCTGATTTTGAACGGTGACCGATTTGAGAATAACTAAATCTGCTGTGGTGTTCTCCTAAGAGGGCTCTTTCTTAAAATGCATCCAGTTCGTTTCCTATATATTTAGGCCCAGACCCCATTTTTTGGCGATTGTCTTACCGCTGTAAAAAAAAATCAATGACCGCTTTGAGTCAATAGGCCTCCCCCAAGGATCGCCATAGCGATCAGTCCTGCGCTGCCCTCATCCAACGTTTTCTGATTTCTGTTGATTATTATTTGTAATACCCAAGTGAAACCGCAATAAAGATAGGTACTGAATACTGACCATCAGCAAAATGTAATGAGTTTCTTGTAAATTTTTCAGTATTAGAGGAAGAAGCAAATAAAGTTATAGATCCAAAGCCACCAACGGTCTAGGGCCTAAACGTATAGGAAAGCTGGATTCAGTCTAGCTCGAAAATAGACGCCAAAGTACATCATTTAGTCTCAGTCTTATTTATGACTCAAAGTGGTCACTGATTTTTTTTACAGCTGTCAGACAATCGCGAAAAAATGTGGTCTGGGCCTAAACATATAGGAAACGAACTGGATGCATTTTACGAAAGAGCCCTTTTAGGAGAATACCACAGCATATTTAGTTTTTTTCAAATCGGTCACTGTTCAAAATCAGACCGGGGTTGAAAATTGAAAAAAATTGGTCTTGGGCCTAAACATATAGGAAATGTGAAACCAACTTGGATCGAGAGAACACACTTTACCCATCACGAAAAACCCGGTCTTACATGGCGGATCGGACCTTTCCAGAATCAAACCACTTTTATAACATACTAAAAATGACAGATATGTCGACAATGGTTAGTGATAGAAAAATTTGTTACGAACAAAATTGTTGGAAATTTAATGTTCTTCAAGTTTGTAATAGCTTTGTTTACAATTTTATGCATAGGAGACGAGATATTTGTAAAAACTTTATAATTAAAATAGTAATAGACAGATATCTCAACAACGGTTTATCATAGGAAAAGTTTGTTGAAGACACAATTGTAGATAATATTTTGTTCTACAAGTTTTGTAATAACTTTGTTCACGATTTGATGCATATGAAACGAGATATTTGCAAAAAATTATTAATTAAAATAGTAATAGACAGATATCTCGACAACGGTTCATGATAGAAAAAGTTTGTCTGAAAAACAATTGTAGACAATGTTATGTTTTACAAGTTTTGTAATAACATTGTTCACGATTTGATGCATACGAAACTTGATATTTGCAAAAAATTATTAATTAAAATAGTAATAGACAGATATCTCGACAACGGTTCATGATACAAAAAGTTTGTCTGAAAAACAATTGTAGACAATATTATGTTTTACATGTATTGTAATAACTTTGTTCACGATTTGAAGCATACGAAAAGAGATATTTGCAAAAAATTATTAATAAAAATAGTAATAGACAGATATCTCGACAACAATTGATGATAGAAAAAGTTTCTTACAGATACAATTATAGACAATGTTATGTTCTACAAGTTTTTTTATAACTTTGTTCACGATTTGATGCATACGAAACGAGATATTTGCAAAAAATTATTAATTAAAATAGTAATAGACAGATATCTCGACAACGGTTCATGATAGAAAAAGTTTGTCTGAAAAACAATTGTAGACAATATTATATTTTACATGTTTTGTATTAACTTTGTTCACGATTTGAAGCATACGAAAAGAGATATTTGCAAAAACGAATAAATTAAAATAGTAATAGACAGATATCTAGAAAATTGTTGATGATAGAAAAAGTTTCTTACAAATACAATTACAGACAATATTATGTTCTACAAGTTTTGTTATAACTTTGTTCACGATTTGATGCATACGAAAAGAGATATATGCAAAAACGAATTAATTAAAATAGTAATAGACAGATATCTCGACAACGGTTGATGATAGAAAAAGTTTCTTGAAGCTACAATTATAGACAATGTTATGTTCTACATGTTTTGTTTTAACTTTGTTCACGATTTGATGCATACGAAAAGAGATATTTGCAAAAACGAATTAATTAAAATAGTAATAGACAGATATCTCGAAAATATTTGATGATAGGAATAGTTTGTGTAGCATGCAATTGTAGATAATATTATGTACTACAAGTTTTGTTATAACTTTGTTCACGATTTGAAGCATACGAAACGAGATATTTGCAAAAACGAATAAATTAAAATAGTAATAGACAGATATCTCGAAAATTGTTGATGATAGGAAAAGTTTGTGTAGCATACAATGGTAGATAATGTTATGTACTACAAGTTTTGTTATAACTTTGTTCACGATTTGATGCATACGAAACGAGATATTTGCAAAAAATTATTAATTAAAATAGTAATAGACAGATATCTCGAAAACGGTTCACTATAGAAAAAGTTTGTATGAAAAATAATTGTAGACAATATAATGTTTTACAAGTTTTGTAATAACTTTGTTCACGATTTGAAGCATACGAAAAGAGATATTTGCAAAAACGAATAAATTAAAATAGTAATAGACAGATATCTAGAAAATTGTTGATGATAGAAAAAGTTTCTTTCAAATACAATTACAGACAATGTTATGTTCTACAAGTTTTGTTATAACTTTGTTCACGATTTGATGCATACGAAAAGAGATATATGCAAAAACGAATTAATTAAAATAGTAATAGACAGATATCTCGACAACGGTTGATGATAGAAAAAGTTTGTCCATGATACAATTGTAGACAATGTTCTACTTATGTTCTTACTTGTACAACAGTGGTTGATTATTTTAATAAAACAACTTGAGTTTAATTATTAAGGCCAAAGGTTTTATTTCTCACCTTTATCAAACTTCGATAAAATAAAATATTAATTTTCTTATAGATTCGAACGTAAAAGTCAAACTGAAATATTATTTTTATCTTTTTTACTTTGAAGTCGGTTTTTATTTTTTTTTGTTATTGAATCTCGAATTCTAGTCGTAAAGACCAAAAAAAATCTTTGCCTATGCCATTCTCCCATTTTGACGGAACACATTTTATTTCTAATTGGATTCGATAGAACAAATTCTAATCAAATTAAAGATTGAAATATTCAGCCTCGAGCGGGACTTGAACCCGCACCCTTCCAAACCGGGGAAGTGCGTTATCCAATGGCTGTAATATATTTGAAATTAGAACAAATTCTATAGAACAAGTTCTAGGACACGGGGTCCCGCTGAGTGTAGGTACACCCTTGCCTCGGCGCGCTCCTCGGTCGCGCGATCGAAATTAGGACAGTCAGTACTGATTCCTATGTTTGATCGCACGATCGCACGATCGCGCGTCGAAAATAGAACAATTCGATCGCATCGCATGATCGCGCGATCGAAATTAGGACAGTCAGTACTGATTCCTATGTTTGATCGCACGATCGCACGATCATTTTCATCGGACGGACGCATGATCGCGCGTGCGATGGCAATAGGACAGTGCCTAAAAGAGTAGAGTAATATCTGCACCACGTAAGAAGCCAGCGAATCGAGAATAAAGTACTCTTTGTAATCAAGCCATTTATTATATTAAATATCCATAAGAGTTCTGACTCTGACATAAACATAAGGCGAGTGCTAGGCCGGCCCTTAGGACCATGCTAGGACCGTGAATCCGCAGCGTGAGATGACGTCACAGGTTACCATGGCAATAGCGTGGAAATAGCGTAAACAATTGATTTCGTGCCATTTAAAATATTCACATAATTGAGCAATTTTCACCTTTATGCCGCTGTAATAAGAATGTTGACACATGAATGTTGGAATTTGTCAAGATTTGCCTAATAGCCAACATTCCAACCAAAAAAAATAGAGCCCGGATGCTACCGATTCTTACCGATTAACTCAACATTTCATAGAAATTGAGGCTAAAAGCCTGGTTGCCGAAGCCAAAAAATAAAAAAAAATAAAAAAATCTTGTCTATGCTGCAGCGTGAAAATAGCTCGTTCGCATTAAATCCTACTCAAACGTCAATATGACAGTGACTTGACAGTGACAGATTTTTTTTTTTTTGGTTCATTTCAAGGTAAAGCGATTATAGTATCGCATACAACCGATGTCAGGAATAAATACTCTCATTTATAGCAAATAAAACGTTGGTGTTCGACGTTTCAACACTTCTTTGGAGTTTTTGGAGGCAATTGAGAAACGCAGGAAACGCAGAGAAGTCCACAGGAAAGAGGTGAACCGACCGCTTGCCGCGCTACAAAAGAACGGAACACTTTTCCTGTTCACGACCGACACCATCATATTTCACTGAACTGTATATTGTTCACTTGCACGACACTTTGTTCCGCAAAACAACACCGATTTTACGAACCAAAACTCACTATAAACAATAAAAATTCGATGAAATATGAGGACTCCAAACGTATCTGTTCAAATCCCGCCAAAAACTGACAGTGACAGAAAAGGGGCCCGTTTCACAACGTGTGAAAATTAGTGATGTGCCGAGTCAGGTAGTCTGATTCGAATACCATAAAGGCAGTTTATATGATGACAATTTTACTCAAAAAAAGCAGTGAAAGACACTTCCGTTTGATTCGGGTTGATCCTCGCGTAAAACTCCCTTTGTCTCTCAAAGGAACACCTTCCGACGCAGTGGTAGAGTCAAAAAATAACGTCAAAAAGCTATCTATATGATATTTTATTAAAAAAAAAAATTTGAATTGGTCTGATAGGGTACTTAAATTAGACGGTCGTATTTTTAATGGACATTCAGACTAATTTTGAGTATAATATTGAACCAACAAAGACATAGTATACAGGGTGAAATTGATATCATTAGCATCCTTTTAAACTAAGAATCTACCCATCAAACTGAACAACTTTTACTATGGGAGCAAACCGATCGGAGCAACTAAAAATTCAGCTGTCCTATACTAAACGGCAATGCCTTAAACTGTACTCGACTCAAATGTATGCAACAGTTGTTTTTTTTTTTTGCTCCGATCGGTTTGCTCCCATAGTAAAAGTTGTTCAGTTTGATGGGTAGACTCTTAGTTTAAAAGGATGACAATGATATCAATTTCACCCTGTATACAGGGTCCTTCTTAATATGCTGACACTTTTTTAACGCGATGACCAGACTATGAAACTGAACAACTTTCTCTATGGAATCAACATCGAAATCGCGAAAAAAAAAACAGTTGTCCCATACTTTTGGCTCCGAGTAGGTTTGCAGTTGTGTATGGAAGTGATGATTTTTTTTCGCGATTTCAATGTTGGTCCCATATAGGAAGTTGTTCAGTTTGACGGTCTGATCTTCCCCTTAAAAAAGTGTCAGCATATTAAGAAGGACCCTATATTACAGATAGGTATAACTTGGAAATAACGCCCCAGACAGGTGCACCCCGAGTGCAACTTTTCGCACAAAACGCCGTTAAATCGTTCTACCATAGAGTTGAAAAAACAACCGCACCCAAAGCAAAGAAAATATACACTACGCGCCCAAAGGTCGTGAAATACGTAGTATCCCTATTTACTTTGTGGTCGTGAACGCAGCCCTGACGATGCCGAGGCCCCTCGCACCCCCGCTCCTGCGAGTCTGTGCCCGGTTTGGTGTAGCTAAACACCCTTGAACATTGGAATGTGTGACCCACCCTCGCATTTCAAGAGTTAGGTATAAGGTTAGGTTCAGGTCTTACACCATATAACATGGTGGTAGTAGTCGTTACATAAAAACCAGGTCAGAGGCCGAAAGGCGGTCTGAAAAAACTCTGACACCAGGGCTCTGCCCACACGATAAGAAGACCATATAACTATGGAATGGCCATGCCTTAGCATTCCCCTCTGTCAAGTTATATGGTCAAATGACTATGAACAATTTTATACCTTAGAGGGAGGTTACACGGTCAGTATTTCATCAGTCTGGTCCATCAGTCCATCATCATGTATATTTGATTTGAAGGGAAACTGACTTGAGATTGACCCGACTAACATGGTGCTTCAGTATATCAGTTTCCCTTCAAATCAAATAAACATGACCAGACTGATACTCCCTCTACGGATGGACCAGAATGACGAAATACTGAACACGCAACAATTTATTTCATTAAAAAAAAAATGTAACCGGGCTCTTATCTTATGTATCACTTAACAAGACAGTCTATAATTGCGGAACAATAACTTCAAAATAGACAGTTTGGGGTTCTCACGAGACTATTTTTAACAATCAAAATTAGAATCTAAAGTAATGGAATAAAATCCAAAGTTGCAGATTTCATGCTACCTTCTCCCCCGCAAAAAGTGGCAGAAAAGTTTGTTCGTAGCACGTACAAAATATGGTCTAAAGGTTTAGGAAAGAAATATACTATCAGTTTAAAATAACAATGTGCATGACCTTGAAGGGCCGTTGGATAACTTCACTCGGTTGACAAAGGAATGTAGACTCTATGCAAAGGAAACAATCATTTGAATGACTCGAGTGAAGTTCGTGTGATTGAGTGACGTCACATTTGCGAGCGAGGTCATGCACATTGTTATTTTAAACTGATAGTATTTAAACTAAAGACAACGGCTTTAAGGGCTAATTGCCTTTCCGAAAGGATAAATTATAAAAAATTAAAATGTCAAATTAGCAGTGATGCCAACTTAAGGGGCCCATTCACAGTAGTCCTACATGTAGTCCTACACCAATATCGGATCGTGAATGGTGTTGTAGTCCTGCATGGCGTCCGACGTCCTTGAGCAAAATGTATGAGTAGTCCTACTTGCAGGACAGTGTGTGGGCTCGCAGTCCTACATGTAGGACTACTGTGAATGGGCCCCTTTAGCAACATGATAGCTAGATCTAGCAATTTTGCGATGTCTTGTAAAACTTGTAGCTACACTTTTCTAGCAACTATTGGGATTGAGAGTTTTTCGAAGCTAAGACCATAAAATGAACGAAATTGGAGCCATAAATAAAAGCAAACAATGAAAATAGCTAAATATTTGTTTTTCTTTTCCTTTTTACTCTAATTTCACTCTCGATCTTACATTTTTTTTGTTCTGGAAGCAGTTGGAAAGATTTCGGTAACAACTCGTCACACCATAAAAAAGTTCTAACTGGTCATAACACAAAAAGCTTTATAATTTGTTTCAATCGACACTGTCATTTTGTTTTTACGTCCGTTTTTACGTCCGATACATACATTTTCAACCTATAATTAAATAGAATGAGCACAAACATGGCTATAACATGATAGTAACCCATAATATTTTGAAACTACAAGAAATTTCAAAAATTTGCGTTGTTTTAATCGATTTTGATGTCTCGCTACTTGTAGCAACTTTTATAAGAAAGAAAATTGGGCAATCTAGCAACTTTTCGTGAACTACCTAGCTACAGCCCTAACATACCAGTTGGCAACACTGCAAATTAGTTTGACATCGGTAGAGAGTAGTTATATTCCTTGGCACTGTTGCCAGATCTCCCGATTTTCCGGGATATCTCCCGATTTTTGTCAATGTCTCCCGATGTCCCGGATTCCCACTCAAATCTCCCGATTTTTTAAGAACAACTTTTTTTTCGAAAAAACTGCGTAAAAATGTGTACATAACTTTGTAAAATGCGTAGCCTAAACTATACTTTGACTTAATAACATAAAGTTGAATACCTATTCAATGGCAAGCTTTGGCAGTTATAGTTTACTAATTTTGCAACATTGCGAAGTAGCGAAATAAACCTGCTTTTGCTTTGGTTAACCGGCCAAATTAGGAAATTTAGGGATCTTGCACACGAAAAATATTAAAAAAAATTACAATTGCTATGATTTTAAAGTAAACGAAAAAATGATAAAAAAAAACATTTATTAAGACCATGGTCTGATTAATTTTAAGGAAAAATTTATCTCCCGATTTTTTCATAATGTCGCCCATACATCTCCCGATTTTTTATTGGTACACCTCCCGTATTTTGAAAATTGGATCTGGCAACACTGTTCCTTGGTTTGACATTTCAAACTACTACTTTGCGTTATTATTTCGTCACCGAATTTAATTACTAAACTATCATGTGAATTTATAACAATCTTATCAATAATCAGAAGTTTGAATCCACCCCTAAATATTTTTGAAACAAATCAATTTACCTAAACGATACAAAGGTAAGAATTTATTGATTTTGACGTTTCCAAAATTTTGTGTTTATTTCCGTAAATGTTCAGCCCATATAAACTATTTTAGGTGGTGACGATAATTGTGAAACTGATAAAGTATCTAATTTAATCTATCTCAACAGTTACAGTTATTAACCAAATAAATTATCTTGCATTTATACCTGTTTGTTCAATCTTTGGTCATACGATCTTGTCATATTACAGACATATTTTGTAAATACCTACCTACCACACGCAAAAGGGGGGCAGTGTGTTGTGCACATATTGGGTAATCGTTTGCGTATTAGAAGGTATTTTAAAACTTGTGTATGGACTTTCGTGCGTACTTACATCTGTATAAATTCCCACCTCAATTGATATGCAAGTAGGTACCTAAACCCACAATGTAAGCCTAGACTTTTTGAGCGTTAGATTGTATCAGTTTCAACCTACCTAGATTTCTCCTAAGAAAGTTACATTACTGTCCAAATATAGACATTGAAAACATAAAGTATTACTTAATTTCATATTCCAAAACTTTCACTTAAGTAAGAACACCACATTTTTATTAGGTAACATGTACCTAATAAAAATGTGGTGTTCTTACTCAAATTGCAAAAATATTATCATCATAAAATGTGGGTGACAGATGATTTAAGCATATAAAAAAATAAGAGATAGAAATAAAAAACCAGTTTCTAGGAAAACAATGAAAAATATATCCCCCCCCCCCTGGATACGTGCCTATGGTAGGCACTTTTTCCGATGGCTGTATAAGTCAATAAATAAATACAAACATAAAATGACAAGTATTCCCTTTCGAGAAAGGCCAAAAACTTTCCTATACAGGGTATAAACGTAAATACATTCTTATGCACTTAAGTGGTGCTTAAGACCTACGACGTAGGTCATCAGCAGTGATTGTTAAGAAGCAAGTTGTAACATAAAACAATTTATTTCAGACTAAAGATGGCAGAAGTCGGGTTCCCCGGTCAGCACACGACTACTACAACGGTGACGTCAAGCACGACCGTACAGACAAACATACGCTTCGATCCCTCCTACATACGAACCATACCTGGCATACTCAAAGTCGTACAAGTTGTAAGTTATTTTTGTTATCAATAATTTTTTCCTCCTGTATGACAAGATAGTTACTTTCTTTGATAGCATATGATATGCCCACGATTATATTCCCTGAGGGGGTAGTCAGACCAATAATGAATTTGCTAAAATAGGTTGTTCCATAGAAAATTTAAACAGCTACTGGATTTCAATTCTATATTGGTTCCATAGAGAAAGTTGTTCGGTTTGATGGTCTGAAGCCCCGAAGCATAACAACACTTTATTGTACACAACAAGTACACATGGAAATACAGGTGAAAACAGCATAATAAAAAATATAAATAGCCTTTAAGGTGGTTTCAATCCATAAAAACGCATAGACGGAAATAATAAAAGTAATATTTTATAATATAATTACGAAGATATAAAGCTTTGAAATTGTTCATACAAAATTTTAAAAGCTTTATATCTTCGTAATTATATTATAAATTGCAAATGTTATTTGATACGCGATATCTAGATTTAATAAACTATTTTTCCATATACATATACAAAGTTACTTATATTAATACCATCTACGCGTACCTATTGAGCGTCAAAGTTGTGGATAAAATTGACCCCTCTGCAACCGCCTTAAGCAAGTATAAAGGGCCTTTTTAGTATGTGACACATTTAAGTCTACACCTTGTATACCACGGTAGTTAAAAATACAAAACACTGGTTTATGAATGAGCTAATTTATTAGATATTAATTAAAGTTTATTAATAAGTAATTAAATTAGACTAATTAAAGTGTTTGTTCCCACTATTGTGATTATCTGAAACAAATAAAAAACTTATAAAAGCTTTCTGAATTTAAAAGAGTAACAACAGTGTTATGTTTAGTGAGGGATTGGGGAGCACCTTGCCACAACTGTTATACACAATTTTTGTATTAAGCAAAGTTTCTGACCATGTAAGTACCATCCCGTGGTCGTAAATATACATACAGTGTCTTTATCCTCAAAAATATTTAACTATGTGTATACTGAATAGTACCTAGAATAAAACGGGTCAAGTGCGAGTCGGGCTACTCGCGCACCGAGGGTTCCGTACCACTACCTCACCACCACAGAACACAACATTATTAACTAAGAAAAAAATATTTTTTGTCCGGGACCTTTAGCGCGAGACCGACTCACACATGGTCGGTTTTTTGTATTTGCTGTTATTTTGTAGAGTTTGCTCTATAATCACACTAAGTTTGACGTTTGTATGTATTACCGTTTTTACGATAGAGTGTGAAGAAAAAACATTGATAAAAACTAGTTTCTTGTTGAGAACCCCTCTTAATTTTTAACTTTTGACATTTTTATCCGTCGGAATAACGCACATTCTGTGAAAATTTCAACTATCTAGCTCTTTTTTTTTTTTTTTTTTTTTACTTTTTTTTAGGGACCTTTATACCTATCGTACATGTTGGTCCCATCGTACCCTATTTACCCTTATATATAACACTTATTTACTGAGACACTGATGAGTTCACAAAGGTGAACAGACTCCTTGCAGCCTCCGACTCCGGTGATGCCAAAATAGAGTGGAACATTCCCACATTGAGCCTGCTCAACCCTAGTTTTCCCATCAGTGCCTCTCGAGCCTGCTCGTACCGGACACATTCCACTAACAAGTGGTAGACATCTTCTACTACTCCGCAAGTCTCACAATTTGGTGAGTTTGTCCTTTTCATTAGGTACCCAAACTTGTTCAGTGGCATGTGTCCTGATCGAAGCCTATGTGCTAACACCACATTCTTCCTACCTAAACGAGCAACATTAGACCAAGGTATAACCGAAGGCAGACCTTGAATCGACTTGTACCAAATGCCCTTTTCCTTTGATTTATCATTGAAGTTATCAAGCCATAACTTGAAACAATTTTTTTTGAATTTAGGCAGCGCTTCCGAATAATTTGGTACAAAATCTAGATGTTTTCCCTCCAATGCAGCTCGCTTAGCCAAAAGGTCTGCTTCCTCATTACCCCTTAGTCCAATGTGTGATGGAGATGTGAGATCTGTCATTTTTTCCAAAATAGCATATGCTATCGATACACCTCTTTTCCCAGAGGCGCATCGAGCAATGTGCTGTAAGGCACTCTTGCTGTCACTGCAAATTAAGACTTTCCTTGCATTTCTGGATTGCACATACGACAGTGCTTCTGATATTGCAATGAGCTCCAATGACATAATAGAAACATTACTACATTCTAGTCTAAACATATTCTCCAGTACTCGATTGCCATTAGACGGGTCATAAAAAGCAGCGCCAAGACCGCTAGCGCTCTTTGAGCCATCGGTGTACACAATATGCCAGTTAGGGTAATTTCCACGTAGTTCCGACAAAACATTAAACTTAACAGTGTTGATATCTGTTGCCTTTTTTGATAATTTTATGCAGTCTAATTTCAATCGAATGTACTTGTTGATGTTCAGACTAGTAACCCAAGTTTGTAGTGTGAACATTTCTAAAGGTGGACTTCCGATGCCAGCGGCCGATGCGACTAACGCGCGCGTCTGACGCGAGGTTCTGTCATATTTGACAGAACCTCGCGTCAGACGCGCGCGGCCGACGACAGACCTCACTTCCGAGGTCAGCGACTGACGCGTGCCTATTGTGCAGAGTGTTATCACTTTAGGGTATTTTCCCCGAAATTTAGGGTATGTTCTTATGTTTTGGTGTTTGGTTTAAAAACACAAATAAAAAAAAACAATACATATTTTAATAAATAATATTTGATTGATTGATAGATTGATAGGTTTAGAGAAATATATGAATACATTTTTTTTTACAGTATTTTTGATAAAATACATTTTTAAGAGTTATTATAATTAGACAGGGATGCGTTGCGTCCCCTTGGCTTTTTAACCTATATATGGATCGCTGGCGGATTTTCCGAAAAAAGAAAAATTAGTTTCAAATGGATCGATAGATGGTGTTATCGCAACGTGGATGAGCGACCTTGCAGATAATAAAATACAAATAAAAAATAGTGAAAATTAAGCAAATTTTCGGTAAAAACATCGTAATATGTCTGGCAAACATTCTTGTTCTGCGTGACGTCAGCGCATAGCCGCGCACGCATCAGTCGCTGGCATCGGAAGCGGCGCCATACGTTTTCATAGTAACTAGTATGGCCGCATCGGCCGTCGGCCGCGAGCCGCGCGCGTCATACGCGTCGGCCGCTAGCATCGGAAGTCCACCTTAATACTGGAGTCGAACTAACGGGTTCCTCTTTAGTCTCTATATATGATAGAGTCAGCAAAGGCTTCTTCTTATTTGACCAGTACCTGTTGGCGCAGAGAGCGCCGAGTTCCGACAACAAGGTGACTGTTACATTACTCGACCGTGACATCACCTTCAGACAATACTTGAAAGCCAGTTACAGCCCTAAATAGGTAGGACAGACGGACAACGTAGGCTTAGTAATAGGGTCCCGTTTTCACCCTTTGGGTACGGAACCCTAAAAAAATGAAGCATGAACGTTTCCACACTATATAAGGAAAACGAAGGAAATGTGTTTCTAGAGAGAAAGCTACTTGTTTTGCAATAATCAATATTGAAAAAATTTATATACATTGAGTGTATTTAATTATCCGGTCTTTCAATAAATAATGTATATTGTCATCATTATAGCATTGAAATTGAAACTAGCGTAAATTCAATTTCGTAATTGATTCGTTACATTATACAGGGTGTTACCCTAACCCCCTTAAAGTTTAAGGGGTGATTGTACCCATGATAAAGAACAACTTTCCCAAAGAATCCTATAGAAAATTCGCAACAAAAAAAAATCGACGTTTACAACATTATTTCGATCAGATGATTGCATTTAGTATGGAAATTGAAATTTTTTTACGAATTTCCTATGGTTTCTTTGGGAAAGTTCTTCAGTATCATGATGGGTACAATCACCCCTTAAAGTAATGCAACTGTGTACCCTAACACCCTACAGTTGTAATTAATAAAATATTGCCTCTTTATAAATGCAATTTATAAGAAGCAGACAGATTATCGAGTGTCCCGCGGCATGGCGCCTCGATAATAATAATAATAATAAGCCCGCAGGGCAGCTTGTGGCGAGCTGTTGGTGATTGGCGACACCACGGACCCGATTCTCCAGAGGGCCCGGATTGATTTGGCCCTCACCTCCTGTCTTGCCTAACGGAACTAGTTATGTTCACTAACAAACGAAACTTAGGCAATTATCAATTGCCTAAACTATTCAACACCGAGCTAAGGCTATCGCCTGAAGTAAAATATCTCGGCATAATATTAGACAGCAAGCTGAATTGGAACAGCCACCTGAACAATAAATTAAACAAAGCGAGCATTGCCTTTTGGCAATGCCGAAGGATGATGGGCAAAAAGTGGGGCCTATCTCCAAAAATAACGCTGTGGCTCTACACTGCAGTAATAAGACCGATGGTCAGCTATGGAGCAGTAGTCTGGTGGACAAGGACGAAGCTCGCTACTACCATAAGTAAATTGCAACGGTTCCAGAGAGCTGTCTGCACGGCAACGACGGGATGCATGAGGACGGCACCCACTGCTGCCCTAGAATCAATGCTAGATATTCCGCCACTACAGCTATTCATTCAACAAGAGGCAGCCAGCTCTGCGATCCGCATGAGCACACTTAAACTCTGGAGAAACACTGGTGTCCCACACGCTAAAATTGTCAGTAACGCAATAGAGGATATCCCCCTCTGCTCGGCTATAAATGACAGGATACCGGCCCAATTCGTATTCGACAAAAAATACAAAATACAACTGTATGAAGAAGATTTCGAGAGCTTAAACACCAGAGATCTCAGAATCTTCACTGACGGTTCCAAAACTGATACAGGTACAGGCTCCGGGGTCTTCTCGGAAGACCTGCATATCAAAATATCTTCGCCTCTAGGGACACATAATACGGTGTTTCAGGCTGAATGCATGGGCATCACCCTAGCAGCCAGAGCGATTAAGGATAGAGCGACTACCAATCACTCAATCAGAATTCTATCGGATAGTATGTCCACACTAATGGCACTCCAAAGCAATGTTATCACATCAAGCATAGTTCTGGAATGTCACAAAGCCCTGGCAGAGGTATGTGAAGGTAACCACATCACCCTGCAATGGATAAAAGGCCATAGCAATTCGCGTGGTAATGATGCAGCGGATGAACTGGCGAGACGTGGGTCCAGCACAGTCGCAATAGGGCCCGAGCCTATTATACCGCTACCTTTCGGCTGGATCCGCTCGCAGCTACGCAAGCGCACCAGTCAAAAACGGGACGCACTCTGGGCTGCACTAACAGAATGCGAACAGGCGAGGAGTGCTCTACCTAGGGTGAACCCTCGTCTCGCCAGGAGCCTCTTGCGTCTCAGGAGAGCTCAACTACGCATAGTTACTGGAGCCCTGACTGGTCACGGTCCTTTTAACAAACATCTGTTCAATATTGGTGTCACTAACAGTCCTCTATGCAGGGTGTGCATGGAGGTTGAAGAAACGGCTGCGCACGTGCTGCTGGAATGCAACGGGCTAGCACACTATCGGGCACAACACCTCGGATCACCGGGGTCCCTTCTAGAGGTCTTCAACAGCATTAACAAGCTGGTGGGCTTCCTGGAGGAGCTGGGATGGCAGGAGTAGTCATTCCCACCCAACGCAAAATAGGCGCCTAAGTCGTCGAGTTGCGGAAAATGAGCCCGCTCAACCAATACCAATACCAAAATACCTGTCTTGCCTTAACCGGCCGGCCAGGAGTGGAGTCGCAAGAGCGGAACCTATGCTCCAGGTTGGAAGTGTAAAATGTCATAACGCTGGGGGCCTGCTGACTGGTGCGCTTAGCACCGGAAACTGGCGCCCGCAGACTCACCTCTCTACAACCTTAGCCGCTCACTAGATGTTGCCGCCTTGTCGCTCCTTGCGAGCGGCCATTTTGGGGGGCCCATCAAATGAGTTGGCAAGTCACCGTCTGCCATTTTTGACAAACCAGAGACATTTGTTACGGCAGGCGTCCCGAGTCTCTCCGCAATAACCCAGATTTCCCGGCCCACCAAGTTCACCCCCATAACCCGAGTAGTTTTATTTTGTCCTTCCTACAATAGTCTCTGCACCGAACGTGATATGTCTTCTGGTGCATTTTCATAATGCATTCAGAGATAGACCACGGTTGGTGCATCCCATTGCATTTAGATAAAAGTGTCTCTAAGGGGCCTCTACGTGTTGGACATGTGTCCCCACGCAAGCCTTCCAAAGGTCCGGGCTTCGGCCCGAGAAATACCAACAAGAGATACAAAAATAATAATAATAAGTCACCGTCTGCCATTTTTGACAAACTTAGAGACATTTGTTACGGCAGGCGTCCCGAGTCTCTCCGCAATAACCCAGATTTCCCGGCCCACCAAGTTCACCCCCATAACCCGAGTAGTTTTATTTTGTCCTTCCTACAATAGTCTCTGCACCGAACGTGATATGTCTTCTGGTGCATTTGCATAATGCATTCAGAGATAGACCACGGTTGGTGCATCCCATCACATTTAGATAAAAGTGTCTCAAAGGGGCCTCTACGTGTTGGACCTGTGTCCCCACGCAAGCCTTCCAAAGGTCCGGGCTTCGGCCCGAGAAATACCAACATGAGATATAATAATAATAATAATAAATGTTTTATTAAAGGCAAAAAACCCATACAGAGATGTACATACGAAAATACAGTATAAATAAAACCTTACATGCTAACAAAGAATATAAAAATAGACTTTGGTGTCATTTTTTGTTCGCGTCCTGGTGGACAGACAGCCAGTACCTGGACATTGAGCTATTTAGACCTTCACTTACCATTCTTAATATACTGTTGTCAGAGCCACGCAGCCTGTTCCAAAAGGAGGCAATTCGTGCTCTAACAACGGCAAAATAATAAATATATACGTTTTATCGCGGATAAACGTTTTATCGCGGCTGCTGTCTCGTTCGTTCGCGCCGCGCAAAAACCCTTTTGAGCGAAATACCTAAAATGCACCATGCCTATGAAGCAAAATGCCTAAAGTCAATGTCTAAAACTCAGGATGCCTATGAAGTTTTAATGTCTATAAAGTTTTAATGTCTACGAAGCAAAATGCCTATGTTGTTTAATGTCTACAAAGTATAAAGCCGGTGCTAGTTATATGCCTACAAAGCATGATGCCACTTTTTTTACATCATGGCCTAACTTCGCTCAACTTTGCCCGAACTGGCCCAAACTGCCCCAACTTTGCCCCAACATGCCCCAACTTTGCTCCAATTTCCCAACTTGCCCAACGTTGGCCTAACTTAGACCCAAATTGCCCAACGTTGCCCAACGTTGGCCTAGCTTTTCCCTATCATGCCCCAACTTTGCCCAACGTTGGCCTAACATTGCCCCAACAAGCTCCAAATTTGGCCAATGTTGGCCTAATATAGCTCGAACTTTGCCCAACGTTGGCCGGACTTTGTCCAGCTTTGCCCCAACTGCCCCATCTTTGCCCCAGCATGCTTCAAATTTGCCCAACATAGGCCCAAATTTGCCCCAACATGCCCCAAATTTGGCCTAACCTTTCCACCAACATGCCCCAACTTTTCCCAACGTTGGCCTAACTTTGCCCAACGCTGGCCTTACTCTGCCCCAGTTTTGCCCCAACATTGGCCTAACTTTGCCCCAACATGACCCAACTTTGTCTCAAACTGCCTCGACTTGCCCCTAGCTGCCCCAACGATCCACTACGTGCACCAAACTGCCCCAATGGATCCCTAATGGAACCCTAATGGACCCCTAATTTACCCATAATTGACTCCTAATGACCCCCTAATGGATGCCTAATGGACCCCTAATGAACCCTAATGGACACCTAATGATCCCCCAATGGACCCCTAATGACACCTCATGTACATGTACATCACTAACCCGTCAGAAACCCCCCCCCCCCCCCCCTAATCGTTTGTCAGATTAACTTTTGCCAGAGATGCAAGCCCTGACTGACTAGTTGGTTAAACCAACATGACATTGACGTGACCTTGAACGCGTCTGTCGCGAGAGTTTCGCTTCTATAGTGTAATTATTATTACCTATTAATTATGTACATGGGAAGTGTTGTCAAAAGTGGTAAACCAATTATTTGGCCGACCATACCTTGTGCAGGCAATCTTCATTTTAGGCATTTCGATTCTTAGGCATTAAACATTTTTGTCAAAGTGCATTGTAGGCAAATTTAGTTTTTAGGCATCGTGCATTTTAGGTACTTCGAGTTTCAGGTATCTCGCGTTTTAGGTAGTTACGCAGCAGTGCATTTTAGGTACTTCGCTCAAAAGGGCGCAAAAAGAATGAGAGCTAGAGTGCGATAGCGCTATATCGCGCCGCCATGCTGCGGTTGCAGGGGGCCTATCATGCCACTCCCCGAGAAAACGACAAAATGCCAGATTTGCCTCTGTCTTTGTTACTTTGCGTATGCAAAAGCGAGCGCGCGTGACGGTTTTCTCGCTTTGTCATGCGTGGCATGCTAGAATACGTGCGTGGCTCAACAACGTTTTAAAATTGTGTTTTTTATTGTGTTGACGAAGCATATTGCGAATTTTAGAGTTACAAATAGAGTAGACAAATAAAAAATTATTTGTGACCAATGACTGAATTTTGAGGGTCCGGATTCAACTCCACACGGACGACATGGCATGTTTTTCTATCTTACGCACGTAATAACGACTGCTCTCAAACGGTGAAGGAACATCGCGAGGAAACCTGCATACGCTGAAGAAGAAATTCGAATGCGTATGTGTAATCCACCAATCCGCATGGGACACGTGTGGTAGAAGGTAGACTGACGCCCATAAATCCTCCTTAAGCGAAGGCCTGTGCCCTTCAGTGGGACATATGCAGGCTGATGATGATCAAAGAGTGGTCCATAAATCACACAGCGTAACGGTAACGTAGTAATAGATACTCTTTCTTATACTGTGGTAACGTCATCTAATATTTAAGAAACAAAATCTAGCATTTCGGTAATTGGCCGGTAACGCGTTCGGCCTTGTTATGAAAATAATCGATTCAGTTATAAGCTTATCGCCATTTTCTATCGGCAGTCGGCACTGCTGCGAGCAACGCCCAGCAACTCTGACGTCATTATTAATTAATTATGTTGTATAGGTAAAGTTTAAAGAAGAATGGCGAATGGGCCTGTTGTTTCAGACCCAGTCCTAGACGTGCCACAATTCCGTATCAGGATTTTGATTTTGTGTAGGATTTGATACCTCAAGAATTCCGTATGAATGTGGCGGACCTTAGACGTATTTTACATAAATGAAAGTTGGAGGAAAGGTCTTTCTTCTTATGCCTGATACCTTTTGAATCAAGTGTGTGAACCTCGTAGATTTTCTCATTAGATCTACTTTTGAATTTTGTATCATGACATTAATAAAATGGTGACCCGGCACCTTTACGACTAAAAAGGTAGGCGATTTTGTAAAAAGGCTTGAACCAGTTTCGCCATTCTCCTTTAATCCTCTTAAAAAATGAGGTTTTCAATTTGTTTCTGTTTTCCTTTTGTGTAATATACAGCGTGAAGTGTTAGTAATTAATTGAATCAGGCGTTACTTTGCGGAAATCCATGACTAATAGGTAGATGACACGATTGTATCAAGACCTCCGCCTCTAAATACCTAGTAGACAAAGTTGTATTACGTAATAAAATACAACCTGCTTACCAAATAATTTCTACTCTACACGTGTTTCGCTCCACCAAGGAGTGAAGTTTTAGTGGTTAACACCTACTTTTAACGAAAAATACAGAATGTGTGGGGTAGACGGTTGCATACTCATGATACTGAACAACTTTCCCAAAGGAACATACGAGGGAAATTCGCAAAAAAAGCTGATTGCATTTAGTATCGAAACTCCAAATTTTTTTGTGAATTTACTCATCTTTCCTTGGGGAAAATTGTTCAGTGTCCCTCAAAGTAATGCAACTATTTACCCCACATTTACCCTAACACCCTGTTTAGTGTAATAAAAAAATACAACAACTTAATTCATCACACACACACACGCACACACACACGCAAACGTCCCCTAAAGACGCAACAGATTGAAAATTTCTATCTCTGGCTAGTGGACTCGGTAGCGAAATTGGATAACGCACTTCCCCGGTTTGGAAGGGTGCGTGTTCAAGTCCCGCCCGAGACTTAATTTTCAATCTTTAATTCGAACTTAATTCATGTCATGACGTCATCAAACAGCTGGCCGTGGCACGAACCGACAAAAATGGTAATTGGTACTCTTTGAATAGCCTGCGAGCCCTTAAGTTCAAAGTTCAAGTACTTATAGTTGACCTCTAGCAGGCAAGTACATATCTACACATAAGTAATAAATACCCATAGTTCTGTATAAGAGTTCAATGTACAATGTACATACCATAGTGTTAATATTGCAGTGCTCTAACAGAGCTCATGTCATGAACGAATTTCAAATGGAAGACCTTTTGTAACACATAATAAATGAAGGTCATGAAGCAATAAAATAATAATATGACTGACTATAAAACTAAACTTGGCGTATGTGTCTGTACATGAATGCGGAAAATATGAAATGTGGAAAAATAAAAATGTGGAGAATATGTTCTCGGAGTCGGTCAATCAAACGAAGATTGGCTCGTAATTGTTACTCTTTGTGCGTTTTATTTCTCTTTTGGCCGGACACTTTTGAGCGCGAACCCGACGTCAATAACAAATAAATATGTATAGTGCCGGTCGTATAGTAAACCCTTCTTCTAAGAAGAAGTAAGAGAGGAAGCCCAGGGAGACCACGCGGGATAGAGGCCGCTCACCAGAAAGATGGGTCAATGATATTAGGCGACATGTGGGTCCCAAAGTGAACGCAGAGTGCGAGGGACAGAACATCGTGAAGGAATATGGAGGAGGCATATCCAAGGACGGACTGATCAAGGGCTGTAATGGATGGACGTATAATGTATATGTATATTGTATAACCGACTCACCTACGGAACGATCCTCATCGCCATAGAAGTAGCCTGAGCTATGATGCTGCCTGAAGGAACGTTGCCGGTGAATGCCATGGCTGCCGCCGCCAGACTCCCCGCTACCAAGCCGATCGCGCCGAAGCCCAGTTTTGCCAGCAACCACAGCCCTTTTCCCGTGTAAACCACTATACCGGCGAGAACATTAACTAGGCATGATGCTAGTGCGTTTCCCATTGTTTAAAATGTGAGATTTTTCGTAATACAGACGCGTCTCCAAGGTAGGAATATCAAATGATTTCTGAAAAGTTTCTTTTCTCGTTTCGTTGTAGTGAATGGACTATTATTATTAGTCTAGGGAAACAGTCTGAATGTCATAGATATATATATTACTATATATATCTATGCTGAATGTTTATAAATAAATATAAAATTTTCTTCTCTTAAGAACCAAAGCAAAGTTTATATTGCAAGGCAAACGTTTTTATTGTAACGGCATAGTGATGATAATTGTAAAGCAACTTTTGAGAGCGATATTGTCGATGACGTTTCTTGGGAACTCCCGGCCATAGAGTAGCAGTGGTACCATTTGTGCGACGGTAATCGAACTCGATCGTGTATCGCTCGTGCTATATGAGTTATGTAAGTCAAGAAAATTAGTACCAATTTAGTCTATGGTGGGGTAGGGTGATGACCGTAGTATATTCATAGCAAGAACATTGTATATAGTATCCTATAGGTGGACCAAACTCTCGAATTACGTGGAGAATGCAAAATAAACTCTAATTTTACGTAATAAGTATTAATTTCCTTCAATGTTGTTGTAGGCTGACAACCAAGCAAATGTGAGATAACCAGAATACTCGTGTGTCTCTTTCTAACGTGTTGCCAACTTATTAAGCTACCACTTTAGAATTTACTGTAACAATAGATGTATGTAAATTAAAAAAATATTTTTGTTTTGAAAATTCATAATTTAAAGTAAGTATATTAGGTATTGATAATTTTTATTTGTTTTACACTAATTTTGTTCAATTTATGACAAAACAAATAAGGTAAGTACAATACTTTAGTGTATTATTTCAAAACTTTTTAATGGCAACTCTTTGGTGTTATGAAAAAACATTATTATGGCGGACATATTTGAAATTAGAAAAGTCCTAAAATAACAAATTAAATTGTTGTGATAACTGATAATAACATTGTAAACCTTCGAAATGGTCATAGATTTATATATATATGTCTTTGGAAATGGTCAATTTTTGTTGTGTTACTGGATGCAAAAATGAAATTTACCCTGGCTGTGGGTTTTCTTTCCACATCCACAGGTTAGATATTTTATTGTTTCGCTAAACTTTTCTTAACTAGGGTGACCATTGACCATTTTGGCGACCTATGTATTAAACGCAAAATGCGTGTTGCTTGTAGATTTGAATGAATAAGCGCAAAACCGCATGCACCCCAACTGATTTATAGCAAAATATTGATGGAAACAATAATTTCATTATTTTGATAATTAAAATTTAAAGTTATTCGCATTTTGAAGAGGCAAAAATGTTATCATTTCAGCAATGAATGAAAGCGCTAACCTACTCATGGATACATTTTAGTAAGTAGGGTATGTGTGTCCGTGCGGTGGGTTGACATCGGGTTCAGTAAATTTTATTTTGAAGAAAGAATCATATGTCGAAACCAAGATAATTCAATTCTCGATTCTAAACAAAATACTTTCTAGTTTTGCGATAATTCATTAACACGTTGTATTATTTTTGCGGATGAACGAGAACAGTCGCGGGTAAACTCAAAATTAATTTTATATATATATTTTTTTAGTCTGATTTTACCCCTAAAAACATTTTCAGAATAAAAAGATAATATTGAATCCTCAACGAGATGGTAAGAAACGGGCTTGAATAAATGCATATTAGGTATCCCGTCAAATTTGAGAATGAATGGACTCCCTAGTTAGAAAGGGACACACGAGGATTTAGGTAATCTCACTTGCCCCGGTGCCAGCACCGTAGTGTATAATCTAGTTACTATACAAAATTTTTGATTCATAGTCTAAGGACTCTAAGGTAATGACCGTCAAATTGATCAAATTTCTCTACGCCACCAACATCAAAATCGCGAAAAAAGATCGGATGTTGGCCCCATAGAGAAAGATGTTCAGTTTAATGGTCTGATCATCCCCTTAAAAAATTGTCAGAATATTAAGAAGGACCCTGTATGTATGTTTATAGTTTCAATGCTTGATAATTTAAGATTTATTTGTAAAACTTTGAGCCACGATAACTTTGAAACTATGTATATATTATTTTAACGGAAATCTGACAAATGTAAAGCACATATATTGGTTTCTAGATAGTGTCTAAAAAACTTAATTGACTTTAATCTTAGAAAATTTACTTTAATAAATTAATATCTAAAATACAGGATGTTAGGGTAAACAGTTACATTACTTTAATAGGTAATTGTACCTACTCATGATACTGAACAACAACTTTCCCATAGAAAATGCGCAACATTTTTTTTTCGAGTTTTCATACAAACGTTCGATTAGCTGATTGCATTTAGTATGGAAAGCCCAATTTTTTTTGCCTATTTCCTATTGTTTCTTAGGGAAATTTGTTCAGTATCATGGGTAGAACCACCCCTTAAAGTAATGCAACAGTTTACCCTGCCACTGTATAATCAAACATGTTTTGTATGGAGCGCGCCACACGGTAATAGCCCCTCAATCTATTCTATCTATTGTTCCAGGTGACCAGCTTCCTCGGCTTCATCTGCATACAGTTCTCGTGGTTCAACACCGCCTCTAAAGGCTCCTACTTCAGCTGGATATCCATGATCGCCTTCTGGTTCACCGGCATACTGCTCGGCCTCTATTTATTCCATATAGGTAAGTAGGTACACCAATAGTTTTTAGGGTTCCGTACCCAAAGGGTGAAAACGGGACCCTATTACTAAGTCTACGTTGTCCGTCCGTCCGTCTGTCCTACCTTGTTTTTAGTAATTAATAAAACCGGTCAAGTGCGAGTCGGGGTACTCGCGTACCGAGGGTTCCGTACCACACCACTACACATTATATTAACTTTAAAAAAAAAATTATCCAAGACCTTTAGCACGAGACCGACTTACACTTGGCCGGTTTTTATTATTTGTTGTTATACTGTAGAGTTTGCTCTATAATCACATCTAGTTTGACGCTTATATATATTACCGTTTTTACGATAGAGCGAGAAGAAAAAACGTTGATAAAAACTAGTTTCTTGTTGAGAATCCCCCTTAAATTTTAACTTTTTGTTATTTTTATGATTTGGTAATGACGCATATTCCGTAAAAATGTCAACTGTCTAGCTATTACGGTTCAAAAGTTACAGGCCTAAATAGGTAGGACAGACGGACGGACGGACGGACAACGTAGGCTTAGTAATAGGGTCCCGTTTTCACCCTTTGGGAACGAAACCCTAAAAACTAGAGGTGTATATTATGCTTCCTATCACTATAACCGCTGTCGGAGTGGCCAGGAACTGTGCTACATCCACAAAATAGATAATAGTATAACAGGGTGTAACAAAGCACCATAGTCTTGTTACACCCATATTAGCGAGGACCTTTAATTGACCTTCTGTCTGTTACTTATACAACGTGTTAATGAATTAACGCACAACCTCATACACCCCAACTGATTTATATCAAAATAATGAATTTGACGGCCCGGTAGCACAGTCGGTAGTGAACCTGCCTGCTGTGCTGAGGGTCGCGGGTTCGAATCCCGTAAGGGACAAATATTTGTATGATGAATATGAATATTTGTACCCGAGTCATGGATGTTTGTATCTATATATGTATTCTATATCGTTGTTTAGTCATCATAATACAAGTTCAGGCTAGATTCTGGTACTTTAAATGTGACTAGATAATTTGTGTGACATTGTCCAAGATATTTATATTATATTATAATTAGATTGAAACAATAATTTCATTATTTTTGTAGTTAAAATTTAAAGTTATTCGCATTTTAAGTTTTGAGGCAAAAATGATTTTTCATAATTTCAGCAATGAATGAAAGCGCTAACGTACTCGTGGATACATTTTAATTTTCTTGTTTTGATAGTAAGTAGGGTGGGTGTGCCCGTGGGGTGGGTTGACATCGGGTTCAGTAAATTTAAAATTTTACAAAAAAATTATTTAATATTTTGAAAAAAATTACCCATGTTGAAACCTTGATAATTCGATTCTGCTCTCGATTCTAAACAAACTACTTTCTAGTTTTGCGTTAATTCATTAACACGTTGTATAATACTGTTTAATGTGTCGCATTGTGCTGTTGGTCTTCAAAAAAAAAAAAATACACCCTGAATTTTACTAGGGTCATCATCAGCCTATACACGTTCCACTGCAGGCCATAGGCCTACCCACAGGGAGGGTGTATGGGCGTTAGTCCACCACACATGTCTAAAGCGGATTGATCGACTTCACATACGCATCAGAATATCGTCTTCAGCGTATGCAGGTTTACTCACGATGCTTTCCTTCACTGTTTGAGAGCAGAGAGTTTACGTACATACGAGTAAGTTAGAAAAACTCATTGGTATGGGTAGGGTTAATATAGTTATAGGTTTTAATATAGTGTTGTCTCTGTCGCTTAGTGGAGAAGTTCTACAAGATCCCCTGGCTGCGGGTGGAGTTTGGTTTCTGCGCCGTGTGGACGCTGCTGTACGTTATCGCTGCCAGTTTAGCGGTCACCGTCAGGGACAACCCACATTCTGCCGCTGCGGTAAGTTTGACCACTTTGCTATATTTTTTTCTTTTTTTTTATCGGGCGTAGGCCCACCACACATTCCAACCGCTGTAATTTCTGTGCGGAGCTCCACAAACGATGGCCCACCTCACATCTTGCCCTGCGTGCCCTAACACCTGCACGCAGGAGGAGCTCATGACCGCTAGCGACGGTGCAGTATCGGTTGCCCAATTCTGGCAAGGTACTATTTAGCGACTTTGTTGTGTTGAAGTCGACACGATAAGCAAGCAATTCCTGTAAGTCAGGATCAACAGCGGCGACCATTCACAACATTAGACAATAAGTCCAGCGAGCCCGGGGGATGACTCTAATCTGTCTTGGAACCCGCAATGAATTAATCAAAGAAGATAGGAGGAGTAGGAAAAAGAAATATCCGACTTCCCTCCATTGCAAACGGGAGACAGCAATAAGAAAAAAAGCATTGCTATTAGAGAGCCAATTCCAGAGATAATTTTTATGACTGTGTTGAAGACCCTACCGCAAAAGCACCAAAAATTTAAATATAACAATAGGAACCTAACTTTGAACTGAAACTTTGACCTAGTTATCCGCAAGGGATGCCCATACCAAGATATCCAGCAGCGGAAATAAACGTCCACTGCTGGATATAGACATCCAACGGGTTCCCTCCACATTCTCGATGTCGTCGGTGCTCCTTGTGGACAGCCACTAGCTGTCACTACTCACCAACGCTGCGTCGTCAGTACGCGGCCACCACTCGAGAACTCTTCCATTACAATTTTAATTATTTACGAGCTTTTACCCGCGACTTTGTCCGCATAAATAATATACCAGATTTTAAGATCATAAGTTATCAAACAAAAAAAGTTTCATCAAAATCAGTTCAGTAGTTTTTGCGTGATGCTCGTTCAAACACACAAAGCAAAAAAATCTTTTTTTTTTTAATTTACAGTTTTATAATAGTGTAGATACATTTATTACTAGCTGTTCTCGCAGTCTCGTATCAAGACATTGCCGTATGCCGTATCTTTTAAAAGTTAACCTTTACGAGAAAACATTAAAACAATTAGGTCGAACTGCCGTCGTTTTCTACAGTACAAACTTTTTTTATGATTTCGATGTCGGCACCGGCCTTGTAGTGAAAGTTATTCAGTTTGATGTTCTGAAGCAAATCTTGTAACGATTTTAAGTTTGCACCTTCAGAATTTCTCGTAATCTAAACTATTATAAAACTAACAGAAGCGTACATTGAAGATATTTACAAGAAAAAGATTACGATATGGTTTTTATAATAGGTATCCCTGACTCCAAATCAACCTTTTTTAGAATTTTTGTCTGTCTGTTTGTTTGTGTTTGATCGAGCATCACGTAAAAACTACTGAACCGATTTTGATGAGACTTTTTTTGTTTGATAGCTTATGATCTGACTTAAAATCTGGTAGGTATATAATTTGTGCGGACGAAGTCGCGGGTTAACTTAAGTCCTGAATAAATGTATGTACTAAAACATTGTCCTCTGTCGACAGTTCTTCGGCTTCGTGGCGACGGCTGCGTACGCGATGGACTGCTTCGTAAAGTACCGAGCGGTGAAGGCGGGCGGGCTCGCGCAGGGCACCCGCGTCGTCTCCAAGCAGACCACCTCCGCCGTCACCTCGCCGCAGCGCGAGGGCTATTAGGGGTCCCTTAAATATAACGTAGCAGACCATCGGGCTCATCGCTGCAGCGTGAATAGTGTTAGGGGTCTTTTAACTATGACGTATCAGACCATCGCGTTCACTGCTGCAGCGTGAGTTCTATTAGGGGTCCTTTAACTATGACGTACGTAGCAGACCTCCGCCGTCACCACTACAGCATGAGGGGTATTAGGGGTGGTTTACTAAGACGTAGCGGACCACTACCGCAGCTTTAGGGGTATTAGGAGTCTACAGTTTCACCCTACTCTGTGGCAGTGGACCCCTACTAAGGGGTCCTTTAACTATAATGTAACAGACCACCGCCATCACTAATGCAGCGCGAGGGGTATTAGGGGTATATAGTTTCACCCTATTCTGTGGTTATCTACCTAAACGTAGCCGCTGGTTTAGCGAAATCGTTTCTTGTTTATCTCTGATTGATTACCCATTCGGGGAGTATAGTCGTTGGCATATGCACATTTCTTCTATTTTCGATTTAGGTTTTCTACTGCTTTTATATAATTATTTATACCGAACAAAAATCGTGTACTTAATATTATTTTATATTAGGACAATTTATTATTTTTAAGTATTTTTTTTACTTATTTTTAATTGTAACCAAAGAGTTTGTATGAAAGTTAGAAGGCTCAAGAATGGTTCGATCTGTAATCAATTCCGTATCATGACATTTATCATCACAAAACAATGTATTTTTTCTACAAAATATTTGATTTTATACTTACATTTTTTTTATCAAATTATATTTGTATCGTCTAGAGCACAAGATATTTTGTAAAATATTGATATTTATATCATCACACAAAATCGATAACTGAACAACATTTTAGTAGTCTTTATTCGAAAAAAAAAAAACATACAGATTCCATATCAAAGTTGTTCAGTTTTCGGTTATATACAAATGTATCTTATATAATCATAATTACTGATGCTTTATGTGTATAGGAAACTAAGGGTAAATGGCACAATCAAAATCTATCTAAACATTAATAATTCTAAATAAAATTAGATAATTTTTGTATAAAAACTATTGCACTCTCAAATACCATAGCAGAGCGCTTATTTTGAAAAACGTAAGACGGTACAAATCTAGCGGAAAAATTGCGGCCATATAGCTGTTACTATAGCCAACTAAGAGGTTTTTGAGGTTATTAGACTTCAATTATTAATTTATTTTCTGTCAGATCATAGATCCATAGTAGGTGTTAGTAACAATGACTTAAAATTATGTTAGTGACAAAAATCCGACACCGACTTCTGGTGGATTGTTGTGCGCATGCCCGGGAAGGTTTATGCCAATAAATAAGCCACAGTTGGCTTTTTCGTTAGATCTGTACCTACCGTAAAGGCCATAGTTAAACAACGAATTTAATTTAAATGTCGATATCTTAATCAACACTGGGACAAAATTCAATTAAGATAACTAATGATGCCTTAATTTTTTATTTAATGTGCTATTGTATATTATTATTATGCTAACTTAGAAAGTAAGACTAAACCACCTAGCTACCAGTTAAATTTTTTATTTTATAAACTTCCAGTGTTTTTCACATAAATCTAAATATTTTAAACAATATTTGCTAATAGAGGAACAATTTAAGATATCTATAGTACTATCAGACACCTAGTGTGTCTGTCTGTCTGTCTGTCAACTCGAAAAAAAATAATCGTTTACAATGCAAGCAATGCTTTAAAAAAACCAATGCTCAATACCATAGAGTACGAAGAGATGGCATATGGGCTTGTTTCTATAGAAAATGTTGTCGCCATCAAAGGGGGTGAAAAACGGGTGAGGGGAGGGTTAACATTTAAATACGCTACTTCCCGCTAGATGTGTATGATATGACGTCAGGCCCAGTTGAGTATCTGTGCACAGTTCGATACAACATCTCTACCCCAGGAGAGCGCGTTATTTTCTCTATGCTCAATACACAATACAAGTAATTTCGGAAATAATTGATTTCCTTACTATTGTTTGCTACAGGGTGTAACAAAACACGCTAGTAAGGGGTGGTTTAAATTAGAACACCATACTGAACAACTTTCACAATGGAACTCATCATCATCTTATTTAAGAGCTACGCTCTTGTCGGTGGAGTATTCGCCAATCCTGTCTACTTTCAGCTAGTGTCTTGAGTTCCTGATACGATACGACAATGGAACTAACAGTTATAAAATAAAAAAATCTGCTGTTCCATTTATGGAGTGGAGTCAGTACCTACGATTAGAGTTTTGTATGAAACAGCTGCTTTTATTTCGTGTTGGCTCCATCGTTACTGTTACTAGGGTCTTTTTTATACCTTGTTTAACTATGCCTGAAAAAATACTATTTCAGGAATTGCAGCGGCGACTAAAAACATTTGGATTTTAAGAAGTTTAAAGGCCTATTCCACCATTTTTGGACAAGTTCTTTAACTGACAGATCGTTTGACATATTTCGTATGAAAGATAGGTCAAAAGATCTAGATAAGCTAAAAAACTTATCCAGAGGTGGTAAAACAGGCCCTAAATATTTTAAATAATTCCTGAATGTCGCTAATGTCACAGTATAAAACAGTAATCCATTTTCATACAATGCTAACAAACGCGGTTTGAATGTGTGCTCGCCAGTACGTACGCCTCGTAGCACGCACACACTGACGATATCTAAGGCAGCCAAGGCAGCGCGTGTGCGTGCTACGAGGTGTACATAAAGGCGAGTACACATACAAGCCGCGTTTGGTACCATATTGTATGAAGATGTTTTACTGTCTTATACTGTGCTAATGTGCTAGGGTCTGCTGTATTATAATAGCTCCATAACTGTTATATTATAGTATTATTATTGCTTCTATTTTATTGCCTACCTCGCTGGGAAGGCGTGAATGACAGAATGACTCTTAATTACATGATTTTAAAGTCTTTATTTGTAATGTTACGTTTGTGAAGGTTTTTCTAACTATTGTTTGTCTTTTCATTACTAACTGGATGAGTAAGTCGTTAATTTGTTAAGTTTTTAAGGCTCTGCCAGAAGTGACACTACGTTTCTTCGATTTTTCATTGATTCATGTCTAAAAACGAATGATTTTACCAACAAATAAATCAAATAACTAAAGAGGCCATGTAATCATTATGGAATCGCACTGGAATGAAAGATAATTAGAGTGTCTAACATAACATGTAAAATTAGTTTACGAGGTAGCAAATTGTTAGATACCTACAGAAATGTTGCTTAATTCAAATAAATATGACACACATATTCAGTGAGAGGTCTAAAGTGGAGCTAGTATCACAAAAGGTACCTTATTCTTTATATTAATGTAAATGCGCTTGTAAAAAAAATCTAATATATTCTATGTGTATTCATTCAATTATCAATAATACTTATCATGTATAGATGTTTAAGAAACTTGTAATGTTCAACTTTGCCCCCAGTTTAGTGCCTTATAAGTAACCAGTCATAAAAACGTGACAGACAAGTAGGGTTGCCAACCGTCCCGCGAGAGGCGGGACGTCCCGTTTCTAGACCCTTAGAGGATGCGTCCCGCGAGAGATGTATGCGGGACACCTATTGTCCCGTTTTCTGGCTAACCTTTCCAGCAGAAGTATTTGTGAGCTCAGTTGACTCAGGAGAAGTGGTTTAAAACTTTATTAAGTTTCTTTTCTAATTTATGCGATCATTTTTAAATGCCGAAGTTCATAGGTATGTACAAGGTGTGTAGGAGGTTCATGGTTAGACCAACGGCTTAACGTGCCATCCGAAGCACGGAATCATTTTTCTTTTCAGACAATCAGGTGATTCAGCCTGCAATGTCCTAACTAACTGGGGAAAAACGCACAAAGTGACATATCACTAGGTGTCCCCCGTGGGAATCGAACCCACGACCTCCGTGTCGAGAGCCAAAGCTCTTAACCATTAGACCACGGAGGCAGTTTTATGTTTGTAAAATCATACAAAGTAAAAGGCAACAAATTTTTATTTTTATTCTTTGCCTCATTGTTTTTCGCCTTATACTAGCTGGGTCCCGCTATTTTGAGCCACGTCCCGCACTTTGATTGCAAATTTCCCGCTAATCCGTCCATCCGGGTTGGCAACCCTACAGACAAGACAAAAGGGACCTTGAAGCGATAGACTTAGGTACCTTAATCCATATAAAAAGCGAAAACGATTTTACACCACTAAGGGTTTAACCTCATCTGGCAGCACCGCATCGCCTTTTTCTGTCGCTCCATCCTTTTCTGTCACTCAGGAACGTCATTTGCAAATAAGGTAGACGGAACGCGATCGCACGCCGCAGCACCGCCGAGCGCGATCGCGTTCCGTCTATCTTATTTGCTCGAGCAAATGACGTTCCTGACTGACAGAAAAGGATGGAGCGACAGAAAAAGGCGATCCGGTGCTGCCAGATGAGGTTCAACCCTAAATCCCTACAGGGTCTCATTTGATTCATGCTTCATGTTCGATACAGGGTGTAAACTTAAAAGCGTACATATTTAAGGGTTGTGAAAGTTGAAAGTTGTTCTGATCATAAATCTGAACAACTTTCAAAGGGTTCAACAATTCAATCGCGAACAAAATCAGCTGTTCCGTAGAAAACATAAATGGAATGGAGACACGACCTAATGTTTGGTCAAGCTGTATTTTTTTTTGCGATTTCAATGTTGGTCCCATACTGAAAGCTACTCAGTTTTATGGTCTGATCCATCTTAAGTATGTAACGGATTAAGGTTTACACCTTGTATAGGTTTCGACTTTCGCGTTAGCGTTACCATGTTTATATTTACAAACCTATCATGAAATTTGAAAAAAGACGAGTCGTCGACGTTCGTCTGTAAGACGAGCGACACTTTGCCGTCGCCGTGTGTCGCAGAGGGTCGCGCTCATAGACTTTCCGGTCGCCGTGGGTCGCGCGACTGTCGCACAACTTTCTGCGACCGCAAAGTGTCGCTCGTCTGCAAGACCGCAAAAAAACAATCTGCGGCTGAAGTATGGCAGCGTGATACAGCGCTATCACGCGATCGAACGAGGTTAAAGGCGATATAGCCTTATAACGCGCACCCACTGGCGGACTAAGGGGGGGGGGGCGGAGGGGCGGTCCGCCCCGGGCCCCCAGTCCTGGGGGGCCTCCGAATCTCCAGAAGAGAATCCCTTTTTAATCAAAACCAAAATAATGACGTTTATATAGCAAGTAAAGACACAGTTTAGAGTTGGAGGCCCGGGCCTCAGGAGGCCAGAAGCAGAACAGGTTCTGAGACTGCAGTTTGAAGTTGGAGGCCCCGTACGTTAGTCATTGAAAATCAAGAAAAGAAATAGAGTCAAAAATACTGCGAATTTGCGAGCTTGCTTCGCTCGCTAAATCTTTTTCAAGTTGTTATGCAGTTAGCATAATTATGAGTTCTCTTCGCTGGCTCCGGAGGCCAGGGCCTCCGGTACTGGGACTGCAGTTTGAAGTTGGAGGCCCCGTAAGTTAGTCATTGAAAGTCAAAGAAGGAAATAGAGTCCAAAATATTGCGAATTTGCGAGCTCGCTTTGCTCGCTCAATCTTTTTCAAGTTGTTATGCAGTTAGCATAATTATGAGCTCGCTTCTTGAAAGGTCAATGTGGTTGGAATTAGAATGTGTTTCGAAAATTTGAGCTTGCTTCGCTCGTTTGGTTTTTTTGATAGCTTTCTATGCTTTGAGACTGAGTTCATGCTACAACCCAGTCATAATTATAGAATCGTTCGCTCGGTTCGCTCCCGTTTTAATGGGGAACACAAAAGGGTCAAAATATTACTAAAAAATACACTTAAAATCTTAGCGTAGATCATGTACATTACATTAGTTTTTATTTCACTTCAATACATGCAGTATTTCCGAAGTTATGACGACGAGAAGTTTAAGCGCATTTTAAAATTTCCGAGTTTACGCGCGCTCACGCTTTGACGTCACACCCCCGCTCAGCCCGCGACCGCGACACAGCGCGGCGCTCGGTCCGGTGCATTTTGTTTCGTTTGTTCGTCAAAAATTCGTTTAATTTCGTTTATACCTTCGTAATAGTGTGCTTGTATTTCAAGGAAATAATACTTTTACATTAATTTTATAACCGAATACACTAAGTGTGTAGAATGGATGAAGGTTTTCAAAAAGGTCAGTCGGACAATCTGCCAAGAGTGGATTGTTTGATGGTGGCACAATATTTTATGAAGAATAAGGATTTTACGGCTGCCGAAATAATAATAATTAATAATAATTTCTTGGACAATGTCACAGAAATTATCTAGTCACATTTAAAGTACCAGAATCTAGCCTGGACTTTGTATTATGATGACTGGACAACGAAATAGAATACATACATATGAAGGGTGAAATTGATATCATTGGCATCCTTTTAAACTAAAGGTCTACCCATCAAACTGAACAACTTTCACTATGGGAGCAAACCAATCGGAGCAACTAAAAAATCTGCTGTCCCATACTAAACTGCAATGCCTACTCGACTCAAATGTATGCAACAGCTGATTTTTTTTTTGCTTTGATCGGTTTGCTCCCATAGTAAAAGTTGTTCAGTTTGATGGGTAGACTCTTAGTTTAAAAGGATGCCAATGATATCAATTTCACCCTGTAGATACAAACATCCATGACTCGGGTACAAATATTCATATTCATCATACAAATATTTGTCCCTTACGGGATTCGAACCCGCGACCCTCGGCACAGCAGGCAGGTTCACTACCGACTGTGCTACCGGGCTGTCAAATTCGCGGAATTACGATGAAAAGGTGTGTATGTTTTATGTAAGCATTACCTACTGTCGGGTAGGTATTTGTTCAAGCTTAAACCTTCCTTAAAGTGTGTCTGTGTGTGTTTATTTAGGACCTACATTATGGACAACGTTTTAAAAAAATCTAGGTAGGTACTCGCAATCGCAATCCAGATCTTGCTCGTACGAGGTTGTTGTTGTGTTTTATTAGTTTAAAAACATCGAAATGGTCTTCACAGCAGTGCGCTTTAGTTTTAGGCCCTATTGCATCTACTCTTTTTATGGCCGTCATCCACTTCTTTCTCATTTTTGGGTCCTCAGGCACATAAAAAAAAGAGTTTATCGGGTGTTTTCACAGTTGAATTGAAACACTGAGGCACAATACAATACTTTTTTTCCATTTTCACTGAAGAGAACTCGATGTTTACTGCACAGCAGCGAGCGTACGAGAGCGCGACTGACGAATGACCGGGGGTGTGACGTCATCGGCTAGTGGGCGCCCGCCCGCGTTTTCAAAAACCTTCGTCCGGAAATACGCAATTTGATCGTTAATATCTCAGCCATTTTTGAAGATATAAAAAAAGTAAAAACACAGTTTTTTTCGTAATTTTTTGAAGATTTAATTGACATGTAAAGTGAAAAACGTTTGTCAGACCCATTTTATACGCCAATATACTCACCTACTCTATTTCAAGATGAGCTCTACAATCGAGTTATTATAAGCTCATTTCAGCTATTTGTTTATTACATCAATCACCTCGATTTCGGCATGAGCTGAAAAATTCGAGTTATAATGAAGCATAATCTCGAGCTCGCTTCGCTCGCTCCTGGCTAGACACATTGCACTAAAATCTTGAGCTCACTTTGCTTGCTCCAGAATTCAGTGAAGTCTCGAGCTCGCTTCGCTCGCTCTTGGTTTTGGATGGTACCTATGTCTTTTCATAGTATACAGTTGCAGTTGCACTGTTGGTGTGCAGTTAAATCTTGAGCTTACTTTGTTCGTTCCAGATTTTAAGTCGTAAAAAGCTCGAGCTCGCTACGCTCGCTCAATGATTTAAATTTTATTCCACTGATTTCATTATATTGCAGTAAAATTTCACTTAGCTTTGCCCGCTCCAGAATTCAGTGAAATCTCGAGCCCGCTTCGCTCGCTCTAGGTTTTACATTGTACGAATGACAGGCTCGCTTCGCTTGCTCCGTGTTGTAGGACATGGATCTCCCTGGGACAAAATACTTGCTACCTATGCCTATGGAAGGAAGGGGCTCCGATGTTAAGTTTTTGCCACGGCTCGAAAGAATTGAAGATATCAATTTCTGGAAAGACCGGGGGCCTCATTTAGTTTTGCCGCCCCGGGCCTCCGGCGGGCTTAGTCCGCCGCTGCGCGCACCATGCTACGGCCTCGAAATCTCGTTTTGTATGAATACAGCAAGCTTCACGGCCCTTTTGTTCTGGACTGTCACACACATATTTAGCACTACCTACCTACTTAAATAATATTGTAAAAATGTACCTACGTTAATTGTTATATTTCTCTAACACAATGCATTTTATAAACTGTTTCAGTATTTACACAAATTATTATTATATTTTTAAGTGTAAAATAAATTTTATTAATACTAGGAATTATTGAGTTTTTTTCTTTTGACCGCGACCGGCAACCGTAGAATGACCGCGTAGAATGGACCACCCCAATTCTTCCCGTGGGTGTTTTACGAGGCGACTAAGGGATTAAATGTTTCTTATGCAGTGTTAACGTGGGCAAAAGGCTAGCTACCTCTCACCACTTGACACGTAATTCCATCCTTAGGGTCAGCGCACACCCAGCGTAAATCTGCTCGCGCATGCTCGAGCATGTTCTTTGCAGTCGCGCACACCTAGCGTCAAAATCCGCCGGCGGCAGAGGCGAAATCCGCCGGCGGCAGCGTAGTGTAGGAAATGAAGGTAGTGGACCCCCACAGTAATTCATCAGTCAGAAAAAACTTCATAGCATGATAAAGTATCAATAAATTAAAAGTATTGTATAAAATTCCAAAAAATAATAATAATAGAAGTTAGGTATTTTTAACAAAACTCTTATTTAATTGATATCTTTTTTAGGAAAAGTTCTCAGTTTAAACATTCTTCACCGGACATATTCACGTAACGTTTAAAAACAACATATGAAATTTCCAAAAAAATTTCCTAGCAGAAATACCAAAATTTTAAGGAAATATGTATTTTTGGTGTCACTTGGACCGGAAAAGTTCTCTCTCGATTTTTTTTTACGGGAATGCCATTTTATTGAACTTTTATAACCACAAAATGAAATTCCAAAACATAAACCATGTAACAATACTATTTTTAAAAATTGTCTTTCTACTCGCAGTGGAAAATTTCTCTATCTGTTTTATTTATTGATTTAAGTACACAGTTAATTTTCTTTTCAAGTAGAAAAATGTCCAAAAAAAATATCAAGCGTATTAAAAACTAAAAACATTTTACATCGACAGATTTGAATCTAGCAATCGGGAGCTGTGAGTAGCGGGGAGCGGGGTGCAGAAGCGGGGCGCGGGAGCGGTACTGTATGCCCACCGACCGCCGCCGCCCGCGTGACACATCATTCACGACTTCACGTATCAATCGTTGATACTAATAGTTGTTTTCACAATATATCGACGGGTTCCGGGCTATTTGTTTTAAGCGAAATTTTTGGAACTTTACAGGAGAGCGATTCAAAGTTTCAATTTTCGAAAAAAAAAACATAACTTATAAATTATCAGGCTTTTACTAAAAAAAAGAAGCTAATACTGATTTCTGTATTTAAGTCCGCTTAATTTAGTTAGGATATTTTTTTTTATAGCTTTTTTTTTTTTTATAAATGTCGTTTAATACAAAATGCCCTCTACGGTCTTTTATTTAGAAACAGGCTAAATGATTCAAGCGCCCTAGATTGTAAATTATAACCCAGTAAAATTAAGCTGAAATATACCATTCAGGAGAAGTAATTTCCGGAGGTTTGAAACTTTTTTTAAACGTTCCTTTGGTACGTAATATTGAAGAAAAAAAATAGTCCTGGTGACGGGGGGGTGAGCTCGAGGAAGGGGGGAGCTCTAAAGGTGACTTTTTTCAGTTTTACGCTTATTTCTCGAAATCTGCAAGTTGTATCGAAATGTTTTGTATGGACAAATTAAACCTGACTTTCCTACAAAACAAGTTGTATGCATTTTTGTCATAGGACTTAACCTTTGTGGGCTACGGGGCCGAGAAAGTAACAGCATTTCAAAAATTATGAAATTTGTATGGCGACCCTCATGAAAGTTGAAGATAAAAACAAAATAATTTCATATTCTTAATCAGCAACCCCGAAAACCCCCAGATACAAATTTTCTGTCGGTTCGGAGAACCTTTAAAAGCTATATTGGCGTTTGAAATTTCCATGGCAGCCATCTTGGATATCGCATAACCCTATCTGAAGCTTATAATATCTTCATACCGAAATTGTAAAGGCTTTAAAAGCGCGTCAAGTAAAATATCAGTTTATAACGCTCTCGTTATAACCCGAATTACGATGTCTACATAAAACTACCTCAAAGGTTAAGTCCTATGACAAAAATGCATACTACGGGTTTTGTAGGAAATTTTGTCAGGTTTAATTTGTCCGTACAAAATATTTCGATATGACTTTCAGATTTCTAGAAGAAAGCAAAAAACTGAAAAAAGTCACCTTTAGAGCCCCCCCTTCCTCGAGCTCACCCCCCCCCCCCCCCCCCCCCCTCACCAGGACATTTTTTTTTCTTCAATATTACGTACCAAAGGAACGTTTAAAAAAAGTTCCAAAACTCCGGAAATTATTTCTTCTGATTTATCTAATTTTACTGGGTTATTATAGTTTCACGAAATATTATTTAAGTGGACACAGGTATTTTTTTTCAGTGTCAGGCTAAATGTATTAACTACCGTTCTAGTAGAAATATAGAATCAGGCTAATTACTTTAAGTGTCTGAAGTATTAAAAAGTAGCTAGCTCCAGACCAAAATGATTCATGTCATAGATCAAACTTGGAAGTGAGTTGTTTGAAATGACCATAAATTCCTTTGTTAAGTAAAGATTGGCGGTTATGCCCACAATTATAGTATGCTGTGTTTTGAAATCTGTCAGAATGAAATATTTTGAATGGAGTAAAAAATAAACTGCCCCGCGCCCAAGAAACTCGAGTTTTTATTGGCTCTGCACCAATTTTGTTTGGAGCATATTTCCGCGAGCGACGGTATCGCCATCTGTTGGCATCTTTGCTATAGCTTGTGGGTGCTGACCATCTGTAGTAGTTCCCCACAGGACTCCCCCCTCAGACCGGAGGTCGTTGAGTAGTTCGAAGTGTGCAGTCTGTATCCATGTAGTGTAGGTGCAGGGCTCCAGTCAAGTGAGTCTGACGAGCGATGTGCTGCGGTGTGTACATCTGTCAGGGAGACCAGTCCTGATGTGATGCGGGCGAGTGACAGGCGTGGAGAAGGCGAGCAGAACTGCCACGTGGAGGTGAGCTCAGACACGTGGGCTGCGGGAGATCCTTCTATGCAGACGCTGACTGTCGTTAAGGAAGCTGCAGGCCCAGGAAGCGGTGTGAAGACAGCTGCGATGGACCTGGTGCGGCTTCGGGTTGATGGCGTGACTGCTGCTTGTTTGACCTGGTCGAGGGGGTGAAGGGTTGGTTGAAGCTGGTTGCTGCTCTGTGGTGGTGCTGCTCTGCGGTGTTCAGGTTGCGATGTTCTTTTTGTCGAGGGTCACCAATATGGAGGTGCTACTTGGGAATGTTCCTCCATTGAAAAGGGAAGTACTTCCGCCAGGCTAGGTGTGATGCCTGGGAACCGACCGTGGTCCCACAGTTCTTAGTTGGACCTTCTATATATATCGAATCTCTGTGATTATTTCTCTTGCGCGATTTATGTCTTGCATTCGATTGTGAACCTTATTTGTAGTTGGTTACGAGTTACGTATTTACGATGAACGTTGTCTTTGTATGGAGCATATTTCCGCGAGCGACGGTATCGCCATCTGTTGGCATCTTTGCTATAGCTTGTGGGTGCCGACCATCTGTAGTAGTTCCCCACAGGTTTTTTTGAGGCACTGACTTTTTTTTGTGACTTCTGAAAGAACACCCCTACTCATCCCTCTATTCTCCTCCTACTCACCTTTACGTACCCTCTCCCTACTGACCCCTGTGCACCCCGTACTCAGCCCCTACGCACCCCTACTCATCCCATACGCACCCACTACTCACCCCCTACGCATCCCTAACTCACCCTTACGCACCCCCTACGCACCCTTACCCCCTCTATGCACCCCTTACTCACCATTTACGCACCCCCACGCACCTCCTTACGTACTCATACGCTCCCCCTACTCACCCCAACGTACCCCCTGCATACTCCTACGCACAAATACTCATCCCCTACGCACCTACTACTCATCTCCTACGCATCCCCAACTCACCCCCTACGTACCCCCTACACACACCTACGCACCCCTACTTACCCCCTACGCACCCGTATTGACTCCCTCTATGCACCCCCTACTCACCACTTACGCACAGCCCCAGCATCTACCCCTACGCACCCCCTTCATACCCCCTATGCACCCCTAACGCACCACCTACGCTCCTTCTACTCACCCCCTACGCACACCCTATGCACCCCCTACGCAACCCCTACGCACCACTACGCACCCCCTCTAAAAAAAACTAAACTTTCACAATTCACAGATTCAGTTAGTCTCATGCGACATGTTTTGATAAAATCTGATAAGGAAAAATGGTTTAACCGACATACATAGACAATATGCATTGAAGATCAAAATGTTTTAAACGCCTATCTGTAATCTGTGTTAAAATCAGATACAGCGTTAATGTTTAAAGCGACATTGAGTATTGATTGCCGATGCAGGCTTAATGTTTTAAGCGACATTCCTATATATTTTTGAGATCAGGCAAAACGCTTTAAAGAGTATCACCTATAAAATGTAGAGGCAGGAAAAATAATTCAAACGACTTATGCTGTTAAATCTATGACCGGAAAAAAGCTTAAATACAAATTTGCAAAAAAAAATATGGTATGAAGTCCATTTTGTCTGAAATTAATCAAAAATTATGTCGCATCAAACAAAGCGAATTCGAACTACCGCAAAATTGCCATTGTTTCAAGTACCACAAAAGTGCTCAGATCGCCACGAACTCAAACGACGCAGAAAAATCCGCTGATTCCGAATATGTATATAACTCAATATCGGCCAGGATGTCGCTTAAAACAAATAGCCCAAACCCCGTGGATATTATTATTGTTTTGCGTTTGTATGACACTACGGTCTTACGGCGTTATGGAACTTTGTATTCTGTGCAATTTAATTTTAACTTTTTGTCTTTTTTATAATTTTTTATCAAATCCGCCGTAATAACGCATATTCTGTGAAAATGACAACTATCTAGCTATACCGGTTCAAAAGTTACAGCCCTAAATAGGTAGGACGGACGGACAACGAAGGCTTAGTATTAGTAATAGGGACCCGGTTTCACCCTTTGGGCAGGCCTGGCTCACTCGGTACTTTAGGTATAAAAATGTACCTTCGCGGCCGGGACCGCGAGGCCTAATTCAGTCGAGTTTCACTCGCTCATTGTATCGCACCGACCTTAATACTTGTTTTTCGTTTCGAAAATTAAATTAGTATCCTACAGATCGTCGGATGTATAAAATAATATAATAATATTCATAATCGAAAGATTGCAAAAAAATACTCCATCGTAATCGGTTGTTTGGCCCGAATTTTATCTATTTTTGACTTAGATGAATCAAAACCGTTGGCTGCGGTCAACGACCCCCGGCCCCGATCGTAGATTTCTTCCTCGGTCCAGCTTAACATTCGTTCGTTCGGAATCGGAACGCATACTACTGACATCCCTTGCACCAGAGTCCATGTGTGCGTGACATTAACGTACGTAGAGTCAATGTGTGCGTGTCAGCCGTGCTTGGAGCGAGCGTTCGTTAGATAGTGAACCCTCTGTTGTAAACTCTTATATATTCCGTGCTTTGGGTACGGAACCCTAAAAATGCAATAAACGTAATGTAAAGAATCACACACCAGTACGTGACCCTCCGGTGCGGGTCACGCGATCAAGGTCGTACAATTAGCACGATCACGCTAATCTGCACCCAACTGTTAAAGCAAGACGGTACATTATTGCGTAAACGCGGGAAAGATTTGGATGCAAAGATCCAAAATTTCTGTGTTCTGGATGATATTTCTTTTGGATATTTTGGATTTATGGGTATATGTGACTCCCTAAAATAATTTTAAAAAGAAATAATGCTGAGAAGTTTTCCATACTGAGTTATTTCTAGTTTGAAATAAATTTATATTGGTAAGTATTATTTTTTGGAATTTGTTACTCGTAACGCTAAATTACATTCTAAGGTCTTATAAGAAAAAAAAAATTACTGAGCAATTTTCCGATGAAAATGAGGGTCAGAAAAAGGAATTATCGTAGAAAAGCAATACTAATTTTTGAAAAAAAGTTTTGGATTGTTATCAAGTATCACATACTGGTATAAATAACTCATTTGGTAAAATAAATTTTGACTGAAAACTTACTCGGTTCAATATATAAACAGATTTGTATGTTTAGGTATAAATACCTAAAATGGGTGGTTTTTTTTTTTGGAAAATGTTTTTGTAAGTTTTAACTCGTACTATTTTATAATCCTGCAAAGTTTCATCGACTGAGGAATTAATGCATGGGTCCCCATACAAAGAATCGGTTCATTTCCTATACTAAGCGGCGGATGCTCGAGCATGCGCGAGCATGCTCGCGCGTGTTCGAACAGTCTCGTGGATGCTCCCGTGTTGCTACAGTTGACAGTGAATTTTGCAGTTGTGTTTACAATATTTTAAAGTAAAGACGTGCGAAGAGTAATTTTAAAGTATGGTGGACTGGGATTTGGTAATTATTGGGTTACTAGCAGAGGAAGAGGAGCAAGAGCAGGAAAAGTGCTGTGTTACGGTTTAAAGTTCTAGGGACAGTTATTTCATGGCTAGGAACTATAAAATGGAATATGAACAATTTGAAAACCTACTAAATCTGCTTCGACCTTTCAGATTTTCTTTGTATTTTCAAAAAGAGTTCGATTATTATACGTGTTAATAAATTAGCGCAAAACCTCATACACCCCAACTGATTTATAACAAAAGAATTAGATTGAAACAATAATTTCATTATTTTGATACTTAAAATTTAAAGTTATTCTCATTTTAAGTTCGGAGGCAAAAATGATTTGTTATCATTTCAGCACTGAAAGAAAGCGCTAACGTACTCATGGATACATTTTTATAATCTTGTTTTGGTAGTAAGTAGGGTGAGTGTGCCCGTGGGGTGGGTTGACATCGGGTTTAGTAAATTAAAAATTTTATGAAAAAAAAAATTAAAATTTTGAAAAAAATTACCTATGTTGAAACCATGATAATTCGATTCTGCTATCGATTCTAAACAAACTACTTTCTAGTTTTGCGTTAATTCATTAACACGTTGTATAATATTATCTGTAGTAAATTGCCCTTTTCGGGCTAAAGTAGTTAAAAAATATGCTAGATTTAGTACGAAACCGGCCGAGGTGGCAACACTTACGACGGATCGCAAGCATCGACACGGGCGTATGCTCGAACATGCTCGAGCATGCGCGAGCATCCGCGCGCATGCTCGCGACTGCTCCCGTCGCCGCGAGGAGCATACGCGAGCATACTCGAACAGACGCTGAAGGGATTTAATCACTTGCAAGCTATTTTCAACTTTATTTCAATGGGAATAGAGTTCATTATCAATTGAATCAATGAAATCTGCTCGCGCATGCTCGAACAGTTTTACGCTGGGTGTGCGCTGACCCTTAAACTTCAATTGCTAAATGTGAACATATTGCTACAACTACATTCTTAAACAGTAGTTGTAGTAATGTTTCTGACCATCCCTAAAGGGATAACGGTCGTGAGTTTATATATGTATGATGTATGTATGTTTTATTTTGACCTTATAAACAATGTTAGTAACTTTCTGATCACGCCTAAACAATCATAGTCGTGAGTTTGTGTGTGCTGTAAGGGTATTATTATTATCGATCGATTAGGGTCAGCGCACACCTAGCGTAAAACTGTTCGAGCATGCGCGAGCAGATTTCATTGATAATGAACTCTATTCCCATTGAAATAAAGTCGAAAATAGCTTGCAAGTGATTAAATCCCTTCAGCGTCTGTTCGAGTATGCTCGCGTATGCTCCTCGCGGCGACGCGAGCAGCCGCGAGCATGCTCGCGCATGCTCGAGCATGTTCGAGCATACGCCCGTGTCGATGCTTGCGGTCGTAAGTGTTGCCACCTCGGCCGGTTTCGGACTAAATCTAGCATATTTTTAACTACTTTAGCCCGAAAAGGGCAATTTAGTACAGAAAATATATAATAATCTAACTCTTTTTGAAAATACAAAGAAAATCTCAAAGGTCGAAGCAGATTTAGTAGGTTTTCAAATTGTTCATATTCCATTTTATAGTAGGTACATAAAATAACTGTCCCTAGAACTTTAAACCGTAACACAGCACAGGGCGTAGTATTTCCCAAATATAAGTACATCATTCTTGCCTCTTTTCATCTTATTGATGTGCTCTTCTTGCTCCTCTTTCTTTGCTAGTAACCCAATAATTACCAAATACCAGTCTACCATACTTTAAAATTGTTGTTATCGCACGTCTTTACTATAAAATATTGTAAACACAACGGCAAAATTCACTACGTCAACTGTAGCAACACGGGAGCATCCGCGAGACTGTTCGAACACGCGCGAGCATGCTCCGCCGCTGCCGCCGGCGGATTTTGCCGCTAGGTGTGCGCGACTGCAAAGAACATGCTCGAGCATGCGCGAGCAGTTCTACGCTGGGTGTGCGCTGACCCTTATTAGTATGGATCAAGTTATCCGAACTGATTTTATTTGAATTAACAGAAACTTAATCAGTTTTTATTACATTAAAGTTTGGTGAGATTTGAACCCTGCATGTTTTTTTATTTATAATTTGTGTGCTCGGTCGGCTCGGTAATTTTGAGTGGCGGTTTTAGAGATTTTATAGTACTTTTTAAAGCTGTTTTAGCCGTCTTAACTTAAAATATACAAGATTAATTAACATTTAAAGGCAAATCTCACGCTCAAGAGTTTGCCGACGTGCTGCTCAAGATCGAGGGACAATTACCAAATACCAACGGACCGGTACAACTAACTAAATACACTGTTTGTGAATTATGTAAAATCTAAATATAATTATAAAAGAATTCGTATCTTCTTACGTTCCTCAATTATTCGTTAGATAACATGAAATATAATTGACTAGCGGCCCGTCCCGGCTTCGCACGGGTGGACGTCTAATCTTTTCTAGCAATAAATATAGCCTATGTTACTCAGGGTGAATGCAGCTGTCAAATGGTGAAAGAATTTTTTAAATCGGCCCAGTACTTTTTGAGCCTATTCATTACAAACATACAAACATACAAAAATAGGTACAAATCTTTCCTCTTTATAATATTAGTGTAGATAAATATTATACAACGTGTTAATGAATTAGCGCAAAACCTCATACACCCCAACTGATTTATAACAAAATAATTAGATTGAAACAATAATTTCATTATTTTGATAGTTAAAATTTAAAATGCTCATAGCATTTTAAGTTTTGAGGCAAAAATGATTTGTTATGAATGAAAGCGCTAACGTACTCATGGATACATTTTAATAATCTTGTTTTGGTTGTAAGTAGGGTGAGTGTGCCCGTACGGTGGGTCGACATCGGGTTCGAGAAATTTTAAATTTTACAAACGAAATATTTAATATTTTGAAAAAAATTACCTATGTTGAAACCATGATAAATTCGACTCAGCTCTCGATTCCTAAACAAACTACTTTCTAGTTTTGCGTTAATTCATTAACACGTATAGGCCACAAAAAGAAACCCATAAACAAGTTCCAAGTCCACGCGTACGAAGTCGCGGGCAACATAAAATTCAAGGTTTTACGGCTCAACGACTTTCAGAAAGAATAATAATCGCTCTAAAACGATCTGTCAAAATCACGGAGCTATCTTGGACGCACTATTGTATACCGAAAGCAAATACAGTCATGAGCTTATGTTAGTGCTTGTTACAATCACATCACATTTTTCAATTTATTTCTTTGAGAGCGGTGATCAAAATTGAACAATTAGGATGTTAAAAGTATGGTCTACTATACACGGATAAGTTTGAGGTAATTATGAATAGATCCTTTCATAAGTTACTATAAAAGTCTAATCTTTAGTGTCATTTCTACTGTTTCTAATTTAACAAAAAAATACAACTTTAAATGCTTTTTTATTTATTTATATTAAATCAATAACATGAATGTTTCTTATAAATAGGTGCAATAATAATAATATAATATCTATAATATTTAAGTATTTAATAACATAAATGATTCCTGGGAATGATTTCACAGCTTCAGCCGCTTTATTTCTTCCATCTTGAAGTCGGTTCTGAAAATAAAATGTGCCGTTGACTTATTCATTTAGGGGTTTTTTGGTGACTTAAACATATACAGAATGGAATCAAAGTTGCAGGCATCCATTTATACAAAGACTACAAATCAAACTGAACTACCTATTACGTGAGTGAGCAAATCAGAAATTGCAAAAAAAATATGACTTTAGAAAAAAAGGAAATGTTGAACTATTAGATAGAATAGAATAGAATAGAATAGAATTTCTTTATTTGTCTTACATTACAAAAATAATATTTACATAGTCAGGACATAAAAAGACTTAAAAAAAAACACAAAACAATAAACATATTTAAGACAAAATGGTCTGTGAACTCTGTGACATCAGTATACGGTAGTTAGTCAGACCAACTACCACTGCTATTATTGTCACAGCCGAACTTAATATAAAAAAAGAGATCTTGAGGTACTACAAAAGTCTTATTAACTAGTAACAATAAATATAACAAACAGGCAAAAAGTAATGAAAAAAAGAAAAAAAAAAAACTTAAAAGCAATAAAAAACAAGAGACACAAAAACCAAATAAAAAACAGTTTGTTGTTATTCTGTAGAGTTTGCTCTATAATCACACTAGGTTTGATGCTTGTATGTTTTACCGTTTTTACTATAGAGCGTGAAGAAAAGACGTTGATAAAAACTAGTTTCTTGTTGAAAACCCTGCTTAATTTTTAGCTTTCTGCCATTTTTATTATTTGTTAACAAATCCGCCGCAATAACGCATAATTTGAGAAAATTTCAACTATCTAGCTATTACGGTTCAAAAGTTACAGCCGTAAATAGGTAGGATAGACGGACGGACGGACGGATGGATAGACGGACAGACGGACGGACGGACAACGTAGGCTTAGCAATAGGGTCCCTTTTTCACCTTTTGGGTACGGAACCCTAAAAATGGTTGTTTCATAAAAAATTGCAATACGTAGGTATTGCTTGTGTGAGTGCACCGACAGCGGCCGCTTGTACGGAGTTTCCGATTTGTAGGGATATTTAATCGTGTGACAGTACCTCCTCCAGATTAGCTGACATAGCCCAAAGTATTGCTAAACTAAACTGGCAATGGGCAGGGCATATTGCTCGTAGAACCGATGGCTGATGGGGCCTGCTAATTCTCGAGTGGCGACCGCGTATCGGAAAGCGCAGTGTGGGTAGGTACAAGGTGGACCGACGACCTGGTGAAGGCGGCGGGAACCCGTCGGATGAGGGCAGCGCAGGACCGGTCGTTGTGTCGGTCCTTGGGGGAGGTCTATGTCCAGCAGTGGACCTGAAATAATGATGACGGTACCTCCTAGCGAGCACGTCCCGCGCGTCACTGGGAGACAGCCTGGCGGCGGGCAGGAGAGCGTCGGGCGCGTGCGCGGCGCGCTCGAGCGCGAGCAGCGCCGCGACCTGCGTGAGGCGCGCGCACCGCTCCCGCGCGCCGCTCGCGTTGCAGCCCGCCCACGCGGCCAGCCGCCGCGCGCGGCGCTCCACCAGCGACCCGCCTTCCTGCGATCCACAAATAGGTATAGTACATTACTGCAGCGGCCAGCAACAGAGGCATTGATGGACGAACGTGTAAATGTGAGCCGAGGCGAAGCCGAGCCACACTTACGTAAGTCCATCAATGCCTAGTTGTAGCCAAGGCTTGTATAGTACTTTTCTCAATTAATGCGCGGAAATTAAAACAGTAAATTTTCTCAAATAATTCGCGGAAATTAAAACTCTTTTCAAAATCAATGACGAACATCAAACGAACATCGAACAATTAGTTTTTTTTTTCAATAAACAGCTTTCTATTTGCAAGCCAGTTCGAAATTTAAATAAAACCTTTGATAAGTTACCTCCTTGGTCGCCATGTTTCAGAGAAAAAATAGTTCCATTTTTAAATTACACGACAGATATGAGTTTACTATGTAATTTATTTGGTCGCTAAACACGACAGATATGGATTTTCATACAACATTGCCGGCCGCTGCGCGCATGTATTTGGCCAATACTGCAATTTCGATTTATCTCGAAGAAGGTTGTAAAAATAATGCTCACATTTCCAAGCATGTTTGAGAAAAAATTATACCACGAAAGAGGATGTAGCCTTCAATGTGTTTATGACGTGCTCCAGACAATAAAACTGAAAAGTTTTTAATATGACATAATGTTCAAAGCACGAAAATAAAAAGTGTTGTTCCATAGAAAACAATAGATGACGCTTCACCCAGCGCGTCTGTTTGTAGGCAGGCTGGTGAAGATGATGATGACGCTCACTCTATCATACTCGTGGTGCAGTATCCTGTTCTCCGCTCGGGCGGCGATGTCGCAGACTACGGCGGCTAGCAGAGAGTCGGCGGCGCGGGATGACAGTTCGGTTCGGGTCGCTTCACCCAGACCATCCAGGGCGCATGGCAGGGCATCCGCGTCGTCTTCCAGCTCGTCTGGAATAAGGATTGATGAATCAGTTGACTGACGAGAGACGAGATTACTTTTAATGCTACTTGTACGTATAATCAAATCCAAACCTCGTTCAGACCATTCTGCGCTAGCCTCCACTTTGTTCATGTGCACCTGGTATTTATAATATACTACAAGATTAGAACATCGTCAGCCGCTGCCCCCATCCCAGCTGACGCCAATTCATACGAATAATATCTAACTATTCAGCGACTACTCATACTCCTAGTAATTGTAACACTATTCTACTATGCATCATACCTATTTTTGCGGCGAATTCAGCGACCAGCTCAGCCCAGGCCATGACCCTGGGTTTCAGCACGGCCCTGACGCGGCTAGCGCCAGCTCATGCGCCGCCCTGATTACTCAGGGCCTCTACTACATTCATGTACTCCTGGTAGATGTTACCTGTATCAACAGCAGGTTCAGCGACAAGCTCAGTCCAGGCCATGACCCTGAGCTTTCAGCGCAGCTCTGACAGCAGCTAGCGCCAGCTCTTGCGCGACCCTGACTACTCAGCGCCTCTACTACGTTCATGTACTCCTAGTAGTTTAATACCTGTATCAGCAGCAGGTTCGGCGACCAGCTCAGCCCAGGCCATGACCCTAGGCTTCAGCGCGACTCTGACACCGGCTAGCGCCAGATCGTGCGCAACCCTGACTACTTAGCGCCTCTACTACGTTCATGTACTCCTAGTAGTTTAATACCTGTATCAGCAGCAGGTTCGGCGACCAGCTCAGCCCAGGCCATGACCCTGGGCTTCAGCGCGGCCCTGACACCGGCTAGCGCCAGCTCGTGCGCCGCCTTGAATACTCAGGGCCTCTACTACGTTCATGTACTTCTGGTAGATGTTACCTGTATCAGCAGCAGGTTCGGCGACCAGCTCGGCCCAGGCCATGACCCTGGGTTTCAGTGCGGCCCTGACGCCAGCTAGCGCCAGCTCATGCGCAGCCCTGAAGGCGGCGGCCGCGTTGCCCAGCCCGCCGGCACACGACTGCAGCTTGCTGAGCTCGCCGGCGGAGCGGCAGAGTGGGGAGGCATCCACGCAGGCCTCCGTCGCGAGACGCTCCGACCATTCCGCGCCCGCCTCCGCCTCGTTCATGTGCGCCTGGTACCATAGACACGAAATTGATATAGAATAATACACAAAATGTCAACTTAATGGCTCATTTTCACTGGTCGATCGATATAAAGTGCCGGGGTAATAACTAATGAAAGCATAATGAAAGTCATAATTAAGTCGAAAACGTAGTCGTTATATCGCCTGCGAGGGTCCTCCCATATGCGGTGTAACAACTAACGACGAACAGCACCGCGTGGGGACATATACAAACAATAGTATAAAGGTACCAGGAACAGCATCCGCTGCGCGTCCACGTCCCTGTTGAGGCGGTGCGCGAGCGGGTCGAGGGGCCCCGCGTGGCCCCCGGGGGCGGCGAGCGGCAGCACGTCGGGCGGGGGGGCGCGCAGCCAGCGCCGCAGCGCGGAGGCCACGCCGCGCTCCAGCAGCGACGACACCTCGTTGAGCACCGCGCACGCGCCGTCCACGCTGCCCGACGACACGCTGCGTCTGCCGGGAGCGTTTAGATAATGTGAGTAACTGATGTGCCGCGCCCACCACATGGTGTCCTGGTTGGAATTCGAATATTGTTGCCTAAAGAGTTCGATAACATTTTGAGAATAGGGATTTATGAGATCAAAAATATCAGTTTCAACTCTGGAAAACCTCGTTTTCAGCGAGAATAGCTCAGTTGCCCAGGCACTTATTATAAATTATTAAAACCAGGGCACAGTTCGAAATTTTATTCGCTTTTGATCACAGTTCATAAAACTGCGCCCGCGGCATGACGCCTCGATAAACGTTTTATCGCGCCTGCTAACCCGTTCGTTCGCGCGCAAAAAGAAAGAGAGCTAGGGCGCGATAGCGCTTTATCGCGTCGTCATGCCGCGGGCGCTGGTAAACGTATGTCGTTTTGAACAATAGTAGGTACATTGCAATTGGAGTCAATGACAAGGAAGATCCGACGGAGACAAAAAGGCGAGAGATACTTTTGAGCGCACACATCGAGGGTACTTTTAAATTAGCAGCGGACTTGGCTTAACCATTATAAATATAATATTGCTACACATGTAGGAGTGTACTGGCCCCCGCGAGCTTCTATGAAGTAGGTTATGTATTCTGTAACGTGACTTAGGAGCAGAAGTAGTTACCTGATGACCTTCCTGGCGATGAAGAAGACGTCGTCGACGAGGCTGGAGGAGGTGCTCCCGGCGGCCGGCGTGCCCATCTTTAGCGCCTTGTTCACGCTCTGCTCCAGGAAATACCTACCGTATGTTATATACATGTGTCAAGTAGATACAACCGTAACTTAATAATATTAGGTGATTTTGACGTTCGGAAATTAGACTTTCGGGAAAGGAAAAAAGACATCCTGCACACCCCGGGCACGACATACCTAGTTAGACATACTTTTACGTTGAGGTGCGGTATCAGATGTTAGTGAGGGTCTGGGAGTGGCCATAGAATGAATGTACACTGAAAAAATGGTTTGTTAAATATAATCAAACTTTAGTGACTTCCAATCTGTTTTGTAGCATATAAACAAACTTTCGGCTATAAATAACAACACGTTTTGCTATTTATAACCAAATGTTTGATTATGTGCTACAAAACAGTTTGGAAGTCACTAAAGTTTGGTTATACAGGGTGTAAAAAGACATCTCCCGAAAACTTTAAGAACATATCACTGAACCTATATAAAAATTAATGGCGCTAACCTTTTAAATTTAAAAAAATTATTCGTGATTTTTCCATTTTCTTGCCACGCAATGTAAAGCGTACAACACGCTGCTGTCGTAACACTACGTCACACGACCGTTTGCGGTTATGTTATCTCCGACTCTCGGTAGACTCGGTAGTCACGGTCGCGCGCCACTCAGCTGTTAGGTCACTGCCCGCTCGCTCGGGTGAGCGGGCAGTGACCTTACAGCTGTGTGGCGCGCGACCGTAGCTTGGCGACGAGTTTGATGAGTGCGTTTTACATTGCGGATTTTTGCTATTTTCGAAATGCTTGTGTTTAACAATTAAAATTGTATTGCATTATGTCACTGGTAGGCTTTAATGTTCATAATTGTAGAAATAAAGGCCCGAAAAAAAATTAAATTTGTGAAAATAAAAAAAATAAATTTCAGTGCCAAAGTGTTAGGTATCATGGTCTGAATCCATAGTTTCTGTTTTCGGGAGTAGTCTTTTTACACCCTGTATTTAAAACTAGTTTGGTTGATCATTTTTTTCAGTGTACGTAATAAAATTCTACGTACTTTTTAAAATTCTGTGCTTTCAAACGAACGACAAATGTCATCATTAAACGAGTATTATAATTATCACCTAAATACTTTGGCGATCAAAACGTTTACGTGAATTTTTTTGACGTGATAACTTCTTATAAATCGATGAACACCGGCTGCATGCACGAAAAAGTGTCACGTTCCGCCTGAGCCTGAGCGTGCAAGCGAGAGCGCGGAACAAATCTCTCTTTCTCGCGTGACGTCAAGCCAGCAATTCGAATATTCATCAACGTTTCTTTATGACGTTATCACGTAAAACTATCATCCGTAATAGCCCAGTCATGTTACGGTTTGAGCCGGGACTAATTCATAATTGTATTTTTTTCCGCTATAATATTAAAGTGGCAATTTGAGCTTAGAAATGTACCAAAATTAAAAAAAATCACGTCAGCAAAAGTTTCAATTTTAAAATTTAGATATATTCTAAAAAACCTGATGTTAATTTTTTTTTGTACATATTTAAGGCTTTACCATCATACATACTTCAAACATGGTGTAAATATTTTTGCCAACTTAGAAGGTTTTGAAAAATACATTCATATTTTCTAATAAATACCTCATTTTTAAAATTTTAATGCCTATTTTATTGGTCAAAAGTAATTTATATTGTTAAATCTAATTCAAATGAGTGCATTGGTATTTACATTATAAATTTAAAAGCCTTCTGGGACACACAATATTGATTTCTATGTTGCGTAGCAAATTTTTTTTTAATATGGTTTAGTATAGTATTTTTGTCACTAAATGGTGCCAGTTACAGTTTAAAAGTCCAATTAATAATTACTCCCTACCCCGCCTAACAAAACTCCGTAAAATGACTGGCCTATAAATCGACTTTACAACAACCAATTTTTTTAATAAAAAATAAAAATATTAAAATGAAAATGGTAAAGTTGGACGTTGACAGTGCGTGACATACCATACAGATTAAAGTAGTTAAAAAAAAATAGTACCTTTCTAAGGCAAGGTAGTGTCCTAGCAGGTCCTGTGCGGTCCTCATGAGGTCGCATTCAGCTATTATCTTCTCCACGGCGTCCATTGACGCCTTCTTCGCTGTCTCATTCAAAGTAGCTGCGTCAGTCTGGATAGGAGAAGGAAGTCGTGACTAAATATTGAAGTGTATTCATGTCTTTTGTAAAACACAGGGTGTACAATAAAATGGGACAGCTACTTAAAGGGGTGCTTCAGACCATCAAACTGAACAACTTTCTGTATGGGACCAATATCGAAATTGCGAAAAAAAATTCCGCTCTCCCATACAAAACTGCAAACATAACTCGACTGAAATGTATGGGACAGCAGATTTATTTTTCGCGATTTCGATATTGGTCCCATAGAGAAAGTTGTTCAGTTTCATGGTCTGAAGCACCTCTTTAAGTAGCTGTCCTATTTTATTGTACACCCTGTATAATAAATTACTAAATGTAGTCTCCATGATATAAAACTGAGATTATGATACAGATATAGATTAATCTTGTTTGAACTTTGGTTTTTACAGAATGATCCACATTGTTAATACGTTAGGGTTGCGTTTTGCTTGCAGGGATTATTTAAATTAAAAACACGACTGATTTGAATGCTTGTATATTTGCGACTCGTAGAAAATTGCAACACAGTGGACTGTATGGATATAGATACATAGTTATAGGTGCTCGCTCATGTTTGCTTAGCGACAGCTCTTAAAACGAAAACTTGAATATTTAACTGGACACACATAAAAGCTTAGATTCTAAGCATAAAAGCTAATGAAAAATATTGGGTGCATGTGGTAGTAATGGTAACGATATTTTTACTTTATATTATAAAATATCTGCATGTGATAAAATGTTGTCTAAATTCACAACTTTTAGAAATAAGTCCCATGGACCTGCATGTCCCCGAAATGTCCTACTGCCACAATATTGTAATAGGGGCATTCCACGTGAAGCGGACAGGTAAAAATGTTGATGTTTCTGATTTTAGTTATATTCGATTGAGTTATACTATTGAGTTATATTATTGATGAGGACGTATGTAGGTCCTCGACTCAGATATACAATATTTTTGCGGTACAATGTATAATTAACGAGATAAAGGGCATTGAAATTTTGCTTAACTAACAAGTAAACGTCGTTTTTGGGCGTTTAACGTCACTTTGACAGCACTAAAGTCAGCTGTTGATTTTCTGTCTCTTTTCTTAATCTTATTTTAGAAAGTGACAGGAATACATTTAGATTAGTTTAGTCGTGGTACACTCCGAATCGAGGCCACTGTAGACCAATTTATACCTGTCCGCTTCACGTGGAATGCCCCAATAGTGGGTACAGTCGCTCACCTCGCTCCTCCTCCTCAGGAAGGTGAAGTACAGCCGCACGCGCGAGTGCGCGAGCGCCAGCTCCACCAGCGCGGGCTCCACGCCCCGCGCCTCCCCGCGCGCCGCTCCCCCTCCCCCTCCCCCTGCCCCTCCCCCGGCGCCAGCGGCCGTGCTGTCCAGGCGCCGCGCGGTGCGCAGCGAGTTATACACCCGCGTCGCGCCACCACACACCTGTATAATGAGTAATGACACATTGGTGTTTATTAGGGTACAGAACAGACACACAAAAACAAACAATAAGGTTGTTCTAATACCCTACCACAAGAAATCGTTTTTGTCTATACAGGGTGAAAACGACTTGTGTATCCAAATAGTGTATATTCTCGGGATAATACTCACGGCGGGCTGTATGAGTGCTATAGCCCGCGGCAGTAGGCCGGGCGCGTCGCGGGAGGCGCACGCGCGGGCGCGCTCCACGGCGGCGCCCCCCGCCTCCAGCACGCGCGTCAGAGCATCCGCGAACACCGCGGCCTCTGACGTCACGTCCGTTACTACACTCGCGCGACGGATCGCCTGTTCTGCCTGTTGGCGACACAAAATTACTATTAGCTGAAGGTTCTTTAAAATAAAACCGGTCAAGTGCGAGTAGGGCTACTCGGGCACCGACGGTTCCTTACCACACCACCACAGAACACAACATTATTAACATAGAAAAAAAACTTTTTGTCCGGGACCATTAGCGCAAGATCGACTCACACTTGGCCGGTTTTTAGTATTTGTTGTTATTCTGTAGAGTTTGCTCTATAATCACACTAAGTTTGACGCTTGTATGTATTACCGTTTTTACGATAGAGCGCGAAGAAAAAACGTTGATAAAAACTTGTGGAGCGTGGACTGTAATAGGGGTTTCTTTCTTCTAAATAAAAATGCCGATGAAATCTTCAGAATGTGAGCCAGGCTGGAGGGTGGGGCAGAGAGGGCTAGTGGTCGCAGAGAGTTTTCTTTCTTCAAGATGTTTTCTTCTCGAGTGCTGGATCCGGACTGAATCTGCGCCGAATCGGCGCTTCTTTTATACGATTTTCGAGCGACCACTCCCCTTCACCCCGCACTCTTCCCCTTGACTAAAATCTCTTTATTTCTATCTCAATCTTACATTTTACAGCAAAGAAACAATGTTCATTACTTACTTACTTATTTTCTAACATCCAAACATATCATTCTCATCGTCTGCCGGCGCAAAACAGAGTGAGGAGCGCGCGCGAAAGATTTCAATATTTATATGACCCCGTCCCCCGCTTCCTCATACCGCGGATTCGCGGGAGTCGGGGCCCCCCTCGCTCGCCTGTATGCGCCGACAGGGACAGTTGCACTGTCTCTTTCTATCGTTGATTTCTCTCAAGTTCCTAACTTTTAATGAGATACTAAGTCTAATCAGGGTAAATTCTAACTGGAATTATGTAAGCTAATCGTGTTATTTACTTTAAAATCTGATGAAACTATGTGCTAATTTAACTAGGGAAATGTGTACCTATCTAACTGGGGTAGGAATCTCAAGGGAAATCACTTAAAGAATGAAATACAAGCCCTATTCTAACTATTTACATAACTTATGTACTAGGCCCTAATCCTAATAAGAAATTATGGCTTTATTCAAAGCGAAACAATACAAAATAACTATCCTATAACTAATCAAAACAAAGTAAAGTAAATTGAGACAAAAAAACTATGTACAAATGATCGTTCTATGTTCTGTCGTGCACATTTCTCCCGCCGTCGCAGCTCTGCGATCCAACAGGTAGCACGACGATCCTCTTGGTCGGTCTTCGGAGGACATGCCCGTTGCTGGTCTCGACGTCCACGATCCTCACCTCGCCGTCTCGCCCTGGGTAGACTGCGATGATGCGTCCTCTCGGCCATGTGTTGCGCGGCAGGTTGGGGTCGCAGATGAGCACCAGGTCGCCGACAGCGGGTGGCGCGCCGGTCGTGCGAGGCTCCCGCCGGTGTTGGAGTAGCGGCTGGTACTCCTTGACCCAGCGGCTCCAGAAGATGTCAGCCAGGCGTTGTGCGCGCCGCCAGTGCTTGCGCGCGGTGAGGTCGTCTGCGGTGAACTCGCCAGGTGGTGGGACGTGCGAGTTGGGTCCCAACAGGATGTGGTTGGGTGTGAGCGCCTCCGGTTCATCTGGACTCACCGCCACGTGGGTGAGTGGGCGGGAGTTGACGGTGTTCTCTGCCTCGGCGATCAGGGTGAGCAGTGTCTCGTCGCTAGGGTACTGCTCGTGGAGTGTGACGCGCAGTGCCTCCTTCACGGTGCGCACCATGCGCTCCCACGCGCCGGCCATGAAGGGGGAGGCCGGGGGGACGTAGCGCCAGGCGATGCGTCGCGCCGTCGCCTCCTCGCCAATCGCCGCCAGCGCGGCCTCGGCGAGCTCCTTCTCTGCAGCTTTGAAGCACGTCGCGTTGTCACTCCACAGCTCCTTAGGCACTCCTCTTCGTGCCACGAACCGCCGTAGGGCGCAGATCGCCGAGTCGGCGCTCAGCGAGGCGGCGACCTCCAGGTGTACGGCTCGTGATGTCATGCAGGTGAAGAGCGCGACCCATCTCTTCTCGTGGTGCCGTCCGACGGTGACTTCCACTGGCCCGAAATAATCCAGGCCTGTAAAACTGAAGGCCCGCGCGTGGTGAGACACACGTGCCGGGGGCAGGTCGCCGGTCGCCGGGGACGTAGGCTTCGCTCTTCTCAATTTACAGCGCTGACAGTGCTTGATGACGTCACGCACCGTCGGTCGTATTTTCAGTATCCACATTCTCTGTCGTAGCTCGTTCACTACCATCTCGATGCCGCCGTGGTGTAGCCGCTCGTGTACGTGATGTATGTACAGTCGCGTAAAAAGATGTTTCCCGTCGAGTACAGTCGGGCTGGCCGTCTCTTCGTCGATGTCAGGCGAAGCGTGGATTCTTCCCCTGAGGCGCAGAACTCCATCTTCGCCGACCACTACTGATAGCGCCGATAGCCTGTCTCCAGGTTGAGGCGCCGCGCCACTCTTCACTCGACGTAAATCTTCGAAAAAACAATCTTCTTGTACCGCTTTCCACCACAGTTTTTCGGCGCGAATGAGATAGTGCGCCTCGATTCCGATGATGTTGCTATCTCTTTTCTTCGCGTGCGTCGTCTCGTTCTTGCGTGCTTTCTTATCAGTCTTCTTATCAGTTTTCCAATCGGAGTCGTTTTTCTTGTTTTCTCGCGTTCGTTTTCGCTTCGTAGCCAACACTGTTTCATTTTTCTTACGCCTACATAGGTCTACGAACTGTAGCACGCGTGCCGTAGCTCGTAGCAAGCGTGTGAACGACGAGAAAAACGCTCGACTTGAGGAAGGTGAGCGTGGTCAGGTCGCTGATGGGTGACGCTGACATGACCTGTCTCCCTTTCTTCTGTCTTCTGTACTTCTTTCTTGGTCTCTTCGGTGTTTCGAGTGTTCGACTTGAGATCGATGCAGTCCGTCTTCGCGTCGCGTAAGATTTCGTGCGTTTTCTCTGCCTCGCTCCCGCCGATGGCGACAGTGGCGACACGCGGGTTGGCGGCGAACTGCTGTACTGTCGATCTTGTCTCGAAGCGTCCGTCGGGCAGGCGGCAGCTTGTTTCTTCTGTTATTTTCATAACCGGCTGCTCGGGAACGCTCTTCTCTGTCGGTTTTTTTACTCCAATCGATTCCAACTTGAAGTAGTTCGTAATTCTCTCTACGTTGTTTTCGTTGTTTCGAACGATGGTCAGATGTCCGCAGAAGGTTTCTGGATACGTCATGGATGAGCGGCAGCCGTGAAGGACCCATCCCAGCTTCGTGTACGATGCGACGGGTTTGTCTTTCCGTCCCGCTCGCACCGCGCCTGAGATAATTAAATCCCAGTTGTCTTGCCCGATGAGTAGCTTCGGATGCGCCTCTTCGTATACCAGCTCGTCTCGAATTTGATTCAGGTGCGGGCAATCTTCGATGTCTCTTCTGCTGACCCTTTGAGAAGCGAAGTCGAGCTCTCGCACGGTGCGCACGTTGCGTAGCTCGCATGTTTCGTCTGCGTATTTGCCGCGGATTTTCAGGTCGATGCGCTTGCTTTTCGGGTACTGTAGTTCCTTCCCGCTCACACCTCGGACGTTCATTGGATCGGTGGGCCCGTCGACGTTGAGTTCTTGTGCGATTTTCTCGTCGATGATGGTGATTGTAGAGCCCTCGTCGAGTAGCGCGAACGTTTCAACTTCATTTCCGTTGGCTGCGGTGAGAACTACAGGAACAATTTTCAAATAGGCGCGCCGTGCGGTGCCGTTGCTCGCTGTGTTATTCGTGTCTTCGTACGTAGAGCCGACTTTTTCGCGATGCGGCGGCTCTTGTGTGCGACGCGGTGGTTCTTCGCTACGTGGTTCTTCGATCTTCGGTCTCGATTGATGAAGAAGCTTGTGATGCGATATGGTGCAACCCTGATGACCACATACCTTGGCTCTGCAGTCGGCGTGGCGGTGGTTGTTGCGCAGGCAGCGGAAACAAACACGACTTTTCTTCACTATCTCCCACCGCTCGTCCGTGCTGGCAGCTACGAATTTCTTGCAGTCAGGTAGGTTGTGTGGTCCGTTGCAGGCTGGGCAGCGTAGCGTGTTCACATTGAATGTTCTTTCTTGTCTTCTCTTCGATTTTTCTTCTGTGACGGTCTCAAGTGAAGCGTAGGCGCCGCATTTGTCTGCTTCTTCGTTCAGGAAGGTGGCCAGTCGCTTCAGCTCAGGAACGTCTTCTTTATTTCGGGCGGCGAAGTCGAACCATTTGCTTCTGATGATTGGAGACAATTTTTCAATCACGTTTCGCGCCATTTCGGGATTGTACAGGTAATGGATTTTCTTCAGTGCTTCTACGGTCGCGACGATGTTCGCTATCTTGTTAGCGAACACGATGAGATCGCGTGGGTTGTCTCCTATCTTCTGAAGTGTTCTGATCTTCTCCATTTCGCCCATGACGATAGCTTCAGGGCGACCGAATCTTCTCTCGAGCGTGGCGATGATGACGCTCGGCTCCGGGTTGGATAGGAGCAGGCTCTGGACCGCTTCTAGCGCGATGCCCCGGAGACTTTTTCTTAGTCTTGCTATGTTCTCGGTGTCGGAGAATCCTCTTGCCGTGTCTTCGTACGCCGCTTTGAATGGCAGCCACGCGTTCGATTGTCCGTTGAAGATGGGTAATTCTTGAATGTACTTCGGCGCCTCCCTCGTAACAGATCTCATGGCCTGGGTGATGGCCGCCGCCAGTTCAGAGATGTCTTGACGCGCAGGCCGGGGCTCTTCGTTGCCCTGGTGATCACCGCGGTGATCGCCCTGTCCTCGTCCATCCTTCCGTGGCGCTTCCCGCTGCGTGCGGGGCGGGGGTGACGTCGCTCTTCTTTCTTCTTCTTGTTTCTTCAACCATTCTTCGACTCGAACGGAGGATTCTTCTTTTTCTTGGTTCTCTTCTTCTTCTTCGTCCGACGATTCAGCTTCTGCATGGATCTTCGCTAGACGAAGCTTCGCGATTTCAGTAGCGACGCGTAGTTGCTCTTGTTCTAGCTCCGCCACGCGCTCCTTAGCCTCCAGCTCCGCGAAGAGCCTCCTGCGGGAGGCGGCAGAGCGACGTGACGGCGCTCTCGACGCTGCTTTCGACGGCGGCTTCATGGTCTCTTGCGACGTCGCAGCGGTGCCCGACGACGTAGCGGCGGTGCCCGACGACGTCGTGTTCGTTGCCGTCGTGGTGGTTCCGGACCCGGTGGCGCTTGACTCGGCGCTCGTGGTGGGGTTTGACGCGTTCCGCGACGTGGTCTGCGACCCGTCGCCCTCTCTACCAGACTGGCTGCGTGTGGTAATCGGCATCTTCAATTCTTCAAAAATCTCTTCAAATTTCTTCAATATCTCTTCAATATCTTCGCAGGTTCTTCTTGATTCGGCTCCTGAAGGACCAAAATGTGGAGCGTGGACTGTAAGTAGGGGTTTCTTTCTTCTAAATAAAAATGCCGATGAAATCTTCAGAATGTGAGCCAGGCTGGAGGGTGGGGCAGAGAGGGCTAGTGGTCGCACAGAGTTTTCTTTCTTCAAGATGTTTTCTTCTCGAGTGCTGGATCCGGACTGAATCTGCGCCGAATCGGCGCTTCTTTTATACGATTTTCGAGCGACCACTCCCCTTCACCCCGCACTCTTCCCCTTGACTAAAATCTCTTTATTTCTATCTCAATCTTACATTTTACAGCAAAGAAACAATGTTCATTACTTACTTACTTATTTTCTAACATCCAAACATATCATTCTCATCGTCTGCCGGCGCAAAACAGAGTGAGGAGCGCGCGCGAAAGATTTCAATATTTATATGACCCCGTCCCCCGCTTCCTCATACCGCGGATTCGCGGGAGTCGGGGCCCCCCTCGCTCGCCTGTATGCGCCGACAGGGACAGTTGCACTGTCTCTTTCTATCGTTGATTTCTCTCAAGTTCCTAACTTTTAATGAGATACTAAGTCTAATCAGGGTAAATTCTAACTGGAATTATGTAAGCTAATCGTGTTATTTACTTTAAAATCTGATGAAACTATGTGCTAATTTAACTAGGGAAATGTGTACCTATCTAACTGGGGTAGGAATCTCAAGGGAAATCACTTAAAGAATGAAATACAAGCCCTATTCTAACTATTTACATAACTTATGTACTAGGCCCTAATCCTAATAAGAAATTATGGCTTTATTCAAAGCGAAACAATACAAAATAACTATCCTATAACTAATCAAAACAAAGTAAAGTAAATTGAGACAAAAAAACTATGTACAAATGATCGTTCTATGTTCTGTCGTGCACAAAACTAGTTTCTTGTTGAGAACACCCCTTAATTTTTAATTTTTGATATTTTTATTATTTGTTAACAAATCCGCCGTAATAACGCATAATCTGAGAAAATTTTAACTAGCTAGCTATTACAGTTTAAAAGTTACAGCCCAAAATAGGTAGGACAGACGGACGGTCTCGCACTTGACCGGTTTTATTCATGTTATTTTCGCGCTAATGCATATTTTCTAGAGAGCTAGAGTTACTAGAAAAAACAATAAGTGATCTAAGTATATTAGTCAACATAATCAATCATAGTCATAATCATCTCACCTGGCCCGCGAGGAATTTAGCCAGCAAGTCGACTCCCTCTTCGGCGCGTCCGATCTGCGGGAACAGCTTGAACAGTCGCTCTACACTCGCCTCGTCCTCCTTGCGAGCTGCCTCCTCGAATCTGTGCATTTTAAAACATGCTCAAAAACCGACTAACCAGCTTGGTTAAGTATTCAATAGATTCGCTGACCGCGTCACCGCGTGTACTGGAAAGGGATAGAGATATGACAAAAATGTATGAAAAAATCGTACCTTTGCCTGGCTAAGTTGCTAGATACAAATCTTGCACACAGAAAGGGACAATGCCTTTTCTAGTAATTGTCTTCCTACGGGACAGCTGGATTCGTTTCGCGTATAGTACAGTCAATTCAGATTTTTTTTTCAGTCTATCTGTTTGTTCGCGCATCACGCAAAAACAACTGGACCGATTTTGATGAACTAGAACTTTTTTGTATAAAAGCTAATGATTAGACTAAAAATCTGGTTAATCATTTATCTCGCTACGGTGACGGACGATGTCCCGGGTAAACTTTAGTTATACATAAAACTAATAATGATTAGAACAGACTTGCGCACGAGATGGTCCCTCAGGGTACTGGCGGCCTTCATCATGTCGTCCCGGGGGTCGGCGGCGCCGCGGGCCCTCGCGGCGGCCACGGAGCCCGGCGCCATGGCTCGGAAGCGCGCCACGTGCGCCGCGCCCGCCTCGTAGTCGTGCGCCCGCAGCGCCGCCGCCACGCCCGCGCTGCACAGCTGCAGGTCGATCAGGTCGTGCACACGACGCTGGCACTCTGCTACTCGTGACTGAAATGACGATCAATATAAATAAATTGTGTGGGCAGGAATGGTCCAAGAGCCCGCCCATAAGTGGCATACTACATTTGAAAGGGGGTTTAATACAGATTTTTTTTAATATGTACATCATTATCTTTTTGGACCAGTTTTTATACATTTTCGCCCTGTGTCCTTTATAACCTGACTTAATCAAATGAATAAAATCAGCCCATATCTCCACTGCTCGGGATATGCCTCCTTTTGATTGCACCACATCCACTATAACACAATCTTATTCTAACACATAAGTGTAGGTACACAAAAAACTAAAAATAACACTCCCTTATAATGTAGCTTACTAATATTCTATAGGTATCTGTAATGATTGCAATATTTACATCAACATTTAAATTGGATGGCTCCAAGTCGAGCTCCGAGGGGTGAGAACCTGGTGACCCGGTACAACAGGTTTTAACAAACCAGCCATAAGCACCAGTCTTTCACACATCAGTTAGTGGAACACTAAAATGTAATTTTTACTCTATGCCATAGCAATTCCTATAACTTTTTTAGTTTGAGTGCCTACAATATTGTTTTCTTGTGTGGAAGAAGAATAAATAAAGTTTTTTTTTTAACCGACTTCAAAAAAAGGAGTAGGTTCTCAGTTCGACCGTATATTTTTTTTTTTTTTTTTTAATGTGTGTTCGCGGATAACTTCGTCGTTTATGAACCGATTTTGATGATTCTTTTTTTGTTGGAAAGGAGATATCCCAAGGGTGGTCCCATGATAAGGAAACCAGGATCTGATGATGGATCCCAGAGAAATCGAGGGGAACCTTCGAAAATCGTAGTGCCGACTAGTGCGTTTGTTAATTTGAAGCACTACTGTTAAATCGAACTAATGAATTCACCACTGAAAATTGTGAAATAAACAAAATTTTAACAAAAAATTTAACCGCCTTCAAAAAAACTGAAAAGTTAAAAAATAATATTGCAGCCGATGACTTTTTCTTTCGCATCATAAGAACATTAATTTGTTTTATAGAAGTCGGTGTCAAGCCAAGCCAAAAAACTAATGTAAGCCCTGTCGCGAATCGGCTTAACAGCGACTTCGATAAAACAAATTAATGTTCTTATGATGCGAACGAAAAAGTCATCGGCTGCAATATTATTTTTTAACTTTTCAGTTTTTTTGAAGGCGGTAAAATTTTTTGTTAAAATTTTTATTATTTACCACTCCTCACAGTCCTGTGCCAATTTGAACCATCCCCAACCCGCAACCCTACATATATATCCCTATATAATATCATCTGACCAATACATCACTAGTCTGCCTCTGACCTCCTTCCTTCTCTTGGCCATCATTCCAACACAGCCTTGGTCTACCGGCCGTCTTCTCTTCTAGCTAAGTGTTTTATCGTTTTTCATTTCAATGAAAATATTATAGTGGAATCACTGTTTCATACAAATATTCAGATTCGGGGGGGACATTGTAAAAATTTAATTGAATAACTAATTCCAATCGTCGATCCTTAGCACTAACATCCCTATCAAGGGCAGCAGTTTTATCAACCATGTTGGCGGACTGAACATTATTTTTCACATCTCTATTTTTAGTGTATGTTTGGCTCAATTGTCCAGGAATCAAGCTAATTAAAGCTATATTCCACTAATTAATGCATTATGATCAACTTACTCTAGCCAGGTCCAGTTGGCGAACCTTAGCACTGACATCTCTAGCAAGAGCAGCAGTCTTGTCAACCATGTCGGCTGCGGACTGGGCATCGTTCTTCACTTCCCCGAGCTTGGTGTAGGCCTGGCTGGCAGTACGCAGGCGGCCTTCCAGGGAACACGCTCGCGATAGCACCCCGGACAGCGCTTCATCTACTTCTGACTGAAAAAGGATAGAATAAAATCTTACATAAATAAATTGATATAGAAATTAATTATAATGCAAATGCCCTTGTATTCCGAGAGATAAGTGTACTTTTTGCAACCATCAGCAGCAAGGCTGAGTCAGTGTTTATGGGGTGTAGAGCATCTCTGTGATGGGAATGGACCAGGTCTGCCTGCATAACTCCAGTCGGTTTAGGAGTTACTGATGATTAAATGTCTGTAAAAAATTAACGATAAGCTGCAAGGCTGATCGTATGTTACTGTTGTAGTATGCACTATAGCTATGTGAACAGTACAAAAACTGACATGGTTTATCAGTTGGTTTAGGAGATACAGCCAAAGTTCCGACCTTTGAACGGCTGTATCTCCTAAACCGACTGACAGAATTTGACAGTTTTTATACTGGTCACATAGCTACAGTGCATACTACAACAATATCATACGATCAGCCTTGCAGCTGATCGTTAATTTTTTACAGACTTTTAATCATCAGTAACTCCTAAACCGACTGGAGTTATGCAGGCAGACCTGGTCCATCCCCATCACCGAGATGCTCTACACCCCATAAACATTGAATCAGCCTTGCTGCTGATGGTTGCAAAAAGTACACTTATCTCTTATACTATTGCTGTCAAATCCCAATTGAGTATTTGTCCCAATTCTTGAGAATGACTAGACCACTTTTTAACTGTTACTTGATAACAGATACATCACTTCCTTAGAAAACAATAAGTTTTTACACTTTAATTATCTACTGCCAGATGGTACGCACGAAAATGTATCGAATGGTGCTTGACTCAGCGTTTTTATTACTCCATTTGTCGTACAGCGCACGACGTTTGCGACGTTGCCATTTAGTGACAGAATTCATACAAAAAATTTGGGTACTTATCTCAGTTCCTACGGCCGAGTGGCGGAGGCCTGGTAATAGTCTGAATTTGGTTTTAAAACGGAACAATGACTGTCGGGTGAGCTATTATTAGCCCTTTGGAAACAGCTGGCTCCCTGAGAAGCCACCCCACCTATTTTGGGTAAGTGTTCTTATTTATTGCATCTCGTTTTAGCCAGGTACAGAGCGGTTAAATAAATATGATTTATTCAAAGTCTCGCCTAAAACAAAAAACAAATGGTCTTCTACGAATAGGACAAGTGCGTAGCATCCTCAACCGATGGAAGTGCATGAAGAGATGTATGAAAGTGGATGAGGGGAGAGAAGTATGTCAGACTCGTACTGTCTGGTGAGCCATAGCCTCTGCCTACCCCTGTGGGTTAGTGGCAGATGACACTCTGACCGTGGCGTGAGTATATGTATGTATGTCTTGCCTACGACAGTAACCCAAAACTGTTAAGAATTTATAGACCATTAATAGAAGGAAAATGACCCACTGACCGAAGAACTTCATCCCAAATAATGGGATAAAGGGAGGAATATGCACTGCTCATTTTGGGATGGTTTTCATGTTTATTGCAAGGATTTGATAAAGCCAGCAAGCTGAGCTGGCAGCAAGGAAATCATCATACCTCCTCCTTTTCGATCTCATTGAGCGCCTTCTGCAGACCTTCCTCCGTTGACACGTCATATTTCTCCAACAACAACGCTAGCGACATATTTAACTTGTTATCAAGCTAAAATTTATTTAAAAATTGAAAAAGTTTTTCCATTTCCCAAACAAATCGGCTTCCAGCTGATTTACAGTAAACCACTGGTGGAATGATAGCTCAATAATACAAATTAGAGACCGTAACTGAACGAAATAGAGTTCAAAATTGCATGAGTACCTATATAAAGTATGGATATAGCTGGGTTCGCTACTGTACCTTACCCACAGATAAAATCTACGAAACGTCAAATAATTATAGAATTTTTGCTTCTTGCAATGTTCTTGATTCTAATATTATTTTTTTGATAAAAATGTATTTCTTTACTGTTAAATTTCTATTAAAAATGTAGTGGTAGAACTAGCTTCCGTCAGGAGTAACTGCTTGGAAAAACGTGAAATTTTTTGTTTCGTAATTTTGACTTTTGCAATAATTTCACAATCGTTGGTTGGCAACACGAAACTTGACATGACATTTGCCCTAGAAACGTTCCAAAGTAGCAGTAGAATTTTTTAAATAAAAAAATCTGTACTTAAGAACAATTTTATGATTTCTAAGGTATTTCAGGGTAAACGATAATAATTATAACATTGATTGTTAAACCATGGCGGTGACAATAATTTGAGGACCAGTTTACTTATTTTCCATTCTGGAATCCATTGTTTCGAAAGATTATTTAAGAAAATAAAAGGTTTTAGGATGTGGTTTGGAACGGAATTAAAAAAATTAAACAGTGAAGTGAACAAAATCGGGACGATGCCCTATGCTTTTGCAACAGTAAACATTAAAATTTCTGGGATTGAAAAATCAATGTGGCGTTAAAGGTTTTACAGAAATCATCCTCGGGGCGTAATTGACTATTTGCGCTCACTGCAGGACAGTTTTCAGTGTGCAGTCAATCAAAATCGTCAAAGGTAAGGAAGGGAAGGACGAGACTTGACATTAACATAATTTATGAAAGGGTGTTGTGGGTTGTTTGTGGGGATTTAAGAGGTGGTTTGTTGGTGTCTGGTGTGACGAGAGTGTTGTCTGGTTGCAGATTGACTCCGTGTGGGGCTGGGCTTCGCCCCCGCTGCGGTTGCAGCTGGGAAACGCGCGCGGACACAAGAGGTAAATGAACTTTTAGTCTAGGACAAGTTTTTCATGGTTCTTCTATATCTGTGCTGATCCAGAATGTTTTGAATGCGTGTGACGTCACGAGTCGGTTGAAACATTGTTATATCAACAGTGGGTGAATGAAAACAATGGGGGCATCAGCTGTTATGTTCTGATAAGCAAAGTCCCTTCATAATGAAGTCTAATACTTGTTTTTCTTATTGTAAATATTTTGCTTTTGTTCTGGCTCACACCTGCACATTCAGTTTTATTTTTGTTTTTTATCAAACTGTTTAATATAATAATCTGTGTGGTTCTGGCTTAAAATATACCACCTTATAAATATTCCTGTTAGCATCATACAAGGCTAAGACTAAGTTAAGTAAGTTTCTGATGATGTATTTATTTTTGCACCAAGACCATAAGCAACAAAATTACAGAGTAGATACAAGAGAAGATTGCTAAAAAGTGGTTACATCATATAATATAGTTAACCTACAGGATAAAAGCTTATCTTAGAACAAAAGTTATAGCTATTTGACATAATTACCCCACAGACGGAATTGCTCTGCATCCTGAAACATTAGATATGCTAAACGTTTACCAGTTGCTACAACCGTAAGCTTTTAAAAGATGGTAGTTCAACGAAAGTGTATGACTAGGTGCCCTGAACGAAAGGTATGGCGGTTGTGTGTTTGTGTTTAATGTATTGAATAATTATGTGTTTGTGTTTGACAAAGACAATAGTCATTTAAAAAACCTAAACATATTGCTGAAAACAAAATAATCAGTTGTTTTTTAAAAAGGTTAAACCAGCCAAAATAATGTGAATGTATTGGTTTCCGAACAATGACCTTAAATGAATATTTACTTTACTAATTACAATAACAAATTTGAAATTGATTGATGATTCATTCATGACACAAGGTTAAATTTGAATGAAATTGATGATGTGTTGATCTATATGTGAAGAAAAAAAAGAGAGACAGATATGTTCGGACTAGAAATATTCTTATTCTTATTCTAAAGTGGAGATCCACAGTCTCTGCATACCCCTCTGAAAAAAGTCTTGAGTTTATGTATAAATGAAAGACAAGGTAAAGCAAATAATAATTATTGTTTTGAAAACAATACCATGATTTTATTTTTCTTTTTTCTTACCCAATGGAAAACTTGTAATGTTTTCATTTGGTTAACCCGGCGGCACTCGCTACTGGGTAAAAAATACCACAGAGTACCTAAATTTGGTTGTATTTTTTTTTCTAAGCCTTCTGGCAACCCAAGGTTCTCAGTACCTTCGAACCAGTAGATAGCACACCCGCACCCCACGGGGCATTCCGTTTGTGCGCAGCGTTTGTTGACGACGTACATGTAAATCGAGAACAGAATGTTGGATGTTGATTATGTCTGTGTTCATTTATTATAAAGGGATAATTATTTTTTGTTAGTTTACTAGCGTACTAAATTTATTTTCGATTTTGATCTCAATTTTGTATAATTTGAAAGAAAAAACAATAATTTTGTTGATTTTTCTAAGGTTACTAATACTAAGTAAAAACTAAATATTATGTTGATTTTTTTGGATGAGCTTTTATTTTAAATACATGAACATTACAACTTGGATTTGTTGTTTTATTTATGGACAATAATACCAATAACACAAATGCATTGTCAAACATTCAAACACAAACTTCTTTTCTTAAATAATGCCAATTAAACTCTCGTGGTATTTTTTACCCGGTAGCGAGTATTCATGTTTGTAAAGACCTAGCGAGTACCGCCGGGTTAAGGAAAATAAAAAATTTAAAAAACCCCCTACGCTAAAAACAAACATTTAAAAAGTAAGAAATAATTCGGATACCTATTGTTTTTGATGTAAGCAAATGTATTTTTCACTAATTTAACTCTCTTTACGATATTTCAGGTCAATTAATGTGTCGGGGACCACAAGTGACTGTCAAATAAAAAACTATGATCATTTCATAGCAGTCCCCTATGCATTAATTTTCTTTCTATTAAATGAAACCGCATCGAAATCGGTCCACCCGTTTGGGCGCTACGATGCCACAGACAGACAGATCCACAGACAGACCGACATAGGCGTCAAACTTATAACACCCCTCTTTTTGCATCGGGGGTTAAAAACAGTTTCAATCATTGACCAAAAGATTTTAATAAAGTTTTACAGTAAGTAATAAGAATTACAAACTCTGTGGCTTGTACGTATAAACTTACTTCATTAAATCATACATTAACATTGACTTAAAAAGGGTCAAGTTAAATGCAACAAAAATCAGTGAACATGCATGAAGAGGCTTTGTACATAACGACTTGGGCGCCTCCAAATTTGCCGCAAACTGTCGCGCCTCTGCAGCGCTGTGCTGTCAAATTCATACAAATAGAAAACGCGCGACTGTAGTGCTGTACTTGCGCTGCGGTCGCGCCTTTTTAAATTTGTATGAACATAGTTGCGCCACAACACCTGGTGTGTGGCGCAACTATGCTGTTCTCTTCCGCCCATGATATCACAATAATTGAATAGAACTACTACAGAACGCCTAGCATAACACCCACGAGAAAACGTCAAAAATCGAGCTGTGCCTCCGTCTTTCTTCATGACAGTTTTCTCGTTTTGTGCGTGGCATATGCTAGCCTTTGAGAGAGAAGATGGCATCGGCATTCACGCCATTTCGTGCGCATTTGACTAGTGATGGTCTGAAGGACCTCCTAAAATATGTTACACATTTATTAAGTTTACACCAGTTTTGTAGTACAGCCGAGGTGGTCCAGTGGCGAGTAACCTTGCCTGCCGTGCAGGAGGCGATGGTTCGATCGCCATCCAGGCCGACTTCTAGCAATGAGTTTTTCGGAATTCATGTACGATTTTGTAACACCACTGGCTTGTCGGTGAAGGAAAACATTGTACCTACTGTCTATTAATAAGTGGCGACGGGCTCACTCCCCGTCACATTGGACAGAGTTTCGGTACTACTAATGAAACGTGGATGTTCTGAGGCTTCAAAATATCTCTGACTCGGGGAATATAGTTGTGAGCATATACATTGTAGTAAAGTTTTAAAAGTCATTCTATATTATTCAGAAACCCGGAACTAATTTCACACATACTAACTGAATTAGAATCACTATCTCTTAGTTAATTGAGTTACAACATCCTTGGCATACAATAAACACCTAATTGTTCTACATTTCCGTGCTGGAGGTCATATTGTAGTCATTACTTAAGTTTGCTCTTTATAATGTTACAATGTCATGTTGTAATATAATGAAAAATATTTCATACATACTTAATGTAGTAGATTAATTGTGTCGTTAAAATTCTACGTAGAATGTAGTAATGTAATGTAATGTAGTAGTCCAACGGGACGCGACTAGCACAGCAAGACGAATTTAAAATAATCCCTATTTTTATGCATGAAGAGATACTTTGACAGAGAGCTTCTTCATGGGTCTTGGTGCCTGATGGCCGGAGCTCACATTGTCAACATAATTATATTCTCTATCGATATACAAATAGAGATTATTACATTTTATATTGATCTCGCTACGCCAGTCTGTCGAGGTGCCCTTCTAAGAAAGTCTCCCGGGGTTCTATGGGCCAATTGCAACTATGGAGCATTTGCACTTATAGGAATCACGATTCAGTTCTCCTCTTTATAGACGCAGGAATCACGATTCAGTTCTCCTCTTTATAGACGCATGTCTATAAAGATGTTGATAAGGAGAGCAACTGAATCATCATTCTTATAAGTGCAATTACCCCATAGTTGCAATGACTCTGGGAGAACTTTCAGATGGAAACACATTATATTTTCTTTTATTTAAAAGTGGGCGAATTTGCAAGCTACCTTACTAGGTCACAAGTAGCAAGTTGACCACTAACTTGCCTCCACCAATAGGCTCTGGGCCCGCGTGGAGTACCCTTCTCTCGCCCTTATTCGTGAGATCCTGCTGTGGGATCGTACAGGCTATTATGACTTACTTACTTTATTTTCATATCATCATCGGCCTATAAACGTTCCGCTGCAGGACACAGGCTTACCCTCAAAGAAGGGTGTTAGTTCACCACGCATGCCCAATGCGGATTGGTAGACTTGACGTATGCATCCGAATTTTTTCTTCAGCGTATGCAGTTTTCCTTCACCGTTTGAGAGTAGTCGGTAATACGTAAGTACATAAATCTGAAAAACTCTATGGTACATTGCATGTCGTCCGCGTGGATTGTTGATGGAGGTCCATACTTCTCTGCAACGCGCCACTCTGACGCTCATTTATTTTTATTAGTAAAAACTATATTCTTGTTGTTTGATTTACTGCAGTAAGAATGCCTTCCTTACGGCAGGATTCTTATCGCTAACATGAATATTTACACTGTTATCAAGATGCTATCAGAAAGGTATGACCGATTTATGTATGATTCATTTTACTTATGTAGCGAAGTTTTTACATATGCACGTAGCCCCTGGCCCCTTATTTAATAAACGATTTTTAATTTAATTTAATTTGCTCCAATTAACTATGGTCAGCCCTAGCCAAGACTTATTAAATGGATTGCAGTTTTGTACGAATCATCTTAGTAACTCAATAAAGATTATTTTATTTTATTTATTTTTAATTCTATTTTAAGAAGGAGTCTTAGATAAGTTATATGTCAAGATAGACAGTCGAAGCTACGAACGTGTCGAAATTTTTTTTAGCCAGCACTGGCCTCTAAACCCTATCGCTATCCACGCACACAGACATAATTTGTATGACGCCTCATGCACACCAACCTAAGAAAGTTGGCCCCTTTTGTTTTATACGGTAGAAGAGTTAGGATCAATCTAGACATATACTTTATCTAAGAAAGAGCCTGTATTTATAAATTGAATAATTATGTATAGAACAGACATCGCGAACAAAATCTACTACGATCTGCAGTGCGGGGCGCGCACTGGGAGCGTCGCGGTGCAGCGAGCGCCCGACACAGGCTAATTAAAGTTGAACCAATTGGCCTATACGAGTGTTACAAAAAGTTCGTGTGATGGAGTGACGTCACATTTGCGAGCGAGGTCATGCACATTGTTATTTTAAACTGATAGTAGTTGTGACTGGTTGGCAGGATGGGGGAGGGCGGGTCGCCGGGTGGGGGCGGCGGCGGGGGCGGGGTGGTCGTGGGGGGCGGGGCGGGGTCGGGCGCGCGGCTCTCACACACGTCGGAGAAGCACCCGCGCGCCATCCTCGGCGAGCTGTCCGCGCTGCGCCGCCACCGCGAGCTGTGCGACGTCGTGCTCAACGTCGCCAGCAGGAAACTGTTCGCGCACAGGTCCGTACAACACGCTAGAGAACCATCAACACCGTATGGTGAGCACAGTGCATGTTGAATGACAATGCAATATTTAGTTATAGTTTATGGTAATGTGACCAGAGCAGACTGATGTATGCTGTCCTTGTCACACTCACTGCACATTACTTTGCCTGGCTGGTCATGGCGCTTTATCATGTTTTGGACTAATAAATATCCATCCGTTAATTATCAAGAAGTACAGTGGTATTATTTCATATCCTACAGAGCATAAAACATTACAGTGTTTCTGAAGCCAATGCCGACGAGAAACCAATCACCACCGAGATTTACAACAGTCATCATCATCATCATCTCAGCCAATAAACTTATACTGCTGGGAATAGACCTACCCCAAGGATCGTCAAATCAATTCAATTCATTTATTTATGGTCCAGAAAAGTACAAAAAAGATCCTGCACTGCTATCATCCAACGCCACCTTCGCCAGGTCGTCGGTCCACCTTGTGGGGGCCTTCCGACGCTGCGCTTTCGGATACGCGGTCGCCACTCGAGAACTCTTCGGCCTCATCGACCGTCTGTTCTGCGAGCAATGTACCCAGACCATTACCACCTTTGTTAAGCAATTCTTCGGGCTATGTCGGCTACCCTGGCCCTGTACCCGGACTTTCGATGTTCGATATATCGCTACCGTTTCGGTCCGCACTTCATTGTAATAGAGTTGACATTGGAACGAAAACGTTCACGCAATTTCGAAGTTCGAATGTGCGGGTAGAGGCCCTGGTTCTAGTTCGGATCTCTTAGATCTCGCAAGGAAACTCCGAGGATTGCCCTCTCCGTTGCCCTTTGGGTGACTTGCTTTACCAGGCCTTTATTGAGCGAACACGTCACAATTCCGTATTCACTATTGTATTGTATATAATTCATTTACACGTAGAGAATGTGCTCTGAGCAATCAGTGAAAACCCTATATACGTCACACTGCAAAGCTCGGCAAATAAAGGCTTCGCTACGGGACGCCCACCGGCGCTGGCACGACCTGAGACAGGTAGCGGGGAGTAACTGAAAGAGATATGCACTTGTCGCTCAACTTGGGAGAGGCCTATGTTCAGCAGTGTACGATGACAGCTGTACCTGTTTTTATTAACTCAGACTCTTGAACTCTCCAGAGTGATCCTGTCAGCATGCAGCCCGTACTTCCGCGCCATGTTCACGGGGGAGCTGGCAGAGTCCCGAGCCACCGAGGTCACCATACGAGACGTGGACGAGCAGGCCATGGAGCAACTAATAGAGTTCTGTTACACGGCGCACATCGTCGTCGAGGAGAGCAATGTTCAGGTAACATCGTCAAGTGTTATATTATCATCAGCTTTTGGAGTAAAATAATTGTATTTGCAGTACAGAAAAATTAATGTGCAAACACATTAAAATAACAAAAATGTGACTGTGTGACTTTATTTCAAAATGTGTGAATAGCTAGCTATTATAATTCCTGGGTAAGTAGGAACAAGCTATTGGGATACCAATCTCGTTATGAGACGAGCTTATGTCATTTTGCGTGCGTTTGAAAAGTGACTACGATATCGCGCTAAACTTAGAGCTGCCGTCTGTTATTACCTTTAGTAAGAATTAAAAACGCCCGGGATTAAGTTTACTGTCTCAAAGTCAAAGCCCTTTAAAACAATTACTTCTATCAGGTTTGGATACACATTCCGAAAATCGTACAATAACAACAATTATGTTTTCAGGCGTTACTGCCGGCAGCTTGCCTCCTACAGCTGCAGGAGATCCAGGACGTCTGCTGCGAGTTCCTCAAGCGGCAGCTGGACTGCTCCAACTGCCTCGGCATACGCGCCTTCGCCGACACACACTCCTGCAGGGAACTGCTCAGGATCGCTGACAAATTCACACAGCAGAACTTTCCTGAGGTAAGTTATTGCAGAGTCGGTAGGACAAGCTTTAGTGACTGCGCAAAAAAATGTCCTGACTGTGTCCAGACTGAGAGGTGGCAACCCTAGTTTTTCTAGTTCTTCAGATCAGTATCTTTCGGATAGGACCTCATTTACTTCCCAAACAGATAGGTGGAAAAATTTTTAATTTAATTTATTTATTTAGGCTCACCAACAGATTACATAACAGAAAAGGTACGGCAAGATTTTTCTAGGCAACCTGGCCGCGTTGTATTAACCCCTGTGTAAACATTAACTAGAATCACATTTCGTACACAGAAATAGGTGCATAATTTTACGGTCAGATCTCGGACCATATGGCAGATTCTTTATTTCCACTCTACAGTAATGGTAGCATGATTTCTGACTACTTTAATTTGTCATCGCAGGTGATGGAAAGCGAAGAGTTCCTCCTGCTGCCGGCGGCGCAGCTGATCGACATAGTATCCTCCGACGAGCTGAACGTGCGCTCGGAGGAGCAGACCTTCCAGGCCGTCATGTCCTGGGTCAAGTACAACGTGGCCGAGCGCAGGCAGCACCTCGCCCAGGTACCGCGCGACACTTATACTACGTTTGTATGATGTGCTCAGATTCATTATCATCGTATCAAGTAGCCGAAAGACGTCCACTGCGAGACATCTTATCTTATCTTGTTGTGGGGGCTGGCAAGCCAGCAACTCTTCGACCCAGTGGGATCTTTTGTGTTAGCCCCAGTACTTTTTACTTTCTTCACCCTTCAAATACATGGTCAATGAACGAGGCAATACCATTGAGGGGAAGAAGCCTAAGATCTCCCGGTTTTGGATATCCATCACCGAGGAGGCACATGCGTTTTGCCGCCAAGACATCACAATCACAGAGAATGTGCTCCATGCTAGACATGGGCGTCCTCCAAGGATCGCCACAACGACCGGTCCTGCGCTGCCCTCATCAAACAGGTTCCCGCCACCAGGTCAACGGTCCACATTGTGGGGATTCTACCCACGCTGCGCTTTCCGGTACGCGGTTGCTATTCGAGAACTCTTCGGCCCAGTACCACTTTAGCAATTCTTTGTGCTATGTCGGCTACTCTGGTTCTCTTTCTTTCATTTTTGATACCATCTCGCAGGGAAACTCTGAGCATAGCCCTGCCCTTTGCCCTTTGGGTGACTTTCAGCCTTTTTATGAGGCCTTCAGTGAGCGGCCGGACACGTCTCAGTTCCGTATCCCATCAGTGGCAGTACATATTGGTTAGAGACTAACTTAAGATTGGTGTAATTATATTCTCTATACTAGACTGCGTACACAGGAATATAGTACATTCTGGTTCGCGAGATATCGTTATGAGCATCATTTTGCTGTTTTTGTATCAACAATTTCGGATCTACTACTCTCCTACGTAGTTGGTTTGGTTCATAATATTGGAAGACTAACCAAAATTTCTTAGCATATATTATATTGGCAATTCATCTCTACTCACGGACAAGGAGTCAGCGCCATCTAAGACACGGGATTTTACGCCACTTAGTATTTAGAATAGCACTGTTTATTATCTCCTTTCTCTATGGTAGTAGTAATCGTAACATCTCTCAGGTGCTGCAACACGTGCGGTTGCCGCTGCTAAGCCCCAAGTTCCTGGTGGGCACGGTGTCCTCGGAGCTGCTGATCCGGTCGGACGACGCGTGCCGCGACCTGCTGGACGAGGCCAAGAACTACCTGCTGCTGCCGCAGGAGCGGCCCCTCATGCAGGGCCCCCGCACGAGGCCCAGGAAACCCACGAGAAGAGGTTACTACATATTTGTTCTACGACCAGAAATATTAATTCGCTCCTTTGTGCAGACTAGACCTGAGCCCCCGTCAAAACTCGAAGTCATTTAATAATGAGGCGTTTTTCGAGAACGAAAAATCTGTAGATGATGGCAATATAATAAGGTTATACTATAATGAGGTGTCCATCTCACAGCTAAGTTTTTACGATTGTAACTGTATTTGAATTATAAAAAAAAAAACGAGTGCGATTTTTGAGTTAGGCATTGATCGAACGATATCGCCGCGCCATAGCTGCGTTATTGCCACGATATTTCTGTTCTGATATAAATCAGTGTCGCGGTGATATTCCGGTGATGTCATGAATTCAGTTGCGATGTCGTAGCAGTGCCGTTGCGACCTCATTGCGGTGCAGTTGCGACATCGCCTACGCTCAAAAATAGCTTGTGTGATATGACTCATGTCGTGTACCATCAAACTGAACAATGTCTAAATCACCCCTTTAAATAACCATCTTTTGTTACACCCTGTAAATGTAATTGTGTCATCCCCCAGGCGAGGTGCTATTCGCAGTGGGCGGGTGGTGTTCAGGGGATGCGATAGCCTCGGTGGAGCGATTCGACCCTCAGACCGCCGAGTGGAAGATGGTGGCGCCCATGTCTAAGCGCCGCTGCGGCGTGGGGGTCGCGGTCCTGCACGATCTGCTCTACGCCGTGGGGGGCCACGACGGACAGAGCTACCTCAATAGTATCGAGAGATACGACCCGCAGACTAATCAGGTAAGTTGGGACTCTTGAACTCCCACGGACGCGATATTAATGATCCTCATTATTTATCTATTGTTATCTTAAAGCTGGGTTGCGAACGGCTAAAAAAGGAATGAGGTTTGAGGTTTTTTGGTTTGAGGATTTTTTTTTATAATTTGTGGTGTAATTGCCAGCCGAGAGCCAGAATAGTAAATAGGAATTGGACAATCTATTTAATATAATGTTGTATAAAACGACGGGATTGTCATTATGACTTAGTGATACTTCCACGGTTATTAGGAGAGAGAGAGTAGAAGCACACCCTGTGTTTCTACTGAAGGGAAGCGTAGATGTGCGCATCTAGCACCTCCGCTTGTCAAGTGCACTTTCTTTAAATCGTCCAACCCTTTTGGTTTGACAGTATTTTGTGAAAGATCGTTTATTAGCACCAGGTCTACGAGCGAACACAGTGTCACAAGTCCGGCACTCAATAGAAGGTTTTTTAATTTCGAAATGGCGTCTGCACCTGCGCAGTTTGTGTAAACTGTCCATGACGTTGCGTGTAGGGTTGAAAGCCGCGCTTTGCATTTACCGCCATCTACATTTCGATACTTTTTATTGTTCGTTCTGATAAGTATTTGTATTTTTGTGTGTATGTTTGTAATGAATAAACTCAAAAACTACTGTGCCGATTTAAAAAATTCTTTTATTATTAGAAAGCTACATTCACCCTGAGTAACATAGGCTATATTTATTGCTAGAAAAGATTCGTCGTCTACCCGTACGAAGCCGGACGGGCCGTTAGTTAAAAATAGTATTTGAGCTAAAGAATTACTGAAAATGTGAATTTAGTGTAATTTTTCAACGTTTTTTTATGCACTAAAAGACAATTTTATATAGTCAAATTTATATAGTCCAATTTAACGGATGCGTGCTACTGACTTCATTTTCTTGCTCGGCTCCCCTAAAGTTACCCCAGAAAGTGTGAAATTGAGGAGGTGGGGTATCTGAAGTCAGAGAGGGGTCGGAGTGGCCTTTCTGTATGTATAACTATATTCTGTGATAATGTGCAATAAAGAGTGCTTAATAGATAGATTTTTTTTTATTATCTATGGGTTTGCTCTTGACCTCAATTCAGTCCTCAGGACGAAGATGGGGTCGTAGATATAACGAGCTTACCTAGAAGACTTCGTACTTTAAAGGAATTCGGGTTGTAGGTAAGTGCTCGGAAATACTGACGCAGGTAAGGCATTCCACTCCTTGCCTGTGCGCATTATAAAAGAATCAGAAAGGCGCTTGGTGCGGATATGTGGGATGTCAACCAAGAAGGGTTGATATCCCGCGATGCGTCTGGAAGTCCGATAGTAGAAAGGGGAAGGTGGGATGAGCTCATGCAGCTCTTGGGCACACTCACCGAAGTACAATCTGTAGAAGACCGACAAGCAGGCCACTCTGCGGCGGTGGGCTAGGCTATGAAGCTTGGTCTCCACCAGCTTACTGTCGCCAATGAGCCTCCTGGCTCTGCGTTCAACCGAGTCGAGTGCGGCAAGTTGATACTTGGGTGATTGTGGTGTTGCAGTGGTGCGGCGCGGTGGCGCCCACATCGTCGTGCCGCACCTCCGTGGGCGTGGCGGTGCTGGAGGGCGCGCTCTACGCCGTGGGGGGACAGGACGGCGTGCAGTGCCTCAACCACGTCGAGAGATATGAGCCCAAGGAGAACCGCTGGACCAAGGTACGTCTTACCTACCCTCTACAACCACAATCCTACCACTGTTGAGAGCTAGAAGTATCATGTGATTAGATAACAGCCGAACTACACGATGCGTCGCGGCACCTAAATGATTTCACTGCAGAGGATGGCACAAAGTGTATTTGAATAACTATGTCATCTTATCTTTAAGCTCAAAAAGTGGCACCAAAAAAGTACACCATGTTCTAATTTTGTTCTTTAAAAACTACACCTTGCCGCCAAAACTCGTACAAAATTTCATTTTTCATTAGGTGCCAAAAATTATGTTGCTTTTGTTTAGAGTTATTCTTCTATAGTTATTTTTATTCGTAGTCTCTTGACACCTTAGATTATCTAGATGGAGTGTCGCTTTACAAATGGAACACAAAAATGGTTCCATTTTTTTCTAGATGTGTGCGTGAGTGATGTGTCCTACACAAGATGAAGCCCTTCAATGTGTGAGTGTTAATGATACCAGCGAACAACATTTTTCCTCGAAATAGGGGATATTTTTTTTTTTGGCCTTGACCTTGAATCAATTCAGCCAATACTATCCGTTCATTGTTTGATATAGAAAACTCAATGGTAGGTAAGGTTGTACTTTGACTTTGTTGAAGATGTAGTCCAAGGTTCAGAAACGTTCGGGTTTTGTTGTTTTTGAGTATTTAAAGACAGACAACTCTTCGGAAATATTAGTAAACATAATTCTAAGTCGAAAATCAAAAAATTTTGCCTTAATTTGCTAATAACAGCTAGTATTAATTACTAGGCAAGAGAGAACCATTTACCTACCTATTTATATTTAAAAAACAATCAATCAATTAAGTATACTTAACAAGTACACGGATAAAAGGATTTCTTGAAATAAGACATACCTACTGTCTTGTGTGAAATCAAATTGCATTGAACCAAGAATATGGCGCTCTCATATACAAGCTGTTACAAAAATACAAATAAATATTTAAAGTGGTTTAGACCATGAAACTGAACAACTTTCACTATGGGACTAATATCGAAATCGCGAAAAAAAAAACAGATGACCCATACAAAACTGCAAACATAACCCGACCGAAATGTATGGGACAGCAGATTTTTTTTCGCGATTTCTCTATTGGTCCCACAGAGAAAGTTGTTCAGTTTGATGGTCTGATCATCTTAAAATGGTTTCAGCTAATTTTGTTAGACCTTATACAGGGTGTAACAAAACACCCTAGTAAGACTTAAGGGGGTGCTTTAGACCATCAAATTAAACAACTTTCAGTATGGAGCCAACATCGAAATCGCGAAATAAATATCAGCTGTTTCATACAAAACTGCAGCACCGACTCGACTCAAATGTATGGGACGGCTGTTTTTTTTCGCGATTTCGATGTTGGCTCCATACTGAAAGTTGCTCAGTTTGATGGTCTGAACCACCCCCTTAGGTATTACTGTGGTGTTTTGTTACATCCTGTATATGGGACAGCTAATTTTTTTTATTTATTCTTGATGTTGGCTCCATAGTGAAAGTTGTTCATTTTTTGGTCTCAAGGACTTAAATAGGTACTAAGGACTAAGACTTAAGTATTACTAGGGTGTTTTGTTACACCCTGTAAAATATCGAAACTAATATTTTCTTGCTGAAAGAAAAAAAAATCTTGAATTGATTCTGTTAATTATTTTGTGTGACTCTTGACCGTAGACAATGTGTCTTCAACCAAAAACAAATTAGTATTCTAATTCTTATAAAAAAGAGCGTAAAATGGCCTATTAAGATCCACTTATTATTTCTTATTTGGTAAGTGAAATAATCACTTAAGTTTTTAAAATTAGTTTTAACCTATGGAACTTCCATTTTGTATATTTAAGAGAATTTTAAAAATTTTGCTCCGTGCAACTCAAACCTAGAGTTTTCATTTTGGACCCTTTTTTCGGTAATTTGTAAGGATGTCGTGTTGCTGATTATTTCACGTATGGAAGAGTGTTTTCAGACGATCATGTTGCAATAACAAAATTCGTAAAATTCTTACTATGAAAAAAGTTATGACGTTTTTAAGCCGCTCCGGTAGAAAATTCTCAAATACACGTTTAAAAAATAATAACTTCTAAACTACAAAAAATCGCGGAACATACATGGGGTATTTTCTAGGTGTGAGGAACTTAAAAAAAAATTTTTGGACGTCTTCGTTTAGTCCACCCTTTTCAGTAAAAGTAAGAAATAAAGTTAGGCGCTCCCGTTTGATTCGGATTGATCCTCACGTAAAACTTCCTTGAACATTGGAATGAGTGAACCACCGTCACATTTCAAAAGTTGGGTTAAGAATAGAAGCATAGAAAAATACGTATAACTAAAGAGGACTCTAAGGCCTCGTTCAAGGAGACGATGCACTTCACGCGACACTTCACGCGGCACGTCACGCGGCACTTCAAGCGTATTCTCCGTTCATGGTTCCGTCCGCGACAGCTGCCGCTACACGCGCCGCGGCAGCTGCCGCTACACACGCCGCGGCAGCTGCCGCTACACACGCCGCGGCAGCCGCCGCTACACCCGCCGCGTCGCCCGCCGCGGCTACCGCAGCTTTTTTTGCATCCTGTCAGTCTTTATACAACGTGTTAATGAATTAACGCAAAACCTCATACACCCCAACTGATTTATAACAAAATAATTAGATAGAAACAATAATTTCATTATTTTGATGGTAAAATTAAAAGTTATTCGCATTTTAAGTTTTGAGGCAAAAATGATTTGTTATCATTTCAGCAATGAATGAAAGCGCTAACGTACTCATGGATACATTTTAATAATCTTGTTTTGGTGGTAAGTCGGGTGAGTGTGCCTGTGCGGAGGGTTGGCGTTGGGTTCATTAAATTTAAAATTTTAGACACAAATGAAAAAATTAATATTTTGAAAAAAATTACCTATGTTGAAACCATGATAATTCGATTCTGCTCTCGATTCTAAACAAACTACTTTCTAGTTTTGCGGTAATTCATTAACACGTTGTATAAGCTACTTGGTCTTATCCGTAGGAATTCGTTTTAAACCGCCCATTTCGTTTTATACCGGTTTAAAACCGCCCGTTTACAACTATAGCCGTGTTGCCCGCCGCTGCACCCGCCGCGTCAGCTGCCGCGTCAGCCGCCGCGTCAGCCGCCGCGTCACCTGCCGCGGCTACCGCCACATGCGACGCCTCAAATCAAACAAAAGCATGCAAAAACGCTTCTCCGTGAACGCTCTTATACATCTTCATATGTTTGTTTTTCCCGCAGGCCGCGCCGCGTGAAGTGACGCGTGAAGTGCATCGTCTCCTTGAACGAGGCCTAAGGTTTAAATTCCCATTGCCTTTCCGAAAGAATGAATATTAAAAAAAAAAATGGTGGGAAATTTCGAAAGGAAAATCTGACCACACTTTAAAAATGGCCTACGTAAACAATACAAAGTTTTCAAAATTGTCATTCATCTTATTGTATCTTAAATCAGGGTGATAAATTAATTTTTAAGTATGAAACATGTTCATCTTTTTTTTATTGTGCATATTTTTGTGAATTTGTCACAATGTCATCACGTAAGTAATATTTTCGGAATTTTAAATCTTGGATTCAGGAGGTGTGTATCGTTACGCGTCATTATTGAGACTGTTTGACGGTTTTCACAAGTAGTACTGTTTTTGACTACATTTGTTGGGACCATTTGGCCCGCTGGTTGCTCCGTCTATAGGTATATGGTCTAAGCTTGACACCCCACTTCGTAGAGACAGGTGATTAGAGATAACATACTTGTATGTGACTTTGACCAATTTTTACATCCAAAAACAAAATATTTCGTCGTTTTATATGTATTTTTTTATTGACAAAAAACTTCACAACACGCATACGAAAATAACGACGACGGTCCACTTCAAACTGAGCATCATAGGCCACCACGTCTACTGACGTCATGACCTAATCTAATAGCGACAGACCTATAATTACCTCCACTCTTTTTCTGTGCTCCGTGTGATTACAGCAATACGTCTAAACTTCAAAACATGTGTGTACGTCAGGTGGCAGCGATGACGACGCGGCGTCTAGGCGTAGCAGTAGCGGTGCTAGGCGGTCAGCTGTACGCGGTGGGGGGGTCGGACGGGCAGTCGCCGCTCAACACCGTGGAGCGCTACGACCCGCGCGCCAACAAGTGGACCCCCGTCGCGCCCATGTCCACGCGCCGCAAGCACCTCGGCTGCGCCGTGTTCGACGGTCAGATATACGCCGTCGGCGGCAGGGACGACTGCACCGAGCTCTCCTCTGCTGAACGGTCAGTATACACATGTCCACGCGCCGCTCAACACCGTGGAGCGCTACGACCCGCGCGCCAACAAGTGGACCCCCGTCGCGCCCATGTCCACGCGCCGCAAGCACCTCGGCTGCGCCGTGTTCGACGGTCAGATATACGCCGTCGGCGGCAGGGACGACTGCACCGAGCTCTCCTCTGCTGAACGGTCAGTATACACATGTCCACGCGCCGCTCAACACCGTGGAGCGCTACGACCCGCGCGCCAACAAGTGGACCCCCGTCGCGCCCATGTCCACGCGCCGCAAGCACCTCGGCTGCGCCGTGTTCGACGGTCAGATATACGCCGTCGGCGGCAGGGACGACTGCACCGAGCTCTCCTCTGCTGAACGGTCAGTATACACATGTCCACGCGCCGCTCAACACCGTGGAGCGCTACGACCCGCGCGCCAACAAGTGGACCCCCGTCGCGCCCATGTCCACGCGCCGCAAGCACCTCGGCTGCGCCGTGTTCGACGGTCAGATATACGCCGTCGGCGGCAGGGACGACTGCACCGAGCTCTCCTCTGCTGAACGGTCAGTATACACATGTCCACGCGCCGCTCAACACCGTGGAGCGCTACGACCCGCGCGCCAACAAGTGGACCCCCGTCGCGCCCATGTCCACGCGCCGCAAGCACCTCGGCTGCGCCGTGTTCGACGGTCAGATATACGCCGTCGGCGGCAGGGACGACTGCACCGAGCTCTCCTCTGCTGAACGGTCAGTATACACATGTCCACGCGCCGCTCAACACCGTGGAGCGCTACGACCCGCGCGCCAACAAGTGGACCCCCGTCGCGCCCATGTCCACGCGCCGCAAGCACCTCGGCTGCGCCGTGTTCGACGGTCAGATATACGCCGTCGGCGGCAGGGACGACTGCACCGAGCTCTCCTCTGCTGAACGGTCAGTATACACATGTCCACGCGCCGCAAGCACCTCGGCTGCGCCGTGTTCGACGGTCAGATATACGCCGTCGGCGGCAGGGACGACTGCACCGAGCTCTCCTCTGCTGAACGGTCAGTATACACATGTCCACGCGCCGCAAGCACCTCGGCTGCGCCGTGTTCGACGGTCAGATATACGCCGTCGGCGGCAGGGACGACTGCACCGAGCTCTCCTCTGCTGAACGGTCAGTATACACATGTCCACGCGCCGCAAGCACCTCGGCTGCGCCGTGTTCGACGGTCAGATATACGCCGTCGGCGGCAGGGACGACTGCACCGAGCTCTCCTCTGCTGAACGGTCAGTATACACATGCGCACTGAATCTTAACCACACACATACATAACGCATACATACGCAACGTCACCGTCGCAAGCATTGCACAAAGAGAATGTAACTCACTTCGTTGTAAGAATCGGGAGTTCCATACTAAAAACTGGTCGTGATTTACAGAATGTTTGAAATGTGCATTAACGTTCAAAAACCTTTAATGGCATTAGTGCATGTTTCATATAACATTTTTGCGTTCAAGCCCTCTGTTCATTTGGCGGACAAAAAGCATTTTACACGGGGCGTTTGAAGTGTATTATGTCTACATGGTTTCCGTACGGTTTGAAGACCATTGATTATCCCTCGTCGTGAACATATACATATCCATGCATGCCATTCTATTCATGCAATTCTACTTTTAAAATGAGATATCTCTATCGAATTGTTTATTGAGCAACCTATGGTAATTTATCCCGTAGGAACATATATATTAAATGTAAGGTAGGTGCTTAGTCTTTTTAAAATTTGTTCAAATTGTCATATTTGGTACGTTTTGTTTTTTATACCTCAAACAGTTTTTAAAACGGGATAATGTATCCTGTAGAAGCAGTTAGTTTAAATGTTAGGTTATCTTTTTATTTCTCCAAACTTTCTTTTTTTTAGTTTTGTCCCCTGTACCTTAAATAGTTTTTAAAACGTGTTATCATGTAATTGGCGCTGTATAATTTAAATGTTGTTGTATTAGAAATTAAGTAATTTGCTGTTTGATATCCAATAAAGATAAATTAAATTAAACTATGTATTTTGTTTGTGATCGTCGGTGACATACAGTTTATTTATTTATTAATACAATGGTGGTGTAATGTTTCTTCACAGATACGAGCCTGCCACGGACTCGTGGTCGCCCGTGGTGGCGATGACGTCACGACGCAGCGGGGTGGGGCTCGCGGTAGTGAACGGTCAGCTGTACGCGGTCGGAGGCTTCGACGGCACCGCCTACCTCAAGTCTATAGAGGTACTGTACTGTACTGTACACACTGTTATATGTATACTAGTGTTAACCCGTGACTTCGTCTGCACAAATTATTTACCAGATTTTAAGTCAGAACCCTAAGTACCCATCTCCGAGAGAAGGTTATAATTTATGTTAGCGGAGTATTCAGGCGCAAGCGCTGAAAGGGTGCTCTGTTGAAGTGTCTATGGTATTGAAAGCTTCGGTTTTATATCTACAGGGAAGTTACATTTTTGGTCTGAGTTCTCAGAATATCCCTGACTACCTCCTCGGGGAACGTAGTCATGAGCATATGGTATTATTGACTAAATTGTGATGTTAGCGGTTTCCTATAATAATAATATGAATGTACTGGTGTAACGTGCAGGTGTACGACCCGGAGTCGAACCAGTGGCGGCTGTGCGGCGCCATGAACTACCGGCGGCTCGGCGGCGGCGTCGGGGTCATGCGCGCGCCGCACCACGACAACCACTACATATGGTACGTACCTGCCACTGCATTACTATACAGTCTTTACAGTCCTTACAGTACGCCAACGGATGTACTTGTGCAGAGCAACGGAGGGGGCCTTGCGGGGCAGCGGGCGACAGGGGTCGCATTACCGGATCCGTATCAAGGTGCTGGGATTGCTTTGCATGTCTTCGCATGACCGTATACTCACACGGGCGCGACGCCGGGGGGCGGGGGGCGGCGGCATCGCCCGCCATCAAGAGCGTTGCCATACTGTGAGGCTTATTGTAATACTATGGTACTACTACTAGTACTACGCAGAGTCTCAAAACGAAAGTCTTCGGCCAGAGTGTGTTGCCAGTGATGACATATGGAACAGAGTGGTGGTCGCTCAGTCTAGGCCTTATAATAAGGCTGAAAGTCAACTAAATGGCAATGGTGAGGGCTATGCTCGGAGTTTCCCTGTGAGATCGAATCAGAAATGAAGAGATCCGCAGAAGAACTGACTAGCTGACATAGGCAAAAGAATTGCTAAACTAAAGTGCAGTGCAGTGGGCGGGGCACATTGCTCGCCCAACCGATGGCCGATGGGGCCAAAGAGTTCTCGAATGGCGACCGCGTACCGAAAAGCGCAGCGTGGGTGCCCCCCACGGTGGACCGACGACCTGGTGAAGGCGGCGGGAACCTGTTGGATGAGGGAAGCGCAGGACCGGTCGTTGTGGCGATCCTAGGAAGAGGCCTATGTTCAGCAGTGGACGTCTATGGGCTGAGATGATGACTACTACTATTAATGAAAACAATATAAACTCAAAGTTCTTGACTATCAACTAAATTTCTGTTAAAATAAGCCAGGCCCCGAAGTAAATTGAAAGGTCGTCTTCCGTCCGAGTTGAGCATTTTGCCGAGTTGAAACCTTATTTGTCACTGCAGCTCACAAACAATCTTATTACAATAATGTTTCTGACGTATCGGGGATCTAAATAAATTACAACCCGGGCGAATTAACTTGGCACCTGGCTCGCAAGTGGCTCGGAATTCGACACCCCTCCTGCTACCCCCCAAGGGACCCAGCCGTCGCCGTGCGAGGCCGTAGCATAGCATCTCAGTTACCGTTGCACGTGTCCCTGCGCTTTAGCATTTCCGAGTTTTTTATTCCGAGCCTCGTGCGAACCAGGTGCCTAGTTAAATCGCCCGTGCTGTAATTTTCTTGCTTTCTTCTTTGCTTACTTTATCGACGTTGCGTTGTCACCATAGTGAAAGTTGTTCAGTTTGATATTCTAACTACATCAGCCCTTTGAATATTACTAGGTTGCTTTGTTACACCCTGTATAATGTGTTTGTGTGTTGTTGCAGGAACAGAAAAGACTCGGTGGTGTGAGCCACCCCCCGCGCCCCGCTGTAAAATATTCCCCCTCCACTCGTATCAAGTTAAGTCGTTACTCATTTTATTTTATTGTTAAACTATATATTAATTGACTATTTATAAATAAATGATGAAAATACAAATTTTAGAATATGATCACGGTTTTTTATTGATATTTACAATATGAGAATATGACTTATAACAATCATATTAACAACACATACAACGTGTTAATGAATTAACGCAAAACTAGAAAGTAGTTTAGTAATCGAATTATGGTTGGCATGGTTTCGACATGGGTAATTATTTTCAAAATATTAAATAATTTGTTTGTAAAATTTTAAATTTACTGAACCCGATGTCAACCCACGGCACGGGCACACTCACCCTACTTACTACCAAAACAATATTATTAAAATGTATCCATGAGCACGTTAGGGCTTTCATTCATAGCTGAAATGATAACAAATAATTTTTGCCTCAAAACTTAAAATGTGAATAACTCTAAATTTTAACTATAAAAATAATGAAATTATTGTTTCAATGTAATTATTTTGTTATAAATCAGTTGGGTTCTATGAGGTTTTGCGCTAATTCATTAACACGTTGTATATCTACTACACTTAATTAATTATTATACATGATTATTGATTACGAGCATTTACCCGCGACTTCGTCCGCATAAATTATATACCAGATTTTAAGTCAGATCATAAGCTATCAAACAAAAAAGTTTCATCAAAATCGGTTCAGTAGTTTTTGCGTGATGCTCGAACAAACACACAAACAAACAAACAAACAGAAAGACAAAAAGTCCAAAAATTTGTGATTTGGAATCAGGGATACCTAAAAACCATATCGTAACTTTTTTTTTGTAAATATCTTCAATGTACAGACACACTTCTGTTACAGTTTTATAATAGTTTAGATACATATTACACAGTTCTATGACTAACTGACGGACAGGCGACGCACAGCCTAAACAATGTAGGGGTGCAAAAAGGAAGGATTTTTCGAAAATCAACCCAACGGCAACGGGGTGTCGAAGTTTTTCGAAATCCTCGTAGGCCCAGGCATTATTATTATAGTGCATTATAAAACTATAAATACCAAACATCCATGACTCGGGTATAAATATTCATATTCATCATCATCAATCATAAAAATTATTGTCACTTACTTACGGGATTCGAACCCGGCCTACACTTTGGAGCATTGTAAGCTATGCGCTTGCTTGATTTCTGCCACTCGCTACAGACGGCAACGTCGTATAGTCGCGCGCATACGAAGTAATAACAAAACAACGCTGTGGCATGCCTCACTATGTACATTTTGCGCGTACCGTCCGTCTGGCAACAGGTAAAAATTAAAGCATGAAATTTATCTTTTTCTGACAGAAGAAACGTGGCGCGGACATTTCGCGGGTGGGGTGCGGCAATATAAACCTTATAGTACGTAGCATAGAGTCGTTTGGAAAATTCGCGCCCCCGCCTCCAGGCGACACCGCCTGGTGGCAGGGGCGAGATTTTTCTTTACGTCAAAAAACGACACTATGATACGTAATATAAGGTTTATAAGTGTTACTTTGACTACCCGCCACCGCCACGCGTCTCTTCTGTATAAACCCTGCCTAAGGAAGTAACATTACATGAAGTATCATTCTCGTGACTACAAACAGCGTCAACTCAGTGCGGTGTGAGCGGCGGCGGGGACGTAGCTTTATCCACGCCCTGCGCCTCTTCTCCGTCCTCCTCCTCGGCCTCCCCCTCCCCTTCCCCCTCGGCGTCCCCCTCGCCCTCCCCCTCCCCTGCGTCCTCCCCGTCGCCCGGCGCCTCGTTGGCATCGGTCTCTGTGGACTCGGCCGGGGCGATCTCGGTGCTTCCCTCGTGAGATTCTTTTTCGTGACGCTTCTGGAATTTGAGTAGGAAATAATATTTGTTCCTGATATTATAAAACTGTAGAAGATAAAATCATCGACCTAGAAATCCTTTACCGATTTATAAAACAATAAACCGGTCTATTACTCGTTCGTGTCGGAATCGCGCACGGAGGGTTCTCTACCATCAAACCATCATACAATATTACCAAAAAATTAGCTTCCTTTGGGCACCGAACCAAAAAAAAGTCGAAGATAAGTGAGCAAGCTCTTAAGAAATAGGGCTGGCTGGTTATTTCTTAAGCTTGGCTTTGTTGGCTGTGTATGGGTTGTCTTTAGTTCACCTTGCTCGTTGTAGTATGGTCTTCTTATCGTGTGGGCAGAGCCCTGGTGTCAGACCCCTGGTGTAAGAGTTTTTTCAGACCGCCTTACGTGGTTTTTATGTAACGACTACTACCACCAGAGATAGTAGCCGGAACTAACGGCTTAACGTGCCATCCGAAGCACGGAATAATTTTACTTTTCGGACAATCAGGTGATTCAGCCTGCAATGTCCTAACCAACTGGGGAAAAACGCACAAAGTGACATATGACTAGGTGTCCCCCGTGGGAATCGAACCCACGACCTCCGTATCGAGAGCCAATGCTCTTAACCATTAGACCACGGAGGCAGTTAAGCTTGGTATTGTATTTACCGCACGCTCTGACTTACACCCCACAAGCCCCAGGTTTCTAGTTGACACTCCTCGGATAAAGTCATTCTCATTACATAGCAATGGCATGTAGGTCAGAGACCTGGTAAGGGGACTTGAAAATATCCTGACAGACAGTTCTCAGACGTTTATCTGCTCTGAGTGATAAATATCAATACCTTCTTCTTCTTCTTAGCCTTAGGCTTGGGGCGATGCTCCGGCGCGCTGTACCCCGGCGGGAACAGTCTGGCGCATTCCTCTCTGCCGGCCACCGCGTCCTCGCTGACGGCCAGCGCGCCCAGCGCTATCAGCTCCGCCGGCGGACCGCTCAGTACAGGCTCAGAGGGGTCAGCTAACGCTGGTTCTGCTAGGCCTACCGCTGCCATTACTATCATGGTTTCGCAGCTGTGGAGAATATTTAAGATATGTGTTATATTTCAATGTTCGACCGGACAATCCGAATAACAAATATCAACTAGTCTCGAAAATGAAAACGTTTATCTCTTCCACTGGAAGTAATTCTTTGACGTACAGTCTAAGTTTTTATAATTTTTGGTAAATTTTAGATCCTTGTATTTCTTTATTTCTTAAACATGTCAAGAAATGTGTATTAGGAACTCAAGACACTAGCGAAAAGAATACTCCACCGACAATAGCTTTACAGATAGACAGGTACAAAAGATTTTAAGATTACAGTGTCAAGAGAGAGACAAGGATATTCCAAAATATACTCGGGATAGTATAGATAGGTCGTCTCCGAACCCCAATTTTGCTGGTACAAATCTTTAGTTTTTCTGACTAGTTTCCATGCGGAAGAAGAATGCTGGCAAAAGTTTATATTACAATAATACCTGGACAGATTTCTCAAAAATAACAATAAACAACTTACTAATCCTTCTCGGGCCTCAACTCATACTGATCTATAGTCTTGCACAGCAGCCTTGGCTCTTTCACATTCGCGTCAGCAAAGAACCCGTACCGAAGCACCCGCGGCGCCACCTTGGGGTTGGAGGCCACGTTGAGCACGGCGCGTCGCTGCCACGCCCCGAACACTATGGCCACGTGGGGGGGCTCCGCTGGGGTAGGGGGCTCCACTAATGTCGATACCATCTGCGAACAGTGGTAGAAGCTGTTATGTAGAGGTACATGAAGAGAGCCTCATTAAGTGACACACTGAACGTTTAATCTGGATCATCACTATATCTTTGAAGATTACGTTGCAGACATCTACTGCGTTCAGTTCTTTAACGTTCTTTAACCTTTGGTATGCCGGAACGCGGATCAAAACAATTGATTTCTATTGTGTCTGTAATTCCCGGCATACAAGGTTTCTTTTCGCAGACTGAATAGTTGGTCTGTCTATTAATTTATTCAGGACTTAAATAAACCTCATGTCATGTGGCATCCACGACATTGGAAAATGTTGTGAGGTTTGTCTAGAACAAATCTCGCTCACATTCTCACAATGTCCTGTACCTTGGGAAACAATAAGTCCATTATAGCAGCCCTCTGATGCCGGTCTGCAGGCACCACCAGGCCCGGAACAGAGTCCAGCACTAACTCCTCAGCCACTGTTTTCTTCGGAGTTTCTCCCTCCTCCAGCTCCATGCCATCCCCGAACAATAGTCGGCGTGTTATCTCTGAAATTTTGGAAATTTTCTAATTTATATAAAGAAAATGTTCGGGGTTGAATTGTAGGTACCATTCCTTTAATAAAATCGTCATCTTGCCCTTTTCTCATTGTGGTCAGCAATAGTAAGCACAGCATAAAATGCCATGTCCTTCCATTCATCTATTTTGCATATTTCTTTGGTCTTCCTTTCTTTATAAGTACGGCCATCATCTTATAACGCTATAACGATAACAGGCACATACATTGTAATGATCCCAAGCAAGCACTATAGGCTTTCTAAAGTCCCGGCAAAGCAAAGCCTTATCCACAATTTTTTCCAATTGGAAAGACTGTAGGTGGTTGTTGAGACCTTGTTCTTTAAGATAATAAGCAAGACTGGCTAAATTATCCACCATGATAAGCATAGCAGTAGGTAACTTACCTATAACATCTCCTTCCTTATCAGGCTGTTTCTTCAGTAGCAGCGCGAGGGAAGGTCGGTCAGCCACCGCGGCAATAGCGGCGTCGGTTCCTAACGCGGGCTCTTCAATAGCCAGCACCCTAATGCTGTTCTTATCCAGCATTATTGGGCATTTATCCGCCATTACTACTCCTGGAATGAGCAAAGAATGATTAAGGTTTTTAGACTTTTTAGTTAAGCCAAATGGTTAAGCGCTTTCAAAAGTGGGTTTCCGTTAAACCAAGGGTTTCGTGGAGGCAGCAGGATTCCGTGTATCTGTAACATTTGTCGATCATCATCATCATCATCAGCTTCTATACGTCCCACTGCAGGACACAGGCCTTCCCTTAGGCAGGGCGCCAGTTCACCGCGCGTGCCCAATGCCGATTGGTAGACTTTTCACATACGCATCAGAATTTTTCTTCAGAGTATGTTTTTTGAGTTATGTTTTCCTTCACCGTTTGAGAGCAGTCGGTTACTTACCTCTACATAAGTTTGAAAAAATTCAAGAATGATAACGATCGAGGTCCATACGACATGAGAACTCTCTTACCAAGCGGTTCCAAAGGATCAGATATTTTCCTCAAATGTTTCTGGGCATGGGGCGCGACTAACGCTGCGCATACGTCCACGAAGTGCGTCTCGAGTCTCTTCGCGCGCGCTTCTCGTCGTGCTAGCCGGGCTGCTTCAACTGCAGCCTCTTCTCGAGCTCGCCTCTCTTGGGCCAGCTTCTCTTGCGCTGTTGCCACCTCCTGGAATGTTAAACAAATCTTATAAGTTTAAACATATTATTTATTAAACATATTATTTATAAGCTGAAACCTTAATGTCTTTATGGCTATACGTTATAATCAGAATAATCCTGGTCAACAAATCTGGTGCCCTCACCGACAACACCTCTGTTCGTATCGGTCGTCCGTATCCTCCTTAACCTTTTCAGCGCCAAAGTCTGATATATCAGACGTTTAAGTTTCGTGCCCTCGCCGCCATTTTTTTTTTTTTCGAAAAATCCTTTTATTTTTATCGCAAATAAACTTATCAACGTATGTAATATGTTTTCCAGATAGTGACAAATTTTGGGTTGTGGCGTGTGATGAGCGTTTTCTAAATAAATCCGTGTCGTGGAATGGGTAAATCTGTTGGAACGGGAGACCGATACGATCAGAGATGGTGTCGGATTCAGTGGCTAAAACCGGTAGCCACATGGTGAAGGCGACTTGTTGACAAGGATTATTCTGATTATAACGTAAAAGCCATTAAGCCATTAAGGTTTCAGCTTAAGTTTCCTTCAGATTAAGGAAGATACGGACATGGTAAGACGAGAGAGTGCATGATATGTGTTTAGCGCACGAAGTAGCCTTAAGCTTGTATTATCTATTCGTTCTTTAGGCACAGAAGGGCATAAATTGTTATATGGTACCTACAAGACGATCAGCCCCTTCTGGACAAGGTCTTAGCTAATAAAGCTCACCTGCTCAGGCGGTGTGAGTTCATGCGGTGCCCGCTGCGGCCGTTCCCTCTCCCCCTTCTTGGCCAGCTCCTCATTCCGCAGCTCCTGCTCGATGGTGCGCGCGATACGAGGGGCGTCGGCGCCGAAGATCACGTTCACCAGCTGCCCTGCCTGGGGGTTAGTTACTTCTGTCTCATTTTGTATAACATATGCAACATGCTTGACATGGGCTTGCGGCATTTCAGGGTTAGAAAACTAACTAATTGACTAATTTTTAAACTAATTCAGTTGCCCCGGTGTTTTTAAAGCTTAGCATAAATAAAAGCATAATCGGGATACTTTGAATATTTTCCTTCTGTTACTAAAATGAGAAATCCATCTTGATCTTTGGCTTATTGTTTAATGAAATGAAGCTATGTATTTTGTTATTTTTGTTAATAATGGTTAAAACAGATGAAACTCTAAGCTGTGAGCAAAATTTTTACTTCAAAACATTCCCCCCTCTTCCCGACACTTGAAAATTATAATGCCTGCAAACAATCGATATCTTCTTTTAAGTTTGAATCGCATTTTTTTACATTACATACTCTACGTCTATTTAAAATCGAAAGCCATAAAGTTGCCAAATAACGATTAGTATCTTATCGATCTAAGCTTAACATCGAGCTGCAATTAAAAAAAAAGTAACAATAATATAACTAACTAGACTAGATAATAAAATATAATAATATAATTAACTATTAGTAATAAAAAATATCTAAGAAATATAAAGAAAAAAACGATCGACCATGTTTCCAGACTAATAAAAATCTCGTATTCAGTCCAAAGTGGAGCATTTTTCTACTAGGTACGAGTATGTTAGTGTTTGGTCGATATCGTCCGTGTCGGTGCCATCCATGTGCCATTACAGCAAGACAATAGCCTTCATATGGTTTGTATGCACACATAACTATAACTATGCTAGGCATTATACAGGGTGTAAACTTATAATGTTTACTTAGGGTGCGTCAGAACATCTAACTGAACAACTTTAACAATGGGACCAATATTGAATGTATGGAACAGGTGAATTTTGTCACGATTTCAATGTTATTGGTCCTATATTGTGAAAAAGAAAAGACGATTGAGGGCAGTGCACTAGAGGCTCGGAACCACCTTAATAAGTTAGTAGTTTAAAGCTAATACCTGTCGTAAGGAACGAAAATAATATGGCATTTAGCTATTCTGAGTGGACATTCTGAGCGAAAAATAATATTTTTTTTTAGTTTAATGGCCTGGAGCTCTCCCTAATACATTTATGTTTACATCCTGTATTATTTTATGGCACTGCATAGCAACACAACGACATTCCAATCCAAATTGAAATCACGGACCATAACATACGATCGCGTTTCCAACAGCAATGTGCATGCTAATATCAGTTGATATCAAACTTTATGGCGTTTGAAGTGTGCGCGTGCGAATAATTGGGGCTAAGACAGCTTGAATAGAGCTATTTAAGTGCTATTAATAGGTAAGTAAATACCGCAAGGAACATCCACGTTGGCTCACTTCGGTTCCGGAATCTTTTTAGACATTCTATTGTGTCTGATTTTGCCTGAAACAAATGTTGCCTTTTACACTTTAATCGGTAAAAATAAAGTATGATTGCTACAAAAAGTGAAGTATCAGTATTTCAATTGAATTTGGCGTATTTTTGGCTCAAGCACGTATCCAGAGGGTGATGGTAGGATTTATCCCTCTTCCCCTTAGAAAAAAGGAAAAAGTGCGTTTAAAAATTTCTTACCAGTTCTTCTCCACTTAGATATATAGAAAAAAAAATTGTATGTAAATGCTTTTATATGATCAATTGATCGTGTAACTTGGCAGAGGGCAATGCTAACTCGAAGCTGGTCCCTATAGATATATGATCTAAGGGTGGTTGAATCAACAAAAATTGGCGTCAGTTCAATTTTGAGTTTGAGTTTAAGCTTGACTCACCACAGCAAGGTGCAGGTTGTCACCACCTATCTCCACCTTGATCTTCTTGAGGTTGCCCACCATGCCGATACAGGGCCCACACCACTCCGAGTACACGTCCACAACTGGGGATAATACCTAATTTGAAACTGCTTTAGGACTTTTTGGGGTATATTAGCTACGATTTGAAACATAGATTACTAAGAGTAAATTTTGCAACACTGGCCGAATTTTGTATAAATACATAAAATATTTAATACGTACACAAACTCATGACCATTTTCGGGGTGGTCAGAAACTTCGTTACAACACCAACTATCTTTTTGAACACTTTCACTGCTGAGTTTGAAAATGGTACATTTCTCTAAGAAAAATTACACGCTAGTCGTGTTTTTAGCAGTCAAAGTTTCAGCTTTCAGTTGCAGCAAGGTTTAACTGTAGCATAGGTGATCAAGTGGTGATAGGTGGTTAGCCTTTCACTTACCAAAACACTTCATAAGAAACCTTTTCCCTTAGCCACCTCGTAAGAGAATCATGGGAGAAAACACTAAAACTACAGGGTGTAACAATATACCCTAGTAATACTTAAGGGTGTGCTTCAGACCATCAAACTGAACAACTTTCACTATGGAGCCAACATCGAGAAAAAATAAAAAAATTCAGCTGTCCCATACATTTTAGTCGAGTCGGAACTGCACTTTTGTATGGGGCAGCAGATTTTTTTTATTTTTTCTCGATGTTGGCTCCATAGTGAAAGTTGTTCAGTTTGATGGTCTGAACCACCTCCTTAAGTATTACTAGGGTGTATTGTTACACCCTGTAGTGGTGTATAATGCAGTCAAGAGCTACACACTTTTTTGGTAAGTTTTCAGTATTTACTGGTTAATAGGTAGAAATGAATGGCAGGGACAAATTGCACTGTTCCTAAAGTATCAACAGTGCCTTTACCTTCTGGCCAATAATCCAAGAATTACTCTGCATTTAAGGTCCCACTAGCAAAGACTTTTATAAAGCAATCAAGAGCTACACACTTTTAAGGTCCGCCACATACATACGGAATTCCGAATCAGGATTCAGATTTCGTATGGATTTCCAACCTCAATAATTGCGGAAACAAGTATCAAATCCTATACAAAATCACAATCCTGATTCGGAATTTTGTATATGTGTATGACACGTCTCATAGGCAACTTTACTGAATTTACTGGCTAATTGGTAGAGATGGGAAGCGGATGACAAATTCCACTGCCTCTAAAATATCAGTGCCTTTGCCTTCTGGCCAACAATCCAAGAATTACCCAACATTTAAGGTCCCTCTAGCAAAAAACTCCCACTATTACTTACCAAGCAAGCCCTCGCGGTTCAAGAACTTGTTCCACTCGTCGTCGGTGTTCAGCTCGGCCTGGAGCTGTACCTGCGCAGCTTTCTTGCCTTGGCCGGCCGCGGCGGCGGCAGCGGCGGCGTTCGCGACCGCACTCGTCAGTGACATGGTGCCGAGTGACGTGACGGGTGACGTGACGTCAGGGGTGCGGTGTGTGAGGGTGAGGGTGTGATGTGAGCCGGGGTGTAACGTTTTGGTGGTTTCGTGTCTTTAAGCACGATGCATCGCACTACAATACTCATGACATGACAAATGCATAACTTGAATTTACAAGAGAGTGGAAATTACTATCTAAATCTATAACCAAGCTTTATGCTAACCACTTATTCGTGTTGTAGGTAAAAATAAAGAATTACCTGTCAAGTTTGTGGGTAAGGGGCTACGTGATCTCCGATCCCCACTACCCAATCACAGCCGCGTAGTCCCAGCAACGCCCATTGCCGAGATCCGTTCGGGGGTGCCCCTTGGGCAGGTTGCTTAAGTTCATTCACTGGTTCGGTAGACCTACCAGGGCGCTTCGCCGTCACGGGTGTGGTCTCCCCATAGTCCGCAAATAATAAAAACAATTAAAATTAAAAGTAAATCTTGTAGGTACCTTAGTCGTCTCTTACGAGAGCCATGGGAAGAAGCAGGTTACTCTGAATCGGCGCGAACTACAAATAACATACATACTTATAGCCAATATCTATGTAGGTATGTAGGCTAAACTTAAGCTCACTTTTCATAATTAAAAGAAAAAAAAAAGGAAATAAACTAAATTATTAAGAAAAACAAAAAACCCGACTGCATAAAAAAACTATTAACTGAAAAGAGAAAAACAAGCTCTATAGTCAATAATCAGCTATAACAACATCAAGAAAATATAATTTGAATGTTATTAGGTAGGTATCGCAAACGGGGACAAAGAAGAATTATAAAGAAACATATCTATTGGTTTGTCCCCGCCTGCAATACCTACCTAATAACATTCAAATTATATTAAAATTTGCTTGATGTTGTTATAACTGATTAGTGACTATAGAGCTTGTTTTTCTCTTTTCAGTTAAAAGTTTTTTTATGCAGTCGGGGGCTTTTTGTTTTTCTTAATAATTTAGTTTATTTCATACTTTTTAGTGTTGTGTCGAAATGGTAGCATAAAAGTAGGTACTATCTAAACTATTATAAAGCTTTATATTATAAAACTGTAACAGAAGTGTGTCTGTCTGTACTTTGAAGATATTTACAAAAAAAAGATTACGATAATTATGATTTTTAGATGTCCCTGAGTCCAAATCACTAATTTTTGGATTTTTTGTCTGTCTGTTTGTTTGTTTGTTCGTTTGTTTGTTTGTTTGGGTGTTTGTTTGTTCGAGTATCACGCAAAAACTACTGAACCGATTTTGATGAAACTTTTTTTGTTTGATAGCTTATCATCTGACTTAAAATCTGGTATATAATTTATGCGGACGAAGTCGCGGGTAAAAGCTCGTAATATATATATATATATATTTGGAATCGTCTCTTTACTAGCTTTCATTGATACCCATATATTGTAATTTTTCACAAAAAAAAAAAAATTATTCCCCCTCTTTTTCTTAATTCGCAAACGCCATAATAAAATAATATAGCCTATGTCACTCTCACGATTTTTACGAATCTAAAGACACCTCATTATGTCGAAATCCATCAAGCCCTTTATAGGCTGTAGGCCGTGCCAAAGAAATATACATACAAACATACATACATACGCTCGAAAAACATAACCCTCCTTCTGCCGCAGTCGGGTAAAAAGTGAGAACAACTCGACTTTCATTACGATACAGTAGCGACATCTATAATATACAGGACAACAAAACTTCTGAAAACAAAACAAATGTAGTTCCGCTACCCGTCGCTAGATGTCAGGGTTCACAGAACGAATTCATGAATTAAAATTATAAGATCGCAATTCGGCTACCCTCCGATAGATGGCGGCGTTGCTGCCAATGTGGTTCTCTTGGACTACGTTTACTTTTGTTTGTGTAGATGGCGGTCCGGTAGGCGAATGATTCAAAATCCGAAAAATTAAAAAAATTAAAATCTACACGAATCAAAACACTTTGACCACCTTTGATTGACCATTGACAAAGTACATCAAGTTTAATCTTGCTACCACAGAGTACTTCGCTTCTTTCTACCCATACTATCCGATTCCGGACCAACTATAACTCAAAAGCGTATATGTATACAATCAACGTATAAAAAGGGCGAGCAGAAGCCTTGCTACAACTATTTACCAAATTTTTAGGCGATGGTAAACAAACGTATAAAGGTTCACTTATCTTTTTCAATGCCCACTGCCTACAAAAACATGCAAGAAACTCTTTTACTTGTCTGCCGCAACGGTTGCCAGGTTCAAAGAAGACATTTTTAGCCTGCCAACCCTATAGTTTCGGCAGATTGAGAGGTGGCAACCCTTGTTTAAGGCTACTCCTCCCATCTGCAAGGCTCTCTTTCTTACAAACAAACTTTTGCAATTAGCCATCCCACTTCAATTGCGCGGCTCCGGTCAAAATTTTCCGTTTTCTTTGAAAACCTGTATGATTTTTTATGAATTTTCAAAAAATAAGAAAACCACATCATTTTATATTGTATTGTGATGAATATTGTAAATTTTCATATTCTTCTGATCAACAATGTAAGAGTAAAACGGTTACAACTGGAAAAAAAGAGGTGACTTTGGAGTCGTTTTTCTTCAGTTTTATTAATTAAAATAGATTAAGAGAAAAACCACATCACTTCTCATATCCTGTAGATTGTTCAGTTTTGTTTTCTGCTTAAAAAGTGTCATAGTTAATGTATAAAATGGTTACAAAGTTACCTCAAAACCGGGCGGACGCCCCTTAAGAGCCTATGTCGAAAAATAATTTTAGCGAAACGGACGTGTGATAGCTTATATTACTGCCAGATGCGAGAGAAAGAGATGGGGCGGCGCGCGCGCCTGGAACGAATCAAGCGAAAAAACAAACTTTATTTAATTGTGATTGTACTATTTATGTTAGTTCAATTCTGCTCTAATCAAAACTTAGATAATAGCAATCTCTTTTTTTAAATCAAGTCTGATGTTTCTATTATTCACCGTTTAGCAGTTACAAGCGTTTATAGACAAAAACGGAGGCTACTTTGGCTTGTTTTTCTATCGAGAAAATTTGTCTTAACCGTGTTTTGGCTCTAATCAAAACTTCAATTATATGTTCAATTTACACATATCCGCAAATCATACTCCTACTGTTAGTACTTCATGATATATGGAGCTTTGAAGAATACTATTTTTTTTACATAGCCCCTTAACCAGTACTTTAGATCAGTCTCCTTCCGATGGTATCTCATTTACTCCCCTAACAGATAGGTGGAATAAGTTATACCAAAAATCATAACGGAAAAGGTACTTGCGGCAAGATTTTTCTAGGCAATTTGGTGGCGTTAAATTAACCCCTGTGTAAACATACACTAGAATCACATTTCGTTCGCCTATGAAATAGGTGCATAATTTTACGGTCGGATCTCGGACTATAAGTAACTCCAAGGATTTCGGCATTTCGGTATAGAAAATGATAACATACCTAGGTATTTTTCACCGTTGACACTTTGTCAACCCTATATGTAGGAACCGATTGACTTTCCCGAAAGATTTTATTTATACAAACAGATAATTCCAACGTAATTTATAGTTTTCTGTTATTTTTGCGTAATTTAGCCATTGGGTCTCTCTTGCGACATGGATATATTTTTCGCAAATACAGAGATCGCATGTTTGGGGAGCTATTTCGATTCTCATTCCGTTTTGTACCAACCTTAGACTTTATGAATTAGTAGACTTTCAATTTAATACATAAAGCGTTTATTGTTACGTCTGTAGAGTTTAAAGTAATAATAGAACGAAAGCTGATTAGGTATACGAAATGATTGTAATAGCGAATGAATACCAAATTACCAATATAAAATATGAACCAATAAAATATTTGGATGATGTAGGTAAGCTATTATGAGCTTAAGGGAATTCTACTCACGGCACGCGCGGCCGCGTTAGGTATTTGATATTATTGTTGCTGTCTCTTTCGAGCGCGGGAGCCGGCTCGAGCCCCGCCCCGCGCGCCCGCGTCTGATTCTGGGTGCCGGCCGTTCGTATTCAGAGTAATGAAAACTTCGATCAAGCGCAGAATGAAAACAATAATGTTTTCGAACCTCTAGTTTAGACTTTAGTTTGTATGTTTTGATCGTCAGATGACAGATCTGATACATTCACATATTTTCACACAGTTTATATTTCAGGGTGAAATTAAAATCATTGGTATACATTAAAATTAAGGTCCATAGCGTTTTTGAGCGTGAGTTGTGTTTTAGTCTACGTTTAAATGAAATTAATAGATTTTGTCATAGGTATGGGAGTAGGTACGAACTAATTCACTTTAAAATTATTATTTTAGCTTATATAATACCTAGAGATCGGATAATCGGATGCATATTTACCTAAAGTTGAGGTGTTAGCTATTATAGAGTGCACTTTTGTATCGAAAACTAATGTTTTTTGTTTAATTTAATAATTTTAAGACGTTACTTTTATACTATGCATCCGATTAGTTATGCATTCCCGGACTTCCTGATACCCGGGTTTATTTTAGCGAAAAAAAAATTTTTTTACTTTCTAATTTATATAGTTTTAAGAAAGTTGCTTCCATACTATGCAACAGATTAGTTATGCATTCCCGGATTTTCTGGTGTTTCGAAAAATATTTAAAAAAGATAATTTTAAGAAGCCGCTTCCATAATTTCATACCCAAAAATGAAGTTTAGGTTAATATGCATCCGAATATCCGATCTCTAATAATAACAGCATACCTACCTTAAAAACTGTATTAAAAAACGTATCTTTATCTTCTCAAACACTGAGACACATCAGACTGAACAACTTTTACTATACAGATAGAGTTTGATGGTCTGAAGCACCCCCTTAAGTTTCACTAGGGTGTTTTGTTACAGCCTGTAGAATACCTGTTCTAGGTAATGAGTAATGACTGTTTGGGGAAAGAATAATGGGAAACGGAAGTTTGAAATTATGCCCGTTCGGGGAAATGGCCGTTTGGGGAAATGGACGTTCGGGGCTAAAGTGGACGTTCGGGGAAAAGGACGTAATCGACCTGGTAGATAGATAGACAAAGAGACAAAGGTAGCAGGTAAGACTATGGGAGCAAACGAGAAATATTTTGTATGGAACAACTGATTTTATTGGTGGACATTTTTGCCATGTCTATTTAAGTTAATCCAAATGTGGTGAAAAATATTATTTTTTGCGAATACAGTTTTCTTTGGTTCATACATCTTACAATTACAACAATAAAGGAGAATGGGCAAATTATTTCAATTCACCGATACACATTGTCATGTCATTACTTTGTGAGATAGTTCTTACCATAAAATTCCTGAAACTAAATTGTCCGTCCGGTTATTAGTATAGTCGCACTCAAAAGTTTGTCATTAGGAGTAGTATTTAAATATAAAAATTCAATAACTACATTGAAATTTTCTATTTAAATGTAGTTTTTTAGTTTTTTTTATTTAAACACTTTGACATCACGTGAGAGTGCAATACGCGAGTTTTGGTAATCAACTGGATATAGGTTCAACGATCAACCAAAGGAGGAATATTGACCAACAAGAGGAATATTGTGTACCCGTACTCCTAAATCTCCTAATACCAATATCCAGAAACAAAGATCATAAGAACTTGTAGTTAGTCCTGTGTTACCTCTACCACGCATTGTCCCTATGTTTCAGCGCGACAGCAATCGATCTGTAATAAACAGATTCTTCAAATGTCTTGTAGACCGCGTTTACTCTTTCGGTATTTGAATCTAGTTGGATACCTATACCAAATATTATAACAGCATTTAAACAAATGTAACAAACTTATTTTCTCGATTGTACCAATACCCGGTCGATTTTTAGATGATTTAGAATTATTAATTTCATGAACATTAATAAATATCTGAGTCATTATCATATTTTATTATTATTATTGATTGTCATGAAAAGTACCAGAATTTAACCCGATGATGACTAGACAATGATATATACAATACATGTTAACTCAAAAGAACAACCGTAAACTAGCGAGGATTGCGGTCCGTTCTTGTACAAAACATGTGCGATGATGATGATATCACCAATAGTTAGAACGACTAATTCTGAGCTGAAAAAACAAATAATTTAGTAAAGAACTAAAACGACTGACTTAAAATAAGCTTCGCCGGGAAATTTTTAATGTTTTTTAAACATTGAAATTCAATATCGCATAAACGTTACAATGCAAAACAATACTCTTGGCTTATTAATGTAAAGTAATAATATTAGCTCTAAAATATCCACAACATTTTGTGACTGGCAGCCAAAAAAAAAGACGCCATCCTCGGTAAAAAATTACCCATATGCCTTTAGGTTTAGACCATACATTGCAGTCGAGTCAGTAGTCGGTAGGTAGCTACAAATATTACTACCCTCATTCTCTACACAGTTACACTATACAGGGTGAAAGGAAATGGTATCATTAACCTTTAAACCACATTCTCTACCCATCAAACTGAACAACTTTTACTATGGGAGCAAACCGATCGGAGCAAAAAAAAATCGGCTGTTGCATACATTTGAGTCGAGTAGGTAGGACTGGAGTTTAGTATGGGACAGCTGGCTTTTTTTCTCCGATTGGTTTGCGCCCATAGTAAAAGTTGTTCAGTTTGATGGGTTATGTGGTTTATAGGTTAAATTGTACTTTTCCTTATATTCTGATTATTTTTACAGTTTAACTAACACATACACAGGTCGGGTTGTCGCAAAGAGGGTCCCATACAAAATTAGGACTTGGAAAATGTTCAACAAAAAACAATCGCCAAATGTAACATTCGGTATCCGGGGGATGTGGGAGAGTATTAGGGTGGGGGAACACCACCTCTGGTGAACCTTGAACATGAAATGGAGGGTTTAATTAAAGGGAACGTTTTTGGGTAGACTGGGTAAATAGTAGCAATTCTGTTCTGGCGCCGCGGCACGCTCGCTCCGCTCGCTCGGCTCGTGCGCTGTGGGTCGCAAGATACCTAACATGCTCGTCGCTTCGCTCCTCGCTAACCTAACCGAGTAATGAAGTGGGATGCTCTATTTCGGTTCTGGTACAAGGTCAATGACCTGACCTTGATTAAAATTAAATAAATTCGTTAAATTATAAAAAAAACATAATTTATAAAATATCTAGATAACGGTGCATCCTAGCGAAAAAATAGCAAATTTTTCGAACCCCTGGGGCACCCATAAACCCACCCTTCCGCATGCAAAAATAAAAAATAACTCATTATTGAAAATTTTACGCCCCCATATGGCTCATACGAAACCGTTCAAAATTTTTCTACCCTTCTGTCGGTTACGTTCTTTTGCCTGAACGTCCATCGCCCGAATTGACTACATAGACAAGTTTTGAAAATTTTACAAGTGTAGCCCCCATACTAATTTCGGATTACTCGCATAATTACATATCGCATATCGACTCACATTATGAATTTAACGAGACACGCAAATTGACCTACTTGTAAACTCATTTCACCCGAAAATTCGACTAAGTCGATGGTGCATACAATTTCGATCAAATTTTTTTTAAGTCCGAGCTCCATATAAAATTTGCGTAAAATTTTTCTAATTGTCCTCTTTGCAACACCCTAACCCATACACATACAAAAAAAAAGGATCAGGTCGGTTACGTCCTTTTCCCCGAACGTCCACTTTTCACCCGAACGTCCTTTTCCCGGATTCGTCCTTTTCCCCGAACGGCCATTTCCTCGAACGACCATTTCCCCGAACGACCATTTCCCAGAACGGGCATATTCCCGAACTTTTCCCCGTACGGCCATTTCTTCAAACGGATATTCTACGTGGTGTAACAAAACACCCTAGTAATACGTAAGGTGGTGCTTCAGACCATCAAACTGAACAACTTTCACCATGGAGCCAACTTTGAAATCGTAAAAAAATAGGCTCTAATTAAACTGTTTTTTTTTGCGATTTAGAAGTTGGCTCCATAGTGGAAGTTGTTCACTTTGATGGTCTGCAGCACGATACAAAACAGGTAGGTAATTAGGTAGTAGGTATTAGGGTAGTGTAGGTAGACACGTGCTAGCCTAGGTACGTACGTACACTAGGCTACCTGCGAAGTCCGTACCTACCTACGAAACTTTTTGTAGGTAGTTAGGTAGGTACTATCGCGGACTTTTCCTTGCATACTAAAAAATAAAAGCGATGTCTTACCCCGCCCTATCGATGAATAGACCAATTAATAATAGTTTCCAAACAATACATTTTGGGCGAAATTATGCGATTTTTTTCTTAAGTGGTCAGGCGGAAAAGTCCCCGATAGTACGTTACTAAGAATAATTTCGTACGTAGTTCGCAGATAGCCTAGTGTACATTTTGTCATTAAATACAATAAAACCATACAATATACTGTTAAAATTTCAACTGGCTACCTATTACGATTCAGAAGATACAGCCCTCTGCAGGTAGGACGGACGGTCGGACGGAACGGACGGACGGACAGACTGACAGCGTTTGCTTATAAATAGGGTCCTGTAATCCTGTTTTCACTCTATGGGTACGGAAAACAAAAATTAGGCCTAGCAGGAATCTAAGAAAATTATAGGTACCTACTTATTGGTATATATTATACATAGTAAAATACTTACCCATACGGATCAGCGCAGATCAGGTCAGTTACGACCTTTTCCCCGAACGGACATTGCCTAGTACGTCCATTTACTTGTACGGACATTTCCCCTTACGTCCCTTTCCTTTTATGGACATTTCCCCTTAGTACATTTTTTGTACTAAAATATACAACGTGTTAATGAATTAACGCAAAACTAGAAAGTGATTTGTTTAGAATCGAGAGCAGAATCGAATTATCATGGTTTCAACATAGGTATTTTTTTTTCAAAATATTAAATATTTTTTTTGCAAAATATAAAATTTACTAAACCCGATGACAACCCAACGCACGGGCACACTCACCATACTTACTACCAAAACAAGATTATAAAAATGTATCCATGAGTACGTTAGCGCTTTCTTTCAGTGCTGAAATGATAACAAATCATTTTTGCCTCAAAACTTAAAATGCGAATAACTTTAAATTTTAGCTATCAAAATAATGAAATTATTGTTGCAATCTAATTATTTTGTTATAAATCAGTTGGGGTGTATGAGGTTTTGCGCTAATTCATTAACACGTTGTAGAGTCCTTCTAAATATGCTGACAATTTTTAAGGGGATGATCAGACCGTCAGACTGAACAACTTTCTCTATGGCACCAACATCGAAATCGCGAAAAAAAAATCAGATCGTCCGTACAAAACTGCAGTCCTACTCGAGCCAAATGTATGGGACAGCAGATTTTTTTCGCGATTTCGATGTTGGTCCCATAGAGAAAGTTGTTCAGTTTGATGGCCTGATCATCCCCTTAAAAAGTGTCAGCATATTAAGAAGGACCCTGTATTTAGATTTTCAGCCCTGGAAAAATTACTGTTTAAAAAATAAATACAGGGTGTAAGGAAAGTAAAATTAACCTTTAAACAGGTGGTCACCCATCAAACTGTCTTTTACAATGGTAGCAAACGTTTCAGCGCAAAAAAAATCTGCTCTTCCATACTAAACCGCAATGCTTACTCGACCCAAACGTATGAAACAGACGTTTTTTTTTGTTCTCGCAGGTTTGGTCCCATAGTAAAACGATTCAGTTTCATGGGTAGAGTATGTGGGTTAAAGGTTAATGATACTTTTCCTTTCACCCTGCATAAATGGTACGCCATTTTGACGATTCGTTCAGTTGTTGTTTTCATACAATAACTGTAGTTTATATAGGGTGTAACAAAACAAACTAATAATACATAAGGAGGTGCTTCGGAAAATCAAATCTGCTGTCCCATACATTTGAGTCGAGCCAGTATTGCAGTTTTAATGAAAGAGCTGGTTTTTATTTCGCGATTTCGAAGTTGGTTCCATAGTGAAAGTTGTTCAGTTTGATGTTCTGAAGCACCCCCTCTACCCCCTTTTCCCTTACTACGTAAGGGGAAAAGTTCGGGAATATTATGCCCGTTCCGGGAAATGGCCGTTCGGGTAAATGTCCGTTCGGGGAAGAGGCCGATCGGGGAAATGGACGAAACCGGGAAGTGGACGTTCAGGTCCATAGTGGACGTTCGGGGAAAAGGTCGTAACTGACCTGATCCATCAGCCCCCTTACCCGCACTTTCGATTTTCACTATATCGCCACTGTTTCGGTCCGCACTTCATTGTAATAGAGTTGAAATTGGAACGAAAACATGCACGCAAAAGTTCGAATCGAATGTGCGGGTAGACCCTCTGGTCAGTTACGTCCTTTTCCCCGAACGTCCATCGCCCGAATTCTTTGTACGACCTTTTCCCCGATCGGACATTGCCTAGTACGTCCATTTCCTTGTACGGACATTCCCCCTTACGTCCTTTTCCTTGTATAGACATTTCCTCTTAGTACATAGTACTCAGAAAATTTTTCAACAAAAAACAATCGCCAAATGTAACATTCGGGATCCGGGGGATGTGGGAGTATTATTGTGGGGGAACACCACCTCTGGTGACCTTCAAGGTCAAAGACCTTGACCTTGAACATGAAATGGAAGGTTTAATTAAAGGGAATGTTTTTGGGTAGACTGGGTAAATAGTAGTAATTCGGTTCTGGCACTCGCCGACCGCTGCCACGGCACGCTCGCTTCGCTCGCTCGGCTCGTGCGCTGTGGATCACAAGATACCTAACATGCTCGTCGCTTCGCTCCTCGCTAACCTAACCGAGTAATAAAACATAATTTATAAAATATCTAGATAACGGTGAATCCTAGCGAAAAAATAGCAAATTTTCCGAACCCCTGGGGCACGAATAATCCCACCCTTGCGCATGCAAAAATAAAAAATAAAACATTTTTAAAATTTTACAAGTCCAGCCCCCATACTTTCACCCGAAAATTCGTCTAAGTACCTACTACGTACGGGGAAAAGTTCGGGAATATGCCCGTTCGGGGAAATGGTCGTTCGGGTAAATGTCCGTTCGGGGAAAAGGCCGTTCGGGGAAATGGACGAAACCGGGAAGTGGACGTTCGGGGAAAAGGACGTAACTGACCTGATCCACCCATACTCATGTTTCTATCAGTTCTAGTATATCTAAGTAACTTGAAAAAGTACCACCAATGGCCTCAATTCGGACTGTGCCACGACTTAACTTAACAAAATGTATTCCTGTCACTTTCTAAAATAAGATTAAGAAAAGAGACAGAAAACCAACAGCTGACTTTAGTGCTGTCAAAGTGACGTTAAACGCCCAAAAACGTACATTATGATGGCATCTTATTTTGGGCGTGTAACGTCACTTTGACAGCACTAAAGTCAGCTGTTGGTTTTCTGACTCTTTTCTTAATCTTATTTTAGAAAGTGACAGGAATAAATTTAGTTAAGTTAAGTCGTGGCACAGTCCGAATCGGTACCAATACCTGTTTTTATAATACTTTAAACAAAATTTTAATATTCGCTTACGTATAAAGGTACGGTAAAAAGTAGGGAACTAAATCGCCGGCCGTGCACGGCGTGCACCGCGACAGCCTAGCCGGGCCCCCCGAGGTGAAACTCACCCCGCGCGCACCGCACCCCGCCCGCATAACGTCGAAACAACACTCAATTCACAACGAATCCGCGCGTAATTTTTACATTTTGTAGTCGGGTGATTATTCGAATAAGATGAATGATATGTGGATAATTTTTTTTGTTCTGAATATTCATTATATTTGCGATGTCTCTATGGTATCAAAATTTTTCTAAAATGTATGCATTGTCCTAAAAAACAAGGACGAAGTTGGGCCTTTTTTGATCAAAAATTACGAATCTTTGAGCCAACATAGCTTAAGAACTAAATATTTAAATAAAAATCTGAATTCATAGAGACACAGATATTTGTTTCTAGATTATGTTAAAAGCATTTGTTTTTACTTTAATTACGATATGTTTAAACTAGGACCCGACTACGTTTTGTATGGAGCGCGCTCCGAGTAGAATTCTCTTAACTTTGTACTTACAAATAAAGTCGGTTTTTATTACCCGACTGCGCCAGAAGGAGGGTTATGTTTTTCGAGTGTATGTATGTATGTTTGTATGTATATTTATTTGGCACGGCCTACAGCAGCCTAAACGGCTTAATAGATTTTGACGTATGAGGTGTCGTTAGATTTGTAAAAATCGTGAGAGTGACATAGGCTATATTATTGTAATAAAGCGGTTGCGAATTTAAAAAAAGAGGGGGAATAAATTTTTTTTTTGTAAAAATTTACAATATGGGTATCAAATGAAAGCTAGTGAACAGACGATTCCAAAAATATATATATATATATATTATAGTACTTTTATTCTACCATTTAGACACAAGACTAAAAAGTATGAAATAAACTAAATTATTAAAAAAACAAAAAACCCGACTGCATAAAAAAACTATTAACTGAAAAACAAGCTCTTTAATCACTAATCAGCTATAAGTACCAACTTTGTTTTCTTGAGAAAATATAATTTCAATGTTATTAGGTAGGTATTGCAGGCGGGGACAAACAAATAATATGTAGGTATGTTTTATAAATTTATAATTCTTCTTTGTCCCCGTTTGCGATACCTACCTAATAACATTCAAATTATATTTGCTCAAGAAAACAAAGTTGGTATAGATTAGTGATTGTTATTGTATATTTGCCTACTATACGTTATTGGTGTAAAAAAAATAGAAGTAGGTAGGTACCTATGGGTAATTTGATTGATCAAATTTCCACATTTCGCTAGTAGTTCCTACTTTCCTTCCAGTGTTAATAGCATAAGAATAATGTTAGTTGTTAGGGAACTTTGATAAACTTTAAATTGAGTAATTTATGAAACTAGCGTGAAATGTCACCTTCCTTCATGGGAACTTTCGGCAGCTGTCGAAATAAGTAACAAATTACATTAATAATGAAGTGAGATTTGAATCGAGCCAGTTTCATGTTCAGTCGTCGACCGTTGACGAGCAGTATAGTAGTTGGGCATAGAATGTAAAATTATATTGAAGTCGCCAACTAAGGAAACCATCTTAGGTTTATAATTGAAGTAAGCTTGATTTAGTTGTTGTACATGGATTGTAAGGGAAATCGGAGTCCAGTGGCGCCTTTATCTCACAATAATAAAGATTTCTCAATAAAGAAAGCCTAAGTTAAAAAAGTGCTCAATTGACAAATTACAAAAGCCTTCAAGCTATTTTCATAGAATACTTTTATAGGTTTTTTAAAGGTCGAATTGAAACAAGTACCAGTCGGACTCGCGCACCGAGGGTTCCGTAGGTACTACCATATAATATAATTTGGGGTCTCTTTTTACGAAACAAATGGTGTTGCATGAAAGAAATTAATTCATTGGCTCATACTTGGTTGGCCAGGGCTCAAGTTTTTCTCCCATGTATCGATCTATACAGGGTGTCCCAGAAATGGTGAATCAAACTGCTATGGGAGGCAGCTTGACTAATGTCCTATCCATAAAAAATATAAAAAAAAGTAAAACGCACATGACCATAAAAAAAAAAGAATATCCAAAAAAACGGGAAAATCATCAAATTTTTCTAAGTTTCCAGCTCTAATTATCGCGTTTTAGGATAATTTGTAATTTTTTTCTGCCAATATTAATTGTTAGAGGTTGCTTCGACTGATTGTTAACATTTTACAAAAAAAAATGTCTGCACTTCGAGCACAGACCACTTAGTTTAATTGTTTTTTTCTAAACCGAAAAATTTTCTTGCTATTTTAACCAGCTGTAGTTAGTATAAAAAAAATGTATGGGACTTGTGCGGCAAACTACTTCAAAAAGTTGCCTATTTAATGACGATTTTGAAATGGTACGAATCACTGTTTTTACTTTACAAAATTGGGAGATATCAATTTTTTTGTGTGCAAGGGTGAAATTGATGCAATTTATTCTTTACTTTTTAATTCATTTTCCACTTCTAATCCGTTGCTTCTAAGGTTAGAATTAGCTAAAAAAGTTGTTTCAATACCCGGTAGTAATGGAACGGTTTTTTAGAATCCCAGTTTTTCAAAATCCCGGTTTTTCAAAATCCCGGTGTTTTAAAATCCCGGTTTTTTAAAATCCCGGTTTTTTAAAATCCCGGTTTATTAAGAATTCCGGGATTGTGAAAAACCGGGATTCTAAAAAACCGTGCCATTACTACCGGGTATTGAAACAACTTTTTTAGCCAATTCTAACCTTAGAAGCAACGGATTAGAAGTGGAAAATGAATTAAAAAGTAAAGAATAAATTGCACAAATTTCACCCTAGCACACAAGAAAATTAATATCTCCCAATTTTGTAAAGAAAATTCAGTGATTTGTACCATTTTAAAATCGTCATTAAATAGGCAACTTTTTGAAGTAGTTTGCCGCACAAGTCCCATACATTTTTTTTATACTACAGCTGATTAAAATAGCAAGAAAATTTTTCGGTTCAGAAAAAACAATTAAACTAAGTGGTCTGTGCTGGAAGTGCAGACATTTTTTTTTTGTAAAATGTTAACAATCAGTCGAAGCAACCTCTAACAATTAATATTGGCAGAAAATAATTACAAATTATCCCAAAACGCGATAATTAGAGCTGGAAACTTAGAAAAATTTGATGATTTTCCCGTTTTTTTTTATATTCTTTTTTTTTATGGTCATGTGCGTTTTATTTTTTTTTATATTTTTTATGGATAGGACATTAGTCAAGCTGCCCCCCATAGCAGTTTGATTCACCATTTCTGGGACACCCTGTATATACCGCACGCACGGTTGATGCTCCAACTGAAAATATAAGTTTGTAACCGAAAAATATGTTTTTATGCTACTTTTATGTGATATGACTACAAATTAACTATTATCGGATTTTTTCCCTTACTTGTGCTTTGAGACGTAGCTTCTTGCCAAATTTCACGATTAAAGCAAAAACATAACTTGCTTATTTTTTTACATAATTACATAGTTACTTACATACTTACTTTACACAATTTTTTAAACTGAACAACTTTCACTATGGCAACCAGAGATAATGGCAACAATAGCGAAATCTCGAAAATAAAATAGCTATTCCATACAAAACTGCAAACCTAGGTACTTGAGCCAAATGTATGGGAGAGCTGATTTTTTTTTCGAGATTTTGATGAAATGGGTCCCATGGAGAAAGTTGTTCAGTTCGATGGTCTGATCATCCCCTTGAAAAAGTGTCAGCATATTATGTATACCCTGTATGGTCGATGGTTGTGGTTGCTTCTTCTTTGGACTGAATTTGTCGGCGAAATGCTAGCAATGATGACCACTTTATTACATGTAAATAAATAAATAAATTTTCTTGGAACCTGATGATTGTCTTTTCGCGATTTCGATGTTGGTGCCATAGACAAAATTTTTCAGTACGACGCGACGCGACGGTCGGATTATCCCCTTAAAAAAGTGTCAGCATTAAAACGTAGTGATTACTTGCTCAGTGGTCAGCATATTAAGAAGGACCCACAGATTGGACCCTATACAGGGTGTAATATAAAATGGGACAGTCACTTAAAGGGGTGCTTCAGACCATCAAACAGAACAACTTGCTCTATGGGACCAATATTGAAATCGCGAAAAAAAAATCGGGTGTCCCATACATTTCAGTCGAGTTATGTTTGCAGTTTTGTATGGGAGAGCCGATTTTTTTTACGCGATTTCAGTATTGGTCCCATAGAGAAAGTTGATCAGTTTGATGGTCTGAAGCACCCCTTTAAGTAACTGCCCCTTTTTATATTACACCCTGTATAAGAACAGTCATAAATATCGAGTGCATAAGGTAGGTACCTAGTTACACAATAAGACCCTAGGTTCTTCTATGATTCACAATAAATACATTTCATTTCATTCCATTTGTGAAGTAGTTAAGTATAAAGTAAGTATACCTATCTATTATAAAGGCGAAAGAGTCTCGACAGCTGAACCGATTTTGATGAAGATAGCTTGAACCTTGAGGAAGGACATAAAAATATGCCGGTATAAATAAAATGTCCGGGTCTTCCATCGAACGGCATTCGTCAAACCGATTAGAGACTAAAACGCAACTAATTTGACGTAAGTTGTCTTTCATTTTATGTTTTATGCCGCAGTCGTTACACGCGACGTTCTTAGACCGAGATCCGACCGTAAAATTATGCACCTATTTCTTAGGCGAACGAAATGTGATTCTAATGTATGTTTGCACAGGGGTTAATTTAACGCCGCCAAGTTGCCTATAAAAATCCTGCCGCAAGCTATGACATTAGTAAACAAGAATAGACGGGCCTTACGCGAACATTTCAAACCAGAAAAATGAGGCAAAAAATTGTCAGTTTTACTTCGAAAATGTACCGAGATGACAGACCAAGTACCCTAATTTGTATTGAAGTGCCCTAGTTTTGCGTGCTTCAACTTAAAGCGCTTCGGGCCTATCCATAAGGCCGCAAGTACCTTTTCCATTATGATTTTTGGTATAACTTTTTCCACTTGTCTTTTTGGGAAGTAAATGAGGTGCCATCGGAAGGAGAGTGATCAGAGATCCGACCGATAGTACTGGAAAAACTAGGGTTGCCACCTCTCAATCTGCCGCAACTATAGGGTTGCCAGGTTCAAAGAAGTAATTTTCGAACCTGGTAACATTAGAGTGGCGGCTGACTGAGAGGTGGCAACCCTAGTTTTTCCAATACTTTAGATCACTCTCCTTCCGATGGCATCTCATTTAGCGCTCTCACAGATGAGCGACACTTTGCGGTCGCAGGTTGACGCGGAGGGTCGCGCGACCCTCCGCGACAGCAAAGTGTCGCTCGTTTGTAAGGCGGTGTCCTATTGCCATCGCACGCGCGATGGTGCGATGCGATGTGATCGTACTGATGGGTAATTCTCCGAAATTTTACAAATCGTTGAAATTTTTCCATAGAAAAATTTGAAAATTTGAAAATTTTCGGGGAATTACCCATCAGTACGATCACATCGCATCGCACCATCGCGCGTGCGATGGCAATAGGACACCGCCTAAGAGCCCTTACTTACCAAAAAGACAGGTGGAAAAAGTTATACCAAAAATCATAATGGAAAAGGTACCTGCGGCAGGATTTTTATAGGCAACTTGGCGGCGTTATATTAACCCCTGTGCAAACATACATTAGAATCACATTTCGTTCGTCTAAGAAATAGGTGCATAATTTTACGGACGGATCTCGGACTATCTTGTTCCGTATTTATTTAGGTACCTTATACTGATTTGTGTGGTATTGATTCAACATGATTGATAACTTATTTTTTGTTATCGACTTCATTGTTCCTATAGGAACTAAAATTATTTTCCAGAGAAATGAAATTATCTGTGGTAACTGTTTAGTTGGCAATGGCACAGTATGCAATGCTGATACCCTATCCTGTAATTAGTCCGTAATTTTCCTAAAATGAACAGAATAAAAATTTAATTGATGATAAATGGGTTGAAATTACTGTCTAAAATAAATCTAATACGTACATAAGTACAAAAATTCGCGATCAAAATCCGTTTCGGAGTGTATTCAGAAACATTACTACAAACTTTGTTACAATTTGATTTCTCGATTGTAATCAAAGTAACTAGGTACCTAGTACCTACCTAATTTTCTTAAAATATTACTATCTACAGACTATTTTCTCCAAGGGGGTAGACAGATATACACAGGCAAGGAAGAAAAATTTTGTAAACGTAACGTAACTTTCCCGTATGTTACTATAATTTAACGAAATAGATATCCCGCAACTGTCCATCTAAACTACTGTACAGTAGCTTGTGGACATTAATTTATCTCAAAGCTTAAACACCCATTACGGACGAATAGCCTAAAATTCAACCTCCGTGAGACAAATAGGGTTTTAACAGGCAAAACCGCGGACTGGTCACTAGTCATTAATAATTACAAACAAACTAATGATAAGAGTATATTATTAGATGAATCCCACTTCTGATTTCGTTATACATAATTATGTGGCTATGTGCACGACACTAGCGCCACACTAGCGCGGCGTACTGACAGAACTTTTTCGGGTAGCCGTGAATTATTTACACTATTATAGTACTGTAAAAGTCTGTGTTTGTTCGAGGATTCTGCCAAAACTACTGGACCGAATTTGATAAAACTTTTTATATTTAAAACCTTATTATTAGTCTTAAAAGCTAGCTTATATTTTATTCCGGTACGATGACGGGAGCGGATGCGGACGAATCCACGGACAAAATCAAATTTGTATCGGAATTCCCATACAAACTTTTACATCAGTTTTAATACCTTTGGGGGGTTAAAATGCGACAAGCCTTTTTTAAGTGAGCATCTAGATGCCAATAGAAACTTCCACGCCAAATATTAAGTTTGTAGTATTGACAGTTTTGGAGATTTCGTGTTAAGTTAGTGTGCTGATTTTCATAGATTCAAGCAAATCTGACACAGCTTCGCTGTCAGTAGTACAAATTTCTGCCACGGCGTGCGCTGCGATCGACTTGACAGTTTCCAACACCCACTTCGCACATCGTGCAATATTATCAGTAGCTTACTTCCTTATTTTGGAAAATATATGCCGACTGAATTAGGTTACCTTAAATGTAATATTAACTACTTAAAGAAAACATGAAAATAAAATATTATACCTCTTGTGTTTGTATAGAGCATTAGATACAGGATGTCTCTAAGATAAAATATTAATTCATCTACGAATTTAAAAGACGTATGATTGTGATGTGATGACCCTTCTACAATCAAAAGGAATTTTACTTTTAGATGCTGCCCAACATAATTAGATTTTTGGTATCCCTATTAGGGAAAATGAGTTTGAGTACATATCGGAATTTCATCATCATCATCTCAGCCCATAGGTAGTATCTGTATTTTTTTGATGATAGGTATCTCTTTCCAGTATTAGTAACGGTAGTATCTGCCTATTCCCGTGATACAATAGCGTGAGCGTATGTGCATAAATCCCATATTCTTACTGATCTGTGCATAAATCTTCATATAAATGGTAGCAAACACTCTGTACAGCCATTAATATTTTATATTTTCAGCTAATACGGCCGCATGCAGCATCCGGTTCCGTACATACCTACACACACCTATATACACATACATACATATTTAAACCTCGAATTAACCCGGCGATGAGTTATCCGGACCAAAGCAACCCGTTGTTAAAATACCCCTCCGGAATTCTGTTTAATGTTTTTTTAGGGTTCCTCACTTCAAAAGGTAAAACTGATCCTTTATTAAAAGGATACTCACTTTGTTCGTACGTGTTTGAAAGAGTTTTAGTACTTTTATATAGAAGGGTGTTTTATCACATTACCATTATATATTGCATAGCTTTTCTATTGATCTTGTCCAGGTAGACCAATCGAGGGTTTTGAAATGAGATGTAACAAAACACAGTAGTAATATTTTAAAAGGGTTGGTTTAACAACTTTCTCTATGGAGACAACGACGGAATCTACTGTTTCAACTACAAAATTGAAGTATCTACTCGGTTCAAATATATGGGACAGGACAGCAGATAATTTTTGTTCGATGTTGGGTCCATAGCAAAAGTTGTTTAGTTTGATTGTCTAAAGTCTAAACTACACCTTTAAATATTACTACTAGGTGTTTTGTTACATCCTGTAGAAAGTCGAATGCTGGTGATTAGTTGGTCTCAGTATAGGCAGAACATAATTTACAGTCGCGGGAAAGACATCCCCCTTTAGACATACAAAAAACAGTTGCAATGTTTTTACTTAAAAGTTTTAAAACATAAAATTGTTGTACAATAATGGATCACCCCATTTTATCCCATGGGCGTTCACATCATAGTAGCATATTGTAAGAGACGACTTAGTGATATGGTTTTATAGACATTTGTGGGCGACGGGTTAGTCACTTATAACTTGTAAAATAAATCACAACTTTCACGTCATTTCATCCTGAAGTGCTTATGTGCTCATGCAAAATCTCCATAGAAATTACATATAAATATATTTAAATTAAGTACCTATTTATGCCTTGCTACAGAGTACTATAATTACGACAACTGCACGATTCAAAATATGATTGGTCTTAGCAAGGTTTCAGACCTCCACATACCTAAGGGAAATTACAAAAAAATACAAAAGAAGCGAATTGTATGTGTGTAAGTTTAAAAATGATTTTTTTTTTATTTTGCTCTATTGATTTCATTGTTCAAAGCACGGTACGGACCCCAATTTTATCATCGCCGACTCGTTACTGTCTGGTTTTTATTTCCGTGAAAATAATTTGCTAACATTTTTTTGTCTTGAGCCCTTGATGCAATAATATTTCTCTTTTGGCTCATTTTTCAGGTAGAGCTCGTGGATAATGCACCTTTTGTCATGATGATTAAGTTGTACTCTTGTATAAAAGGTTTATTTTTGAGTTGCAGCATTTAAACCACAGGTGGTGCTCATTTTCACTGTGGGTGCTCTATAGGTGTATGTTCTTTAAAATAAAGTGTAGGGTTAAAATAATGTGAGATGGATTGCATAGAATAGACTTACCTTTTCGCCCAGTAGGTGTAAGGTCGTTATGGTTAATTGTTGGCCAACTAAACCGTGACAGAAGAGAAACTAGATATCTTACTTCCCTTCCCTCCATTACAAGCGGGTGACAGCTTATAACAAAAAATATGTGCAACATTAAAAAGCGCTACAATACTGAGCGATAATAAAATCATTAGCAACATTTTCAGGCGTGGTTCAGGAGATCATACTGGACAACTTTATGGGAGCAAATATGAAATCGCAAAAACAAAAATCGCCTGTTCCATGAAATAGAACTAAAATGCAATGCCTATTGCCTACTTGACTCAAAAGTATGAAACAGTTGTTTTTTTCTTCTAAATGTGAAGATTTTTAATTGGCGCCTAGATTTATATAAGAATGTTTAGCAAAATTGTAATGCTGTAATCTTCCGAAAATAAATAAATAAATAAATAAAATTTGCTATTCCAGGTTTGCTCCTACCAGTTTCATCCAGTTTGATCAACTGAACCACTCCTAAAAATTTAGCTTATGATATTAATATCACACAGTGGACAGATAAGCAGATTGATTGTAGTGCATGTGTTAGGGAAAGAGGTGGGTGGTGTCAGGATTATTGCAGCACTCTAGCATGATTTCTCTTCTTGCGTGCGACTCGGTTTTATTCCATACACTTGTCGCGGCAAGCGCGGCTTTCGCTCTTCGAAAAGCGCGGGAACAGGCCATGTACCCGGACTTTCGATGTTCGATATATCGCCACTGTTTCGTTCCGCACTTCATTGTAATAGAGTTGACATTGGAACGAAAACGTTCACGCAATTGCGAAGTTCGAATGTGAGGGTACAGGCCCAGGTTATTTTCTATGGAGCAAAGGCGCGTCGCGCGCTTGTAGAGAAATCATACTAGAAGTGCAGCACGGCTAGCATGCCACCCACGACAAAGCGTTTAAACGAGAAAAACATTATGCGCGCCCTTTCTGGCCTACGTAAAATAATAAAGATGGAGGCACATCTCGATTTATATCGTTTTCTCGGGGGTGGCATGCGAGGCCTACAGGTGTCGATCTGTTGCCTGTCTACCACTATATCAATGGGAGGATAGGTGTGAATATAAATATGAGTGTGTACAGACGAGAGAGCCTCATTGCCGCCGCGCGCCGCCGCCCCTTGTGTTAACACTGGTTCACTTTTACACTTATTGAACTTTACACTGATTCACTTTAAAACTTATTAAATGTTGCACTGGGTCTACACGTTGGTATACGAGTACAATTTTATCAGTGTCACTTGAAATTATTTCGCTTAGGCATTACAGTATTTTATTTGTTCTTAGGAACATTTGAACATATTTCCATACAAGTTAAAGTTTTCCATATAATATGTAATTATATTTGACTGGAATAGATCAATAGACTCTACAACGTAATGGAAATTTTGTGTCCATCAGAGTTTCTTCCTCTCACTGAAATACCATTTTCAATTGGAAGAGGGTCGTGGCAATCTCATGAACTCATGATAGCCCTGATCAATTATGATCGCCCTAATGCAGAGTTGACTGCCAACCTTCAGTAATGGAGAGGAACCCGAAGAAGAAGAATCCTGCTACGGCTTAAAATAACAATTGTGCTAATTTTATACTACTACGACTTCCACTTGACGATTCTATCTATAATGTTAATACAATTATTAATTAAGTATATTAATATTTTTAAATTAAAAGAGGGTTTATTATAGTGTTTCCGAAACGGCTAGCGGCTGGCCGAAACGGCAGCTATGTCACTTTTCACGAAAAAAAAAAACTACTAAATATTTTGATTAAATTATTAGATTTGATATCAGTTTCTCTTTTCTTTTCATTTACTAGGTACATCTTAACCTCGCAAGCCCACGTGTTCACCCAACCCCACCACGCGACGACAATGCAGTCGACTCGGAGTCCCGGGCCTTGCGGGCCGCGTCACCGTACTGTGCGGGCCGCGGATACCGACGCGGGCCGCGGGCTGTGCTGAGCAGAACCAATTAGGTGTTACCAAACACGCGACCCGCGGGGCACTGCGACGTACAGGATTTGCTGTTTTATTTTTATTTTAGTTGAATTTTTCCACAGTAGAAAATACTTACCTAACTTTTACGTTTTGGATACGTGTAGTCTCGTTGTAGACTATTTCGAAGCGTAGGGCTGTCACAAAAACTACCAATAGCAAATAAAAAGGCTATTCTATGGCTAAAAGGGCAATGGGGAGGGCTATGCTCTGAGTTTCCCTGCGAGATCGAATCAGAAATGGAGAGATTCGTAAAAGAACCTGAGTAGCCGACATAGCCTAAAGAAATGCTAAACTAAAGTGGCAATGGGCATATTGCTCGCAGAACCGACGGCCGATGGGCCGAAGTGTTCTCGATTGGCGACCGCTTATCACCAGGTGGATAGACGATCTGGTAAGGGCGGCGGGAACCCGTATGGATGAGTGCAGCGCAGGACCGGTCGTTTTGGCGATCCTTGGGGGAGGCCGATGTCCAGCAGTGGACGTCTATCGGCTGAGATGATGATGATGATGATGATGACTGCAAATACCCTACCCTTATTCTTGAGAGGAAGCATGTGTCCTGTATGAGAAACTTATATCCGTAACCCCGGCAACGGAAGACTGGCTAAAACACCTCGAATTGTAAACCTACCCGGATCCAAGTAGGAAGACAAAAAATGCCATACGATATGATGAGGATATCCCTAACAGGCTGGTGATGTTGATGATGGTAATTTTACCATTGAACGCAGTTAAATTGCGCATTAATCATGCACAATGATTGAGAGGAGGCCTACCTGTAGGTATCCAGCATTTGGATTTAGCGATTTCGGTGCAGATCCCATAGAGTCAAGTTCGGTTTGATGGTCTATTCCAGGGGTGGCCAAACTTTTCAGGTACGCGATCTACATTGAATCTCAGATATACCTGGCGGTCTACTTTAAAAAATTATACTTCTGACATATTTATTCAATCAAAAATATTTGTTTATTTTGGTGGTGGATATTTTTTTATAACTTACGTCATTAGAAAACGCTGATTCATAATCTACTTGTAATGTGGAAGAACGTGGGGTGTGAGAAGAATGTTTAAACCTGCCACTGTTTCCAAAAATATGCATTTATAACAATATGTCTTAGGTATCAATCAGAGTTTGAATATTATTTCCTCCTCGCACCCCAACAGATTTAGCTTGGTCCACTTCTTCTATTATAGTTTTAAAATTCGAAGTCTTTCGAATTTCATGTTACGCAGCTGAACAGTTTTTCAGCGATATTTCTGAATTTTAGGAATTTAAATTAGATTCTTAGATAATTGCGCCATGATAAAAAATTTATCTTTTCTTACTACTCTTCGCGGGCTAGGTAGATACCCTAAAACACGGCGCGGTCGACCGGTAGTTCCAATATCTCATAAGTTATGACTTATGGTTATGAGTCTTATCATTTCGACCACCTAGGTCTCGTTCCGTGTACATCATTTTAGAATGTCTTCTTCCTTTCAAGACATTTTCTAAGTATGACCAATTTTCAAATCAGTTATTTTGTTGGGCCATTCCATATGCAACTAGCATTATTATGAGCATATACATAGTAGGTGTACACACATCACATGAATTTGGAATACTGTAACTTCTTTTACATAGCTTACGACATTCTTTTCGCAAAAAATACATTCTTTATAACATGATACCCGGAAAACAGAAAAACAATCCAATTAGCGTCCGGATCCGGGTCCGAGGTCCGGGGTCCGGGCTCGCGACAGACGGAGGGCGTCGAGTGGGCCCGCGTCTGTCACCCGCAGAGATTAGCGTCCTGCTCACCCCCTTCATACCTCGCTGGTAACTTTAGGGGATGGTATGTCGGCTACGTAAAAATGTCAAGAACTTGATTTTCAATTTTCATGTTTGATAAATTATGTCATAATTAGAGCAAATAATTTTAATTAGGGGTAAACCGGGATGCTTGAACAGGTGGGATGGATGAGCCACCTCAATTTTTCGATTGAAAATTTCGTGCTATCGATTCGGTTCATGGGTCATTGCATGCCCGCGAACCACATCTACCACCACAAGCGCCATCTAGGCTGCCGGCAGAGTAGTTTGACTTCGAGCCGAGTTTATGTGTTTTTGATAGTAAAAAGTGAAAAAAAAATTATTTGGTTTATTTGTTCGTTTCAGCGTTATATTAAAAGGTACGTATTATATTGAACTATTGTTATATTGTCAAACTAGTGTAGTTTGTTAAATGAAAAGCCTATTTAACCTGTGATTAAGAGTTTTTCGGAAATCTAAATAAAGGTTGGAACGGGTCGGTAGGGGATGGTTGAGCCACCCGCAGAGGGATGGATGACCATAGTCAATAATAAATATTCCTCGATTTTATTTATCTTGTAGCTTCAAATGCCGTTCAAATCCAAAATTAAGTAGAATAAAGGCTTCAGCCCCAAGAAAAGAAATAAAAAAGAAGAAATTTGTAGATTCGGACTTCCGAAGCTTGAGAAGATGTTTTAGTTTAAAAATTTGTTTCTTTTAAAGTTATCTTAATGTGCTCATTTCATTAAAGAATAGTGTTCATAATGCTAAATTAGACATTAAAATGTTTTCTTTTTTAGTAATTTTCTTCATACTAATCAAGAAAAACAGGTAGTCAAAGTGTGCAATGTTCACATGCCGTTATTTTTTGTTCCATTTTCAATCTTAACAACTTTAGATTGTTCCCATATAATTAATATGAGATTTTATTATAATTACAATGAATTTTGAACGCTATCATGTTTAATTTCTTTAAATATAAGGGTATGTTCAACCATCCCTACCCCCCTGTTCAACCATCCCACCCATTGGGGATGGTTGAGAGAAATCTCATTTTTTGTAAAAAATGGTCTAGTCCAATAAATATTATACTCACAAAGATCTTAGTACATACCATTTGTAGCCATATAACTGTGTTATCTAATGCCACTAAAGTGACATCACTGCATCTTTGCAATAAAAAGTGGTGCGAGTTTAAGCAAAAGGTGGTTCAACCATCCCGCACTCCCCCTACTCCCAATATCAAATTATGATGTAGTTTTCTAATTATTTATTCAAACTGCAGCTGGTCTTGCGCTTTCTTTATTTCGTACCTATAGAAGGTGTAATAAAATAAAACACCCTATTATAAGACCATCAAACTGAACAACCTTCACAAAACAAAATCAAATCTGCTGCTTCATCAATTCATCATACAAAACTGTAGTACCGACTCTACTCAAATGTATGTAACCGGATTTGTTCTTACTCGACTTCTGCTCCATAGTGAGAGTTCAGCTTGATGGTTCACTATTACAAGGATGTTTTGTTACAACCCTAAGATGTTTTTATATGTAGATGCGTTGCCCGCGCTCCAAAATGGCAACAAAAAAGCAAGATAATTGCCCGGCCTTCACATAGTCACACGCCGCCGTCTTATCATTGTTACAACCTAATTGTTTGCCTTTTAAGACGTTTTATCTCTTGTTTTCTTTCCTACGAGGTGTTGTAGCTCACGTTCTTTTTCCTATGAAACGTTGATGACCATTCCTTGCTGTTTAGTAAGCACAATTTTTTTTTTAATAATATTCCTAAATTATTAAATTACATTTTCCCTGACTCCTAGCTCTAAGACGTACATCTAGAAGCTCTAAGCTAAGTATATATCGCTTACCTACTTGTTTTCTTTGTAGTACGCCTCGGCCCGCCCAACATTGCCACTAACGCGAGATCCTGGTCAAGCATTAATCATCGCTAGGGTTGTGCAAGGCCGGTTTCCTCAGCGGTTTGCGGAAAATCTAAACCCGGATACCACCAGGTGAGACTGATAGAGGGCAAACACAAAATATGTATAAAAATCATATCTATTTGAATGAACTAGAGTATGAAATCTTATTATTTGGTAAAATTACTCGTCGCTGGTAGGCAAAGTAAGATCTTTTGCAAATGAAATAATTTAAATAAATGAGGACTGTATTTTATTTAATATAGAGTTTTGTAATACTCTTCTCAATCAATCTTAACTTGCAAGTATACATATTTTTTATGATGTAGACAACTTTACTGTTGTGTCAAAAATGTGATTCAAACAATGAATTTGTCTTTCAAAGAAGATTCTTTTCGTCCTATCTTAATTCTAGATTTTTCTTCTATAAGAATCTTGATTCAAGATCATCAATCATCATCTATAAGAATCTTGAGTCAAGATCTGGAATATACATTTCTAGATCATTCAGTATCAATTTTTGGATATTTTTCCCCTGCCTCAGCTATAATCTAACACCAATTTAAACTTAAAATAATTTACGGAAAAACCCACCTGTTTCTACAACTCTAAACCCCGGACGGGATTGTAAACCCGGACGCGTAGACATCAATCACGTCCGTCCCGGAAGCAAATTACTCAGTTTAGATGCCGGACGTAATGAACTATCGACGCAATCAATAACCCCTGACTGCCCCACATTGTCTCCTGCCGTGCTTTGTGCTTGTGTCCTGATGCTGTCTTCGGCTAAATTTATTGGCAACTGAGATTTGAAATTAGTTGGAGATTGATGAATCGAATGGGACTTTGGTTTAAGACGGTGGGACAATAGTGCCGATGGGTTTGTATGTAGTTAGTAAGTAAGTAAGTCACACGTTGGACACTTAGCATAAAATAAATTAGGAATAATTCACAAGAGGAAAGAATGTGCGAAACTAAGTGCGAGGTATTGTTTTGGTTACAAACTGGCGGACTTGGGAGGGGGGACAGTCAGCAAGCAGACTAGCAGCCAGGAGTACGATTTTTGAATCTCATACGTTGAACTCAGCAGTTGAAAATGTATGGAGATACGAATGTTTATACTAAGGGTTTGACTTTTAAAAATCGCACTCCTGGAGTATGATTTTTTAATGTCAAATCAGCAGTAGAAAGATAATGCACGTCTCCTTAGTAATATTGTCATTTTCAACTGCTGAACTCAGCGAATGAGATTCAAAAATAGCACTCCAGATGGTTGGATGACATCTGTAGAGTAGCCGACAAACAGTGTATGAGAGTAGGGTTTACTGCAAGGGCGGATCCAGGGGGGGGGCCCAGGGGGCCATGGCCCCCCCCACGGACCTCTGCGGATTGCATTGAATTTCGAGGCTGAGTAATGACGGCACTTTACAAGGGCATAGATTGATTGAGCTCTGTCCATAACTAATTCGTAGAGCGGAGAAAATTAGAGCTCGCTTCGCTCGCTCCATGTTTCTGTATTAATTATTGTACCTGTGTAGGTACAATAATTAAAACAAGGCTGTGGTCAGAAATCTTTAGGATTATACACATAATATAATCCTAAAGATTTAACAGCAAACCGGGGAACACGCCCCGGGCGGCAGGTTTAGGGAGCGCGAAAATCAAGATGGAAAAAAAATATTGCATCGACTTGAAAATTTTGCAAAAAAATCTCGTGCTCGCTTCGCTTGCTCCTAATTTCAGACATCTCAATATATTGCAGTGACGAAATCTCGAGCTTGTTTCGCTCCCTCTTGGTTTAAGATCGTATTGCAGTCATGCCATTATATTGCAGTGAAATCTCGAGCTCGCTTCGCTCGCTCTTGGTTTTAAACCTTATTGCAGTCATCTCATTATATTTCAGTGAAATATCGAGCTCGCTTCGCTCGCTCTTGGTTTTTTTGTTGTATTGAAATTACCTATCGCAGAATTCGATCATATTGCGAATTTCTGACTCGACCCAATCATATTGCAGTAAAATCTCGAGCTCGTTTCGCTCGCTCTTGGTTTTAGATCTCATTGCAGTCATCTCATTATATTGCAGTGATGAAATCTGAGCTTGTTTCGCTCGCTCTTGGTTTAAGATCGTATTGCAGTCGTCTCATTATATTGCAATGAAATCTCGAGCTCGCTACACTCGCTCTTGCTTTTAGATCTTATTGCAGTCATCTCATTATATTTCAGTGAAATATCGAGCTCGCTTCGCTCGCTCTTGGTTTAAGATCGTATTGCAGTCATCCCATTATATTGCAGTGAAATCTCGAGCTCGCTTCGCTCGCTCTTGGTTTTAGATCTTATTGCAGTCATCTCATTATATTTCAGTGAAATATCAAGCTCGCTTCGCTCGCTCTTGGTTTTAGACCTTATTGCAGTCATCTCATTATATTTCAGTGAAATATCGAGCTCGCTTCGCTCGCTCTTGGTTTTAGATCTCATTGCAGTCATCTCATTATATTGCAGTGATGAAATCTGAGCTTGTTTCGCTCGCTCTTGGTTTAAGATCGTATTGCAGTCGTCTCATTATATTGCAATGAAATCTCGAGCTCGCTACACTCGCTCTTGCTTTTAGATCTTATTGCAGTCATCTCATTATATTTCAGTGAAATATCGAGCTCGCTTCGCTCGCTCTTGGTTTAAGATCGTATTGCAGTCATCCCATTATATTGCAGTGAAATCTCGAGCTCGCTTCGCTCGCTCTTGGTTTTAGATCTTATTGCAGTCATCTCATTATATTTCAGTGAAATATCAAGCTCGCTTCGCTCGCTCTTGGTTTTAGACCTTATTGCAGTCATCTCATTATATTTCAGTGAAATATCGAGCTCGCTTCGCTCGCTCTTGCTTTTTTTGTTGTATTGAAATTACCTATCGCAAAATTCGATCATATTGCGAATTTCAGTCATCCTATTATATTTAGACCTTATTGCAGTCATCTCATTATATTTCAGTGAAATATCGAGCTCGCTTCGCTCGCTCTTGGTTTTTTTGTTGTATTGAAAGTACCTATCGCAGAATTCGATCATATTGCGAATTTCTGACTCGACCTAATTATATTGCAGTAAATTCTCGAGCTCGCTTCGCTCGCTCTTGGTTTTAGATCTCATTGCAGTCATCTCATTATATTGCAGTGACGAAATCTGAGCTTGCTTCGCTCGCTCTCGGTTTAAGATCGTATTGCAGTCGTCTCATTATATTGCAGTGAAATCTCGAGCTCGCTTCGCACGCTCTTGCTTTTAGATCTTATTGCAGTCATCTCATTATATTTCAGTAAAATATTGAGCTCGGCTCGCTCGCTCTTGGTTTTTTTGTTGTATTGAAATTACCTATCGCAGAATTCGATCATATTGCGAATTTCTGACTCGACCTAATCATATTGCAGTAAAATCTCGAGCTCGCTTCGCTCGCTCTATGTTAAACGTTTTATTGCAACCACTCAACCTGGACCTGGCCTCTCTAAGAAAAAATTATTGCTACACTCTCGTAGAGGAGACCCGGGCCAATCTCATGTTTTTGCCCCGCCTCGGAAAAATCGTAGATCCGGGGCTGAGTGTTTTAGTTTTCTATGTATGTATACAAGACGTCTCGGGTCTGTGTCTCTAACTAAATATTTTTATATCTTAATACGTGGCCTGAGTCGGCCGAGGCCCCCCCCCAAAATGAAATCCTGGATCCGCCCTTGGTTTACTGGGCTGATGATGATGATTGTTTTGGTGGGTGATCCTATCACCACTTGACACATCATACCTAGGTTTTATGAGGACGCAATGTTGGGCTCACATTGCTCTAGAATTTTACTGAAAAGTTAAATTATAGAAACCATCTGAAATAGTGAAAAATACGTCCTCTAGCGTGTCTATGTGTAAGAGCGCCGACAGCAGCGGCGCGGCCCCTTGAATGAAGCCTTTGTTCTTTAGGGATATATATTCATGTGATAAGTGATAACACACTATTTTGGTATGTAAATGAAACAATTTAAACGCTTACATAATTGTTTATTCTGAAGCGAAGAGATCACGTTACAACTTGAGAAAGACGAGCATCTACTTAACTTCTACTTATACAGTTAATGACTACTTAAACTTAACTTAATTTATCACTAACCCACATAGTTTCAGTCTCAAAGATCTGACGGTAGAGTATTTTCATTTCACTTAAAACATACTTAGTTTACTCTTATATGTATATTCTAAGTGCATTGCGGTGTCATGCCATAATGAATCTGTGGTCATGCTTGAAATAGCGTCAAGCCTTTGCTATATTTGAATTCCACACAACCTAATTATTCATGTACACACGGCGACACATCAAGTTACCCAAAACCAATATAAGCTGGCTGCGCGTCGGCATAGTAATGTATAACGTCGTGCGGCCAGCTTATTTTGGTTTTGGGTAACTTGATGTGTCGCCGTGTGTAGCCCAGTCATTTTACGGTTTGAGCCGGGACTAATTACTAATTGCATTATTTTTTCGCTATAATATTGAAGAGCCAATTTGAGCTAGGGAATGTACCAAAATTAAAAAAAAATTACGTCAGCAACAGTTCCAATTTTAAAATATAGATATTAAGTCGTTCCAAAAAATCTGATGATCATTTTTTTTTTGCACGTATTTAAGGCTTTACCATCATACATACTTCAAACATGGTGTAGATATTTTTCTCTACTTGGATGGTTTTGAAAAATACATTCGTATTTTCTAATAAATACCTCATTTTTTAAATTTTAATGCCTATTTTATTGATCAAAAATTATGTATATTGTTAAATCTAATTCAAATGAGTGCATTGGTATTAATATTATTAATTTAAAAGCCTTCTGGGACACACAATTTTGATTTCTATGTTGCGTAAAAAATTTTTTTTATATGGTTTAGGATAGTATTTTTGTCACTAAATAGTGCCAGTTACAGTTTAAAAGTCCAATTAATAATTACTCCCTACCCCACCTAACAAAACTCCGTAAAATGACTGGCCTAGTGTCCGTAAGTAAGTGGCATAAAATTTAAGGAATTTATCCATTATTCGTCGAATTAAAATGTGGGAGATTCAAAATTACAGACGTGTGTCTTAAGACACCAATAATAGCGCTAAATAAATCTCACATGAAACGTCATTGTACCGCACGCGAATCACTACTTTATACACATTCATCGGTAGTTATAACGGACAATGGTACCGATTCGGACTGTGCCACGACTTAACTAAATTTATTCCTGCCGCTTTCTAAAATAAGATTAAGAAAAGAGAGAGAAAACCAACAGCTGACTTTAGTGCTGTCAAAGTGACGTTACACGCCCAAAAACGCCTTAAATAAGATGGCGTACATTATGATGGCATCTTATTTTGGACGTGTAACGTCACTTTGACAGCACTAAAGTCAGTTGTTGGTTTTCTGTCTCTTTTCTTAATCTTATTTTAGAAAGTGACAGGAATAAATTTAGTTAAGTTAAGTCGTGGCGCAGTCCGAATCGGTACCAATACCTATGCCAGCTTCCGGATATCAAGCGAAGCTCAGACGTTTTAAGCTGTCAATCGCCACAGTAAATAAGTCAAGTTCAGCACGATACGTAAGCATTGAACTTCGGTGTTTTAAATTAGCGGGATTGGGACCCAGGACTACGTATAATAGGTAATGAAATACACCTTAGGAAACGAGCATGCATTAACATTTGACACTTCTTTACATTACGATAGCAATTTTGGTTTAAACAGTCGCGTAGAAAAAACGATGCCACCAAAACAATTTGAACTTTAACCATTCGTAGCTAGAGTACAAATGCTATGTTGCAGAAAAGTGACAAATATGCATGTTCTTGTAAAAATCTACCTGCTTCACCTTTTGATAATGGCAGTTGTAATATTATAAGAGATTTAAGTGTACTTTTTGCAACCATCAGCAGCAAGGCTGATCGTAAAATTTTTACAGACCTTTAATCATCGGTAACTCCTAAACCGACTGGAGTTATGCAGGCAGACCTGGTCCATCCCCATCACAGAGAAGCTCTATACCCCATAAACACTGAATCAGCCTCACTGGCGGACTAAGGGGGGGGGGGGGGGGGGGGCGGAGGGGCGGTCCGCCCCGGGCCCCCAGTCCTGGGGGGCCTCCGAATCTCGAGAAGAGAATCCCTTTTTAATCAAAACCAAAATAATGACGTTTATATAGCAAGTAAAGACACAGTTTAGAGTTGGAGGCCCGGGCCTCAGGAGGCCAGAAGCAGAACAGGTTCTGAGACTGCAGTTTGAAGTTGGAGGCCCCGTACGTTAGTCATTGAAAGTCAAGAAAAGAAATAGAGTCAAAAATACTGCGAATTTGCGAGATCGCTTTGCTCACTAAATTTTTTTCAAGTTGTTATGCAGTTAGCATAATTATGAGTTCGCTTCGCTCGCTCCAGAGGCCCTGGCCTCCGGTACTGGGACTGCAGTTTGAAGTTGGAGGCCCCATAACTTAGTCATTGAAAGTCAAAGAAGGAAATAGAGTCCAAAATATTGCGAATTTGCGAGCTCGCTTTGCTCGCTCAATCTTTTTCAAGTTGTTATGCAGTTAGCATGATTATGAGCTCGCTTCTTGAAGGGTCAATGTGGTTGGAATTAGAATGTGTTTCGAAAATTTGAGCTTGCTTCGCTCGTTTGGTTTTTTTGATAGCTTTCTGTGCTTTGAGACTGAGTTCATGCTACAACCCAGTCATAATTATAGAATCGTTCGCTCCGGTTTTAATTTTATACGCCAATATACTCACCTACTCTATTTCAAGATGAGCTCTACAATCGAGTTATTATAAGCATTATATTATAAGCTCATTTCAGCTATTTGTTTAATACATCAATCGAGTTATAATGAAGCAAAATCTCGAGCTCGCTTCGCTCGGTCCTCGCTAGACACATTGCACTAAAATCTTGAGCTCACTTTGCTTGCTCCAGAATTCAGTGAAGTCGCGAGCTCGCTTCGCTCGCTCTTGGTTTTGGATGGTACCTATGTCTTTTCATAGTATACAGTTGCAGTTGCACTGTTGGTGTGTAGTTAAATCTTGAGCTTACTTTGTTCGTTCCAGATTTTAAGTCGTAAAAAAACTCGAGCTCGCTTCGCTCGCTCAATGATTTTAATTTTATTCCACTGATCTCATTATATTGCAGTAAAATTTCACTTAGCTTTGCCCGCTCAAGAATTCAGTGAAATCTCGAGCTCGCTTCGCTCGCTCTAGGTTTTACATTGTACGAATGTCAGGCTCGTTTCGCTCGCTCCGTGTTGTAGGACCTGGATCTCCCTGGGACAAAATTCTTGCTACCTATGCCTATGGAAGGAAAGGGCTCCGATGTTAAGTTTTTACCACAGCTCGAAAGAATTGTAGATATCAATTTCTGGAAAGACCGGGGGCCTCATTTAGTTTTGCCGCCCCGGGCCTCCGGCGGGCTTAGTCCGCCGCTGATCAGCCTTGCTGCCGATGGTTGCTCTCGGAATATAACAGCGATATTGAGAACACAAATAATTATCTACTTAAATTACAGGGTGTAAGGAAAAGTATAATTAAGTTTTAAACCACATAATCTACACATCAAACTGAAGAACTTTTATAAACATTTATTTATTTTATTTTATTTTATTTTAATAGGCACAGTAACAAAAGACAATATAAAACATGCTATACAAATATTATATCTAGAATAAGGCTAAAATTGCCTCTCAATAACAACTGCGCACAACATTATCTTAAAATCTAAACATCCAGTCCAGTCCAGTATTGGAGCTGGCTGACTTTTTTTTGCTCCGATCGGTTTGCTCCCATAGTAAAAGTTGTTCAGTTTTGACATATACGCACTCCTTGCGCTCGGCGCCAGGCCATTAGACTAGACGAAGTATCATAGTGTGTCACTCTTGACGGATGTCTCAATAATAAAATGTTCCTATTGAGAAAAAAGCGCGGGAATCCTCGAATCGTATAGGCGGATTTTTCAATTGGAAAATTTTATTTTAACAAAAATACTGTAAATTTGTATATATTTTCATATAAGATAGTTTATAACAGTTTGTATATATTGAGTACATAATACTTTAACTGAAGATGTCGCGGCGGACGAAAAGTAAAAAGCGCAAAAAAGATGGTACGGGCCCGGAGGTGGAGGACGATGTCAAGAGCATCCTGTCTTCGTCTGGAGCCTCGGAAGCAGATGATGCAGATAAGTCGAAAGATTTATATATTCCATATTTTGTGACAGACTATACAAGGCGTTATCCTGAAGATTCTCCAGCAGTAGAATTCGTTGTATTCCTGGAATCAACAAATAATTTAAAACCGATTGGTACAAGAGATCTATTGTCCATTTCCTCCTGCATCAAACGATTCAACAAAGGTGTCAAATATCTACGGTTTATTAATAAACACAAAATAGGGGTCTATTTTGAAAAACCTGGTCTAGCTAATGCCTTTTTAAACAACAAAACTTTCTTTAAAGATTACCAGTTTTGTGCAAGCATTCCTGCTGCCACAACTGAGGTCACAGGGATAATACGAAACGTTCCAGTAAAACTGAGTAACAAAAAGATCTTTACTATGCTGTCCAGCCAAAAGAAAATTATTTGCGTTAAGAGATTTTTACGTAAGACTCATGAAGAAAACGGATTTGTTCAGCAGCCGACTCAGACGGTAGCCATTACCTTTGCATCTTCAATTTTGCCCGACTTCGTGGACCTGGACGGATGGCGTCATGATATTTCTGTTTATATTCCACCAGTAAAACAATGTTTTCAATGCTTGCGATATGGTCATATGGCAAAGTACTGTAAGAACTCTGAAAGGTGCTCAATCTGCAAAGAAAATCACAGCTATAAAACTTGTTCTGTTCCAGTAGAAAAAGCAAAATGCATTCACTGCGATGGCAATCACATAAGTATATCCCCACAGTGTCCTATTAAAAAAAACAAGATTAAAGAAAATCAAATGAAATATCAGAAAACCCCCTTTTCAGACTTGTTTAACGAAATTAACTTTCCTTCCCTTGGATCAAAATCTAAGTCATCTCGACTAGATTTATTGAATATTCTAAATAATGATAACAAAACCCTGACCCTTTTGGTAGAGTCGATTGTAAAAATGATCACTCTTCATAAAAACAATGAAACTGCTATCTGTTCATCAAATGTTTTAGAAATTCTAAAAGAAACATTCAGCAAAAATAATTCCCCTCTTCAAAATTCACCCCATACCAATCAATAAATATAGTACAGTGGAATGCACAGAGCTTGATGAGCAATAGAAACATTTTTATAAAATTTTTATATGACAATAATATCCATATTGCAATTATTAGTGAAACATGGCTTAAACCGCATCATATCTTTCAAATTAAAGGATACAATATTGAACGTAATGATTGTGGCAATGATCATAACGGTGTTGCTTTAATCATTCATAATAGTATTGAATACAATAAAATTAGCACTTTTTATGATGACTCTTTACAAAATGTTGTAGTGCAGTTAAGCATTAAGAATTTTCGACTTTCGGTAGCTAGTGTTTATTGTCCTAGAAATACTGACCCCACATTAACAAAATCAAAATTTACTCAGTTAATTAATAGTATACCTAATCCAGTATTAATAGCAGGTGACTTTAATGCATATAATACTCTATGGGGTTGTAATTCCACGGATCCTCGTGGTAGAATTATTCAGGACTCTCTAGAAGATTGTGACTTAATTCTTTTGAATGATGGTCAAGTAACAACCACAGGAACTGACAGACGGAGACCAAATGGTTTAGATTTAACAATGGTTTCATCTTCTTTAGCTCTTAATTGCAACTGGTGGGTTCATGATGATCCACTCGGTAGCTATCATTTGCCAACTTTAACATGCATAGTTCTTGATAGTAATGTTATAAATAGTAATGATTTTGTTTCATCCCTGGGAAAACCTATAGAGCCTCATCCTAACTTAAAACTAGTTAACTGGGAATTGTTTGCAGATTTAGTTAACAGTAAACTGGAAAGCTTTATTATCAATACTGATGATCCTTTACAGTCTTATTATTATTTTTGCAATACTATTAGTTCTGCTATAGAGCAATCTGTACACAAGAAAACATCCAACGTTAGGCACACAAACTCAGTTCATCTAAGACATCCGCCAGTACCTTGGTGGAATGAAACTTGCGCTAGTGCAGTTAGGAACAGCAGAGACGCATTTATAGCGTTTAAACAAGACCCTAGTTTAGAAAAATATATAAATTTTAAACATAAACAAGCTCTCAAAAAGCTTGTGATCAAAAGGGAGAAAGTCAAGAGTTGGAAAGAATTTTGTTCTAATATTAACAGAACTACATACATTTCTAAAATTTGGAAAACCATTCGTAAATTTAATAAAACATTTGTTTCTTCTACCACTAATAGTAAATCAGATCTTACTTGGGTTAGTGAATTTTTAGAAAAATATACTGCTGATTTTGTTGATCATCCAGTCCAATTCAATTCAGATAATTCTACAACTCAATTTAATTCATATATCACTAATCCATTTTCTTTTAATGAACTTAGTGCTGCTTTAAAATCTCGTAGAGATACTGCTTGTGGTCTCGATTTTTTATCATATAAAATGTTTAGGAAATTGAACAATTCAAATTTAAATAAATTTTTAGAAGTTTTAAATGCACTTTGGAATTCAGCTATTGTACCTAAGGAGTGGAAAACTGATTGTTTAATACCAGTTCTAAAACCTGATAAAGTTAGAAATAATGCAGATTCATATCGTCCCATTGCTTTAACCTCTTGTGTTGGTAAAATTTTTGAACAGTTGATAAAACAGCGTCTTGAGTTCTACATAGAAAGTAATAAAATTCTTCCTAATAATCAATTTGGCTTTCGGCGAGGATTTTCTGCTAGGGAAAGTCTTAGTCATTTGTACCTTGACATTCAAAAGTCTCTTTTCCATAATCAGCATTGTATTTGTGTTTTTCTAGATATTGTTGGCGCTTTTAATAACATTAATTTACATATTCTTTCCTCGATTCTTAGCTCAATTGGTATACCTCAAAAATTAGTCAAATGGATTTATGAATTCCTTAACGGCAGAGAAGTTTATGTTAAAGTTAATAATCAGTTATTTGGTCCTCGATTGTGTCATAAAGGTGTTTGTCAAGGAGGTATTTTAAGTCCTTTGTTGTATATATTGTATATTCATAGACTAAATGAAATTCTAGGCTCAGAGGTGAGCAATCTACAGTTCGCTGACGATTTGGTAATATATTGCAATGGCTCCAATGCTCTAATCACTCAGAATAAACTTAATCAAGCTATGGAGAAACTTCGTAATTATTTCTCTTTTTTAAATTTAGACATTAGTCCAAGTAAAAGCAGAGTTGTTGTGTTTAACAAAGGCAATGTACATACAGCTATTAATATATGTTATGAAAGTCAGAATCTTCTAGTTCAGTCAAGTGTTAAATTTTTAGGTGTAATCTTTCAAAAATCTTTGAGTTGGGTAAAGTATGTTGATTGTGTTGCTCAAAAAGCTCTGAAATCTACTAATATTTTAAAATCTTTAGTAAGTTCTCAATGGGGTGCAGACCCTAAAATTTTGGTATTGCTTTATAAGGCAATTGTTAGAAGTCATTTTGATTATGCATTCTTTTGTTACGCTTCTGATACTAAATTAATAGACAAGCTTGATAAGATTCAAAATAAAAACTTACGTTTGATATTGGGTGCAATGTCGACTTCTCCAATTAACTCAATGCAAGTTGAATGCAATTTGTCTCCTATTATACTCCGTTTTGAATTTTTGCGACATTCTTTCATATTAAAATTATTAACTTGCGATAATAATCCTCTGCTTCAAAAGCTTGTAAGGCTTCCTTCTACTTGCTTTTTTACCAAAAATTTATCTGAAATTATACAATTTAAAAACTCTTATAATTTGTATAGTAGTGATGTTTTGCCATGTTACTCTGGCAAATTTGATAGCAAATACGGGGAAATTAAAATTCATATTGATGATACTTTGAAAAACAAATATGATGTTTATAACATGTTATCCTACTGGAGTGATTACAATCATTTGTATACAGATGGTTCAAAGAATGACGATAATGTTTCTATGGCTTTATATGACCTGCAAGTTCGATTAGGACATGGTTTCAAGATTCCTTGTAATGCAAGCATTTATACTGCAGAAGCTTACGCGATATTAATGGCTCTAGAGTACATAGAGAAATCAGAGGGAAAGAAATGGCTCATAATTACCGATAGCATGAGTGTTTTGTCAGCATTACAGAATCCTTCATTTAAAGCTAATACTCATTTTGTAATTCATCAAATAAGAGAAAAATATTTGGCACTATCACAGACGAAAGAAAAAGAGGTTATTTTAATTTGGACACCTTCACATGTTGGTGTTGCTGGTAATGAAAATGTTGATAAGCTAGCCAGGTGTATATCACGGACTCCCAATACCCCTATTAAAAATATTAAATTACCCGTTTCTGATTGTTTGATTCTTATTAAACTGAAAATTCATCAAATGTGGACATCACACTGGGAAGAGACCCTTCAAGTTAAAGGTACTTGGTACAGAGAAATTAATTCTAAAATTGTGAGACCATGGTTCACAAGAGGAACATGCGTAGATAGAAGATTCTACACTACCTTATGTCGCCTAAGGATAGGGCATGGACGTTTTAATGCACATCTTCACAGAATGAACATTATTTCATCACCTATATGCACATACTGTGACTCAGAGTTACCTCAAACTCTAGATCATATCTTTTTTGAATGTCCTCAATTTCACCTCCAACGATTACTTTTAATAGACCGGCTTATAAGCATTTATAAAGAAGCCCAGAATGTACCGCGCGCTTTACAGGATCTTTTAAAAAACCAAGAAACTTATCACGCTATATACGACTATATAAAATCTACTATTGAAGAGATTTAAGGACTTTGAATTACATACCTGACTGAAATTAATATACTAAGGAATTAAGACAGAATTTACTATTGAAGAATTGGCTAAGGCCTTATTACTGGATTATTACTGACAATTATTATTAAGGAATTAACACAGATTTTACTATTGAAGAATTGGCTAAGGCCTTGTTACCGGATTATTACTGACAATTTATTATTAAGAATTAACACAGAATTTACTATTGAAGAATTGGCTAAGGCCTTGTTACCGGATTATTACTGACAATTATTATTAAGGAAATAACACCGATTTTATTATTGAAGAATTGGCTAAGGCCTTGTTACCGGATTATTACTGACAATTATTCTACGACTGACAAGGCAGCATGGGCTCTGTTCCCTTAGCCTTTCCATTTCTCATGGATGGAAGAACTTACCAAAAAAAAAAAAAAAAAATGTTCCTATTGAAATCGTATATTTATCAAGTTTGATGGGTAGAGTATGTGGTTTAAAGGTTAATGATACTTTTCCTTACACCCTTACTTACCGACTGTGCATTCAACGGTTTGTCCATACAAAAAGTGGAATTAGGAGTGGGCACAGATGTACCTATGGGATACCGATACCGTTCGAATAATTTGACATGGATGTTGTGATATTTACCTAATACATATAATAATCATGCTTTTTGAATGAACAAAGTGTCGATCGCAGTAGTTCGCCGTGGTCGACGTAGTGCATTACGTTAAGGCTATTCTACCGTTGGCGCGCTCCATACAAACGTAGTATGGTGATATTTTCAATACTATCCAATTAAAGTCAATGACATTTTTCAAAAACAATCAAGTAACTAATCTCTATGTCGGTATGAAGTCAGATTTTCGTTAAAATATACAGTTTCAATGCTAGGATTAATTTAAGATTTGTATGGAAATATTTGTGGCACTGTAACTTTAAAACTATAAATTTTATCGAAAATCTGACTTCATACCGACATGGAAATTAGTTACTAGATTGTTTTTGAAAAATTTCATTGACATTAATTGGATAGTATTGAAAATATCACCATACTACGTTTGTATGGAGCGCGCCAACGGTAGAATACTCTTAATGCAATACAATCTGACCACTAAATAATTACGATTATTTACTTAATGTACCGTCTACTAGGCATTTAGAAGGAGGTCTCAATACAATCCTGTTATCTATTAACAATAATTATTATACTTATTTCGCAACATTTTTTTCTTTTTTCTCCGGTTCAAAGACGCTGTTAAGTCTTATAAAACATTGAGACCTTATAATTAAGTCATTCAACTTTCAATACGTTACCTAACATTAAACAAAGAGGTCAATGATAATATGATGTCGTTTATAACTTATTAACATTGTTATCAGCGAGTGCAGCAGTTGCATCAGGGTTGGAAGCCAAGATAATGCGCTCTGAAACAAACAAACAATCATATTTTTATTTATGTAACAACAATTTAGGGCAGCTATTTAATTTATTGCCCATATTCTTATACAGAGGGTGCTCAGGTATGGTTTTTTAAGGGGATGATCCCTTTAAAAACCGTCAGCATATTAATAAAGACATTTAATTTTATGTCGTCTTAGTTTTTTTTAGCATAATAAGGGTCTAAAATACAGGGTGTGAGGAAAAGTATCATTAGTCTTTTAACCACATACTATACCCATCAAATGGGAGCAAACCTGTCAGCGCAAAAAAAAATCTGCTGTTCCATACTAAACTGCAGCGCTTACTCGACTCAAAATATATAAGTAAGACAGAAGATTTTTTTTTTGTTATAGTAAAAGTTGTTTTGTTTGATGGGAAGTGTATGTGGCTTAAAAGCTAATTATACTTTTCCTTACACCCTGTATACAAGAGCCATTTACAAAGCTATGTACTTCAAAAAGGACATTGGGCTTTATGAGACTCTTGAAAAATATTTGTAAGAATGAAATTGCGCCACGCATTAATGCTAATAATATTTTTTGTCCTCTTTCTTTGTAATCGAGAGATTCCAAAGCCATAATTTACAATGTGTACATTACTGTTGTAACGCATAAGCATAATTAAGTAGCTATTTGTCAGGTAGCTAGAACGCGAGCTATTTCATTAATTGACCGCATTGTTATCGAGTGTCGAGTGTTTTGATTGCAAGCTTCAATGATGTTGGTCTTTCTTAAACGTATTTTAACAGTAGGTATACATGCGTTTTATGACTTTCAAACTAGGGGAGTGTCTTTGTTTAGACGAAGCTTACATTCAAATAAAATGCGACCATACCCGAATAGAGATTCTACTAATAATTAAGTAGCCCCTTATCATAAACCAATATAATGCTAGTTTCGTTGAAGTGTTGAAGACCATCTTAAAAAAGTTCCTAAGGTTAGGTACCTATACATGTACATTTAGGGCAGATTTGGACCCAGCCTTTTTTTACGAAAACTAAAAGCTATTCAGGACGGATGTCATAATTATTATACAGGGTCCTTCTTAATATGCTGACACTTTTTTGGAAGGATGATCAGACCATCATACTCAACAACTTTCTCTATTGGACCAACATCGAAATCGTGAAAAAAAAATCTGCTGTCCCATACATTTTGGCTCGAGTAGGTTTGCAGTTTTGTATGGACAAGCAGATTTTTTTTTCGCGATTTCGATTTTGGTCGCATAGAGACAGTTGTTCAGTTTGATGGTCTGATCATCCCCTTAAAAAAGTGTCAGCATATTAAGAAGGACCCTGTATAAACAGAAAAAACTAAGGCATTTTTTAAAAAACTTCCACATCTCCAGAAGTCCGGATTCAAAAGTAGAAATTACTAGTAAAATAGACAAATCATTCAAAAAGAAGTAGCAAAACGCAACCACGACAGCTATTTTCATCTAATATTATCACTGAGGTTTTTTTTGGTCGTTACGGAACGTATTTGGCTTGGTTCAACTGATAGTGTGTGTGATTTTGTTCTCTTCCATTATCATAATATTGTACGGTTATCGTGAATTTTAATTAAAATAAACACAATGAATGCGTAGAAGATTTAGTGGACTATCTAATAAGAAAGATTATGAGTTACACACACTTGATACAAAATGTATCATAAGGAGAAATACCTTTCCCCCAACTTCTACAGGTTACAATCAATTTACTTTTGTGTTAGTTTTGTTTCACTCTACACATATTACTAAGTTTCATTCATGTATGGGACCTCTAAGTCTGGGGTTTCAAAATTCATGGCGTCCGCCAAACTTCTTTACAGAATTATCTCTCAACCTATATATTTTTTTAAATCAGACCATCACGTAGACCAGGGGTGCGAAACTCAACTCTGACCAGCTCTACTAAGATTTTGCGCCAGCGTTGGAGTTTTCCTTCAAACACAGACTTTTACAAGTCTTCGTCGTTTTGTCGTCCATAGTTTTTACATGAAAACTCATAAGCATAAAAGTTGTTAGTTGTTAGTTTGTTAGTTGTTTGTTGTTGTTAGTTGTTAACATTTGTCAGTTTGAGCACCCCTAAGTAGTAGATATAGTGCATTTATTTTCAAAAGATCTTCTGGAAAAAAATCTTAGCCTAGAATTCTATTCTCGAATTAGAAAATATTTCAAGCAATATTCAACAAAGGGTAGTTCTAATTGAAACGTTAACGAGAGTTGATGGCGGCCAATTAATTAACCAAGGTAAAGGGCATTCAAAGCGGCCAAGTGACAGAGGTAGTAAACCTTTTTAGACTCTTCAATTAAACGGTGACCGGAGACCAATTTGTAGATGCAACATAATTTAATTTGCTTGTACGTAATTACTTGTAACTTTTGGGTTGCTTCTGGCATAAAATTGAATATAAAATGTATTGAGGTATATGTATTAGTTTCGAGTGAGTTACCGCGCTGTTGTAAAATATTGTCAAACAATCAAAATAGGTATGCGTTATTTTCGATTAGGACGATGTCGGTTCGAGTTATCACGTTTTAACACACTTGAAGCCAACGCTACCCGGCAAACAACTTGACCAAAGGGGCAGGGGTGAGGGATTTGCGTAGTAGCGCTTTCGCCTACAAATTTTATTCTATTCAGTCAAGGTTTTGCCAAGTTGTTTGCCGACTATTTTAAGGCACACACATACTATGTCATCAATGAACTAATCGCACTCTTCCACTAGGCTAGACTAAATATACCTACTAAGTACGACGACTCTCTGAAAATATTTTTTAAACCCCTCCAGAACACTAATTCTGGTCTGAGGCCAGATTATAAATGTCATGTAAACCATTTTTCTTTTTATTTCTCCCAAAGTATTTTTTCTTTCGGTCCAGTCCAGTAGGAAAGGTAGCGTGGAGCGATTGAATGAAGAAGCCACGGATATAGTTTTGGCGCGCCTTAGTAGAGACCTACTACGGTCAACCATGGACGATGACAGGCTGATGATGATTTTTTCTTTACATATAGGCCCTACTTAGCCTCTGAGGCTTAATAAAAAGTATAGGATCCGTTTGTAGCTCCGGTGAAATCGGGGTCTACTTATAGAAATTTGAAATCTAATGAGAAAATTTTACGAAATCATGTTTTCCTCTTATCAAAAACTAGATTAAGTAGTCATTAAATATGTACCTAAAAATGAAATACATCACTGTAGTAGTTCACGATTTATGCGAATTTGAAATAGGCTCAAAATTCGGAGGTATAAACAAGAAAGTCTAAGCAAACTTCTTAACTGCTTAGCTGCTTGCTAATAATTTTAAAATAATATTAAACTGCATCAAAAGCAGCGCAGGGCTCTAGAGGTTATATTTCGTGATCGTTCCGTAATGCCATGCTTCAAATTTCACATTACGTTAGCTCCGGGCCGGACTGGTGCCTGCCGCTGCCGGTACCGAACCGACGAGACGGGACCGGTAATTAGACTTTAGTCTGTACCTATCCGTTCTACGGTTTATGCTAATTATGTTTATTTTTAAAACACACGGTCTATAAGGTTACAAGTGAGCGATAGCATGAAAACTGTTTTTCAGAATCGATAATTAAATGGGAAACCTACCTGCTAGTAGCTTATTGAAGTAGACTTCTTTAGCGGCGGCGTAGTGCACTTTTTGGAATGGATAAAAAATGTTAAGAGGGCTATCGCAGTCCAGTGGCGCCCTCATCACATTAAAAAAGATTTCTCAATAAAGAAAGCCTAAATTAAAAAAGTGCTCAACAGATAAACTATAAAAGCCTTCAAGCTATTTTCATAGAATACTTTTATAGGTTTTTTAAAGGTCTTCATACAAATTAAAAAAAAAGGAAAAAAACGGCCGCTTTTGTTTTTATTCGAAATTGTCTAAAAGTGGAATGTTTAGAACCTATAAAAGTATTGTATAACAATGGCTTGAAGGCTTTTGTAGTTTTTCTATTGAGCACTTTTTTAATTTAGGTTTTCTTTATTGAGAAATCTTTTTTAATGTGATGAGGGAGCCACTGGACTGCGATAGACCTCTTAAACTCGCGTCAGGACCGTGACGTCACCCTGATCCAGGAGTCAGAATCAATGAATCGGTGGTTGAATCTTATTCGGTGAGTTCAGCAGTTGAAAATGTCAAAATTACTATCTACACTCCTAATCGGAAATTGGTGAGACATATCCCCCTCTCTTTCTGCCGCGCGGTGAAACTGTATGCCTGTTCGTGCAGTTTCATTTAAAAGCGGCATAAATTGTCATGTTTGTGTACCATAGCGCAATAAATGAATATTGTATTCTACCACATAAATGATAGTACTTTTATACTGATAATTAAAGCAATTCGTGCGAAATTATTCCCAAATCTTTCCAAAATATCAAAAATGCACAACGTTCATGTCCAAGTTTTCACTTCTGCCGGCCCTCCCGGAGTGCAAACCGGTTTTTTTTTAATCTGCATGGCTTGCAGAACATAAAAATAAGCTAGAGAGAGATAGGTTAATGAGCATTGAGAGTGATTATGTATATTGTATGTAATACCTACCTACTAATAATGATTGTTATTGTAAAATTTTAGAAATCACAATTTATTTTGTCATGCTGTTATTAAAAAGTTATTAGGTATTTTGTTTATTTGGAATGTTGATTTTTTTTATTGTGTAACTGTGGGATCAATAATGGAAATTCACAAAAAAACTGATTTTTTGTGCAAATCGCACCGATTAGAATTCCTATCGGTAGCTTATGCAGGTTCCTTCAAATAATTATAGTCTAAAACGTACAATTATTCATATCTGGCATTGAAAGCAACGGGTAACATCCCGGATCCATTCGAACATGATTGAACGTCGGCCGGCGCTTGACCTATCACAATACCAGTGATTTAACTTGATCGCTCCAGTAGTTACTCGATCTAACCGGCGCTTGCCACTTGCCCACTTCACTGGCCGCGTTCTTGCACGCAACTGTTTTGTACTTTGATAAGTTGGTTCTACTCAGTTTATATTATGAAAAAAAAAAAGGATATTTAATTTGAAAAAAATTTGAAGGTAATTAGGCCACTTTTTAAAGCTAGCGGAAAAAATACTTGTTAGGTAATTAACGCAATTACTTGCATCACATAACCTCAGTAAATGATCGGGGAAAATTATACAAGTTTTAGTTTGTTTGCTCTGGTACTTAATTAGTGACTACCTACAACGTGTTAATGAATTATCGCAAAACTAGAAAGTAGTTTGTTTAGAATCGAGAGCAGAATCGAATTATCATGGTTTCATCATAGGTTATTTTTTTCAAAATATTAAATAATTTGGTTGCAAAATTTAAAATTTTCGGAACGCGATGTCAACCCACCGCACAGGCACACTCACCCTATTTACTACCAATACAAGATTATAAAAATGTATACATGAGTACGTTAGCGCTTTCTTTCAGTGCTGAAATGATAACAAATCATTTTTGTCTTAAAACTTAAAATGCGAATAACTTTAAATTTTAACTATCAAAATAATGAAATTATTGTTTCAATCTAATTATTTTGTTATAAATCAGTTGGGGTGTATGAGGTTTTGCGTTAATTCATTAACACGTTGTATACATTATTTTACAAGTATTATTGTCACTGCCTGATTATTGTCTTTGTTTTACTTAAATATTCTATAATTCGGAAAAATGTTTGCCAACCCTGGCCTTGATTATTTAATATCATGGCTCCCATGAACTTAATTTTTTTTAAATGTTAGGTACTTGATTGGGAATGAAAATATATAATTATGTATTTTTTTCGTACCTAATGCATGTAGGACATATACCTACTATGACATCGTCTTTTCATGTCGATTGCATAGTAGAGCATCGTAGAGCATGTTTTATTGGTGATGATGATAATTCCCGAACACCTGCACGAGAGAACGCCTAAATAAAGCCACACTGGACGCTGCCGGGCTCCCCTATGCCCTATACAAGACCATCAAACTGAACAACATTTTTTGGAACCGATATTGAAAAATGGAAGCAGCTGTTTCGTACATTTGGGTCGAGTAGCCAGCCATTGACAATTTCTATGAAAACTCCAAATATTTTTTCACGATTACAATATTGGTCTAACAGTAAAATTTGTTCAGTTTGATGGTCTTAGCAACAAATTATCTAGACACATTTAAAGTACCAGAATCTAGCCTGGACTTGTATTATGATGACTAGGCAACGATATAGAATACATATATAAATACAAACATCCATGACTCGGGTACAAATATTCATATTCATCATACAAATATTTGTCCCTTACGGGGTTCGAACCCGCGACCCTCGGCACAGCAGGCAGGTTCACTACCGATCAGTGTTGCCAATGCTACGGCAATTACCGTGTTCTACGGCTTTCAGGCCAAAAAATTACAAAATCCACGGCCTACGGCTGCAACCCTGTGGCCGTAGCAGATTCTACGGCTTTTCACAAATTCTACGGTAATTGACTAATTTATTTATAAAAAAAACACTTTTAGAGTATTAGACTGTTATAAATAAGTGTATGGTTCGACTGTGTACTGTATCCAATTCCGAATCCGAATGGCAACATTGCAACTAAGTTGTCTACGGTATGTTGGCTGGGTTTTGTTCCTCTTTCTTGCTCTGAGAGCAAAAAACAGATGAGAAGAAATTGTTTTTCACACTAATAGATAAAATTTTCAAATGTTTAATTAACATTAAAAACCTTAAAACAGCACCATTTGGCTAATATTGAAAAGTGTTTCCTTTTTTAAGCAGTGACACGGCCCACCGTTGGTATTTTTCCATATAAACACGGCTTTTTTACCTAATGTACACGGCCGCCTAAAAATTTGCATTGGCAACACTGCTACCGATTGTGCTATCGGGCCGTCGAATTTCTTTCAACGATGAAATTCTATCAATCCCAAAAAGAAATAAAATCGTGAGCATAAAGCCAATACTTATTTATGCTTATACAGAATTTGAACTGTCACCCACCTGAGATCAAACGACATAGTTCCTCCCAGGCTGCCTGGGGCCGATAGCGAAGGGCCAGGCCTTCGCCCTCTTGGCGGCCGCCACGTCTCCCTTTAGCAGAGCCACCACGTCGTCCAAGTACCGCAGCGCACGCGCTTCCGTGCGCAGCGCGCGCGCCGCCATCGTGCAGCGACATGCGCGCGCGCATTGCACCTGTCAACAACACGGATAATGGGTGTTAATTTTTAGGTCTCTTTTTTAAGGTTTTTTCTTTATTTTCATGATGGAATGAAATTTCGAGTGCTTTTGTTGCTATTCTAGGATACACGCTGTTTTTTGTTTGTCTGCCATAGGCGGTCCAGTTAATGTACCTACTCGAATCTGGTTGGTTGATAAAATCAATCAGTACACAAAATTTTAAATTAATCTAAATAAAACGATTTTTTTTTCTGGTACCTAGGTATGTCGCAAGACAGCAATCTAAAAAAAATTGTGTCCATCTGGTCTGGACCACCCTGTATTATAAGTACAATTTTACAGACAAAAGAATTTGAATGTTTTTAGAAGTACCTATTCAGATAATAAGGTACAATGTTAATTTACATAATTATCTATTAAGGTCTCTAAAGACTTATGCTTTATTTAATTAATTACCGATTACAAGATAATAACTTAGTTGGAAGTAATATTTTAAAATAATGGGACTTTAATGCTTAACGTGAGAGTGAGCGTAGCGTCTCGCAATGTGGTGCAATATTATTTTAATCAACATTGAGTTATTTCGTTACGAAGTTATTTTGATCTACTCAGGCCATATTTTAAGAATGCATCTTCAGAATATGAAATACCTAAATTAAGAACCACTCTACATATCTTAACATTTTGTGATTTAATAAACTTATCAGAAAAGGGTGGCTCTGTATCTTGCAATGGGACGCATACCTATAGGCTGAAAATTAATTAAAAAAAACCCTGATGCGAAAAAAGACATCTGAGTCATGCACTGTGTTGTTCACTTTAAAAAATTGCCAACCAACCAAATTAACATGAGTTTCAAATCGTTGGTAAGACCACAGAATAGATCTAGTCCTAAAGTTTAGGACCTAAACCGTTTTACTGCTACTTCAAATATTGTGTCTATAAAATTCATAGACTTTAATTGATTAATATTCATAATATAAACAAACTTCGTTTGTATGGAGCGCGCCAACTCGAGTTATGATTAACGCTTCCACTAAACTATATATAGATAAACACCACCACCCAACATAATATACCTAGAATAGAAGCCCACTCCCTCTCATCATAATGCGTGAGAGGAGGCCTTTGCCCTACAGTGGGATCCTAAATACACATAATTTTACAGGAAGATATTGGAAATATAATATAATTACCGGAATGATAATATTTCCATAATAAATTCACTATTGATGGTTTGTAAAAATCTTACCCGTAACTTCAAGTCATATAGACAAAGAATATTCGTAGCAAAGAACTAATATTTAATGAATCCAGACATAATATAAAGTAATACAATTTTTTTTACACAATCATCAAAACCAGTGCAATAACATTAAACTAGAAAAACAGCGATGTTCAAACACGTAAATGAAAGTGGCATAGATAACTAATGAAGCATATAGTAATCGCTAATTACTTCCCAATAATAATTAATATTTTATGGCAATGGCAATGCGTGTCAGACACAGGGGATATCGAACTCTATTGTCTTTACAAAAAGGTCGTTACACTGATAAGGATCGTGAAAGTACTAATGTTTTATAAATAATCACTGATAGCAAGTTGAGAGGAGATTATTCACATAGAAAAAGTTAAGAAAATATTATACCTACTAATGTAATCGATCCAAGGTTTTTGGGACATGAGAGCTATGGAATAAGCACAAAACCTGAAAAACATTTTTTACAGTATTATTTTGATAACGGGATATCTTTTCAACTTTTCACAAAAACCGTCCATTAACACGACCAATAATTTTTCGAATTCAGTCATCCATTCTGCATGAATAGGTTTCCAGGTTTCGTGTTCACTTTGTTAACTTGCAAAGAGACTAAAAACCCACACCAGGTGAAGAGAAGTGCAAAACTAAAGAAGCTGCAAAAAGCAGTGAGGGGTTTGACGCCAGCAAGTACCAACGCGTCAGGGGTTGCGGCGAGCCACGCGCCGGGCCAGCACCTGGATGTCTTCCTGGATGCCCGCCAGCTCCTCGTGCAGGTCCCGCGACTCCGCCAGCAGCGCATCCAGCCTCCTCGCCGCCGCCGTCAGCCCAGTCTCCACACATTCACCTTCATCCTCCTCCACTGATAACGCCAGCTTTCCCATCCGCTCCCTTTCAAAAGCTTCTCTGACTCCACCACCTCGTCTCCTGAATTCTCTTAACAATTCCCGTCGCATGTTTCCACCGGAGAGCTCATCTTCTTCAGCCTCTCGTAATTCGTCAGCTAAAGATCTCTCTGTCTTTAAAGGTTGCTGTGGTTCTTGAACTTGAGTAGTTTCTTTCTGTTCCAGTTCTGGGCTTTCAATCTGTGGTTCTGGTGTCGGAGCGCCAGACAGTCCTTGTGGACTCGGCGATAGTAGAGCCCTTTGCAGGAATCTTCTTGTGTCCTCGTCTAGCGGACGCGTGAGGCCTCTTCTCGGAGCGGGACGGACGATGGCCTCCAGCGCGTCCCGCCCGGGGTCCTCCGGCCGCAGCAGTTCGAGGATCCTCGCCCGCGGAGGCGAGATGGTCGCGCACACGTCAAACTTAGACACTAGCTTGCCTTTAGCTGGGGACGTATGGATATCACCGGTCGGAGTGTAAGCGCGGAGGTTCTCGCTGAGTAAACGGTAGTTGCGTAACTTTACATTGCCTTCGGGTGGGAGGGAGGCGGTGGGGCAGTCCTCAGGGTCGGGTTCTAAGATTTCTATGTAATGGAGTGCGCCTTGCGGCTCGTCTATCGCGAGGAGGCTCATGTTCGACCGCGTCGGCCGGCGCGCGCGCACGCACTGCCCTCTGCGCGTGGAAAGTGCAGCACGCGACTAGATAACGATGATTAAATGCCGACTTTGCTTCGTTACATAAAGGGAAACCGATATTGTTTCACAAATTACCGTAGACTCGCGTGGACGCGGCGCTACTGGATGCACCGTGCTGCACGGGGCGTCTGACTGCGGGCTAATTCAATTTTATGGCTTAGAATAAATCAGTGATGCGTCCGTAACAAAATGTTTTTTCTAAGGCCTGCCACATACATGTGGAATCATTCGGGACAGAATTACAATTTCGTATGGATTTGAAATTGCGTACGAAATTCTGGAAATGGAAAATGCATACGAAATCCTATTCTGATTCCGAATTTCGTATTTTGTGTGGCAGGCATAAAGTCCTAGGTAGCTCGGAACTCGTTTTTTTTTCAGTTGGAATACAAGCTTCTTATTAATCTGTAGTACAAGTCATGATACGACTAAGGAATACAAGTTTTCGTAATATTTTTGTGGATGAAGGGCTAGCTGGCCAAAAACTCTTTATAAGTTGTAGCAGTTTCTCACCACTCCAGGAGAGCGATAGTTAGGTATGTACACACGGCGACAGATCAATCTACCCATAGTTGAACTCTATGTTCATTGACATAAGGTCGAACTATGGGTAGGTTGATCTGTCGCCGTGTGTACGTGTGTATATTATTCCTACGTTGGTTCGTCGTTTTTTCCTGTGGGTACTAACCATCTAAAATGGTAAAAAAATGAGGAAACGTCGAAGCAAAGTTCCTCACCACCCCTAAAGGGGACATGGTCGTGAATTGTGTAGTTATTAGGTTGGAAACAGAGCTGAAGTATTTGATGTCGGTCGCATTCCACGCTCGTTGCGTTTTCTAGAACCGTTTATGTTGAGTGCATCGCTGTTTCACTTTTAGAGTCGTCGACAAATGCATTTTATACTGAATTGTTCGAATGTTGCATCGTCGTTATCAGTTTCTAGCAATCTTTAATATAGTTATGCTGTACTAAGCTTGTCCGTGAGTTCGTCAGATGTGATAGTGATCTGATTCATAAATGGGCTAAAACACCATTGAAGAACTATTAACACGAAAAGAAAAAGAATGGGCTAATAAAATATTTACCTAACTTTTCAAAACAAAACCAGTTTTGTGATGTTTGAGCAACGAGGACAGAGCCTAAATATATTTTTTTCGCGATTTCGAAGTTGGTCCCATAGAGGAAGTTGTTCAGTTTGACGGTCTGATCATCCCCTTAAAAAAGTGTCAGCATATTAAGAAGGACCCTATAGATAGCTACGGAACCCTATCATAGGCGTGCTGACACGCTTTTGGTCAGTATTTAATTGTCGAAAATTGACTGCTAATAATGCTTTATTGGTAATAAATACTTCATGACATGCGTTTTAAATTCAAGAGTTCCACACCTTTGGCACTTCATGAAGTATAAAACATACCAAAGACATTCAAGATATCGCAGAAAGTGAGGTCATATTTAATGGGGGGCTTCAGACCATCAACTGAACAACTTTCACTATACAAGGTGTTACTGTGGTGGTCCTGGGTTCGAATCCCGGTTCGGTCATGGATGTTATATGTTCGTGCCGTTGTTGTATGGTTTCCATATTAAAAAGCCTATAGTGCTTATCTTGGAATCATTACAATGTATGTGCCTGTGAGCGTTATTTATTTATTTATTTATTTATTTACTAAAATAACAACAAACATTTAAGAGGTGGTTTAGACCATCAAACTAAACAACTTTCACTACGGGACCAATATCGAAATTGGAAAAGAAACGGATGTTCCATACTACTCGTAAACTACAAATCTACTCGAGCTAAATGTATTTAGTTGTTGGTCCTATACTTAGTGAAAGTTTTTCAGTTTGGTGGTCTAAACAACCCCCTTAAAAGTTTTAAATGTTTATTTTTACTTTTGTAACACATAGGTAGAGACACAGACTAATTAGAAAGAACTACGGTAGAGCCAATATCGATATAGCTCATAATATGGAATGGAACATAATGTATATGGAACTAAAGATGTGTGCATTTTATAAAACGTGTTAATGAATTAGCGCAAAACCTCATACACCCCAACTGATTGATAACAAAATAATTAGATTGAAACAATAATTTCATTATTTAGATTATTAAAATTTAAAGTTATTCGCATTTTAAGTTTGAGGCAAAAATGATTTGTTATCATTTCAGCACTGAAAGAAAGCGCTAACGTACTTATGGATTTTTATAATCTTGTTTTGGAAATAAGTAGGGTGAGTGTGCCCGTGCGGTGGGTTGACATCGGGATCAGAAAATTTTAAATTTTGCGAACAAATAATTCAATATTTTGAAAAAAATTACTTATGTTGAAACCATAATAATTCGATTCTGCTCTCAATTCTAAACAAACTACTTTTCTAGTTTCTTTCTATTTTTGCGTTAATTCATTAACACGTTGTATAGCTACGTAAGTAGAAGTAAGTACCTACTCGATTTTCTTCCACATTAATTTCAATAATGTATATCTGATTTACACGCAACATGGCGCAAGATATTTACAATTCAGAACATTATCTGTGCCTATGTATTACACGATGTTGTGGCATATCGATTTAATTAACTTGCACCGCAAGATTCTATTAGCGTACACTAATACCGCCTAATACTATAGCAGTATAGCACAAAGAACTACAAATCACAATACGTACGGTGTTACCGGACGAACACAAATCATTTTGTACAGAATCTATCTAGCTATAGATAGTACCTATACATGTCATATAGTTAGTTCGGCTGCTCGAAAATAAATCACTAAATATTCCATTTCGTTTTTTTTTTCAGGTTGATGTACTGTGTTCAAATGCATTAGAATTTAGGACCCTTTTTTAAATATTCCAGAAATATACATACTACAGATCATAATTATAGTAAAATAAATTCTTGAAAGTTGGCTCTTTCGTGGCGTATTCAGTGTTTTATTTTGGAACAGCCGAGTGTCATCTCATGACATAAAGGCAGGTATTTGAAAATCTTATTTTTTTTTATTATCATCGTTGTCATATAGGGTGTAACAAAACACCCTAGTAATACTTAAGAGGGTGCTTCAGATCCTCAAACTGAACAGCTTTCACTATGGAGCCAACATCGAAATCGCAAAAAAAAATCCGCTCTTTCATACAAAACTGCAGTACCGTCTCGACTCAAATGTATGGGACGGCAGATTTTTTTTATTTTTTCTCAGCTTTGGCTCCATACCATAGTGAAAGTTGTTCAGATTGATGGTCTGAAGCACCCCCTTAAGTATTACTAGGGTGTTTTGTTACACCCTGTATAAGCCGACAGACGTCCACTGCTGGACATAGGATAGGCCTCCCCCAAGGATCGCCACAAAGACCGGTCCTGCGTTGCCCTCACCCAACGAGTTGCCACCGCGACCGCCTTCACCAGGTGGTCGATCCACCTTGCGGGGCTCACTGCCTCTACCCACGCTGCGCTTTCCGGTACGCGGTCGCCCCTCGAGAACTCTTCGGCCCCATCGGCCTTAGGCATAGGTTCTGCGAACAATGTGCCAAACAATTTTTTTTGGATCGCTCCCATAGAAACACTTCGGCTGATCAGCACTTTTGTATGGAAGGTCCATAAAAAATAGGGTGTATACTGTATAGGTAGGTATCCTTCCGCCTTCGTTGATTTATTTTATTATGGAGTAAACGTTTTTCAGGATTCATGTAGAGTTCATTTGGTAACACTTCATTTTTAACACGCTTTTATTAAAAATAATTTCGAGCAGTTGTCATACTGATCTACTAAGATTCCGATGGGAATGAAAATTCAAGAAAACATTTGATTTAAAAAAAATACTATCGAAATGTTGTTCTTGTTTTCAAACAGAAATTAGATTAACGTTTTCAATGCGTAGGTATAATTTGAAAATGCACAATTCAGAAGCAAATAACATTGTCTATTATAATGCCAAACAGACTCATCACAGCACAATCAACAATTAACTGACACGGAATTACAATCACTACGTACATTATCATACCCGCATTATCATTATCACAGATAAAGTGATAACGATGGTCGACGTCAGATATGTAGAAACACTTCCAAATTTCGGCAATCACTTATCATCAGCGGTGGTCTGGGGTACCAATGAACAGCACCGGTTGTCACGGCTGAGAGGTATTCGAGACCTCTGCTGATCCTGGACCCCCCTCTTTTTTATCTTCAATCCCTTTTTTTGAAATAATCTTGATTGATTTGGGTAATTAACCGATCGATAATATGAAGGTTGATGAATTTGGGATACAAATTGCATCGAAAAGTTTTTTGCTTGCTTATGATTTTAATAGAGGATGTGCCATTTTTGGTGGATAGTTTTTGTTGTTTAATTTTTATTAATGATTATGGTAGAGTCACTACTGTTCACGATTAAATGGGGTAGGAAGAGACAATCATTATTTCATACGACTTCCTAATTCCTACCTATACATGGTGAAATTGATATCATTGGCATCCTTTACCAACCTTTTTCCTTTACCTTTCCTTTACTTTCCTTTACTAGAGTCTACCCATCAAACTGAACAATTTTTACTATGGGAGCAAACCGATCGGAGCAACTAAAAAATCAGCTGTCCCATACTAAACTGCAATGCCTACTCGACTCAAATGTATGCAACAGCAGATTTTTTAGTTGCTCCGATCGGTTTGCTCCCATAGTAAAAGTTGTTCAGTTTGATGGGTAGACTATTAGTTTAAAAGGATGCCAATGATATCAATTTCACCCTGTATATACAACACTATAGGTACTAATAAAATTATTTAGGTTTTGCACCTCTGCTACGTACTCCTAAATTAGTATTCTTTGCATCTGCATATCATAACTAATTTTACTTAATTTGTTTATGAAATTATCATTACACAATTAAAATAATTGCAGCCAGCCAAAAATTTTTGTAACCATTTTTAGACTACCTTTTCGGAACCGATATTTGAAGCCTGGATAATTTAGAGAACGAATTAGATCGTCGACTGAACGAATATATCTGACCAACACAGAAATCGCGAATAAAAATAATCTGCTTTTTAGCTTATTCGTGGAAAACTGCAATATCTCGACCCAAATGTATGAAACAGTCACAGACCACACTTCATTTTACGTACAGCATCTATATTAGTCATTATCCAATGCTACATCTCCCTCGAGATTCAGATGCCAACAAAGACCAGCTAATCCCACCATTCTTTCATCCTATAGTCAAATGTCAAAAAGATACCTTTATACTTCGAGTGCGCTTGAGTCGAGTCGAGTGTCACTTGTTTTATAAGTGGTTTATAAGTGTAGCGGGGTGTAGGGGCGCGGGGGGCGGGTGCGCGGCAAGGGTTCCTTCCCGACGTCAACTTGACAAGTCGGCGTCAGTCGAGGAGGCCGCACGAGGCAGGGTTCGAGACTGGTACCGACTTTAGGGAATACCGCTTATCTTATCTTAGTGACATTTTTATTTTTTCTCATTAAATTTGAGTATTTTAAGGTAAGGATAATGGTCCCCAGAAAAGCAAAACCAGCGTCGAGGTAAATAGAGAAGAAGGTGGCGGGAAGAAATTGGTCGCTTCATTAGGAACTAGGCTGCTATCGAAGCGCAGAAAAGGGACTTTTGGAGAGAAAAGAGGGGGTTTTGCGTTAATAATCAGACAGCGATGGCTGATAATTAATTTCAAGCTGAGAAAAGTTTTGCTTGCGCTGAAGAATAAATTCTGATGCATGAAGACCCGCGGTGGACTAGTGCCCTTATTACCTCACTATGACGTCATACTGTTCAACTAAAGAGTAGGTATATCGTCACACCTCTTTCTCAGTGGCATAGGCAGAGATTTGGGTGTGCCATTTACCTACCACGTTCCTTTAATCCCTCATTCACATCCACACATTTTCTCATTACATACCCACCGTTATTGAGTACTACGTATCTCTCTTTATGTAGGAAGCTGTTAGGATGTAATCGATTTGATCAGAGTGTTCTACGTCTCCTACGAGGTTGCTCTCTGCCGACACGTCCATTCAGATTCGCACAATTAGATCTCTTTTGCATATTCTGTTATTAGCGGCCGTAGCATGGCAGCGATACAGCACTATCGCGTCTTTAACTCTCTTTCTATTGGCGCGTACGAACTAGATAAGAGGGGTAATGGCCCCGATTCGGACTGTGCCACGACTTAACTTAACTAAATTTATTCCTGTCTATTTCTAAAATAAGAATAAGAAAAGAGACAGAAAACCAACAGCTGACTTTAGTGCTGTCAAAGTGACGTTACACGCCCAAAATAAGATGCCATCATAATGTACGCCATCTTATTTAAGGCGTTTTTGGGCGTGTAGCGTCACTTTGACATCACTAAAGTCAGCTGTTGGTTTTCTGTCTCTTTCTTAATCTTATTTTAGAAAGTGACAGGAACAAATTTAGTTAAGTTAAGGCGGTTGCAGAGGGGTCAATTTTATAGGAAACTTTGACGCACAATACGCGTAGACGGTATTAATATAAGTAACTTTGTATATATGGAAAAATAGGTTAGAAAATCTAGATTTCGCGTATCAAATAACATTTGCAATTTATAATATAATTACGAAGATATAAAGCTTTGAAATTTTTCATACAACATTTTCAAAGCTTTATTATATCTTCGTAATTATAAATATCTTGGACAATGTGATACGCGACATCTAGATTTTCTAAACTATTTTCCCATATGCAACGTGTTAATGAATTAACGCAAAACTAGAAAGTAGTTTGTTTAGAATCGAGAGCAGAGTCGAATTATCATGGTTTCAACATAGGTAAGTTTTTTCAAAATATAAAATAATTTGTTTGCCAAATTTTAAATTTTCTGAACCCGATGTCAACCCACCGCACGGGCACACTCACCCTACTTATTACTAAAACAAGATTATAAAAATGTATCCATGAGTATGTTAGCGCTTTCTTTCAGTGCTGAAATGATAACAAATCATTTTTGCCTCAAAACTTTAAATGCGAATAACTTTAAATTTTACTATCAAAATAATTAAATTATTGTTTCAATCGAATTATTTTGTTATAAATCAGTTGGGGTGTATGAGGTTTTGCGCTAATTCATTAACACGTTGTATAAACGGAATTAATAAACGTAATATACGTTTATTAATTCCGTCTACGCGTATTGTGCGTCAAACGTTTGTATGGACTGAAACCACCTTAAGTCGTGGCACAGTCCGAATCGGGGCCAATATCCTTATCATAAAATTCGTTACAATACGTTATGGGGTGCTTCAGACTATCAAACTGTAAAACTTAGGTATACTACGGGACCAACATTAAAAACGCGAAAAAAAAAATCTGCTGTTTTTATGCACCTGATTTTTTTTCGCGATTTAAATGTTGGGTTCCTAGTGAAAGTTGTTCTGTTTTGTAGTCTGAAGCACCCTGTTCGATATGTAACGCATTTAATTTTACACCCTGTAATCTGTATAGCCGCAAACAGATGTAATATTTTAGGTTCATCATCATCATCATCATCAGCCTATGAACGTCCCACTGCAGGGCACAGGCCTACCCTCAAGGAGGGTGTATGGGCATTAGTCCACCACGCGTGCCCAATGCGGGTTGGTAGACTTCACATAAACATCAGAATTTCTTCTTCAGTGTATGCAGGTTTCCTCGCGATGTTTTTCCTTCACCGTTTGAGAGCAGTCGGTTTTACGTACATAAGTTAGAAAAACTCATTGGTATGGCAATATTTTAGGTTAAATTTCAAACACAATGTAAGTTGTTCATGAATAAATAAATCTGAAACAGAATTAGAACAGCCGAAGCGAATCTTTCTAAATTCTTGTCACAAAAATAAGTAATCATAAGAAGATAATACAATAAATAAATATAAGTTTCATTTGAAGAAACAATAAAGTGAAGGCGGCTTGATACTCAAGCAAGACAAACAATACTTCAATTACTTATTGCGGACCTAGGTTACCTAGGTAATACAGTGGTCTAGAAACGTAATACCTAGCACTAGACAAATAGCTCAAGAAAAATACTCTTCTCTTATAGCGTTTATAAAAGCTTATACAGGTAGAGTCAGCAATAAAAATACCGTAGATAAATTGGAAAACGTAGTGAAAAACAAAATAAAATTGTCTTTGCTATGATCGAATTATTTTTATCTTGCAGATAGAAGATTGATTTCTTGGCTCAGATATCCGGACTCTACTTTAAGATTGAATTTTTTTTTTCTACCTTATCGTTTCAATGAAAAACGTAGGAAATGCGAGTCTACACAATATATATTTTTTTTAATATTCCCATTAAAACTTTGTAATTTTCTTTTTGCCGGAATTTTTAAAAATTGCCGTCAAACACTATAAATAGGATGATCTCGGACATCTTGTCTTGGACATTGTTAAAATCTAGTCATTATAGCCATGTAAAATCTGAAAAAAATCACGAGTTTTAGAAATAAGGTGTAGAATTGTAGATGGCGGGAAAATTATCAGGTTGGCACTACTTTGTATAGTTTTATTTCTGTCTATTAAACTGATCTTTAGTTCTTTGCTACGTGACTACATACTTAGTAAGTGTCAGATGGTTATACTGTATGTATGAGGGTTGTACTGGTTAAACATGGATCGTAGACCCATGTAAAACGACTAATTGCCTGAGTCCCGACTCGCACTTGGCCGGTTCGATACAAGAACATCGTCATATAACTAATTGACATGAAAAGAAAGAAAGTAAAATAAACTGAAAATGTAGTAGTAGAGTTAACATTAGACTGTGATGCTGACCGTACTTGCATTGCCGTCAGTTTTATGCAAATGAGTAAAATGACATTAACAGAGAGCCGGCTCGGTTGAGACTTGATAGAGTTTGCATTCGTGCTAGCTGGGTTCAATTCCATCCATTAAAATGTAGTTGTTTTAGTTGGAATACTTATTATATTTAGTTAAGCAGCTGCAAAGAAAATTTTGCTCTTATTAAACCTGACAAAATGTCCTACAAAACAAGTGGTATGAATTTTTGTCATTGGACTAATCTTGGAGGGCAGGGCCGAGAAAGTAACAGCATTTCAAAAATTATGAAATTCGTATGGCGACCCTCATGAAAGTTGAAGATAAAAACAAAATGATTTCATATTCTTAATTAGCGATCCCGAAAACCCCCAGATACAAATTTTCAGTTGGTTCGGGGAACCTTTAAAAGCTGCGGTGGCGTTTGAAATTTGCATGGCAGCCATTTTGGATATCGCAATTTTGGATTTTTTCCACCGCCAACCAAATCTGACCAGGGTCCTCTATGATATTTGTTCGAGGTCCATACCCTGTCTGTCATAGTTTCCGCGGTCCGTTGACCTGATCAGGAGTCGACCTTCCGAAGAAGTCAAAGTTTTCCCTGTATCACCAAGACCATAATATGATGTTGTCTGATCATCCCCTTAAAAAAGTGTCAGCATATTTAAAAGGACCGTATATACGTCCCACTGCAGGGCACAGGCCTACCCTCAAGGAGAGTGTCATGTCCGCTAGTCCACCACGCGTGCCCAATGCGGATCAGTTTTCACCATTTGAGAGCCAATCGGTGTTACGTCCATGCGGATTCAAACCCGGAACCCTCATGATCGAAGTGTCCATAATACCTCATCGCAACCACGCCAATGTATGTTGCCCCCTTATCCTTCCCTAAACTTAACCCCTAACCACTTGTTGCAAATAGAACCTTTATTGTGAAAAGATAGTAATTTTCAATCTTATCTTACAGCACGGAATATATAAGAGTTACACTTACAGTTAAGTATCTATGTAGTTTATATCTTATGCAACGAGAAATCCTCCAACTTAACACCTAATGGAGAAGAACCGCTAATGGAACTTAAAGTGTTATAAATAGGCCATATTACCCACTTTAGCAATACAATATGGTTTAAAGGCCATTCTCAAAGGGATCTCTTTGAACAGCTCTCCTAAACTCAACGAATATGGCCAAAACCACTATATGTAGAGGCACAAATAATAGGTTTTATTACCACATGATTAAATTACGGCCCACTTTGCCAATGTAGTTTAAGCAGTGTAAGTGCACAGGTTCCAAGTATTCTCATAGACATAGAGCCGGCAAGTTTTCCCTGAATTAGTGCGGCGTGGTCGTTCATTCACTCAGAACGAGTGAGTCATTAGGTTCACTACTCACTCCTAGACATGGAGTACTACGGTATGGATGCCGGGTCGGGGTTGCCATAGGACTAGGTCATATTTACTTTGATTCCCAACATGAAAATTGCACAATTGAAGCCTATTTTAGAGGAATTTCTTTCGGGGGTTTTATCTACTGATTAATATGATGATTAAAGGATAACTATTATTGGAATTGTCTGGGACTGCTGTTCTTACTTGTGTGAGTTGATTACTACCCCTACTTCTGTGCCTCTGAATTCTTTTCCTGATCTCTCAAAAGAGTTTCAGAAGTTGTCCTTTGACGTTTCTTCATGAAGAAATTTATTTTCCAACATCCAAAAACCCTGTGTACCCTAGCAACCCCATGGCGTGGGTCCGTGGTGTCGTGACGCATGCGTGCTGGCAGGTCGGTCGATACGACGCTCTAGGCGGCAGTCCGCGCCGCGCCGGGCCTCAGCGAGCCCGCGCCGCGGCCATGAGGGCGCGCGCGCTCCTTTCCTTGCTGACCGCTGTCCTGGCTGCGACCTGCTCCAGCCATGCCGAGAAGAGCAAGTTCTGTAAGTCCTTGGGCCTTATTACAATAGCTTTAACACCATCGCCGTGCACAGGGTTAAGTTTCGTAAATTTTTCTCGTGTTTTTAAGGAACCAGTTCTTGGTATAATGGCGGTTGGATTCGGATTTGGTTTTAATGAACTACCTATGTCATTACAGAAATAGATTACCATTACGGGTCGATAGAAAATTGTTACTTAGGTACTTAATTTTGTAATAAGGTGTTATTATAACATTTGCGTGTATGCTATCTAAATGAGTTTCAAAACTAGGTTATGCTAAGGTTAGCTCTGTCCGTATGTTAAATTGTGTTTTCTCTTGTTACGGTCTGAAATAGGTCACGAAGACAATAGTGTGGAATAGAGTGGGGTGTGTGTGTGTGATTCCGTATTCAATTCATTACGCCGTTTTGTGGGCGTCTTTTACATTCGGGTAGTTTACCCTTAAATGATACGGCGGGCAATCTATACTAAGCACATGCCATAAAGACTTTATTAGGTTCTGTCTGGGAACGGAGGGATTGCAACAAATGTTTGACAGTATTTTTCATAACTTTTTTTTAACTTATCATTACTTTATACTTAATAGGTCACTCATATCTGAGTAACCTAAGTAATAAAACAAATTAATCAAATCACATTTTACTATCACAAATACTTTACTTATTACCAAAATACTTATTCAGTTTCTGCCAACCTTCGTTCAATTTATTTGCGATTTTATCCACTGGCCCTGGACCCCCGCAGTGTCTGTGCGGTCCAGCGAGGAGTACCGTCTCTCCTGTCACCAGCTTCAGGATTTTCTCCACGTTGACATGCGAACCGACAGCAAGACTCGATCCTGAAGAACTGGCAGCGACTGTCATCTCGTTTGGGAGACCAGCTATCCTTGCAAGGTTGACTTCAGTCTGGTATCGTCCCACGTTGGAGACAACTAGAAGCGACCCGGTTCCACCCCATCTGAGTACCGCTATAGCTTCGCCTAGACGTTTTATCTGAAAAGTTTTATTTGAAAAACTTTAGCATTTGCGAGAGAAGTTCTAATTATTCATAAAATAAAAATCTTTCTCTTTTTAGGCTGTTTCGAGTCCCGTTTCTGGGAAAAGGTCTCCCCCTATGGCAATGAGAGGGGATCCCCTTCTAAGAATTTTAATACCTACTTACAACCTTAATACCTCTCTCTGAAGAAGAGACCCTAACCTTTAAAGGGTTGTCAGGGACTTTGCCGTAACCACAAAAATACGTCTATTCTATTTATAGCAATTAAGGATTTCAGGAAATTATCTTGGACATTGTCACACAGACCAATCCAGTCTAATTTAAAATACCAGAATCATGTATACACAAATGCGTATGACTACACAATGATACAGATACAAATATCCATCATACATACATTTATTTGTGATACACAGGTATAAATTATATGATGGTACAGTCGCCATCAGATATATCGTAGCATACAAGGTGTCCAAATATTTCTGAGCAGTGCTAATTTTCATTAAATTCTTTACAGTAAATGTTACCAATTATATCTAAACGTGTATTTTGTCATAAATATCTGAACAGCGAATTTTCAATAATTTCTTTACAATGTTATTTAAAATTAAAATGTAAAAACAACGGAGTAAGGTTTTTTCCGAAACTGTTCAGATGTTTATGACCACCCTGAAGTGCGTCGATATATTTGATGTTCTAGGCGTTCCTATATTTTTGATTGCTTATGAATAGGTAAAGAAATTATTGAAAATTAGAACTGCTTAGAAATATTTGACCACCTTGTTTGCTACGATATATCTGCTGGTGACTGTACATGCATTGTTTAGTGTCACTGTGATTAAAAATTAAATTAAAATTATAAATGTATGAAACTAAATGACACAGACAGAATTAGTAATTAATGCGCAAACCTAACACAAGTTTATAACATAACTAGCTGTTGCCCGCGACTTCGTACGCGTGGACTTGGGACTTGTTTATGGGGTTCTTTTTGTGGCCTATGTAATATTTATCCATTATATTTCATGTTATCAAACGAATAATTGAGGAACGTAAGAAGATACGATTTCTTTTATAACTTTATTTAGATTTTACAGAATTAACAAACAGTGTATATAGTTAGTTGTACCGGTCCGTTGGTGTTCGGTCCCTCGATCTTGAGCAGCACGTCGGCAAACTCTTGAGCGTGAGATTTGCCACCAAGATGGACCCGCATATTTTGCATGAGGCGCAATTTCTGTACTCCCGGCTATAACACACAGCGCTTGATGTTTACAGTTTCTACAGCTTTCTTGTACGCCATAGCACACTCATCCCAAATATCGGGCTTTGTTACTGTTACGTAACACACGACACACAGGCGTTTCCGTGCTGTCTAAATCTATAGAAAAATCTTGAGGGTGGTATGAGCCGTTTTACCGCCAGGAAGTAATGTGGCAGCGATCCCTGAAGATGCTACAGCGAGGGCGATCTTGCTTTGTCGTCTGATTTCCGCTAGAAGCATTGTATGGTAATAATTTGTGCAATCAAGAAAGCCGCAACCCTTTTCAGAAATTTTTAAAAAAAATTATGTTTGATAGTAGGTAGGTTTATAATTGTTACATAGGTACTGGTCGGTACCTTTTAGTTATTCTTCATAGTTATACCTTCAGGTTCAGGTTCATACCTTCAGTTATTAAACCAAAAATCTAAACATTATTTATTGTAATTGTTTATTTTCACCAATAAAAACATGTCAACGTAGTTGTCAACATTGCCCAAAGAGAATGGACATTGCCAAAGAGAATTTAGAAGTTAAGACTCGTTTACACAGTGCGAGCTGCCTGGCTAGTAGACAGCTACTCGGTTTGTCTACTCGTACGCCAGTAGCTCGGCTCGTCTTTGCTGTCTACACGACACCTAGCTACTGCTCAGTCCGAGTCGAGTCGCGATGTCGAGTAAAAAACTTATTGTCAGAAGACCATTTATCCGCAGCCATTTCGAACTCGATTTCGTACGTAGGCGTAGCACACAAAAAAAACACGTGCGAGCTACTGCCGAACGCATCCAAATGATGCGAGCGGCGACCGAGCTGCTGTCATGTGCGAGTTGCTGCCAGGCGAGCAGCTCTCAAACAATGTTGAAGTAACTCGGATGCGAGCTACTGAACAACTCGCACGTACAAATTACTCGTAAGCTTAGATTAAAAACTTTTCGCTTACGCTGAAAGATGTACCCTAGAAATGAGAGAGCGATAACCAGTTATGAATACTTATGTAAACAAAAAAGACAGATATATTATTTTTTGTTTCAGTCACCGTGGCCGGTTTTTTTGTTTGGCAAGATTTCAAACCACTGTCCACCTATGGAATTTGGATGACATCTTGCCAAACAAATCTTCTTTTAGTATGCAAAAGTCACGCTATTGTTGTTTCATGTGCGGCCACGTTATGTTACATCTAGTTACTATATCTATGCTCGTAAGTTACGTCCAGTCCAACAGTGCGAGTTACTGCAGTAGGTACAGCTACTCGGAAGGCTTACTCATACGCTAGCTTACACGGTGTAAACCAGCCATTATTCTAAGGTTTCGACCATAGACATAGGAAGCGTAAAGGTTTTAATCTAAGGTTTCGACCTATTTTCAACACAAATTATGAAAGCCCAATTTGTCAAAAATATGTTGAGCTCTATCAGCTATGAAAAATATAAAGCGATAAAGATCAACATTGCTGGTTATAGTGGATCTCTGAGGCATAATGACTTTGCAATGTACCCAATACTGTATCAGAGGTTTTTGTTGCTGGTTTACTATTTCTCGGTCATTTTTCGAGATGTTTTTTATGTATTATGTTATTCCGGGATATAAACTATCTCTATACAAAGTTTCGTCAAAATCCGTTCAGTGGTTTTTGCGTGATGTGCGTTCAAACAAACAAACAAACAAACAAACAAACAAACAAACAAACAAAAAAGTTAAAAACCTTTCTAACATGTCCAGTTACTGATTTTAAGTCGCCCTGGTTGGTTTTTTTCCAAATATATTCAATGTACAGACTTTTTTGCGTTTACGATTTTATTATAGGTATAGATTAGAACATTGATTTATGGATTTTGATGAAAATTAAATATTATGTCAAAGGTAAGTAATCAATGTCATAATATCTACACTATTACAAAACTGAAACAGAAGTGCATTCAAACATTGAAGACATTCACAAAATGATACAGAAAAGTCATGTATACATTAATTGCAATACAATCATCATTCAAAAAATCTAAAACGGAATAATACATTCATATTCACCATTAAAATATTTGCCCCTTGTGGGATTTGAACCTGCGACCCTCGACTCAGCAGGCAGGTTTACTACCAATCTTAGCTTTGAGGCCGTCGATAATATGACAAATTCAGGTACCACAAACCACAAAAATCTCTTAGTCAACTGGTATGATCACCACAGAAGTTGGATAATCTATTCTAAGACTCTACACATAGGATTTAAATCTTGTAAAAATAGCAAACCTACCTCTACATGGGGACCAATGGCCGGTGATTTCCTCATAGCAGCTGCAACCTTCATTACTCCAACATGACTGAAGTCATTTGCGAACTCAGTCTTCGCATTGGCATATCTATAATTCGGTGCCAAAGGAAGCCATGGATCTCCTGTGGTGAAACCACCGTTAGCCGTCTCGGCCCATGGGAATGGTGCCGCGGAAGGTGCAGGTGGACTTGGCCAGCACTTTGATGATGTTGCCCACTCTAGGATCGTGTCGGCTGTACCCAGTTCGTCTCCTTGTTGGATGATGGCTGCTCCTGGCAGGATCAGGGATAAAAGATTGATGGCATCTACCATTTCGCTGCCGTAACGTGTTGCTATACGACTTTCGTTTTGTGAACTAGTCTGGAAAAAACTAAAAGGGTCAAGATTTTGATACAAGCATATGAGCATATTTTAGGGCTTCCGAATAACGTGGACAAGAGACTATATCCCTTAGTCATCTCCTACCATAACCTCGGGAAGAAATGGGTGATATTCTTGGGCGGAAACCTACTGCAAAATTAACTAATTTATTCTGATGATACACACATAAAGTCACGACCATAATCTCTTTCCGGGTGATCTGAGACTTTACTACATCTACCGGCCACGAGAAAGAATGAGGACAATTCTAAAAACCACACGGTTGATGACCTAATTAAACAAAATGCGTTCTAGTCCTTCAAAACTACCTATTTGTTGTTTTGTTTTTAAAACACTATAAAATAAGGTCGTTTATTATAAAACTCACAAGCCAAGTGGGCGCCAAATCCTGAGGAGCGTTTAAAATGGCAGCATAAAAAGCAGTTCCTAACTCAGGAGTAGATTTCCTGGAAGCATCAGTCAAAGCTCTACTTAGTACGCTGTTCGCCCCAGGGGATCCATCTGCGTAGTATTTTGCTGCTATTTCTGGTGGCAATGAAGATTCCACCAGAATTACTCTGCAAATAATTTTAAAAACTGTAGATAATAAAAAAACTGTCAGTGTAAAAACTGCTAAAAGAACAAACCGAGGTATACCGTACCTAAAAGAACAACAATTGATGAGTAAACGTCACATTTGAAATGTTTGCTATTTTAGATGCAATTTGCCTTCTTTACGTTGCTGAAAGAGAATGTAACCATAATAGCGATAAGGAAATAAGCTTGACCTTTGCACACTATCTACTCAGTCGTAATCATCAATAATAAACTAGTTCTCATAAATTGATATAGAAATAAACATCCACTTTTATATGACCCCAGACTGCCCACTAGAAGGGGTGACAGGATTACCTGCCACACTGGACAGAATTGGGGCACTGCTAGTTAAATGTGGATATTCTAAATATGATATATGTAGAATACCTCTGACTACCCCTCGGGGAATACAGTCGTGACCATATTATACAGAAATAAATATTGAACTCACGGAACATCCAAATTGGCAGATCTAGCGCAACTCAGAGCTTCAGCTGCCATCTTCTTCAGAAGCTGCTCTCCACAGCTCGTGTCTTTAGGGAAGTCAGGGTTCAGGAGTACTCCAGAAACTCCTCGTTTTAACCAGATACACTGGGCTGCAGAGAGTGCTGTTGTTGCAGTCTCTGAGCAAAGATTCAGGACGGCTTCGTTGTTCCTTGAGGCCCAGTAGGCGTTTCGAGTGTCATGCCAAACCCAATCGACACCCTCTTCTAACTGTGAAAAGAAGTTTTTAAGTTACAGACCTATTGATTGCCGAATGATATTTTTGTAAGGTACAAATTCAATCTTGAATAAATATTCAAGTACTGCCATCTCGTATCGTTTTCTAATTATCATCACACTTTTGTTTATTTATATTCGCTGCCACTCCACATTAAATATCTTAGTGAATGCTTTTTCACTACGAGGATAAAAATTCCGTGTTTATTCTATCATACCCAATACTTCTTTCCATCAATCAATGTCCAAAAGTCAAATATTGACCAATTCGACATGATGGAGTAGTATTGCTTTCAAACTTGATCTTGATCTCTCGAGTTTCAGTCAGCTTGGGGACTACTTTAAACTTTTCCTTTGATATAGTATAGTTTTCATTAATTTTATTGTCCACGTTGACAACGATATTGTGCAATACAACTTATATTAAAAGCCCATCAAAACTTTATTCTGGAAAATTATAGTCTCATAAGGTATCGTGAACTTCGACTACACATTTTATGAGTTGAAAACTTACTTAATGGGCAGCGTGGCTGTTTAGTTTTAATGGCCTATTAAAAACTTGTGCTGGGTACCTGTGGTGGTTCTTCAAGTGTACCATCTTTCCATAGGATTGTATCTTGGAACCCTGGTGTTTTCGATGCACTGGAATTGAACCATTCTGAAGAAGCGCTGACTGTTTGCAATGATAAAGTTATTACAACTTTCAACTCTGCAAACACGTTTAGGATATGTTTTATATTATACATCAAGAAAGTTTTATATATAATCAACCATGAGTCAAGAAGATGTAGCTATAGCTAGGAGAAGGTTGGACTCAATGGAAATTTTTGAGAGAATCGGCTGATGATTTTATATACATTGTGATTTTACAAATCGAAATAAAATGCACACCGAAACAGTAAAATTCACCATCCTGCTCATTAAACAATCTCATTGGATTACTTTTCTTCAGCTTCAGTGTATTATTTAGTTTGGTGAATCATCATTCCCTTTCATACTCATCACAACATCTTTTTCAATGTTCATCGTGTAAACTCACCCAATTTCTTAGTCTTTTCCAAAAAACCAAGGAAGTTATCAGCATTTCCATATCGTTGATCGATCTCAGTGAAGTCCAGGGTGCCCGGCTTGGAGCAATCAGGACTCTTGCTGGAGAGTGGAGACAGGATAACGGCATCGGCTCCTAAGGCCAGAACATAGCTGATTTGTTTTGATGCTCCTAGAAAATAAATTATCACAATAATGTCATGCTTTCATATTTTGGCATGTATAATAATAAGTTAGGACCTAAAGAGAAAAGATGCAACTTGTATTGGGTCAGTGTGTTTTACGGCCACATATAATTTACGTCACGATCACAACGATATTTCAAATTGATTTGAGTACCTATATATTAAATCTAATTGGCCTTATTAGTATTTTACCTATTCAAGATAAAATAAACAAGAAAAAAATAAATTATACAAAAAAGAAACAATAAATAAAAAAAAATAAAAAAAAAAATTAATACAGATTAATTATACAGGGTGTACGTGACAGCCTAGCAAATACTGAAACCCATACATTTTAGTCTGGTAGGTACAGCACTTTTGTATGGGACAGCAGATTTTCTTTCGCGTTTCCTGAGGTAGGCTCCATAATGAAAGTTGTTTAGTTTGATCGTCTGAATTCACCGTTTCAGTATTTGCTAGGCTGTCACTTACATCCTGTATATGGCTTTTATATTCAACCTTCTGCTTTATCTACCATCGCTATTAATGCAAAACAGATTCATTTAAACAAGACATTTACAGTAATAAAGATTAGGTAAATGTACGTAATTGGGATAAATATAGAATTAAAATGTAAAATATATCAGTACTTAAATTCAACTTTATTTTCTTTGGTTTAGAATAGGATCAATAAACCTTTAAATAACGGCAGCTGGATACGCAAAATAAAGATGTATAAAAAGTTCCCAAATTTTTTCACAGGGTCCTGCCTGTAGTAAGCAGTAGTAAGTAGCATAAGGCTAGCATAAACAAAGCCGGATTATGTTATGTAACAATATACATCACGTTCCTATCCCCTAAACCACCTCCATTACTATCTCCGAACTTAAACACAAGGATTAAGAATCATCTACCAAGATGCATCCCCTAGGTATTCATTTCACCTCCACAAGAGCACAAGCAAATATAAATTTTAAACCGACGTCCTTACCGTTCAAATCTCCCAGACCGTCTCCATCGCTGTCTCTGAAGGAGTCCACCAAGATCCTGTAATATACAGAGGTGGACCACCAGGGTGCGTCCCCTGCGGCACTCCTCAGTACTGCAGCTAGCACAAGCGTTGGGAACCACATGGTAATGAGTAATGAGATGGTAATGAATTCTGAGCTGTGACCTTGATTTAGTGATGGAATGGTATTGCTATTATTGGCATTTTGTCAAAGGTTTCATTTAATTACTATTAATATGAAAATTAAAGCGCCTTTTGTAAAACGTTGGCAACAATCAACTATGCATGTATAATGCTTTCAATAATTTTGTATAAGTACATACGTAGCACACCTTCAGGTGTATTTATATTTATTAATATTTACCCACATATGTAGGCGAGAGGCGACTAAGGGCTACAAAGCTATCAATTATTGTAACACCATTGTAATACAAATAATCATAATTCATAGCAACTAAACTATTCTATTCTAATATTTTTATTTATTTTTAACCAACCTACCATTATTAATTTTATCTTTTAATAAATAGATTTACTTCTATTTAATATTCTATTCTATATTCTTCTTCGATAAAGATTGTCGTAGTTTATTAATTTTACCTAAGATCACCTCTATTTCAAACCCATTTTACAAAGAGGTAACCATCCATTCAGAAGCCCATAAGAGTAGTTAAAGTTAAATTATTACAAGAATAAAACCATTACCAGACCAAAAAGTGACCATACATCACTATGTCCACCGGACGTGACGCAGGACTATTGTGGTGTCCGTCTGTCAGCGTACAAATTACTATGTGTACGGTTGTTATTGTCAGCTCTGTAATTTGGTGTTTACGATCTTGCTAGCCTTATGATTAGTCGTGTTTATCCTATGATTACTGTAAAGCTGGGTAACTAGGTTTTATATTGATAATGTTGTGTTGTATTTTAGAATTGATCTTGGTTTATATGTAAAGGCAAAGCGCCGTGTTGCGAACATGACGCTGAAAACGCTGCTGAGGGAAAGTCTCACACGGTCCTAAAGCTAGTAGGTTTATACATTGTGGAAAAAACTTTATTGACCTGTAACTAAAGACTAGAAATATATACCGAAATATTACAGAGACCAGCATGAGAACTAGAAAAAATTCTGTCGTTCCATAAATTTTCTATGGTAGTTATTCAACTTTAGTATGAAATAGCAGATATTTTTTTGAAGTTCTCATCGTTGGTCCCTTAGTAAAAGTTGTTCATATTGATGGGTATTTTCCTTTCCCTTTGAGTTTTGGGCAGCGAGCAAAGAGTACTTTATTATAACGCAGCGAGTGCTCTTCTTAAACTATTTGATCGATGGCAAAAACCAGGATGCTGGAGATAGGTATTGGGTCTAAGCCATGGTATAAAATGGTCTAAATGCATGGCAAAAACGCGAAAACCCAAGAATCCGTCAAAGACTTTATGACAGAGTCTGACATAAAATACGCCAAGTTTGAAAGCTCCAGAGTTGTCAACATGGTTCAACTCAATTTCCTCAGGAAAGTTTAAATATTGACATGTACAGTAGGTATACTTGTGTGACTCGTGACAATTGACTCAAATATTATCTGTATTTAGTGATGTAGGGTGTAGGGTTGGCAAGAAAAAGTCGAGATTTCAAAAATCCATTTCTCATAAGCTCGATGGTGACGGAAAACCTTCAAGCTAAACAGGCGTCGTTGAAGTTTCAAGGCGTGTATTTAGTCCACTGTTCATTATAATGTAATGCTAAGAAAACAAATTATTAGAATGTACGATACAATTTTAAAGAATTCAAAGGTATCCCTTCTCTATCCGATACCATCATTTGCTTCGTGAGTGTTCCTGATCTTCGAGTCATATTTTTCTTGGTCATTTCATTTATTCAGCCTTAAATTGCATGTATGTACAGAGGTGTGGTGTTACATTTTTTTATTGGGTTCCAATACAATTTTACCCTGAGGTGTAGCTTAAGCTTGGTCTGCTCCGGCTTCCATTTTCGGCATCCCATTCGGTCGCTTCGCTGCCCACCGCTCTGCATGCATACGACAAATACACATCGTCACCGTACATAACGTATACGTCTGGCACAGTCCACTTCAGTGACTTAAATAAAAAAATTCTTCTTCCTGCCCTTCGTATCTCATTACTTGGGGTCGCCGATCGGCGCAATATGTCTTCCTCCATTCATATCTTTTAGCCATCATTTCTGTTCTGCTTTTCTACACATGTCATCTTTCACACAATCCATCCATTTACCGTTACGTTTAGCCGTTTAACCGTTTAGCTGGGAGAGGGGGAGGACACTTGACTCTATCCAAAATTTTCGTTTTAAAGCTAATTATTTCGCTAACGAATCCCTAAATCGAAAAATAGTTTTCGCAAACCCACAATATTTTTAAAAGACTTATCTAACGATACCCCACAATGTGGGATAGACGAGTAAAAAACATTCATCACTACTTCATGTGTAGGAGGTACTCAGATAATAAAGAGAGGAGGTACCATAAAAAAAAAAAAAAAGATTTTATTTTACCACTTTGTCGGCATAAATATGTATACATATGCCAAATTACAGCTTTCTAGTATTAAGCGTCTCTGAGCTAAGCCGAGGACAGACGGACAGACGGACAGACGGACAGACGGACAGACGGACAGACGGACAGACGGACAGACGGACGGACATGGCGAAACTATAAGGGTTCCTTTTTGACTTCAGAACCCTAAAAAGCTAACAGATTATGGCAAAGTATAGGTATTTTGATTATGGATTGGAATTGTTCCGTAACCGCCGTTACCACAAAACTGAACGGTTGGATATAAAGCCCGAAACCGCAAACAAACCTACAAACTATTTATTAAACAGTAAACACAGATTAAAAACTTTCAATAATCTGCCCGAGCTTTGTAATTTTGAATTATTATATATTGTTGAAGATCGTATTTCGTTTTACATTGAGAAATGGTAAACAGTCAGTATAGAAAAAGCTTCTCTTCACAAACAATTATGTGGCTTAGCCGTTTCGTTACTAAAAGAACTATTGTATAACAGTCTAAACTATCATAAAACTGTAACAGAAGTATGATATTTACATATTCCAAAACACAAATTTTTGGATTTTTTGTCTGTCTGTTTGTTTATTTGTTTGATCGATCATCACGCAAAAACTACTGAACCGATTTTGATGATTTTTTTTTTGTTTGATTGCTTTTATGATCAGACTTAAAATCTGGTATATAATTTATGCGGACGAAGTCGCTCATATGTAATAAGACTATTAAGTCCACTATTGACATTTAGTTTATCTGGTGTAATCCAAACCCAACTTATGAGGGTTCAAAAAAAAGACGAAGCACTTCGAGAAAAGGTAGGTAGTGCCCTTGCGCTTCACTTGGCTAGTCTTGGCGGGGGCACTGCCGTGCCCCAGATTTCAATTTCGATTTCTTTATTGGTTTTTTGTCCCATTTACTAACACCATCTGCAGATTTTATTTTTACTGCCCTTGGAAAACGTCTCTTTGAATTTATTACGTGGTTATAAAAACTCTACAAACATGGAAATTACGCTACAAATTTATTATCTACGTCACAACTTTACTTGTAATAGTAATTAAATGTTTCAATTTAGCACACCTTTAAATTAATATAATCTATATTCGTTAGAGATAGAGTAGAGATTAAAACCACCTTTGCACTGCGCTTCTCTGCAAGTTCGCTGCATAAAATAAACGTAGACCTACCTACCTGTACTCTACCAACAAAATACACGCGTCAAGAAATACACCGGAACTTGGCACGTTCAAATACAAACTGTATTCAGTCGTGATAAGGATCAATACAAAACATTACAATGCGCTTAATTCTAGGCTGTATCTAGAACTTGGATCTGCATGATAAAAGGGCCGTTGTAGCAACAACGCAATTTGATCAGATACCAACAATTATTGTTGGGTGTAGTTTCCTTTGACGTTTTAGAGCCATTCCGACGCTATTCCATAGAATACTAATTCGGTACCAATATTTTTTTTTTTTCAACTTCCTGCGCGGTACCTATGCTGTGTATGTCAAGTTTTTTTTTGGAGGGCTGAACCAAAAACCACTTCGAGATAATTATATAAATAATAATATTTTCTATGTTAGATAGATAATAAAATAAAATAAATAATGAAGTTTTTCGTTAAAACGAACGTCACTCGATGAACTCTAACTCAAAAACTCAAACTCTAAATATATTTATTCAAAATACGATACAGTGTACCTTTTAGAACGTCACAATCTAAAAAGTCACAGAATTTGCTGTATAAATTATGTCAAACTGGAATCGCACCACGCATTTGTGTCTTCAATATAGTCAATTATTTTATAATATGCCTTGCCCTAGCCTTGCCAGATAAACTTTCTTTCAGATAAATTTAATATATCCCACGTATATAGGTACGTATATAGACGTATATAGAGCGTCGGTGGCGCGTTGCGGAGAGGTATGGTCTCCCAATTATGGGGGTCCGGGTTCAAATCCGCACGGACAACATGCCATGTACCAATGAGTTTTTCTAACTTATGTACGTAATACCGACTGCTCTCAAACGGTGAAGGAAAACATCGTGAGGAAATCTGCATACACTGGAGAAGAAATTCTGATGTGTATGTGAAGTCTACCAATCCGCATTGGGCACGCGTGGTGGACTAATGCCCAATACACCCTCCTTGAGGGTAGGCCTGTGCCCTGCAGTGGGAGGTTTATAGGCTGATGATGATATAGGTACGTATACAGTAGACGACCTGTAAACTCCGTGATAAACTTAAAATAACTGAGAATTAAGAAATAAATATATTAACAAAGTCAGAATCTGCTTCCAGCGTAAAGTTAGAAAAAAGAAGAGCAGAGAAAGCAGGTGATTCTATTGCATTTATGTTTAAATAATAAAAAAAAAACTCGATTAATCGCAAAAAAACAAGTAATTTCGATTTTTGTATGTGTTAAATATGCATGTTTTATTGGCGTTCATTTTATCATTGTCTCAATTAAATTTTTTATTTATTATTTTTATTTATTTATTTAACACTTTATTGTACACAAAACAATACAGACAAAACAGTTAAAGTAGACAATGTAGAAAGGGCGAGCTTATCTCTAAAGAGGTTTCTTCCAGCAAACCCGCTTTTATTGTCTTTTACTATCTGTAAAAAATATATCATAAATACAAAAAAAACTTGACATACCAAATTGTATGAAATCACTCAAAACCTTTCCAATGTGACGCTTTACATGTGTAAAGAATCCCCCATTAAAATTACTTTAAATACAAACACATTTTACTTTTTGCAAAATTTAATTTAATATCATCCATCGCATCATAAGCATAGAGCATTGAGTTGGCTAAGATATTGGTTGGTTTTAGATCATTGATCACTTTTGAAAGAATATCTACCTTACAAAGTAAAAATAAACAAACACGTATTCAAATTGCTCAATCAATTTCTTAGCCGTTCTAAGAAGCATAGCATATCCTCACAACTATATTCCCCGAGGGGGTAGTCGGAGATATTCTGAAACCTCAGAACATTCACGTTTCACTAGTACCGAAACTCAGTTCAGTGTGACGGGGAGTGAACCCGTCGCCACTCCAACAAGTAGTGTCAATAAATAGATTATTTTATATTTGAACTAATATAAAGAAGTAGTTCGTCAGACAGGCGGTGCTCTGAGGACAAGGGCCTCTCCTGGCGCGATGGTCAGCTGATCATCTTGTATTCGGTCACTGGAACAAAAATCATTCCTTTATTTTCTCTTAATAGTGCAGGCAGCCCTGGCTCCCATGCAAAGGAAAACTGAGTGACGGGAGCCAGGGCTGCACTGTTTTTTATCTGCATATTTTTATCGTACTCTCCACTCGCTCAGAGTTCCAAATTGGGTGTTAGTCTCCGAAACGAGAGAACTCCACTTTTCCCAATCCTGCGAAACCCCTCGCCATTAGCTGGCTCGAAGCCAGCTGGCTGACTGGCTGGCTTTGTGTTACAAAATTAGAATTGGTTTAAATTGTTATTGCAGTGTGATTCCTTCTTAGAATGGACCACCCCAATTTCCGGTGGGTGTCGTACGAGGTGACTAAGGCCAGTAACTAGCCACTTATCACTACTTGATACGTCATTCTACCCTGAAACCATATCTAGTATTTTTCACGCTACAACCAGGAAGCTTGGGAGATGTAGCAATGTCTCTGATCACCCCTGAAGGTCGCAAGTTTAAGTATGAGTGCAAAAAATCGTACCCAGCATCTCTACTCGAATGAACACTGGCCAAATAAACAGTAGCCGGTAGCTTCAAATGTTCCACTCGGTTCAAGTCGATGACATCAGCTCGTTCTCCGACGTTGAAGATAAGGACGAGGGTGTCGAAGGTCGGAAGACTCCTGGTGAGGAACAGGGTCTGGTCGGAGAGAGCTCTGATGCTGTACTCCCCGTGGGATAGGGTCTGCTCTTTGCGAAGGGTTGTTAGCGCTTGGTAGACCTGGAAAGAATGTGATGTTGTGTTTGAAACTTACGCACTGGGTAAGAAAGAGTACGTTTGTATGCATTATGGACCCTCCGGGATACGGGATCAACAACGAGAACCCAAAAAAAAACTGCTATTTCATACTAACATTAAATAAGTACCGACCGCACAAAAGCAGATTTTTTTCGAGTTCTCATACCTAGTAAAAGTTGTTCATATTGATAAATATTTTCACCCCATTGAGTTTTTGGGAGATGACTTTTTACACCCTGTAGAGTGTAGAACAAAGTACAACTTCAAACAAAATTTTGGATAGGTTCGCTTTTTAACGGATCAGAACTAAATTAATAGCACATTGTTTTCGCGTAACGTCAGGCAGTCAGTCAATAAGTAGCTATCATTGAAAATCCGTACCTTATAGTGACTCCTGGCATCTTCCTTCTGCTTGGCCAGATTGATCTCCATGTAATCTTCAGCGACAGGAAGCCAGGTGTCCTCGGTGGTGGAGAACCCGGCGCTGGTGGAGTTGTTCCAGTGGTAAGGGGTTCTAGCAGGGTCCCGGGAGTAGAGTTGGTAGGTCTCGTTGTCGCCTCTGTGAGTAAAAATATACCGCATCATCCCTGTTCAATTGTCGGAGTACGAGACAGTGCGAGTGCAGGCATTGCAGTATTGTTGTGGGCGAAAAGCTAGCCACTTATCACCACTTGAAGCTTCTCTTTACCTTGAAACCTTAAATGATCTACCAGCGAACTATAATCAAGTTAATGATTACAAAGTTTCTGGTCACTCCGAAAGGGAATACCTACGTAATTATGTGATGTGATCTTTGTGAACGTATGTTAAAACATTCTCATCAGAAAAGGGAATGTATTCCACCAGTCAGTTTCTGACTCAAAATTAGAGAGCAAGAACCGCGATTAGATCAGTAGACCCCCAAAATTCAAGGAAAAAACAAAAGAGTGATTTTACTTCATGTCTTCAAATTAAATTGCTAATAACCTATTGCAAGCCTCAACGTCGACGGTGTCCTCCCAGCTGACGTATCCGTCCCTCATGCCGATCTCCTCGCCCTGGTAGGTGACTGCCACTCCTGGTAGCATCATGTTCAGAGCGTTCAGCCCGTCCACCATGTTGTGGCGGAACCGCGTCGGCATTCTGTTGTTATCGTGGTTACCGAACTGAAAGATTTTAGATGGTTAGGTATTTAAGTAAATCAATCAGAGAATTATTAATTAATCTTAGTCATTGCACATAAATATATTTCTTTTTAACCCGACTGTTCAATGACGTAAAGAAAAGTTTTACTAGATTTATAGATGCCCAAATTTTTTTAAACATATCAGTGTTTGGAAGTGACCGGTTTAGTGACATTTCATCTCGAACGCCTTTGTGCTTTAAAACCCAAACGTCAAGCTCCCAGACAGTCCTTGTTAAGCCAGGCCTACTGAGTATTTAAGGCTTGAACATCTCTGACGTCAAATTAAAAATCTGATAAACTTACCACCCAATTAGGAACACCACCATAAGGCATATAAGTGAGCCACCTAAGGATGGTATACACGAAGTCCCTGGCATTCGACTCTGAGGATAGGTCGGTGATGAAGTCGAAGTTAAAGGGGAAATGTGCACCGACGGCCCCATCCTCGTTCCCGTAGTACAGCATCGTCATGGTCACGTTGGCGTACCCTTCGGAGAAGAGGACCCTGGAATTTATAGGGGTCAAACTTTAAATCATTTTAGAAAAAGGATAATGGAAGTGTTCTTTCTTCTTTCATCTTCTGCCTAAAGGCAGACTAAAGTCCAAAATATCAAAACGCATTTGGGGCTTAGGCCAGTCGATGGATCTCATCATAGGTACTATGCTTATTATGGCACCATAATTTCGAACGTTCGAATAATTATTCGATCCTACCTTAAAATGACCCTAATTAAGGAAGCCTACATCAACTCACCGAGTATCACCACCATTTTGTTCAAGATATTCATCAGCAAACTGCCTCCACTCATAAACAATGTCATACAGCTCTATCAAGTCTTTAGTATACAATGGTATCGTATATCCAAGTTGGTGAGACTCGAACTGAGCTAGGCCACTAAGCGGATCATCAGGGTATCTCCCACCATGGTCTGCTGGGTCAGCTTCCATCATGTACGGTAAAGCATCAACCCTAAATCCATCAGCACCTTTGTCCAGCCAGAATCTCATTATGTTGAACATCTCATCCTTGACAGCTTGGTTTCTGAAATTGAAGTCTGCTTGTTCTATAGCAAATTGATGGAGGTAGTATTGTCCACGGATTTCGCTCCACTCCCAGGCAGAGCCACCGAATTGACTGACCTGCAATTGTTTACATTTATTGTTGGTTATAATGTGGATCAATCGTGGCGTTGTATTTACATTATTTTCCATCTGCGTCTATTTGCAACAGCAGACGCCACAATATGGTCAGAATGATGAAAAGCTTACCCAGTTGGAAGGTGGAAGCCTGACACTGGAATTATCAGGGTTGGGAAGGGGATCGGCCCACATGAAGTAGTCCTCGTATCCAGGCTCACTGGCCTGTGACTTGATGAAGTACTCAGACTCATTGCTGGCGTGGTTCGGGACGAAATCCAGGAGGACTTTGATTCCTGGAATTATTAAGGATTTGGTTAGAGCTGCTGACACGCTGATGTGAAAAAAGAAACGCAGGTGGAATTAATCAGCTTATCATCGTACGCAAGTCCTTAAAGTCGACTGAGGGATGGCAAACGTTTCAAATTATCTATAGGCGACAAGCTGACAATTCTTTTTGATAATATCCTGCTTAAGTAACAATTTTATCACAAATGGCTTCAGTGAAAGCTCTATCTGAAGCATTTACTCTTTTCACTAGGGAAAATGAGCATAGAGTTCGTGTTCTTCTGTCGTTAGTTACAATAATAGCATAAGCATAACATACTCCCGACTATACTCATAGATTCTGAGATACCTATTCAGTATATTTATTTCGCCATTGAAACCCAATCTGTCCAGTAGCATTATAAATAGTAAACCCCTTATCACTGTAATGGAATGGATTGTGTTATAGTGTTGTCTTTCTATTTCTAAAAGCCTCTAATCTTTTTGCAATAGTCAGTCCCTGTAATAAGAAATCTGCAAATCAATCCTCGTTGAAAGTTGGATACCGCGAAATAAACCACAGATAAGACAAAAATGAAGTTGTAGAACCCTCAACATTTATAGGTCGATCATAATCCATACATTACTCAGTATCCTGATAGGAGCAGTCACAGACAGTCGCAGGAATAATAAAAAATTCAGAGCCGATCGTTCGTACTTCGTGCCATCACATTTATGGAAAGCATCAAATATGTATGTCATAATCGGTTTACCGATACCGTATCTTTATTTGGATTTGGGTATTATGTTTTCATGTTAACCTACGTATACTATTTTAATGAGAGTGATTTCGGTGTATACATTGTAATGCCAATTCGTTACATATACGTTACATAGTTATAACGGCTATTAGATCCATTTGGATTCCTGCATGCATTTGCATGGAACTGTTTTTTCTTCGCGTTTTCTATGTCTGTATATTTCCCGAAGTAGTTAGGATATTTTAAATAACCATTAAGCGGTAGTCAATGTTCAGAATATTGACTACCACTAAATGGTGGTAGGTAATTTTTTACTCTTTCTTATGCTGTTCATATGGCTGCTGAGGTACTATTCCGAAGCCGACTGCAAACTGCACGTGCAGTCGATAGTACTATATCTATAGATATATTTACATACAGTACTGGCGACTACACGTGCAGTTGGCAGTACAACATTTGTAGATGGCGATTACACGTGCAGCTTTCATTGCAGTCGCCAGTACAATATTTGTAGAAATATTTTAAATATAGAACTGGCGACTGCATGTGCAGTCTGCAGTTTCAGTGTCTGCAGTCGGCTTCGGAATAGTGCCTCACACTATCCAGTGTGACAGAGAGTGAGCCAGTGTGAGCTACTTTTAATGGACAATGGACCTACGAATCAATGGACATAAAACTCGCCTAGAAATTGAAGCAATGTAAATTCAAAGCGGTTTCAGTTATCCTTCACCGAAAAGCCAGTGGTGTTACAAATACAATCAATATTGATGTTATCGAATTAAATGTTTTAGTTTAATAATAATCGGTGACAAAGAGTACACGCGATTGAAATCGGACCTTTCTATGAACATATAATTTTATGTACCTACCTACTAAATTGTGTAGAGGCCATCACCATTATTTCCGTCACTATCGTACGAGGTAACTAAGGATAACGTTTTTTCTTTGCGTTTATTGTGTCCAAACTGTATGTACGAGTATTAGGTATTAAGTACTCTTTCCTATGTGCAGTCTGTACTATTCTATACAGGAGTGCAATTCCCTAAGCGTGACGATTTTAAGGTTCTGACGATGTTTGCACTTAATGATTTGCACTGCTGAGCTTATGATTAGAGATCGGATAATCGGATGCATACCTATTTACCTAAACTTCACTTTTTTCGCCACGAAAACAGGCTATGGATATGCCTTTCTGAAAAAAGCTATTTAAAAAATCGAGCCTTAAGAAGCTTAAGAAGGGCCAGGTCAGATCTACCCGAAACCGACGAGCATGCATGAAAGGTCTTATGAATGTGGAGGAAGCAAGAGAGGTATGTCAGGATCGTAGCAGGTGGCGTTCCGTTGTCTCTGCCTACCCCAGTGGGAGACAGGCGTGAAAATATGTATGTATGTATGTAAAAAATCGGGCCACCCGCACTGTTTTGTCATACTGATCCTCGTAGGTAGTCACATCGCTATGATATAACCTACTTTCGAAAACATGAACAACTTGGACAATATAAACTGCTCTGACAACATGAAAAACTCTGACAACGTTGTTCAAATGTCCAAGTTCTACAATATTTTGTATGTCGATAAATCTTTTCGCAATCCCGGGACTTCAGAACGATCCTGGGATTGTTTCATAAAATAAACGAACTAAGACGTGTCCACATTATTCTTGTGAAAAATTTAGTTTAGGTAAATATGCATCCGAATATCCGATCTCTACTTATGGTAGAAGGCCGCGGCGGATTATATCAAAGGGTAATAATTACATATAAGTGTCCGGTTAATCGGCTATTTACCGAATCGTTATTGATAAAAACATCGATAAGTATGTTAACGTAAAATCTATGCTGTATTTGTAATTTTATCCGTGTCGTCGGTTTGACAAGTGATGGCCTCGGATAAGGGCTTAAATTCCTACAGCATTGCGATGCGCAAAGGTTCACTTATTTATAATAAATACCGATATCTACCGAAAATAAATACCTATCGAATAAATAAATACTGATAAATATGGAAAGCCGTTGTGCCTACACCACCGGCGCCGTGTAGGACGCGCTGGTTCGATCCCCGTCCAGACAGAATCGTACCAATGAGTTTTTTTTTCGAAATTTATGTATACAATTTGTAACACTACTGGCTTTTCAGTGAAGGAAGCCTGCATGCTTCAATTTGAATGCATGTATGCAATTTGTAACACTACTGGCTTTTCAGTGAAGGAAGCCTGCATGCTTCAATTTGAATGCATGTATGCACTGTCCATTATAAGTGGCGATGGGCTCACGCCCCGTCACACTGGACAGAGTTTCGGTAGGTACTACTAGTGAAACGTGGATGTTTTGAGTTTTCAGAATATTCTAACTAACCTATCGGGGAATATAGTCGTGAGCATATATGCAATACCTGCCGATATGTCGGAAATTGTGAAATTTGAACACTGTCACCCGTTTCACCTCACTTAAAACTCTTCTGGACTTACCCAAGTCATGGGCTTTTTCCAACAGTTCCTCAAAGTCCTCCATAGTACCGTATTCATAGTGGATGTCATAAAAGTTGCTGATGTCATAACCGAAGTCCACCATCGGAGACTCGAAGATCGGCGACATCCATATAGCGTCCACACCAGCGTCAACAAAGTGCTCCAACTCGCTGATTATACCTGAAGTTATTTAGATATTTGATTAGAATCGACTACGAAACATATTGTAGTCTCACGGAGGGAAAAAGGCGTTTTTCCCCGTCCATTCCCACCACTGTAACTCCTGTAAGCCAGGATCAATAGCAGCGACCAATCACAGCATTACACAAAAACGTCCAGAAAGCTCAATCCAGCCCGTGAAGTTCATTGAGCCGGCACGAAACCTTCAAAGAAGATCTAGGGGGAACAAATATCCGACTACTCCATATAAAAAAGGGAGATCTCAATAAGAAAAGCATAACTAAAGAGTCTCCCTGAGTGACGAAAACTGAATTTGTAAGGATTACCCTGGATAGTCAGCTCCGATACGGCCATTGTGGACTGGCTCATCTTTCCACTACAGCGTGAGTGATTTGTTATACGATATAACTTACGCTAAAAAGAAAAGAAGATGAAGAAGCACTACCCTACCTTCTCTCAAAGCGATACCGTTGACGTATCTTTTAAACTTCACAACTTTGGTCAAGATTCTGGATAATACTTGAGAGCGTATACGGTCTACTAATAGGTATGTAATGTAACCTAATTCAACCAGTGTGTAATTTTATAGGTAGATTAAAGATTAAAACATGATCTACATTCTACAAGTTGCATGTTTTAATGATTAATATGTCGATAAAGTGTCCTGGTCACGCTGAAAAAATTTGATGAACAAGGGGGATGTCAATCCTCATTAAACTTTAATGACAACCATGCGTGAATAATGACTTGTGTATAAATTGGTTTAACATTGGAGTCCAGGAAAACATCAATTACGTGTGGGTGATAAAGTGCTTTTTGCTATGGGAAGGTTAAGTGCTTGTTTTTAAAGAGCACCATAATGGTGTTACCTAGGTATTTGTTTATGAGTTTGTTGGTTTGAGTTCATTTGCCTAAAGCAGGATTTGGGTCTGTCTCCAGACCTACAAATTTTCGCAGACTTCTTCCTAAAGTGTAAACACAAATTGTACGATCGCAAACTTGACCTCTCTCTGCCAATAAACCCAAAATCGGTTTAGTCGTGAAAAAGTATAAGACTCAAACATGACCAAAACGCGGTAAGAACCATTTGAGATTAGACTGACACTTTCACAATTTTTAATATTTGTATGGATTGTTGTACCTAGTCAATTTTCCGGTTGACAAAATTCTTCACCGCAATCGTAACTCTTATTGATATTTAAAAAAAAAACAGTGGAGTGGTCTAACCATACCAAAGCCACACGGTGGGCGTTACCTTGTAAGTCTCCAATGCCATCTCCATCGCTGTCCTTGAAGGACCTGGGGTAGATCTGATAGAGCACACAGTGCTCCCACCAGTCCAGGGGCTGGAGCTCCGGAGGAGGTGGCCCTCGCGTCGCTATGACCGCCCAGCTGACGCTCACTGAAATAAGCCAACACACTGTAGGTTTAGGGTCTTTCTTTATATGCTGACGGTTTCCTAAGGGGAAGATCAGTGTTTAGTTTTATGGTCCGATTATCGCTTTAAAAAGTCAGCATAATAAGAAAGTCCGGAATCAGTTAATTTGAAATCTAACCCTCGTTTAAACACACCAAATAGTTTGCTGTGACAAGGATGTAAATACAAGAGCCATCTGTTGCTGTAGAAAAATATTGTTCGTGGTGTTTAGAAATATTCGAGTTCCATGAAAAAACTCCAAGACCATAAATCCATTTCAATAAACTCCAATATCCATAACTATATCAATAATGTAATATAATGTATGTAATGTAATGTAATGTATATTGTAATTGTAATTTTATTTTAATTTTATTTTATTTAATGAATTTATTTGTGTACTAATATAGTTATAAGACAATTGTTACTAACACAATATGGATGAGTAATCTGAAATAAATAATTTTTAATTTAATTTAATTTAATTTAATAACTCCTTACACATAAAACAAATGTTTATAACAGTATAACTAAATTAAAACAATAGTACTGGTATACCATTTTAACTTTATTTTCAAATAAAGAGCTCTTGAAAGTTTAAAAAATGGTTTTGATGGGTACTAAAGCAGTAGTGAAACTGACCAGCGATCAATCCGAGCACGGCCAGCACTGCGACAGTGATGCCCACTACCTTCAGAGCCTTCATGGTGACTGACTGACCGACCGACTGACTCCCGCGAACACTGCCGCACTGAACCGAACATTTTTATCGGCGATTTATTTCAAAGATCGTGCCGATTGCGCTATCTAGATTCATGTTTATAAAACCACACGGTATAGTGCACCAGCCAAGTTCAGAAAATTGTAATTAAAAAATCGCTACAAAACTTTGCATTAAAGTTTAAAGCACGTGTACACCATTCTTTAAATGACAAAGTTTTATTTTTATATTTTAAAGAAATTTTTTTAACCGTAAATAAAATTTTTAAATAAATAATTTGTTATTTTAATTCATATAATGAAACGATTGAAATTTAAAAAATCTTTGCGAAATAAAACGTTAACATCCTCATTTAGTGCAGATTAGATAAATTTTACCCAAATATCGAGGCAGTATTATTTTCTTTGATTGGCGATTTTTTTTTATTACAAATGGGTTTGCTCTTGACATCAGAGACTTGATTTAATACGAGCAAGCATTAAGTATGTTACCATTAGGTTACCTCTCTCTACATAATTTTTTGACTCTGTAAAATATTTAATCGATTAAACAGAATATTACGATTTAAAAACAACGAAATTGTCAATTTACACTAAGACTTGAATTTGTTTTATTGTTGAAACCCCCACAACTTTACTTCTTTTTACCGAACTTTCACCTTTTTTTACATTTTATCTGATTACAAAAAAGTAAATTCCAGGGGGTTTCTATTTGTCAAAACATCTAAATAATTTCCTAAAATTGAAACTTGTCTTTGTTCATTGACTTAGGTACTTAATAAGACACTATTTATGAACCTTTTATAGTTTAAAAAGAATTGCTAAACTAAAGTGACATTGGGCGGGGTACATTGCCCATATAATTGATACCGGAAAGCGCTGCGTGGACCGACGACCTGGTGAAGGCGGCGGGAACTCGTTGGATGAGGGTGGTGCAGGACCGGTTGCTGTGGCCAGCCTTAGGGGAGGCCTATGTCTAGCAGTGGACGTCCATCGGCTGAGATGATAATGATGATGATAGAAATCAGTTATGTGTACGCCAGCTTACACTATTGCTTCTGCAATTTAGCTGTTTTAAGGGTGAAGGGTTGGACACGACGTTCTATCCTAAAGGACAGCCTTGCTACAACATAAAGAGCACAAAGAAAATATCAAATGTCGATTATGTAATAATAATAAATATATAATTATATTTTCAGGTGTTACGTTCATTCATAAACACGTAGCCTGCTATATTAAAACCACCACCTGTATGTAAAACAATTTTATTTATTAAAAACATACATAATTATATCCTAGTAGGTATACCATAATCATCGAACGCTATCTGTTTCAAATATTGGCAATTTATAAAGATAATAGTAATTATTATAAGTATGTGTTTATCGTAATTACGGTTGTTGTTCACAATATTTTCAGATTGGTGGATTGGATTGGTTTAGGTGGTATCTATTTTTGTAATTCGAAATATGAAGGGCACAACAGTAGCGTAACTCCGCATGACCTCTATCACAGACCTTCATTTAACTAATATTAATAAAGAAAGTTAAAAAGGAAAATAAACATAATTATGCATGGGTAGGTCAGTACATCACAAAATTGTTGATGTGTAAGATCTTTTCTCTCGCTTTCCCACAATCTGTGGGAGTGATTTCTTGAAAAGGGACGAAAGTTTGTAACAGGAAGCCGGGGAATTCGGGCGCGCGCTATTCGTTTTGACCAATGAGCGCGCGCGGTGGTAGAGTTGGCCTTCAGATGGTACCAGCCCAGTTTCCGAGAGGTTGGTATTACCAAGGTGAGATGTTAGATGTTACACATCATTATGCGACTACTGTAAGGCTCGTTTTCCCAAGTGCATGTCTCTCAAAACCTTTCAAAAGGACCACATGGGGAAACGGAGAAGGCTCTAACTGGATAAAGTTTGGGAACTGCAAGTGTGAAATGTGGATATTATAAATATTCAATCTGATCAATACTTGAATATTTGGCCAGTGAGTAAACAATCATATAATGTAGGATAGGTTGTATACCTGCTTTTCGCTCAGAAACCATATCCCTCAATCTCCTCGTTTTTTTTTTTTTTTTTTTTTTTTTTATTAACTATGGGTTTGCTCTTGACCTCAATCCAGTCCTCAGGACGAAGATGGGGTCGTAGATGTAGCGAGCTTACCCAGAAGATGCCTATTCACTCGTACTTTAAAGGAATTCGGGTTGTAAGTACTCGGAAATACTGACGCAGGTAAGGCATTCCACTCCTTGGCTGTGCGCATTATAAAAGATTCAGAAAGGCGCTTGGTGCGGATATGTGGGATGTCAACCAAGAAGGGGTGATATCCCGCGGTGCGTCTGGAAGTCCGATAGTAGAAAGGGGAAGGTGGGATGAGCTCATGCAGCTCTAGGGCACACTCACCGAAGTACAATCTGTAGAAGACCGACAAGCAGGCCACTCTGCGGCGGTGGGCTAGGCTATGAAGCTTGGCCTCCACCAGCTTACTATCGCCAATGAGCCTCCTGGCTCTGCGTTCAACCGAGTCGAGTGCGGCAAGTTGATACTTGGCTGAGCCATCCCACAGGTGGCAGCAGTACTCCATACATGATCGGACCTGAGCTTTATACAATACTAAGAGCTGTCCAGGAGTGAAGTACCGCTTCACCTCGTAGTCTTTACAACCCCCAGTCTGGATATTATGAAGAGCCCAATTTATTCTGAGCCCAAAACCAGACATTCTTTTAGTTCCACTATTAAAGTTAAAGTTGAAGCACGAACGTCCCAGAATAAAACCTACTACTCCATTTCCAAAATTAGATCAACCCTTGTGCTGTAGATTCTTGTATAGTATTTTTTCGTAAAAGGCATTAATCACGGTCGGACCGCGGTTAATTAATCACATGGTTTTGGGGCAAAAACTCTGTCGATAGCAAAGGAGGCCCGGCCCAGCCCTGACCGCGGCCCGAATATCAAAATCTCGATAAAAACAGGCGCGTAAAATATGTCAAAGTTCTTTTTTTTTATCGACGTTATAAAGGGGATGTTAATAGTACAGAAGAGTGGTGAACAGGTCTGTTATTTCAGAGTCGAGTTTATAGTACATAAATGAAAATAAGCTATAATGTGTAAAGTAAAATAAAACTAGTAAAAAGTTTATTGGTATTTTATATAGCCCTCAGAAGTTACAGGAAAGTTCTTTCTTCTTATGATACCTTTGGCTTGAAGTGTGTGTTGAACTTTGTTTCATTAGATAATTCTATTAATTAAGATGGTTTTTATTTAAAACATAAATACCGGCAAAGTGCGAGTCCGTACCACCATACAATATTAATATAATGAGTTTTTTTTATGGGGACCAACCCTTAATTTTTTACGTATTTTTATTTACCATATATACTGCTATAATAAAGAACATCCTGTGGTAATGTCATTTCAAATTCAAAAGATACAGCCCTTAATAGGTACAATAGGTAGAACAGACAGACAGGCAGACAAACGGACGGACAGCGTAGATTTAGTAATAGACTCCCGTTGACACCGCTTGGTTACGAGACCCTAAAAAACGCTGCATTTTTAACATTGAGACTAACTCATAGACATATATATTTTGTTAGATCCTATTTTGTTTAAAAACAAAACATAATTGATGTCTTCCTACCTTAGATCTAAAAATATTGACTTGCTCTTCCTACGAGCTATGAGGCAGAAGAATAGTTAAATGTACTTATCAATTACAGAATTTCTATATCAGTCTGCAAAAGCTTTTCTACACACCTATAGATAGAACTTGGCTCCACCACAGCCGTGCAATCTTTTCCTTCCTATTTATAAAGAAATTAGAGGAACCGCACGTATAATCGAAATATCGACGTCTCATTCCATCCGATACAGTTGGAACGTGACGGAAATAACGGAAAGATTTATTTTATTTTGATATTGCCTTATTGGGGGCATTGTGAGGGTGCGTGCGAATCCCAAATTCTGGCTCTTGTATAAGTACATTAGCAGTCGGTTCACGCTTTACTAATGTCATTTTGAGGGGTTTTTGAGGTGGTGATTGGTAAACTATAGCCGGATACGATGATTTCGTTTTGTTTGTGTTACTTTATGTTGATTCTTACTTCATAATAATACCTGCCATTTTGGATAGTTAGGTTGGAAAGTTGATTGAGGTTTAATATTGTCGTACCCATAAACTTATTACTATGGTCATACCACTGGCACTGGACAGAGTTAGGCCCAAGATAATCCGCTATTTTAAAACTAGCTTTCTCGGATGTCAAAACGCGGACTCAAATTGTACTAAATAGTAACTAGTGACGTTGTCAAATTTATCGTTATCCTGGGACAAACTCTGACTATACAGGGTGTAACAATACACCCTAGTAATGCTTAAGGGAGTGCTTCACAGCATCAATCTGAACAATGAAAATATGGAGCCAACGTCGAAATCGCAAAAAAAAATCAGTTTTCCCATACATTTTGAGTTGAGTTGGTACAGCAGTTTTGTATGAAAGACCGGTTTTCTTTAGCGCCATTTCGATGTCGGCTCCTTACTGCAAGTTGTTCAGTTTAATGGTCTGAAGCACCTCCTTAAGTATTACTAGGGTGTTTTGTTACACCTTGTATAGTGCCAGTGGTAAGAAAATTTTAAACCCAATCAACTTTTCAAGTTATAAATTCCAGTTTAGAGTTATTTTCAACCGTTTTTTTTTACTGGAAAGATATAACTAAATTAATATTTACCCAAAATTCTAAAAATCTTTCTACATTATAATAATTGTCTGGATTATTGTCAAATACTCCAGTATTTTTGTAGGTAAAGGTACCCTACAATATTACGGAATAGTTACAGTAATATTATAATTTTATTAGCCAAAATCAGCAAAGTTATTATGCTCACGACTATATTCACTGACGGGGTAGTCATTGATATAATATATATATATAAAGAAATTATATATATATATATATATATATATATATATATATATATATATATATATATATATATATAATTTCTTTATTTGCAGGCAAAAAACCCATATTTGTACAATATTCATGTCATATAAAATATCACACACATACATATTTGAATTAAAATGTAAAAATAAAATAAAATTAAGATAAAGTAATTTATCAATTTTAAAATTATAAAATCACGTCTTATTCACTTTCGATTCTCGCTCCGATGAACGGACAGCCAATATTTGAATATAGGACTGTCTAGCCCACTGCTGACTGCCTGCAATATGCTGTTGCTTGAGCAGCACAGTCTATCCCAAAACGAGGCTACGCGAGCCCTCATCACTGCGAAAAAGTCGGGCACCCCCGCTTCGGCAAACATACTCGACGCGCTACAGTAACGTGGCAGTCGCATGAGGGTACGAAACCCCGAATGATATCCCGAAACCTCAGAACATCCACGTTTCACTAATCGAAACATCGAGTGGTCATGATGAATTGATGATGACTCATTAATTATGACCGAATCACTATGATTTCACAATATTAAGTTTAAATTAAATCTAATCTATAATTGGACAGAGTCCAATGATAAATATTAGCCAAAAAAAAGCAGATATGTTACTAGCGCGCGTAAAGTGAAGACTCGAAAAAGACCCAACTGGGTTTTTTCTCAATAGCAATGCTACGAGCGCGGCACAATTTAAAACGCAATTTTCTATACAGGGTACACAATATCTTGTGTCAAACATCACATCATTGACAGCGTCCATATCGACAGCGAGATTTTTCCCTAAATCGACAGGGTGAAATTGATATCATTTAGCATCCTTTTAGTTAATAAATTATTTTGCATGAATTTTTTTTGTATTTTAAACTAAGAGTCTATACCCATCAAACTGAACAACTTTTACTACGGCAGCAAACCGATCGAAGCAAAAAAAAATCAGCTGTTCCATACATTTGAGTCCCGAACTCGCGCGTCGACATTGCAGTTTAGTATGGAATAGCAGATTTTTTATTTGCTCCGATCGGTTTGTTCCCATAGTAGAAGGTGTTCAGTTTGATGGGTAGACTCTTAGTTTAAAAGGATGCCAATGATATCAATTTCACCCTGTATCACGGTGTAACAAAACACCCTAGTACCTAATACTTTAGGAGATATGCTTCAGACTAATGACGAATGGTGATACCTTTATAATAGTTTTATATTATTGTATTAATTGTATGACACTAAGATCTGTACTGTACCTATTCAGAGCAAATAAAGATATTATTATTATTATTATACTATCAAACTGAACTAGTTTCACTATGGAGCCAACTTCGAAATCGCGAAAAAGATTTTGAAGTTCGCTCCATAGTGAAAGTTGTTCAGTTTGTAGGTCTAATAAAGCATTATGTTACACCCTGTAGTATTTGGAATACTACGTACAATTCCAGTATGTACTCTGTGTCTACCAAATTTCATGGGTACAGCAATTTTTTCATGAATCTGAAATAAACATCAAAACTTTCGCTTTTATAAACTTTACGAAAAGACAGGAGGCAACCCTAATCGTAGGGTTAACCATCAGGTAGCCAACCCTTCACTAGGTAGTCGTGTCACGTCCTGACAGGTAGTTTGAGGTCACATATCGATTCGCATGTGATTCACACCCTCAACTTTTAGCATGTAGTATACCTACTGAGCAGAGTATCTTCACATACATAGGCAGGGTGTGAAATTAAATGCCTTTCATAATAACATAACGAAGGGGTTTCTTCAGACCATTATTACTGAACAACTTTCACTACGGAGGCAACATGGATAACTTGAAAAAAAAAAACTGTTGTTCCATTGTCAATGGCTACCCGATCCAAATGTTTGGGACAACCATTTTTTTTTTCATGTTCTCAAAGTTTGTTCGATAATGAAAGTTGTCCAGTTTGATGGTCTAAATAAAGCACCCCTTTAAGTATGCACTTTTTCACCCTGTATTTAGTTAGTCAACTGCGTACAAGACGTAAACGAATTAACGTAAATCTGAAAATTGGTTCTCCAGAATATAATAGAGTAACTTATCAATCTTATCATCGACAATCTATATACGTACCACCGCACGACACAGGCTTACCCTCAGTGAGGGTATTTGGGCATAAGGCCACATACGCGATAATATGTCGTTAATGGCTTCGGACAACAATTTTCTAATATTTTTAAGGAGACTATCCATCTAGTTCTTATTATATTTGATCTTTGACCGTATGTAAAGTAGATTCAAACCCCAACACCCCAGCCTATGCCGTAAAAACATCGTAAATACAACGTGAATACAAACGTTATTGTAAACGCGTGACTACGTTGTATTGTGATCGCCTGATGTCTGACTGTAGGCGTGAACTTGTTTCTTATGAATCAGAATCAGGGGTAACTCTAAAGGGTGTAACAAAACACCCAAGATATATTTAAAGTAATCAACTTTCACTATGGAGTCAACATCGAGAAAAAAATCAAAAATTCCGATGTCTCATACAAACCTGCAGTAGATACTCGATTCAAATGGGAAAGCTGATTCTTTCGTAGTTGTCTCTCAAAGATTTTTTTCGTTGTCTCTATTTTAAAAGTTGTTCAGTTTGATGGTATAAATCACCTTTTTAAGTATTACTACGATGTTTTGCTTCTACTTATATAATCTACGCTAAGTACAGATTAAAAAAAATAGCCCCGAAATGTCAAATCGGCTTTTGCTTCCAAACGCGAGTGGATTTATTTTTTATTCACATTTTTTAAACGTACAAAGTTTTTGCACCATGAAGCGTGTTAATTGACTTAGCATTCGCGATGAATTCGAAAATGATGAAACAAATTGTGTTTTATATATTTTTTGCTTTACCTACGAGTGTAACATATTAAAACACTTTGAATCGTTATAAATTAAATACTTAGGTGTACATTATAAACCAGACAGCTTCAAAATAAGGCAGTCTTCTCACTAAGACTGCCTTATTTTGTACCTTCTGTACATTTAATAATTATATTTTGGTTTTAAATGAAGTACCTACAGTGTGTAAACTTAACTTTATGTATGCGTTACATACTTAAGGAGGTGCTAGAAACAATCAAACTAAATAACTTTTACACTGGGGTAACATTGAAATCGTGAAAAAAAATCATCTGTTTCATACATTTTGGCCGAATACCTAGCTATTGTATATTTCTATGGAACAGGTGACTTTTTTTCGCGATTTCAAAGTTGGTCCCATAAAATTTGTTCTGTTTGATTGTCTGAAGCACCCCTTTAAGTACCTATGTAACGAAATTAAGTTTACACCTTGACCCTTGTATAACATTAAATGATTGATTTATGTCCAGGAACTGATTCTAGATAGTCTGAGTCTGAGTCTAGATTTGGACTAGAGACATAATTGGATAAGAATAGAACTACCGCAATTGGGCCCCAGTATACAATGCAAAAGGTCAATTGATAAAACTGTTGACTAGTAGTGAAGTCTCTGACCACCCTACAAGGGATGTCTCATTTCTGCTCGTGGGTGTCATATGAATGAAGAGACTATTTATTTATTTATTTTTTACAGAATGATACCTATCTCACCTTTTGAAACGGTATTTATTTATATTCTAAAAATAAATTCTGACCACCCCAAAAAGCAATCAAGGTCATGAGTTTATGTATTTAATGTTTTAGTTATTAGTCCGTTAGACTATTGCTTACGTACGTTAGCACTGCATTTCCGCCAGTGTCAAGTAGTTTGTTTTTTGTACTATCCCAATCTCAGGGATTGTTTTTTGAGCAAAAACACAGTTGAGAAGAGATGGCGGAGCCTCGCGGCCAGCACGAACACAACAACACGAGACAACCGCTCGCAGCAAAACTTGCAACGTCACTCTTTAATTGTATTCTATCCTTACTCTTAGATGGTATTAAATTCAAGGACGTTTTATAAATCGAATTCCAAAAAAGAAAAACGTCGATTTTTCTAAAATTTTATCATTAAGACGCCTCAAAATTCTAATAACACAATTCTCTAAAAGCAAATAACAGATAAAAAGGGCCAATATCGAAACAAAAACAGTAAAAAAAGCCTTGTTTTCGGCTACGACGATGCTACGGCGTAGGGGCCTACGGAGGGAGCGGGGGTGAACGACCCGCCGCGTAATGGCGTGGGTCGATAGCCTTGCACCCCCTCCCGCTCCGCGCTGGGGGGCAGAGGGGGAGGGCGTCCTCTAGACGGTGCCTAGGATGAGTTAAGATTCTCCAAGTTATAGTCTATTCATGTCATTTAGTTTTTGTTGAGTATTAAGGCACTAATAGCTGAGACATTAGCGCCACTACAAATTCATAATACTTAGATAGAAAATGTTGTTAGAATACACTTGTGACTTGTATTAGCTTTTGGGCTTGTCAATGTAGCTTTTTAGTGTTTCGTAGTCAAACAAAAAACCCATATACTATCGTCCATATTGTTGTCTAGTTTTTGCACGTAATCATCATCAACATTTTCATTTTTAGATTGACACTCAGTTGCAGAAACGCGCATTAGAGTTAATCCTCCATTAAATTTCTTGCTAGCTTTTACTACGTCAACAAGACAAAAAATGACAGCAAGAGATTTAATGGAGGATTAACTTTAATGAGCGTTTCTGCAACTGACCGTTTTAGTGAAACAAAATTTGGTACCTACAAAGAAAGATTAATCTTGACTATTATAAAACTGTAAAAGGTGTGTGTCTGTACATTGAAGATATTTACAAAAAAAATAAGATTAAGATATGATTTTTAGATGTCCCTGATTCCAAATCACAAATTTTTGGATTTTTTGTCTGTCTGTTTGTTTGTTTGTTTGTTCGTTTGTTTGTTTGTTTGTTTGGGTGTTTGTTTGTTCGAGTATCACGCAAAAACTACTGAACCGATTTTGATGAAACTTTTTTGTTTGATAGCTTATCATCTGACTTAAAATCTGGTATATAATTTATGCGGACGAAGTCGCGGGTAAAAGCTCGTACATAATAATAATGAACAGAAATGTGATACCAAGGTTATACCAAATGAAAAAAAAAAGTTTATTCTCTTGTGCAAAGCAGCGGGGGAGCGGGGGGAGGTGTCGTTAGATCATAGGTCTTGTATAATGTAAATATACAGGGTGTAAACTTTAATGCGTTAAATACATTATGCGGTACTTCAGACCACCCCATACTGAACAACTTTTACAATGGGACCAAAATCGAAATCGCGAAAAAAAACTGCTGCTTCTGTACATTTTTTATGAAACAGCAGATTTTTTATCGCGTTTTTGATTTTGGTTTCATAGTGAAAGTTGTTCAGTTTGATGGTCTGAAGCACCCTGTATGTAACGCATTTAATTTTATACTATAGTAGAATACCTCTGACTACGCTAATATGCTATAATTACAAACTTCTTATGAAGATGTAGCAAAGTTCTGAGAAAGCTGTCAAGTTCACCATTTATTCTCAATTTCATCCTAACCCCTCATTGATCAACCCTTAACTGGAGAGTAATTTAAATGAGTAATCGAGGACAGGGGTGATAACGAGGTTTTTTCCTGAGATGCAAGATTGATAGAGAGGTACTCTTTTATCGACGGGGTTGGAGTATACAAATCAGACTTGTGGATTTTCCTGTTTAAAAATAATGGATTTTCCAAATGATAAGTACATATCACAACTGCCTCCGTGGTCTAATGGTTAAGAGCATTGGGCTCTCGACACGGAGGTCGTGGGTTCGATTCCCACGGGGGACACTTAGTGATATGTCACTTTGTGCGTTTTTCCCCAGTTGGTTAGGACATTGCAGGCTGAATCACCTGATTGTCATGGTCTTCACTTGATCTCTGGTGGTAGTAGTCGTTACATAAAAACCACGTCAGAGGCCGGAAGGCGGTCTGAAAAAACTCTGACACCAGGGCTCTGCCCACACGATAAGAGACAAGGCGTTAGGGTGAACAGTGTGTTGTACTACTTTATGGGGTAATTTTACCCATGATATTGAACAACTTTCCCAAAGATACCTATAGGGAACTCGCAAAAAAAAATAGACTTTCCATACTAATTATTCGATTTTTTAGCTGATCGAACGTTGTATGAAAAGTCGAAATTATTATTTACCAATTTGCTATAGGTTTCTTAAGAAAAGTTGTTCAGTTACATGTGTACAATCAGCCCTTAAAGTAATGCAACTGTTTACCCTAAAACCCTGTATACATTATAGGATGAGAAATTGAATACGTTAAAATTGTCTTTGGAGTTGCTTCAGAGTTCAGACCCTCAAACTAAAGTGAGCAACTTTCGACATGGAGCCAATGTCAAAAACGCGAAAAAAAAAATGGTATATTTTGTGAAAGTTTTTTAACCGACTTCAAAAAAGGAGGAGGTTTCTCAATTCGACCGTATATATATATTTTTTTTTTATGTGTGTTCGCGGATAACTTCGTCATTTATGAACCGATTTTGATGATTCTTTTTTTGTTGGAAAGGAGATGTTCCGAGGGTGGTCCCATGATAAGGAAACCAGGATCTGATGATGGATCCCAGAGAAATCGAGGGGAACCTTCGAAAATCGTAGTGCCGACTAGTGCGTTTGTTAATTTAAAGCACTCCTATTAAATCGAACTAATCAATTCACCACTAAAAATTGTGAAATAAACAAAATTTTAACCAAAAAATTAAAACCGCCTTCAAAAAAACTAAAAATTTAAAAAATAATATTGCAGCCTATGACTTTTTCGTTCGCATCATAAGAACATTAATTTGTTTTATAGAAGTCGGTGTCAAGCCAAGCCAAAAAATGCGAGCCATGTCGCGAATCGTACCGGCTTGACAGCGACTTCAATAAAACAAATTAATGTTCTTATGATGCGAACGAAAAAGTCATAGGCTGCAATATTATTTTTTAACTTTTTAGTTTTTTTAGTTTAATGATTATGGTCTGAAACTCCCCATTTATTTTTACACCCTGTAGATATAATAATAGGTATATATTACATGAGTTTGATTAGTTAAATTATTATTATAATCACTGAACAAGTAATCACTACGTTTTTAGGGTTCCGTACCCAAAGGGTGAAAACGGGACCCTATTACTAAGCCTACGTTGTCCGTCCGTCCGTCCGTCTGTCCGTCTGTCCGTCCGTCCGTCTATCCTACCTATTTAGGGCTGTAACTTTTGAACCGTAATAGCTAGATAGTTGAATTTTCTCAGATTATGCGTTATTACGGCGGATTTGTTAACAAATAATAAAAATGTCAAAAAGTTAAAAATTAAGGGGGTTCTCAACAAGAAACTAGTTTTTATCAACGTTTTTTCTTCACGCTCTATCGTAAAAACGGTAATACAGACAAGCGTCAAACTTAGTGTGATTATAGAGAAATCTCTACAGAATAACAACAAATACTAAAAACTGGCTAAGTGTGAGTCGGTCTCGCGCTAAAGGCCCCGGACAAAAAATTTTTTTTTCTAAGTTAATAATGTTGTGTTCTGTGGTGGTGTGGTAAGGAACCCTCGGTGCGCGAGTAGCCCAACTCGCACTTGACCGGTTTTATTAATTATAATATTAGGTACTCTAGTTTATTTATTTAAAATATGGAGCCCATCAGAAATATGTATTACCTTTAGTACTTATGGTACTCTAGCGGCAAGAATTTGTATCTTTCATCCCCATTTTTTTCTGTTTTCGTTACGTTGACCCTTTGCTTTGACCCTACGCCAAAAACCAAAAGAGTTGCAGAGTTACAGGGTTGAAAATTCCTTAACAAATTCCTAACAAACCGAGCGAGTTTCCAACTATTTAAAAAAAAAGGTTTTACATCTCTCTCACACGTCAACCCAATTCTATTTAATCCCAGACACTTTGACCTACATACATGCTGTCTCTCTCTAGCGTTGAGTGTCGGAACTAGTCGGAAGGGGAAGGAACAATAATTTGAATGAGCGACGTCCGGCGTCGGGTTGATTGTTAGGATAGTATTGTCCGGGTGTCCGGATTTGAGATTAAATCATTTTAGTTTTTGTGTCTGTGACTATGCTGTCAGAATTGTTACACTGATAATCAATTCTTAAAAAGAAAAGTGATAATTTTATTGTTCTTCCGTACATTACTACAGTTAATTTTTGCGATACCTATAATTTTATTTTTTTAAATATATACTTAAAACAGGGAAAATGTTGGATGAGGGCAGCGCAGGACCGGTCGTTATGGTGATCCTTGGGGGAGGCCTATGTCCAGCAGTGGACGTCCATCGACTGAGATGATGATGATGATACTTAAAACCGCATGTTTCATGCATTATTTGAAAATTTATCGTAGATTTTTATGAACTCCATTTTTCTTTTATTGCCCCTTTAAATTGAGAATCATTTTTTTTTCTATCATTATCATCGATCGATGTAGCCCAAAACAGGAAAGGTTTGCTCAGCACTTTGGTACTTGGTGATAATCTAAAAATCTAGTTAAAAAAATTATCTTCACCGACTTGTTGATTTCTATATCTAAGGGCTACCTTCTTTGTTAATTAAAATTACCTATGATCCCTGTGTCAGCGATGCACCGATTAAAGCCTAGTTCAGACTACGCGAGTATTTTATTCGAGTGCGAGTCTTCTTCTTATCGTGTGGGCAGAGCTTTGGTGTCAGAGTTTTTTCAGACCGCCTTACGGCCTCTGACGTGGTTTTTATGTAACGACTACTACCACCAGAGACATAGTAGCCGGAACCAACGGCTTAACGTGCCGTCCAAAGCACGGAATCATCTTTCTTTTCAAACAACCAGGTGATTCAGGTCGTAAACCAACTAGGAAAAAACGCACAAAGTGACATACCACTAGGTATCCCCCGTGGGAATCGAACCCACGACCTCCGTGTCAAGAGCCCAATGCTCTTAATCTTAACCATTAGACTACGGAGGCAGTTAGTGCGAGTAATAAAATTTAGATAAATTCAAATTCTTCTTCTTATCGTGTGGGCAGAGCCCTGGTGTCAGAGTTTTTTCAGACCGCCTTCCGGCCTCTGACGTGGTTTTTATGTAACGACTACTACCACTAGAGATAGTAGCCGGGACCAACGGATTAACGTGCCATCCGAAGCACGGAATCACTTTTCTTTTCAGACAATCAGGTGATTCAGCCTGCAATGTCCTGACCAACTGGGGAAAAACGCACAAAGTGACATATCACTAGGTGTCCCCCGTGGGAATCGAACCCACGACCTCCGTATCGAGAGCCAATGCTCTTAACCATTAGACCACGGAGGCAGTCAAATTCAAATTTAAAGCAATCGACTAAATTGTTGGGGTCAGACATGTAATCATGTAGCTACTAAAATACTCGCCACTCGACTAAAATACTGGCGTAGTCTGAACTAGCCTTAAGTGACACAGAAGTGCCCCGTTTTCGCAATTGTGTTACCGACTTATAATAAATGTCCATCTCAAAACCGTCATTAAAACCTGTACCCAAAGAAAACGTACCAAATTTTAAAACTTTCTGCCATTTATTACAATTTTCACAATATAATGTGCTCCGTCTTGTCTGAAAGTCCATTGAACTGTAATTTGACAAATTTTACATCGCCATTGCTTTTTCATAGAGATCTTAAGCTGTATCCACACGCAATATATTGCCCAGCTCAGAAAAAAAATAGTGCATATTCTCTGCTTATATATTTTTTTCTTATCTAGGTCCTGGATTCTAGGATAAGTGTACTATGGATAGATTATGGATAGTTTATTAAACAGCTCGGTAGCTCAGTCGGTAGTGAACCTGCCTGTTGTGCCAAGGGTCGCGAGTTCGAACGTAACTTCGTCAACGAGGAAAATTCATATATATTTCGTGCCAACAGTGCTCCGGTTCCGGTTCAGTGTTATTTACCTTTTGCGATGCACATTCTTGCAGTTGATTGCCGTTCAATTTGACTCGCATTATATTTCATCGTGGCTGAGTGGGTGCACCTCTACAGTACTCCAACGCGCGCTATGTGTGAATGAATGCACCGACAGCGGCTGCTTGTGTGAAGCTTTCGTTCTGCAGGGATATTTTTTCATGTGACTTTGAAACGCGTTGTATAGAAGTGAAATTTCTATACTTATGTTTTAAGTAGTATTATTTGTTGTGACACTATGCGGCGCGACGGTTTTTTATCGCCGCCCGCCCGCCGCATACACGCCACCGGGCCGTGTGGCATCAGCCTTACGTAGCAGGATAAAAAGAGTCATTTAAATTCAAGTAATTACTGGAGTGATCATCGAGTTTCGGATTGTTTTCCATTGTTTAGAAGTTTTGCGTTTGAGTGAGATTTTGAGACAAACGAACGATGGCTCTCTGCTCTACCTTTGTAAATTCATCTGAATTAATACTTTTCGGTGATATAAGCTCGTTCGAATCCCAGTTCGGCCAAGGATGTTATAAGTTTGTGACGTTTTTGTATGATGTGGCGACGGGCTCACTCCCCGTCACACTGGGCAGAGTTTCGGTACTACACGGGAACTACTAGTGAAACGTGGATGTTCTGAAGTTTTAGAATATCTCTGACTACCCCTTCGGGGAATATAGTCGTGAGCATATACTTTGACTGTGCAGTTGCGAATTAAACTTTATAAAAAACGCTTCGTCAATCAAATACACGGTGTAAGGGACAGTCCTCCATAATATACTGAGACGGTGAGACTATCAAAAGCCTACCATAACGCAGGAAAAGCGAAAAAAAAATCTGCTGTCCCATACATTTGAGTCGGGTAGGTATAGCAGTTTTTTATGAAACAGGTGTTTTTTTTTTTCGCTTTTCCTAAGGTACGCTCCAAATTGAAGCTTGTTCAGTTTTATTGTCTGAGTTCACAGTTTCAGTCTGCGGAGGGCTATCCCTTAGGTACACCCTATACAGGGTGTAACATAACACCCTAGTAATACTTAAGGGGCTGCTTCAGACCATCAAACTGAACAACTTTCACTATGGAGCCAACATCGAGAAAAAATAAAATAAATCAGCTGTCCCATACAAAACTGCAGTACCGACTCGACGAAAATGTATGGGACAGTAGTGAAAGTTGTTCAGTTTGATGGTCTGAAGCACCCCCTTAAGTATTACTAGGGTGTTTTGTTACACCCTGTATAAGTACGCACGGCGACACACATCAAGCTATACAAAACCAAAATAAGCAGTCCCCGCGTAGGTCGCGTAACGTATAACGTCGCGCGGCCAGTTTATGTTGGTTTTGTATAGCTTGATGTGTCGCCGTGTGTACATGAAATCATTGAAACACGTTGTAATTAGGTTTAGGGATAAAAAAGATATTTGTTTTTTTTTTTAAACTTTTCCTACGACACGATAGAGTTTTACCATAATAAGAAAATTGTTTACCATTTTGATACCTACAGAATCGTTCTAAAGTAGCAAAGGCGTCCTCAGTGGCCCGTGTGTTTTGGATCTAAGGGTGCGAGCACTCAAAGTGTGGCTGAATGTCATTTGTATAATTTACTCTTAAGTGCCGTCTACAGGCCAAAGTATCCAGCACTTTACTTCAAAAACAACCCCTACTGCCGAGGCATAAGGTGCAAGTAATATAGATCTTTAAACTTTCAAAAGAGTCTCATTGTATTATCTTTTGACGTTTGTCAAAAGAGGGTAATGTGTTTAGCGGGATACTTAAACTGAATTAAGTAGGTTTCATTATTTTGTATACTTTTTGTTCCCTGTAAGTATACTGGTATATGCTCACGACTGTATTATACTCAAGGAGCCCAATGAGGATTGATTGGTCGCTGGAAAGCGGTTTTTAACATCACAAATTGTAAACCAGCAGGTAGAAGATGTCAAAATTACTATGGAGATTATGCATCTTTCTACTGCTGATTTGAACGTGTGATGTTCAAAAATCACACCCCTGGTCGACTTCACAATCACGCATCAGAATTTATTCTTCAACGTATGCACCGTATGCACGTATGAATATTTCCTCACGATGTTTTCGTATGCGTTTTCGCAAAACAAAAAAGTTTATTTATCTAGGTCTCTCTTAATAGCCTGACAGATTTTTAAGAGATTTTTTAAGAAACAATTTTCACTGTGGAAGGAACCAACATTGGTCGCGCACTTAGAGTATCCTCTAAGGTCCTTGGGGGAGGCCTATGTCCAGCAGTGGACGTCCATCCCGACACACTCGACACTTTGACTTTTGACCCCGATGTATGGGATGGCAGATTATTATTTCGCTATTTTGATTGATCCCGTAGAGAAGAGACTTTCAGTTTTATGTTCTGACCATCCCCTTATGCGGGCACTACATTCTCGTCGAGAACAGCCGAGAACGAGAGTGTGGATGCCCTTCAATGTTCTCGCGGAGAACCGTAGTAATTTTCCTTGAAGGTTCACGCCGAGAAGTTCTCGCAAGAGTGCCTGCTTAAGAGAAACGTCACCATATTAGGATGGACCATCCATACCTATGCCACCTTCCTGGGATGGACACTGTAGGTATTTGATTGATTGAAAGATAAGAGAGTGTGCCACACTCCATCACGCTCGTACAAACAATCATTTATTTATCACAAAGCCATGACCGAAGCTGTTTTATTTTTATTTTCCCTCAGATTAAAAACAAGCAATAAATTTTAATTTCATCGGCTACAATTGACTCGCCCTCGGTTCACATCCGAAGCACATTTCAACCCCTAAACTGTCGGCGGATAATTAACCCTGCCAGAGAGGGATGCCAGATACAGCCGGATCTTTCGTTTTCATTTCCCGTTTCTACGTTTTTGATGGACACGACAGAGATTAGGTTTAAAAAGTTGTGATTAGACTTTTTTTGTGTAAAAATGTTTTTGAGCGAAATATTGCTTCTGAAGGATGCTTTAAGATACAAATGGGTACCTATAGTAAATTATTTTATTTATTTACTTTATCGCTCCTTCGTTGGGATGGGAAGAACGGCTAGGATTAGTGCCTATCACAGACATGTCAAACATGCGGCCCGCACGGCTCTTTCTTGCAGCCCGATCCAATTTTAAGAACAGCTTCTTGATGCGGCCCGAAAATGTGCAGACTTTTACAAATATTCAAGAACTCTATTATGTCTTCTTCGTTTCGTGTCAATTGGAGAAGATAACAAGGTTACAATATTACACTTTTAAACACGTAGGATAAAAGTCTAGACCGTACACATTATTCTAGTTTTTATTTCACATCGATCAACCCCCCCCCCCCCCTCCCGCCCCCTACCGAGGATCCCTCTGAGGGGTCGGAACGTGATCTGTGGGTTGACCCCCTAGACCCCCCTCCCCATTTTGGTATTATGTCGAGACCCCCGCGTGGTCTAGGTGGTGCAAAGCCCCCCCCCCCCCCCCCCTCCCAGCGTGATCCCCATGGAGGGTCACATAGACCCCCTCCTGATGGCACTATGTCGACACGACACCCACTAGGGGGTTACACCTACGTGGTCTGGGGGGATCTAAGGGGGGGTTCAACGCCCCCCTCCCCCTGATACTGACTGCTCTGAGTCGGACCGACTGCTAACCTAACCTAACCCAATGAAGTGAAACTGTATGTGGGGACCCCCCCTCCCCCTCAAATTCGTGCCGCAGGATACTAAACCTAATTCCAACAATATGCTGTCGTTTTTGGTCCAAATGTATTTGCTCTTCTCATCTCATTTGTCAATTTTTTACCAATTTTCAGATCCTCTCGGTCAGTTTTAAAGATAGAAAAATAATAAAAACACAGTAATTTTCGTAATTTTTTGTAGAATTTTTTGGCATATAAAACAAAAAATGGTTATCTTCTCCATTGTTCTAGTATTGTCTTTCTATATTTTACCAGCCAGATTTTCGGCGAGCCTTGATAGTCATATTATGATTGTAACAGCACTGTTTTGAATCATGATGTGAAAAATGTCGAGCTCGCTGCGCTCGCTCACCTTCTTTGCATGGTATGCAGGGCAAAGCTAAGAGGCCTATGAAAACTTAATAAGTGGTACCTTTGTGCAGAAAAAGGATTTTATAAAATTAATTTGGAAGCCTCCCTACCTGAAATTCAGTTCTAGCTACAGCCCTGATTTGGATACGGTTTTGAAGTTGCTTTCTTAAGATTTCTGTAGATAGTGTTACCCCGTACCCGAAATGAACAACATATTATATAGCATAAGCACTGGCGGACTAAGGGAGGGGGCGGAGGGGCGGTCCGCCCCGGGCCCCTAGTCCTGGGGGGCCTCCGAATCTCGAGAAGAGAATCCCTTTTTAATCAAAACCAAAATAATGACGTTTATATAGCAAGTAAAGACACAGTTTAGAGTTGAAGGCCCGGGCCTCAGGAGGCCAGAAGCAGAACAGGTTCTGAGACTGCAGTTTGAAATTGGAGGCCCCGTACGTTAGTCATTGAAAGTCAAGAAAAGAAATAGAGTCAAAAATACTGCGAATTTGCGAGCTCGCTTCGCTCGCTAAATCTTTTTCAAGTTGTTATGCAGTTAGCATAATTATGAGTTCGCTTCGCTCGCTCCGGAGGCCCTGACCTCCGGTACTGGGACTGCAGTTTAAAGTTGGAGGCCCCGTAAGTTAGTCATTGAAAGTCAAAGAAGGAAATAGACTCCAAAATATTGCGAATTTGCGAGCTCGCTTTGCTCGCTCAATCTTTTTCAAGTTGTTATGCAGTTAGCATAATTATGAGTTCACTTCTTGAAAGGTCGATGTGGTTGGGATTAGAAAGTGTTTCGAAAATTTGAGCTTACTCTATTTCAAGATGAGCTCTACAATCGAGTTATTATAGGTATTATATTATAAGCTCATTTCAGCTATTTGTTTAAAACATCAATCGCCTCGATTTCGGCATGAGCTGAAAAAGTCGAGTTATAATGAAGCAAAATCTCGAGCTCGCTTCGCTCGTTCCAGGCTAGACACATTGCACTAAAATCTTGAGCTCACTTTGCTTGCTCCAGAATTCAGTGAAGTCTCGAGCTCGCTTCGCTCACTCTTGGTTTTGGATGGTACCCATGTCTTTTCATAGTATACAGTTGCAGTTGCACTGTTGGTGTGCAGTTAAATCTTGAGCTTTCAATCAATCAATCAATCAATCAAATATACTTTTGTACTTTACTTTTTTTTTTTTTTACTTTACTTTATACTTTACTTTACTTTACTTAAATATGCTTTCTTTGTTCGTTCCAGATTTTAAGTCGTAAAAAAACTCGAGCTCGCTTCGCTCGCTCAATGATTTAAATCTTGTTCCACTGATCTCATTATATTGCAGTAAAATTTCACTTAGCTTTGCCCGCTCCAGAATTCAGTGAAATCTCGAGCTCGCTTCGCTCGCTCTAGGTTTTACATTGTACGAATGTTAAGCTCGCTTCGCTCGCTCCGTGTTGTAGGACCTGGATCTCCCTGGGACAAAATACTTGCTACCTATGCCTATGGAAGGAAGGGGCTCCGATGTTAAGTTTTTTCCACGGCTCGAAAGAATTGTAGATATCAATTTGTGGAAAGACCGGGGGCCTCATTTAGTTTTGCCGCCCCGGGCCTCCGGCGGGCTTAGTCCGCCGCTGAGCATAAGACACATTTGTAACGACACAAATGATACGATTTCCTATAATTGATACAATTTCTCTAAGTTCTTTGCGGCCCACTGATTCTACTATCATTAAGAATTTGGCCCACCAATGACTTTGAGTTTGACATTTCTGGCCTAGTTCTGGTTGCCAAGGTTAGGATAGGTGTCATTTCTTTTTCTGGTACACCTACGCCTTGCCTACACCTCTAGGGGGAGTGCTACAAATAACAAATGTATTTTTTTAAAGGATGCAATTACAGCAAGACTCGAGCTAGAATATAAAAAACATTGACCTCTTTTTGGACCAATTTAACAAATTGATCTCGATAAGACCCCTGTAATCTCTCTTAAACATCTCTCAGTCTATTTCTAGTAATCCAGTCTAGACTTAGGTCTTAGAGGATCTATTTAAACCTAGATATTTCTAGCTCACCGCACCGATAACAAATTACCATTCAAGTCTCGTCAGTTGGGCGGTGCATCTGACATTACTTGGGACTGGAAATTTATCTGTGTCTAGAGAGAGGTTGTTTTTTGTTAAGTAAAGCGTATTCTAGCCAAATCACAGTGGCTGAAAATCTGTTTCAACTATACTAACCAAAGATAAAGTATAGGGTAGATAAAGAATATAAAGCAGACATAAAAACGCTACTTGAAATCCATTCACACTTATGACAGTCGTCCATTAGAATAAGCGAAATGTCAATAGTAAACAGATACCTACCGTCTTGAACCATTTTGTCACCAGACCTCCAGCTGGAAGACTCCGCTTTTACTCACGCTCATAATCCATATTGGGGAGAGCAGAGTCTCAGATACAGCAACTGGGGACCGAAGTAATTTTTGACTCAATTAGCAAGTCGTATAGAGCTGCCGATTCAGTGTAAGTTTGTCTTTCATTCCCAGTTCAGCATGGAAGAAACTGCTATTTGTATTTCATTTATAAAACTTAGATTCTACATAAAAACTATGGTAGTAAAGTACAGTCACAGTATAAGAAAGAGTATCTATTACTAGATAGTACAGTGTCAAGTAATGTTAGACCCTGATAGACCTATAACACCGTAATTATATTATTTTTGAAACAGTTCAAACATCAATCTATGACAAAGGAAACCCCAAAGTTGTTGTGAATACATCATCTAGTTTTTGCCACAAAACGCCACTAGGGGCAGCAGTTATAAACGAGCAAGCAGACGAGCAAGTACGTTCAGACATGTCCCACAGATTGTAGATAAAGTATATCAGGAGGCAGACGGGATTGTCGAGCAAGCCGCAAAGCTGGGGAGGCGCTGCGGAGGCTTTAGGCTAGCTGTCACTTGTTTTTGTTATTCAAAGCTTGGCTGGACCAGGCAGGGATATCGTATAAGTTACGGATCATCAGCCGATATCTGATCTATGTGTTCATAATTCGTTATAGGTGATTCTTAAAATCTGTGGCAGTGACATATTCCCGAGACAAGCCAAATGAGCCGGCGTACATTTTGATTGTATACTCTTGTCATCCTATACATCGTATGAAATTGCCGAACAAAATGTTACCAGACCCGGTATCGTTAGAAACAAATACATATTGCCTACTTATTTGATTTCGATCGATCATCATTCATGTGTATGAATGCGTTAGAAGGCGATAGAAAATATAGATGGATGGATTGTTTTCTTATTAGGTAGTTCTTATTCGTTGCTTCGTATAAATTACAAACAAGGTCTGACGCAACGAATTTACAGGGTTGAAGCATATATAGGGTGATTTACACATGATACTGAACAACTTTCCCCAAAAAACCAAAAAATTTGCAAAAAAAAATTATTTGCATTGCCATGCTAAATGCAATAAGCTAATAGACCGTTTAGTACCTAGAAGAAATAAAGTTATACTTAACATATTACTTACGTGTGGGTTGTAATTGTAGTACACACGGCGAAACATCAAGCTATACAAAACCAACATAAGCTGGCCCTGTACCCGGACTTTCGATGTTCGATATATCACCACTGTTTCGGTCCGCATTTCATTGTAATAGAGTTGACATTGGAACGAAAACTTTCACGCAATTGCGAAGTTCGAATGTGCGGGTAGAGGCTCTGGCCCCGCGACGTTATACGTTATTTGACCTACGCGCGGCCAGCTTATTTTGGTTTTGTAGTATAGCTTGATATGTCGCCGTGTGTACAATAATCTTTATTATTCTGTGGTGTGGGTGAAAGGCTAGCATACTATCACCACTTGATACATCATTCCATCCTGAAACCTTTAATATGATACTTAGGTACTCACTACTACTAAAACTGGACAGGTAACTAGGCGAAGTGATGCCAGGTGGAGTAAAGCCTTAACAGAGTGGTGGCCGAGATTAGACAATTGTCCGTCGGCCAGCTGGGTTGATGACGTCAATAGAAGCGCCGGTGTGCGAAGACCTGTGTGCGATTGGCAAAGGACCGAAATTAATGGCAAAAAGGGGAGGAGGCATGCAACGTGTTAATGAATTAGCGCAAAACCTCATACACCCCTACTGATTTATAACAAAATAATTAGATTGAAGCAATAATTTCATTATTTTGATAGTTAAAATTTAAAATTATTCGCATTTTAAGTTTTGAGGCAAAAATGATTTGTTATCATTTCAGCAATGAATGAAAGCGCTAACGTACTCATGGATACATTTTAATAATCTTGTTTTGGTAGTAAGTAGGGCGAGTGTGCCCGTGCGGTGGGTTGACATGGGGTTCAGTAAATTTTAAATTTGATAAAAAAATTATTTAATATTTTGAAAAAAATTACCTATGTTGAAACCATGATAATTCGATTCTGCTCTCGATTCTAAACAAACTACTTTCTAGTTTTGCGTTAATTAATTAACACGTTGTATACCCTGCAGTGGGAGGATACGGGCTGATGATGATTGCTACCTACAACTGCTCGCTTAAAAATATAGTTGATAGTTGTATCAAAGTTTCTAACCACCTCGAATGTGATTTTGGTCGTGAGTGTGTGTATGAATAATGGTACCTAACACATCAGTTATCGTTTACGCACAAATAGATTTAACCCGTCGCGTTCAATTTAAACCCTTTGTGCTATAAAAAAATCAATTTTAGAAATATAGCGTTAGCACCCAATCAAAAGGATTATCGGACGGAATGGAAACGTTTCAGAATAACATGAATCCAATAATGTACGAGTATTTCAGAGTGTCACCTGAAAGCTTTACAGCTATTTTGAAAAGCTTTTTTACTACTATAGCTTTTTATATTTATTTTAACACTGGAAGTTAAAGGTGTATTAGGTATGGTATACAACTTTAGCAAGGTTCATAGGATGGAATTATGTGTATGTGTTATGTTGATAATTATTTTGCAATTTCCCCATAATAAAAGCATGTCCCTACTTCATATGCTCACGACTACATACATACATATATATGCTCACGCCTATGTCCCACTACTGGGGTAGGCAGAGACAACAGATCGCCATGCTACGATTCTGACACACATCTCTCGCCTCCTCAACATCCATAAGTCGCCTCCGGTTCAAAAGAACCTAAAACAAAAATGTCTTATTACCATTATGAACTAATTTCAAAATCACCTTTTCCCAAAATGCCTGAAATGGGGAACACAAAAGGGTCAAAATATTACTAAAAAATACACTTAAAATCTTAGCGTAGATCATGTACACTACATTAGTTTTTATTTCACTTCAATACATGCAGTATTTCCGAAGTTATGACGACGAGAAGTTTAAGCGCTTTTTAAAATTTCCGAGTTTACGCGCGCTCACGCTTTGACGTCACACCCCCGCTCAGCCCGCGACCGCGACACAGCGCGGCGCTAGGTCCGGTGCATTTTGTTTCGTTTGTTCGTCAAAAATTCGTTTAATTTCGTTTATACCTAATAGTGTGCTTGTATTTCAAGGAAATAATACTTTTACATTAATTTTATAACCGATTACACTAAAGTAAACCATGTGGTGTGTAGAATGGATGAAGGTTTTCAAAAAGGTCAGTCGGACAATCTGCCAAGAGTGGATAGTTTGATGGTGGCACAATATTTTATGAAGAATAAGGATTTTACGGCTGCCGAAATAATAATAATTAATAATAATTTCTTGGACAATGTCACACAAATTATCTAGTCACATTTAAAGTACCAGAATCTAGCCTGGACTTGTATTATGATGACTAGACAACGATATAGAATAGAGTCTTTCTTGGAATATAATATACAGGGTGAAATTGATATGATTGGCATCCTTTTAAACTAAGAGTCTACCCATCAAACTGAACAACTTTCACTATGGGAGTAAACAAATCGGAGCAACTAAAAAATCTGCTGTCCCATACTAAACTGCAATGCCTACTCGATTCAAATGTATGCAACAGCTGATTTTTTTTTTGCTTTGATCGGTTTGCTCCCATAGTAAAAGTTGTTCAGTTTGATGGGTAGGCTCTTAGTTTAAAAGGATGCCAATGATATCAATTTCACCCTGTAGATACAAACATCCATGACTCGGGTACAAATATTCATATTCATCATACAAATATTTGTCCCTTACGGGATTCGAACCCGCGACCCTCGGCACAGCAGGCAGGTTCACTACCGTACCGACTGTGCTACCGGGTTGTCAAATTCGCGGAATAAAGATGAAAAGGTGTGTATGTTTTATGTAAGCATTACCTACTGTCGGGTAGGTATTTGTTCAAGCTTAAACCTTCCTTAAAGTGTGTCTGTGTGTGTTTTATTTAGGACCTACATTATGGACAACGATTTAAAAAATCTAGGTAGGTACTCGCAATCGCAATCCACATCTTGCACGTACGAGGTTGTTGTTGTTAATGATTATTTGTGTTTTATTAGTTTAAAAACATCGAAATGGTCTTCACAGCAGTGCGCTTTAGTTTTAGGCCCTATTGCATCTACTCTTTTTATGGCCGTCATCCACTTCTTTCTCATTTTTGGGTCCTCAGGCACATAAAAAAAGAGTTTATCGGGTGTTTTCACAGTTGAATTGAAACACTGAGGCACAATACAATACTTTTTTTCCATTTTCACTGAAGAGAACTCGATGTTTACTGCACAGCAGCGAGCGTACGAGAGCGCGACTGACGAATGACCGGGGGTGTTACGTCATCGGCTAGTGGGCGCCCGCCCGCGTTTTTAAAAACCTTCGTCCGGAAATACGCAATTTGATCGTTAATATCTCAGCCATTTTTGAAGATATAAAAAAAGTAAAAACACAGTTTTTTTCGTAATTTTTTGAAGATTTATTTGACATGTAAAGTGAAAAACGTTTGTCAGACCCATTCAAAATGACAGATTCTTCCAATGACTGAAAACAAAAATGGCGGTGGGGGTACAGTTGCACACAAAAAACATATGATCTTCGACTGTGTGACTGTGTGTGAGTGCGTGTGTGTCGTTTGCAAAGACTTCTATTAAAACTGATAGAAGTCTTTGGTCGTTTGAGTGCGTGGGTAAGTGTGTGTATATTAAAATATGTGAGTGAGTGAATGTGTGCGTGTGTGTGGGTGTGCGAGTGTTATGTGTAGATATGCGTGTGGATAGGAATATATTTCATAATTTAGTCGTGAGCATATGAGGTAATTAAAAAAGGGACCTTATAAAGTTAGTCATATACCTTATTCATAACATCCACATAGAAAATTATAATTGAAGATAAAAGAGGTTTTAAGTAAACTAACATATTTACTTTCTTCATAAAATATAAAAAGATTTACAAATTAATATTCTCACAAATACAAAGAACTAACATTATAATTATTTACAGCATTAAACAATATTAAATAAATAAAAATTTATAAATAAATGTTAACAAACAGATTTATATTATCAAACTTTTTTATATACGTACACTTCTATCTCCATGCATGCAATTTCTATTTACATAGTACGTATTGAACTTTCATGTATGCACAGACGAATACTTTTTTGTTTGAACATAAATACTATAATATGGCGGCTGTGGAAACCTACCAAAATCCGCGGGCATCAGACTGCCTATGTTTAGAAAGTTGCAAAATGCTGTTTCAAGTGGCACTCTACACCAGCACGGTTTATGAATCCATACAGTTCCATTAATAAATGGATGCGTCCTTTACTATCTGGATTATATTTTGGTAAAGTTTATACAGTTGAAGTAAAAGAAAATGCGGGTTTTGTATGTAAGGTTGGCGCCTTATTTTTCGTCGTTGTTTTTGGCGCGGCCAGCAACCAAACATGAATATTTTATTTCAGAATAAAGTAACAAACAAAACTTATTAACATGTATATCCCTAAACTCAGTCCGGACGGAGATATAAAGGCTTGAAGTTGAAAATATTACCATTACGAGCACTTCAAGCCTTTATATCTCAGTTCGGTCTGAGTTCCGAGATATTTGTTATAACAAGATTTGTTTTTGTTTATTCAAGTTTGATTGATGGCCGTGCTAAAAAAAGGCGCCATTTTTAGGCATAGGCTTTTAATTTTAACTTATCTCATTCAAAAACTCTTCAAAAGAAATTCCATTGCATCTCATACTTAGTCGCACTTCAAATGAAAATGTTTTTGATTACATTACAACTAGAATGATCTAGCATTACAAAGCTTTCTTTCAAACCTGGCTCCGTGCTTCAGAACGGTCCATGATATTACCGGAGTAACTTTTCGTAACTTCGAAGGTTAGAGACCTAAAGATTCGAATCGAATAATATTCTGACATCAAGTGACCACTTAGATACATAGAGACCACAAATCTATAATGATGATCCCATCTCTCTTAATAACTCCTTAGAGGAGGTTTCTGCCCTACAGTGGGAAGTATATAGAATATGCTCTCGTTCAGTGGCGTGCACTCGGGGTAGACACAAATACATTAAAACCCTAATAATTTATGAACTAAAAGCATTTCGAATCAAATTAAAGATTGAAAAATTCAGTCTCGGGTGAGATTCGAACCCGCACTCTGCATCGCGCATTCGGGCATTTCGGTCTCTGAGCAAATGGATCAGTGGCGAAATTGGATAACGCACTTCCCCGGTTTGGAAGAGTGCGGGTTCGAATCTCGCCCGAGACTGAATTTTTCAATCTTTAGTTTGATTCGGAATAGCACAACATGGTAACATGTTTAAAAATCAATAATGTTTGAAATTAAAAGCATTTCGTTTACTAAATAATTTTTTAATTGTTTAACTACCTGTATTTAAACAAATTAAAGTAATTTAGTAAACAAAATGCTGTTTAAGTTTAGAAATTATTAGGGTTTCAATGTCTTTTTGCCTACCCGGAGTGCAAAACACTTATAATTTAGTCTTTTTAGTCCCGTATATTTTTGATAGGTGGTGTGTCCTGAAATGCGTCAGTCACTTCAAGAAATCAATCTACATTACGTGATAGAAATAGCCACAACAGCACTCGTATTCACGAATATTGCCTAATCTATTCTCACGTTAAAATGTAACATATTTTCAGCTTTCTCTCCTGCACATAGTCTATATTTTGACACTGATGTCTGTCCAATGGACTCTTATTTAGCGGTGACTTCACGTCATTTATACTTAAATTGAGAATGAAAAATGCAACTGGGGTAAAAATCGTGGTTAAAATTATACATCCTATTTTTTTCACTACCGATTGGTAAAGCCAATGGTTATAATAGGGTCTTTCTAAATATGTTGACGGTATTTTAACGAGATGATCAGGCCATCATACTTGAGCGAATGAAAACTTAGCTGTTCCATACAAAATTCTGCATCTGTAAACCAACCCATATATTTGGGTCGAACAGGTTTGCAGATGCAGAGTAATGTATTTTCGAGGGATCATCAGACCATCAAACTGAACAACTTTCTCTACGGGACCAACATCGAAATCGGGAAAAAAGGCGCCATTTTTAGGCATAGGCTTTTGATTTTAACTTATCTCATTCAAAAACTCGTCAAAAGAAATTCCATTGCATCTCATACTTAGTCGCACTTCAAATGAAAATGTTTTTGATTACATTACAACTAGAATGATCTAGCATTACAAAGCTTTCTTTCAAACCGGCAAAAAAATCGGCTGTTTCATTCTTTATCATTATAGTTGAGTAGCTATTAACATTTTCTATGAAACAGCAGTTTGTTTCGTGATTTCAAAGTTGGTCCTGTAGTAAAAGTTGTTCAGTTTGATGGTCTGAAATACCCTCATAAGTATGTACAGCATCACTGTATCCCCATTATTCGCTCGTTCTTTCATCTCTTATTGCAAGATTCACTATAAATCGGTCTGGTCGCTACTATCATGTGTCATATCTTGAGTACTAGAAAGGAATTCCTCTTTTATCTACTTTGATACGAGAGATAGCGATAACTTTCAGAGAAATGTAGAGCGAAGTGAATTTGCCTTGTTAGTGCTCTCTTGTCCTTTCTATGGAAGATGCTTGTTTACTTAGATTATTTTGTTTTTGTACCCGTTATGTTCTTTTAGTAAATACATGTTTTTGTTAAGTACATGTTTTTTTATGGTGGAGGCAAGTTAGTGGTCAACCTGCTGTCTCGCCTCTAACCTGGTTTAAGAAATAGGTACACCGCAAACTTCCTCGTTAAGATTATTGGGCTCTAAACACGGAGGTCGTGGGTTCGAGCGTTTTTACCCAGTTGGTTAGGACATTGCAGGCTGAATCACCTGATTGGTCTGAAAAGAACTTATATAGACTAATTATATCGGGACGCGTAACCACGTGTCATTCTACTAATAACAAACTTTCTGCCACTTTTTGCGGGGGGCGAGGTAACATGTTATCCGCAACTTTGGATTTTATTCCCTATGACTTTAGATTCTAATTTTGAATGTTCAAAATCATGAAAAGTAGTCTCGTGTAAACCCCAAACGTTCTAAGTTCAAAATTATTGTTTCGCTATTATAAGCTGTCTCGTTTAGTGATAAGGTATAAAATTGGGTGTAAATGCGCTAGATTAATTGATCTAATACCGTGGCAGAGGGGAAATGCTACCGCAAGGCCGGGAAAAGAAAGTTGATTCCGTGCTGCGGATACACGTTAAGCCTTTAGTCCCGGCTACTATCTCTACCTATAGTGGTGGTAGTACAGAAAAGAGCTATCTTTTTTCTTGACCTAACTGTAACGTGCCTTTTGAGTCGTGTTCCAGCACGATGCTTGGGATGAAATACCATCAAAATGGTTCATGACGCATTCGCCACCCAACTACCTGACTGGTACGCCTATCGTAAGTTTGACACTGTAGGTAGCATACTCCTGTAGCTACGACGAAGCACATTTATCAGTCCTCCAAGTCACCGGAGGGTTACTATATAATTTATTTAATTAAATAATTAATTTAATTTAATTAATTAATTTTGATTAATTTAATTAATTTAATTAATTTTAATTAACTTAATTTTAATATAGTATACGCTGCACTGTACGAAATTCAATACAATAATTGGAGTAATATAATACTAGGTACAGTCAAGAGCACGTCAAGCTTGACACTTTGGACTTTGTACCGTTCTTATTTAGTGCGCCATAAGCGTTACAATCGAACTGCAAGTGTAAAGCTTGATGTGCTCTTGACTGTATAATCTACAGTGTCAAGTCATGGTAGGTTTACGGATCGGGCGTAGTTTACATCTTAAATTCCAATACCAAAGTTCTACGCCAATGAGCTCCGCAATAACTGTCGTACATACCTGCGCGTCAAGTATTCGATATGGTGATTATACGCTAAACATAAATCTTTTCTATTACATTTGGTATCTTATCTAGCATTTCAGAAACAGAGCAGTTTATGACATGTTCTTCCATTACGTCATGATTCTTTGTATATCATTCCAAAGTACATTTTATTCCATAATTTCTCTCTTCGATAAGACGCGTCCTTTCTTCACTTTAATTCCCTTTTTCTTCATTTTCTTCATTCCTTCTCTCCTCCATCTAATTTGTATAAACTTCTATATTACCCTGGCTATCCGTATGGACGTTTATTACCAACTGTATGGCTCCGCTTCCGATCCCGATGCCGGCTATCAGATCATTTGGGACCTCAAGTCCTGTCGTGACCCCTGAGACCATGGAGCCGAGGGTCCTTGTAGCTGGAGCTGATGATGTACTAGTAGTGATGAGGAGTATGGTGACCAGGAAGGTGAGGGCAGCCACGACGCCACAGCCACTCCTGAAAATTATTAACTTAATTATTTATTTATGTACCTAATCGAACTTCATTATGTCTTCCGGTTTATTTATTTGGTAACACGTTGTCCTACAGTAATTGGTCATATTGTAGGCAATATAAACTTTCCCACAGTAGTAATAATTTGTGATAGCTACATTTTATTTTTGTTTATTTCAAGTAGCATTTTTTTTTAAATAAGTCTTTTTACAGGGTGTTACAAAACAACCTAGCATTTTAAAGGGGTGCTTTAGAGTTAGACCATTAAACTATTTAACAACTTTCACTGTGTAGCCATAATGGAAAATAACATTAAAAAACTGCTGTTTCATACTAAAACTGTATTACCTTAGTTAGTATACCTATTCGACTCGAAATGTATTAGATATTTTTGGTTAATGTAGCTGAATTTTTAAAATTGTATCGCGTTTTTATTACTAGGGTGTTTGTACACACGGCGACACATTAAGCTATACAAAACCAACATAAGCTGGCCGCGCGACGGTATACGTTACTCAACCTCCGCGCGCCCAGCTTATGTTGGTTTTGTATAGATTGATGTGTCGCCGTGCGTACACATAAACTCTACAGTTTATTGTGTACAGTACCTACGTACTGTACTGTAGGCACTGTAGGGAAATGTATGAACACATACTAAATCTTTCATATTATTTAGAAAGCCATTGATAAATATAAGCATAGCATAGCATATGCTCACGACTATATTCCCCGAGGGGGTAGTCAGAGATATTCTGAAACCTCAGAACATCCACGTTTCACTAGTAGTACCGAAACTCTGTCCATAAATATAATAAATTAGCATTTCAAAAATTCAAAATTCAAAATTTTTTATTCAAAATAATATCATATAGATAGCTTTTTGACGTCATTTTTTGACTCTACCACCGCGTCGGAAGGTGTTCCGTTGAGAGAAGATGCGGCCAGAAACTCTACAACACACATCTTTTAAACAAAACAAAATGTACAAAGTACAATTAAAATACAATATTGCATTACATAGTGTAAAATTGTCAAGACCAGACATTTTGGTCATTCAAATAATCATCGAGTTTATAGTAACCTTTTTTACAGAGGACTTGTTTAACATGAGACTTAAACTTTTTGTCTGGTAAGTTTAGAATATCCTCTGGTATCTTATTATAAAAGCGTATACAGTGCCCCATGAAAGATGTGTTGACTTTACTGAGTCGAAAATGTGGGAATACTAATTTATTTTTATTTCTTGTATTGTAATTATGAACGTCACTGTTTTTGGGAAAGAGAGACAAATTTTTTCGAACATATAAAATATTTTCGTAAATATATTGACTGTAGAAAGTCAAAATACTGATATCTTTAAAAAGATCTCGTAGTGAGTCTCGACAACGTAGATTATAAATGGCTCGAATTGCCCGCTTTTGAAGGATAAAGACAGCCTCGACGTCTGTAGCACGGCCCCACAGCAAAATACCATAAGACATGATACTGTGGAAGTAGCTGAAGTATACGAGTCTTGCAGTAGCTATATCAGTTAGCTGTCTAATTTTTCGAACTGCATAAGCTGCCGAGCTCAGCCTACCCGCTAGGGTTTCTATATGTGGACCCCATTGCAGCCTCGAGTCAATCCTTATCCCTAAAAATACAGTATTACTTGTGAAATGCAATATATCATTATCTAAAGTTATATTATTTTCATTATTTATAACGTTTGGTAGAGTGAATTTAATACATTTAGTTTTCTTTGCATTTAAAGCAAGATTATTAACACTGAACCAGTTCAGAACTTGTCGAAGAGTGTCATTTACGTTGTCATTAATATCATTTGAATAAGTACTAAGTAAAAAAAATTCGTCTAATTTATTTATCAAAAGTAAACAGCACCTGTAAAGAGTATAATACTTTGTATAACTTTTATTTAAATAAAAAAGGAAAAGGTTCTCTTTTCATCTAACCACTGGTATATTTTCTTTTATCCCTTGTAAGGTAGTTTGGGAAACATTTCATGCTGAGTACCTATCTATATTATCTACTGCTATCTTTATTTTCATTCCATGTTTGGGTCGATCTTTGAACTTTGCTCGTAAAACTTTTGGAAGATTTCCTGTTGCCCTCAGGGTAGGTACTTAGCTGTTACGAATTGATGTACATCAATTCGTAAGTTAGAAACTCTAAAATGAAAAATTTCCAGTTTTTGCCTTCTGGCAATAAACCCAAATAAACGAATTATCTATGTATAAAATCATTTTTCGGTTAAAAGGATGAGTATAAATTCCCTTTTTACCTGACTACGGCGCAGCGAAAAGGAGGGTTATGATTTTGACAGGTATGTAATGTATGTAAGTATGTATGTTCATTTGTTCCCTAATAACTTCTAAACTACTCATAGTCATGATATACTCATTCTAAACATATTTAGGGTTACACACACCGATTTAGAAATACGTAAGAGCATTTAAAATCGTTAAGAAGAATCGAATCGTGAAACTTGTTGCTCCATCTACACGTCAAATAGGATACTTTACTTTATTGGTAAAGCTTCTGACAACTCTCAAAGGGATTACAGTCGTGAGTTTATGTTCAAATATATGACAGCATTGAGTGCTACTAGGTGTGATTTGTGCCGGCTTGCATCTAAGGTAACGTCTAAGGTTTCTGTACAATTATACAACATTTCCAAAAAACAAGAAATATTAACATTGTAGTCACTGTTGTTTTTCAATTTTTAAATATGATTGAGGGCATCAGTGGGGGCTCGGTGCCCCCTTAACACGGGATTACATCTTGAAACCTTCAATATACAGGGTGTACAATAAAATGGAACAGTTACTTAAAGGGGTGCTTCAGACCATCAAACTGAACAACTTTCTCAATGGGACCAATATCGAAATCGCGAAAAAAAAATCCGCTCTCCCATACAAAACTACAAAAATAACTCGACTGACAAAATGTATGGGACAGCAGATTTTTTTTTCGCGATTTCGATATTGGTCCCATAGAGATAGTTGTTCAGTTTGATGGTCTGAAGCACCCCTTTAAGTAACTGTCCCATTTTATTTTACACCCTGTATACTAAAAGTTTGACTGGATACAAATGCCTGCAACATAGATGGCAGTTTGTAGCGTCGTGTCTGATCAATTGATCATCCGAAAGGGATTATGGTCGAGAGTTTATGTATGTATGTTTTCGTACCCACTGAAAGATTAGACTACCAGGAGTGCGATTTTTGAAACTCATTCGGTGAGCTCAGCAGTTGAAAATGTCAAAATTACTATGAAGATATGCATCATTCTACTGCGGATTTGACTTTTAAAAATCATACTTCAGGAGTGCGATTTTTGAAGGTCAAATAAGCAGTAGAAAGATGCATATCTCCATAGTAATTTTGACATTTTCAACTGCTGAACTCAGCGAATGAGATTCAAAAATCGCACTCCTGAATAGCATTATTATCAGTTAGTACAATGTAAATTGTTATAATAAATTCATCCGCTGGCGTTAGATCTCATTATCAGCATAGGTATACCTAGACGTACCTTTCTAGGTGTCGTATAGACATGTTAATGAATTAAACGTTAAACTAGAAAGTTGTTTAGAATCGAGAGCAGACTCGAATGAATCGAAATCAAATATCATGGTTTCAACATAGCTAATTTTTTTTCAAAATATTAAGTAATAAATTTACTGAACCCGATGTCAACTATTGTCAACCCACCGCACGGGCACACTCACCTTACGTGCTACCAAAACAAGGTTATTAAAATGTATCCATGAGTAGGTACGTTAGCGCTTTCATTAATTGCTGAAATTATAACAAATCATTTTTGACTCAAAATTTAAAATGCGAATTACCTTAAATTTTCAAATAATGAAATTATTATTTCAATCTAATTATTTTGTTATACAACGTTTTAATGAATTAACGCAAAACTAGAAAGTTGTTTGTTTAGAATCGAGAGTAGAATCGAATTATCATGGTTTCAACGTAGGTAATTAGGTAGGTAGGCTCCCAGTCAAACGTCGTAGGGAAGCTCATATCCTTAACCTTCTCTACTCCATCCTCTTCAATCCCATTACTCCTAATTACCTCAAGGAACGCTTTGTTTTCTCTTCCTCCACCACTGGCCGTCATCTGCGTTCCTCTGAAAACCTCTCCCTCCATATGCCCATCCACTCCACTAACTTCTACACCCATTCCTTCTCCGTTCATGCCGTTCGGCTTTGGAACTTGTTGCCAGAGGCAATCCGACGTGCACCTTCCTTGAATGTTTTTAAGTCGAAAGTTAAGTCGCATTTCCTTGATCACTGACCCTCTCCGATTTTTTCTCCGAATGTAAGTAGGTACTTAAATCTTTTCCTATGTCAATAGTTCATGTTTTCCTATCGTGTTTAGTTGAGTAGTACGCGTATTTATATATGATGTGTGTATGTATATATATATATTATAGGAATATATATTATATATACTTATCTATGTATTGCATTTAGATGTATTTATAATAGGTTTATTCTTGTTTTTTATTTACTGATATTTCTGGTCATTTATCTGAAAACACCGCCTACCTTTCTTCGTACACCGTTTCCTCTACCCTAAGGTTGTCTGGAAGAAATCGCTTCTTAGCGATAAGACCGCCTTATTTTGTGCCTTTTTGTATTTTTTTTTCTCTGTATTTTACTCTTATGTCTTGGTGTAAAATAAAGTATATTTGTTGTTGTTGTTGTTGTTGTAATTTTTTTCAAAATATTAAATAATTTTTTTGCAAAATTAAAAATTTTCTAAACCCGGTGTCAACCCACCTCACGGACACACTCACCCTACTTACTACCAAAACAAGATTATAAAAATGTGTCCATGAGTACGTTAGCGCTTTCTTTCAGTGCTGAAATGATAACAAAACATTTTCTTTAAATTTTAACTATCAAAATAATGAAATGAAATGAAAAAAATATTGTTGCAATCTAATTATTTTGTTATGAATCAGTTGGGGTGTATGAGGTTTTGCGCTAATTCATTAACACGTTGTATAAATCAGTAGTTGGGGTGTAGGTATGAGGTTTGCGCTAATTCATTAACACGTTGTAGTTCCCACTGGCCTAGGGTTCATGTCAAAGGTATCCATCTATCCATCGTCAAATCAACAAGAACTATACTTCCTATTCCTATCTTTTTAAATGAAATTAGTTGCAGGTTTATCTCCCTGGCCCGGACCTAGCAACACGGCTTGACGGGCGCCGTCCGACGGACACAGCACAGGAATATCTATTAGATATTTTGTAGACATTTGTGCTGCTGGGGGTGATGCTTTAAGCCCCTGGCAAGGAATAAAGAAGGTGGACTAGTATCATGAATTTGCAGCTGATGATCCTGGTTTACAGGAGTTACAGTACTTGAATGAGTGGTGGAGAAGTTGAAAGTTGACAAAAAAAATTAAGCAAAATACTTACATGGCTGAAGCAACCGAAACTAACTATTATTAATATCAAGTTATGGATCTCACACACCACTAGATCAGCACACTAGATCAGCACACTAGATCTGACAAAACTAAGTATATAGATTAACCATCCAAAAGATACGATATCAAATCTCGTCGATATCTGTAACTAGGTCGCACTGAAATTGAGTTTTAAAGTTTAGACGACAGAGTTCATTATCGAAGTCTTTCGGATGTAAAAGTTGGATCTGTGACGTGGGAAAAAGATAAATAAGGTTTACGAAAAATACCGCATTTTTATTTACACGTTTGATCAGTTCTTTGATCCTTTTGGTTATCAAGCACGTAGGTAGCGTCATCTATTTGTAGTAGAAAGTACTAGTAATAAATGTAGTTTGCTATGAAACGAAGATACTAAAAACATCAAAACAGTATCGGCAGGTGGAGTAAAGATTTATTTAAAACCGTGCGGTCGCGATTAGGTAAAACAGGAGTAGGTGGAAAGAGTTTTCCGGCAGCCAGTTGGTTGATGACATGAAGAGAATACATGAAATTAGGGATAAAGAAACGCTTCTCCTCATAGGGAGAAGTTTGCCGTGGGAAAATACGCGTTGATATACTTTACATCATAAAGGTCAAGAAATAATTGAAAAAATACCAGAAATTAACTTTATTATTATCGCAATAGACCTCCATTATCAATAACATAAGATGCACCCGTAATACTCTTCGCCTGCTCACTTGCCAGAAACAAAACAAGATCAGCCACTTCCTCAGGGTCAGATATTCTTGAAAGAGCAGTTGACTTCATCATAGCTCTCCACAATTTCTCAAGTTGATCATCAGGCAGGCCCATGTTCACACCGATATCTGTTTTGACCGGCCCTGGGTTCACACCGTTGACCCTCACTCCTTTGGGCGCAAGTTCTAAAGCCACACATCTTGTGAAATGATCCAGTCCAGCTTTAGAAGTATTGTACGCGAAACCTGTGCTCGAAAACACTCCGGTAGATGCTATCGATGATACATTGACAATGTTTCCTTTTGTTTTTATTAAATGCTGTGCTGCAAGGTTGGTTATATTCACAATAGATCTAAGATTAGTTGCGATAACATTATCAAATACTTGCAAAGCGTTTTTGGACAGAATACTTGCCACGTTGTTCATGCCAGCGTTGTTGACCAGAATATCGAGTTTGCCATAAACTTTTATTGTTTCTTCAATCATTCTGTTCCCATCTTCGTCTTTGGATACATCTGCGATGATTGTTAGAGGTTTGTTGCCGTTTTTTTCACACTTTTCCGAGACATCGTTGAGTTTCGCTGTGTTTCTTCCAACGATAGTAACTTTGGCTCCTTGTGCTGAGAGTTTTTGGGCGATAGCAGCACCTATGCCGGAACTAGCTCCTGTCACTAAAGCAACTTTGTTAACAAAACTCATAGTTGTGTTGTACGTGTGGAGATATCACTTGAATTAAATGAATTGAAGCGGACGTCGAAATCTTATCATTCATGCCTAATAAATGTAATAATGATAAGTGAACATTTTTAGTTCCTAGCTTTTGCACGAGACTTCGTCCGCGTGAATTTCGGGAAATGTTTCATAATTTCAATCCGCGAGTATCTACCTAGCCCAACTCTTTATCAAACGTCAAAACACGCGCTTTGTGTGAATAATTGTACTTAATAATGAATAGTGACGTCATTATTTTTCATCGTCGTTTCGACACTTTTTATGCTGAGTTTATTCATTTATTAAAAAAAATTGGAAAAAATTAAATCCACCTTAAAAAAAACTAAAAAAGTAAAAAATTACATTGCAGCCGATGACTTTTTCGTTCGCATCTATAAGAACATTAATTTGTGTTATCGAAGTCGCTGTCAAGCCGGTACGATTCGGAACAGGGCTTGAATTAGTTTTTTGGCTTGGCTTGGCACTGACTCCAATAAAACAAATTAACGTTCTTGATTATAGATGCGAACGAAAAAGTCATCGGCTGCAATATTATTTTTTATTACTTTTTTAGTTTTTTATGGCGGTTTAAATTTTTTCGTAAAATTTTGTTATTTCACAATTTTTTGTGGTGATTTCACCACACCTGGTAAAATGTATTTACATTAGTTCAACACGGAAATAAGTTATAAACGCAAAGGGTACATCGATACGAAGCAAATGTTTCAATCGCTGATGATTTGATGTCAACTTTTGAGGAGTTCTTTTGAAGCGCGTCATCAGATCTTTACCAAATTAAAATGAAATCATCTCGGGGATAAATCCACCAGAACTAAAACAAGAATCATCCAAATCGGTCAAAAATGTCGAAGTTATCGCGTAAAACAAACAAACAGACAAACCGTCACACTTACAGGTATTAGTGTCAGGCTAATACGAGTGTGACGGTTTGTCCTGATGTTGATGAAACTTGCACTGTATGGAGTAAATGTAAGCCAATAAAAAAGAGAATGGTCACAATCCGATTAATAGTTTCGGAGAAATGCGTGGACAAACATACATAGGACATATATACACCTATGAAATTCTGTATATTTGATTGGAAGTCCTAATAGATTATCATATACAGGGTGTCCCAAAACTCAACGTCAAGCCGCAAACAGGAGATAGGTGAGTTTATAACTGTTTAGGGAAAAATAAGAAAAAAATTCCAAGTTTGATAGTTTTCGAGATCTTATCATTTTTTTAAACATTGGGGAAATCAAATTAAAGATTGAAAAATTCAGTCGCGGGCGGGACTTGAACCCGCACCCTTCCAAACCGAAAGTGCGTTATCCAATTTCGCTACCGAGTCCACTAGCCAGAGAACGAAATTTTCAATCTGTTGCGTCTTGAGGGGAAAGGACACATTTGAAATTGGAGCAGGGTGTGTCATCTATACCGTATGAATTCCAGTTGTAATGCTGGACTTGCGGGTTGGCTAGTTTGTAATAATTTCCAGTAGATGTTGCTCACGTCCCCTCAAGACGCAACAGATTGAAAATTTCGTTCGTTGAATTGGATAACGCACTTCCCCAGTTTGGAAGGGTGCGGGTTCAAGTCAGGCCCGAGACTGAATTTTTCAATCTTTAATTTGATTCGAAATAGCACAACACGGCTGTAACATGTTTAAAATCAATAATATTTGAAATTGGAAAAATCGCCACCCAGCTCTCAACTTTTAGATGTAGCTACTACAAATTTGTAAATTTTTTCATGAAAATACTTGTTATGAAAGCCAGAATAATTTTTTCTGTGGTCCCAATTCAAAAATAAACGACTAGTTCCATACTTTTTACAGAACACACTTTTTTCTGTCAGACTTCAGCAGTAAACATTTTTCTATGTCAACTTTGAGACTACACCCTGTATAAAAAATGTATAGCGGTAACCTGGCAAGTAATTTAAAAAGTTGGCCAATTTAATCAAGTTTTCAAAATAATATCACACTTGTTATTTCTTTATCTAAAAAAGTAGTAATAATTTTTTTTCTCGTCGAATAACCCCATTTCAAAACAATTATTCCAAAGATATTTTTACCCGACTGCGCCAGAAGTAGGGTTATGTTTTTCGAGCGTATGTATGTATGTATGTATGTATGTATGTATGTATGTATGTATGTATGTATGTATGTATGTATGTATGTATGTTTGTATGTATATTTCTTTGGCACGGCCTACAGCCTAAACCGCTTGATGGATTTTGACGTATGAGGTGTCGTTAGATTTGTAAAAATCGTGAAAGTGACATAGGCTATATTATTTTAATACGGCGGCTGCGAATTAAAAAAAAGAGGGGGAAATAATTTTTTTTTGTTGTTAAAAATTACAATATGGGTATCAAATGAAAGCTTGTGAACAGACGATTCCAAAAATTTGTATTTTATAGTACTTTTATGCTACCATTTCGACACAAGACTAAAAAGTTGGAAATAAACTAAATTATTTAGAAAAACAAAAAACCCGACTGCATAAAAAAACTATTATAATAACTGAAAAGAGAAAAACAAGCTCTTTTATTCACTAATCTGCTAAGTATACTTAACAACTTGGTTCGAGCAAATATAATTTGAATGTTATTAGGTAGGTTTTGCAGGCGGGGCAAACCAAGGAAGGTACCTAAGGTGTGTTTTATAATTCTTCTTTGTCCCCGTTTGCGATACCTACCTAATAACATTCAAATTATATTTGCTCGAACCAAGTTTTTAAGTATACTTAGCAGATTAGTGAATAAAAGAGCTTGTTTTTCTCTTTTCAGTTATTATAATAGTTTTTTTATGCAGTCGGGTTTTTTTACTATGGAATTATTGGTTTCAAATCGGGTTGTTCTGCAAGAAAAAAAATTATTATAACTTTTTTAGAAAAGGAAGTACCAAGTGTGATACCATTTTGAAAACTTGATTAAATCTGCCAACTTTTGAAATTACTTGCCAGGTTACCGTCATACATTTTTTATACAGGGTGTAGAAAAAAGTGTTTTCGGTAAAAAGAATGGAACTAATAGTTTATTTTTGAATTGGGTCCGCTGAATAGATTATTCTGGATTGCGTAACAAGTATTTTCATGAAAAAATTTACAGATTTGTGGTAGGTACATTACATGTAAAAGTTAAGCGCAGTGTGGCGATTTTTCCAATGTTAAAAAAAATGACAAAATCTCGAAAACTATCAAACTTGGATTTTTCCCTGAACAGTTATAAACTCACCTATCTCCTATTTGCGGCTTGATGTTGAGTTTTGGGACCCCCTGTATATGAATATTTTGCAAATCCAATTATGAAAATACCTAAGTATATCGAATTAATTACCTTTTTTTTTAAGTCTGTCAAAAATACATACGGAATTGCAATTCGGAATCCTGAATCAGGATTACGATTTCGTATGGATTTTCCCCCTCCACAATTGCGTTCGGAATTGCGCAGCTGTCAAATCAACTTTGTCAACAGCAAATTAGATTGTCTCTTCATCGAACGTGATCGAACACTGTGCATTCAACTGAGAGGCACTGGCCTGCCACTTTAAAATAATCAAATCATACCTACTTACTGATTAATAAAAATCACTAGTTTTGTATAGAAGGATTTTATTTAAATTAATTTATAAAATTAATGAAAAAAAAAAACAATTCTGTTCCGAATGTCAGAAATTCAGAATCCAACATCTTATAATAAAAGGAATCCATTATCAGTAACTAACGATGATCCAGTAATACTCCTCCCCTTGTCACTAGCCACGAATGCCACCAGATCGGCCACTTCATCTGGATAAGGAATCCTTTTCAACGCTGTTTTATTTTTCCCTACTTCAAAAGCCGCTTTTATCTCTTCCTCACTCATGCCTAAGTTCTGTGGCATGTCACTTATCACAGGTCCAGGGATGATAGCGTTCACACGGACACCTTTAGATGCTAGTTCTAGAGCTATAGCTCTGGAAAAGTGATCCAATCCTGCTTTAGATGTACAGTACAGGGAAATACCTTCGTTATAGTATATCTTCTTAGAAGCTATGCTCGATATGTTGATGATGTTGCCCTTTGTTTTCACAAGATGGGGCGCAGCGAGGTTGGTGAGGACGACTACTGCCCTGAGATTCACTGCCATTATATCATCAAAGATTTTCACAGCGTCTTCTGATAGAATGCTAGGGGCGATTGCTGCATTATTGACGAGCACATCCAGTTTTCCAAAATGTTTTATAGTCTCGCTAACTATTCTTTTAGCTTCGACGTCTTTGGAGATGTCGGCTGTGATCACCAAAGGCTTGTTGCCGCTCTTCTCGCATTGGGCAGCTACGTTGTTGAGCTTCTTCAGATTTCTTCCAATCATGGCAACATTGGCTCCTTCTTCTGCGAATTTTAGTGCCATGGCAGCTCCTATGCCAGAACTGGCCCCAGTCACTAACACCACTTTTCCGTTGAATGCCATATTGTAGGTATAGTTAAATGAAAGTAAACGAAACGTAAAACGCTGTTTATCAATAGAAGTTGATAACCAAAATGTTGAATATACTTATTCAATTGGGTACATGCACACTCGCTGTAATACCTAAATAAAGAATACCGGATGAGTGCGTGTATCTTAGGATAAGAAAATAAAATCTAAAACAGAAGGAACTATTTTTGAAGCGATGATAAAATGTTTAAAACCATGATACGTTTAGCGTGTAGGTACCTAACATAATTTTAGTTTTCATAACCAAATTAAATTGCGTATGTTCTTTTTCTAACAGTAAAATACTACAAAAGAATTCCTTTTAGTGTAAAAAATTGCGAAGTCAAATCATTAATTCGATTAAAGAATTTGAATATTAGCTCGGAATATACATGGTGTAAGTGACAGCCTAGCAAATACTAATACGGTGAATTCAGACCATCAAACTGAATAACTTTCACTATGGAGCCACCCTCAGGAAACGTGAAAAACTTGTTAACTTTTTTAATGCCTTTTGTTACATCTTATAAAATACCTATGTGAAGCTGGGTTTTCAAAAATATAGAAACCTACTTGAAGTGGAACCAGGAGTGCGATTTTTGAATCTCATTCGCTGAGTTCAGCAGTTGAAAGTGTCAAAATTACTGTGGAGATATGCATCTTTCTACTGCTGATTTGTCTTTCGAAAATCATACTTCAGGAGTGCGATTTTTGAATGTCAAATCATCAATAGAAAGATGCATATCTCCATACTAATTTTGACATTTTCAAGTGCTCAGTTTCGTTTCAGGAACTCAGCGAATGAGTTTCAAAAATCGCAATCCAGACCTTAGGATAAAACTTTCGTAATTTTTCGTGAGCTTGGATTCTTTGGTAAAAATTAAGCAGCCGGTCCTTACTTCGCACTAAAATTATGTGAATAAATAGGCGATACCAAAAAATGTAGTATTCATTAAAAACAATTACTATTAATAAATGTGTATACAATACACTATACAGGGTTTTTTCGGAGACAGTGCGCAAATTTTACGTATATGAAGCTCATTCAAAATAAAAAGACACGTATTTTTTAATTTTATCATGTCTCATACAAAAATATTAAAAGTCGAGCGTAAACAAGACGATCACTGACTCACCCTTGAGAGAGGCCACGGGGCGCGTACGCAGGTCGCCCCCGCGCTACCTTCACACCCCTTTGACTCACGAATGTAGTGTAGCAGCGCTACATTAATTTTCTGGTGGATAAATTAAAAAAAATTACAAACAAAAAAAAATAGCTTTTCCCTTTTATGTGTTCTATTAACGATACTGATTGCATGGAAGAAAAATGCGCACTGTCTCCGAAGTAACCCTGTAGGTATAATATGCGTAATGGAACCAACTTGGGTTTAAACTTTTAAAGCATTAAATGGGTCACGAAGGGGCAGTATGAAAATTACCGGGCCGTGGCAAAACAATGTTTGGGAAATACTGAAATACAACATTAATAAAAAGGTAAGCATTTTTTTATTGTATTTATTATTTATCTATTTATTTATACCTCCTACTGTTAATTATCTATTTACTAGTCATACTCACTCGCTGTAATACCTACCTAAATAAAGAATACCGGATTAGTCCGTTTATCTTAGGATAAACATACGTAGGGAAGGTACGGAACCCTAAAAACAAAAAAAAAATACAGTCATCATGAATGTGCGACAAACATGCGAGATTAGATAACCTCACTGATAGATATAAATGTTCTTGATTGGAAATTTTATTGATTATTCACCGTTTTTCTTTGTACATACTATACAGGGTGTAACAAAAGACCCTAGTTATACTTAAGGGGGTGCTTCAGATCATCAAACTGAACAACTTTCACAATGGAGCCAACATCGAAATCGCGAAAAAAAAATCCACTCTTTCATACAAAACTGCAGTACTGCGACTCAAATGTATGGGACGGCAAATTTTTTTTATTTTTTCTAGACGTTGGCTCCATAGTGAAAGTTGTTCACCCTGTATAGGGTGCATCGAAAAGTATCATTAATCTTTAAACCACATACTCTACCCATGAAACTGAACAACTTTTACTATGAGAGCCAACGTGTCTGACAGAGCAAATACAAATCTGCTGTTACATACACCTACTAAACTGCAATAGTTATAGTACTCTGTGCTACTAGATTCAAATGTATGAGACAGATGATTTTTTTTTCCTGCTCCCATAGTAAAAGTTTTTCAGTTTGATGGGTCGAGTATATGGTTTAAAGGTTAATGAAGGACTTTTTATATGACTGGATTCAAAATTTTCTGTTCTATCGATTGGTATATATTCTAAATATCGATATTATCGTGAAAAAATATCCCATACGTGACACATTTTTGATTGGTTTTGAATATTATTTTCCAAAAATGTTAACGTAAGAAATAGTTAAATTAAACTGTTATTTTAATATTATGTCTCAGTACTCAAACATTCGGTCCCTTACATCATGCCAATTTGAGTATTTTTTACACAAATGTACCTTACATTATTTTAGAACTTATTCGTTTTTGCATGCTGTCCCTTACATGAAATTCGTTTTATTTTATTTTATTATATTTAATACTAACAAATCTGTCATAATTTCAGATCAGTGTGACCACTTTTGGTACTAGGTGTATAGATTAACCATCCAAAATATACGTCGCACTGAAATTGAGTTTTAAAGTTTAGACGACAGAGTTCATTATAGAAGTCTTTCGGATGTAAAAGTTGGATCTGTGACGTGGGAAAAAGATAAATAAGGTTTACGAAAATACCGTATTTTTATTTACACGTTTGATTAGTTGATCCTTTTGGTTATCATATCAAGCATGTAGGTAGCATCATCTATTTGTTGTAGAAAGTACTAGTACTAAATGTAGTTTGCTATGAAACTAAGACACTTCAAAACTTCAAAATAGTATCGGCAGGTGGAGTAAAGATTTATGTAAAATTAACCGTGTGGTAGTCGCGATTAGGTAAAAGAGCGGAATAGGTGGAAAGAGTTTTCCGGCATCCAGTTGGTTGATAACATCAAGGGAAAATATGAAATTGGGGAGAAAGAAAGGCTTCTCCTCATAGGGAGAAGTTAGGCTGAGAAATGATTGAAAAAATACCAGAAATTAACTTTGATTATTATCGCAATAGACCTCCATTATCAATAACATAAGATGCACCCGTAATACTCTTCGCCTGCTCACTTGCCAGAAACAAAACAACATCAGCCACTTCCTCAGGATCAGACTGATAATCTAGAAAGAGCAGTCGAATTCATCATAGCTCTCCACAAAATGTAAGCATATTGTATGTTTGGCTTAAAAATATTTGATGGCACTCTCTTTAATATGCAACATATTTCCATTAACACCGTATAATACAGGGTGAGCATATGCTAGGCATATGTAAAAAATGTTACGTCATGTTTACTTGCATATTAAGTAGTCTCTTTATATGAGTAAGATAAGTGAGTACTGAGGGGAACGATTATTAAAATTCATAATACCAACTTCTAAAAAAATTATGGTACTCGGTGTTTTGTCTTTGAACGCTTTGTGACTATTTATTATACTGTAGTTATAGGTACCTGTTCAGAGCCGTTGTCTTAGCTTAGTGGTTCTGATTAAAACTAAGTGATAAGGAAAATTTGATATTATTCATTCTATGAATAAGGAACCGATTTTCATGAAACAAAGCTAAGAACACTTCCGCAAAAATTACCTTTCTATAAAAAAAAACCGGAATGAAATTGGTCCACCCATTTGGGAGCTACGATGCCACAGAAAGACAGACCGACATAGGTGTCAAACCTATAACATCCCTCTTTTTGCGACGGGGGTTAAAACTTAAAAATAAACGGAACCCAATGCGCGCGAGTATCGCTCCCAACTTGACATATTACTTATGTTTGTGTCAAAAATATAACGTCATACTTACTTGCATTTTAAGCATTCTCTTTGTGTGAGTCAATATTAATAGATAACATAAGTGGGTACTGAGGGGAACGATTACTAAAACTCATAATACCAACTTCTACAAAAATTATAGTACTCGGTGTTTTGTCTTTGAACGCTTTGTGACTATTATAGGTAAGATGTACCTGTAGATATAGGTACCTGTTCAGAGCCGTTGTCTTAGCTTAGGGGTTCTGATTAAAACTAATAAGTGATAAGGAAAATTGGCTAATATTCAAATTCTTTAATCGAATGGACTGATTCGACTTTGCAATTATACTAAAAGGAATAGTAATTTGTAGTATTTTACTGTTAGTAAAAGAGCATACGCTATTTATCCTCTTATTTTGTTACCTATTTGATTCTGAAGTCTAAATTAGGTTAGGTAGGTACAATTCTAAAACGTATCATGGTTTTAAACATTTTATCATCGCTTCAAAAATAGTTCCTTCTGTTTTAGATTATTTTTTCTTATCCTAAGATAAACGGACTACTCCGGTATTATTACAGTGCGCATGACTAGTAATTTTTTGGATAGTAGGTATATATTAATAAACAATTGAATAAGTATATTCAACATTTAGGTTATCAACTTCTATTGATACACACCGTTTTACGTTTCGTTTACTTTCATCAAATTGTACCTACAATATGGCATTCAATGGAAAAGTGGTGTTAGTGACTGGAGCCAGTTCTGGCATAGGAGCTGCCATCGCACTAAAATTCGCAGAAGAAGGAGCCAATGTTGCCATGATTGGAAGAAACCTGACGAAGCTCAACAACGTAGCTTCCCAATGCGAGAAGAGCGGCAACAAGCCTTTGGTGATCACAGCCGACATCTCCAAAGACGTCGAAGCTAAGAGAATAGTTAGCGAGACTATAAAACATTTTGGAAAACTGGATGTGCTAGTCAATAATGCAGCAATCGCCCCAAATGCTAGCATTCTATCAGAAGACGCTGTGAAAACCTTTGATGATATAATGGCAGTGAATCTCAGAGCAGTAGTCGTCCTCACCAACCTCGCTGCGCCCCATCTTGTGAAAACAAAGGGCAACATCATCAACATATCGAGCATAGCTTCTAAGAAGATGTACCATAACGAAGGTATTTCCATGTACTGTACATCTAAAGCAGGATTGGATCACTTTTCCAGAGCTATAGCTCTAGAACTAGCATCTAAAGGCGTCCGTGTGAACGCTATCATCCCTGGACCTGTGATAACTGACATGCCACAGAACTTAGGCATGAGTGAGGAAGAGATAAAAGCGGCTAATGAATTAGGGAAAAGTAAAACAGCATTGAAAAGGATTCCTTATCCAGATGAAGTGGCCGATCTGGTGGCATTCGTGGCTAGTGACAAGGGGAGGAGTATTACTGGATCATCGTTAGTTACTGATAATGGATTTCTTTTAACATAAGATGTTAGATTCTGACATTCGGAACAGAATACTTTTTTTTCACATAAATTCATTTCAATAAAATCCTTCTACAATACAATACAAAACTAGATTTTTATTATTCAGTAAGTAGATACCTATGATTTGATTATTTTAAAGTGGCAGGCCAGCGCCTCTCATAGTTGAATGCACAGTGTTCGATCTTCTTCTTATCGTGTGGGCAGAGCCCTGGTGTCAGAGTTTTTTCAGACCGCCTTACGGCCTCTGACGTGGTTTTTATGTAACGACTACTACCACCAGAGATAGTAGCCGGGACCAACGGCTTAACGTGCCACCGAAGCACGGAATCATTTTTTCTTTTCGGACAATCAGGTGATTCAGCCTGCAATGTCCTAACCAACTGGGGAAAAACGCACAAAGTGACATATCACTAGGTGTCCCCCGTGGGAATCGAACCCACGACCTCCGTATCGAGAGCCAATGCTCTTAACCATTAGACCACGGAGGCAGTGTTCGATGAAGAGACAATCTAAGTTAGGACTTTCGCAGTTACATAGGGAACCCGATTATGACAACGTACTATACAAAAGAAAATATTTATCGGTATTAATAAAAGCCAATGCCTGAAACTGGCGTTTTTTTTCTTTATGCCTATTTTTTTAGGGCGGCCATTAATCAAACATAAATATTATAGTTCACAATAAAGTTACAAACAAAGTATGACAAGTATATCTCTGAACTCTTCCGAACGTCCGAACGGAGATTATAAAGGCTTGAAGTAAACGTAATGAATATATTTTCAACTTTAAGCCTTTATATCTCTGTTCGGACTGAGTTTAGGGATATACATGTAATAACGTGTTTTGTTACTTTATTCTGAACTAAAATATTCAAGTTTGGTCGATGGCTACGCCAAAAACAACGGCGAAAAATAAGGCACCAACCTTCCATAGAAAACCCGCATTGTCTTTTATTAAAATTACAACACGCCACTGAAATAATTCTAGTAGGGTACGAAATTACTACAAGCAAATAATTATTAAGTACCAAGTACTAGCTTTTGCCTGCGACTTCGTCGGCATGAATTTTCGAAAAATCCTTTCTTAGTGCACATATCCATTGTCCCTATACAGTCTGCAGAATATGTATTCCTAATTTATGTTTCTATCGTCATAATGGGTCTGACAAACGTTTTTCACTTTACATGTAAAATAAATCTTCAAAAAATTACGAAAAAAACTGTGTTTTTACTTTTTTTATATCTTCAAAAATGGCTGAGATATTAACGATCAAATTGCGTATTTCCGGACGAAGGTTTTTAAAAACTCGGGCGGGCGCCCACTAGCCGATGACGTCACACCCCCGGTCATTCGTCAGTCGCGCTCTCGTACGCTCGCTGCTGTGCAGTAAACATCGAGTTCTCTTCAGTGAAAATGGAAAAAAAGTATTTTATTGTGCCTCAGTGTTTCAATTCAACTGTGAAAACACCCGATAAACTCTTTTTTTATGTGCCTGAGGACCCAAAAATGAGAAAGAAGTGGATGACGGCCATAAAAAGAGTAGATGCAATAAGGCCTAAAACTATAGCGCACTGCTGTGAAGACCATTTCGATGTTTTTAAACTAATAAAACAAATAATCATCAACAACAACAACCTCGTACGAGCAGGATGTGGATTGCGATTGCGAGTAGCTACCTAGATTTTTTAAATCGTTGTCCATGATGTAGGTCCTAAATAAAACACACACAGACACACTTTAAGGAAGGTTTAAGCTTGAACAAATACCTACCCGACAGTAGGTAATGCTTACATAAAACATACACACCTTTTCATCTTTATTCCGCGAATTTGACAGCCCGGTAGCACAGTCGGTAGTGAACCTGCCTGCTGTGCCGTGGGTCGCGGGTTCGAATCCCGTAAGGGACAAATATTTGTATGATGAATATGAATATTTGTACCCGAGTGATGGATGTTTGTATCTACAGGGTGAAATCGATATCATTGGCATCCTTTTAAACTAAGAGTCTACCCATCAAACTGAACAACTTTTACTATGGGAGCAAACCGATCAAAGCAAAAAAAATAATCTGCTGTTGCATACATTTGAGTCGAGTAGGCATTGCAGTTTAGTATGGGACAGCAGATTTTTTAGTTGCTCCGATTGGTTTGCTCCCATAGTGAAAGTTGTTCAGTTTGATGGGTAGACTCTTAGTTTAAAAGGATGCCAATGATATCAATTTCACCCTGTATATATGTATTCTATATCGTTGTCCAGTCATCATAATACAAGTCCAGGCTAGATTCTGGTACTTTAAATGTGACTAGATAATTTGTGTGACATTGTCCAAGAAATTATTATTAATTATTATTATTTCGGCAGCCGTAAAATCCTTATTCTTCATAAAATATTGTGCCATGCCGCCATCAAACTATCCACTCTTGGCAGACTGTCCGACTGACCTTTTTGAAAACCTTCATCCATTCTACACACCACACGGTTTACTTTAGTGTAATCGGTTATAAAATTAATGTAAAAGTATTATTTCCTTGAAATACAAGCACACTATTAGGTATAAACGAAATTAAACGAATTTTTGACGAACAAACGAAACAAAATGCACCGGACCGAGCGCCGCGCTGTGTCGCGGTCGCGGGCTGAGCGCCTGTGACGTCAAAGCGTGAGCGCGCGTAAACTCGGAAATTTTAAAAAGCGCTTAAACTTCTTGTCGTCATAACTTCGGAAATACTGCATGTATTGAAGTGAAATAAAAACTAATGTAATGTACATGATCTACGCTAAGATTTTAAGTGTATTTTTAGTAATATTTTGACCCTTTTGTATTCCCCATTATTAGGCTGCGCGTTCTCTATCAGTCAGTCATTCAGTCACGGAACTCTGTACTCAGTTATATGACCGTGATTTGCTTTTTGAGAGAAACATGTTTTAGGGTTCCGTACTACTGAGGATAGTACTGGCGCGTTGTACATCACTGATAACGAAATGTTGTTGAAATGATAAGATTTCTTCTATAAGTACGTATTGATAACGGTGGGAGGTTATGTAACAGCATGATATGAAGAATTTAAGCATATCATAGCGTACGCTCACGACTATATTATTCCCCGAGACTCCGTGACCTAATTAATATCTGAAGTAAACGTACAATCGTATTGACAGAAAGAAAGAAGAGTAGAAAAAAGACAAGTGTTATTCATTCTATTATATTCTTATTTAAAAAAAAATTGCGTCCATCCGATGGTTTTAGATGATTTAGCCAATGTCTATAGTTTTAGTAGCAAAAATGCTTGACGTTTTACGGTTATAAATTAATTTAGTTGACTTCAAGGGTTGCTTCTAGAAAAATACTATCCTGAGCCACCACACCATAGGCTGTTAATAGTCGCCATGTCCGTCTGTCTGTCCGTCCGTCTGTCTGTCTGTCTGTCCACAGCTTAGCTCAGAGACGCTTATTACTAGGGTATTAATCACGCCGACAAAGTGGTAAAATAAAATCATAAAAAAAATATTTTTTTATGGCATCTCCCCTATACGTGAAATGTGAATTGGGGATGACATTTTTTTTCACTTCTATCATATTTCGGTGTGGGGCATTGTTGGATAGGTCTTTTAAAATATTGTGGGTTTTCAAAAACCATTTTTCGATTAAGTCAACGGTTAGCGAAATATTAAGCTTCAAAGTGAAAATTTGTGTTAGAGTCAAGTGTGCCCAGATGACACACCTGTCAGCTAAACGGTTGTTTCTGGATATGTGAAAAAACTTCATGGCAGTAGTATATAGGGTCTTTCTTAATATGCTGACACTTTTTTAAGGGGATGATCAGACCATCAAACTGAACAACTTTCTCTATGGGACCAACATCGAAATCGCGAAAAAAAATCTGCTCTTCCATACAAAACTGCAAACCTACTCGTGCCAAATATGCAGCTGATATTTTTTTCGCGATTTCGATGTTGATCCCATAGAGAAAGTTGTTCAGTTTGATGGTCTGAACATCCCCTTAAAAAAGTGTCAGCATATTAAGAAGGACCCTGTATAAAAAGAAATTAAAAGGAAAACTATCACCACTTAGTAGGCTTTACAAGTTTACGATTAATAGTCGAGCAACTTATAAAATGTACTTTTTAGAATTAATTAGCCGTTAAACCGTAGTATAAAACAAAAATCCCCATCTAAGTCCGTATATTGTGACGGTCGACTACGGAACCCTACCCTGCGTGTGGCCCGACACACACTGGGCCGGTTTTTCTTATCTTAGTCCGGTATTCTTCATTTATCACAGCGAGTGTGCATGACTAGTAATTTTTTGGCTTTATTTGGTATAAAATATATTATTACCCAACTGAATATATTCAACATTTTGGTTATTAACTTCGGTTGGTACACACCGTTTTACGTTTCGCTTACTTTCATCAAATTGTACCTACAATATGACATTCAACGGAAAAGTGGTGTTAGTGACTGGAGCAAGTTCTGGCATAGGAGCTGGCATCGCACTAAAATTCGCAGAAGAAGGAGCCAATGTTGCCATGATCGGAAGAAACCTGAAGAAGCTTAACAACGTAGCTGCCCAATGCGAGAAGAGCGGCAAGAAGCCGTTGGTGATCACAGCCGACATCAGCAAAGACGACGAAGCTAAAAGATTAGTCAGCGAGACTATAAAACATTTTGGAAAACTGGATGTGCTCGTCAATAGTGCAGGAATCGCCCCCAGAGCTAGTATTCTATCAGAAGACGCTGTGAAAATCTTTGATGATGTAATGTCACTGAATCTCAGAGCAGCAGTAGTTCTCACCAACCTCACTGCGCCCCATCTTGTGGAAACAAAGGGCAACATCATCAACATAGTGAGCATAGCTGCTGAGAAGGTATACCATAACGTCGGTGTTTTCTCTTACTGTACATCTAAAGCAGGATTGGATCACTTTACAAGGTGTATAGCTCTAGAACTAGCACCTAAAGGTGTCCGTGTGAATGCTATCATCCCTGGACCTGTGGTAACTGACATGCCACAGAACTTAGGCATGAATGAAGAACAGGCGAAAGCGGTTATGGAATTAGGTAAAAGTAAAACAGCATTGAAAAGGATAGCTTATCCGGTTGAAGTGGCCGATCTGGTGGCATTCGTGGCTAGTGACAAGGGGAGGAGTATTACTGGATCATCGTTAGTTACTGATAATGGATATCTTTTAACATAAGATTTTGGATTCTGACATTCTTTTTTTTTCAATCATTTCAATAAAATCCTTGTATACAAAACTTGTGATTTTTATTATTATTTAATAATTAGGTACAAGTAGTTTGATTATTTTGAAGTGACGGGCCAGTGATATGACTCTCAATATTTAGTTGAACGCACAGTGTGCGATGAAGTTTTAAGTGTGGACTTTCGCAGTAACAAATCCAATTGTAACAACCAACGTATGTTCACAATACCAAAGAAATTAAATATTGATAAATGTATTAAAAATTTGAACTTGCCATTACAATAATTCTAGTAGGGTACGAAATTACAAACAAATAATAATTAAGTACCTACTAGCTTTTTACCACCACTTTTTTCACAATTTGATCAATTTCTTGCAAGGAAAAAAATTCAATTCCGATAGCGCATTCCTAATCGTCTTCAAAGATTTTATTAATTCTCGTTACCACATTTTTTTCAGCAATGGAATCAACGAACTACTTATAAAATGGCGAAAGTGCGTAGTATAATAATGGTACATATTTCGATTAACTAAATATAATAATTTCATAATTTTTGGTTCGTTTTACTTTTTCTATATAAAACGCCACTATCATTTATGTAATAAGGACCTAATATAATGATCAAATAACTGCACTCAGTTTTAGGGTTCCTTATTGGTTCCTTACTGTTAGGGTACCTATTACTGGCGCGTCGTAGGTACGACTCTGATAAATCTGATAATGGAATGTTGAATAAACGATAAGATTTCAGAAATAAAATTGTGTACCCGATAACAATGTACCTACGTATTGATAACTTTAGGCGGTTATGTAACAGCACGATTAGAAGAATTTAAAATGAAAATAAAATGTGTGGTAACGAAAATTTAATTTCTTTGGTTAGTGACCTAATTAATATCTGTAGTAAACATGACATTGTTCTATTATACTTGTTTCTATGAAAGATAATCGTATTGCGTAGCAAGATAATAAAGAAGGTTAGTAAAAAGACAAGTCACTGACATCTTATACAGGGTTCTAGGGTAAACAGTTGCATTACTTTATGGGGTAATTGTACCCATGATACTGAATAACTTTCTCTGGGAAACCTATAGGAAATTCGCAAATAAAAGTTTGACTTTTCATACAAACGTTGGTCAGCTGATTGCATTTAGTAAGAAAGACCAAAATGTTTTTTGCGAATTTCCTATATGTTTCTTAGGGAAAGTTGTTCAGTATAATGAGTACAATGACCCTTTAAAGTAATGCAACTGTTTACCCTAAGGCGGTGTCCTATTGCCATCGCACGCGCGATGGTGCGATGCGATGTGATCGTACTGATGGGTAATTCTCCGAAATTTTTCAAATTTTCAAATTTTTCTATGGAAAAATTTCAACGATTTGTAAAATTTCGGAGAATTACCCATCAGTACGATCACATCGCATCGCACCATCGCGCGTGCGATGGCAATAGGACACCGCCTAACACCCTGTAGACGTCAATGAGTGTAGTATAGTAATATTATATTACAGTAGGTAATTATAGCAAATAACAAAGAAATTATGTTAGGTAGGTTGAACATTACTAATTATATTGAACTACTATGGTATCTTCAGTCAGGCAACAGTCTCCACAATAAAAGTTTGTACGCTCTTTACATATTTTGTTCTAAGTAGTATTTTCCTGTATTTCAGGAGAAACAGTACCGTGACATGATATTTGGGTGACCTAAGTCTTTTTCTATGCGCGTCATTTAAGAATGTTGTCTTTTTCTTATTAGGACATTTTCAGAGTAGGTCATATTCTAGGTAGATCAAGCGTTAGTACAGTCAGTGTAGGTAGTTACAGCAACGACGATGAAACGCTAGGTTTCATCGTCGTGTATTTGCGACAAACATGCTAGATTAGATAACAGTCATGTAATCGTCAATGATTTTCTTGATTAAAATTTAATTGATCACTCACAGTTGTTAGGTGTACTACGAACGAATACTATTTTTGAAGAATATTATTTAAAAAAATGAGTTTCAACGATAAGGTGGTTTTGGTGACCGGCGCCAGTTCAGGCATAGGAGCTGCCATCGCTGTGAAATTCGCAGCAGAAGGAGCCAAACTAGCCATGGTTGCAAGAAACGAGAAGAAACTTAAAGACGTCTCTGAGAAATGTGAGAAGGTCGGCAGCAAGCCCCTGGTGATTATTGCTGACGTGTCCAAAGATGACGACGCAAAGAGAATAATTGCTGAAACGCTAAATCGCTTCGGAAAACTGGATGTACTAGTTAATAATGCAGGATATGGTTCACGAAACTCGATACTTTCTGAAAATGCTGTACAAATTTTCGATCAAGTAATGTCTGTCAATCTCCGAGCTGTCGTAGTCCTCACAAATCTGGCAGCGCCTCACCTTGTAGAAACAAAAGGCAACATCATCAACATATCCAGTATTGCAGCAACGTATGTTTACGAATCCAATATTGCGTACAGCGTATCTAAAGCTGGGTTAGACCACTTCACAAGATGTATAGCTCTTGAACTCGCGCCGAAGGGGGTTCGTGTGAACACTGTTAACCCTGGTCCAGTGAAATCTGATATCATTGAGAATATGGGAGCTACGAAGCAACAAGAACAAGCCATTTGGGATATGTTGTTAAAAGGAACAGCTCTAGGAAGGATTGGAGATCCAGAAGAAGTTGCAGATCTGGTGATGTTCTTGGCCAGTGACAAGGCGAGGAGTATTACCGGGTCCTCATATGTCACTGATAATGGATCTTTATTGAAATGATATTTCGCCTAGCACGACCTTTTAGGTACTTTTTCGACATTAGTATCAAGTTTGTTCAGAAGTAGCTTTAGCATGTTTAGTTTTCCATAATTTTAATCACATGTAAATGTTATGTCCTATGCTTATCCTTAACAATCCATCCATGGATTAATAATCTGAAATAAATAAATTTTAATTTCATTTAATTTATTGTTATTATAATGAAGTGCTATCAATCAGAATCAGAACTTTATTTGTAAGAACATAGGTACATTCAGATGACATGATAAATAAAATGGTTCTAATATTCTACCACACAGGGCATACAAAATATTAATAATTTGAAGCTAGTTTTATACAATTTTAAAATTTCATGCAAAATATACTTAATTATTTATGAATAGAAAAAAGGACCATGAAGTCATACTGGCGTACGGCCACAGGCGTAATAATAAATTAATATTTCAAAACGTATGGATTTGATAGCTAATCAAATTATTTTAAAATGTGTACCTACTTGAACTATCAGCGACTACTTATAGATAATTTTTGGATTTCGCATGACATTTTGTATATTTAGAAAAAGACAACATTCTTAAATGACGCGCATAGAAAAAGACTTAGGTCACCCAAAAAAATATACAAAATGTCATGCGAAATCCAAAAATTATCTATAAGTAGTCGCTGATAGTTCAAGTAGGTACACATTTTAAAATAATTTGATTAGCTATCAAATCCATACGTTTTGAAATATTAATTTATTATTACGCCTGTGGCCGTACGCCAGTATGACTTCATGGTCCTTACCCAAGGAGGCCGTGTAATTAGTCAACAAAGAGGGTTAATTAGGAGGTATAGGCAAGTGCTTCCTTTTACATATCCTCCATATTTTATTTACGGTATTGCATAGAACTAAGCCCAACCTTGATATCAAAACACCTTTATTATTATTAGGTAGGTACTAGATTTATACAAAGTTGACAATTAACTTGAAACTTAACTAAGGTATTCGCTATGCATGGGACAAGCTTGCCTTTGCTATTTTGTCTAAGGACAATGAGTAGTTGTGAAAATAAAATTGTTCCCATACATCGGTCTACCATTACAGTCGATTCCCTAACGGAAAATTTTTCAAAGTTAGTACAAATAATTAAAAAATAATTTGTTTTATGTGTCACACGTACATACATAATATAAACTCACGAAGATAATCCCTTTCAGTGTGGGGTGGTTTTATGTGATATAACTACTAATGAACGATTTTCGGATTTGTTCCGTTACTTGTCTTGTGAAACCTTGACACAGATGAACAGACAAAGTGATTCTATAAGACATCCGTATTTTCCTTTACGGAACGCTGAAAACGAAAACAAAATTAAAGACAGTCTGTATTTTGCGACAAACAAGCGAGATTAAATAAGATAACAAATTTTATCCTCACTGATATAAATAGTCTTGATTGAAGTTAAATTGATTATTCACCGTTGTTCGGTGTATGATATAAGAACAAATATTTTGTAGAGTTTATTTATACAAAATGAGTTTCAACGATAAGGTGGTTTTGGTGACCGGCGCCAGTTCAGGCATAGGAGCTGCTATCGCTGTGAAATTCGCAGGAGAAGGAGCCAAAGTAGCCATGGTTGCAAGAAACGAGAAGAAACTTAAAGACGTCTCTGAGAAATGTGAGAAGATCGGCAGCAAGCCCCTGGTGATTGTTGCTGACGTGTCCAAAGATGACGACGCTAAAAGAATAATAGCTGAAACGCTAAATCGCTTCGGAAAACTGGATGTACTAGTGAATAATGCAGGATATGGTACAAAAAACTCCATACTTTCTGCAAATGCTGTACAACTGTTTGATCAAGCAATGTCTGTCAATCTCCGAGCTGTTGTGGTCCTTACAAATCTGGCAGCGCCTCACCTTATTGAAACAAAAGGCAACATCATCAACATGTCCAGTATTGCATCCACGAATGTATATGAATTCTGCTCTTTTGAGTACAGCGTGTCTAAAGCTGGATTAGATCACTTCACAAGATGTATAGCTCTTGAACTCGCGCCAAAGGGGGTTCGTGTGAACACTGTTAACCCTGGTCCAGTGAAATCTGATATCATTGAGAATATGGGAGCTACGAAGGAACAAGAACAAGCCATTTGGGATGTGATGTTAAAATCAACAGCTCTAGGAAGGATTGGAGAACCAGGAGAAGTTGCAGAACTGGTGATGTTCTTGGCCAGTGACAAGGCGAGGAGCATTACCGGGTCCTCATATTTCACTGACAATGGAGCCTCATTGAAATAATAAAAGTTTCGCCTAGCACGACTCTTATTTGTGCGCCGTTATATTAGTATCAAGTTTAATTAGCATGATTTTATAGTCACATAAATTATATATTTTATATTTATTATTATATAATAAAGTGCTATGCTATAGAATCATTACTTTTTGTATTATTATTAAGATAAATTACCATGCATCGATCGATCATCGACCGATCGTCGATCAATAGATATTTCCTGATTAGAAAATTATTAATCATTAATTTTCTAATCAGGCAATCCGATTTTACCGATCATTATCTTATTCAGTTTCTACATAAATATTTAGTCTGAAGGGCAAAGAGATAAAAAAAATGTCTTTGGTAGATCGCCGTTAGTGTCACTTACCGAACATGGAATCCGATTCCGCTTTTCAGTTTTTTTTTGTATTTCCTGTCTGTTTACTCTTTGTATAATATGTTTTTCTCAAACATGCTTGGAAATGTGAGCATTATTTTGACAACCTTCTTCGAGATAAATCGACATTGCTGTACTGGCCAAATACATGCGCGCAGCGGCCGGCAATGTTGTATGAAAATCCATATCTGTCGTGTTTAGCGGCCAAATAAATTACATACATATAACTATACTATATCTGTCGTGTAATTTAAAAACGGAACGATCTTTTACTCCTTTTAGACCAAGGAGGTAACTCATCAAAGGTTTTATTTAAATTTCGAACTGGCTTGCAAATAGAAAGCTGTTTATAGAAAAAAAAAACAAATTGTTGTTCGTTATTCGTCATTGATTTTGAAAAAAGTTTTAATTTCCGCGAATTATTTGAGAAAATTTATTGTTTTCATTCCCGCGCATTATTTGAGAAAAGTACTATACAAGCCTTGGCCACAACTAGGCATTGATGGACTTACGTATGTGTGCCTCGGCTTCGCCTCGGCCCACATTTGCACGTTCGTCCATCAATGCCTCTGTTGCTGGCCGCTGCAGTAATGTACTATTTTTTGGTGTAATATAAATTATAATTGATTGATTGATAGATGGAATCAACATTAATAATACTTTATAATTAAGTATGTCTTGAGAGGGTTGTTGCCTCTTACTAGTTTTCAATTATGTATCGCAATATGCTTAGAAGTTATAGAACTCGGAGCGGAACGTGTTTTCGCTGTCGGCCGCCACTTTATCGCCTGGCTGCGGGATAGGTACTGCCTGCAGCGCGAAAAGTTGAGGATTTCCATTGTCTATCTCCAAAGCACTACATAAAATTTTCACCAAATTAAATTGGGACTAACTCAGGGGTAGTTTCTACAGAATGAAGAATCAATCATCCAAATCGGCAAAGAAATGCCGAATATTATCGAAGTTATCAATAGAGGTCTTCGCTGCGCTCGAAGACCAAATAAAATCTTTGGACACCACATTTAATATTTACTCGCGCGCTCTAACCAAGCTGGTTTTTTTTTTTTTTTTTTTTTTTTTATGTGTGATAGGTAAGCATTTGACCCCAATCTCACCTGATGTTGAGTGATGATGAGGCCGAAGATGTAGCATGCTTACCTAGAAAGATGCCTATTCACTCTCGCCTTGAAGAGGCCCAGGTTGTATTGCTCAGGGAACAGGTCCGCAGGCAGGGCATTCCACTCCTTAGCCGTGCGAATTATAAAAGAAGAAGCAAACTTCTTCGTGCGAATTGCTGGTAGGTCAACGACATAGGGGTGGAAACCCAGTCTGCGTCTCGTCCCCCGCAGATGAAAGGGAGACGGTGGTATCAGATCGTGTAATTCAGTCGCACACTCTCCGAAATGTATCCTATAAAAAACATCAGTTTCCATCAGACTGGTCCAATCGACGTTATTTTTTTTAACACGTTCATGAACAGTGAACTTTTATTGTAATCACGGCTATGGGCGGTCACTGTCCATGAACGTGTTAAACATTCGTCATGATACCAGTCTCTCCGCATTACTAAGCGGGTTTGTTAAACAGTGCGGGTTTCGCGGTGGAACTCTCTGAACTCTGATTTGCCATAATCGCGACGTTTGGCAGGCGCTAGGCGGGTTGGCGACCGCAGTTGGATTGAATGTATGTACTCAGAGGAGGCTGCTGTCCATGCTTCGGTAGATCACTTAGTCGCCTTTTACGACACCCACGGGAGAAAATGGGGTGGTGCTATTCTTAGCTGACACCACATGCTTAGAAGTTATAGCCCTCAGCGATGTAGGTACGTGTTTTCGTTACGGTCACTTTTCATAACTTTACACCCCCATCGCGAGCTAAGACACGACTATTTTTTCCATTCCATGCCAAAAAGAATTATTTGATATTGATCGTCGTCATCATCTTCACAAACGCACATCGATTGTCGTGGGTCGACACCTTTTACCACTTTGCCTATCACAAAACGTAACACATGGCATGACTTCACTAGCGGCAGTAGCATGATGCGTGCGATAAGCTTATAATCATGCCTTTTATCTCGTTCGTTTCTCACGCAAGTTAGCGCTATATCACGCTGCTATACTACGGCCGCAGGAGTCAATCATTATTACGCCATACCTGTGGCCGTACGCCCATGCGAAGAGTCTATCCTTGAACAAGCCTCCTAATCACCGCTTTAACCAAATCCCTCTTTGTCGACAGATTACATGGACTCCTTATGCAAGGACCACTTCCTTCAACGGCAGTACCGCAAGCTCGACGGTGGGGTGCTGTGGTCGCGCAACGAGCGCAACCTGGACTGCACGGTGACCTTCCAGACCCACAGCATCCTGCAGCGGTTTATGCTTCACTTTGATCTGCTGCAATTGGACTGCAACGATCATCTCTATGTTTATGATGGCGCTCATGCCACTGCACCACCTAAGGTAGGCTGATCTCACTTAATCCTACTAATATTATCCTACTAATATTATAAATGGGAAAGTTTGTAAGTATGGATGGATGTTTGTTCCGCTTTCACGCAAAAACTGCTGAACGGATTTTGATGAAATTTGGCATACAGAAAGACCATGGCCTGGATTAACACATAGGGTACTTTTTATCCGGGTAACGGAGACGAAGTCGCGGGCAACAGCTAGTATGTATTTACCTAGATTGAGAACACTGTATGCCTACACTCTTATACTACACTACTACTTACTTACAATCTAGATGTATGTATTAACCTGTATTTCCCAATATAAGTGAATTGTATTCTTTTAGAGAAATAAAATTCTTAAACCGTAACCGTAACCGTATGTACATAATTATAAACTTATGCTGAACCTTTATGAAAAAGAATGTTGATCTTTAAATTGAAAATATTTAAAACTAACGATATGTTATCATGTTTTCTTACATATTCCGATATTTAAAACGCCTTGTCACAAAGACGTAAATGTGGGAAACTGAGAGGCATTTAGGCGCAAGTTCAGCCAAGTCCCAAGACCTTGGGATTGACTCTCTTATGTGTCGGAGCCAGACTTACGTCGAAAAACCTCTGAGTTTTAATATTGATCTTTATGAAAAAATAAAAAAGTCGCCGTAAAAATTGGTCCCGTGTCGCGTCTAGGTATCATTCTTTTCAGGTTCACAAAGCCCTTTTCGGGTTTTGGGTTTTGATCTCGTTTTAATCTTCTCATTATCGTTACATAGTCACTCAGTTATTCCATAATACATGTCATGTCTAGACGACATTCTGATGGGACATTTTCCAATACTAATTATCCCGACTATCCTGAGGTACCTCCATTTATTCCCGATCAAGGAGGCGGAGCAGATCGCAGTTAATTTATTAAAGATGCCTCCGACGATATGGTAATGAGACCTGATGGAATCCCTAGCTTCTATCGAAGGTAAATGGTCATGCCTATCAAGTGACATAGATAGGATAGGGATATTTTCAATCTTTTGTTTGTTTCAAGTGAACACGTGATTCCATCCAGAGATTTTAACGTAATAAAACTTGCTAAAATATCGCACCCTTGAATAAAGAATAAGTGGTTGTAGTTGTAGTGAAAACATTTCTATTACTTACTAAATTGCCCAGAAATAGCTTGTCATTAGTGATTGCTGTTGTCATTAGTGATTGTCATGCGATATAGCGACACGAAAGAAGATCGTGTTGCTTACCTCGATCATCGATATTAGCTTTGGCTTACGATAAACAGTCAACATAATATTCACTATCGACCCATCCCGGCTTCGCACGGGTATCACAAATAACACAAACCGTCCTCGTGAATCAATCTATCTATTAGTGAAAGAAAACTTAAAATCCTTATCGTAGTATCTGAGATAAGCCTATACAGACAGATCGTACGGCAGAAAAACGCGTTTTGTGGTATTTGTAAAAGATTCTTATATTTTTATATTTATTAGCCTACTTCACCCCACTGCTGGGCAAAGGCCTCTCCCTTGCTCTTCCACTCGTTCCTGTTTTGGGCAACCTCTGGCCACTGGTCGTAAAATTTATCCAGGTCATCCCGCCACTGGGTCGACCTGGACGCCGCCGACCGTTTTCGAGGATCCGGGCATGATGGTTTTTGCCCATCTCTCAGGATGCATCCGACAGACATGACCGCGACCCATTCCCATTTAAGTTTGGCGTTTTTCTCTCCGACATCGGCTATTTGAGTGTTTCTGACCTGCCGGTTCGTTTAACACCTAGAGTCCTAGAATGCTGCGCTCCATCGCTCTTTGGCAAACCTTAAGGTTGGACTTTTGGTCCTCAGTAAGTGACCACGTTTGAGCTCCGTAAGTTCGGTTGACAGTCGAATTTTAATTGAGTACCTAATAGTTTAATAATTATTATATCCAAGTCAGCAAACTCAAGCCAAGTCGTCAGGTGTCTCTCAACTCAAACTTCTAAATAATTAACACGAGAATAAAGTCTGAATTTACAAAGAGTTGAGGAATTTTAAATTCAAATTCTTAAACTTTCGGTCACAACGGGTCTTTTGAACAATGGTATTTTACTGAGTTTCGAGTTATTGTATTGTTGTCTTGAATAAGTTTTGCTCAATCGATTCGCTTCCTTTATTTTACGACGTCTTTGTTTCTGTCTTGTGAATTTGGGTCATCTACTCTTTAACTTAGTTCCTTTTTCATTTATAATGGACTTACGGTTGGCTTCAACTCACCTGATGCTGGAAATTAGATGAAGCAGAGAATGTAATATCGGCCAGGTAGAACCTACAAGCACCTAAACAATATTAAAAAGATTATAGACCTCTTTTCTGTTAATTATTTTTTATGCTTACGCTTGCGTACATACTGCTGTTTCCTATCATCATTTTCCTGTCTCCTTTATGGAAATCTTATATACAAGGTGTAATAAAACACCCTAGCAATATTTAAAGGGGTATGTTGGCAATGCCAACATAAAATATAGTAATTACAAAAGTTGTAATTTCCGTCTCCTCTCTTCCATATTGTACGGTGCTTGTGACATAGTGTAATTTTCACTTAAACCTCCAGTTCTGCAAACAAGACTTTCCGTTCCATCGAACTACTGCCTGCCACTAGAAGAAACCTACAGTCCATTAAAAATCTCTCCAACGGAGTCAAATAAATTGCTGTAAGCCACGCTGCCTACATTGGTCCTTCGAGCCGGATCAATGTAGCCAGCGTGGCTTAATTTTTAGTGGACTGTAGGTTTCTTCTAGTGGCAGGCAGTAGTTCGATGGAAAGGAAAGTCTTGTTTGCAGCACTGGAGGTATATATAAGTGAAAATTACACCATGACACAAGCACCGTACAATATGGAAGAGAGGAGACGGAAATTACAACTTTTGTAATTACTACATTTTATGTAGGTGTTGCCAACAGTTTAGCTGATAAGACTATTAAACTGTACAACTTTCACTATGGAGATAACATCTAAAAGAAATAAACACCTTGCTGTCCCGTAGGTACATTTGAGCATTGGAGTCGAGTAGTTAGATTTTTTTTTTTTTTTTTTATGTGTTTGCAGCATTTGACCCCAATCTCACCTGATGTTGAGTGATGATGAGGCCGAAGATGTAGCATGCTTACCTAGAAAGATGTCTATTCACTCTCGCCTTGAAGAGGCCCAGGTTGTATTGCTCAGGGAACAGGTCCGCAGGCAGGGCATTCCACTCCTTAGCCGTGCGCATTATAAAAGAAGAAGCAAACTTCTTCGTGCGAATTGCTGGTAGGTCAACGACATAGATACTGCAGTTTTGTATGAAACAGCTGTGTTTTTCGCAATTTTGATATAGTGTTGTCTCCATAGTAAAGTTGATGTCAGTTTGATGGTCTGAACCGCCCCTTTAAAATTACTAGGGTGTTTATTACCACTTGTATAATTCAAAACAATAATAACGCAGTCTTTTTATATGATATCGAATGGAGAAAGTACTATAACCACACTAATACACTTGTGTTTTTTTGTGTATTTTGGTGTGCAAATAAAGAATATTTATCTTATCTTATCTTAATATCCCAGAACTAAGTATGACAAAAGTTTTCCAATGTTTTCTATTAGAGCGGACAGGATAGTGCCAACTGGACAACTGAACGGATAAGTTGGCAGCTCCATGTTGCCAACTTGCATTACCCTCCGACGACGTTCCAACTTTAAAGTTGGTACCTCTCACTCACTCGTAGCGAGCTATTTGAAATTACTATTTGTAACTGGGAATGGATAGAAGTTTGAAGGTTCATTAGAATTTCAGTCTACTGAAGTAAAGATGGAGGCGAGAGGTAAAGGATACGAAGTTCTCCATTCCGTGTATTTTTCTGGAATACACCACAACTTTTTTTTTTCTAGAATTTTTTTTTCAGAAAATGCAACTAAACAACTTTTCTCAAACATGCTTGGAAATGTGAGCATTATTTTGACAACCTTCTTCGAGATAAATCGAAATTGCAGTACTGGCCACACATGCGCGCAGCGGCCGGCAATGTTGTATGAAAATCCATATCTGTCGTGTTTAGCGACCAAATAAATTACATACTAAACTCATATCTGTCGTGTAATTTAAAAATGAAACGATCTTTTTCTCCGAAACATGGCGACAAAGGAGGTAACTTATCAAAGGTTTTATTTAAATTTCGAACTGGCTTGCAAATAGAAAGCTATTTATTGAAGAAAAAAAAAACTAATTGTTGTTCGATGTTCGTCATTGATTTTGAAAAGAGTTTTAATTTCCGCGAATTTTTGAAAAAAATTTACTGTTTTAATTTCCGCGCATTATTTGAGAAAAGTACTATACAAGCCTTGGCCACAACTAGGCATTGATGGACTTACGTATGTGTGCCTCGGCTTCGCCTCGGCCCACATTTACACGTTCATCCATCAATGCCTCTGTTGCTGGCCGCTGCAGTAATGTACTATTCCCTTTTTTTTGAGTATTATAACACTACAACCATTGCTGGTCTTTTGTGTTCGCCCCAAGCTTGCCGATATGTTGGCACCCTACTAACCTCCGACTTATGGTATTTTCTTTTCTTTCGCCAATATGCAGGTTTCCTCACGATATGTTTTCCTTCACCACCGATCTAGTGAGAATGACAAATACAAACATAAATTTTGTTAGTGGTACAGGCCGTAAATTGAGTTACTGGGTCTCTTCCGTATGGGTTATCTTATCACTTTCCCTAAGGAATATGAGTAGAAAAACGTTTTTTTTTTAAGCTTCTATCCAAAAGTTCGGATCAGCCGATAGATTTTCTTTGGGACACACATTTTTCTCGTTTTCCGTACCGTTTTCCTTAGGGAATATTGTTTAATTTCGTTATCTGAATACACCCTTAAAAAATCTGAAGTAATAAAAAAAATTTAATACCTAAAGTTACCGTTACTTTTATTATGACTAAATTATTAAGGTATCTTTTGCTGTTTCATCGTGGATGAAAGACCTAGATATGATCGTAACATTTAAATCGGTCCACCCACAAACTCTTAAAGGTAAAACACGAATAAATGTTTGAATTATTTGAACCCATATACTGCGACAATACAACTGAAACGACCTGCTAACCGCAGTAAATACGAGAGGACTTAACAATAAAACGCCCGTTAGAACTTTGAACCGTACAACCGAACTGAGAGTTGAGATCTGTCATAAACCAGAAACTTTTCTGAAGGGGATATATTTACCAAAACCACCGTATTTCCATCGCAAGTTGTACATGTACCCGGTCTTTCTTAAGAGGAAAGTCGGGTTCCGTTCATTCATTTTCATTTATTTATCCAAAAGACATTAAAAAAGGTTTCTTTACATTAAATCTGCCAAACTGCATGCTGTTTAGTCCATACAAACTTGTTCCCCTGTTTCCACTCTGGATAATGACACTGTCTACAATCTATGTTACCTCTGCCATGTCCCTATGTTTTGTTTTTTTTTTTTCAATTAGTAGGTACAAGAACTAGGAGCCTTCGAAATCGACGAAAAATTGCTAAAAGACAATGCGGATTTTGTATGTAAGGTTGGCGCCTTATTTTTCGCCGTTGTGTTTGGCGCGGCCAGCAACCAAACTTGAATATTTTATTTTAGAATAAAGTAAAAAACACAACTTATTAACATGTATATTCCTAAACTCAGTCCGGACGGAGATATAAAGGCTTGAAGTTGAAAATATTACCATTACGAGCACTTCCAGCCTTTATATCTCAGTTCGGACTGAGTTCCGAGATATTTGTAATAACAAGACAGTGTTGTTTTTAATTTTATTCTGAACTATAATATTCAAGTTTGAACTAAAGTAAATACAATAAATTAAATACATACCTATATATTATACAAGTGGCCAGCTGTTTTGCTACCTATTTTACGTGTCGGGCAATTTGGGATAAGGTTGAAATGTACCGGAAGCTTCAGAATCATGCAGTAGCAGCAATGCTTACTTATGTAGATGACGTGACAAAACAGAATCCGCAAACTGTACAAAACAATAAATAGCAGAGCAGGCAACCATCACAAACAATGTCCACGGAATCATTACCCGTCGGACAAAGGGCGAACTTTTGACCACCTGCACAAACTATCAGCAACTATTCCTGAAACTCTGAGTTGAGGAGTTTCATTAGATGACAGGTCTCATAGTTTAGTTGTTGGGGTCGTGACGAACTTTACGTGCTTTAGTTATGAAGTGTTAGCGTTCTTTAAGTTGTTCTGATGAATATGGTTAGAGTTTGTAGGACTGAATAATAATAAATAATAAAATAAGGATAAATAATAATTATCCTTGTTCTTATTTTTGTGGCTATAAGTGTAGGAGCGCAGCGGAGGAAGGCTCTCAGGAGATGGTGTTTGAGGACTTGCCGTCTTTTTATATGGGTCGTTGCATAGTCTAAAAAAACAAGGTCTTCTATTCCCAGAGTGACACAAGCCTACGTCACAAAAAAAATGGCCGCTAAACATGGTAAAAGGGTATGATGACTTGATGACGTAGGCTTGTGTCAGTCACGTGGTCAGTCACGTGATCGGAAGAGAATACCAGGCGCCGTATATTATTGTACCATGGGTCGTTGCAATAGGGTATTTTACACCATGTAAGAAAAAATATAAAAAACATGTTTATGATAGATTTCGAAAAAAGTTAACGAGAAACGTCGATATTTATTCATAAAAATGCAGTGTACATGTGTGTTCAAATGTCTAAAACGCCATTCGCCATGTTGGATTCCGTCACTATTGGAGTGACGTCAACACTCCAATAGTGACAGTTCACAAATTATTTGGTCTTTCGCAGTCGTATTGTTTACTGACGTGTCAAGAGCGGGACAGCATGGCGGCTAGCGTTTGTGCGCGAAAATTGAAACTCATAAATATAAAATAGTTTTTAATTCATTTTTCGGCTTTATAAAATTTAAATTTAAATTCTATTGGTTCATTACGATCTCAGGATTACCTACTTTAAAACAGTTTAAAAAAAAAATGCTATACTAGCTGTAAACGTGAAGTCTAATAATAAACTATTATACATATAGTAAAATGTTTTCTAAAAACTAATAAAAGCTATTATAAATAGTAGATGACCATTTGAATGGAAACTATAATTCATATTGAAGATAAAAGTGTTGTAAACTCCAATATTATCGCGCAAAAACTAAGTAAACTAAGGGCTGGCGCTTTCCTCGCTCAACGGATCAGTCTAGCCGTTCAGCGAGGAAATGCTGCCAGCATCTTGGCTACCCTCCGGCGCGGTCCAAACCTGCACCATATTTTAGGTTAAGTTAGTTTTAGGTTCTCAATATTTTTATTAATTTTTAATGTACTTACCCACTTTTATTTGTTTTACCAATAAATATTTCCCCAGTAAACTAAATAGGATGTGAATCTAGAAGCAAAATTTAATCAAACAAAACAGTAGGACAGTGAAACAAATAGTTAAAACTAAGTGAAGTGAGAATTTCTTCTTCAGCGTATGCAGGTTTCCTCACGATGTTTTCCTTCACTGTTTGAGAGCAGTCGTACGTACATGAGCTAGACAAACCCATTGGTACAGTACATGGCATTTCGTCCCTGCGGATTCGATCCCAGACCTCATGATCGAGTGTCCATACCTCTCCGCAACGCGCCACCGACGCTATCGTTATGGAATGTATCTTCACCAAACTATTTATACAAACTATTAAAATTAAATTCTGATGGCAACCCTACGATGTCCGTCTCGCCGGACGGAACCCCTCCTTTCTTGGGGGGGAGGGCTTGGTCTTTACTCTTTCACAATCGAAAGGCGTTGCAGCGGAATTTTGCAGTTCGTATTCTTTGAGTTTAATAAAGATCGGGAGAGGGTTGATATTAAAAAATTCCTCGGCATATCTTAGCTGTAGATTACAGTCCGGGCGTTGGGCATTAAAAATATAAAAAGCTTTTTGTTATGAAAATTATGTAGATGCTTGTTAATGCTTTGCTTTATTCGCTCTTACATTGTTTTTTCTTTCAGCTTCTGTTCAACACGAAGGTTAGCCGTATCGTTCTCAATGTAGAATAAGTCATAGCACGGAATAAAAAGAGTACCATAGGCCCTTTCTTAACAGTGCAACATGGAGCATTTGCATTTTAAAGTGTTTTTGTGGCCAAATAGCTAGCCACCATCGCTTGTCACGTCTCATTTTATTCTGAAACCTTATTCGGCTAAAACATGGCTAAAACTTTACACTATACTAAAACTACACTTTTCTTATTGTGCTCCGTAATTATTCCAAAACATCATTTCACCCCGTTGTTTCACCCTTAAATAAAAGGCTACCTTGATTATGTATTTATGTATACAAAATGTTATCTTAAAGCAATTCGTATTTTAATGGGGTGGTTTAGAATAGACCATCAAACTGAACAACTTTTTTCACGGAATCAATATTGAAATAGCAAATTTTGCAGTCATCTTTTAAAACACACGTATATCTATTAATTTTTTCAACATGCCAATAACTCTTTGTCTTCGAAAAATTACAATCAGTTTAAAAAATTAGATCTGTACAAACGATTTTATATCTTTCAATTACCTTAACTATCAATTTAGATTAAGTATTATGTACTTTAAAAACCTCTTTCAGGGGTGCGATTTTTTAATATCATTCACTGAGTTTAGCAATCATACTTCAGGAGTGCGATTTTTGAAAGTCAAATCAGCAGTAGAAAGATGCGTATCTCCATAGTAATTTTGATATTTTCAACTGCTGAACTCAGCGAATGAGATTCAAAAATCGCACTCCAGGTTATATACCAACGTATTCATTTGAAATCAGTAAAAAACCAAAATCAAATTGTCAATGTGCACCGCAAACGTCTGAGCTAACAAGTGATGTATAGCAAAGGAGAACACCCTCAGACGGCGGTCACGTTCCCGCGATAGCTCTCCCTGAAATATGATAGCAAGTAATGCGGCCATCGCTCAGTAAGCCTCTCGATGAAGAAAATATTGCCGGCGCCTGGGAGCTCAACCTGGCTGGATATACTTACATAGGGCTGCCATGTACAACGCGATGTCATCGCTCCTTTGCGAGGAAAATCAACTGCAAAGAAAGACTATTTTGATAGAAGTTTTGAAGCTAAAGCAAAGTCGGTAATTTGTAGATGAGGTGAACGCCTGCCTCAAGCGCTGTGTGCTTTAGCCGGGAGTATAGAAATTGCGCCTCACGCAAAATATGCGGGTCCATCTTGGTGGCAAATCTCACGCTCAAGAGTTTGCCGATGTGCTGCTCAAGATCGAGGAACAATTACCAAATACCAACGGACCGGTACAACTAACTAAATACACTGTTTGTTAATTATGTAAAATCGTATCTTCTTACGTTCCGTTAGATAACATGAAATATAATTGATAAATATTATACAACGTGTTAATGAATTAGCGCAAAACCTCATACACCCCAAGTGATTTATAACAAAATAATTAGATTGAAACAATAATTTCATTATTTTGATAGTTAAAATTTAAAGTTATTCACATTTTAAGTTTTGATGCAAAAATGATTTGTTATCATTTCTGCACTGAAAGAAAGCGCTAACGTACTCATGGATACATTTTTATAATCTTGTTTTGATAGTAAGTAGGATGAGTGTGCCCGTGCGGTGGGTTGAAATCGGGTTCAGTAAATTTAAAATTTTGCAAACAAATTATATAATATTTTGAAAAAAATTACCGATGTTGAAACCATGATAATTCGATTCTGCTCTCGATTCTAAACAAACTACTTTCTAGTTTTGCGTTAATTCATTAACACGTATATAGGCCACAAAAAGAAACCCATAAACAAGTCCCAAGCCCACGCGTACGAAGACGCGGGCAACAGCTAGTCTTTAATAAAAGTCGATAATTTTAACTGTTGTACTTATTTAGATTTTATTGCTCAGTTTTTGCGAAAATACTGTAAAGTATGGTACGGTGTCTGATTTAAAAAAAAATGGTTTTTCCGCATATTAGCGTAGAGTCGAGTAGGTAGCAGTTTTCTGTTATTGAAATAAGTCGCAAAATTTTTAGGGGTGGTTCAGACCATCAAACTGAACAACTTTTACTATGGGAGTAAACCGGAAATTGCCAAAAAAAATCTGCTGTTCATACAGTATTTTATTTAAGTCGAGTAGGCCTAGGCATTGAATTTTAGTATGAAACAGCTGATTCGATTTTTTTGGGTTTTTACGTTTGCTCCCAAGTTGTTCAGTTTGATGGTCTAATCTGATCCACCCCAAAAAAAATCACTCTTATCTTTAGCACCCGTAGTTGTATCAATATTCCCTTTTCATCCTATCTCTAAAAAGTGACAGGTTACCGGTAAAAATCTGGTTAGAAACTCCTTGAGCTGGTTCAGTAATTTTATAGAGACAGCCCTAAACAATATAGGTATGTACATAAGTACATAATATGAATATAGTAAAGAATATGTTGAGCGTGCGATCTTGTGAACGATATTGCCTATAAACATGATATTTGGTTCTGATTCCTTACCGATTTCTTTATGGTACCTACTTATTATTGAACATTCTTGATTTATAGAGTTGTTAAGTGGAGTAAGGTGTTTTTTGTGCGAAAGGGTATAGCCACCTATTACCACTTGACAAAACCGTCTTGAAACCTTAAATACCTGCCTAAAAGTATCATCATCATGTCTAGAATACGTTCCACTGCAAGCCACAGGCCTACCCTCAGAGACTGATGCCCATACACTCTGTATGGGCATCAGTCCAACGCGGATGTTGAGCGCGAGCCCAATGTGGATTGGTAGACAACATTATACGCATTCTAATTTCTTCTCCAACGTATGCAGGTTTCCTCGCGATGTTTTCCTCCGATGCTCTACGCATGATAAAAGTATCATCCTGAGGATGCTCCTTGGTGGAGCGAAACACTCATGTAGAGTAGAAATTATTTGGTGGTGGGCAGGTTGTATTGTATAACATGTTACGGAGGTCTCGACACAATCGTGTTATCTACCTATTACTATATTAGTCATGGATTTCCGCAAAGTAACGCCTGATTCAATTAATTTAAAGTATCACCATCAATCATCATCATCAGTCTGTCATCGTCCACTGCTGAACATTGGCCTCTCCCTAAGCGCGCCACCAAACTCTATCTTCGGCCTTCCTCATCCAGTCGCTCCCCGCCTACCTTATTTAGTTCGTCTGTCCAGCAGGCCGCAATGCGTGCCGTGCCACACTACGCCTGGCAGTTCGTGATCTCCACTCTACGAACTGACACCCTATCGGTTGTCAGTTCTTCGGCAGATATGACCAGCACTTCAGCTTGCTGATTTTCTAAGCTATGTCAACCACTTTAGTTTTCTGACGTATCACTTCATTCTTGCTGTGATTAGTCAGGGAAACACCAAGCATAGCTCTCTCCATAGCTGACTGAGAATACTAAAGGTATAACTAATGAAAAACAAACGTTCCCCACAGGCGGACCTGTCGTGCCGCAACACCAAGCAGCAAGTCGGTGCCCTCTTCACTCGCAGCAACTTCGTGACCCTCAAGTATGTCACAGACAACTGGGGCACTGACGCCAACGGCTTCAAGCTCGTCATCACCGCCGTCAAGGACCCTAGTGAGTGTTTACATTATTATAACATAACTCTTAAAACGAAAGTCTTCGATCACGTGTTGCCAGTGATGACATATGGAACAGAGACGTGGTCGTGGTGATCTGAAGAACCAGGGTAGCTGACATAGCCCAAAGAATTGCTAAACTAAAGTGGCAGTGGGCCGGGCATATTTCTCGCAGAACCGATAGCCGATGGGGCTGAAAAGTTTTCGACCGCTTACCGGAAAGCGCAGCGTGGGTAGGCAGTGAGCCCCCCACAAGGTGGACCGACGACCTGGTAAAGGCGGCGGGAACCCGTTGTGTGTGATATTAGGATTGTTAAGGAGAATATCAGTTACCCTTTATCCAGGCGCCTTGTTGTTCTGGCTTGGAACGAACCACCCCAATTCTTCCCGTGGTTGTCGTACGAGGTGACTAGGGGATTAAAGGTTTCTTATGCTGTGTCTATGTGGGCGAAAGGCTAGCCACCTCTCATCACTTGACACTTCATTCCAACCTGAAACTTAAATTGCTAAATGTGAACATTACTACAACTATATTTTTATACAGAAAGTTGGTAGTTGTAGCAATGTTTCTGACCACCCCGAAAGGGATTACTTTCGTGAGTTTATGTATGTATGTATGTATGTATGTATGTATGTACCATTTAATTAATATTTCTAGAATACAGAACGGTTGTCGTAACGTATACATCAAAATACATCAAACGCTCGCCCAGGTTTTAATTACCTAACAATAGCCCCGGGAAATTAGTTCAAATATCAAAACCGTAACTCTTACCTTCAATTCACCCGAATACACTGTTTGAGCAGTAGCGAAAGAAAGTTCAGGGGTCTATAGAATATATTTAGTCAAAAACGAAAGTGAGAACTATACAGGGTGTAAGGGACAGCTCCCCGTAAACTGAAATGGTGAACTCAGACCATCAAACTGAACAACTTTTACTACGGAGCCTACCTCAGGAAACACGAATAAAAATCACCTGTTTCATACAAAACTGCTCTACCTACTCAGTTCAAATGTATGGGACAGCAGATTTTTTTCGCGTTTCCTGAGGAATAGCTCATAGTGAAAGTTGTTCAGTTTGATGGTATGAGTTTACCGTTTAAGTTTGCGGAGGGCTGTCCTTTACACCCTGTACTTTCTCTTTGTGAGTTATTTGTAATACAACTGTAATCTTTTTAATTAGGTTTATTACTGTCATGACGGTCTGTGTGAGTTTCGGTACTAGTGAAACGTGGATGTTCTGGGGTTTCAGAATATCTCTGACTACCCCATCGGGGAGTATAGTCGTGAGCATATGCTTATGCTATGCTATGCTACTGTAATTTTTTATGACAATCCTACAATATTATACCGATAGCTACATCACGGATTATTTCCATGCTCATTCGATTCCTCGGGTAAGGGAGAGGTGGACCGTGTTATGTTTTATGTTACCACAAAGGTGCGATTTTTGAAAATCATACGAGCGACTTGGCAGTTTTAATGTCAAAATTACTATGGAGATTATGCATCATTCTACTGCCAAGTCGCTCGTATGATTTTCAAAAATCGCACTTCAGGTCGTAGAACGTGATCTGGAGGGCGTCGGCGTCGATACTGAGTGCTTGGTGTATTTTGCCAGCAACGAAAGACCCTTGACAACAAGCGTCTGTTAATTTGTAGTTAAGGTCCAAATTGATTTAATTTTCCCCTTTCTCCCTCGTCGAATAGTTTGATAAAATGAAATTAATTGTACCTTGTTACAATAGTTATGGTTTGTTATTCATTCTTAATTAAACTTCTAGCTTGCTCAACATTTTTATAGGCAAGACGAGTTTTTTAATATTCCTTCGTTTAAGTCCTGGATATGGCGGTGAAACATGCTTTAGAGCTGAAAGTGGCCTATACAGGGTGAAATTGATATCATTAGCATCCTTTTAAACTAAGAGTCTACCCACCAAACTTAACAACTTTTACTATGGGAGCAAACCAATTGAAGCAACTAAAAAATCAGCTGTCCCATACTAAACTGCAATGCCTACTCGACTCAAATGTATGCAACAGCAGAATTTTTTTTGGCTTCGATTGGTTTGCTCCCATAGTAAAAGTTGTTCAGTTTGATGGGTAGACTCTTAGTTTAAAAGGATGCTAATGATAACAATTTCATCCTGTATATTAGATACCACCACACGTTTACTATCACCCTTTTGTTAAGGCGATATAACATATAAGATAATTACCTTGGGATCTAGTGGAAGAGTCAGTGTGTTAGCCCTTAGGCTAAGAAGTTTAGAGACCCGTGGCCGAAACAAGGGTGTAAAGAACATGAAGCGGGCGGGGATACTGGATTATAATGAATCTATTTACACAGGGTGTAAACGTATAGTACATTACTGCAGCGGCCAGCAACAGAGGCATTGATGGACGAACGTGTAAATGTGGGCCGAGGCGAAGCCGAGGCACACATACGTAAAGGTGGACTTCCGATGCTAGCGGCCGACGCGTCTGACGCGCGCGGCTCGCGGCCGACGGCCGATGCGGCCATACTAGTTACTATGAAAACGTATGGCGCCGCTTCCGATGCCAGCGACTGACGCGCGCGTCAGACGCGCGCGGCCGATGTCTATCGCGTCGGCCGCGGCCGCGCGCGGCTATGCTCTGACGTCACGCAGAACAAGAATGTTTGCCAGACCTATTACGAAGTTTTTACCGAAAATTTGCTTAATTTTCACTATTTTTTATTTGTATTTTATTATCTGCAAGGTCGCTCGTCATCCGCGTTGCGATAACACCATCTATCGAGCCACTTGAAACTTATTAATTTTTTTCGGAAAATCAGAGGGATTTTGATGAATAAGTTGCCTACATCATTATTAGCTAGACAGCGATCAATATTATATAGGTTTAAAAGCCAATGTAATCTAATGCTGTCTAATTATAATTACTCTTAAAAATGTATTTAATCAAAAATCCTGTAAAAAAATGCATTCATATATTCTCTAAACCTATCAATCTATCAATCAATCAAATATTCTTTATTAAAATATGAATTGGTTTTTATGTTTGTGTTTTTATGAATGAATGAATGAATGAATGAAATGAATGAAATATACTTTTATTTACACCAAATACAAATTACATTATAGGAAATAAAACTTATTCTGGTACAAATTAGGCGGTCTTATCGCTAAAAAGCGATTTCTTCCAGACAACCTTAGGGTAGAGGAAATATAACAAAGAACGGGTTGGTGTTAGAAAAAATTGATAAATTTAAAGAAGTTAATACAACAGAATACAAATATACATACATACCTATTATACATATATTTAGGGGTTCATAGATAAATAATAAATAAATAAATATATATATATATAATCATACTATAATACATATCATACATGCTGCAATAAGACATAAACATACCTACACACGTACCGGATTGATTTAGATAGAACAACAAAGGGGGAAAGGAAACTAAAAAACAGGGTCAGAGGTCCAGAAAAAAAGCTTTGACTTTCGATTTAAAAACATCCACGGAAGGAGCGTGTCTGATCGACTCTGGCAACGAGTTCCAAAGTCGAGCAGCTTGGACTGTGAAGGAATGGGTGTAGAAGTCGGAAGAGTGGGATGGGATATTGAGAGAGAGATTGTTGGAGGAACGTAAGGGACGGCCAGTAGTAAGGGAGCTAAAGATGAAGCGTTCTTTGAGGTAGGGGGGAGTCAACGGATTAAATAGGATAGAATAGAGGAGGGACAGGACATGAGCGTCTCTTCGACGGCGGATTGGGAGCCACTTTAGTTTAGCGCGGAATTCCGACACATGGTCGTATTTCCGTAACCCAAAGATAAACCTGATAGCAACATTTTGAAGGCGTTCAAGTTTGTTAAGAAGCTCCACTGTGAGGTCGAGGTAACAAGAATCAGCATAATCGAGGATGGGTAACAGGAGGGACTGTGCGAGCGCAATTTTGGTACTTGTGGGAAGGAAATTCCGTAGTCGTTTCAGAGAACTATATGCGGCGAACATCTTCCTACTTACCTCAGAGACCTGCCGCACCCAAGACATCGTTTTATCGAAATATATACCCAGATTTTTAACAGTCTCGCTGTAGGGTATGCAGACACCGTCGAAAATGACAGAAGGCAAATTTTCAAAGCTGATTCTAGAGACGAGCCGTGGACTACCTATGATGATGACTTGAGTTTTAGAGGGATTTACCCTGAGGCCAAAAGATTTGCTCCACTCAAGGATACGAGCCAAGTCATCGTTTGTTGTTTGGACTGCCTGTGATATATTATCCAAGCTTGATTTAGAATAAATTTGAAGATCGTCTGCATATAGATGATAAGAGGAAGATAGTTTATGAGTGATCGAGTTAATAAACAGAGAAAAAAGAAGAGGAGACAACACACCACCCTGCGGCACACCAGCATGAGTATCACACCACGAGGAAAAGGTGTCTTCAACCCGTATACGCTGCCGGCGCCCGTACAGGTAACTTTGAAACCAGTCAACTGCTGTTGGAGATACATTAAGAGAACGAAGTAGCCCCAGTAAAATGTCAAAGTCAACTGTATTGAACGCATTGCTAAAATCAAGCAATGTTAGGACTGTAAGCTCTCTATTATCCATGCCTAGTCTAATGTCGTCGGAGATCTTGACAAGAGCCGTTACCGTGCTATGACCAGGACGGAAACCAGATTGCGAAGGATTAAGGAGGTTATTAGTGGATAGGAATTGGCTCAGCTGCCGATGCACAAGGCGCTCTAAAACTTTGGACAGGAAAGGGAGAATAGATATGGGACGGAAATCAGAGAATACGGTAGGATTAGTTTTCTTAAGCAATGGAATGATTTGTGCATCTTTCCAGACTGAAGGAAAGGTACACGAGGAGACGGATTTATTGAGGATCTTGGTAATGATTGGAGTAAGGATATCGATGAGAGGGATGATCATGTTACGGCTAATGTTTTTTTATGTTTTTGTTTAAACACCAAAACATAAAAACATACCCTAAATTTCGGGGAAAATACCCTAAAGTGATAACACTCTGTACAATAGGCACGCGTCAGTCGCTGACCTCGGAAGTGAGGTCTGTCGTCGGCCGCGCGCGTCTGACGCGAGGTTCTGTCAAATATGACAGAACCTCGCGTCAGACGCGCGCGTTAGTCGCATCGGCCGCTGGCATCGGAAGTCCACCTTAAGTCCATCAATGCCTAGTTGTGGCCAAGGCTTGTATAGTACTTTTCTCAAATAATGCGCGGAAATGAAAACAGTAAATTTTCTCAAATAATTCGCGGAAATTAAAACTCTTTTCAAAATCAATGACGAATAACGAACAACAATTTGTTTTTTTTTTTTCAATAACCAGCTTTCTATTTGCAAGCTAGTTCGAAATTTAAATAAAACCTTTGATGTGTTACCTCCTTGGTCGCCATGTTTCGGAGAAAAAGATCGTTCCATTTTTAAATGACACGACAGATATGAGTTTACTATGTAATTTATTTGGCCGCAAAACACGACAGATGTGGATTTTCATACAACATTGCCGGCCGCTGCGCGCATGTATTTGGCCAGTACAGCAATTTCGATTTATCTCGAAGAAGGTTGTCAAAATAATGCTCACATTTCCAAGCATGTTTGAGAAAAATATGTTACATACTTTATGGGGTATTCAGACCATAAAAGTGAACAACTTTTACTATGGGACCAAGTTTGTAATCGCGAAATTCGCTAATAGCTATTTCATATACCTACCTATATTTTGGTGTAGTACCTTTAGCTTTTGGCCCTTTTTTCTATGGAACAGTTTTGGATTCTTTTTTTGCGATTTCCATGGTGTCTCCATTGTGAAAGTTGTTCAGTTTGATGGTCTGAAGTCAATATGTAAAGTATTTAATTTTGCACCCTATCGATTATTCGCCAGTCTCTTCTTTCTTGAAGCATTCTAGTTTTTCCTTTTCCTGTTTAATATTACTGCTTCAGTAAATAATACTGAGTTAGTTATCTATCTATATCCTACGTTCTGGAATCGCATCGCTAAATGATTAAATTCCGATGCTTCGCTTCAAGTGAAGACGTAATTACTTGTTGAATGCCTTCATTTCTTGCTCTAATCCGTTTTGCGTTAGCCTCTGACCTTTTCTGGTATGCCACAGTCAGGTTGCATTTAAATTAGATCGGTTGATTCCTTTCAGGGCAGTGATAGGGCAGGACTGCTTGTAAGCTAGCTCAGTTTCGGGTTTGATACGTTTTCAGTCTGATTTTATTTGATTCCCTCTAAGCCTCCTTGCACTAGCTTCACTGGGACACTGGTGACAGTCATTTGTGTGGCTAGTCCATATAATCCAAGATCCTACCGCAAATTTCTCCATGTCATGTTTAGGCAATGAGACATTCCAGTGGAATAGTCATTTAGAGCTTCTAAAAAAATACGCGTGCCTCACTTAGTCCTGCTGCCTTGTCATATTTTGCAATGGCCAATAAGGAACATTCTTTCTCGAAAATTGCACGAAACTTGAAAGGCACAAAAATGGGAAATGAATTTCTAAAACTTAAGCATCCTTTTAAAATTCCGATTATACCCGATCCGGGTCGAATTCCCAACTCCTAATTCCTCGGGCGTCTGAAGAAAGTTTTGTTAAAAATGTTAAGACTCCAAAAAAGGGATAACTAAATACAATACTAGGGACCTCGGGTCCTCTTTAATATAACGCTGCAGGGTTTTCTACATCCATATGTTTATGCAATGTTATTTCAGTGGAAATGACATAGTTAGAATCCTAAAAAAAAAGGGTTGCGACCCTTAGGCCTGTCTGCACTATAGGAACAACATTTTTACAATCGGCTGAAAAATATGGGTGAAGATCAGCTTGCATCAGATCAGATGAGCATGTCTGGGTCGACCTACTGGCCACACACCGTTCTGTGGATCACCATAGTAACACTGGAGCGACGAAGGACCACAATTTGCGCTCTCTCGTTTTGGAAGTCAAAACCCACTTTGGGTCTCGGAGTCAGCGGAGTTACTTGATGGTTGCATTAAGTGAAGAAGATCAAAAAATGGAAACTTGTGTGAACAATGGCATAGACTAGAGAAGAGTGAACGCTGGAATGTCAGGTAAAAAGATATGAATGGAACTGGATAACGTATTGCACCTAGGTACCAAAAATAGAAGGATTATGATAAGTGTTCTGTAGAGTGAAGAGGCAATAACATTGCTAACGGGAAAACATAAGGCACATATGGGCACATTCTTCATGGCTGCAACTGCACCGGCTTATCTCCGCTAACCCTGCTGCTGCTGCTTTAATCTATTAAGCCGTCCAGCCGGCTCTTTCTAAAGAATGAAAACAAAATTGTTTTTGTAATCCTCGCTCTCAACCACACATATCATTATCACTGAAACATAATTGGAAATTCTGTAATGCGAAAACGATTCAAAATAATAAAATAACAAGCCACTTCGTGGCTTCTTTCGTTTCATTAATAATTGAGTCATTAAAGTTTTAATTAATGGTCGATATTTTCGAAAATTTCAACTGCGCCAGATAGCACAAGTATGCCGTTATTTGTTAATAGCTATCGTACGTACCAGTATTTTAATGTCACATACCAACTTATACGACCAATTGTATATAATGTGAAGGGTTTAAGCATTACATTGCTTTAGTCAAACAAACAAAAATCCTTGTACTATCGATTAATAGCCATGGTGAATTTACACTCGTTGCTCATACTTCAAACTCTCGCCCTGGCCTATTGCTTCCTAAATCAGTATCCGAAGCTAAAGCTGGGTCACCATATTGGTGGACACGCTGGCTCGCCTCTGTTCCTCACGCCGTACGTCGAGAGCGGGAACATAACGGAAGGTAGGCGCCTCGCACGCGTACCATTCACCGAAAATCTTAACGTCAAAAGCTACGCCGGCTTCTTGACTGTCAATAAGACCTACAACTCGAATCAGTTCCTCTGGTACTTCCCGCCGATAGAACCGAAAAGTAAATCGCCTCCTGTAGTACTCTGGCTACAAGGAGGTCCTGGAGGAAGTTCTCTTTTCGGCCTTTTTCAAGTAAACGGTCCAATCGCAGTTCGAAACAAGACATTAGAATATCGAAAGTACAACTGGGCTCTCAGTCATCATCTTATCTACATTGATAATCCTGTCGGAACAGGGTTTAGCTTCACAAATGACTCTAGAGGTTACTGCACTGATCAAGTTCAAGTTGGTGAACAACTGTATTCGACTTTGATCCAGTTCTTCCAGTTATTCCCAGATTTACAGAAAAATAAGTTCTTCATAACAGGAGAATCATACGCAGGGAAATATAATCCAGCTCTAGCATACACAATCCACAAGAAAAACCCAACCGCGCAATTAAAAATCAACTTGCATGGTGTTGCAATAGGAAATGGTTGGAGTGATCCTGAACATCAATTGGGGCTTGGTGAACATTTGTACCAGATTGGTCTTGTAGATTGGAACGATGCCAAAACTATTCAAGGATACGAACAAAAAGCTGTCCAATACATTAAGAACAAACAATTTCTTCAAGCATCTTCCGTTCTTATGAGAACTTTGATAGATACCATTAATAATATTACAGGCGATGTTGGTCTAGACAACTTCCTTTCTTACAATAAACATAATAACGTTGAAGAAGACTATGAACCAATGATGAATATCACCTTTCGTCAAGGCGTACATGTCGGAGACATACCATTTAAGTGTTATAACAACCAAACGGTATTTCAGAATTTGAAAGAAGACATATCTAAATCTGTAGCTCCTTGGGTATCAGAACTCCTTGATCATTACGATGTAGTTTTATGCAACGGTCAGTTAGACATTTTTTGCGCTTACCCATTGGCAGTTAATTATTTAAGAAATCTAAACTTTACTGCATCTGAAGAATATAAGACTGCAAAGAGGACTATCTGGAAAGTAGAGGAGAAGTGGCTGGGTATGTAAAATGTGCAGGGAGACTGGTGGAGGTAATGGTGAGGAACGCAGGTCATACGGTGCCTATTTACCAGCCCAAGTGGGCTCTGGACTTGATCACAAGAATCACCCACCAGAATATATCAGAGTGCTCAAAGGCGATGAACCCGTAGACATCTTGAATAATAAATTTCTTAATGTACCGAAATGTTTAAATAAATTTTCAGGTGTTGTGTTGATTTCTATTAATTATTTTTGATCACATTTAATTAAATTCGCACTTTACAAAATATAGTCAAAATGAGCCAGCTTATTCATCATTGACATTGAAGTGCAGTAGGTTTATAAGTAAAGTTTATAACATAACTATTGTCCTAGCACCTATATAGGATCGTTAAATGCTGATGGTGAATCACTTTGCTTATCTTCTTTACCACATTGTTAAAATGTAAGTATGTTATCTTTGTCGGCTTATAAACGTTGTAGCATCTTGAATAATTGTCTTTACATTTACAGCTACATTCATAATTATTATATCTTTTTATGCACTTACCTCGGTTGAGGATGCTACAAACTTGTCCTTTTCGGAAAAGAAAGATGTAATTAATTTTATTTATGGTACACCTATATTCTCCTCGGAAAACCTCTCTCAGCACTCTCGCTCACATTCTTGTTTATTCATTTTCTATATATGAACAAATCATCTATCCATAATACAACTAATGTGGTAACACATTAGTCTTTAATTCAATTAAAATCCGTTCATTGCCAAAAAACATAAATAAAATTTATACATAAACAGTTTTGGAAAAATACACAAAAGCACACAATATTAAAAAAAAACAAAAAATTGCATTGATAGAGCTCAGGTAATAGTTTATTATTTCTCTTCACCCTCTAATGTGGTGAAACTGACTACAGGCAGCAAGGGGCTGACTCGACGAGGTATTGGGTGTAGCTAAAGTACTAGTTGCTCTTTTTTATACTATAGTTTAGGTATGTGTAGTATGTTAGAAGGCAACAGGATGGGTATAACAACAAAGAAATACACCCGGGTGGGTTCTACAGTACAAGGGTCATTATCGACCGCAATCAATGGGCAGAGAAGATACCTGCAACGCCTGCAACACGTCACGATAATGACAGAGTTATACATTAGCGGATTGATAAAAATACATATTCGGTATTGGCAGACGCCAGACAAATTTTTCTGGATGCCGGTGACATAAAAGCTGCGAGGTTATAGTAAGTACAATGCTAGGTAGAATGTTATGTAAATAATTCATTGAACTATAATTTCGATTGTTGTGTTATGAAATGAGGTGAGGACCAAAAAAAAATTAAAAAATTCTGCGAACGGTGATAAAATCGAAAGGCGAGAGTAATGGAAACAGATAACATTTTTTGCCGACCACAAATTAATAACTGTATATGCATAATAATATGATGATAAACGCTCGATCGAGTGAAGGATCAGTCGATGGAATATTAGATATATGTATTATGTGAGCTTGCAGGCTTGGTGGTATCTATTATCACATCACCCTTATGGACGAACTCCTCCCAGCTGCAACCGCCTCAGCATTATCCCTTTAATAAGGAAAAGATGCCCTTCCAAGCACTATCTTTGAATCAGGCTGTCTCATAAGTTGTAATTGATTTTTTTAAGAACGTGTTGGTCGTTAAAGTTTGATTTATGGGGGACATACTTACTGCAATTATGTGAATTTCGAGAGATAAGATGGGCATGCTGGTGTACCTATGTCATTAGTTATCGTACAAATATTTTAATGTTACATACTAATTCGACCAAGTATAATGTATATTAAGCAAAAGTTCTAAACATCAAATTACTTTAGTCAGAACCATTATTGAATAATAGCCATGGTGAATTTACACTTGTTGTTCATACTTCAAACTCTCGCTCTTTCCTATTGCTTCCTAAATCCGTATCCGAAGCTAAAGCTTGGTCAACATAATGGTGCACACGCTGGCTCACCTCTGTTCCTCACGCCGTACGTCGAGAACGGGAACATAACGGAAGGTAGGCGCCTCGCACGCGTACCATTCACCGAAAACCTTAACGTCAAAAGCTTCGCCGGCTTCTTCACTGTCAATAAGACCTACAACTCGAATCAGTTCCTCTGGTACTTCCCGCCGATAGAACCAAAAAGTAAATCGCCTCCAGTAGTACTCTGGCTACAAGGAGGTCCTGGAGGAAGTTCTCTTGTCGGCCTTTTTGAAGAAAACGGTCCAATCGCAGTTCGAAACAAGACATTAGAATATCGAAAGTACAACTGGGCTCTCAGTCATCATCTTATCTACATTGATAATCCTGTCGGAACAGGGTTTAGCTTCACAAATGACTCTAGAGGTTACTGCACTGATCAAGTTCAAGTTGGTGAACAACTGTATTCGACTTTGATCCAGTTCTTCCAGTTATTCCCAAATTTACAGAAAAATAAGTTCTTTATAACGGGAGAATCATACGCAGGGAAATATATTCCGGCTCTCGCATATACAATCCACAAGAAAAACCCGACAGCAAGGTTGAAAATCAATTTACAAGGAGTTGCCATAGGAGACGGTTGGAGTGATCCTGAACACCAGTTAGGGTATGGTGAATATTTGTACCAGATTGGTCTTGTAGATTGGAACGTTGCCAAGACTCTCGAAGGATATAAACAAAAAGCTGTCCAATACATTAAGAACAAAAAATTTCGTCTAGCAACTTCCGCTATTAAAACTTTGATGTCTACCATTGCGTATAATATAGGCGATGTTTCTATATACAACTTCGTTTCTTCCAATAACGTTGAAGAGGACTTTAGACCAGCGATGAATATCACCTTTCGTCAAGGCATACATGTCGGAGACTTACCATTTAAGGATGACAATCCAGAGGTGTTCAATCATTTGGAAGAAGACTTTTCTAAGTCTGTAGCTCCTTGGATATCCGAAGTCCTTGATCATTACGATGTAGTCTTTTACAACGGTCAGTTAGACATTATTTGCGCATACCCGTTGACAGTTAATTATTTAAGAAATTTAAACTTTACTGGATCTGAAGCATATAAGACTGCAAAGAGGACTATGTGGAAAGTAGACGGAGAAGTGGCTGGGTATGTGAAATGTGCAGGGAGACTGGTGGAGGTGATGGTGAGGAACGCAGGTCATATGGTGCCTACTGACCAGCCGAAGTGGGCTTTGGACTTAATCACAAGAATCACCCATCAGAATATATCAGAGTGCTCACGGTTGTCAAACCCATAGAATAATGAAAGTTGTAATCATAATGTGTCCTTTTTTATTTTCGGTTTAATTTTGTCGTTTTCAAAAAGATAATACGTCGATTAAAATTGTTTGTAACTCATATTGAATTATTTCTTGAGAGTCAGCTTTTTAAACACTGTTAGTAGTTAGTACACCAATGACTTTGTACACAAGAAGTTAATAGGAATGAGAAATTACAATGGACTAGTGATACTAAATTTTCAGCATGGTTATACCGATCGCACCCAGCATCTAAACCTTCACAGTGTCAAATAATCTAATCTAAACTATTATAAAACTGTAACAGAAGTGTGTCTGTACATTGAAGATATTTAAAAAAAAAAATTACGACATGGTTTTTACCTGTCCCTGATTCCGAATCACCAATTTTTGGATTTTTTGTCTGTCTGTTTGTTTGTTTGTTTGTTTGTTTGTTTGTTTGTTTGTTTGTTTGGGTGTTTGTTTGTTCGAGTATCACGCAAAAACTACTGAACCGATTTTGATGAAACTTTTTTTGTTTGATAGCTTATCATCTGACTTAAAATCTGGTATATAATTTATGCGGACGAAGTCGCGGGTAAAAGCTCGTATATTATATAAGTACTAACGAAAGTGTCGCCAAGCTATCAAGCGCCGCAATTTCACCTCACTCTCGCCTCACAGGACCTCACCTGGGTACTTAGGTTACTTTTCTTCTTCTTCCATTTTTTATGGGAAGTTGGCTATCATTGGCTATTCGGACTGCAGCTCTGAACAATGAGGTGGTGTTCATATCGATCGAACCATTCACACAGATTCTTAATAGTTGAATTAAGTCAGGAAGTAGGTACTTCATTAGTTTTTACCCGACTGCGCGACGCAAACGAGGATAATGTGTTTATCAGCCTATGTACAGGGTCCTTCTTTATATGCTGACACTTTTTTAATGCTATGATTAGACCATTAAACTGAACAACTTTCTCTATGGGACTAACATCGAAATCGCGAAAAAAATCAGCTGTCCCATACATTTGGCTCGAGTAGGTTTGCAGTTTTGTATGGAACAGCAGATTTTTTTTTCGCGATTTCGACGTTGGTCCCATAGAGAAAGTTGTTCAGTTTGATGGTCATATCATCCTCTTAAAAAAGTGTCAGCCTATATGTATGTACTTTAGAAGAAGCATGAATCTAGAATAAATGCTGTATACACATAGAAGAAGCATGAATCTAGAATAAATGCTGTTGAAATGTGGTCCCTGCGTAATATGTATGGTGTGACTTTGATGGACCGGATACGGAACAGTGTGATAAGAGAAAGATGTGGTCTGAAAGAAGATGTAGTGACCAGGATTGAAAAAGGCATGTTGAGGTGGTTTGGCCATGTAGAAAGAATGTGTGAAAGTAGGTTGACGTATGAAATTTACAAGGCAAGTGTGAATGGAATGGTTGAAAGGGGTCGCCCTAGGCGCACGTAAGCTACGCTAGGATGCGTACTGAAGAAGGGCCAAATAAAATGTACCCGGAACCGACGAGCTTGTATGAAGAGGCTTATGGATGTTGAGGAGGCGAGAGATGTGTGTGAGAATCGTAGCATGTGGCGATCTGTTGTCTCTGCCTACCCCAGTAGTGGGACATAGGCGTGAGCATATGAATGTATGTATGTATTTTGTTCCTTGGTGGCACTCCACTCTAGAGACCAAACGCATGGGCCGATTTGGATTATTCTAACGTCAATCTATTTGTCTTAATCTTGCGAGTGTCACTATAAAGACATGACAATAATTCCTGATTAAGTTAAATTCACCTGACGCTTCGCAGTTGCACGTAGTGGATATATAAGATACGAAGCCACACTGGGCAAAAGAGTTACGAATGGTTTCTTGGAATAGGCCTATTTCAGACACCGATTGTATCATCTTCATCATCCCTTGACTGTAAGCTATTCATTCACATATCGTTATCCTAAGTTCCCAGAACAAATCAAAGGGCCAGAAACGTGTGAATTTATTAAAACGAAGGCACTAAGGGCTAGAGGTCGCGCCGACGACCCTTTTTCATCGCCCTCTTTAATTTCCCCAAATGTTTATTTATTCGTACAAACAGCCGACAGGACAGTTCGTTTACACATTCCACCCTTTTATATATTTTTTATTGCGTCTTTTGCCCTCGTTGGTAGGACCTGTTGAACGACTACGACTGTGACTTTCATATATTCAAGTGAATTGTCTTGCCATGTGTTTCGTATATTCTCTGCATAATGATGTTTGATTGTTTATGATAGAGAAGCAGGCGGTTTGAATTGCTCTCATATTTCTTTCTGCGAAAACTACAAGCTTGTGCTTACTAGTTAGTAGTTTTTATGATTTTTTCTATACGTAAGTATATTCGGGATTTTAGGGTTAGAATATGCCATTCAAGTCTTCTTGATTCGACTTACGGATAAAGTTTCATTTGTAGGTTTGTAATGTTCTAGTGATCGACAGAACATCTGTCAGTTTGAATCCTAAGACCTACGAAGACCCTATTACTTACCCATTACTGGTTGAACATATAAAACGTGTAGATATTTGGCAATTCTAACAAAGGGAATATTATCGTTAGTAACTATTTATGTATGAGTACCGTGAGGCATATCCTTCCCTACAATGTATTATAGGTAATACTAATTAATAAGCACAGATGAAATACTTATACAAAGAAGAAAACTGTGTTTCCATTTTTTCTTTCTTCTTCATCCACTTTATCACGACTATGTTCATGTAATACCTACATCTGGAATATTCTTATTACTTATTTGAGGAGAGGAGGCTGTAAAATTGTTATTGGGGTCGTAATGAGTATTGCAATATCTATCCTCGTCCTATACCCTCAAATATTTTTATGTTTTATTCAACTTACTGTCCCTTTTGCCTGTTTTTCGTTCTAACGATAATTACAGTTATAAACTTTATGATTGTTGGGTTTGTGTTGCAACTTTTTGGCTTCTTGAAACTCTGAGTCGGACTATAGATTTTCGATATATCGTGAACGTTTTCTTTCAAATACCAAACTCTATTTCTATAAAGTTCTGATAAAACCGTTCAAGATATTATGCAAAATCGAAAATCAGAGTTTAGAGCTCGGGCCTTTTTTAACAATGATGAGCAGCTTCTTTAATCCGTAAATGAAGCTAGAAATGTTACATGGCGCTAGGAACTCTAGGAAGCTCATTCTTGAACTATTGATTAGTTTCAAAATGGAAAATAACTAAAACAATTTTAGGAAAATAATGAAAAGGTAAAATTATGGTGTAGTGTAGCTACACCATAGTCTTCTCAAATGACTAAAAATCGAGAAAGAATAACGTGATCCTTTAATCCTAAACAAGCTATTTAAAGAATGAGACTTATTTTATTCGGTCGTCTTTTCAATTCTGATAGCGTAGGTATAGCATGCGTAGACAGACATATTATAACTGTATTTAAATACTTCTTATCTCGATAATAAAAATTCTAAGGCTGCGGAGCAAAAGCTATCTTTAATCATACTTTATAAGTAGTAATCCCAGACACATGTTTAAACTGAGCCTTTATAATCACAAAAAGCCTTTACAGCGTACAAAGGCACCAATTAAATATTCCACATGTTTGCCAACGCTCCTGAGACGAAACCTATTGTTGCATTTACACACATCTTTCTGAAAGCAGCACCAATTAAATTATCCGCTTCACTGTGTGGAAAAATACAAGCATACTCCAAGGGATTTTCTAACTTTCATCGGGGTTCTTACTGGAATCTCCTGGGCGTGTAATCATATTTACAAAGTTTGTTTAGGGGAAATATATATATTTGGTCGGTGATTCGGTTTGAAGAAGTTATGAGTCAAATTATTTTGTTACTATTTTTTCTTATTTATCAATAATATGTGATATATTTTATTGTTTTAACTCTTGCCATTCTCGTTCTTGTCTTGGCTTGTAAATGTAATCCATCCACTATCCACCAAACTACGCCCGGTGGAGTATGAGCCTTATCCTTCTCAATTTCTTTGGGAAGTAGACCCATTATTGATCCTACACAATTATGATCTGAATGAAGTATGAAGAAAATATATTGAGACGAACAGGAATATTATATATTCCTGTTCGTCTCAATATATTTTCTTTACTTCTTTTAACAGATTTTCCTAAAGAACTAAACAACTTAATTACGGTTACATTGACGTTAAGTATATTTCTATTCTATTCTATTTATTATAGCTGGTATATAAATTTATGATCGCAGTAGTCGAAGGCCTATACGAACTCTTGAGTTATTATATGAAAAGTAACCTCATTTATCGTGGACGTGGGTATTATACGCAATATGGGAGCATTGAGTGGCATTTATCGAGGAAATAAAGTCCGTCATTAGAGAGATCCCGCCGAGATGGGCCGTCGTAATATTTTTATGTACGACATCTAACCCTTAGTACTTATTGAGTTTCTTCGTTCTATCTAAAAGCTTCTGTGATTGATTGGTTTTTGTGTTGCGTAGATTTGATTAATAATATCTTATTAATGAAATGATATCTCATTTCAATTTAATCATCTTTTAGGTTGCCGTGTTTCTTTTTTAAGTTTTATTTTTATTTTATTTATTTAACAAATGTATTACATTGTATTACAGTTAAAACCTTTTCACAATGTAACTTATAGGTAGGTACTTAAAAGAAAACATAAATTAACAAAGACAGGCAAAAACAACACACAGACAGACTGTTCATTGGCCCGTTATAGAGCTAGCTCTTGTTACACTCTCACAAAACCTCATTTATTTATCAGTGATTTAAGTTTTGTTTAGCCATTCCATCTTAGAATGGACTTTCTGCCCGTGAGATTTATATTGAGACGATTAAGGGATAAGGTTTCTTATACATTGTTGTTGTAGGCAAAAGACAACATCATAATCATTTTATACGTCATTCGATCGTAAACTCAAAATATGCTAAAGGATACATGGGTAGTTGATGGCATGGTAAAGTTTCGTCGTCACGTATATTTTGTGCTTCGTTTCATTGTAACGTAGGTATAGGTACACCGCCATCTAACGAAACTATCCGGGACTAACTGTTTAACCTACCTTCCAAAGTTCCGTTACACTGTTTAAACCTGATACTCATAAAATATTAATCCACAAGTTGCTATTAAGATGTTAATAGTACCTAGTGTACTTGATAATGATCCCTGTTCGGAACTTGGGTAAGTTGGCCCATTAAGATGGTAGTTTGCAATCGACCTCCAGGGAACTCCGGAACTTCACTACCAAGTCCCAACATCCAGATACCGGGGCAGCGATCTCCAAAGTTATGGATGCAAGCGCTATAATACACCCAGTTTTTAAAGTACGAAGTCAACAGGGCCTTGTTTCAAAAAGCTACATCAAATAACTAAGCAACATTTTGATCAGCCTATACATTTCTATTGTGTTAGGTAATTGTCTATCTGTAGAACGATTCTCCTTTGGCATTGCGGAATAAACGTGTACACTGATAATAGCTTCAAAAGTTTCAAAACCCCATTAAAAGATAGCATTATGTAATTCAACATTTTGGTGGACCTAAAGTGTACTGAACCGGATGGATAGTGGCACATTGTTTTACATTCTCACCGTAATGGCATTTCTCCGCGAACAATACATTTAAAATACTAGGCGTGCCTGAGCTAACTAGCAAATTCACGTATAACGTGGCTAATTTAAAAATTCCCGTCGCGACATGCGAGACTTGGCTCACAAAGGACGATATATTTGAACGCTTACACGCCATTGAATTATGCAACAAAAACGTGCGACGAGACACCCGCCTCGAATAAAATTTTAAACAATACGTCGCATACATGCCTCCTTGTGTTCTGTGTTTCTGTCCTCGCCCCAAGCCCAAGCCGACTTGTATACGTCGCGAGGAGAAACAATCCCTTTAGAGCCCTCTGTCGAAGATCAAAAGAGTCTCGCGAGGGTGTCTCCTCCCCAACCGCGTTTGTCTTATATCCTTTTATTCCTCGTTTTAGAAATAATAAGCGTTTCACGGTTAGAATTTTTCATCAGCACAATTTAACTTGTTCGCCGTCAATGCGTATCATCCGTGAATCTTGTTTGGGAGCTCGTTAACTGGTTTCTATTGTTTGGCAAATTTTTTGACAAGGATAAATTTAAAAATTTTCTACCATGCTGTCAGCGGTTTAATTGTGTTTTTAAAAAGGTCCCTTTGAGATGAAAATAGGGCGAGCTATAATTTGATTCCCGGCAGATTGATCAGATTTTTTACTTCAGGGAATGTCGGGTTTAGGTTCTTAAGATCCTCCGTAACCATTACATCTATAGGATGATAAACAAACCCTGCCTCAGTTATGCTCAAGTTTTGACGTTGTTCATGCAAGGAAATAAATCTGTAAAAATCTTCGTCTTCAACCTTGGATATACCATCCAAAACATGCTCTTACTTTAAAGTTATAACATCTTTCGTGTTTCGGCACTTATTCTGCACTTGAACATTTATTTGTTGGTCAAATAGATGTAAATTATTCCTCATAAACTCACAGATCAATTAACCTCACCTTCTTAATTATCTTCTTTGTCTGAACCACCTCTACCATTTGTTTCAGAGCACGGCTGCAAGGAGTTTCGCTGCAAACAGCGTGAGTTTTGCATCAGCTCGGACCTGACGTGCGACGGCGTCGACCATTGTGCTGACGGCTCCGACGAAGATGCCACCACCTGCCCCGGTAAGTTTACTATTTGAAGAATTATGAGTTCTCGAGCAAAGTGTTTTGGATGAAAGGCAAGTACCACTTAACACGTCATTCCGTCCTGAAACATTCAATAATGCTAAATGTGAGCCTTGCTACAACAGCACGCCTAAAAAGGTTTAGTTATTCGAGTTAAACTGACTTACACGCGAGGGATTATGGTCCTGAGTTTATTTGTAGGTAATGCACTATTTGAACATAGAGGCTTGACGGAATAAAGTAACTAAAATAATGGTGATACCGATAAAATGTAGGAAGTCCTAAGTCTTTCGGATTTTCTAGATTATTCAGATCTAGCGAGTAGGTACGCTATAATCTTCCGCTTCATTTGCCTTTTACATGGTGACAACAAAGTCAAGCGCAACCCTATTATAATTAATACCCTATTGTATATTGTAAGTTAAAATCCCACGGGATACCAGTTAGTAAGACTCTGGTAATTTTTGTTTGACCGTATGTTGTAAATGTTTTCAGAGAGCGGTGGTGGAGGCGCGAGCGGCGCGTGGGTGGTGGTGGGCGCGGGCAGCGCTGCGCTGGCGGCGCTCATAGCGGCCGCTGCGGTCTGCTGCGTCTGCCGCCACCGAAACGCTAATCAGCGTACACATCTACACTGTAAGTCTATCATGTTTCTTTCACCCCAGTATAACTGGAGTAGGTAATATGCCTAATATAACAGCTCGTTAAATTTTTTTCATCTTTCAGATACATTAGTTGGGTTTAAACTAAGCGGAACGTTCTCTATAACTTGATCTAACCATTATTACCAAATATGCATCAAGATAGATAAAAGATCAAGATGAAAGATAATCAAGATTCTTATATCCCAAGCTGCCTATTTTCAGTCCAAAGCCTCAGAACATTTTACCAAAGAGTAGGAAGACTCTTTACACTGTTTTAGATGGAATTTTATTCACGCTGATTAACAACAGTAAGATATCTAAAAATCGTAGTAGGTAAATGGCACACCCTGGTCTCTTGCCTGACCCAACTCTTCTTTAGGGTTCATATAGGTTTCATGGTAGGTACATATTAAAGATTGAAAAAGTCGGGCGGCGAGTGGGATTCGAACCCACGATCTGCTTATCCGGGGCATGCTCCTCCCCAACAGAGCTGTCGGCGCCCCGCAGGCCACGACAAAATTTGCAATCTATATTATCGTCTTTAAGGGACGTCGTTCATGGTACATATTCCTGCCCTCTGTTCAGAGATGGTAAAAGAGGTTTCGTTTATGTTACAGTACAACAAATGGCGAGCAGCAACGGTGCCGGCGGCAAGGCGGCGGGCGGCTCGCCAGGCGGCACTGAGACGCGGCTGCCGGGAAACTGGGTGCACCCTGCGGGCCCGCGCGGGTACAGGTAACACTCTTTTGTCTTGATTCCTTACTTATTTAACTTTCTGCGGCGCTAAAACCCTTGGTGGGCCCTGGCCTGGCCTCCGCTACAATTGAATTCCGTGTTTCACGATCCCTGGCTTTCCTTCTCCAGATGGTAAAGTTGTCGCCAGATCTTGCTCAACACAGTCGATCCATCTCTTATTCGGTCTCCCACGCGGTATTTTCTGCTTCGGTTTCTAGTGGGTCACTATTTTGAGCGTCCTGTTCTCCTCTATTCTTTTGACGTGTCTTAATGCCCAAGTAGGTACAATTTATGAAGAGGGAATAGTCGTCAAATCGTTTTTTTTATGTCCCTGTGTTTTTGATCGCTACCTCCAGTGACTTTGTTGTCCTACTCCTCTTCTTCTTTGATTAGATTCGTTCCCAGTAGTTCTTCGATATACCCCTCTCTAGGACTTTCAGTTTCTGCCGAAAACTTACGACCATTAAACTAACGACCAAAATCACTTTCGAGTTGGTTAGAAACATTTCTACATCTATCAACTATCTTTCCATCGAAAACAGTAATTTGCCTCTTCTTCAGTCGGGAAAATCATGACATGAAATCCTTATGGGATACGGATTCCTAAAATTTCGACGTTTCACAAATTATTTGATTGTAGATAATATTTAAACCATTGTTTGTGTGTGATTTCAGGGCGGCGCGCCCGGGCCGCCAGAGAGCGCGGGCGTCGCGCTGAGCAGCGCCCCGCACAAGGACGAGTGGTTCGTCTGAGGCGGCCCGGTCGGGCCCGCAGGGAAGGGGCCCCGTACCGGCCCCCGGTCTCCGTTCGCCGCCGCCACATAGCGACCCCGGCTCGCGAGGAATCCTTCCGACACCCCCATCACACTCCCTACGCCCCTGGACGACGCTCGCCAATATTCACCGGCTAATCGTCGGTTAAAACTTCACCCTGTACTCGAAGGAAACAAAAAAATTCATCTCCCCCTATTAAGTAGAACCACGTGCTATTTTGACGAATCAAAATAGTACACAAATATGGGGACAGGAAACATTTTTTGGCATTTAGAGTTGTATTATAATTCTTACGAGTACAGTCTTGGAGTTGAGTTTGATAACTGGATGGGACCATCTGCGTAATTAAGATCCAGTGAATTTTGGCGAGTGTTACCAGATTTGAGGTGTACGAAGTATTGGAGATCAAGAGGATTCCTTCCGCGCTCGGGGATACACCGGTGATACGAATTCAAAATAACATGATTGATGAGACACAGTGTGTGATGAATATCACTTTAGTACCAGTGACTTTTGTATCTGTGACAGGTGATCGCTTGTCGCGGTGTTGTATGCGATGTTATAGACAACGATACGCATATCATTTCTGACTCGTTACGTTACAATACTAGCCTAATATCGATATCGGTTACGCGTCTTAATACGAGTAAGCGGTATCGATCGATCGTCTTTTGTAATTTTGTTAATAATAACTACAATGTCTTCAATAAATAGCTATAATAGGTAATAAGTTAAATTGGAAATGGTATATCGTGTCGTCATGTCATTGAATAGTTTTTCCACAAATATCAACTGTGACCTGCTACTTACGCATATCGTGAAATATCACGTGACATATATCAGTCACCTCTATGGTATATTCGCTCTGAGGTGTGCGCTGGTGCCGCCATCTAGTAGGTGCGAGCGCCACCGCACGCCGGAGGATCTATCCGAACGTATCTATGTATGTAATATCTAATTTTAGCGAGGATTTTTTTAGGTGAATTTTTACTCGTTTAGTGGAAGGTGTGTCGTCACGCCGCACGAGTGTCGTGGGTGTCCAGTTTTTGGTGTTTACGATAAACGCAATGTAAATTTATCGATATGACATTAAACATTTTTGGCTTATTGTTCGTATGTTATTGAGTTATTATTATCCCTAATACTCTGTTCCTTATCCACTGTGGTGCAAGAGGGGATGCGATTTCGTCGTATGGGATGAGATCAATAAAGGTTTATCCTATGGCCACATAAATACGGAATTTCGATCTGGAATTCCGAATCATTACGATTTAGTTCGGATTGCGTTCGGAATTGCGGAGGTATCAAATCATATATAAAATCACAATCCAGATTCGGAATTCCGTATGTGCGTGGCACGTCAAAAACTTTAATAATATTTGCTGTCACAAATCTTGGCTACAAGCCCGCTGCAGATATGGGGGGCGGCTAAACATTATTTTCCCAGGGGCGCAATTTTTGTAAATACATCCCTGCCGTAACTACTGGGCTAGCCTACTGGAACCTTGTCCTTCATAGTTACTGGACACTGACTTTCTTACTGAAAAAACTGCTCGCAGAACGCCTGATAATAATTTGATAGAAATTACATAATCTTACTACAATTTTTATTGGGAATTAGATCAGGCGATGTACCTATATGTAAGCCTCTTGTCATTGAGCAGATTTAAAAAATTACAGAACATAATTAATTAATTATTTTCGCTTGTCGTCTGCAGTTTGGGGAGTGGAGGCAAGAAAAGAAGCAGGAGTGCGATTTTTGAATCTCATTCGCTGAGTTCAGCAGTTGAAAATGTCAAAATTACTGTGGAGATATGCATCTTTCTAATGCTGACTTTCAAAAATCAAACTTCAGGAGTGCGATTTTTGAAAGTCAAATGTAAAAAGATGCACGTCTCCATAGTAATTTTGACATTTACAACTGCTGAGTTCAAAAATACCACCGGCTATCGGGGATTGGCGTACTAGCTAGGCTCGAGTGGTATTTTTGAAAGTCAAATCAGCAGTAGAAAAATGCATTATCTCCATAGTAACTTTGAAATTTTCTACTGCTGAGTTTAATGTATGTCTTTCAAAAATGAAATGCTACAGCAGCAACTTTCCTTCACCAACCCGCAAGGAATAAGCAGGGCCGGATTTAGAGGTGTGGAGGCCTCGGGGCAACAAAGGAGTGGAGGTCCCCTGGCCCCACATTATTTTCCAAATGAAATGGGCAATTTTTTTCAGTCGAGTTTTCCAAAAATAATTGTTTGTGAAACCAAGTACAGATTCTTTTATTATTTAACAAACATAAATATAATCCTGAAACAAGAATCATCGCGTCATCGAATGAATGCGCTAGGGCTGTAGACCTAATGATGATTTTGGTAATGAAACGAATGTTGTGAAAAAAAACAATTATTTTATATTTGTTGATCAAATGTTTGGTACCTAATTAATTGAATCAGGCGTTACTTTGCGGAAATTCATTATAAGCTAATGTAAATTAAATAATTATATACAATTGAAACAACAAAAGTAAAGAGTCGAGACACGGAATCGAATACCCAACCTCCGAGGCTGCGGGCGAGTACCACCCCTCTCAGCCATTGAGCCATTGGGATACTCCCTCAAGATAGTAAATTGCAAGTGCTTATCAGGGCCATTTGAGATTCTCATATTTTACTGATTGCCTGATTGGAGTGAAAAAATATAGATCGATGATTTCTGTTCATATTTAATATAATCATATTTGTACAATGTACTGTAGGTAAAGGTAAAACGCGAAAAAAAATATCAAAGGAAAAGTTGTTTACTAGTGTCTGAATTTGATATTTTTTTCTGAAGTCTATTGTGGGGGCCCCTCTTTTGTGGAGGCTCGGGGCGGCTGCCCCGATTGCCTTCCCCTAAATCCGGCCCTGGGAATAAGGTAGGTGCCTAGGTAGGTAGGTACTTTTCCTTGCAATAGAATCCTAAAAGCACACTACCTACTTTACATTACAACTTTTTATAATTTCCTTTGAAAGATGCTAATCTAATCATGCACCTACTCATAAGAAATAATAATTAACAAAACACGAGACGAGCTACTAAAAAAAAAACATCTTTTTCATTATTCCAGCACTAATCTGTATTAAATATAGTTTTTTTGGAAGAACAACGCCATCTGGTATCTAGTAGCTGAACTACAGAAGCGAATTCATAAAGGCTTTTGGGTGCTAAATCTATTTTAATTAATTTAGGCGAGGAATAATCTAGTATGCAATGCAAATATCTATATATTTAATTGAACACACTGGGAAAAAATTCAGAATTTCAAAGTTCTGTTTTGATTCAAACGCCATCTAGTGTCGAGTAGTTGAACCACCTGCTGACCAAAGCTCCGTAGAGCTGGTAGAGCTTTTTATAAATTTCAATTAAATTCTAATCCTTCTCTTCTCTGTTAAGCTGTTTTAAAAAACTTTCTTTAATTTAGTTAAATAGTTTAATTTCTTTTTTTTAAATGTTTTGTATTTGTAAAGAAACAAAGACAACATTTTTTTAGCTACCTTTAATGTGTGAGAGCTTTCTTGATGGCCGGCTTTGCCACTGAACCAACTCCAAACTTGTTTTGTTTGTTTGTCGGTCGTCCGTCCGTCAGTCGGTCTCCGTCGGTCATTCGCATCGCGTGTATCGAATGTCGATTGTTCCCATTTACGATCGTAATTTCGCGCGTGAAAATCAAACTTTTGCGCTTTTTGTTTTGTAGTCAAAACATATATTTTTAATTTGAATTTTTAGTGGATCAGTGAATTTTGTTATTAAATTTATGATTTTAATAAAGAATTTAGAATTTTTAAAGCTAATTTTGGTCGTTTTAAAAGAAGTGCCTTAGAATTTGTGTTAATTAGTTTTTCTTTTTGTTCGAAGTTCGATAGTCAAAAACGTTGGTCCGTCCATTGAAAGTTATAGAAAAGTGTTTTTCACGTGTTTTTTTATAGTTTCGAAGTGCAAATGATGGTGTTTGGTGTCGTGTAGGTAGTGTGTGATGGTGTAATCATGCGGTGGAGTGGTTTGCTGATAGTGCTGCTGGCGGCAGCAGTCGCCGGCAAGGGCAAGAAGCACCGGCATCATAAGCCAGGTTTGTTCAACTACCTACTGAAGTTTTCTTGAAGATCTGATAGATTTTTAGGGTTCTGTACCCAATGGGTGAAAACGGGACCGTATTACTAAGCCTACGTTGTCCGTCCGTCCGTTCGTCTGTCCTACCTATTTAGGGCTGTAATGTTTGAACCGTAAGAGCTAGATAGTTGAAATCGTCAAACTTGGTGTGATTGTAGAGCAAACTCTACAGTATAACAACAAATAATAAAATCCGGCCAAGTGTGAGTCGGTCTCGTGCTAAAGGTCACGGAACTCACGGAGTAAAAAAAAATTTTTTTTTACTTTGATAATATGGTGTGGTGGTGTGGTACGGAACCCTCGGCCTCGGTGCGCGAGTAGCCCGTCTCGCATTTGACCGATTTTTAGTACATGTTCAATATGTTTTGAAGGTATGCGGAGGAATGATGTAAAAATTTTCTTAACACCAGCGATCGGTAGAGGTATAAGCAATCCATAGCTGACAAAAAAAAATTCCAAATTAATAAAAAATATACAGAATGTTAGGGTAAACAGTTGCATTAATTTAAGGGGTGATGATACCGAACAAATTTCCCAAAGAAACCTATAGGAAATTTGAAATTTTTTTTTTCAACATTCCATACTAAATGCAATGAACGTTTGTATGAAAAGTCGAAATGTTTTTTTGCGAATTTGTAAGTATAAGTAGTTTAAATACCCTAACACCCTGTATACTTACATGGTTGTTTTACATTATTACAAGATTTTTAGATATTGGTAGGTAGGAATGCCGTTTTTTTTACTTCAGGTTCCATTCACCGAAATTGCTCCAGATAGCTCCAGATTTTATAGTATACCTCCTACAACAAAAAGAGCCGCAGTATTTCGATGATTTCCAACTAGGGATTGCACCGAAAGCAATTCAAGGTCCCAAAACACCGGGATTCCTGTTACACTCGATTTCGATCCCGGTAAAAAGGGCATTACCTACATGTCACTGACTGACGGACGATTCGACATTTTATAAACAACATTTTAATCATCGGAAAAAAGGTGATGTGATGAGGTACCTAAGTACCTAAATTAATTTACCTACTTGAGATGCAACAAGATTATGTAAAATGAAATGCAAAAAACTTACCTATACCATAGAATACCTACATAATACATGCCCATACCCTATACCACAGACCACAGTATGAGAAAGAGTAAATGGTACTACATACAGTACGGACACTCCCAGCTGCCCCCACCAAAGTAAATATTGGTAATGGTGTATTCCTATCTCACTCGCACTCAGTATCGCACATATTTATGATGAATTTATCAGTTTTCCCAACTGCCCCTGCCAACTAACCCTAAGGCGAAAATTATTTTTTTGTTTGTAGATACATTTTGTACGAAAAAGGTTACCGGTAGCCCGGTTAAGCGGTACCATGCCTGCGCCGCGCCGTAGTACCTTTATTATGTCTTTTCTGTTCCTTACTGCCTCCGTGGTCTAATGGTTAAGAGAGCATTGGCTACTGCCTCCGTGGTCTAATGGTTAAGAGCATTGGCTCTCGATACGGAGGTCGTGGGTTGGATTCCCACGGGGGACACCTAGTGATATGTCACTTTGTGCGTTTTTCCCCAGTTGGTTAGGACCTTGCAGGCTGAATCACCGGATTGTCCGAAAAGAAAAATGATTCCGTGTTTCGGATGGCACGTTAAGCCGTTGGTCCCGGCTACAATCTCTGGTGGTAGGTAGTAGTCGTTACATAAAAACCACGTCAGAGGCCGTAAGGCGGTCTGAAAAAACTCTGACACCAGGGCTCTGCCCACACGATAAGAAGATTATGTCTTTTCTGTAAAATTTGCGCCGAAGAATAAATACACTTTGACCGACCATGCATTATTTGTAGCAAAATTCTGGCGACCCCGAAAGGGAGTTTGTGTGCAGTAAATTCTTGTAGTCTTGCCACATTCCCGTGAAAAATCCCGGAACGTAGCAACCCAACCGAACATAGCAGATAGCGATCAGATCATCGCAAGAGAAATGTGCACGCAATAATCGTAACCCTATCGCCACGCTTCGCTTCCGGGAACGGATCGCTGCAAGAATGTGGTCGGGACGTGACGGTGTCATGCGATACTATACGCTTCCCGGTTCCACACCGCTGGTTAATTGTTTGTCTGGAACGCACACCCATCGATACGATTACATTGTGGAGCCGAAATTAGAACTAAATAATCTAGGAATACTTTATACTAAGTGGGATCACACACGATGACGCTTGACGGAGCGTCAGACGTCAACCAGTCCGTCATTTGTGAAGCAAGGAGTTGTCTGAAACCTCAGGTAGAAGCACATACGGTGACGGATTGACGCACCGTGCTTCTACGTGCGGTTTGACGACGTCTGCCGCTCCGTTAATGTGTCATCGTGTGTGACCCCACTTATGTACGTAGTGAAGGAAATCATCGTGAGAAAACCTGCATACGACAGACAAAGAAAGTCTACCAATCCGCATTGGGCACGCGTGGTGAAAGAAAGAAAGAAACAAAGAAAAATTATTTATTTGGATCTCCGACACACATACAATCTTACATCATGGTTACATTTTAGTGAAATTGTCAAAACATTAATTAATAAAGAGATTGTTTGTGCGCCGCAGTGGCAAAAAGGTCCCAACTCAGCAAAATGCTCGGCTCGGAAGCCGAACTCTGAATTTATGTCGGGGCCTAGCTTATGAGGTGAATCTAACATAATATTTATGTGCAACGAATCCAATAAACACTTGTTATTATTTTGTAACTATTTAGCATCAAGTGTGTGTGTATGTTTGTGGTGGACTAACGCCCATACATCCTCACTGAGGGTAAGCCTCTAGCGGCCTGGAGAGCTGTGCCACAGTATAAGACAGTAATCGATCTTCATACAATGGTACCAAACGCGTCGTCCGCCTCGTAGCACGCACACACTGACAATATCTCCGCGTAGCCCCGTCTGGCGCTGCCTTGGCTGCCTTAGATATCGTCAGTGTATACGTGCTACGAGGCGTACGTACTGGCGAGAACACATAGAAGCTTCTTTTGGTACCATTGTATGAACCCCACGATGGTCACGTCCTTCAGCCATAAGGTTACGACAGAGAAGAAGACCTTAATTACAGACTTACTATCGTACACTTCTGTAGAAACTATAGAACAAACAGTACATTGAATGTAATAGAATAAAACCAGAGTAGAAGGCCATTAAACAACCCAATACCACTTATTACTCTGACCACGATTCCGCTTAAATTGCAACCTCCAACTAGGATGGTGAGACAGACTGGTAGTTAGGTTTCAGGTTAAAATTAACCCCTCAGGGGTGTTGGTAAACTCGCACCGTTTATGGTACATTACCTTTAGGGGAGCGGAGAAGCGTGAGTTTTAGATCATGACTTCATGCTAAGTTCAGGTGTGAGGGAATTACTTGAAATCATCTCGGTTGTAGGATAAACTGTTATATGGTATCGTTAGGGAAACGTGTCGGACTGGTAAATGGATGAGGAAGCTTACGGTAGTAGTAGGTGAGAGATTTTATTAGGTGCATTAACATGCAAATGACAGCAATACGAAAGTAATTATAAAGTGAATTTGAATTGATACTCAATTCAAACTGTACAATTTTACTATCAATCAACCAATAAAATGTGTCCAGATCAACTGTTGCTTGGCATAGGTCTCTTTTTAGGGTTCCGTACACAAAGAGGGTCGCTATTCCTAACTCTACGCTGTTAGTTTTTGCTTTTACCATAGTAAAACCTTAAAACGGCAATACCTACGTGTAAGCGTCAAACTTGGAGTGATTATTATATTAAGCTTGAAACACACTGAAGAGGCACGGGGCAAGGGTAAGGGACGGGCACGGCGCGGTCATCGTGCCGCTTGGTGCCGCTTCAAAACTTTTTCATACGAAATGTATGCAAGCGATGCATCGTGAATTATACTCAAGCGGTATGGACCAGGCATGCCGTTTCGATGCCCGTGCCTTGCCCGTCCCGTACCCTTACTTTACCCTCACCTTCTCGCTTCCCGTCGTGACGGAAGCTGCCTGTATAATGACGCACCTTACCGTATCTTTGCCTCTTCTGTGTCGCGTCGGTGCCTCATCCGCTCCACGCCCGTCTCATACCCGTGCCCCGTGCCTGTTGTGTATGTTTCACGCCTTAGAGCATACGAAAACTATATCTAGTTTAAATTAAAACAAATAAAAAAACCGTTCAAGTTGATATGGGTCCCGGAGAATTTGTTGTAAATATTGCGGTACGGAACCCTCAGTGCGCGAGTCCGACTCGCACTTGATCCGTTTTATTACGCTATTCATCATGATCCTGTAATAATATGATCCATTTCTGACCCGTGACCATCTCTGTAGATTGCAAAATACCTACTCGCATTTAACAGCGTTTAATCGTCAATTTACCAACTTTCGTAACACGTTGGACGTCCCTCCCAATCAGCGATGAAGAAATAGCCGTCGAAAGAAAGGCATGTTTCGAAACACCATTAAACCGTACACCTCGAAGGTGCTAGCCAATTATGGTGTAGTTAATTGCGAGATTAATTTATTACTCGATAAAGCTTCCCTTCGCGTGCTCGCTGGTGCTGGTTGAGGTTGACCCGGGGATTCTGCTGATACCGACATCGACATACATAATAGGGCTGTACACATTGATAAGATATTGTGCTTTTGTGTAAAGAAGAGTGTTTCGTACCCTATCACCAGTTAGCATGTCATTGGCCTCGATTCGGAGTGTACCACGACTTAACTAAACTAAATTTATTCCTGTCACTTTCTAGAATAAGATTAAGAAAAGAGACAGAAAACCAACAGCTGACTTTAGTGCTGTCAAAGTGACGTTAAACGCCCAAAAACGATTTAAATAAGATGGCGTACATTATGATGGCGACTTATTTTGCGCATTTAACGTCACTTTGACAGCACTAAAGTCAGCTGTTGGTTTTCTGTCTCTTTTCTTAATCTTATTTTAGAAAGTGACAGGAATACATTTAGTTTAGTTTAGTCGTGGTACACTCCGAATCGAGGCCATTCCATCTTAAACCTCGGATATATGTATGCTGATAAAACTGCTTGCAAAAAGATAGTTGGTAGTTGCAATGTTGTCGAATGTTCTTGAGTAGAGCGTGAAAATGACTAATAAATAAATAAATATCTTGGACATTGTCACACAAATTATCTAGTCACATTTAAAGTATCAGAATCTAGCCTGGACTTGTATTATGATGACTAGACAACGATATAGATACAAACATCCATGACTCGGATACAAATATGTATTCATATTTTTCATACAAATATTTGTCCCTGTACGAGATTCGAAACCGCGACCCTCGGCGCAGCAGGCAGGTTCACTACCGAGTTGACTGAGCTAGTCTTTGGCCACCACTTGATAATAAGAAGAAGTTAGAAATACCTGGCTGGAATGGCCTGGCATAGCGTCGAAAAATATATCTAGTAGTTTTAATAGGTACCTAGACCACGGAACAGATATCCTACCAGAAAATAAACTTCATACAAGCTCGCGGCGGCGGCCAGTCGTACACATGCGCAGCGATGTTTCTAACAAACTGCTGCTCTTTCTCGTAAGTGAAGTATTGCCTCACGTGTATGCACTTGTATAAAGCTGTTTTTCTCGTAGGATATCTATAGATTCTAATCGTTGCCTAGACGTACTTACTAATGGTACGTCTTCACGACGTGCATTGCGGTTTTAACATAGGTAGTATAAAAAACCAAGGATGCTTGCAACGTATACCTACTATACGTGTACCAGCCCTGCAAGGTATTAATAATGCCCTGTCACCATAGTGTCAAAACCTTTAATTTATTGACATCTTTGTACGTTGCACCCGCGCCGCGCCGTGCCGCCCGGTAATAATGTTAATCGATTCGTGATTACCGTTTAGGTACTGGCCCTTAAATCATTTCATAAGCATAGAATAACTACATAAGATATGGTACAAGCGTATCTCGTTTCTCCACTCTATGCCTGGACTTTTGTCTCACATACAAAAAAAAAATTGCAGGGATAGGGAATTTATTTATTAATTAAATCAGAAAAAGCAGACTGAATTTTTTCCGAACGAATTCGATTTGAAACCTGAACCGTTATCATCATCATCATCAGCCTAGATATGACGTCCCACTGCAGAGCACAGGCCTCTCCTCAACTATGAATGCAGGGGCATGGGCGTTAGTCCACCAGGCGAGCCGCATTCGGATTGGTAACCTGAATCTTATTTTCATAATAAAGTTCACAGATATTCATCAACTTTCGTTGCCGATTGTATTCCTACCACTGTAATGATTTTTATTGTTTATTTATTCTCAAGGAATTTTAAAATTTTCATCGCTATACAAATACATAAGTACTTACTTGGTAAAACTACATTCATAACAACAATTTTTTTTGGTGAATTCTTGTCAACTCAAACCCTAATTTCCAATTTACACATTTCCAAAAAAATTTAGAATTCCCGAAATACGTCTACCCAAAGCTTTTAAATCTAAACAAATCGCAGAGGGCCATTACCCCTGTAAATAGTAAACGTCAAAAAGTCACAGGTACACTGACCGTAAATAAACCAGACGCGGTCGGCGATGTTGCAGTATATTTTCAAGCTGTAGAATGCCGAGGCTCTTCTATTTTGAGGGCTGAGGTGTGCGGTGAAATCCCTCGGTATCATCGGTGTCGCCTCTAACCTCATTACCATTAATCGGTGCTCTATCATAATAATAAGGTCCCCGTGTGTATCATGTTGTGCGCTTGGGGATGGTATCCGCCATTTGTGTATCCCTTACATTTAGATTAACTTGTCTTTTGAACGGGCCTCTACATGTTCGCTTCGGCTCCATGCACGCCGTCCAAAGGTCCGGGACTTAATTGCCCGTGATTACGGAACGTAAGACATATAATAATAATGCTACCCATTAGTTTTGATTTGGCGAGTCACCGTCTGCCATTTTTTCCATGTTTATTCTTTGGTCAAGCACGCGCCATAGTTCCTTCCATTACCCAATTACCTAGTCCACTAGCACCCCAATAGCCCAGATTTCTTTCATTCCATTCCTTGCAATAGTCCTACACTGACAGGTACTGTCGTTGCATACGTTTCTATAGTGTATTCAGGGATAGACACCAGTCGCCGTCACATTACCATTAAGTGCAAATTATTGAATTTTATCTGGAGAGCTAAAATAATGAATAAACTGCGTCCGATGGTATCCTCTGCGATTAATATAGTATCTTGTTTCGACTGCTATTAGTATAGCAGTCGAAAAAAGATACTATATTAATCGCAGAGGATACCACATGCTATCACATGAATAAATATCCCTACAGAACGAAAGCTTCATACATATGCGGTCGGTGTCTGTGCATAGCGCGCGTTATAGGACGTATACACACGGGGCGACACATCAAGCTATGCCAAACAAACATAAGCTAGCATATTAAACATTACTCTATCAGCTTCTAGATCAGCTTATTTTGGTTTTGCGTAGCTTGATTTGTCGCCGTGAGTACTTACGAACAGGTGCGCGCGCACATAGCACGGCTGAGTGTGTGCACCTGTTCGTATGTCCTCTAAGGCGCTTTGTGAGTGAGTGCACCGACAGAGGCCGCTTGTATGAAGCTTTCAATCTGCAGGGATATTTATTCATGTGATACTACTGCTTGTTTGCCAGTACTACGCGCATCCAAAGCGTGTGCGCGTGCGCCGCGCCGGCCGGCGTGACAGTACGCGTGTCTGCGCGCACGCATATTTATAGCAATGTCTGCGGGAGATAAAACGCTGACGTGTCAATATGACATTGAATGATTGCTTCGGAAATTGTTGCTCGGTTGTGGTTTGTATCTATTCAAATCTTTGATTTGATTCATATGTTGTACAGGTTGTTGAATTTTATAAGGGCTTTTTTGTCTTCCAAACCGGAACCGGATTGTCTTCCGGTTTACTTTACTGCAGGGCAAAGGCCTCTCCGTACAAATCTAAAGAAGAAGTGGGCCATACTCTAGTTCGGTGGCCCAGTGTAGTACCTGCCTACTTATAGCCCACTCCGCTCACGACTACAGGGTGAAATGATAGGATGATGATGGTGGTTGTGATATCTTTAGCATCCTTTTAAACTAAAAGTCTACCCATCAAACTGAACAACTTTCACTATGGGAGCAAAAAAGTAATCAGCTGTTCCATACTAAACTGCAATGCCTATTCGACTCAAATGTATGCAACAGCAGATTTTTTTTCTTGCTCCGACCGGTTTGCTCCTATAGTGAAAGTTGTTCAGTTTGATGGGTAGACTTTTAGTTTAAAAGGATGCTAATGATATCAATTTCACCCAGTATAGGGAAAATGCCTCATTTTCTCGATTTGAAGGCACATGAGTAAATAAACCACAGAGACAAAGCTTTGTACAATCGCGCTACGGTTGGTATGGTACACTACTAAAAGGCGCGGAGGTGTGCTTGATCTTTCACCAACGAGTTCACCAACACGGCGCCCATGGAAAACCCGGCTCAGCCAGTGGATAATCTACGGGCGAGCTATGTCTTTCTTATGTGTTTATTCATGTGTTGAAATGGTCAAACTGTAACGAGTATTTTCTAGCCACCACAGCAACATTAATAGTATGAGATAAATACATTGTACGTGTCAAATTAGGGTGAATAAGTCAAATCAGAAAATAACTTAAATATCCTATTAACAGGCTGATATTAACAATCAAATAATTATTTCCACGTCCATTAATATTACAAGAACCATATTTATCCAAAATCAACAACTATTTGGCAGTCAAGTGCGAAACGTAAACACTACAAAGCATTATAATAATTCTTTAAACCTAACGGCATTTCACACTTCAATAATAGGATTGGCGGTGAGTCGTCAAAACAAGCTCATTGTGTGCTAGCCCTACGTGTAGGGTTGTCAAAGCAGATGTCTGGAAATTTTTTATTCTATATGTTTAATTTAAAGTGAGCCGTGACTCCATGCTTTAAAGATACTTAGTTGGTCGTTGACGCAAAGTTTTTGATCACCGTGAAAGGTGTTGTGATCGTCAGTTTATATTTTATAAACGTATTGTTTATTTTTATGCGTCACACACATCCCTGTGATGTGAGAGCAATGAGCAAACCAGACGTTGAGGTTTTAGGAAATTCATTCGATGCGATAGCGAAATTTAGAGTGCGATAAATAAAACAACACTGTTTGTTATTATGTACCTTTTAGAACCAAGACAGACGAGGAAAGTACGTTTGCTGGTGTGCTTTTTGTCAGTATAAATAGATCAGGACTGTAACGTAGGCATTAGGTTAACTGCTTATTATCATTCGAGCTTATAAAATTACGAAACCCATAATTCGAACAAAATGTTCTTTCTAACATTTGACAACCCTACTTGCTAGCCAGCAGGTACGAGGAGGGTGGTACAGGTAGACCCTTCGAGGAAGGTGCCCATTGTTTCACGCCATTAGCTGGGCACTGGTTACACCCCCTATTCGATTATATTTCAAGTGGCTGTTCTACACTTGTTGCTCATTCTGCCTTTAGTAAAGTACCTACCTACGTGTTAAATTTTTTCGGTACTAAAAAGAAAAATCTTTTATTGCATCAAAATTAAAGAACATAGAATTTAATATGTAGAATGTATGTAAGAAGAGGTCTAAATGTACAGGATGTAAGGGACAGCCTTCCGCAAACTGGAACGGTGTCCCTTACATCCTGTACATTTAGACCTCTTCTTTCAATGAAGATTGGGAACACAAATTCTGCATTATTAATGAACAGTGACTCAACAAGACGAAGCTGATTGAAATCCATTACAGCGTCACTCTGCTGTCAATGCGGAGTGGTCAGCCGATCTGGGACTGCTTGCCGGCCTGTCAAACAGCTGTCGAGGGGTAACGGACACGGTGGGTACTGGAGCGCAAAGTGTGTTGTGATCTGTTTTGATATATTGGTGGAATGGTTCATTCATCTATGGAACTCTACTGAAAAACAGTCAAACTAGTTGTTGTTGTGTATATTTTTGTTCCTACGCTACATAGCGTATGCTGCGGTGTTCTGTAAATAGACATCCAGGATGCGATGTGGAACTCCCATGTACTATAGATAGGCATTCTCCCATCTATGATGTTAATTAGAATAGTAAAGTAATTTTAGCGCGTAATAGCATAAAAACCGTCGCTTCGTGCTTCTGCAAACATCCCATCCCATATACTGCAAAATCGTGGTGGACTCTCTAGAGTCTAGAGGATGCAAGAGATTGAAGTGACTGATAGAGTCTTAACATAGAGACAGTCAAATTATTTTGAATAGCAGTGTTTATTGAATTTGAAGTTTCTGAATCAATCAGAGTCTGTTGTCATTCGACCATTACCGCGAAATTTGATTTATTTTATAGGATCTTTGGAAAAACTAAATCGAAAAACCATAAATTTTGATTAAATGACGACAGTTCTGCATCTATAACTTTAGATATACAGGGTGAAATTGATATCATTGGCATCCTTTTAAACTAAGAGTCTACCCATCAAACTGAACAACTTTTACTATGGGAGCAAACCGATCGGAGCAACTAAAAAATCTGCTGTCCCATACTAAACTGCAATGCCTACTCGACTCAAATGTATGCAACAGCAGATTTTTTTTTTTGCTTCGATTTGTTTGCTCCCATAGTAAAAGTTGCTCAGTTTGATGGGTAGACTCTTAGTTTAAAAGGATGCCAATGAAATCAATTTCACCCTGTATAACTAACTCGTTTATTTCATAAGAACAATACAAGTCAGACTTTGGTGAACATCTCGACGTAAAGGAATCGAAATGAGAGATGGACAAGATTAGAACTCAGAAACCCTTCATAAACTGTCTTAGCGATCGGAAACTACAATATGATCTCCTCCAGATTTGCTCAATGGACCGCTAAAAGGGGGCGCAGAATATATAGTACTAGAGACGTACTCCTCTAGGGGGGGAGGGGAGGCCGTCGTCGCGCACAGATATAGACCCGACCACGCGACCGAGTCGCAACGTCCTATCTGACAAACTGTGTTTATCTATTGTCAACTTTGTCGTACTAAAAATAAAGTAGGTAGTCAGTTGACATTTTGAGGACGATAGGGTTGACTGCGTTTGATAACTGCGTTGAATCACCGGTCACTTACCCTCGCGAAGTTAGAAAATATATTTTCAGACAATTACAATTTGTAATGCAGTTTATGTTTTAGTTGAAGGATATTACCTAGTTGTTTTAACGAGAATAGAAATCAAGTGATTAAGGAAGCTACTCGCTAGAAAATAGAGGCCATAGAAATGTGGTTTTACCGACGAATGCTACGAATTTGTTTGGTTCAATGAGTCACTAGTAATGGGCAAAATAGAGGGCAAAAGAAGCAAAGGGAGGCCTATGAATAGCATGGCTCGCGAACCTGAAAGAGTGCGAGAGATATGCAGGGATATCCAGAGATGACAACCTTCAGTAATGGAGACCCAAAGAAGAAATCTGAAATAGCTACCTTTAGATTTGAGATACTCAAACTCAAATTTTGTACCTATCTATTCTGTTGTATTGTACCTTCTGTACCTTTATTCTTTATTCATTATATTTATTGCATCTTTAAGTTCGTGTGATCGTGTATAATAAAGTATTACAATAATATACCTTATACCTTTGTGGCGTTGTAACTTGCATCGAAAGTTTACCATAGTAATGTCATTGTCATTGTATCGAATGCGAAATCGAATGTAATTAATAATTTCTGCAGCGCGTCTACTCATACAAACCGTGCATTGTTTTGACGAAATTGAACCGCTGAAGCTAGTAATATGTACATGAGTTACGACGCGAATCGCGAAAAATACATAGTAGGTACGTACATAAATGAATTCTCACACTCGATATCGACTACAGCTACCACTTTATTTTATTAGTTATTAGAAAAGCAGTCAAGTTACGCAGGATATTTTTAAGTGCATAAGTGCGTCCGCTAAGCTCCTGAATCTGATGGATTGGGAAACCAATATACTCAGAGGTGGGGTCGGATGCAGTGGCTATAAGCAGCAGTCACATGACGAGGCTATCAGCAAGATGTTGACATTGGCTTTTATGGAGTCTCCTCTTAGTGTAGCGACAACTGCCGAATTTACGCGGCGCAAATTACGCGTGCAATGCTTTTCGCTATTACCGCCGAAATTACGCCGGATAAATTCGGCAGATGTGTCGCTACACTTACGAGGTACATACGTAAATAAATACTTAGGGATATTCGTAGAGGTCATCCTCCATCCATATTTTGTATCAATACAATATGTCATCACCTTCCATTCTTCTACCGTACCTATTCATCGTAATTTCTCCAATCTCATCCATCCATCTTCTCTTGCTTATCGTATGGCTGTCGTCTGTGACGCCCTTTAGTACATTATCACAAAATATGCACTCATAAAGCATCTCTCGTTATCAACATTTGAAAGGACCGAAGCACATAGTTCCAACTTCTGAGTACCATCTGTGTATGCCTAGACTAAGATCCCATTGCAATTTTATAGAGTACTAGGGTTTACCCGAGACATTGTCCGCACGGGTTCCCGTCATCGCAGCGGGGTAAATAATATACCTACCAGAGTTTAAGTCTAATCGTAAGCCTTCAAACAAAAAAAGTTTCATCGAAATATCCAGTAGTTTTGCCGTGATGCGCGAACAAATAGACGGACAAGAAATAAAAAAAATTGTGATTGTTAACTTCTTTTTATTTTTATATCGTCAATGTACAGACTCACTTCTGTTACAGTTTTATAATAGTACCTAGAGAGATACTGAACAGAGGAAATTTCATGTAATGTGAAAGAATCATCAAAATCAGTCGATTTTATATTCCTACTTCGTACGACCGAAAATAATGCGACAATGAATGATGGTGGCCTTGCCACTATAATTATGCAGGCATTCTTTTATTTTTTTCGTGTTGGTTATACGTTAAGCTTCAATGTTGTACACATTTTTGCCTAAACAAATAGAAAATCAACAGGAACAAAATGTTTGCATCCGACTGCCAAGAAGGGGTTGCGACAGCCTTTAGGGTAGCAACTCTTTTTTTATTTTAGGTCTATAAAACGATGAAGTTTCCACTGGAATATGTATCATTGCCTAAACATATACTGTAGAAAACATGCAGTGCGATCTTGAAATATTACATAATGATAAAATAGGCACTCATGAAGCACCGACTCTCGTTATCAACATTTGAAGGGTCCCAAGCACATCTTCCAACTTGTTGGTACCAAGTGTGTTACCCTTTTCGATATTCATTAAGAAAACACAAAAGTTTACATAAGCACTCAAATTGATTAGATCTCAGTACAGAATCCGGGTCAATTTCCGGTCCATTGTAAGTCTGCCGGGAACCTTATTAACACGTCGCATTGTCCGTGCGTCTACTCGGGCCCTATGTCAACTTTGAGTATTGTTAGAATTTGTAGAAAGTCGTCATGTGTGCTTACTTTAATAGGGAACCCTCCTATGATTTTAATGTTCACCTTCGTGAGTCTTGTTAGACATTTTAATGACATATTTTTGGGGCAAGTTGGGTTAGTCGGAGAATAAAGACGGATTCTACGACGAAATGGCAGAGCGAAAGGGCTTCTCTGCCCCCACTCCCTTCTCTGTTCACTTATCGCCGCGCAGCAACCTACGGAGCAGTGTGAGTCCTTGTGGTCAGACTATCATCATCAGCCTATAGGCTGTATACAACGTGTTAATTAATTAACGCAAAACCTCATACACCCCAACTGATTTATAACAAAATAATTCGATTGAAACAATAATTTAATTATTTTGATCGTTAAAATTTAAAGTTATTCGCATTTCAAGTTTTGAGGCAAAAATGATTTTTTATCAATTCAGCAATGAATGAAAGCGCTAACGTACTCATGGATACATTTTAATAATCTTGTTTTGGTAGTTAAGTAGGGTGAGTGTGCCTGTGCGGTGGGTTGACATCGGGTTCAGTAAATTTAAAATACAAAATAAATTATTAAATATTTTGAAAAAGATATAAGAAAACACAAACTCCAAATCTGCAACACGCTTCGTCAAAAACGGCGACATGTCCGAATCTGTAACATGCTTGGTCAAAAGTTATCAAAAATATTTAAATAAACAGGATACCAATCAGCAACATGCTTCGTCAAATCTGCTACTTTTTTTTTGAAAAAAATTACCTATGTTGAAACATGATAATTTGATTCTGCTCTCGATTCTAAACAAACTACTTTCTAGTTTTGCGTTAATTCATTAACACGTTGTATACGTCCCACTGCAGGGCACCCTCGTGGAGGGTGTTATGGGCGTTAGTCTACATCGCGTACCCAATGCGGATTAAAAGACTACACATACGCATCAGAATTTCTTTTTCAGCGCAGAGTATACAGGTTTCTTCATGATGTTTTCCTTCACCATTTGCTTGTTTTACTTAGGTAAGGTACATAAGATAGAAAAACTCATTGGCTCGTTGTCCGTGCGGATTCGAACCCGGAGCCTATGATGGAATGTCTATACCATTCGGAAAATTGTTTAGAAAATTGAAGCTAAGAGTGTCAGCTACGCGGAAAAATATGAATGCCTGCATTCATTATGGTCTCAACTCAACAACGCAGGGTTCCGCATTATTTTCGGAAAGATTTACTCAAAAATTATTGGAATGATTTTGATGATTCTTTCACATATAAATCTCGTTTCTGGTATGGTTTTTTACATAATAGAAAATTGCAAAAGCAATAACATTTTTGCAATTGGCTAAGCCCATATTTTTTTAGGATCCTTAAAGTACGACATTTCATTTTCATCCCGACGGCCCGGTAGCACAGTCGGTAGTGAATCTGCCTGCCGTGCCGAGGGTCGCGGGTTCGAATCCCGTAAGGGGCAAATATTTGTATGATGAATATGAATATTTGTACCCGAGTCATGGATGTTTGTATTTATATATGTATTCTATATCGGTGTCTAGTCATCATAATACAAGTCCAGGCTAGATTCTGGTACTTTAAATGTGACTAGTTAATAATTAAAAAAAAATTAAAAAAAATAAAATTAAAAAAAAAAAAAAATTTCCATTGGTACGAGTATGTAGTATATCACTAGTATAGTATCATTGGCTAAACAAATACCGTCGAAAACTTGCAGGGCGATCTTAGTCTATAACATGACCACTCTCCTAATTAAAAAGTACCTCGTACCAACCCACACTTGACAATAAACCGTTTATTTCTACATCGGAAGCTAAAGACAAAGTGCTCGCTATTGTATCGTGGGCGACTATTTATAAACACGCTGAGAATCGGGCCATCGCATCGGTGATTCACTGTCACCAAGTGATCTCGGACTCGACTCGGACGTAGCTTCGATTTAGATCACTATACTTCACTACACTAAATGCCAAATGGGTGATTCTTTATTATTATTGCGAACGTTTATGTTACGTGCGATTATACTTGTCAGTTTTGTTACGGAAGTCTATTAAAGTACGTATTTTATGATGTTTTTTAAATTATACTTTTGCAGTGTTTTGTGAGCTGAGCTGAGCATCTGGTGGAAACGTATGATACGTATGAAGAAAAGATAGGTAGGTATACAATCCAGGGTCCTTCTTAATATGCTGACGGTTTTTTAAGTTGACCAAACCGTCAAACTGAACAACTTTCTCTACGAGATCAAGGTCGAAATCGCGAAAATAATATCACAGATTTTCGATACAAAACTGCATTCCTACGAGCAGGATGGAGTATGGGACAGCTGATTTTTTAATGCGATTTCGACGAGAAAATTGTTCAGTTTTGTGGTCTGATCATCCCTTTAAAAAGCCATCAGCAATCAGCATATTGGGTTGGACCACGGAGGAAAGAATTAAAGAAACCCATATTAAGAAGGATCCTATAAAGGGTGCAAGGAAAAGTATAATTAACCTTTAAACCACATACTCTACCCATAAAACTGAGCAACTTTTACTATGGGAGTAAACCTGTCAGAGCAAACAAAAATCAGCTGTACCATACTAAACTGCTATACCTAAGATTTTTTTTGTTCTGGCAGGTTTGCTCCCATAGTAAAAGTTTTGATGGGTACAGTATGTAGTTTAAAGGTTAATGATACTTTTCCTTACACCCTGTATATCATAAGTAGGGCACCTATATGTATATTCATATCAATTTCATATCGTTAGCGCTGAGATGACAACTTGCTAGCATCAAAAGTTTCGGTGTACGCTTCTTTCTCACTGCTTCTCTCACTGTTGCGGCATGCATTTAGTTTTAAAATGTCCTTACGAATGTTCCTAACCGTCTAACAGCCCAGCTGTACACCTCACACGTTTGAAGCGACGGTAAAAAGGTCCACCACCGACCGGGCACAACCGGTCCCGGCCCAATTATCCCCTCTCCCCCCTCAGACTAATTGGATGGCTACCAAGGTTGTTCCTATAGAATAACATGCACTTTTGTACTTAGAATTTTATGTTTGTTACATTTGGGAAGCTTTTCGCAATTTGTTACATTTTGAAGCTATACGCAGTAGCTCGAATATTATCAAATGCTACAAAGAAAAAACTTTTAGCTCAGTTTCAGTACATTCGGATCACCAATAGTTTAGGTATATTCAATTCATATTAAAATATCCTAATCATTATCATGAAGGGTGTTAACCATTTCTTAGGCAACAATGATTAACATTAAATTAGGATGCATGGGGATGTGGGAGCAATTTTGTAAGTTCCCGATAATTTTATCAATATTAGATACATACAAAAACTCACGACCACAGAACATTATAAGAGGAGTAAGAAGTGCAAAGAAGGCATGGAACGCGTGCCACACGGTTATGCAATGATTTGCATAACATCGTAAGGAGCGCGGCGTGGTGCGAGCGAGAGGGCATAAGTACTTAGTTGTAGCAGCGTGAGTGAGAAGACAAGTGGCGACAATCGTCTCCGAAGCGAAAGCGCTACTTTGCCTTTCTAACTCCTCTTACTATATTCTGTGCTCACGACCGTGATTACTTAGAAAAATATACTTAGCATCTGATAGTTGTTCAGTTTGATGGTTAGGTAACACATTTATGTTTACACACACTGTCATGTCACTACTTATACCACATCAAATTCTAATTCTAATTCAAAATTTTTTATTCAAAATTACATCATATAGATAGCTTTTTGACGTAATTTTTTGACTCTACCACCGCGTCGGAAGGTGTTCCGTTGAGAGAAGATGCGGCCAGAAACTCTACAACACACATATTTTAAACAAAACAAAATGTACAAAGTACAATTAAAATACAATATTGCATTACATCGTGTAAAATTGTCAAGACCAGACATTCATCATCACCTATGACAACATGTGTGACACGGCATACCTTCACATATAATAGCCAAATATTAAAAGTGGACCTTTCTACATCTAATTAGTATTGTAGCAAAGACAAAATGGTTAGATCAACATAGAAAAGAACGCTCGAATTTTAGTTTCAAAAATAGCTAAGATAGCGATACGCTAGTAAATTGTGCCCTACTGTAGAATGCCGTCGTTGTTAAAATACCTTTCTTTGTCCGTCCACATTCCGCGACTTAAGACCCTAAGTGGTTATCAACAGCGCAGTGCCCAATGCCCATACTTGGAAGTGAAGCAATTCTTCTAAAATGGTAGTATTTGGCCATTAGCCCACACGCATCGATAATTAGACGAGGGCAGGCGTCGAAGCCGTAGCCGTCGCGATGGGCATTCACAACGTTGTTTGCTGACCAAACATCGGCCGGTCTTGGACATAGGGTGCAAGGGATAAGAGAGTAGAGAATTAGAGACTCAGATAAAAGCATTACTATATAAAACAAATATAGGTATGTAAGTACATTAAAAAACTTTACCTAAAATATGGTGCAGGTTTGGGAGGGGAGCCAAGATGCTGGCAGCATTTCCTCGCTGAACGGCTAAATTCATCCGTTGAGCGATGAAAGCCCCAGCCCTTGGATCCACGGCCACGGTCGAATCTACCAGGTGCTTTGCATGATCTATAAAAAGCGCCTGGGCGCCGGGACCCTACGGTCCAAGGGTTTCGACACCGAATGCCACGAATTTGTATTGGGTGCCGATACCCTTGTATTTATCCTCTTTTGCCTTTCAGATTATAACACATTATTGAGGCATCTAATATGAAAGGCAATGATTTACCTAAATATTTTTCAGGCATTGTAATTTAGTCCGATCGAGGAGAGAAACAGTCTCTATCTCTTTGAGAGAAAGAACGGATATCTCATGCAAGTCCAACGTTTTTCAAGCTATTAAAGCTGCTTCAAGAAACATGAACCTAAATTCCGTCTGAATCCAGCAATTTATTTAAAATTATAAACGGCCTTCCGAGTCTGTGTTCCCGGACAAATACCACCTTGATTGATATTATTTTAGGCAAAAGCGAACGCATTAGTATTAGCATTTAAGTAAAATCACTAAATAAGTATAACGACTTTTAAAGGAGATGGACTTTATAGAACAATGTTTAAAGCTCTAATTGGGTAAAATACGTGTCATTTTGAAGGGAAGAAAATAAATAAAAAAAATGGGTTTTCCCTTTTCTTTAAGATGACTTAGTCGGAAGCTGACTGTTCTGACCCCGCTAGTTTCTCATCACATGGACGTTAACAGTGGTACTCTGGTATGTGGTAAGTAACCAGACCGCATTCGACACCCGGAACGCATTGTGTACTCGAGATAGTCCAGCTTGGCAGAATTCGTCGTGAGAACTGGACTGGTCGCGTTCCTTTTTTGGTAGCTGGGTGATAAGGAAACGGTGCAGCGGTGTTATGTTACAAATAGTTACTATTCCTAAAACTGATTTGTATTGTTATAAAAAAAGGATCGTATTTCCTTGTTATTAAGAGATTTTCCAACCTTAGAGGCTTGCTGATTGCCTATAGAGAGGGAGAAATGCTTTAGGCTGGATTAAATAAAGAACTCACTATATTACACTAATTCGTTGATTTTCGACTTAGAATAATAATTATGTTAAAATAAAAATAATATGTTTACATTAATGCCAATAATATTTACGCCGAATGTTCCCGAAACTTGAAATTCAATAAAATGAGCATGCCTACTCTTTTTTTTCTGAAGGAACAACATGGACTTTCATTCTCGTAAAATACTCATACCTTTGTTATATCAATGGTTGTACAATACGATCACAGTCGCAAACTTTTCAAAACATTATTTTATTTTGTCAACATCGTGATATCGTACAAGTAGGGTTTCATAAACCGCACGATATTGATCGTCCGTCCGTTTGCACGTCTGCTCGACGCTTAAGGATTTATTTTTAATCTCATTTATGCACGCTGGATTACGGGGAAAAGATTAAAGGTAAAGATATAAAGTTTCACAGGTCAGACGACTTATTTCGTCTCTGCTGCGGTCATCGATCTATAATATTCATGTCATTGTAACACAAGAGAAGAACGTCGCGTCGCGTCGGTAGCGCGTAACAGAGAGTTATGGATGCTCAATCATCATGAGGCGGTGAGAGGACCAGTGACTCATACGTTGATCAGTTTGATGGGTAGACTCTTAGTTTAACAGGATGCCAATGATATCAATTTCACCCTGTAGGCTGATGATGGCATACCTACTTATCAGAATTTCTGAGGGTAGGACCCTCAGAGAGGGTGTATGGGCGTTAGTTCACCACGCGTGATGCGGATTGGTAGACTTCACATACGCATCAGAATTTCTTCATCTTGCGACATTTCCGTGCAGATTCGAAACCGGACCCCCATGATAGAGTGAGATTGGGTGATGTTGAATTCAGTATTGAATAGATATACTTAACCCGGGTGAATTAACTGGCACCTGACTCGCACTTGGCTCGGAATTTGACACCCCTCCTGCTACCCCCCGCGGGACCCCGCCGTCGCCGTGCGAGGCCCTAGCGTAGCATTTCAGTTACCGTTGCATGTGTCCCTGCGCTTTAGCATTTTCGAGTTATTCTTTCCGAGTTTTCCGAGTTTTTTATTCCGAGCCAGGTGCCAAGTTAGTTCGCCCGGTTTTGTCGGCTTTTTGTTTCATTTACGTAACACAGGAACTCCTCAAACCATGTAAAAGTTGTGTAATCGTTTACCAACGTACGTTGGTTGACAAACGGCAGACAGCATCAAGATTATGAAGGAAAATAAATCATATTGAAATAAGAAATAAGTTTAAAATAAAAGTATGAAAGGTCACAGGCGAAGGAATCCGACATGTCATCGAGTTGTGATGAATGGTCGCCATCCACCCAACTTTTTCTTGTTTACGATTATTACTACCACTAAACTGAGTCGTAAATTTTAATGTACCTATGAGATATGACTCAAGTTTTTTGTTACTATATAGAATAAAACATACTTTAAAGTTGAAAGGATAAGGACGAAAATAGTTTGAAATATTCTTTGATAATTTGGACTAATAGGCTTTCTTTGATTAATCAATTGATTTGATTAAACCCGCCCTTTAGGAAACCAAGTATTGGTTTTATTTGTTAATAAATTTTGCCCGAGTCTTCGTTCGCATCGGCTCCCGTCATCGTAGGTAGATAAAATACTTATAATACAAATACCATCATCATCATCAGCCTGATAAACCTCACTGCCTTTTCCTTTTCACGCCAAGTAGAAAGGTTCCAGTCTAGCCTCATCCACTATTTGCCGGCCTCTCTACAGAAGTCGTCCGACCATCTTTTTTTTTTTTTTTTATTAACTATGGGTTTGCTCTTGACCTCAATCCTGTCCTCAGGACGAAGATGGGGTCGTAGATGTAGCGAGCTTACCCAGAAGATGCCTATTCACTCGTAATTTAAAGGAATTCGGGTTGTATGTACTCTGGCTGCTGGTCTGCCTGCTGACCGTCTTCCACCACCATGCACCCACGTTAGCCCACGTACCGTGGTGGCCATTCCGTCAATGCCTTCGTCCATCTGTCATCATTCCGTCTACATAAATACCAGTTTTGAAGTCTAATCATACGCATAAATACAAAATTTTCGCATTTTCAATGTTGGTCCCATAGAGAAAGTTGTTCAGTTTGATGGTCTGATCGTGTCCTTAAAATAGTTTCGGCTAATTTTTTTAGACCTTATAAATAATAGTGTAAGTGGGTCTTGAAGCGCTCTAAGATTACCTAGTGATGTCTTGGTGGTTGTTAACAATCAAGGAAAATAAATAACATCAGGAAAATTTGAGAAATTTATGATGATATAAGTAACGTAGGTATAGTAACGCAGCGCAGGACCGGTCGTTATGGCGATCCTTGGGTATGTAGAACTATATACTATTACCTATTCTGTGCCTTGGGGGAGGCCTATGTCCAGCAGTGGACGTCCATCAGCTGAGATGATGAAGTAACGTTGGTTACCTAGTTTGGCAAATTAATACAATTAAATTACTTTTTATATCAAAAATTAGTTAGTTTTTGTATCAAAGTTCGTGATCACCTAAATGGGAGTTCCCAAGAATCAAAGCCAGCTTTGAAAACTAATTAAATGACATTCCAACAATTTAAACATCTACTAAAATGTATCCGAAGACAAAATTTCTTTGTGTAGTTCAAGTTTACGATCCGTTTTTACGATAGACTTTAACTAAGACAAAAACTTTAAACTTCTAAATGAATGATATACTGTTCCGTTAAAACAATGTTTAGTCGTAAACTAAACCTATACGGAGTTGTTGAATTCTGAAAGAAATAAACGAGTTGGAATCATTGATCAATCATAGAATCCATATAGAAAAGTAGAAGGGACATACGATAAGGCCACAAAACAGGTGACTCTGATTGTCCGGCTAAAAAAAATGCTGAATATCGATATATTAATTCTATTGACTATGAAGGTGTCTAAGATCGCCGCCTTTCACTTTAACTGAAAAGCACTTGTATTATAAATTTTGATGTCTAGATTTTATTTGAACTGTTTTTCTTATTTTTTCTTGTTTTAGTTGTTTTTTTTTCGTTACGTATTGCCTAAGTATTTATTATATTTATTGTTAGTAGTTAATAAGACTTTTATATAGGTAGTACATAGCAGATCTCTTTTTTTAATTTCAAGTTCGGCTGTGACAATAATAGCAGTGGTAGTTGGTCTGACCAACTACCGTATACTGAAGTCACAGACCATTTTGTCTTGAATATGTTAATTTTTTGTGTTTTTCATTGTATTTGCAAGTACTGACCGTGTAATATATTGTTTTTTGTAATGTGTTTTGTAAGACAAATAAAGAAAATTCTATTCTATTCTATTCTATTCTATTCTAAGTGAGCAAAGACTACGCATCATCTACTAGTGATCGGTAGATACAGACAATTATTGAAAAAAATGAATTCGCAAAGACAGTTTTTAGGGTTCCGTACCCAAAGGGTAAAAACGGGACCCTATTACTAAGGCTACGTTGTCCGTCCGTCCGTCCGTCCGTCTGTCCGTCTGTTCGTCTGTCCGTCTGTCCGTCTGTCCGTCTGTCCGTCTGTCCGTCTGTCCGTCCGCCCGTCTGTCCTACCTATTTAGGGCTGTAACTTTTGAACCGTTATAGCTAGATAGTTGAAATTTTCTCAGATTATGCGTTATTGCGGCGGATTTGTTAACAAATAATAAAAATGGCAGAAAGTTAAAAATTAAGGGGGGGTTTCAACAAGAAACTAGTTTTTATCAACGTTTTTTCTTCACGCTCTATAGTAAAAACGGTAATACATACAAGCGTCAAACTTAGTGCGATTATAGAGCGAACTCTACAGAATAAAAACAAATACTAAAAACCGGCCAAGTAGGAGTCGGTCTCGCGGTAAAGGTCCCAGACAAAAAAAGTTTTTTTTCTAAGTTAATAATGTTGTGTTCTGTGGTGGTGTGGTACGGAACCCTCGGTGCGCGAGTAGCCCGACTCGCACTTGACCGGTTTTATTTTGTTTAGTTCTACAACTTCTACAAACCTACTTCCTCCATGCTTTAAATCTAAAAGATTTCGTTCCCATGACAAACTTAATCCTCTTAACTTTAATTCCACGAACAGTCATAAAAAATAATTAGAACCAAAATATTTAGACTATTTAGTAACAACGTGTTACAGCAGTAAACATTATACTTTACGGTATAATGCGCGTTTTATAGTAAGCGCCGCGTACGCAGTGTCATAAACGATCGAACCGGACGACCGATAACCATAGATCACGTTATGTAGATGAGACAGATAAACCATTAATTATGCCTAAATATTATACGTGCAGTATGATCACTCCTTGCCTCACGCGCTGATCAGCTCGCACGATTTGTTTTACACATACGTATAAGCTCGTTTGAGCTACGGATGTGTGAGTATAGTTTTCTGACGTCCCATACATTTAGCGCACATCTCTAGGGTATGCCTACGCCCTACTCAAACATTATACCTTCTAGTGGTTACAGAGTCAAATAGATGATAATCACATTCAGTTGACACTCTCGAACGAGTAAGCCTTAAATGAATTCAAATGTATGAACAGTTTCTAGCACTTGTTTGCATGTATTAGAATTGGTTTATGGTTCGAAAATAACAAACGGTGCGGTGATGTCAATTCTGTTTTCTCTTTCTTCTTTATTTTCGTTTCTTCTTTTTTCATTTTGGAGATTAGGTAGTACTACACAGAAATGTGCATAGTTTCTATTACTGAATCTGCTTTAATACATAAATGTATAATCACGTACGCAGGATATTATTATGTTCCTGCATTTTGTTTCATAAGTATACATAGTTGCACCCACTCGTCCTTACCCTCCTGTAACTGTAACTGATGGAAATGAAACAGAAAACCTCACCATCAGAAGCGTGGTCTAATCTAATGTAAGGACTGACCGGTAGCCACACTGTGGGCATGCCTGAAGGTATTAGTCGGCTCTTAAGCTGGTCTGTCTCACTCCACAGCTCAGGTACTTTTGACAGCCGGACCCCACCGTGGGGTGCATCGTCGCTCATGGACATAATGCGCATTTTATTTTTAATTCCTGAAGCGCGCGTTCGAAATTTGCAAAATCGGGTTGAGTGAACTATCTGATACGATAGTAACTATTAAAATAATCTGTGTCTTAAGACATCTGTCTGTGTTGGCCCTATTCTAAGCAGAACACGGCGTCTGTCATATATTCGTCTGTAATTCGCTTCTGTCAAAAGTCTCTCAGATGCTCTAAATAATTAGGTACAAAATGTGGACTCAGACCTTCTGACAACATAGGTACTTTATCATAATAAAATTACCGGCGTGTTGTCGCTTCAACGAGCTTCGTAAGGAACTGGTTGCATCTCGTTGCAGGCGGAGCCGGGTGTGTTGATAGTGATCTTGTTACTCTCGGAACGTTATTGGATCTAAATTATTAAGCGGCTTCGATGTGCTTTGCTTTTAGAGATGTTAGGGATATTTTGTTAGAGGGAGAACTGTAAAGCTACACAGCGCGAGGTGGCGTTACCACAGAAAAAGCTTCATGCAATCGCTCTACGGTAGATCCACTACTATAATAGGTGTGTTCCACAAAATACCTTTAACTGACGAGCACATCTACACACCGCCCGTGGAAAATCTTCTCGGCCAGTGGAAAATCCATATGATCACTTGTGCTTTCCTTAAAAGTTGTTGGTTATGTATATCTGTGGTATTTATCTGGCCATAGAAACTAAACTACACTAGTTTTTAGGTGAATGGAATTGCAAAGTTTTGTACTTTATTTTAAACTAGCTGTTGCCCGCGACTTCGTCTGCGTTACCCGGGTAAAAGTACCCTATGTCTCAATCCATCTATATGCCAAATTTCATCAAAATCCGTTCAGCAGTTTTTGCGTGAAAGCGGAACAAACATCCATCCATCCATCCATACTTACAAACTTTCGCGTTTATAATATTAGTAGGAAGTAGGAAGTAGGATAATAGTGACTTTATAAATTTTTTATTTTATTTCTTACAATCAAGCAATTATTTTAGAATGGCTTGGATGACAACGTGTTATTTTATTTTCATTGTCTCGTAGAAAGTCTGTACGATCAACAAAATCCTACAAGGTATTAGGTTATTCGTAATTTTTTGAAAACGGGAATATACTTATTCCCGTTTACATAAAAATAAACGTCTTATAAAAGGCTCCTTTGAAATGACGAAATGGGTTTTAAAAAGCTTGTAATGAGTGTGTAAAGTTAACGGCTCTCGAAAAAAAACGATTACATTAACTGGATGAAGACTTATAAGACCTGCCCAGTGCCCAACCAAGGCCCTCGGGCATCCGGTCTTTAATAAGAAGAGACTTAATGTGCTAGCGGCAAAAAATCAAGCCTCCTTTTTTTTTGCAGGAAAATGGATGGTAATTGGTAATAACGATTCGCACGTGGCAGACCTTCGAGACGGAAAATTTAAGTATTGCTATCCATTTTGTGACATCTAGTGACGCTTAGGTATAATAATCATCATCATTTGCTGGGCATAGGCAATGGGAGGTTTAGCCATAATCGCCACACTTGGCAGGCGGGTTGGCGATCGTAGTTGGGTGTTAAGAGGCTCCCCACAGGCAAACGCTAGCTCGGGCCATATTTTACTGGTTTTTAGAAGCTATCTTCTCGTTATTTGAAAGACATACAATAAGTTTAGTAATAGGGTCCCGTTTTTACCGTTTGGTTACGGAACCCTAAAAAGGCATGTCCGTGCGGATTTGAACCCGGATCCTCAAGATTGAGTAACCATACTTCTCCGCAACGCGCCACCTTTGTTCTTTCATTATGCTGGCTGTTACTCTGTGGCTAAACTCTCGTTTCCATATAGTACTCGATAAGGAGCCCCTTTAATTAGTAGCCCGCCACAAAGGCCCTTTCATCCAGTAATGGGATGGAATGCCTACTATCTTTGAACGGGCACCGAGCGAGTCCTTCGATCCGAGTTTGGTTTATATAGTTAATTTTACGAGGTTATTTAGAATTTACGTCTTGTGTATTTAATTATACAGGGTGTGTTAGGGTAAACAGTTGCATTACTTTAAGGGGTGATTGTTCTCATGATACTAAATAACTTTCCCTAAGAAACCTATAGGAAATTCGCAAAAATAAATTTCTGCATTTCATACAAACGTTCGTTCAAACGATTTTGCGAATTTCCTATGTATGAGGGAAAGTTATTCAGTATCATGGGTGCAAACACCCCTTAAAGTAATGCAACTGTTTACCCTAACACCTGTTATACTAAACTTTAGTTTACTGTTATACTAAACTTTAGTTTAAATCATGTTAAAGATGAAAAAAACCTGAAAACCGCTTTTCCAAAATCAGCAACTGCACAACATTCCATACATAAACAAAACTTGTTATTTTTTTTTTTACGACAAATAATTTATTCAAAAAAGCATTAAGATTAATCACAAAAATAAAGTGGTCAGCACAAGCGTCGTCAAATACAAAAATATAAAAACAGTCACAAATCAGCAAAAAAAACACTAGTTACCTACAGGAAGTAAAATTAAATGCGTTACGTTATGAAACAGCGTGCTTCAGACCATCAAACTACTTTTACTATGGATATTCGATTCGATTTGATAGCTGATATTTTTTTCGCGATTTCGATGTTGTTGATAGTGACTTTTTTTCAGTTTGATGGTCTGAAGAATCAACCACCTTTATGGAATGCGTTTTAATTTACACCCTGTAAGTATCAATTTACCTTTTTAAATATTAATGACTTTTAAAAAGAACAAAAAAAGAATCGAATTGTAAACCCTATTAACTATTTTAAAATTAATTTAGAATCGTAACGGAATCGTACTGCAATCGTAATCGTTAACTATAAAATATACGTACGTTCATTTGTTTTTGTTTTTTCATCTCATTTGTAAACTGAATGGTCCTGGCATTTATAATGTTGGGATTATTATATTTCTATAACGATTGTGAGAATCTGAATAGCGAGCGAGCCATTAGGGTCTGTCTGTCTGTCTGTCCGTCAGTCGTCGGCTTTGTACACATGCTTCCTTTATAGAGGATTGAAGATATTGAAATATTAATGAATGGGGTTCAATTCATTTTATTGCTTTGATCATATATTTGTAAATACTTGATCAGACTGAACTCTCCACCTTCCATTGGATCCGTGTGGTGGAATATGGCCGGATGCTTCTCGTCCTTCATTCGTGAAATCGTTCGTTCCATATTATTTTCATAGCAAAAAAACTAAAAAAAAAAAAATATGCTTGAAATAAATTCAAAAACACCTCGTTAAATATTATGCATTTTGATTATCAGATCACTGTTGATAATTAATTAGTTATATTTTAGTTATAAGATGTTTTCTTTTGCTTTAATACAACGTGTTAATGAATTAACGCAAAACTAGAAAGTAGTTTGTTTAGAATCGAGAGCAGAATCGAATTATCATGGTTTCAACATAGGTAATTTTTTTCAAAATTTTAATTATTTTTTTCGTAAAATTTAAAATTTACTAAACCCGATGCCAACCCACCCCATGGGCACTCTCACCCTACTTACTACCAAAACAAGATTATTTAAATGTATCCATAAGTACGTTAGCGCTTTCATTCATTGCTGAAATGATAACAAATCATTTTTGCCTCTGAACTTAAAATGCGAATAACTTTAAATTTTAACTATCAAAATAATGAAATTATTGTTTCAATCTAATTATTTTGTTATAAATCAGTTGGGGTGTATGAGGTTTTGCGCTAATTTATTAACACGTTGTATAAGTAATTGTTTTTTACTACATTAAGTAAGTACAGCAGGGTGTAAATGTTTCATAGACCATGAAACTGAACAACTTTTACTATGAAATTAAACTGAAAAAAAAATTCTTCTGTTTCATACGTTTTAATCGGAGATACGTACAGAACATCCGATTTTTTTTCGCTATTTCGATGTTGGTCCAATAGAGAATGTCAGCCTATTAAGAAAGACCCTAATAGCACAGCTAATAGGTGTATGATTTGATTTTTCATAGGTAGGAAGGAAGGCACGTCAAAATCTTAAGTCAACTTAAGCAGGTTTCCTCAAGATGTTTTCGATCTCAGAATTCTTTTTATCGTGTGGGCAGCAAGTCCTGGTGTCAGAGTTTTTTCAGACCGCCTTACGGCCTCTCACGTGGTTTTTATGTAACGACTACCACCACCAGAGGTAGTAGCTGGGTCCAACGGCTTAACGTGCCATTCGAAGACGGAATCACCTTTCTTTTCAGACAATCAGGTGATTCAGCCTGCAATGTTCTAACTAACTGGGGAAAAACGCACAAAGTGACATATCACTAGGTGTCCCTTGGGAATCTACCCCACGACCTCCTTGTCAAGAGCCCAATGCTCTCAACCATTAGACCTCGGAGGTATATAGCATCACGGAATAGTCGGCGGCATTAAAGCTGATGATGATTAAATGAAAGTACAAATTTTAATGAGCAAAACCAATTTATGTTCCCCAAAAAAGCTTCTCTAGAAGCTGTACCTATAGATGCCCATAAAAGATATGGAGAGGTCAATATAGATCTTTGCCGACGTCGATTGTAGTGTATGGAGGTATTGGACCTTCTTTGGACCAGTGTGTTAGCTCGTTACCTTATCCATATTAGGCACCGTGGTGGGTTGCGCGGGCGCAGGAGTAATGTAATTTTAGTTATACCCTTGTCATATTGACAAACATATTGACATACGTTACACAGGTGAGCAATATTTGTTTAGATGACGTATGGTCATTTATTTTTACGAATAATTAATTAAAATTATGATTAAAATTAAATTGAATTAATTAACCGTACTTTTCTGTATCATATTAACTAAACACGTCACAGTCACATTTTTTTTGTCCCTGTATTTTTATTGATTCGTAGCCCGTTTATGATTTAATCACCTCCGTGAATATTGCCTTGAAAGATAGTACACCCTGTATATTTTTAAGCTTGCTATTGTAGCATGAGCAAGCGCGTCACGTCATTTTGTGAGCTCTTTAGAATTATAGTATATTTACTCAAGTATATAATGTGCCCCTGCTCTCCTGCCTGTAATTCTTTCATTACCTTCCCTATGCAACTTTCATCTTTTGTAATAAAGTTTACATTTTTTTTTTTTTTTTTTTTATGTTCGATAGGTAAACATTTGACCCCAATCTCACCTGATGTTGAGTGATGATGAGGCCGAAGATGTAGCATGCTTACCTAGAAAGATGCCTTTTCACTCTTGCCTTGAAGAGGCCCAGGTTGTATTGCTCAGGAAACAGGTCCGCAGGCAGTGCGTTCCACTCCTTAGCCGTGCGCATTATAAAAGAAGAAGCAAACTTCTTCGTGCGAATTGCTGGTAGGTCAACGACATAAGGGTGGAAACCCAGCCTGCGTCTCGTCCCCCGCAGATGAAAGGGAGACGGAGGTATTAAATCGTGTAATTCCGTCGCACACTCTCCGAAATGTATCCTATAAAAAACAGATAGACAGGCTACCTTGCGACGATGCTCAAGACTTTGTAGCTTCGCCACAGAGGTTGGATCACCTATGAGCTTCCTGGCACGCCTGTCGATTTACATTACCATGAACGTCATTCTTTAATACTGTACAGTCAACAATAAATGTCAATGTATTAAATCTCGTTATTTATTACGTAACTAAACCGTACAAACAAATACTATGGCGCCTGAGAAGGCGTCGATAGGCGTGTCTGCGCGTACGCATCAAAGAGCTTGTAATGACAGCCCTTTGTAAGTCGTCGTTAGGAATGATGGCTTCATTGTCAATTACGTTGCTGACAATGATTGTTGATTGGAATTGGAACTGTCAAAATTGATCGCTCCATTTGTATTTCTAATTTTGGTCTTGGAAAAAAGTTTGAGAAGAAAAAGTAGTTCATAAATATTTAAACAACTTTATTAATCACGAGCTTTTACCCGCGACTTCGTCCGCATAAATTATATACCAGATTTTAAGTCAGATATTACGCTACCAAACAAAAAAAGTTTCATCAAAATCGGTTCAGTAGTTTTTGCGTGATACTCGAACAAACAAACACCCAAACAAACAAACAAACTAAATTCTTTTTTCAAAAATTTACAGTTTTATAATAGTCAAGATTAAATGCATAAGAAAAAACAAACTTCAGATCTGCGACACGCTTCGTCAAAAAGGCAAAATGTGTGTATCTGCCACATGCTTCGTCAAAAATAAATGTATAAACACAACCCAATCAGCAACACGCTTCGTCAAAAACTTAATCCTATACATTCCAAATCTGCAACATGCTTTTGCGTATTGAAACCTACCATACTTCTAAAATAAAAACGTTTCTAAAAGAAGAGTTCTTCTACGATCGTTCGTACGGTACAGAAACACAGAAACGTAGTGTCAAAGGGAGGGTTCTATTGCCTCATGCATTTAGGGAATTCTCTTACGCCAATGTATACAATGGCGTTATTTTTCCTAAGGGGGGCAACCGGCCAGCCAGCTCATCATCATCAGCCACTGCTAGTGGTAAGACTCAAATTTGACATGGTAAGGCAAGGTCGGATCCAGAAGTTCGTAATCGGAACTTGGCTTAGGGTTTTTAAGGAGGTTGCAGAACACATTTTGAAGGTTATTGCAGTTGTGGTATGAGTGCTTCAGCCCTTTCATGTCTATACATCTGGAGCGAGAGAAGCCAGCTCGAAATTTTGCAGGATGGATTGCCTCTCTATTTTGGCTTGTAAGTATGGTACCAGATGATAATGAAACAGTACCTACAATTATTTCTTCAATACTGTTGATTTTTCTAAGAGGGGGAACCGGCTTTCTGAAGTGGGCAGCACCAACCTCTGCCCCCCTAGCTACGCCCATGTCCCTATATTAAAATTGGAACAAAATAAACAAATTATGTGCAAAGTGAGATAGTTTGTGATAGCAGGCCTTGTAGCAAGATTACTGCCCTGTTTTTCAGTCCTATTAATTTAAAACTTTTATAGCCTTTTCCCACTCAGCGCTTTCCTCGTCGCGTTGTCAACAAGAGGACAAGGCTTTTACTGTCTACTGGGCTCACTATAGCATGTGGGTACTGTCATCGAGTAAGGTATCTTCTTTTTGCTTGGTTTTATCTAAGTCTATTAACTATTAAATTATCATTCCATCTGTTATGGTCAATTACAATAATATTTTACGATTTGTCCACTTCATAATTAAATGTTTTCTCTCACGAGAAAACTTTTATGAGTTTTTATGACCGCATGCATGCGCTTGAGCACTCGACTTCATCGAGTTTTAAATTTAATACAATTTGTGGTTGTATTTAGGGTTGGTTAAAATAAAATTGAAAATTTAGAAATGTTTTACTGCAATCATAAGAATCTAAACTATTATAAAACAGTAACAAAAGTGTGTCTGTACATTGAAGATATTTACAAAAAAATGAATACGATATGGTTTTTTGGCTTCACTGATTCCAAATCAAAAATTTTTGGACTTTTTGTCTGTCTGTTTGTTTGTTTGTTTGTTTGTTTGTTCGTTTGTTTGTTTGGGTGTTTGTTTGTTCGAGTATCATGCAAAAACTACTGAACCGATTTTGATGGAATTTTTTTTGTTTGATAGCTTATCATCTGACTTAAAATCTGGTATATAATTTATGCGGACGAAGTCGCGGGTATAAGCTCGTAATTAATATAGTTATTTCTATGCTGCGATCTTGATTTTTCATGATGATGTTTCATGATTGGTGACAAATTGTTAAATTATTAACAGATGAAAATTAATTTTGTACGAAAAATGTCACAAACGAAAGATTTTTGGTCTACTTTCCCTTTTTTTTTAAATGTGCTGTGATCGGTTATTTGAGCGAAGATTGTTGTTTAAAAAAAAGTGACTATAAACGCCCTATTTCCTTCAGTGACACAAAACGAAGCGTATATGATGATGAGTGATACATAATTTTTTTAAATAAATACCAATTGCACTTTTCCATACTGCTCTAGGTACATACCTGTAAGTCATTTATGAAGTGATGATAAAATGAACAGGTTTATTATCAAGATTATCAAACAACCCTGGCTGTATGGCACAGAGCCTTAGCCCCGACCGCCATTTTACTTTATGAAGCTATTCCTTAATAGCTGCATGCTTGGGTGGCGGCAAGTGCGTGTGCGTGGGAATAGAAAAACGACAACTTTTGAAGCTGGTTTTGAGGTTATGTTCTTATTTATTGTTAAACTATGATGTGTTAATTGGTTTGTCGGTGTTAGGAGATAAGGAGAGGTTTCCGACAGATGCGGTTAGATGTGGAATGGATAAGTTAATGACTTTATTTGATGTCAGGTTTCCGACATGGAGTGTATGAACTCGCTTCATTGAGCATGATCTTAATTGTCAAGTTTATCTTTTTCTGATATCTATACAGGGTCTTTATTAATAATATGCTAGGTTATTTTTCTATGATATATTTAGGATTTTTTGGGATACTACATAAACCGGGCAAAGGTGCGGCGTTTTTTTAAAAATAGTAAGAATTTTTGAAATTTTTTGTTTTTATTTTAGTACTATATTTAGTATCGTATCTAAGTTTCCCAACATTTTCAGTAGAATAAATTATAATCGATCGTTTAGATATTAGGTTAAGATTTGATATAGACTTGAAATATAGTACTAAAATAAAAACAAAACATTTCAAAAATTCTTACAATTTAAAAAAAAAAGCCGCACCTTTGCCCGGTTTATGTAGTATGCCAAAAAAACCTAAATATATCATAGAAAAATAACCTATAAGGAAATAAGGCGCAATTGTGCGATAGCTGAGTTATCACCGATTTTAAAGTCGACTCCATACAAATTTTCCACAATAAAATTATATCTGGGCCGTTTGCACTTATATTCAGTAAATTTTATATTTTTAAGTATGTACTTAGCCTGCCAAAGCATATCCAAGCAAAAAAAATTACACTTAAAAAATCAAATGAATATGTCTATGAAAGTCGAATTTCAGCCCACTGTGCAACGTTTTCATAAAAAAAAAAATTGATGATGGAATTATGAACTCAAGTTCATAATTCCATCATCACATTTTTTTTGAGCTTTCTACAATATTTGTTTACTACGTCACGGAAGATTTAGGAGTTTCTACGTGTCGTGATATCTTCAAATATCTCTGTTCGAATCAGGTCGCATTCGTCGCCGGCAAAACGTCAAAGGAAAACCGCTAACTCAAAAAGTAACAGAAATACCATTAAACAGCAATAACCAGGACATTGGTCACGGAAGATACGTCTCAGCACAAAAGACGCCAGATCATAAATTGTTAATGAAGTGCGCCTTTAGAACACCTTTGCGCGTACGCACAGGTAAAAGCACAGCTTGAAACGCCGGCATGCGTTTTATTATGACCATTAAATCTTTTATAATATTTTGATGTAGGACAAACTGTTTCTCTGATAATTTGTCATAGATCTGTCGATTCAATTGGGTACATTAATTGCTGATCCTCTGAACAACTAAATGCGGGTAGCTAGAAAAGCAAATAGCCTTTGTCAAATCTAGCGTTTTGGAATTTGCGCAACTTCTAATCAAAAAAATAAGGTGACGCGGCGAGCTATCAAAGGCGCTGTGCTGGGAACACAGAGTAGGTACTACTGGGAATAAATTCGCGTTGATTCAGGATACATGAGATTCCCAGCAGGAGGGCTAAAACGAGTCAACTATTTAGATCGAAGAATTCTCAAAATGATGGGGCAGTGAGAGAGGTGCATATTTTTTTGAAATGTTTACCCGAAGTAAAGATGTTCTGTCCGAGGCTGGAATGATTATTATTGTAAGTAAGTACTGGTAGGCCTGGTAGCTTAGGTATCCTTTACTAATATCCGATTCGAAAGCAGACTCCAATCGTAATGGCGGCAAGCAGAGGTTTTCAAATGCTCTTGTTTCGAAATTGATTTGTAAAATCTTAAAAAATCTTTGGACCCCAACGTTATCAGTTGCACCACCGTTTTTACACCGTTCCGAAAGGGGGACTTTAGCACTTTTATTGTAGCAGATCTGCTCTGAGCTATGCGCAGGGGCATTTACTTGAAAGTTACACCCTGTGGGCGTTCTCCTCATTTATAATAGCTCATATTAGTCACACAGTATAGTTACTTTTTTTACAAAAGGCTCACCACAAAGGTACCCTTGTCAAACGGAGCTGCGCCGGCGCCGGCGCCCGCGGCGGGATACTTGCACAATGCATGTGTCTGATCTCGTTTTGTAAGGACTACAAGCTATCTTCGTAGATAAAATATAAAAAAGTTTAATGACGGCAGTCTAAGTGACTATATCAAATTAAAATTAAAGATTGAAAAATTCAGTCTCGGGCGGGACTTGAACCCGCACCCTTCCAAACCGGGGAAGTGCGTTATCCAATTTCGCTACCGAGCCCACTAGCCAGAGAACGAATTTTTCAATCTGTTGCGTCTTGAGGGGACGTGAGGACGGGGGCTAGTTTGTAATAGCTGCCAGTAGATGTCGCTCACGTCCCCTCAAGACGCAACAGATTGAAAAATTCGTTCTCTGGCTAGTGGGCTCGGTAGCGAAATTGGATAACGCACTTCCCCGGTTTGGAAGGGTGCGGGTTCAAGTCCCGCCCGAGACTGAATTTTTCAATCTTTAATTTGATTCGAAATAGCACAACATGGCTGTAACATGTTCAAAATCAATAATATTTGAAATAAGTGACTATACTAAAAAGAAATCTCACATGCATATACGTACGTGCCTAGTTAATTGTCATCGTCATCATTAACATTGACTTGCCATAGTAGCACAGAATATGTAATAGTATATAGTTCTACATAATAGTAGTTAAGAGATTTACCAACCAGCATTAAAGGCTGAACCAGCATTAGAGCAAAGAATCGCTAAACTAAAGTGGTATTTGGCGGGGTACATTGCTCGCAGAATCGATGTCCGATGGGGCCGAAGAGTTCTCGAGTGACGACGGCGTACCCGAAAGCGCAGCGTGGATTAGCAGTGAACGTCACAAGGTGGGCTGACGTCCTGGCGAAGGAAATGGAAACCCGTTGGATGAAGGCAGTGCAGGGCCGGTCGTTGTCGTGATCGTTGGGGGAAGCCTAAGGACCAGCAGTAGACGTCTATCGGCTGAGGATACCTGACTGCCACGACGGTCATGCGCTGCCCTTATCCAACGGGTTCCCGCTGCCTTCAACAGATCGTCGGTCTACCTATCCACGCTGCTCAAAATTAAAAATAAATTTTAAATTTTGGGATTAAATAATCAGTACCTATACCTATGACAATTTCCAAGATATTTATTGTAATGAAAAGCGAGCAGTTTCAAGCCTCGCCGGTTTTAGACCACATCTATTAGTCGGCGACTGCCCTCATGTCGGATGTCCCATTCGTCGAAATCATTTGTTTCGCTCCATTGGCTACCTCTTCGCTTCGTCGCACGCTGTTGCTGCATCGCAAGATTACATCTTTGACGGAATTGAGGAATTTGGACCGTTCGTTCTCTTATTTCTTGTACGAGTTATGTTAGTTTAATAAGAGTTCCGTACGTGTTTTTAGCATAGTTTATTATTTAGTAAACATAATATTATTTTAATCAAGCTTATGGACGCAGCTGGTTGTGCTATCCGTGTTACAAAATACAGACCTGGAGTGCGATTTTCGAAACTCATTCGCTGAGCTCAGCAGTTGAAAATCGAATAACCCTCCTTCTGGCGCAGTCGGGTAAAAACGAACAGCGCCATCTATCGTCGAGTAGATTATCTATCTCAAATGTTTTTAAATATAATTCTGGATGCTTATGAAATGCATAGCTATACAGAAAATATAATTAGGCAAATATTTTCAACGTGCTTGATGTACTGGGCTGTGCCTACCAAAAGCTCATCGCACTTCCGTGATTCGCAATTTCGATATGTCGCAATTTTTTTGTCGCACTTCCGTGGTGTCGCAACTCTGTGGTAACATCAACACAAGTCTGAGATGTCTCCTTTCAGACCTTCGTACGGAACCCTAAAACCTTGTAATTATATGTGATTTACGAACACTCAAGTGTCCCGAATATTTTGTGCAGTTAAACCAATTAAAGTTACGAATGGACCAGTTGTTACTCGAGACGCTGTAGGGTATTTAAATTTAATTTATTTAATTAAACGTACGAGTAGGAATGCTGCGTAAAATGTTTTAAGGATGTACTTTATACACGATTTGAATTCTACCTTTCTTCCTGAGGTAAGGGCTTTTTCTAGTGAAGCTAAATGGAGTGGAGACACTAAGAGTAGGACCTGGAGTATAATTGAATTTAATTGAATTGACACTATGACAAGACGAGATGTGCAATAATAGAAGACCATTCAGATTATTTGAATTGATTTGGTCAATCCGTATTAAGAAGGACCCTGTATAGCTAAGGTATACAGGGTGTCAAATTAAAAACGTAGTGCTTCAGATGAGACCATCAAACTAAACAAGTTTTACGATAGAGCACACGTCGAAATCCACAAAAAATATATTAGTGGCTCCTCAGAAAATGTCAGTGGCTAGTTAACTACGATAACTGCCTCCTGATTAAGAGCATTGGGCTCTCGAAACGGAGGTTGTGGGTTCGATTCCCACGGGGGACACCTAGTGATATGTCACTTTGTGCGTTTTTCCCCAGTTGGTTAGGACATTGCAGGTTGAATCACCTGATTGTCTGAAAAGAAAAGTGATTCTGTGCTTCGGATGGCACGTTAAGCCGTTGGTCCCGGCTAATATCTCTAATGGTAGTAGTCGTTACATAAAAACCATGTCTGAGGCCGTAAGGCGGTCTGAAAAAACTCTGACACCAGGGCTCTGCCCACACGATAAGAAGAAGAAGTTAACTACTCCCAATGTGAAAGTTGTTCAGTTTGATGGTATGAAGCACCCCCTTTCATATGTAACGCATTAAAATTTACACCATGTATAGTATAGGTAGACTTCTCTTGAAAGTAAACAGCTTAAGCAATTTGTATTTGTACTTAATCTTGAGTGCTCTTAACCAAAGGCCTTATTAAATTGCTCCAGAATTTCATAGCGATAACGCTGCGCCGGCGCACAGCTTAGACTTAACCGCAAATTCTGTCTAGTACGGTTGGCAAATATGAGACCGTGGTGCCATGCTACCTTCGTAAATATTTTATAATTTTATTGGTCTGTTTTCGGATTCCGTTTTATACAATTCACATCTCACTTCTGTCATCATAGGCTGTATTGTATACTTAGGTCCCCAGTCCCCACTGCCGGGCTTAAGTCTCACTGTAAAGTTATGTTCTATCGGTAGCTCACCACACATGTCCGATTTCCATCACATGGGCCCAAATTACAAATTATAATCTAAGATAATCAATTTAATAGGTAGTATACAAGTTTGAACCAGGTTGGTGATAGTGTTAAAAATCTAACTATCGCCTTCTACATTGATAATTAACAAACACATGAATAAATATTCCTACAGAATCAAAGCTTCATACAAGCGACCGCTGTCGGTTCACTCACACATAGCATGTACGAACAGCACAGTACATCCTCTATGTGTGAGTGCGCCGACATCGACAGCAGCCGCTTGTATGAAGCTTTCGTTCTACAGGGACATTTATTCATATGGCACAAGATAATCGCAGCTTTTCTTTACCATCAACGTTTACAAATTACGTTTGAATTGTTTACAATATCTGTTTTGTTCATACTCAGAACGTTCAACATTTCTGCTATCTCTACAAAACAAAGCTGTAATTTCAAAATTGAATTCAATCCCGGAACAGTCATAACAAATTGAATTTATTCCTTTTGTACGGTTCACTATCCATCACCAGTTAGACTTTGCGCACAGTACAACAATCGACCAGTAGAACTACTAATTCTTCTTTTTCTTCTTCCAAGCTAAGAAGAAGAACTACTATTTATTTTAACATTTTACCGAACTTAACTCTCGTGGTGGTGAAAGGTTTCTCTTTTACCTACATTTATTCGTGAAAGAAGACCTTGTTCCCAGCTTTGGAACGAGGTGATGATGAAAAGTTGATTAATGAACCAAAAACTTTGATAATAATGATAATAAATACCTTCATCAGTGTAGACGAATATTATAAAGGATGAGCTCGTCTCCAAAGGAATAAAGAGTGTTTTATAAAATGAGACGAGAAAATAGCAACCCTGGTTTGTTATTGAAATGGCGCATCATGGCAGCTGATATAGCGCCATTGCGCCTTTAGCTCTCTTTGTATTTTCTTTGTATTTGCGCGCGAACAAACGTGATAAAAGGCGCGATATAGCTCTTATCACCCACGTCATGCTGCGGGCGCTTATCGAGCTCATAATTACCCACTGAATATAGGTAATTAAAAAAACGATGTATCTATCTACTTAAGTCGCTAAAAACCGTGTTTTTTAAGCATATTTAAACTCAAATTCAACATGTTTTATTCGAAATAATATCACATGGATAGCTTTCTGACGTCATTATTTTTGTATTGGAAAACTTCAAATAGCAATTTAACTGCGTGCATGTTCTGTTTTTTTTTATAGGTTTATTTACCATGACAACATCTAATTTACATACAAACTAACTTCACGGCCATAGTCGACGACCCGGTTGGTGTAATGGTTACCACGCCGGACTGCCAAACCAGGGTCCTGGGTTCGAATCCCGGTTCGGTCATGGATGTTTATAGGTTTGTGCCGTTGTTGTATGGTTTCCATAATAAACAGCCTATCAATAGTGCTTTCTTGGGATCATTACAATGTATGTGCCTGTGAGCGTTATTTATTTATTTATTTATTTATAGTTCCTATCTGTGTGGTCTGAAACAAGGTTGATATAAGTTTCGTTACTGGTTGTCAATAGTACTGTACCCAATCCGTTCCTTATTCGTTGGCGTTGATGCGTACGCGCAGAGCCGCTGACTTGTAGGGAATTAGATCTAAAACAGGATAGCTGAGTCGTTGATCCTTATTTAAACTTAAACGTGCCATGTCTTGGAAATAGGGGTGTGCCTGATTTATACATTTCTCTATTTAGGTTCGTGGTTGTTTGGGATTACGTGAAATTCCCGTTAGATGACCAGAGTTTCGGTACTAATATTGAAACGGGGTTTGTCTGAGGATAGAGTCGATGGAGATAGAGAAACATGAAATTTAGAATAAACAGGGTGTAATTAAAATTATCATTAACCTTTAAACCACATACTCTAGCCATCAAACTGAACAACTATGGCAGAGAGCAAACCTGTCAGAGTAATAAAAAAATCAGCTGCTCCATACTAAACTGCAATTCCTACACCACTCAAATTTAATGTATGAGACAGCACATTTATTTTTTGCTCTGACATGTTTGTTCCCATAGTAAAAGTTGTTCAGTTTGATGGGTAGAGTATGTGGTTTAGGTTAATGATACTTTTCATTATAATTCTACAGAGGATGTAGGGGTGCACTAAGAAAGGATTTTTCAAAAATCGATTAGGGGTAATTCACGCAAACGAATTCGCGGGTCAAGAGCTCGTTCCTCCATTGGTTTATTCGCCGTGCTGTGACGTGTATTGTTTTGTCCAAGTACAATAAGTAGTCAACCCTGTCCGTCAGAGGCATTCCTGTGCGATTTATTGCATTCCCTGAGCATGAGGTCGACTCGAGTACGGTAAGGATTCCACGACGGAGCGATTGTATCGACGTGTCGATGTTTTGTATAGATATTATTGCGATAATATCTGTATTAAATCTGTGATGTTCGCGTTGGTCGTACAGGGCCTATAGACAAAGTAACATTTCTATTGGCGTAGGAAATGACAAAATGTATGGATTTGACATTGGCGATCGAAACATTTTGACCTTTGCTTTCTCCACAATACGTCAAGTCCATACATATTTTATGTTTTCTACTGTCGTTAGCGCTAATCGAAAGTACTTTGTCTATAGGCCCAGTTCAGTAACAATTTCGATCTAAAATTGTATCTTTTTATATTTCAAAAAGCATTGATAATTTTATTTATGTACCAGTACACATTGTGTTGATTCGAATAGTCAAGATTTTTTCGAAATTTTTTGTCTTTTCTACTTACTCTGTGCTAGAAGCATAATTTTCTGTAGAATCCGGTTGCAGAGTACATTCTAATTAAACTTTTTTTTTTTCAATTTATGGAATGAAAATTCAAAATTCAATTCAAAATTCAAAATTTTTTATTCAAAATAATATCATATAGATAGCTTTTTGACGTCATTTTTTGACTCTACCACCGCGTCGGAAGGTGTTCCGTTGAGAGAAGATGCGGCCAGAAACTCTACAACACACATCTTTTAAACAAAACAAAATGTACAAAGTACAATTAAAATACAATATTGCATTACATTAGCATTACATAGTGTAAAATTGTCAAGAATAATTTAGGTCCTTAGATTATTGGCAGGTAGTCTAATAAGCTCAGAAAATATTTTACGTTTCTAACGTGAGCGTACGTGAGCGCAGTGAGAGATAGGGAAACGTGGCGCTTTCTCGACACACTTTGGATCCCAAAGCTTGCGGAGACAGATAATTTGAAAATATTTAACAAACATAATAATGTTTCTTAATTCTACTTAGGTCACTATACAATTAATAATTAAATTAGAGGTCTTGGAAATCAATAAAACGGTAGAAGCTCCAGCTACTCTGCCTATTAAAGATAAAACAAAACCATCGTATCTCAAGTCGCAACCACATCGTCTCTCCCCATCACGACTTGTACAAAAACGCGGCGGACAGCGTCCATATTTGGAACGTCCTAATGAGCCTAATGGTCCACGGGGACATCGTGGTCCCACGGCTGGGACAAGTTTTTACTTTACCAAGCCTTTTTGGTGCATGCTAACTGCTAACTATTCCTGGTTCAGCTGCAGAGTTTATTTTTAAAACCGACTTCTGTTTGAACTTTTTAGTGGTTTGAGGAAACTTTTTCAGGTATACAAGGTGTAAACTTCCAACAACTTTCATTATACAGGGTGTAAGGAAAAGTATTATTAACCTTTTGAGTCGAGTAGACGCTGCAGTTTAGTATGGAACAGCAGATTATTTTTTTGCGCTGGCTGTTTTGCTCCCATAGCAAAAGTTGTTAAGTTCTTTTGGGTAGAGTATGTGGTTTAAAGGTTAATGATACTTTTCGTTACACCTGTAGAGTAGAACCAAAATATAATCGGGAAAATTTTGTTATATTATTTCGGTAGAAAATTACTATTCTACCCAAATTGATGCAGTTTTGTATGGGACAGCAGTATTTTTTATTGCAGATATTGTCTTCATAGTGAAAATTGTTCAGTTTGACGGTCTGAAGCACCCTTTTAGACCGTTAAACTGAACAAATGATTGAATTGGAAATGATTTGTACAATTATGTGTGAGGGAGCCAATAAATAAAGCAAATAAAATATACAAGTGAGTTGAGACTCCATTTGCATAATTATTCAACAGCATGCAACACAACTTACATTATTTTCAAAACAAAATACCTAATAGTGTGAGATACGACCGTAAAATTATGCACCTATTTCTTAGGCGAACGAAATGTGATTCTAGTTTATGCTTACACAGAGGTTAATTCAACGCCACCAAGTTGCCTAGAAAAATCTTGCCGCAAGTATCTTTTCCATTATGATTTGTGGTATAACTTTTTCCACCTGTCTGTTAGGGAAGTAAATGAGGTGCCATCGAAAGGACACCAGTCTAAAGAACTGGAAAAACTAGGGTTGCCACCTCTCAGTCTGCCGCAACTCTAGGGTTGCCAGGTTCAAAAATGACTTCTTTGAACCTGGCAACCCTATAGTTGCGGCAGATTGAGAGGTGGCAACCCTAGTTTTTCCAGTTCTTTAGACTGGTGTCCTTTCGATGGCACCTCATTTACTTCCCTAACAGACAGGTGGAAAAAGTTATACCACAAATCATAATGGAAAAGATACTTGCGGCAAGATTTTTCTAGGCAACTTGGTGGCGTTGAATTAACCCCTGTGTAAGCATACACTAGAATCACATTTCGTTCGCCTAAGAAATAGGTGCATAATTTTACGGTCGGATCTCGGACCATAAGTCGTAACTAAATCACTATTATTGTACAAGAGTTTATTTTCACTTCCGTACTCCAAACAAAGCACGGACCATTATTAACTTTAAACTAAACATAAACCCTCCCTTAAAACGTTTAAAACACTTCCTTAAAACGTACACAATAGGGATGTTATGAGCCCCGTATCCGTATCCGAAGTTATCAGATATCCGAAGAAATACTTTTCTTAATCGTAAATAGATTCTCGTTTTTAAATATTGGATACAAGTTGACAATTATAATGATTGATTGTCGTCATATTGAGTCCGTGTGGTGTCGGCTAAGAATAGCACCACCCCATTTCCTCCCGTGGGTGTCGTAAAAGGCGACTAAGAGATCTACTGGAGGATGGGTAGCAGCATCCTCTGAGAACTTATACTGTGATCGCCAACTCGCCTGCCAAGCGTGGCGATTATGGCAAATCGCCCCACATTAGGGGAGGCCTGTGTCCGGCATTGGACGTCTATCGGCTGATATGATGATGATATTGAGTGTAAGTATTTTAGGATCATCCTACTTAGTAGCGATTCACAGCACACTCATACCGTCGTCTTTGCCTACGCATCTGGGAAAAAGGCATTTATAAATTTTTGTATGGCTTCATAATATGGCTACTTTTATTTTCAAGTGTTGTAGACAGAGCTTTAATTCGACAGATTCTTCTATATCCGAAACCGTAATTACAAACTAGGTTAAAGCGCTACTATACACAACCTTCAGCCTCTCTTCAAGCATTGATGACATATCATTGACAGAATAACTTAAATTATTAAAACCAGAAAAAATATCCAAACATATATCCGAAAACATACGTAACATCAGCATCACTAATTTAAAAGTTCCTTAAACGTTAAAAATAAGTGGCAGTGTATTTACACTGTCGACCGCTTCCTCAGTTCAAACAGTTTAACCAAGTTTAACCACATTCGTACAGTGTTTCAACTGTTCAAGCTTTGTTTACGTGTCTCGACTCCACTTCTCTGTGATTGAACTAAAGGCTGTTACAGACTTGATGATTTCTTGCACCCCAGTCTTAGGTGCTGTTTATTATACAAAAGAGACGTATGGCGGTGGCGGATAGTCAAAGTACCACAAATATAAACCTTATATTACGTAGCATAGCGTCGTGTTTGTCGTAAAGGAAAATCGCGCCCGCGCCACCAGGCGACGTCGCCTGGAGGCGCGGGCGTAATTCTCCAAACGACGCTATGCTACGTACTTTAAGGTTTATATTGCCGCACCCCGCCCGCGCCACGCCACTTCTGTTTAAACAGCACCTTAGGCCTTAGTCCAAGGGGTGCTGCCACTCTGAGGGAGTCGTTATCCAGATGTGTCCCCAAATGGGGTGATGGAAGTGCATGTAGCCATGCGCCAGATTATACTACTGATGCGGCAATAAATTCGAGCAGGACTAGTTGGAAATCAGGTCTTGAAGGATTATGTTACTCCTAATCTCATCCTATTCCCGCTGAACTGTAGGACGGTGCTTGCATATTAGGGCACAGCCTGGACCAAGCCTCAAAGGCTTCGTCCATTTTATCCGTGCCACATTATCTCGAGCGTTCGTAGGTCGTCACAGACAGTGTGATTGATGTCGGGAAAATGACATAAGGATTTGTCAGTTGTCATGTAAGCGAGAGGAAGCTATGAGCATCTTGCGTGGATCAGCATTAATTCCCGTCTGCTACCTTGGCTTGCCGTTACGGTGAAGAGATTTGCCAATGGTAAGGATTCGACAATGAAAACCTATCCTATGTGGGTCTGATCTGATTCCAGTCTTCCACCGACAATACGAGTATCTTTTCAATACATTATAAAGATGACGGGTTTAAGTCACACGAACTATACAATACCTATACCTACGATACTCATATTATCATGACTTAAATAAGTCTATTAATTTTGCGTTTAGCTCCCTCGCTGCACTCAGGTGCTAACTTCACGCCGTGCTATAATGGACTACTTAAGTCACACGTATCGTAATGTACTATTTAGATTCCGTATCTTTTATTTATACCTAGTAAAGATAATATCAAAACCCTACATGGTTTCTTAATGTATTCCAAAAATCTCTCCCATTTTTGCTCTCATTTTAATTCATTTCACTGTACTCATCCAGCTCATTCGATCACTCTTATGCTCTGTGGTTATGCTTTATGACCTCCATCTCCCATTCAATCCTACATTCAAGCATGTAAAAGTGGCTTTAAGTAAAATTGAGCATTGTCCTGACTGCTCCTAGATGTTTAAATTGGACTGTCACGACACGACCGACCACACTAGACGATCAGAATTTATGGTCAGCGGACTGTCTGAAGCAGCCCTAACAATTTACACGGAGCTACGGTTTACTCTCTCCATTTGTAACCTAAGTGTTAGATATTTGCTACTTTGCTAGTTAACGTCCAACTAATTTCTCACTAATTGTTTTAAACATTATATTTTCGTTTATTCTGAAATTTATTTTGGACCTTCGACTTATAAATTAATGGACGCCGGGTCTCATACAAAATTCTAAAAAAACTACAATGCTACAGAAAACAGATGGTTTACTATGGCAACGCAACAAAGTGCTGTCATGCCTTAGTTCTTTTTCTTTGGAGTCTTGGAGCTTGAATCTTGTGTGTGTGTGTGTGTGTGTATCTGTGTGTGCCGCAGCCACAGCGAGTTTAGTATGAAGCTGTTTCTCTGTAGGATATCAACTCGGTGCTTCTGCTTTACCTAAGCCTTATTATCTCGGTGGCTGCTGGCTGCGTGTGGTCGCCACGCTTGTTGTCTCGTTCATGCTCTAGACTGGACTTTGACCCGGAGTGACCTCTCGTTGGACCTTGAACTTGTTAGTGGGTGTTTCGATTGTAGATATTATTAGCTCCTTTTCGTCTGGTTAGTACAACGATATTGGTCTCTTCTCTAGACAAGTCGCTCTAAGGAGAGCAATCGCGCTAAATAAATCGCAACTGAACCATGATTGGAATACGTGTGAACCACAACTTTTAACACATTCGGTATTGCGCTATTCATTTTTGACAGCCGTTAGAGCCGTTTTGACAGATCGCTCAAGCTGTCAGTCACATAGTAAATAAGTCAAGTTTAGCGCGATACGGAATTCAGCACAGTTGAATAGTAATTAGATTGCAATGTGATTAGAACTGAAATTGTATTAAGATTTAACTTGGATGTTTTAAATAAGCGCGATCGCCCGATCCTGCACACGTTTTAGTTCGGTACTAACGAATTGAACGAGAAATTGACATTTTGTCGCTCATAATATGCTCACTGTTCATACTCGATTGGCGCGCTCTATAGCTCGTTTATACTCACTGTTAAGCTATACATACTCACGTACAAAGGTACCCAAACAATCTCGATGAGAAATCTGCCGGCACAAAGGATATTTCCGCTAACAATTACACGATGGCGATTCGAAACGCGCCGCGATGCGTGCGCGTGCGCCTGCATCCAGCCGGCACATTGCTGACCCCTATTGTCTATTCGCTATTACATATTGGAGTCACATAACGTAGTATGTCGGTTCAAAATATACAATAGAACTCTGAGCGGTATCTTCTATTGCTTGCTTATCGCGTCGACTTGAAAATCTGAACAAAGTCGCTAAATAGTACCTTGCCAGAATTGGGCAACCGATACTGCACCGTCGCTAGCGGTCATGAGCTCCTCCTGCGTGCAGCATCTTCTTTTATTAGAATAGCAACGTTGAGGCGTATAGTTTTTTTTTTTGTTGAACACATATTGTATGGCAGCCGTTTATTATATGAGAAATGTACTCTTCTTTTCAACTCATGTATAGATCATGGTTACTTACCCGGGGAACTTATGAAAACGATTGTAGTTCCGATCATAAAGAATAGGACTGGTGATGCTTCTAGTATGTCTAACTATAGGCCTATATCGTTGGCAACAATAATTTCAAAAATTTTTGAAAGAATTTTAAATGTACACCTAAACGAAGACAATATTCCATTGCATTCCGCTCAGTTTGGCTTTCGTAAATGTCATTCTACTGACATGGCAATCTTTAGTCTGAAAAACACCGTTCAATATTATGTCTCAAAAAACACAACAGTATACGCATGTTTTTTAGACCTAAGTCGCGCATTTGACACTATAGACTACAACTTGCTGTGGGGTAAACTTAGTCTAAAAACCAAAGTTCCGCAGAAAGTTATTAATCTACTACAGTATTGGTACGATAACCAGGCAAATCAGGTTAGGTGGGGAAACTCGCTTTCACACACATACACGCTTAATTGCGGCGTAAGACAGGGTGGACTTACGTCACCAGTCCTATTCAACCTTTACATGGACGAACTGATCGAGGAGCTCAGCAATACCAGGGTCGGATGCCACGTGGGTGGCGTGTGCGTCAATAACATGAGCTACGCGGATGACATGGTATTGCTGAGTCCCTCTATCTCAGGTCTCCAAAAACTCCTGTCAATATGCGAAAGGTATGCGTGTGTACACGGCCTAACTTACAACGTTAAGAAAACCGAAGTTATGATTTTTAAATCCGGGAACGGACCTATAAGTACCATACCGCTAAAACTCTGTGGTAGCCAGCTAGCAGTAGTCGATAAATTTAAATATTTAGGTCACTTTCTAACGAGTAATCTCAAAGATGACGATGACTTGGAAAGGCAGCGGCGTGCCCTAGTCATCAGAAGTAACATGTTGGCGAGGCGGTTTACACACTGCTCCACTCAAGTAAAGGTGACCTTATTCAAGGCGTACTGCCAGGCGTTCTACACCAGCCAGCTGTGGAGTAGCTACACGAGGGGTACCTTCAATACCCTTCGTGTACAGTACAACAACTCCCTCAGAGCTATGCTCGGTCTACCATGGCGGTGTAGTGCGTCTGGCATGTTCGCTGAGAATGGGGTCGCTGACATTAACGTGTTATTAAAAAGGATAAGATCCTCTTTTCATAAACGGCTATACTCCTCGACAAACCCAATTGTACAAGTTGTATATAGACATATATATCAGTTTGAGACGGGCTATGCTACTTATGTACCATAGCGGGTCTCAAATTGATGTACTTAACATACAATATATAGAATGAACATAGAACTATGTTAATATTTTATAATATTAATCAGTGTACCTATAATTATAATAATTGACGAATTGCATTGCAAGGATATATATGGGTCGCCTGTACTTATAGGTTTTATGTGCCTGAAATAAACAATTTTTATTTTATTTTATTTATTTATTTTTATTATTTTAAATGAAAATTCAATTAATAATCACTGGTCGCAAGAAGAAAATTTCTCAAAAATGTCTTCATCATATCAGCCGATGGACGTCCACTACTCGACATAGGCCTCCCCCAAAGATCGCCATAAAGACCAGTCCTACGCTGCCCTCATCCAACAGGTTCCCGTCGCCTTCACCAGGTCGTCGGTCCACTTTGTAGGGGGCCTACCCACGCTGCGCTTTTCGGTTCGCGGTCGCCACTCGAGAACTGTTCAGCCCCATCGGCCATAGGTTCTGCGAGCAATGTGCCCCGCGCATTCCCACTCTCATTCTTTTGTGAATCTTTTTATTTTTGATTCGATCTCGCTGGGAAACTCAAAATGCCGTGCCAATTTTATTTTTATATAATGAGCCGAGGCACGTCGCTCGGTCGTCAGAAATCAGAATAAAAAGGATGTTATAAAGCCCGGAAGCCAGCGAAGAGGGGCTGTGTCAGAACAACCAATCGAGTTCCTTAATTTACTTCGCTTGATGACAAAATCTCGTTAATTATTGGTTGATTTTACACATCGCCGCCCCTTGCTCTCCGCTCCGCTCCGCTTTTGTGGATTCCGAGCCAGTCTATTAGGTAATTTAGGTATATTAAGCTGGAACCACATTTGATGATTTGGCTCCCTTTTTAGGGTTCCGTACCCAAAGGGTGAAAACGGGACCCTATTACTAAGCCTACGTTGTCCGTCCGTCCGTCCGTCTGTCTATCCGTCTGTCCGTCTGTCCGTCTGTCCGTCTGTCCGTCTGTCCGTCTGTTCGTCTGTCCGTCCGTCTGTATGTCCTACCTATTTAGGGCTGTAACTTTTGAACCGTAATAGCTAGATAATTGAAATTTTCTGAGATTATGCGTTATTACGGCGGATTTGTTATCAAATAATAAAAATTCCAAAAAGTTTAAAATTAAGGGGCGTTCTCAACAAGAAACTAGTTTTTATCAACGTTTTTTCTTCACGCTCTATAGTAAAAACGGTAATACATACAAGCGTCAAACTTAGTGTGATTGTAGAGCAAACTCTACAGAATAACAACAAATACTAAAAACCGGCCAAGTGTGAGTCGGTCTCGCGCTAAAGGTCCCGGACAAAAAAAGTTATTTTCTAAGTTAATAATGTTGTGTTCTGTGGTGGTGTGGTACGGAACCCTCGGTGCGCGAGTAGCCCGACTCGCACTTGACCGGTTTTATTTATATTGGGGCTTTTAACCCTGAAGTCTGCAAACTGCCTCCGTGGTCAAATGGTTAAGAGCTTTGGCTCTCGACACGGAGGTCGTGGGTTCGATTCCCACGGGAGACACCTAGTGATATGTCACTTTGTGCGTTTTTCCCCAGTTGGTTAGGACAATGCTGGCTGAATCACCTGATTGTCTGAAAAGAAAAATGATTCCGTGCTTCGGATGGCACGTTAAGCCGTTGGTCCCGGCAACTATCTCTGGTTGTAGTCGTTACATAAAAACCACGTCAGAGGCCGTAAGGCGGTCTGAAAAACTCTGACACCAGGGCTCTGCCCACACGATAAGAAAGAAGAACCCTGAGGTTATGTAAGTACGTGAGGTGAATTACATCTATGGCTAGAGGTATTGATTTTTCACTAAACACCAACTAAATCAAATTAAGTAATCACAATGACAAGTAAACTCCCCTCCTCAAACGTTCGCATTCGAACAACAAGCCGTAGGATATAATAATAGCTTCCACATCTGCAGGTACTCATTAAGGGCACGTCAGGGGCGGGGGTACATGACAGGGTACACGTTAAGAGACCACCGAGCCTGGACGACTTATTTATGGTCTTGTGAATGCGGTCGGTGTTACAATACTTGTAATTTACAATACTTATACTTGATGAGATATTGCCTTTAGCTTTTTCACTTTTCCTTGGACTAGTAATGGTAATGTGTGACTGATCATCTAAGGACCAATCGCGCTAATCAAATGTCCACTGAACTGCTACCGAATTTAAACTTTTTGCCCATTCGAAATCGCGCTAACATTAATTTGACAGCAATTTCAGACGTGATTTCTTCTTGTAGGATCGCGCTGGCTTACGGCGAATAACCTGACATGGGGGGTAGGCTTTTCTGTTGGGTTTTCTCCACTTGTAACTCTGATTAGCAGACGGCACAGCTTACCGTAGAACTGTCAAGCACACATGTCTGGCAAAATCATATACATCGACACCACGATGGAACCATTATTTAAGAATAGAAAACATCAAAGATAGCGTTAAAATAGGACAGATTATTTCTTAAATAATCTGTTCCATGTTCTTGTTCTGGTAAGGCGGTCTGAAAAAAACTCTGACACCAGGGCTCTGCCCACACGATAAAAAAAAGAAGATCTTTGGAAAAGGAGACAAAGGAGATGGAAATATTAATTATGTTTTAGTACCGCCTTCGAATAGCCGCCACTATGTTGTCTGGTCAACATTGTTAATAAGTTTTTAGTTATTTATGAAACCCAGTTTCCTCAATAGTTCTGGTCATAAATAAAGCGGCAGATACAGTCACAATTTTAGTAACATTTCCGCCCATTACACTCCAATAAGAAATGTTTCCAATGGGTATAATGAAGCGGTCAGTTGCCGCCGCTGGCGGTCCCGACCTCGCCTGGCTCCGGACAGGTGCGTGTTGGGTTCTGATCCCAATTAGTCAGGGCCGGCCCACCTGGCTGCGTCGCACTCATTCATTTGGGCGCTCTTAGTTAATTATTTAAATTATATTGGAAGGCTTTGTGAATCACGTCGTTTGTAATGTTGTGAAATTGTCTAAGTATGGGGAATTAAAGCTGCTCTTACCGCTGTAAGTATCCGGGAATAATTAAGCCCCCATCATATTATCAGCTGAAAAACCGGTGACACAAAGTAATCTCTTCTGCTTTCGTGTCAGTGGACATGCATGACAATCATTCATGCTGTATTGGAAATATTAGCCAGTCAGCAATTGACATTACTGCTCAGTACCTAACCTAATGAAGGGACATATTGAATCTAAAAAAATCTGATCCTATGGCTACCTTATTCAATGTTAAGACGGCATGAAGCAAGAAGACATCATGGTCAATGGTCATAAGAGGCAGAAATAGTCTTCTTAGTTTTTTACGCGATATTCGCCGAAAATCCAGTGGCACAATGAGGGCCTAAAAACTCGTTGCTCAGTTTGATGGTCTGCTTCACCTCATTTCCTTGGACCACCCTAACTCGACCATCTTGTATTATATTCTATAGTCCGTCGTATGCTAAGTTACTCGTAATATCTAGTTCAGATCACAGATACTAATTACAGTTTAGGACATACGATTTCCTTTTCAATCTAATATCTAAATCGACATTCCAAACATCAAACCGAATAGATTACATGTGCTTGCACGAACACCGACAGCATTAAATTTAATACATTTATTTATCGATAAAATGTGTTTGCAATAAATAGAATTAACTTGTTCAGAAGGAATTTCCCCTTTTCTGGAGGCCCATGTGTTTGTTGCGGCTATGAGATGAGCGGCGTATTCATAGAATTTGGCGGATTCTGGATTCGAATAAGTGTTTTTAGCGTAACGCCAACGATTCCAAATAAAAGTCGCACAAAGAGCTATGAAGTACGCTTTATGGCTTACGTGCGACTATTGCATGTCACGCCATGCTGGGCATATTGCTTGTAGACCGTGTACCCAACGTAGAAATCAGTCGAAGGACTAAAATAGTGAGCGGATTACAAAATTAAAGTCGATGGGACACTTGGCTAGTACGAAAGACGGCCGGTGGACCAAGGCAGTACCGGAATGGTGGCCAAGAGAAGGAAGGTCAGTGGGCAGACCACCCATTCTGTGATCAGACGCGACATTGACTTGCTGGTCGGAGATGGATCAGATCGAACCAATCTAACCGAATCCAACTGCTCGTAATTCTGCACAGGACCTTGCTGAGGAGTGAGAGAAAAAGGAGGCATAATATGCCCTGATGTGGGTTGATGTGGGCTGATTTGATTGATTGATAATGGTCGTGTTTAATCATAATTCGAAATAAATAAATGACGAATAAATGATTATTACAATAAAAAACATTAATCTCCTTTTGGGGCAGCGCAGCGCCGCCGCCGCGCCGGCTAAAAAAGATCGAGATATACCTTTGTTTTTTTTTACCCACTGCATAGAATTCTCAAAGTCAACATAGTTTATTCAATATAGGAGCTTGAAGAACACTTATTAAATGTCTCTTAAATATTCCGTGCTGTAGAGAAGATGCGGCCAGAAACTCTGCAACATAACACGACTTAATAACTAAACAATATGAATTCTTAGCTACCTAAATGAACGCTATTTTCATAGCCACATAAAATCTAGAAAGGCAAAACACGGCGCAATGACATTTAATTCGTTATGTCTGCTCTATTCAGTTTACTACTATTTTATGGACACTCCGTGGTTTGCTTTCATATTTCTATATGGAAGGTAATTACAGTGGTATTTTATTATTTCCTAAATGGTGGTGCGAATGGCTTCCTAAGTATTTAGATTTGTGATTTTACACCAGGGTTTATCATCTTACCTACCCATAGATATATTATAAAAGAACAAGATGCACAATCTCATATAAAATCATTGCAAATTTTTGTCCGAATTGACACATACTTTTTAAACTTTTGCAATAGTAGTATTTTTGAAAGTCACACGTTCAAATAAGCAGTAGAAAATGACAAAATTACTATGGAGATCTTTCGATCATCTTTCTTTCGAATGCTGATTTGAATGTCAGACTTTCAAAAATCGCACCCCGGAACAGAGACAAATGATAAGCCACACAAAATAAGTATGAGTGCTGTAGGTTGATACTAGTACGTGATATTTGACTATTAAACTTAGTCGTATTATGTATGTTTACAGTATTGTTTACAGTCAGAGCGGTAGCGAACGTAGTGATTCCATTCTCTTTGCGGTAGCGCGGTACTGAGGCAAGAGGAGGTACTTTATTTATTCGTAAAGTACCTCATTTGGGTCTGCCATTTTTGAACCGCTGATTGTGTATCTTGTTCTGTAGGTATAATATATCTATGTACCTACCTAACATTACTATTTTAGATTATGGACATATTTTCCCATGAATAAGCATAATAATCATATTATACAGGATGTATGAAACGGGGTGCTTTAGACCATCAAACAACTTTCTCTATGGAGCAAACATCGAAATCGTGAAATAAAAATCAGCTATTCCATACAAGACTGTAATTTTTCTCGACTCAAATGTATGGGACAAGTGCTTTTTTTGCGCTTTCGACATTGGTCCCATAGAAAAAGTTGTTCAGTTTAATGGTCAGGAGTGCAATTTTTGAAAATCACACGTTGAACTCAGCAGTTGAAAATGTATGGAGATACGCATCTTTCTACTGCTGATTTGACTTTCAAAAATCGCACTCCTGATCATCCCCTTAAAAACCGTCAGTATAATTTTTTTTTCTTTTTTCTTTTTTCAATTTCTTAGAGCAAAGTTTTTTTAAAACCGGGTGCTGAGTTTTCCTCCTAGTCCTCTAATATTTTCTTGGAGCTACTACAAACAAAAATTTTTTACTACAATCAACTACATACGAATATCTATTAGAAAAAAATAGTTAAAAAAATTGAAATGTCGAGTGCCAAGTTCACTAAGCTAAGTTTTTCCTCAGCGCGTTCAACATTCATTACCATATTATCGAATGCGACTATTGATTAATAAATGTGGCTAATGATAGGAGACAACGCCTATTAGAGCAATGCTTCATATTATCTGAAAATGTATAACAAAAAGTTTAAACAATAAAACCCGATTGCGTCGATGCTACTCCTTGCGATTATCTATACCTAACAAAACTTAAAGAGAATAAAACCAACCCTTTACCAATCCTAACGCAGCGCAGGCTGCAACTTATCAAGCAAGTTATTCCACTTAAACTTCACGTCTGTTCAACCTCTTGACTAGTTCACATGATTCAATCTCTATAAATCTACACATGAAGCTAGAAGAAAGACCGGACGAAAGACAAATGGTAGTGTAGATCATGGTAGTTCTTATAAATTTTTTCAAACAAAAAATTGAACTTTCGTGCTTTTTCATTACCCCTACTCCTACTTTCTACCATTGCAGCCGTGGTAAATATTTTAAAAGCACCTTATGTACCGTTTTTATTTATGATAAAAGATAAAGTTAGGTCCGATATAGGTACAGGGTGAAATTGATATCATTAGCATACTTTTAAACTAAGAGTCTACCCATCAAACTGAACAACTTTTACTATGGGAGCAAACCTAGGAGCAAACCGATCAGAGCAACAAAAAAATCAGCTGTTCCATACTAAACTGCAGCACTGCCTACTCTACTTAAATGTAAGCAACAGTTGATTTTTTTAGTTGCTCCGATCGGTTTGCTCCCATAGTAAAAGTTGTTCAGTTTGATGGGTAGGGGTAGACAGGGTAGACTCTTAGATTAAAAGTATGCTAATGATATCAATTTCACCCTGTATACGAGAATAGGATCTCGTGCACTCAGTATTACAGAACCCTTGTTAGAAAGAGATACGATTCTCTAGTTTGTCTTCCTTATGAAAGCGTTCGTCACACGAGTGCTCAGTCCGGTCTTCCTAATACATCCATGGTATCAATAAACCATCGTTCCTACGAGCGGGCTTGAAGGAGATGACAGGGTGACAGTTGTATGAACAGTGCCTTCCATCTGGCTTTAGATTTTATGACTAATTTGTGTGGACTGTACTTTGTTGTGAGCCATCAAGTTCGTTGTTAATTGCTTGTCGTGATATTAATGAAGTCTGTTATTGCAGTGATTTAGTACATTTCAGCTGTTGTAAGGTTATGTTATGATGCATGGTCGAACTTTAGAGGATGGGTCAAACCTGGGTCGAAGAATGGGACCAATACTGAAAATGTAATGTTCCATTACATTTGGTCGAATAGGCATTGAAATTTACAAAGTAGTTCAGTTTGATGGTTCAAATTGATATCGCTAGAACCAGTAATCGGATTAATTAATGAAAATTCTAAAATTAATTTTATCACGGGAAAACTATTCAACCGATTTCGATGCGGTTTTCACAGTTCGATAGCCCACGGTCCGATTTAAAAACTGCGATACTTTTACAGAATTACACAAGCTATGTCAGTGTAACAGTTCAATCACCGCTCTGTTAAAAACATCGACGGACACGGTCTTGACAATTTTACACTATGTAATGCAATATTGTATTTTAATTGTACTTTGTACATTTTGCTTTGCTTAAAATATGTGTGTTGTAGAGTTTCTGGCCGCATCTTCTATCAACGGAACACCTTCCGACGCGGTGGTAGAGTCAAAAAATGATGTCAAAAAGCTATCTATATGTATATTATTTTGAATAAAAAAATTTGAATTTTCGAACTCGCATCCTTCAGATCGTCGGAGGTTTTAGATGAGTTTGACACATAAAATTGAAAGCTCGCCGTTGTTTTAATGAAGAATTTAAGGTTGTGACGATGTTTGCGCTTAGTGGATTGCATTGCAGGGCAGTCAGAGGCCTATGAAGGCGGCTTGAGAATTTTCTGACAGCAAGTTGACCACTAACTTGCCTCCAATCTGTACTGGGCTTTTGTGGTGAAGTATGGTCCACTCCCTCTTACCCTTTATTTGTGAGAGGAAGCCTTTGCCCTACAGTGGGATCCTACAGGGTATAACTTAACTTTCTCTTTTTTTAAGTACACAAGCAAGTATTTCACATCTTGAAAATCACAATCAGACATTGACTTACCAACAAATGGACGTAGGGTCCGCACTCAAAAGCGTTCGAACCAAAAGAGCACTAAAACGTAAAAAGAGAACCAATTATGCGACAGTATTCGTTTGATCGGCCGGCGCGCCTTGCCCCTATGCGATGTGAGAGTGGAATGGAAAAGAATTTCAGCAATTTCAATGTTTTTAGTTGGTTTATATTAAGTACTACACGTACTTATGTGTAGTTTAGTCTCGGACACTTTTTTTCGAGAATTTTGTACTTGACCCGGCGTCCATAGTATTCTACGTCAATGAGCATACACAACACTTTCTACACCAAAGTAATTTGGTATTTTTTGATTATTTTTTTAAATAAACAGCTGTTGTACCATCTCATTATAATCTCTCACCAACATTCTTTATAGAATTAACGTGTGTAATCTTGTCCTTAATTTGTTTATTCAAATCTATGGAATGTCCGGAGATGTGTTCTTAAAGCGTTTTTCCCATATCGTTTTCAATATATTTACCCACTTGAAATGTCGATGGTGTTTGAACGGCACTTAGGGCTGCCATCTACAGGTTACAGGGTGACAGGTGTGTTAGGTAGATACAGAGTTTTGTTTCTACGCACAGTCAAAGTCTTGATCAAGATTTTAGCCGGCCATTACGTCTGTTAGCACACCCTTAATTACCTATAAACAATTTCATTCAATAACATTTTTAAAACATGATCTAGAAACTATAAATAATATCTGTGTTTGTGGGGTATTAGATTTTCTTTAAAATATTGGTTAATATTGAAAATAGGATCAAACTTCGTTTTTATGCAGCTCGTTCAGAGGCGCCCTCCTGACGGATATGTTCTCTAGTAAGTAGAACATCGCTAGTCTTCTAAACAACACGGTAAAAGATTAAAGAAAGAAAGTTGATCAGTTTGATGGTTCGGTCATCCCCTTTAAGAGGGGGTGATACCTATTTTGTCTGTTTTCGAACCGATTTTTAATAACCAAATTATTACATTTAATATAAATAGTTCACATAACAGTGTAGATATGTTCTTTCTGCAGGGCATCTAACTGTAACTTCTTCAGGCTAGATTCTGGTACTTTAAATGTGACTAGATAATTTGTGTGACATTGTCCAAGATATTTATTTAACTGTTAAAAACACGATTCTATTAAATTTTCTCGATAGAAAGAGGAGCAAAGTAAGTTCGATTTCAGATTTATAACAAGTTTTACAAGAATCACCCTACACCATTTCTTCTGAATATACCATCATTTGGAAGGTAAATAATTATAGCAGGGCTTCTACCCAATGGATTTTTCCCCAAACACCCAAGAGCAAAGATATCGATGAAAAATACGTTTTTTTGCGATCTTGCTTTCAATTGAAGCGGGATGGCTAATTGCAAAAGTTTGCTTGTTAGAAAGAGAGGCTTGCTCTACTAACACATAGCCTTAAAACTGTCAGCATAATAAGAAGGACCCTATAGGCAAGCCTACGGCCGTAATATGGCAGCGTGATATTGAGCTATCGCGCGTTAGCTCTCTTTCTATTTGCGCGACTTCTGGACGGGGTGGCAACCCTGTTATTTGATAAAGGTACTTGCATTAATAAGTTATCGGTAGAGAAGGTCAAGGTTATATGAGATGTGATTGAATTAATCGTCTACCTTATCTTAGTTGGATAAAGATAACACAAAAGTGTTTAAATAGCGTCGCATTCTTTCTCGGATCCACCATGTCTCTCCTTAGGAATTATTTAGGTGGTAGCTGAAGGAAATAAGTACATATTTGTATCTTGATGGAAGGGGCTATAAATACTCATGCTTCTTCTTATTTCGTCTCAGCATGAGCTAAATCGCACAACAATTTACTGATGCTGTAGTTTAAAGATTAGCCAGTCAGCAGTGGTCGTATCGAGGCTCACTGCCCAGAGTGTGCCGGACAAACTCTGATTTCGTCACCCGGGGAGGCTCTTTCCTTGCACCTTGCACACTCAATTATTCATGCTGCGCGCGATAATCTCGCGCCTTTTATCTCGTTCGTCCGGAGGATGCAGGTTCGGTGTCAGAACATACTTGAGACTAGTGAAAAGAAAACTATGTCTTGTTCACTCAACCAGCTCACTTGTATTCGAAACACCAGTGCATCCGTCTTTGTAATGAGTTCATGGAAATACCACTAAATGGTCATCCAAAGAATGACGGGACGTTGCCGCTGCTTAATTTCACACCACAAGCGCTACTGTACTGCCCTGGTATTTTACCTTTAAGTAACAAGTTCCTCATTGCATTCTAACCATTACCTTTCTTCCTCAGGTCGAGCGCTCCTAGATCGGCTCAGCAGCACAACAGTAGGCGAGGTCACAATGACGAGCGGAGCGGGCGATCTGCTCCCCGCTCCGCTAGACGTGGCGCCCTACGCGACAGTCGAAGCAAACGCGACCTGCGGACACGAAGGCGCCGAGGAGTACTGTCGCGACACGCCTGGCAAGTGAGTGTGAATTTTACTACTAAATATGTCGACCCAAGTGGGCTGCTCCCCGCTCCGCTAGACGTGGCTCTCTACGAAGCTGAGAGCACAACTTTGTTCTTCTTTTGCAGCAAATCATAGGATAAAGGTCGGTCAATCTTGTGGACTGACCCAAGCTGGGCTTTCCGGTACGCGGTCGCCATTCGAGAATTTTTCGGTTCCATCGGCAATCGGTTCTGCGAGCAATGTGCCCCGCCTACTGGTGCTTAGTTTTAGTTTAGCTTTAGTTCTTTGGGATATATATGTCAACTATTCTGGTTTTTCTGCGGATCTCTTCATTTCTGATTCGATCTCGCAGGGAAACCCCGAGCATAGCATTCTCCATAGCCCTTTGGGTGACTTTCAGCTTTTTAATGAGGCCTTGAGTGAGCGACCATATCTCTGTTCCATGTGTCATCACTGGCAACACACAGGGCGAAGACTTTCGTTAAGACACTGCGGTATTTAAATGATACAACATTTTAATTTATTATAAATTATTATAATCCTTCTTGTACTCTTAGGGTCAGCGCACACCCAGCGTAGAACTGCTCGCGCATGCTCGAGCATGTTCTTTGCAGTCGCGCACACCTAGCGGCGAAATCTCCCGTGTTGCTACAGTTGACAGTGAATTTTGCAGTTGTGTTTACAATATTTTAAAGTAAAGACGTGCGATAAGAGCAATTTTAAAGTATGGTGGACTGGGATTTGGTAATTTTTGGGCTACTATAGAGCGTTATATTATATTATAATACCGTTTTTACTATAGAGCGTGAAGAAAAATCGTTGATAAAAACTAGTTTCTTGTTGAAAACCCCCCTTAATTTTTAACTTTTTGACATTTTTATTATTTGTTAACAAATCCGCCGTAATAACGCATAATCTCTCATCAACTATCTAGCTATTACTGTTCAAAAGTTACAGCCCTAAATATGTAGGACAGACGGACGGACGGACGGACAGACGGACAGACAGACGGACGGACGGACGGACGGACGGACGGACGGACGGACGGACGGACAACGTAGGCTTATTAATAGGGTCCCGTTTTCACCCTTTGGGTACGGAACCCTAAAAATCAATGTTATTTTAGATTTTCCGTGTATTTTCGATAAGGGGTAGATTATTATTTATTATCTGTAGGTAGGCAACTAGGTACTAAATTTCCCTTTTCGGGCTTAGCTGATAAAAAAGATGTTAGAGCTAGCCCGAAAAATGACGGGGTGGCAACACTGACGACGGATCGCAAGCATCGACACGCGCGTATGCTCGAGCATGCGCGAGCATCCGCGCGCATGCTCGCGACTGCTCCCGTCGCCGCGAGGAGCATACGCGAGCATACTCGAACAGACGCTGAAGGGATTTAATCACTTGCAAGCTATTTTCAACCTTATTTCAATGGGAATAGAGTTCATTATCAACTGAATCAATGAAATTTGCTCGCGCCTGCTCGAACAGTTTAACGCTAGGTGTGCGCTGACCCTTATTCTTTTCGCATCTTAATTCCATCGTTTCCCCTCAGGCGCGGTGTTGTCTGCGACGTATGTGAGGGTACAGACGGGTCCTCAACACGGCGGCATCCAGCGTCGCACGCCATAGACGGAGACACCAGCACCTGGTGGCAGAGCCCGACTCTGGCTGCTGGGGAGTTCCAGCACGTCGAACTGGTCGCTACGTTACCTGATGTAAGTTGTTTGTTGGTTGTACTTGTACTTGTACATACATCTAAACTATTATAAAACTGTAACAGAAATGTGTCTGTACATTGAAGATATTTACAAAAAAAAATTACGATATGGTTTTTACCTGTCCCTGATACCAAATCACCAATTTTTGGATTTTTTGTCTGTCTGTTTGTTTGGGTGTTTGTTTGTTCGAGTAACTCGCAAAAACTACTGAACCGATTTTGATGAAACTTTTTTTGTTTGATAGCTTATCATCTGACTTAAAATCTGGTATATAATTTATGCGGACGAAGTCGCGGGAAAAAGCTCGTGTATATTAATGTCAGTTATGTGCTGTATTTTGACTGATTTATATCGTTGTGCAAATCCAAATTATTCTTTAATCGTCAATAAAAAACGTGAGATCAAAAAAGTCTACACCGAGATTGCGGATCCCTTCAGTTGGATCGATATCCAAAGTGTCTAAGCCTTGATGCAATGACATCAACTAACGCCATAACTCCCATTAACAGCAACAACCTGTAATCAGCGTCAGACTAATATGATCAAGTCGCAAACACGTCGTTTTATATCCAACTAGGATATTATCATAAATCACTAAGTAGGGAAAACTGTAGAGGTGTCAAAGCGAAAAATTGCTTACAAAACCATGGTCGAAACGACTTTCGTCAATTTGCTTTTTCGTTGAGTTCTATTGTCGTCAATTCCATGTGTCGTATTTTGTAACAAACGGATTACTACAGCTACGTACTGTTAGCGGAAATGTGGTTTTTGGCAGACCCCCCCCCTGCGTGCTCTATGGGTCAACCCTTTGCCTACACCCGGAAGCTGTCAATACTGACAGCTGTCACCCTGTCACCCTCTCCCCGCGCTACGGACGAGTCGCGTACGCCGATCCGATAGTTTTAATATAATAATTGAGGAAAAGTCTATTAAAATGTATATTTGCCAGTATCCAGAGAGTGTCAGTCTTATAGTACAAAAAAAAAAACATCGTCCCTGTTAATTTTTTACTTACCTATTGAATTGGGTATTGTAATTAGATTAACTTTACTAACACTAGCTTTTTTTCCCGCACAAAACGACAATCTCCTAAACACTGTAAGTATATGCGCAAAATGTCGAAACAAATGATGTCGATGAATGATGAAATGAGGTTCAAACAAAAGCGTTAGGGCTTAGTTTGGATTAACATTTAGGCTGTATTTCATCGCAATCAGTTCATTCAATCTAAAGTTATGACTATTTAAATTCAGATGTCTGCGCGTACGAAGTCGCGGGCGCCGCTAGTATCTAACAAGTCTCAGAGTAATTATTTAATATACTACCTACTTATCGTTGTCCTCCACCATCTATTTTCTTGGTGCCATAATCATCGACATACGCCATTTCTAAATTTTTCCTTGCTATGATAAACACTTCCGCGAGCCGGCGCGGGCGCTCCGTGTGTCGCAAGTGCTACCTTTTTAGGCGCTCGCGCAGACTCGCCCACGCCCCGTCTGACCCCAAAGGGCGTGCTCAGTTTTGTAGCGTAAAATTTACACGAAAAATAGCGTTGGTTCATATTTAAACATAATAGTCATGTTGTCATTGATTAATATAGAAAAAGACAGACATCTGACAAGATTTTCAGAAAAAAAAATCTCTGCCGTACTTATCCGTACCATGAGTTTACACTGTAGTAAATTACAGTAAAACTACTGTAGTGAACTGCAGTTTTTGTACTGAATTTCGTACAGCGCTCCTAGTGGTTACGTTGAGAACTAATTCAGTCATACAAAATTTTCGCCGCAACTACAGTAGTGACGTACAGTGAAAGGCCGTGGTAGGCCTACTGACTGCAGAGAAGGCTGCAGTAATCGTATTTTTTTGACGTTGAGTTGTATACGGAAGTGTTTTCTAATAATGACTTCAACTTTTAACTTATTGTAATATTATGTTTTCGGAAGAGGCGCGGGCGGTAGAAATGGTAAGCAAGAGTGCAGTAAGGGTGGTCAATCGTTATGTAGATAGAGCTCGTCACAAGGATTTCAAAAATGATGGTGCTCAATTTTTCCAAAAAATACTTACTGCAGTCTTGATAAGCATTGAAGGTTTTTGATGTGGATGCATATGAGATGAGTAGGTACTACCGATTTGTATGCAAGTCATGGATGTTTGTATCTATCTAGTACCTAGTACCTACTTATACAGGGTGAAATTGATATCATTAGCATCGTTTTAAACTAACGAGTCTACCCATCAAACTGAACAACTTTTACTATGGGAGCAATCCAATCGGAGCACAAAAAAAATCTGCTGTTACATACATTTGAGTCGAGTCGGCATGGCACGGCGGCACTGTAGTTTATTTTTTTTACTCTGATCGGTTTGCTCCCATAGTAAAAGTTGTTCAGATTGATGGGTAGACTCTTAGTTTAAAAGGATGCTAATGATATTAATTTCACCTTGTATATGTCTGTATATCTACTTATGTTAAGTATTGTCAAATCGTTGTCTAGTCGTCCTAATACAAGTCCGAGATAAATTCGGATACCTACTTTGATTGGAAGTAGAGAATCTGTGTGACGATGCTGTCCAAAATATTTAATTTAGTACCTATGTAAAAATATTTGACCCAGCCGCTCTCAAAGTCACCCCAACCTTAGTTGTAATATGGCGCTAGTTAGTGACTATTATTCATAACTCTATGCTCGTTATAATAATATTACCATGACGAATGTTGCGCCGCCGTTTGATGCCCAACATGGCGGCTACTGGACTTGCTAATAGTTTATTACCTGTTAAGGTGTTTGGTTTCTTTTGCAACAATAATAAATGAAAACTCTTTTTTATAAAGAACACTACAATAATTATTATACAATTTATTGCTTTCAATGTGGTTGAAACTATGGGTTGGTTCATGGCCATGGGGTTAACTTGGTCGGGGCACAGACAGATTAATAATAAGTTACTAGTCTGGGGTCTTAACTATCCGATTTAATGGGGTAGGTATCCAATCGACATGGTATTTTCACAACAGGATGCCAAACATGATGAATTGAAAGCCGACCACCAGCGGCTAACAGGGTGTAACAAAACACCCTAGTAATATCTACTTAAGGGGTGCTTCAGAACATCAAACTGAACAACTTCACAATGGAGACAACTTCGAAATCACACTGGAATCACACTCCAGCTGTAACTACTTCTCATTGCCGCTACTCGACGCCAGATGGCGCTAAACTCCTTCATCAGATACATTTATTTCACTTCGAGTTATTAGTTTGATTTATATGTCCTAAAATTGGATTTCACTTCACCGCAAAGATAATTTGTTTGCAATTTATATTCCCTTAAACACCATAGCGGTTTCACTGATGTTTCGAAGGAATTAATAATTACAAACTGTTATAAGGTATAATTGCCATGATTAACGCAGATGTAATACCTAATTCCTTAATCGCTACTTTCAGATATTCTTTAAGAGTCCTTTAACCGTTCAGTGGCGCCCTAATCACAATATTAAAAGGGCTATCACAGTCCAGTGGCGCCCTCATCACATTAAAAAGATTTCTCAATAAAGAAAGCCTAAATTAAAAAAGTAATCAACACGAACACTACTAAAGCCTTCAAGCCATTGTTATACAATAATTTTATAGGTTCTAAACATTACACTTTTAGACAATTGCGAATAAAAACAAAAGCGGCCGTTTTTTCTTTTTTCAAAATTTGTATGTTTGTTGTACCTTTAAAAAACCTATGAAAGTATTCTGTGAAAATAGCTTGAAGGCTTTTGTAGTGTTCGTGTTGATTACTTTTTTAAATTAGGCTTTCTTTATTGAGAAATCTTTTTTAATGTGATGAGGGCGCCACTGAACTGCGATAAAGATTTCACAATAGGTAATGAAAACATAAAATGAAAAATTGCTCTAAAAATAACACAAGTCAAGTATTATCATTATCAACAAGTTATCAACCTCAATAAGTCTAGCAAAACAGACTTAATACGCAATTTGAATGTTTACAACTAGGTAGGTAGAGTGACTCAGAATTCATTTCCTTTTCATTATTTATTAGTTTTATTACACACTTTTACTCTCTAGATAACTTATCTGTCAACTAATCTCCTACCTACTACCTACATGATACCAACAAGCGCATAAAAAACGAAAAGGTAGCTGCACCACTTAACTCTATCGATAAATAAGGGGGTAGTCGATAAATTACAATGCCGTGCCTTTTGTAAAAACGACGATAATAAGAGATACCTGGAGTGCAATTTTTGAATCTCATACGTTGAACTCAGCAGTTGAAAATGTCAAAATTACTGTGGAGATAGGCATCTTTCTACTGCTGATTTTACTTTCAAAAATCGCAGTCCTATAGTATGATTTTTGAAAGTCTAATCAGCAGTCGAAAGATATCATATACCTAGCTGAGATAAGCATATCTTCACAGTAATTTTGAGATTTTCAACTGCTAAACTCAGTGAAAGAGATTCAAAAATCGCACTCCTGGTCCTGTACCCGAGCTTTCGATTTTCAATATAAACGCCCTCGGTTCACGTAGTATGTAAACGTTCCCGGTAAGTAATGAACAAGCCTGTACCTGGTTTGACCGATTTTCAGTGTAACAGTGGCTCAAAGATTTCCATGAACCTGCATGTTTTAACGGAAATCTAACAAACCACAGGCACAGAGATTAGTATCTAGATCATGTTTAAATAATTTCCATTGATATTAAATTGGTTAATATTCAAAATAGGATCTAACTTCGTTTGTATGTAGCGCGCCGGCGGCGCGGCGCAGGCGCACATATTTTACATAATTTAGTTTAGAACGCAGAGGAAATGAGCAATGAACAATATATTTCCCTTATAACTATGCAACCCATAACCAGTATAATAACCCCTAAAGCCTAAACATCTCATAGGAACGTACTATCAAATTCAAAACAATAAATTGTAACTAACAATAGGACGTCTCGGCCGCAAAGGGGGCAAATAGCATCGGATAATAGGTCCCTGATAACGATCGCTATTATATCGAGTGGACAACGTAATGGAGCTGCGGGGCGCCCGATAAATCAGGTTGTGGCTTTATTATATTGAAAAAACTAGCTGTGCTCTCCACTACGTACAACCCGCGCGAATTAACTAGGCACCTGGCTCGCACGTGGCTCGGAATTTGACACCCCTCCTGCTACCCCCCCGCGGGACCCCGCCGTCGCTGTGCGAGGCCGTAGCATAGCATTTCAGTTACTGTTGCACGTGTCCCTGCGCTTTAGCATTTTCGAGTTATTCTTTCAGAGTTTTCAACGTTTTTTATTCCGAGCCACGTGCGAGCCAGGTGCCAAGTTAATTCGCCCGTGTTTTAATAGTATGCGCAGACCTAAGAGCAAGGATCTCCTTTATTCTAAAGCCTAGAGGGAGCCATACCATTGCAAGAATGTCCACTTTTTTGATGTTTTTGTTTGAGTGTGTGGTGTCAAGTAGTATAGACAAAAGAGACCAAAGAAGACCAAAGTGACCTTTGCTCTCATGTTTACGGTCACTTTTCACACACACTCGCACCAAAGCGACATGTGAAAAGTGGACAGCTGCATAAACAAAGATCTATAGTTCCGTCTCCTTCTACTATTAAAGGTACGTCATAAGACAAAAGAAACTAACTACAATCGTAAATTGATGCGGTCTCTTTGCTTTAGAATAAAGGAGATCCTTGCTCTTAGGCGCAGACCAATGAATGAATACGTTATGATAATGACATACCTATATTTTTAATTTAAACCTCAAGGTAAAAGCAGGTCTTATCGTGCAACTACCCGATTCAATTGGTATTAAATGAACAAGATTGTTTTTTGGTAGTTCTTAGAGTTTCTGTTTCTTAATGTTTAGAAGTGAATTTCAGACTATAATTATGATGATCATTGATCACAGAAACAAAATAACACTTAAAAATTTCCTACCTACAGTCATAATACGTAATCGATCTTGAGGCTTCCCTGCTGGGTAATTCAGTCATTACGTAGGGCTAAGCAAGCCCAACATAGGCCTCGATTCGGACTGTGCCACGACTTAACTTAACTAAATTTATTCCTATCACTTTCTAAAATAAGATTAAGAAAAGAGACAGAAAAACAACAGCTGACTTTAGTGCTGTCAAAGTGACGTTAAACGCCCAAAAACGCTTTAAATAAGATGGCGTACATTATGATGGCATCTTATTTTGGGCGTGTAACGTCACTTTGACAGCACTAAAGTCAGGTGTTGGCTTTCTGTCTCTTTTCTTAATCTTATTTTAGAAAGTGACAGGAATAAATTTAGTAAAGTCGTGGCACAGTCCGAATCGGTACCATAGTCTCATACATTACCGTGTGGTGGTATATCGAGTCCCACCTTTATTGATTAAAAAAATTAGGACATTCTCAGGTCCACTTTTTTTTTCTCCAAGTTGAAATGGCATGTCGAAAAGATTTGTATTTATAATTATAATTACCCATTAATTCATTACAGATAACCAATTAAATTGAACGAAAGGTTAAACAAATTAAATCCAAAGATTTGTATCGGAAGAGAAATGAGGCCGGTTCGTGTTTTAAACGCATAAATTAACCCTTATCTCTTTGAGTTAAAGGACTGTCGAAAGTTTAGTTAGTGGCTGTGATCAAAATACGTTTAATGTCAATTGTGAAAGTACAAATGCTATGTACTGTATGTACCTAGTTAAGTTTAATTACAAATAAAGAACCCCAAAGATAAAAAACAAAGATTAAAAAGAAAAAAAAACTTATTACAAGTAGGTACTTGTAATATACTTGTAATATATAACGACCAAGGGATCTACCGGAGGATGGGCAGCAGCATCCTTTTAGCACACACATTCAATCCAACTGCGATCGCCAACCCGCCTGCCAAGCGTGGCGATTATGACAAATCCCCCCATTTTGGGGGAGGCCTATGTCCAGCAGTGGACGTCTATCGGCTGATATGATGATGATGACTTGTAATATAATTGACTCTGACTATACTACTATACTACTATCTGGGAATATAGTCGTGAGCATACACATGCAAAAAGAAAAAAAAAAATTTGGACACCCTTTACTTGTGATTTAATTCTCTTAGGGCCGTATCACACAAGCAATTTTAGAGCGTAGAAGTTAACGAACGATATCGCCGCGATATTTCTGAAATCAATCAGTGTCGCGGCGATAACGCTTATGTTGCGATTTGGCATACATTGCTAGCTTTGATCGCTACACTTTAGAAATAGAGAGAATAAATCAGGCAATGTATGCTGAAATCAGGTTCGAGGGAATTTTCCTGTGCTTACAATCGCGGCGGTGCAGTTATAGTTGCGACGTTGTTGCGCTGCAGTTGACGCTCAAAAATAGGCTTCCGGTACGTTTCAACCTAATCCCAAATTACCCGACACGTCAATCCAACCGAATCCTAAATTCACGACCGTGTACCCGGTACTCGGTGGTCAAAAATCTTGATACAACCACCAATCAAAATTAATGTTGGATTTCAGTCATTCTAAGAATTATTGATCAATTTTTACTAGGCCATTTGAATTTCAGTCAATATAGGAAATAGACGATTTGGGTTTTGGTTGTACCCTAAAAAATAGCTTGTTTGAAGATATAAGTAATGCGTCGGGGACCGCAGATGACTGCCGAATAAAAAACAATTGTCATTTTAGTGTGGTCCTTGTCGCTATAATTGACCTAGATCTTCTTAGACCCTAGGTGAAGGCATCCACGATTCGACACGCACGAAGTCGCGAACAGAAGCTATTCCATTCAATAAAAAAAAAAATGCCTGCCATCAATGCTGCCATCTTGTTTATGTGATTTTGCCGATGTCTAGTTTATACAACGTGTTAATGAATTAACGCAAAACCTCATACACCCCCACTGATTTATATCAAAATAATTAGATTGGAACAATAATTTCATTATTTTTGTAGTTAAAATTTAAAGTTATTCACATTTTAAGTTTTGAGGCAAAAATGATTTTTTATCGTTTCAGCAATGAATGAAGGCGCTAACGTACTCATGGATACATTTTTATAATCTTGTTTTGGTAGTAAGTAGGGTGGGTGTGCCCGTGGGGTGGGTTGACATCGGGTTCAGTAAATTAAAAATTTTACCAATAAATTATTTAATATTTTGAAAAAAATTACCCATGTTGAAACCATGATAATTCGATTCTGCTCTCGATTCTAATCAAACTACTTTCTAGTTTTGCGTTAATTCATTAACACGTTGTATAGCAAGAGCACAGCAAGAGTGCTTGACGTTGTAGGTTAGTTTATGTAGTTTGGTGACTTCAAGGATTGTTTTTTGAAAAGATCACTAGTCTTGAGCCACCACTGGAGCCTTGTAGGCCCGGGAGGGGCAACCAACAATCGACGAGCGACACGACTACCCAACAGGCAGAACTACAACAACGCGACTCCCGACAGAAGCTAGTCACAACTATTATCAATTTGGCAGTGTTTATTGTACGTAGCCCGGACCTACAATACAATCGCTATCTTCGCCACTTCAGATAACCTGATGGATGGACGTTATCGCTTCGCAGATGGTATACATGAAAATAGCAGTACAAATTTTGCCTTAGAAAAGTTAGAAAGTACGGTTATTAATATCACTGAAATATTTATGTACCTACCTATTGTATGCCTCATTGGTAGATTTATAGAATACGCGTTCTAAGTACCTACTTGAAGGTGTAGCATTTGCAGACCATGAAACTATACAACTTTATCTAGAGGAACAATATCGAAAACGCGAAAATTTTGATCGAAGATTTTGGGTCTCATACAATACCAAGAAGGTTGTAAGGTACATGCATGCATATCTACGGATCAAGTAGGTTTGCAGCTTAGACAATTTATATAGGGACGAGTTACGCGTGTCATTCTACTAAGAAACATTTCTGCCACTTTTTGCGGGGGGCGAGGTAACATGAAATCCGCAACTTTGGATTTTATTCCCCATAAGTTTAGATTCTAATTTTTAATGTTAAAAATCATGAGAAGTTGTCTCGTGTGAACCCCAAACGTTCTAAGTTCAAAATTATTGTTTCGCTATTATAGGCTGTCTCGTTTAGTGATAAGATATAAAATTGGGTGTAAATGTACAAGATCAATTGTTCTTATACCGTGGCAGAGGGGAAATGCTACCGCAAGGCGAGTCCCTATATAAATTGTCTAAGGTTTGCAGTTTTGAATGGAAAATATGTTTTTTTTTTATCGCGATTTCGACGTCGGTCCCATATACAGGTAAACAGTTGCATTACTTTAAGGGGTGATTCTGATTGCACTCATGATACTGAACAACTTTCCCTAAGTAACCTATAGAAAATTCGTAAAAGAAAATTTCGACTTTTCATACAAATGTTCGATCAGCTGACATAATTATGATTGTCTATTCATATTCAAAAAAAATTTTACGTATTTCCTATAGGCTTCTTAGGTAAAGTTGTTCAGTAGGTATCATGGGTACAATCACCAGTAATGCAACTGTTTACCATAACACCCCATAGAAAGTTATTCTGTTTGCTGGTCTGAAGCTCTCCTAAGATAGGTAACGTATTAAATTTAACACTCTGTATTTAATTTCATTCATTTAAAAAGTATTCATTCATTTCATTCATGTAAAAATTCGTAACCTAATTTCTTTACAGGAAAAGAGACTAATTAATGCTCACGCGCATACGATAAATTGAGCATGATCATCGATCAGTTAAGAGATAGCAGCCCGCCATCATTCAGGGTATCTTGATGCCTGATACCATCACTGATGGGTGTGATGTATTGTAATCATAATTATTATGAACCACCGACCCGTACCTTCGCCTGGCTGTAATCTATTATCTACACTATTATAAAACTGTACAGTAGTACCTACCAGATTTATAAGACCCCCGATGTGCCTGCGCAGTTGACAAAGGACATCCGGCACATATTACCAAAAATGTATAACCGTAGGTACTTCTATTTTTATTATGGACTATAAACACACACTAGAAACTAACTGTTTATTTTATAATGATTTATTAGTTTTTATCATTTTTATATGTATAAAAAAATCATTGTGCTTGCATCACCTCCTACTAAACAACATTGACAGCCATTTTGGGGTTGCTGCTTTTTTATAATTTACTAGCGGCCCGTCCCGGCTTCGCACGGGTGGACGTCTAATCTTTTCTAGCAATAAATATAGCCTATGTTACTCAAGGTGAATGCAGCTTTCTAATGGTGAAAGAATTTTTTAAATCGGCCCAGTACTTTTTGAGCCTATTCATTACAAACATACAAACATACAAAAATAGGTACAAATCTTTCCTCTTTATAATATTAGTGTAGATTATTAATAAATGACTAAATAACTCGTTAAATAAAAATAAATGATACAATCTGAGTCGTTTTTATAAAACCCATAATTTATTACACATTTGACTTCAGTCTAAACTTCTATACATTTTAAGGTATTTTTTCAAGGGAGAGCGGCGGGCGGTTGTCCTTTAATAGCGCGCTATATTGACCAATCAGGATGTACCACCTTCCCTTGCCACAATTGGCTAATTGTTTTCGCGATCTTTTCGCTGCTATCCGACTGCACCTTTTGAATTGCCCTTTGATTACTAAACAACTTCGGGTTTTGCCGTTGGACTCTGGCAAACGAAGATTGACGATTGTATCACGTCTTTTATCTCGATCGTTCGCGCGCAAATAGAAAGAAAGCGAAGGTGTGATAGCGCTGTATCACGGAGGCATGCTACCCATGCTGGTCGTACTCAAAAGTGATGACTCCGTAATGACAGTCGGTCAGTTTGATGGTCCCCATTTAACATGTTATGCATTTAATTGTACACTCTGTATACTTATATCGTACATGTAGTCATTTAATTTCGCACACAGAGGCGAGTTCAGAGTTTAGTACCACACTACAGTATTATGAAAGAGTACGGTACCTACTACATACAATACGGACAATCACTGCCCTACAAGAAATTTTACCTCACCCCCTCGTGGAAGACTAAAGGAAGACAACAGTGGGCAATGGTTTCGTCCTCTCTCTCACTCAGTATCGCACATGACTCCTCTTATCAGTACGAGCTCGTTTGTATGAAGTGTCCAAGGTGTACTCAGAAAACAGAACAAACTTATTGAGGTCCAAGATTTAATCTTTGTTAAGGTCTAGTGAAGTGAAGACTTTGTTATGGAAACCATCATCAACACGAAATAATTCAAGATAGATTCGAGAACTTTATTTGTTTATTTTAGAAAGTAAAGTAATTATGAGTTAACTAATTTTTAACGTCAATGTATAGAATTGATTGCGATAATTTCTACACAAATGACGATTATATTACCAGGAGTGCGATTTTTGAATCTCATTTGCTGAGTTCAGCAGTTGTAAATGCCAAAATTTTTCTACTTATGATTTGACTTTCAAAAATCATACTACAGGAGTGCTATTTTTTAAAGTCAAATCAGTAGTAGAAAGTTGCGTATCTCCATATATTTTCAAATGCTGTTCAAAGTATGAAATTCAAAAATCGCACTCCTGTTAATGGAACCCAAAAGGTAATAGAAAATGGTAAATCGTTTTCACTTAATAATAGATGCGAGGACGCTATACCAGAAAACACATAGCTCAAAATATTCAAACAGAAGGGCGGCTTCACACAACGAGCGAAACGGGAGCCCCCACACCACACATGCATGGATCCGTACGTACGGCTATCTCAGGTCAAGTCATACCAACACCCCATTCGCTCGTTGGGTGAAGCCTTCCCTCTATTTGATTATTTTGCGCTCTTACTCTAGCTACATATAGCCTTATTACGTAAAACACTTAAAAGTAAATCAAATCAGATAAAAAAAATTTATTAAGCATTTAATTAAACTTACAATCGCTGATTTTAAGTAATCGTGAACCGATATTTATCAGTTAATTTCTTTTGAACCATTCGGTCTCTAAAGTAATTTTTGATGTTGAAAATTCAACCAAATATGCGTCACGTGATTTATGGACGCCCCTAACCAAACTTATAAAAGCGGGAATGCTGTAGGGCCTACATTGTAGGCTGTATCAGGGACACAGCCGCAGTGCATTAGCTTACGTGAAACGTCTTGTACCGAGTAATGGCTTCTATGGTAATAAAATGATGATGTCCTTGACGTATCCGTCCACGGCGACACCCTGGGCACAGATTATTTAATAGTTACTACCGTAACCCTGGGCCAAACCACTGCTGGTAGGTCTACAGGGTGTAACAAAACACCCTAGTAATACTTAAGGGAGTGCTTCAGACCATCAAACTGAACAACTTTCACTATGGAGCCAAAATCGAAATCGCGAAAAAAAATCAGCTCTTTAATACAAAACTGCAGTACCGTCTCGACTCAAATGTATGGGACGGCAGATTTTTTAAATAATTTTTTCTCGATGTTGGCCCATAGTGAAAGTTGTTCAGATTGATGGTCTGAAGCACCCCCTTAAGTATTACTAGGGTGTTTTGTTACACCCTCTTCGATCTTGTCATAACATCATATTATGGTTTTTGCAACTTCAAAAAGTATTTAAGAATCTCCCAGAGTCTCTCGTATCTCGCTACAATTCCATAAAGAACACAGTTTTATAATGGCATAAACTAATCACAAATTAAATCGCTAATAAGTACGATATATTAGATTAGAAATCAATATCACAAACCTAAAATAACCATGAACTCGAACAACATTAATTATATAATATAATTAATTTTGTGAAATCAATAGCCATACATTACAAGCATAATTATTACGTTTCATATTAGATAAGTCACAACACAAATTAATCTTATCAACGTTGTCGTCAAGATACAAAATGTATGATCCGAATAATGATCGATAAGAATAGGGTTAATAATACCTAATTAATAGTTGTAACTCCAAAGTATCGGATTGCGACAATTCGAGCAGCAATTGTTTTTATATTACCTGCGCTGCACCTGCGCAAATAAACACTAGAATCGGCTAAATAAAAAAATAGAGAAAGTTTTTTTTTCAGGATCGCGATGTTTGCTCCATAGAGAAAGTTGTTCAGTTTGATGGTAATAAGCACCCTTTTCTATCGCGTATGTAAATTTACATCTTGAACACAGGTTTATTAGTTAGTGCGGAAACTTTAACCATGCATTCTACCAAACTGAACAACTTTTACTACGGAGCCGACTTCGAAATCACGAATGAAATAATCGGCTTTTCCAAAACGGCAATTTACCTACTCGACTAAAATTAAATAGGTATATGGAACAGCAGTTTTTTTTCGTGTTTCTATACAGGGTGAAATTGATATCATTAGCATCCTTTTAAACTAAGAGTCTACCCATCAAACTAAACAACTTTTACTATGGGAGCAAACCGATCTGAGCAACTAAAAAATCAGCTGTTGCATACATTTGGGTCGAGTAGGCGTTGCAGTTTAGTATGGAACAGCAGATTTTTTTGTTGCTCCGATCGGTTTGCTCCCATAGTAAAAGTTGTTCAGTTTGATGGGTAGACTCTTAGTTTAAAAGGATGCTAATGATATCAATTTCACCCTGTAGATGGCTCAGTAGCTAAAGTCGATCAGTTTGACAGGTAGAATGCAAGGATAAAGTTTCCGCACTGACAAAACATTTGCCCTGTACCTATGTGTATGTACCTAGTTGTTCTATTCTTGCTTTCAGTCAATTCCATCCTTACGTACGTACGTACAAACAATATCAGAGGTCTTATTGTGTAACTACTACCCCATTCAATCACTCGAAAAAAGAACTTTTTTGGCAGTTCTTAGCGATTCCGCTTCTCAATATTTAAGTAACTAATTTCAGACTTTTAGACAATGGAATGGATATGAAGATCACGAAAACAAAACAATAGTTATCAATTTGCTATAAGTAGTACAGTTATAATACTTTACCGATCTTGGAATCGGAAACATTACACAATAGTCCTACATGTTTTGCAAACGTCTAATAAACATGTACAATGGTAGCTCACTATCAGAACCTCAACAGTTCCAATAAAAAAACAAAATATATTTAACACTAATACCTATCAACCTCAGGCGGGCACTGTCCGGAAGATGTCGCTGATATCCTTGTCAGACACGAAGGCGATAGTCACTCCCAGGCCGATGACAGCACCCAGCAGTATCCCCACCGTGACGGCCAGTATTTGCTGCCCGTATGACCACTTCGAACATGTCCAGTATTGCTCTCTGATCACACTGCAATTGACAAAAATATTATTCGTACCGGTTTTAGTGTAGATTTTGGGCCCAACTGGATGCAGATGGCGAGAGGAACATCATGCGTATGTAAAGTCTACCAATCCGCATTGGGCACGCGGGGTAGACTAATGCCCATACACCCTCTCTGAGGGTAGGTCTGTGCCAAAGAGTAATATAAGTATATTAGAAAAGAGAGCCCACTCGTGGCAACATTATGCATCCACCTTATGTCAAATTGAAGGCTAGCTAGCGCCATCTGTGTTTCTCTGAAAATAATTCTACCTATACTATACATACCTACTTATATATAATACTTATATACTCATACCGTTGTTTGAATGCTAGCTTTCGTTCAATCCCGCACCGATCGAGTGAAATTCCAGTATCCTTACTATTCCTGTAATCTGTACATTGGTAAGAGAACAACTGAAACTCCAGAACATCACTAAATCGGCACAAAATTGAACAAAAACTACAAACAACACGCACATTACACAAGGTAGGTCGCCATTTTGTAAATTTGTCAATTTGACATTAACATAGACAATATAATCTTTTTTTTTCATAGTAAAAGATATATTTAACAGATGGCAGCACATTCTATGCAAACTGAATCGGAAAACCCACCAAAAGGCAAATGTCCTCCGCCTGGTCTGTGCCCTGCAGTGGGACGTATACAGTGTGTAAGTGACAGCCTAGCAAATACTGAAATGGTGAACTCAGACCGTCAAACTGAACAACTTTTACTATGAAGCCTACCTCAGGAAACACGAAAAAAAATCTGCTGTCCCATACAAAACTGATGTACCTACTCGACTCAAATGTATGGGACAGGTGATTTATTTCGCGTTTCCTGAGGTAGGCTCCATAGTCATTCTGTTTGATGGTCTGAGTTCACCGTTTCAGTATTTGCTAGGCTGTCACTTACACAGACTTACAGCCTGTATACGTCCCACTGCAGGGCACTGGCCTACCCTCAGAGAGGGTGTATGGGCATTAGTCTACCCCACGTGCCCAATGTGGATTGGTAGACTTTACATACGCATCGGAATTTCTTCATCAGCGTATGCAGGTTTCCTCCCGATATTTTCCTTCATCGTTTGAGGGCAGTCGGTATTACGTACATAAGATAGAAATACTCATTGGCCTCAAGATTGAGTTTCCATAGCTCTCCCGAAAGCGCCACCGACGCTCCTGGATCTCTCGATGGAGAAAAATGGAGGAAGCCTATGTTCGAAGACGGACTGATGGATGGATGGATAAGTTTTGAAGGATGTTTAGGTAGGATTTCAGGAACATTATCGTGAGGAAACTTGATTACACGAATGTAGAACTTTTGATTCGTGTGTGAGTGAAGTAAGCCAGACCATTCCTGATCTGACTTTCCTGGGAGGCTATGACTTCGCAGTGGGGTAGCGTGTCTCGAGTCTTGTGTCAAAGCGAGGGATATCACTCGGGGTAGTACCTACTTTGTAAATCCAGGTAATAGTGCAAAACGTAATGAAAAATGTGTCGCTCTAGCTTCTATCCGTTAACATACCTACAATGAAATATTAAATTACGAATGTGAATCACTTCATAGCGTTCAAAAATGCACCCAAACCAGAGTTGTGTTAGTGTATGAATTTGTATGTATTTGTATGTATGTGTGTGTATGTGTATGGGTGTGTGTCCTAATATCGCTCACCCATTTATGACATAATAAAAGTCTTATCGACATAGGACCACTTTTATCTGTTTGTAATCCTTTAAACGGGTTTTATCTTTGCTAAATAAGATTTACAAGTGCTATTCTTCTGATCCATAGGGTCCTTCTTAATATGCTGACACTTTTTTAAGGGGATGATCAGACCGTCAAACTGAACAACTTTCTCTGTTGTACCAACATCGAAATCGCGAAATAAAAATTTGCTCTTCCATACAAAAAACTGCAAACCTACTCGAGCCAAATGGACATCTGATATTTTTTTCGCGACTTCGATATTGGTTCTATAGAGAAAAATGGTCATCATTCTCTTAAAAAAGTATAAGCATATTAAGAAGGACCCTGTACATTATTGAGCTGATAATTATACTTACATAGAAATGACGTTTCACTTGTCCACCCCGAAATACAGAGTAGTCTAAATGGACCTTGCTAAAATAGCTGGTTTTTGTTGATCGGGGATTAGGCAATGCTTAACTGTCAATCTCTGACCACTCCCTAATCTTACACTCGTATTTCACAAAAAAAAATTCTAATACAATTACCTTGTCGGTGGCGTCAAAGTCCGATTATCAGTAACATTAACACTGGTTGAACTGCCGACATAAGCCGAATTCACATACACAAACTCTGTTCCACCCTTCCTTCCACCAGGAATTGTCACCTTAACTTCTCTCTGATTGGGCCTATTATCCGCTGACATATTTAAAACCACATGACTGCCTGTCCTGAAGATCTGTGTGAAACTGAAAACGTTATCCGTAGATAAGATAACGTTGGATATAGATAAAACAGTGACGGTGTTTGCGGATAACCTAGAGTTCTGTGTTTTTTGTATAATATTGTTTTGATAAGGTTTTCGCATAGTGCTTAACATATCGTGAGAAATCAATAACTAGGCGAGTATGATGCAATTGAGGCGGCAAAATCTATCATTGCATGGCTTGCATTAATAATCAAATATTTTCCGAGTCTCTGATGTGCGAATGTTTAGCACCACCAAACCCTCGGTAAATAATAGTGCACTCTGTGCCGTTTCCTCGGTGAAATTCGAAATTTAAACTCCCAAGCAGGAAGACAAAAAATGCCGAACGATATGATGATCAAATTTAATATTTTTTATTATTTTTTTTTTACAAAATTGCAGTTTGCCCAGGAGGCATCGAGTTTGTATGAGTCTTTAAAAAAATTCATAGGTAATTTCAAAATTTCTCATATCAAGGTACCTCGTTACTTTTACTATAATCAGTATTGTATTTTTAAGGGTTGAATTCTTTAATTTTTAGCGACCAGCCTCGGTTTCGCAAAGATCCACTACCCAGGAAATAAATTGCCCATTCCATTAGGGGTGATGGGTGTGCGTAGCTTTTTCCCATACATACAAATTTTCTTCTGCGCAGGCAAGATTTTTGCCAAAGTCGTTTGCCGGCCAATCCGGCCATTGTACCACAAATAAATAACACAAACATTCCTCTTGAATCAATCTTATCTATTAATGAGAACCGTATCAAATAGGTATAGGTAATACTACAGTTGTCCGTGTGGTGTCGGCTAAGAATAGCACCATCCCGTTTACTCCCATGGGTGTCGTAAAAGGCGGCTAAGGGATAGTCTACCGGAGAATGGGCAGCAGCATCCTCTGAGTACACACATTCAATCCAACTGCCATCGCCAACCCGCCAGCCAAGCGTGGCGATTATGGCAAATCCCTCCATTTTGGGGGAGGCCTATGTCCAGCAGTGGACATCTATCGGCTGATATGATGATGATGAATATTCAGAATACTACAGTAATTTCTGCAATTTGTCTATACAGACAGACATTCATGTTATAATGATACAAAATAACCAAAGATTTTTTTGGTCTATACGACCAAAAAAAATCGTTGAAAATAACTAACTATACATAAACAAACTAATCCTTTAATTCCTACCCTACTCATTATCAAAGGAGAATATCCTCAAGCCGACTCTACTATGAGCAACAGCACAACAACGTCGACACAATGGCAAAATTGGCAAAAACTCACAAAAGGCATCGCATCGAGGCGGAATGGCTCGCGTGCCTGCGCCTGCGCCTCATTAGCTGTCCCATACATGGACAAGATCTCATCGTGAGACTGCCGCCAATGTTTTAAGTGGACGTTACCACAACGTGGTTAATAACTAGGGGCTAGCAGCGACTTTGTTTGCGAAGAATTTTGGCGACGTCTTTTCTCACCATGCATACATATCAAATGTCATCTAAATCGGTTCAGTGATTTGGTCGTTAAAACGTTAAAGACAGACGGACGCACTTTCGCATTTATAATATTAGTATGGATAGCACAATCACAAGAATTTTTATTGAGAAACTTAACTTTACAAAAGTGTAGTATTTACCAAAACGGGGTCGTATGAAAAATGTAACTACTTTCATACTTCCTGAACATCTGAGGAATGTAACCAATGACGAATCATTTTATCGCCAACTAAAAAGTATTTTGCTGGATGGTGAAATTCGTTTACAGAATACGAATTTCTTTTGTTTGACTTTAAGTAGACTACAATAAGTAATTGTAGCGACATTTTATTTAAATTATTTAAAATTGTATATTTCCTTATTGTACCTATTACATTATTTATTTGACATTGTTACCCTCTAGGTTAGTGATGTTGACATTTTTATTGTTCTATTTTTTATTTTTTATTCTTGACGATCATATTATCCTTTGACATTTTTATTTTTTATGTAATGCACATGTAATTATGAATTTGATAATATGAAATAAATAATTCTTCTTCTTCTTCTTCTACTTTTCCATAACCCATATTCCCTTTTGGCTGATATCCGATTTTGAAAATGGTGCAATGTCGAATAGCAGCGAAAAAGGCGCGAAAACAATTAGCCAATAGCGGCAAACGATTGAAGGTGGCACATCCTGGTTGATCAATATAATTTCACGCGATTACTTTAATGACTTCGGGTTTTGACAGGGACTAGGGCGGGTGACTAGGGTCTGCTCTGCTCTGGGCAATCGAAGATTGATGAATTTTTCTGGTCGTATTGTAAGCTCTGTTCTGTTCAAGACAAAGTAGTAATTCTTTAATTCCCATATTGCAGTCCTTGCCCTTAACCAGCAAGAGCCAGTTAAGTCGGGTTCCACGGTTGTCGAGTCACCTTACCCGTAGTTTACTCACAATTTGATTGGCTACTGAATCGATTATTCAAATAACGCCCCTTTGAATATAGGGGGCTGAAATAGCCTCGTTAGGTTAGAACTCGGGTCGAGGTTATTTCTGAGTTGATAGATTTTTATAACGTGACTTTGATAATTGCCCGTAAGTTAGCTGGATTGCTTGATTTTGTGAAGAGAATTAATTCGTTTACCAACAACACTTTTACAGTCACATTTTTTTCTTTGTAATATTTGTTTTAAAGAATTTTGATTTATGCAACGAACAAATGTAATAAAATCTGACACAACTACTGAGAACCTTATTTAGTTGAGATAGCTACCATCATCACCAACAGTCTATGAAAGTCCCACTGCTGGGCACATACCTCTTCTCATTAATAAGGGTGACAATGATTGGTCCATAATGTACCACGTGGGCCCAGTGCGGAGTTTCCATTATTTAAGCTACATTACTCCAACGAACGTCTTGCGGCGTTAACCATGTTCACTTTTAATTAAGTACATGCTAACAAAGATCATCATAATGAGACGTCCTGATCCCTTAAAGGCTCTCAAGGGATCCAGGCCGCGAGTGTACTACATATTGTCCGTCCTGCACAGTCTTATACCCAATCGAAAAAGGAAAACTCAATATTTCCCTTTCAATTTACAGAAAATGGAGCTCCTCCACGTCATCATCAAGTCCGGGCCATCCCCCCGCCCGCTGGCGTGGTCCCTCGAGGTATCCCCCTCAGACAACGCGGACGACTGGCGAATGGTCCGGGCCTTCGGAGACAGGGACCATTGCAAGAGACTCTGGGACCTGAGGCCAGAGCGACGGCGGCGGAAAGCGAGAGGCGTAAAGCGGACCAATAGGGCTGACAAGCCTACCTGTTCGACGCAGTTCGCCAGTCCAAGGCCTTTGGAGAATGGAGAGGTAATGATCAATAATGACTGTTCTTTTCTTCCAGTTAAACCATCAACTTATTGAAGAGTCACGCTCTTGTCGGATCACCAGTTTTCTACCTTTATTGCAAGAGTCTTCTTGGCTCGATACATCGTTTGTTTCCTTCAAAAATGACCCACTGACCTCACTTTCCTCTTGATTAGGCTCAAATAATAAACAAGACCCGACATTTCTTTATCGCCGAGTCAAATAGGATTATAGGAAACGTTGCGAATTTACATCATTGACATCAAAATCGGGCGGAACACATTGTTTGGAGATGGTTCTCTTTGCGACTGTGTGCTACTTTAATTATTGATTTATCACGATTAATAGGTTAAGACGAGGTCATAATCATAATCCAAGTCAATGTATGATAATTGATGAATCAACAAACTTTTGTTGATTCATCAATTATCATACAACAACCCCGTCCCGCCCTGTCTACTTAGACAAATTAATCTGAGCCATGATTCATTGCAGTTCGATTGATAACTGACATTGTTGCAAATGAGTTTTGCAAATACAAAGATTAGATAAAATTATCGATCAGGTTTCTGTTTGGATGTTTGTTGGATGGAGATATTTTTAGTGTTCCATGGCAGAATGGAACACTGAATGTCCATCTGTCACACGCATTTTTTAGAAACCATTTAAGTCATATTTGAATGTCTTTGTTTAAGTCATAGGAAACTGAAACTTAGCATCTATACCTATAATAAAATCGTTAACGCAAAAAAGTCTGTACATTGAATATATTTGGAAAAAAACCAACCAGGGCGACTTAAAATCAGTAACTGAACATGGTAGAAAGGTTTTTAACTTTTTTGTTTGTTTGTTTGTTTGTTTGTTTGTTTGTTTGTTTGTTTGTTTGTTTGTTTGAACGCGCATCACGCAAAAACCACTGAACAGATTTTGACGCTCTGCCCACACGATAAGAAGAATATCCCGGAATAACATAATATATAAAAAACATCTCGAAAAATGGCCGAGAAATAGTAAACCAGCAACAAAAACCTCTGGTACAGTATTGGGTACAGTGCAAAGTCAGTATGCCTCAGAGATCCACTATAACCAGCAAGGTTGATCTTTGTCGCTTTATATTTTTCATAGCTGTTAGAGCTCAACGTATTTTTGACAATTTGGGCTTTCATCATTTGTGTTGAAAATAGGTCAAAACCATAGATTAAAAATTTTTCGCTTCCTATATCTATATGGTCGAATCCTTAGAATAAGAACTTTTTTAAGTCGAAAACCTCTCAAGGAAGTTGTATATCCCTACAAAGCAATGTTCAGGCTTGCGCAACTCTCTAACAAAATAATTTTATATGATACGTGCACTTACGCTATTAAATTCCGTTGAACGTTAGCACACGTTTCAAAGATTCTGAATATCGGTCACGACCAGTTTTTTGTATCGAAGACCCGACTCTTATAATAACGTAACATTCTCTTTGGTAATGTTGACAACTACATTGACAAGTTGTTATTGGTTGATGGAAATTTTCTTTGATCGAAATAAAATTACAATAAATCAGCAATAAATAATCACATGTTTAGATGGTTTGCTTTAATAACTGAAGGTATGTAAACCATAAAGTATAACTAAATGATTTCAGGATTACAAAAGGAACCTGTACGTATGTAAAAATTATATAGGTACCTACTTTCAAACATATCTTTTTTTTTCAAAATTTTCTGAAAGCGTTGCTATTGCTACGGAAAGGCTTTCTTGAGTTTTCAAATGAAAACGGTGCACGAATTATTACCATACAATGCTTCTAGCGGAAATCAGACGACAAAGCAAGATCGCACTCATTGTAGCATCTTCAGGGATCGCTGCCACATTGCTTCCTGGCGGTAAAACGGCCCGTACCACCTTCAAGATTCTCCCATAGATTTAGACAGCACGGAAACGACTGTGTGTGGTGTGTCACGTAACAGTGACAAAGCCCGAGTGCTATTTAGGATGAGAGTGCTATCTTCTTATCGTGTGGGCAGAGCCCTGGTGTCAGAGTGCTATGCCGCACAAGAAAGCTGTATAGAAACTGTAAACAGATTGCTCCAGTACATCCGGAGGGATAATCGTGCGATGGGTGGTATCGCGGATGGATTTTCGCCAGACGTTGCCAGTGGTGGAGCGGAGCACTAGAGTAGATGAGGTGAACGCCTGCCTCAAGCGCTGTGTGCTATGGCCGGGAGTACAGAAATTGCACCTTACGCAAAATATGCGGGTCCATCTTGGTGGCAAATCTCACGCTCAAGAGTTTGCCGACGTGCTGCTCAAGATCGAGGGACAATTACCAAATACCATCAGACCGGTACAACTAACTAAATACACTGTTAATTTTTTAAAATCTAAATATAATTATAAATGAAATCGTATCTTCTTACGTTCCTCAATTATTCGTTAAGGGGTTCACACACGGCAGCCATAATGTAAAGATGTATATTATAGCACGATACATCCCATTACATCTTTCCATAGAAATCGTCAGGAGACCACACACGACAGCTATAATGTATATTTTATTTTGAAATATAATTGATAAATTTTATATAGGCCACAAAAAGAAACCCATAAACAAGTCCCAAGTCCACGCGTACGAAGTCGCGGGCAACAGCTAGTAGTTAATAAATTAATGGCCCATACTTAAATGTTGTCAAAAAATATTTATGGGATAGTTTAGGATAGCAGAGGGTGATTTTCTACAGTATCGCGTGGGGTTTTAATTCAAAGCTTATAAAATAAAGAAACTGAGCATTTATGACAGACTAGCTGTTGCCCGCGACTTCGTACGCGTGGACTTGGGACTTGTTTATGGGTTTCTTTTTGTGGCCTATATAAAATTTATCAATTATATTTCAAAATAAAATATACATTATAGCTGTCGTGTGTGGTCTCCTGACGATTTCTATGGAAAGATGTAATGGGATGTATCGTGCTATAATATACATCTTTACATTATGGCTGCCGTGTGTGAACCCCTTAACGAATAATTGAGGAACGTAAGAAGATACGATTTCATTTATAATTATATTTAGATTTTAAAAAATTAACAGTGTATTTAGTTAGTTGTACCGGTCTGATGGTATTTGGTAATTGTCCCTCGATCTTGAGCAGCACGTCGGCAAACTCTTGAGCGTGAGATTTGCCACCAAGATGGACCCGCATATTTTGCGTAAGGTGCAATTTCTGTACTCCCGGCCATAGCACACAGCGCTTGAGGCAGGCGTTCACCTCATCTACTCTAGTGCTCCGCTCCACCACTGGCAACGTCTGGCGAAAATCCATCCGCGATACCACCCATCGCACGATTATCCCTCCGGATGTACTGGAGCAATCTGTTTACAGTTTCTATACAGCTTTCTTGTGCGGCATAGCACTCTGACACCAGGGCTCTGCCCACACGATAAGAAGATAGCACTCTCATCCTAAATAGCACTCGGGCTTTGTCACTGTTACGTGACACACCACACACAGTCGTTTCCGTGCTGTCTAAATCTATGGGAGAATCTTGAAGGTGGTACGGGCCGTTTTACCGCCAGGAAGCAATGTGGCAGCGATCCCTGAAGATGCTACAATGAGTGCGATCTTGCTTTGTCGTCTGATTTCCGCTAGAAGCATTGTATGGTAATAATTCGTGCACCGTTTTCATTTGAAAACTCAAGAAAGCCTTTCCGTAGCAATAGCAACGCTTTCAGAAAATTTTGAAAAAAAATGATATGTTTGAAAGTAGGTACCTATTTAATTTTTACATACGTACAGGTTCCTTTTGTAATCCTGAAATCATTTAGTTATACTTTATGGTTTACATACCTTCAGTTATTAAAGCAAACCATCTAAACATGTGATTATTTATTGCTGATTTATTGTAATTTTATTTCGATCAAAGTAAATTTCCATCAACCAATAACAACTTGTCAATGTAGTTGTCAACATTACCAAAGAGAATGTTACGTTATTATAAGAGTCGGGTCTTCGATACAAAAAACTGGTCGTGACCGATATTCAGAATCTTTGAAACGTGTGCTAACGTTCAACGGAATTTAATAGCGTAAGTGCACGTATCATATAAAATTATTTTGTTAGATAGTTGCGCAACCCTGAACATTGCTTTGTAGGGATATACAACTTCCTTGAGAGGTTTTCGACTTAAAAAAGTTCTTATTCTAAGGATTCGACCATATAGATATCATCATCATCATCATCATCATAGGCCTTTACATCTGTTGCAGATGATTTAATCAGTGTTTTTGGAGAAGCACTTTTTCTCATGGCTGTACAGTCCTATACGAGAGCCGCATACACGTCCACAGCCTCTACAATAGAACTGTACGCCGGTGGATGACGAAGGGATTGTGGCAGCATTATGCCTACGATAGATATAGGAAGCGAAAAATTTTTAATCTATGGTTTTGACCTATTTTCAACACAAATGATGAAAGCCCAAATTGTCAAAAATACGTTGAGCTCTAACAGCTATGAAAAATATAAAGCGACAAAGATCAACCTTGCTGGTTATAGTGGATCTCTGAGGCATACTGACTTTGCACTGTACCCAATACTGTACCAGAGGTTTTTGTTGCTGGTTTACTATTTCTCGGCCATTTTTCGAGATGTTTTTTATATATTATGTTATTCCGGGATATAAACTGTCACTATACAAAGTTTCGTCAAAATCTGTTCAGTGGTTTTTGCGTGATGCGCGTTCAAACAAACAAACAAACAAAAAAGTTAAAAACCTTTCTACCATGTTCAGTTACTGATTTTAAGTCGCCCTGGTTGGTTTTTTTCCAAATATATTCAATGTACAGACTTTTTTGCGTTAACGATTTTATTATAGGTATAGATTATTTTACAAAAGAATGGATAATAATGCCGACATCCCGTAAAAAATTATATTCTTGTAAAATACGAAAAATCACGAACATTGAAAATAAGATCTAACTTGAAGAAAAATTTTCGGGTGGTCGGTGGTCGTCTGCATATCTGGTAGTTTACTGTTGAAAATATATGGTCCTTTGCGTGTACGGTAATTTGCGTCTGGCACTATGCGTCGGAAGGACAATGATAAACACATGATGGCTTACCTGGCTACAAAGTAGTCTGTAGTAGTAGCAAGAAGGCTTCAAAACTGCCGCAATAGTCCTAATGATACGTAATTGCAGATGCACATAGGCATGGGATCCGGCGTCACGGCGCGTCGCGTGCGCATCTCCCTGCGCGCGCCGCACCCCGCGCCCTCACTGCACCAGTACTACACGGTGCGCGCGCTCACACTCGCCGCTAGATGTCTCTGCCATGGCCACGCCAGCCACTGCGCCGTTACTGAGATGGTGGGTACAGGTCCTGCCGTTGTGCTGTCAAATAGCCCCAATCCAGAGGCCAGACGGGTGTTGCTAATTCTACATCTATAAATAAAAATTTCTGATACCCTCACCATGTGGCTGCCGAATGATTATAGCCGTCGCATGCTTCTTAGTTTGATCTTGTTATTATGCTGACAGATTTTTAAGGGGAGGAGCAGACCATCAAACTAATAAACATCTTCTCTAAGAGAAATCACAAAAACAAAACAGTAATTGTTCTATACATTTGGGTCGAGTCTGTTTGCAGTTCTGTATAATAGCAGATTTTTTTCGCGATTTCGATGTTTGTCCCATAGAAAAAGTTGTTTAGTTTGATGGTCAGTCCATCCCCTTAGAGAAACCGTCAGCATATTATGAAGAATCCTGTATTGCGCCTTGTGAACGTGTGTGGCGTTTGTATTGCATCTTTAGTATGCGATAAACTTCATTCTACCAATCCCGCAGGGTGCAAAATGTTCCTGCATCCACGGCACGTGTGGAACTCACTGCCAGCGATGCTGCTCCGGAGCACCGTGGGCTCCGCACAGACCATGTGACATCATAACCACAGAGTCAGATGCGGTGACGTCACAGGACGGTGACGGGGAGGGGCAGTGCTCGTGCGGGGAGCGCGGCGCCTGCGCGTACGACGATACCGGAGCTATTTTATGTGTTAACTGTACGGTTGGTAGCTTTTGTTTTATTTATTTACCCGCGACTTTGTCCGTATAAATTATGTGCCAGATTTTAAGTCAGATCATAAGCTATCAAACAAAAAAAGTTTCATCAAAATCGATTCAGTAGTTTTTTGCGTGATGCTCGAACAAACAAACACACAAACAAACAAGCAAACAGACAGACAAAAAATCCAAAAATTGGTGATTTGGAATCAGGGACATCTAAAAACCATATCGTAATCTTTTTTTTGTAAATATCTTCAATGTACAGACACACTTCTGTTACAGTTTTATAATAGTTTAGATTAGCCTTTGCCCGCCGCGCCACTTCGTTTACTGTATAAGAAATTTTCTGTCAGAAAAATGATGATGCTCGACGGGAGGCTCTGCCAATACTATTTTGTACAAGACCTCACAGACTCCGTAATTTGCCGGACTTTACGTCAATCCATTCTGATTAGTTTGCGGAATTTTTCTGACAGAAAATTCTTATAATGTGCGGCCGCCCTAAAATTGTAATCCTATTAATTCCAGAACACACTCGTATTCTACCTGTGAAAGGTATTTCACTAGCAGTACCCAAACTCTATTTAATGTGACATGTAGCGAGCCCGTTACGACATCGACATTTAATTGATGGATCAAACAAATATTTTATCCTAATGGTGATAATAATGTTTTCAGGAGAACCGTGCCGGCCCTTTATGCGATCGATGCCTCATCGGGTTCTACAACGCAGTGCCTGATGGTCCGTGTCTACCCTGCGGCTGCGATCTCGAGGGATCCGACAGTAAGTCTAACTTTATCTATCTACAGGATTTCACAGAAAGATGTGGATTCCACAACGCTGTGCCAGAGGGTCCATGCCTTCCCTGCAACTGTTATCTTGAAGGATCGGCATATCAGCTCGCAGAACCGATGACCGTTACGAAAAGTTCTCAAGTGGCACCGCGAACTGGGAAGCGCAGCATAGGTAGGCAAGGCAGTGAGCACCCACAAGGTATACCGACGACCTGATGAAGGCGGGAACCCGTTGAATGGTCAGCAGCGTGGGAATGGTCGTTGTGGCGATCCTTGGGGGAGGCCTTAGTCCAGTAGTGACCGTCTATCAGCTGATAAGATGACGATTCAAAGTCGAAGTCATTTATTGCACTAGCTATAGGTTACAGGAGATCTGATTATTAGATGATTATCCAAAGACTGACCGGTCCTGACATGGATCATGGTCATGATCGTTTCAAATACCGACGCTCCGCTACCCCAACGAGAGCGGCGACTGTCAGAAATAAACTAATCGTAAACTTATTCTCCACTTCCAGGCACCTGTACTTGGGATCGCAAACACCGCACCGTCTCCTGCGCCTGCTACCCTGCATTCACAGGTCCTCTATGCGATACCTGTGAGGACCAGCAAGCAACGTTCCCTAACTGTCTGGTCGAGACGACCCCGGCCTGCAAGTGTGACCCCAGGGGTATTGCGGACCCCAGCCGAGTCTGTGATGACGTTTGTGAATGCAAGGTACGTTGTAATGAGGGCCGGCAGCCAACGTTTCCCAACTGTCTGGTCGAGACGACCCCGTCCTGCAAGTGTGACCCCAGGAGGCGCATCGTGGATCCCAGTCGAGTCTTTGATGACGTTTGTGAATGCAAGGTACGTTGTTATATGAGGGCCAGCAGACAACGTTTCCCAACTGTCCGGCCGAGACGACCCCGTCTTGCAAGTGTGACCCCAGGGGCATTGTGGACCCCAGTCGAGTCTGTGATGACGTTTGTGAATGCAAGGTACGTTGTAATGAGAGCCGGCAGACAAAGTTTCCCAACTGTCTGGTCGAAACGACCCCATCCTGCAAGTTTGACCCCAGGAGGGGCATCGTGGACCCCAGTCAAGTCTGTGATGACGTTTGTGAATGCAAGGTACGTTGTTATATGAGGGCCAGCAGACAACGTTTTCCAACTGTCTGGCCGAGACTACCCCGTCTTGCAAGTGTGACCCCAGGGGCATTGTGGACCCCAGTCGAGTCTGTGATAACGTTCGTGAATGCAAGGTACGTTGTAATGAGGGCCGACAGACAACGTATCCCAACTGCCTGGTCGAGACGACCCCGTCCTGCAAGTGTGACCCCAGACAAGTCTGTGATGACGTTTGTGAATGCAAGGTACGTTGTTATTTATGAGGGCCAGCAGACAATGTTCCCTAACTGTCTGGCTGAGGATACGACCCCAGCCTGCAAGTGTGACCCCAGGGGCATTGTGGACCCCAGGCGAGTCTGTGATGACGTTTAGTGAATGCAAGGTACTTTGTTATGTTATTCAGAGGATTAATCACTTCACTATGGAGTCAAACTCGAGACAAATTAAAAATAAATCAGTTGTTTCCAATGGTTGTTTCATACAAAACTGCAGTGCTTACTTGACTCAAATGTATGGGAAAAAATGTCTTCGAAGTTGTCGCCATATTTTGTCTAGTTTGATGGTCTAAAATACCCCTTAAAATTTTACAAGGGTGTTTTGTTATACATATCTGTAAACATAATTCTCCCCTTATATTGCAGTTGAACGTGGTAGGTGAGCGATGCGATGCGTGCGCGTCGGGACACTTCGGGCTGAGCGAGACGCTGGCAGAGGGCTGCCGGCGCTGCTACTGCTCTCACGTGGCCGAGTCCTGCACCGCCTCCGACGAGCTCGACATGTCCAAAGCTGTACGTTAACACTAGACTTAAATCATGCTTGATGATGATGATGCAGATTCATGTAGTACAAATTAATGCTGCACCGAGTCTATTATCCAATCGTATTTTTAGGGTTCCGTACCCAAAGGGTGAAAACGGGACCCAATTACTAAGCCTACGTTGTCCGTCCGTCCGTCCGTCTGTCCTACCTATTTAGGACTGTAACTTTTGAACCTTAACAGCTAGACATTTGAAATTTGCTCAGATTATACGTTATTACGGCGGATTTGTTAACAAATAATAAAAATTTCAAAAATTTAAAAATTAAGGGTGGTTCTCAACAAGAAGCTAGTTTTTATCAAAGTTTTTACTTCACGCTCTATCGTTAAAATGGTAATACATACAAGCGTCAAACTTAGTGTGATTAAAGAACAAACTCTACAGAATAACAACAAATACTAAAAACCGGCCAAGTGTGAGTCGGTCTCGCGCTAAAGATTCCGGACAAAAAAGTTTTTTTTCTAAGTTAATAATGTTGTGTGTGTTCTGTAGTGGTGTGGAACGGAACCCTCGGTGCGCGAGTAGCACGACTCGCACTTGACCGGTTTTATTTTCATTTCATAACAATTGAACAATATTTCCAAAAAACAAGAATGTTTTTTAAATGCTTTCCTTGACGGCAGATGGTATTTCCGCTCAGTACTGGCTGGCTCATCACAGATGCCGGGAACAACGAAACCTTGGAGCCTTCGGTGGACGATCAGGGGAGATTGTTCCTTATTAGCTACGAGGTGAGTCGGTTATCGTTTAGACGGACGGTCATAGTAAGTAATGTATTTGTAAAGGGATATTTTTCAATGTTTTTATGATTGATTGATGATTTAGTCAGACAAGCAAAATGTTTTTACTCTTTCGGAGTTAACTACACTAACTGCAAAATTTTAACAACTACCAAATAGTTAAAGTACCAAGGTTTACCTTCTCCGAAATATACTGGGATATTTTGTTATAAAATAACTTTCCAAAAGCCACTGATTTTATCTAGTGGCTTATCTTATAGTCTATGTATACCTCTCTAGGAAAAAGGGCGTGAGTATAATGTATGTTGTATCCAGACCGTGTGCCCTGTCATTGAATAAATAATAGAGACTACATACAGAATTGCCTCGCCATGATTCTCCCTAACTTCCGATACCGCGTCACCTCACACATCAGGGGTGATTTTAGAGGAGCTGAGCAAGAAACACATACAACGTGTTAATGAATTAGCGCAAAACCTCATACACCCCAACTGATTTATAAAAAAATAATTAGATTGAAAGAATAATTTAATTATTTTGATAGTTAAAATTTAAAGTTATTCGCATTTTAAGTTTTGAGGCAAAATTGATTTGTTATCATTTCAGCACTGAAAGAAAGCGCTAACGTACTCATGGATACATTTTTATAATCCTGTTTTGGTAGTAAGTAGGGTGAGTGTACCCGTGCGGTGGGTTGACATCGGGTTCAGTAAATTGAAAATTTTGCAAAAAAAAATATTTCATATTTTGAAAAAAATTACCTATGTTGAAACCATGATAATTCGACTCTGCTCTCGATTCTAAACAAACTACTTTCTAGTTTTGCGTTAATTCATTAACACGTTGTATAAAAGGCCCGCGCGTACGACAGGAACGGCGCATGTGCCGACGCCATCTTGTTTCTGTAGATCCTGTATCGTGAGATCGTTCAATGGAGTTCCCGTAGTTTGGTTGTACCACGCTTTAACACATTCAAAGCTCAAAATGATGCGCGACGCGCGTGCTAACACCGTTGAATACGATACAACCCTGACTCACCGGGCGAGTCGTGCACACGGGCATTGCGGACCCTACACGTGGGTCGTTAGCTGTTGAAGTGTTAAATTAACAGGTTTGTATAGGCAAATGATGGTAGCACCTAAATAATTATGAACTGTAATCCCCAGGTAGAAGGTTGGGAATCGTTCTACTGGCAGACTCGAACGTTCAGCGGTGAGCAGCTATCGGCGTACGGCAGTGAAATAAGATCGAGTCTATTCTGGGGCATCGTGCGCGGGGACACCGGCGGCAATCCCACTGTTGGCCCTGACGTCGTACTTATTGGCGCTGGTGAGTTAACTTTAGGTGTATGTTCATCAGTTCACGATGATAGGCTGATGATGATGTGCTATGAACAATAAGGTAGATTTTCACATGGTAGTTCAAAATTACATTCTGTCTGGTCAAAGTAGGCCCTGTACAGACTGAGCATTTTTGCAGCGATGAAAACGCGCATTTGTCCATCGCGTGACTGAATCGCTACACCAGCTTGTATCGATTCAAACGCACGATCGTAGCGATGCACACACATGTTTGTATTGATGCACATGCGCGTGCGCATTGTGGCGAAGGCTGTCGACGAATAACTGATCAACTATAACGAAAGTTCGGCATCGTGGCTGTATCGCGTTTGCATCGATGCTGGATCGCGACTCAATCGATGCTTTTTGCAGCACTACTGCGCTGCAAAAAGTCGCAGTGTGTAAAGGGCGTAGGTAAAGGGCCCTAATCTAATTACCCCAGTGTTGCTTACTCTAAAATTAGCTTTCCCTATTTGCCATCAGATTCTGGTCCACCTTATAACAACTAAACTTAATTACAGACGGCACAAAACTAGTGTACGGGAACAAAAGCTACGAAACTCCGGGACAACTCGACCTCACAGTGCCTCTGACAGAAGGACATTGGTACAAACTATCTGAGGAGCCGACCTTAGCGACCAGGACCGAACTCATGGACGTACTGAGCGATCTGGACAGCCTAATGTTGAGAGCACACTTCCACGGCGATCAGGACGAGGTAAGATACTGACATAAGGGAAAACTAGCCTACAGGAACAAGAGCTATGAAACACCGGGACAACTCGACCTTACAGTGCCTTTGACAGAAAGACACTGGTATAAACTATCTGAATAGCCGGCCCTGGCGAGCAGGACCGAGCTCATGGATGTACTGAGCGATCTGGACAGCCTCATGCTGAGAGCACACTTTCACGGCGATCAAGACGAGGTGAGAATCGAATACAGTGTTTTTATCATAAACAATGTGTGGTCTACGTTATTGGGGCCGGCAGTCAGATCATAAGCTATCAAACTAAAAAAGTTTCATGAAAATAATCAGCTAGATGTTGCATTCCTAAAATAACATTGTTCTACTTTTTACGCAGTTCTATTTCTTTTCCGTTCCTTCCTACACCATTCATAGGATATACTGTTTTCCAAAACCTACCGTAGCACATTGTGAGGCAGAAAATTATAGCACAGACTGTTGATCTATTCATTCTGTAAACGCATGCAATGCGTTTTTGTAAATACATGATGTTGTTTATATCAGGTGCGGCTCGAGAGCATGGAGCTGCAGGCGGGGCCGGTGTCTTTAGAGCAGTGCTCGTGTCCGCGTGGGTACAGCGGCGCGCACTGCCGGCGCTGCGCCGACACGCACGTGCGCGTGCGCGGGCCGCAGCGCGCGGGCGAGCCCAGGCTGTGCGAGCCCTGCGCGTGCAACGGACACGCCGGCTGCGACTCCGGTATGTGTAGTCACGTCATTACCTGAGAAGATAGTCGACGTGTTATAAAAGCCAATGACTAAAAATGGTGCCTTTTTTATTTTTTTAGCGCGGCTATCAATCAAACTTGAATATTATAGTTCAGAATAAAGTTACAAACAAAACTTTATGACAAGTATATCTCTAACCTCAGTCCGAACGGAGATATAAAGGCTTGAAGTAAACTTAATGAAAATATTTTCAACTTCAAGCCTTTATATCTCCGTTCAGACTTACTTTAGGGATATACATGTAATAACAAGTTTTGTTTGTTACTTTATTCTGAACTAAAATATTCTAGTTTGGTTGATGGTCGCGCTAAAAACTACGTCGAAAAATAATGCGCCAACCTTCCATATAAAACCCGCATTGTCTTTTTACAATATTCAAAACCTTACATTACATACTGACTGCCAACCTCCAGTAATGGATAGGAACCCGAAGAACAAAAAGAAGAAGAACATTACATACAACCAAAAGTACAAGTCTACGCCGACGAAATCATAGGCATTATTAGTTGGTTCTAAATAATCAACAATATAGTTAGCGGTGGGTGTCCAATCTCTGTCCAGCACAATTAATGGACAATGGACACAATCAAATCAAATCATTTATTTCAGATAGGTGCATCCAGGTACATCCATATTTATGTTAGTATTTCTTAAAAACTATATTAGTAGGTACAAAGAAACAGAAATAGTAACAGTTTTATTTTACACGAGCTTTTACCCGCAACTTCGTCCGCATAAATTATATACCAGATTTTAAGTCAGATGATAAGCTATTGTTACGAGCTACGGGTTCCGGGATTGGAGTGAAACGCTAAGTCCAATTTTACAGAGTTTATTTGGGATTCACTTACAAACGGTCCACCTCGCAGAGGTTCCCCTAAACGGTTCACTTCACCGGGTCCTCCTCGCAGGGATTCCCCGTGCACCACTTACTGTCACTGTTCACAGTCCACTACGTCACTACTGTGACGACACGACACGCGTCACAGCTATGACGTCACGACGTACGACACTATGACGTCAAGACGTACGACACTATGACGTCACGCACTACACTGACTCTATGACGTCACGTACTACACCGACACTATGACGTCACGCACTACACTGACACTAGTCTACTCACTGTTCCACTCTTAGCACTTTTCTCTTCGCTAGTACTTTTCCACTTTTACTTTTCTTCCTTTTGTTTCGCACTGTTCACTGTTTAACCAAGGACTGCCGCCAGTCGAAATTCGCCGCCTTTTTATATCCCGCAGAACATTCCGGAATACCCTTTTTTCGATCTTCTTTTCTTTACTCGATTGTTTTCCTCCAGATAGTTCTAACCCCGCGTTCCTTTTTCGAAACCGATCGAAGACACGCCCACTTTTCTGGTTCTTTTCAAATATTCGTAATTTCGCCTCCTTTCTCGAAGTTCCTAGACACGTTCACCTTTTTGTCCCTTTTTAAATATTCCTTCTCTCTCTTCCTTCTAGAACATTTCTAAAAACACTAAAATCTAGAAATATTTTTGGCGCGGATCGGATTCGAACCGTCACCCCCCAGCATGGGAGGCGGACCCTTAGACCGTAAGACCACGGCGATTGTTAATACACCCTCCGAATTTTTGAATGCCTTCTTACGTTTGACAGCGTTCGTGACACTATCAAACAAAAAAAGTTTCATCAAAATCGGTTCAGCAGTTTTTGCGTGATACTCAAACAAACAAACACCCAAACAAACAAACAAACAGACAGACAAAAACATCCAAATTTTTTTATTTGGAATCAGGGGAGCCTAAAAACCATATCGTAATTATTATTTTTTGCAAATATCTTCAATGTACAGACACACTTCTGTTACAGTTTTATAATAGATTATTTAGATAAATGTTACAGTTTTATAATAGTTTATTTAGATAAACTATTATAAAACTTATCTAAATAACAGACACACTTCTGTTACAGTTTTATAATAGTTTATCTATATAAACTATTATAAAACTGTAACAGAAGTGTGTCTGTTATTTAGATAAATTTAGATAAACTATTATAAAACTGTAACAGAAGTGTGTCTGTACATTGACGATATTTACAAAAAAAAGATTACGACATGGTTTTTACCTGTCCCTGATTCCAAATCACCAATTTTTGGATTTTTTGTCATTCTGTTTGTTTGTTTGTTTATTTGTTTGTTTGTTTGGGTGTTTGTTTGTTCGAGTATCACGCAAAAACTACTGAACCGATTTTGATGAAACATTTTTTGTTTGATAGCTTATCATCTGACTTAAAATCTGGTATATAATTTATGCGGTCGAAGTCGCGGGTAAAAGCTCGTATTAAATAAAGCTGGTTGAGACCCCATGTGCACACGGTTCCAGTGCCGCACGACCGGGCAATCAGTCTTCTCCAGTATGGTGTTTAGGAGGCCACTAGAGCTGTCCCGCACTCGACACATCAGGGAGGCCACTCTCTTTCTTATTATTGCCTGAAACCCGTCAGTATTGGCCTCTGCAAACATGCCTGATGCGCTGCACAATACTTCCCGAAATTAAAGCATGTACTTTCCCTCACGATATTCTTAATTGAAAATCTAATGATGATAATTATGAAGGCCAACCAGTAGTAGTAGGTAGCTAGTGTTTTATATTTGTGATATTTTATATGATAATCTTTCCAGTGGATGGGCCTTGCGGTCCATGTCAACACAACACAACGGGGCCACACTGCGAGCGGTGTCTTCCTGGACATTATGGCAATCCTGTACAGGTACTAATACTTTATCTACATCTACACTAATATTATAAAGAGGAAAGATTTGTACCTATTTTTGTATGTTTGTATGTTTGTAATGAATAGGCTCAAAAAGTACTGGGCCGATTTAAATAATTCTTTCACCATTAGAAAGCTGCATTCACCCTGAGTAACATAGGCTATATTTATTGCTAGAAAAGATTAGACGTCATCGACTAGTGGTAAATAAAGCATGACCAAACAATACACTCTTCCAAATAGAAATGTGCGGATTTTCTCACGATGTTTTTGCACCGCAAAGCTTATAATGTTTCTTTAGAACCATAATTTCGAGTGTTACCAATCTTTATAACGATGTGAACATTCTTGTATCGCAGGGAGCATGCAAACCATGCGCTTGTCCGCTGTACCTTCCGTCGAACAACTTCAGCCCGAACTGTGCGCTCGCGTCGGCCGAGGGCGACGAGTTTGTGTGCACACAGTGCCCTGACGGCTACACCGGCGACCATTGCGAACAGTTTGTATTGTGTTATCTATTACATTGTTACTGTACCCGCCGTCGAACAACTTCAGCCCGAACTGTGCGCACGCGTCGGCCGAGGGCGACGAGTTTGTGTGCACACAGTGCCCTGACGGCTACACCGCCGGCGACCATTGCGAACAGTTTGTATTGTGTTATCTATTACATTATTATTGTACCCGCCGTCGAACAACTTCAGCCCGAACTGTGCGCTCGCGTCGGCCGAGGGCGGCGAGTTTGTGTGTGGTTGCGGGTTCAAGACCCGTCCGAGACAAAGTCAATCTTTAATTTGATATCATATCAATATCATACTGAACAAAATAAGATAAGCGAGCGTTTTTTCCGGGTCATGCACTCTTATTTTGAACTGACAGTACACCTAGTGCTCGATTATAAAAACTGTACGATAAATTGAATCACTTAACCCCAACAGCTGTGACCTGGGGTACTGGGGCTCCCCTACAACGCCGGGCAGTTCGTGCCAGCCCTGTGAATGTAGCGGCGCGCCCTGCGATCCTCTGACGGGCGCCTGCAGGACCTGCCCGCCGCACACTGAGGGCGCCGGCTGCGACCTGTGCCAGGTATGTCCGATGTCGGTTCCTTCATTGTCTATATTGTGTCACCGTATTAGTAACTATCAAATGAGTTTTACCGACGAGTCCACCAAATCGTAGTCGCCCGGACAATCCGGCGAACGCCAGTGGACAATGTCTTTGTCCTACAGGTTCTATGAAAATATTGAATAAATAGGCTAAGTGCGATAGTAGGCATCCCGCTACGAAATCAATCGAAGGGCGTGAGGCTGCCTGTCCATTGACGCGAGTTGGCTGCCGGAGCGGTGTAGCGAGGAAAATATTAACCAATCAGGAGCTCGGCCGAGTCTCGGCCAGGATTTATGTAATCCTGATTGGTTGATAAAACTCCGCTTCCGGCTCCGCCAGCCAGCTCGCATCAATGGACAGGCAGCTTTATGCGTCACGTGATCATTGTGCGCTCCTGAATTACAATCAGCAGATTTATTTCGCGATTTCGATGTTTATAGAGAAAGTTGTTCAGTTTGATGGTCTGGTTTTGGTTTATCCCCATAAAGAATTGGCATTAAGAAAGCATATAAGCATAAGCATATGCTCACGACTATATTATTATTATCAGTCTGAGATATTTTGAAACCTCAGAACATCCACGTATATTAAGAAAGACCCTGTATAATTATAACTTAAATATCTTTTCAATAGCATACTGCTTCTACACTCATGTATGTGCATGACAGGAGGGGTACTGGTTCGGTGCGGAGGAGCTACAGGCGGGCGGGTGCGTGGCGTGCGCGTGCGGGCGCGGCGCGCTGTCCCGCGCGTGCGACGCGCGCTCCGGCCAGTGCGCGTGCCGGCAGGGCTGGGCCGGCCTCGCGTGTGACGAGTGCGCCCAGGGACACGCCGGTAAGTGACCTGTGACGGTGAGTAACCTGCGCAGCCTCAACTGCCAGTTGTTTAGACTCGCATTTGAGAGCTACTTAACAAACCGAAATCAATATGTTAAACTACGCTACGGTGTTCCGCAGGGTAGCATCCTGGGCCCTACACTTTTTAAGATTTATATCAATGAGCTCTGTCAATTAGTTATACCCCATTGCGAAATTTTTTGCTATGCAGACGATACGGCGCTTGTAGTTTCTGGTCAGACTTGGGCTGAGGTTAATCAAAATGCAGAGAATGCCTTGAAAATTATTATGAAATGGCTAAAAAGTAATTTGCTTACACTAAATCTAGAAAAAACAAAATATGTTCCCTTTTATATGAGACGTTCTACCGAACCCCCTGACTCTTTTTCAATCACAGCACATTCGTGTTCACCGTCTTCTGATCGTTGCTCATGTTTCCGGCTAAGTAATGTAGACCATATAAAATACCTTGGAGTAGTCATCGATAGCTCATTGAATTGGCATAAACAGATTGACAATGCTTGCATAAGAGTAAGGAAGTTAATTTTTGTTATGAAAAAACTAAGAGATGCAGCAGATTTTAAACTCCTAAAGACTGTCTATGATGCTTTGGGTACTTCTATTATTGGTTACTGCATCCCTGCTTGGGGCGGAGCAGATAAAACATCACTCCTAAAACTTGAAAGGGCACAAAGGGCCGTACTAAAAGTTATGATGAGAAAACCCTTTAAATATCCTACTACGAAATTATATCAAGAGTCGAATATACTAAATGTTCGACAACTGTTCATTTTGCAAACAGTGCTACGCAGACATTCGTCAGTGGTATTTCCTGTCAAGATGTCAGTACCCAATCGTAGAAGGAAAGTAGACCCATGTTCTCGTGAACCAATTAGAACTGCCTTCGCAGGGCGTCATTATCAACATCTGAGTGCATATCTCTATAACAAAGTCGATAAGCTACTAAATATTGTCTCACTGAGCAAATATGAAATTAAAAAGAAAATAAAAACATGGTTGCTAACATTGGACTATTCAGATACGGAAGCTGTGCTGTGTAATGATAGATAGGTAATGTGAAACTTTGTTATCTCACATTGATAGCATGTATTCATCACATTTTAAATGACATACCTTCTAAAACATACACCCATCACACATACACACCCACACACTGCCAGACACAATTCTTATCTAATTTAATTTTTATTATTTTATTTTTTATATACCAACTTGTTTAACATGATATGTAACATACCGTATGTATTGCATATCATGTTAAACAAGTAGTACTCTGTGCTTGCTTGTAAATAATACCTATTAGGTACAGCGCGGAGGAATCACTCTCTCCAATAACTCAGAAATTTTCTTATTCGGAGATTGAGGTACATCTATGCAGTCACCCAGATAAAGCCTTATAATATTATATTTTAATATTAAGTTTTAAGTACAATTAATTTTTTGGTTTGTAAAAAACTTAAATTGTTCTTTTTGGCTGAATTTATTTATTTATTTTTTTTTTTTTATTGTTGCCTGCGCTTTTTTAGAGCGGGCGAATTGCTCTTACCCGTATTTGAGGAATAAAACGTTAGGCCTGTATCCTTCAGATACAAAAAATCCCTCTTTTTGGTAACTATTATCCGAAACTTCTTTTCTCACCGTTGCTTATTGCCCCTATAAGGAAGGCAGAGGGGTTTAATAAGCACCTCTTTCCTTTACAATTAAAAACTAACTAAATTCCATTGCTCATCGGCAATGACGGACTCACCTACCCCCACCACCTAATCTTCCTTTAATTAAGTTTATGAAAGCGAAAATAAATATTTTATTTATTTTTATTTATTTATTTATTTATACGGGTATACAGAATAGGTAATAGTATAAAGTTCTACATACAGAACGGCCACTCCCCGGACCCCACTGACTTCAGAGACCCCACCTCACCTCGCACTTTATGTGGTAATCTGAGAGGAGCCGAGCAAGGGAATTCAGTCATTCGCGCGCACCCTTTGGATTTGACTACATAAAATTGTGTCTTTTCAGTGCATAAAAAACGTCGAAAAATAACGCTAAATTCACATTTTCAATAATTCTTTAGCTCAAATAGGTACTATATTTAATAATAGAAATAAAAATAAAAAGTATCGAAAAAGTAATGTCATGGACAGTTTGCACAAAGTGCGCATGTGCAGACGCCATTTCGAAAGACCTGTGGTAGGATACTAAAGACGATCCGAGTCGAGCCTGAAGCAGGTACAACAGGCCCCGCGCGTGCGAGCGCGTGTTCCGATACCATCTTGTCTCTGTAGTAGTATTGTCCGAGTACCGTGAGATCATTGCATGGAGTGACAGTGATGTCCCCGGAGTGTGACGACGGTCTACATGAATATCTTCCCCAACAGACGTATCAGCGGGCTGTCCACCGTGTAGCTGCGGGCTGGCGGCGCTCCACAACAACTGCTCGCGCTCCACCGGTGCATGCGCCTGCGCACCTGGTGCGGCGCCGCCCGCCTGTGACGCCTGCCTGCCTGAACACTACGGGCTCGACCTCACCGGCTGTATGGGTGAGTGCTATAGTAGTTACTTATTAGTTAAATACCCACAGATGTGTCCATCGTGTTACCAACTAGTAGATATCCTGCCGAGAAGCATCATACAACCTCGCGGCGCCGTGGACTGAATACCACTACTTACATGCGCAGTGATGCTGTATTGTAGGCAGTATTGGAAACAGCAATTATTTCGTTTTTTAGACAACTAAATATTTTCTATGTTGATAATTTGACAGTCATGTTTATCTTTATAAAGATTTTATTTTTATTAGGGTAACTTATAGAGCCGCGAGCTGCGCATTCGCGGCGCGTTTAACAAAATGTCAGTAGTTTGTTTCTTATGATATTTCTTAAAATTATTCTATAACAATGCTCCTTCTTCTTATCGTGTGGGCAGAGCCCTGGTGTGAGAGTTTTTTCAGACCACCTTACGGCCTCTGACGTGGTTTTCATGTAACGACTACTACCACCAGATACAGATAATAGCCGGGACCAACGGCTTAACGTGCCATCCGAAGCACAGAATCATTTCTCTTTTTCAGACAATCAGGTGATTCAGCCTGCAATGTCCTACTGGGGAAAAACGCACAAAGTGACATATCACTAGGTCCCCCCCCGTGGGAATCGAACCCACGACCTCCGTGTCGAGAGCCCAATGTTCTTAACTATAAAACCACGGAGGCAGACGGAGCAATGCTCCTGCTAATGATTCTATAGCAAACATCTCGTTTAACTACTCGTTTCATAGCGTAGGCGTTTATCGGGTGGCCTGGATCGAAATAGAATTCTTTCAAATCATCTTCAATCAACAATATACAACAAATCATCATCATCATCATCATCATCTCAGCCGACGGACGTCCACTGCTGGTCATAGACCTCCCCCAAGGATCGCCATAACGACCGGTCCCGCGCTGCCCTCATCCAACGTTTTCCCGCCGCCTTTGCCAGGTCGTCGGTCCACCGTGTGAAGGGCCTACCCACGCTGCGCTCAAATCATGAATAATAATTATAACATCTTTTTTTTAAAGTTTATTATTACGGATAATGGATATAGTATACAGGGTGTAAGTAACAGTCTGGCAAATACTGAAACGGTGAATTCAGATCATCAAACTGAACAATTTTCAGTATGGAGCCACCCTCAGGAAACGCGAAAAAAATACTACAATTAATAGTAAGTTTTCTATAGAGTCGTATGTACATTTTTGAAGCCTAAAAAAGAGAGAATGCGGTGAATATTATTGTACAGGAATGGGCCGAGGAAAAGAAGAATCTTTGACTAAAACGAGAGTTAACGGGATTCCATTTAACAACTAGGTTTCGTTTTATATAAGTTTATACTCGGAATGTTTTGTTGAAAATCGAAGTCGCAAAAATAAACTGTAAATGTACGAATGGGATTCAAACCTACGACTTTCGGCTTCGTAGGCAGTTCACTATCAAGTAAGCAGACAGAAAATTTATTAACGAACTTCCTAAATACAAGCATCTAATCTTATGTACGTACATGATACGTCGTGATTCCATTGTAACCATGTTATGTACGCACGTACCGTACCACACATGACCTAAGGCGAGCAACAAACTCTCTCCCTACAATTTGCTTAATGTGCGATGAGCCTTAATTTGCAAACTACTCTACGACCCACCGCAGTGCGCTTAGCCTTAAGCTATTTCATTATTGTTTTACATACATTGCTGTTTAAATATAGGATTGTTAGGGTTGGTTTAGATACGCCGTTACAAGATGCCATGGTACAGAGATTTCCAACAATGCTTTTATACCAGGGTTGATACTTGAACTTGATGCAAATAACATTGAGGTACCTACGACACAGAATCTTATCGACCCAAATGTATGGGACAGCTGATTATTTTTTCACGATTTTGATGTTGGTCTTATAGAACCGTCAGCATATTAAAAAGGACCAGTACAGGTCCTTTTTATTAATATACTGTACCTATACAGAGTGTAAGGAAAAGTATCATTAACCTTTAAACCACATACTCTACCCATCAAACTGAACAACTTTTACTATGGGAGCAAACCGAACGGAGCAACAAAAAAATCTGCTGTTCCATACTAAACTGCAATACGTGCTTCGACTGAAATGTATGAGACAACCAAGAGACAGCTGTTTTTTTTTTGCTCCGATCGGTTTGCAGAGTTGAGTTTGATGGGTAGAGTACCTATGTGGTTTAAAGGATAATGATACTTTTCCTTACACCCTGTATATGGTCCCGGTTTTTAAGGGGATGATCAGACCATCAAACTGAACAACTCTCTCTATGGGACCAACATCGAATTCGGGAGAAAATATCAGCTATCCCATACATGTGGGTCGGTAGAAGTTAGTTGTATGAAGTAGTTTTTTATGGAACATCCGATTTTTCTTTTCGCGATTTCGGTATTGGTCTCATAGTAAAAGTTGTTCAGTTTGATGGCCTAAACCACCCCCTCAAATGTTTATTTGTATTTTTGTAACACCTTGTAGAGAATTTTGTTCAGTTTACGGTCTGATCATCCCTAATAAAGAAGGTCCCTATTATGAATTAATATATTAAACTAGCGTTAACCCGCGACTTCGTCCGCACAAATTATATACCAGATTTTAAGTCAGATCAAAAGCTATCAAACAAAAAAGTTTCATCAAAATCGGTTCAGTAGTTTTTCGTGATGCTCGAACAAACACACAAAGCACAAAAATTATTTTTTTAAATTTATAGTTTTGTAATAGTACGAGCATTTACCCGCGACTTCGTCCGCATAAATTGTATACCAGATTTTAAGTCAGATCATAAGCTATCAAACAAAAAAAGTTTCATCAAAATCGGTTCTGTAGTTTTTGCGTGATGCTCGAACAAACAAACACACTAACAAACAAATAGACAGACAAAAAATCCAAAAATTGGTGATTTGTAATCAGGGACATCTAAAAACCATATTGATTTTTGTAAATATCTTCAATGTACAGACACACTTCTGTTACAGTTTTATAATAGTTTAGATAGATAGATTCGCATTTTTTATCTTCGTTATTGCGTCTACCTTCTGCGAACATTAAATTTGTTATGTCTAATGGGTACCTTACAAGGTTGTATAGTAAGAGAGAGATGTATGGGTAAAAACGTTAAAATTATACGTTCTGACTAGAATTATGATGTCACGTCAGAATATGTTTTAGAAAATTATCCTAATTATGTTAAATTGTACGTCTGGTTGCACTGTTTACATTTGTCGTTAATCTTTTTTGAAATATATAATTTTCTTTAGTTGATGTAGTGCGTAGTGGCAGAGTGGAAGTATACCGACATCATAATTTCTTCTCCAGCGTATCCAGATTTCCTCACGATGTTTCCCTTCATAGTTTTAAAGCACCCGAAATAATGTTAGACTATCTTTGTATCTATCATCATAAAGAGCGATGATAGCTAGCGCCTCAATCCTGAGGCCGCGGTTCGATTCCTGGCCTGTACCACTAAGTTCTTTGGAATTTATGTACGGTTGTATTTATCATTTACTAGCTGGGCTGTGAAGGAAAACATCGTGAGGAAACCTGCATTCCCGAGAATGAAAAGATAATACCATAAGTCGGAGGTATGCGTAAAATATGGATGAGCTTGGGGCGAACACAAAGGACCAGCGCTGGTCTCAGTGTTACAACGACCCTTGCTTGCAATAGCCCAACCACAAATAATAATAATCTATCATCATCATCATCAGACTATACATATACGTCCCACTGCAGAGCACGGGCGTACCCTCAGAGAGTGTGTATGGGCGTCAGTCCACCACGCGTGCCCATGGTACAATAATATACTGCGCCTGGTATTCTCTTCCGATCACGTGACTGACACAAGCCTCCGTCATCATACCCTTTTACCATGTTTAGCGGCCATTTTTTGTGACGTAGGCTTGTGTCACTCTGGGAATAGAAGACCTTGTTTTTTTTAGACCATGCGCGTGCCCAATGCGGATTGGTAGACTTCACATACGCATCAGAATTTCTTCTTCAGTGTATGCAGGTTTCCTCACTATGTTTTCCTGTTTTATGTTTAAACGATTACTTACAAATATTTGCAAGAAAACCCATAATTCAAAGTAAAAACTATGCAAAGTTTACACAGTAGGCGTCGGCAGTGATTCATGTGGCACGGTTACACTGCGTTGCACTGGAAGTATAGGTTACGCTGACCACCGGGCGGCGTGCACTGTAGTGTACACCAATAAACAGACCACGAAATGTATCGAACGCTCTAAATACATTGCCCTTTTATAAATACACTGTACACTGGCGGACACGCGAAAGGTGCTAAATCTTGATTAGTAAATTAATAATGCAAAGTCGAGCCGGTACGATTCGCGACAGGGCTTGCATTTTTTGGCTTGACTTGACACCGACTTCTATAAAACAAATTAATGTTCTTGTGATGCGAACGAAAAAGTTATAGGCTGCAATTTTTTTTTTCTTTTTAGTTTTTTTGAAGGCGGTTTTAATTTTTTGTTGAAATTTTGTTTATATTTCACAATTTTCAGTGGTGAATTCATTAATTCGATTTAATAAGAGTGCTTTAAATTAACAAAGGCACTAGTCGGCACTACGATTTTCGAAGGTTCCCCTCGATTTCTCTGGGATGCCATCATCAGATCCTGGTTTCCTTATCATGGTACCACCCTCGGGACATCTCCTTTCCAACAAAAAAACAATTATCAAAATCGGTTCATAAACGACGAAGTTATCCGCGAACACACATATAAAAAATATATATATGTATACGGTCGAACTGAGAAACCTCCTCCTTTTTTGAAGTCGGTTAAAAATAGCCTCTTTCCTACTAGGTTGTGCAAATCAATTAACAATTTACAAAGAAACAAATATTAAACAATTATTATTTTGTATCAATCAACCATTTATTTATTTCAAGTACTTAGCATTGACTCATAATTTTGTATTACATGCATACAATTTGTTTCCATTACACATTATAATATGCACAGCAATGTCCTATGGGCCGAAGATATCGCTGGCACAACGTAGTGGATGCTGGAGGCTGATGTACGTGAGCTTCAAGCTAGCTTCTGGCGAGAATTTGCGCAGGATCGGGAATTGGCGCTCTCTCGTTTCGGAGGCCAAGCCCCACTTTGGGTCGCCGAGTCAGCGGAGTTAGTTAGTGTACACTTTTCTTGTCCCCGCATGTAAAGCGGCGTAATGTTTATTTTGAATCGGCCGGTGCCAAATAAGCTACAAGTAACGCTGGTGGGCGAACTTCAAAAGGCTTACTGTAATTTACAATCATAGATTAAAATGGCACAAATTCTATGTACATTTTCGGGTTTAGCTAGCCGTATTATATCGGTTAATAGGCATTTGACTAAACTATTAGGGTATTAAGTTTCCCTGCCTGTGAATGCGGGGAGGAATTCCAATCGGTTTGCCATATCGTCGAGGAATGCACACTCGGAAGGTATCCTGGGTAGGAAGGTCGGAAGGTATCCTGGGTAGGAAGGTAGGAAGGTCGGCGATTTGACTAAGGGGGCTTCCGAATGGTTGAGAAGCTTGGACTTGATATTATAATGACGTATTTGTGCTACGCGCGTGGTTTTCAAATATATTCCGTCCCATTTCTTGCTGTGGGTTTCGTACTAGGCGACTAGAAGTTAAAGTATCTTATGTATTTTTTTTGAAAATGACTTGACAAGAAAATGACGCTCATCGAAAATGACCTACTTCTCCATAATGATTTTTTTTGGGCAAACAAACACCAATTGAAAAATTACACATTCCATTTTGTTGAGGTGAGCCTTTAAACATCACGCTTAAGAGCCTATGTCGAAAAATAATTTTAGCGAAACGGGCGTGTGATAGCTTATATTACTGCCAGATGCGAGAGAAAGAGATGGGGCGGCGCGCGCGCCTGGATCGAATCAAGCGAAAAAACAAACTTTATTTAATTGTGATTGTACTATTTATGTAAGTTCAATTCTGCTCTAATCAAAACTTCGATAATAGCAATCTCTTTTTTTAAATCAAGTCTCATGTTTCTATTATTCACCGTTTAGCAGTAACAAGCGTTTATAGACAAAAACGGAGGCTACTTTGGCTTGTTTTTCTATCGAGAAAATTTGTCTTAATCGTGTTTTGACTCTAATCAAAACTTCAATTATATGTTCAATTTACACATATCCGCAAATCATACTTCTACTGTTAGTACTTCATGATATATGGAGCTTTGAAGAATCCTATTTTTTTTACATAGCCCCTTAAAAAGATTAAAGATAGTTAAGTAGCGAAGTTTCTGACCACCCCGAAAGGGATTGTGATGTTCAGTTTGTGTATGGTATGTTTTTTTTCGTTTTTGACATAGTATCCCGTTCTGCTTCTTGCTTAATCTATGCCAGTTCCTAACCGTTTGAACACAGATTACTAGAAAAAATGTGACACGCCCACGCATATTGCTATACCTTATTGAATAATTATCTATAGTCTTTTCTGCTTACTTAACCAACCCTTTATTGATTTTTACTATTTGGAAGATTAGTTATTCATTCTTTATTTAACATCAATGACTATGTTCACAAATTTAAAAAAATCTTTTGCCACAGTTGGTCTGCTGGAAGAAATCTTTCCAGAGATAAGTTCGCCCTTTGTACAATGTCCTCTCTAAATATTTTTTGCATCAATGTGCAAGTACGGAGTAAAAAAAAACTTTAACCTAAACCTACAATATTGTGGAGCGTCCTTGCTACAACCCAAGATGCTGGCAGCGGTTCCTAATTGAATGCCTATAATAGCTATATTGATTCGGCAAGGAAAAAGCCAGCCCGGCCGCAATTGCTTCAAAAACGCTTGTTGGTTTCTAAAGTGTTGTAGGTAACCTTCTCTGGGGACTAGCAATCCCAAGAACACTTTGAAGGTATCAATTTAGCTCTCAGCACCTCTTTTTATCGGGTCCTTTTTAAATCTCGCTGATGCTCGCTGCTTGCATGCTTGCTTGCTGCATGCTTGCTTGCTTGCTGCATGATTGCTTGCTTGTTGCTTGCTTATTTGCTTGTATGCATGTTGGGAGGCTGCACAGAAGGAGGTGCGGTTGGTGGACGCCCCTGCCTGAGAAAATTCTGGGTTTGGTTAGGTTAATTATTTCTGCGGAAAAGTGACCGTACGGAAAAACAAATATTCGAAAAAGTAAATTATCTGACTTACATTACTTCGGAAAAATGTGGCACAGAATTTTGATCCATTGGTTAGAAAAAAAAAAGGACATTAAAAAATCTGGCTTTTCAAAATATGGCGAATAATATTTAGGGGAAACAAAAAAAAAAGGGGAACAATAAAAAGTGTAACGATTTCGGAGAACTAAAATTCTGAAACCTCTAATTCGAAAGTACGATAGGTAACCATAAGAAAGTTGTCCGCTACGTCGTCGTCTATGTACTGTATTGTAGTACACAGCAGAGCCTGAGGTAATCAGACTATGCCCCGGGACTCAGGGCCAACGAGATTAGATTACGACTCAGTATTGCGCCTGCAATGTTACTCGTCTTCAACTGAACAAATGTCTAACTCCTTTTATTTTCGTTCCTACCTTTGTTGTGGGGTATTCGACCATTCGAACCTGTTTCTTTGATGCTTTGATTTGATACTGGAGTATTTAATTTGTTTTATGCTGTTTAGGAAAATAAATGCCTTTAATAGGGTCTAGAGATTTGAAAAATGCCTTGGTGGTTTAGTGATTGATTGTTGGTTAGGCTATTGCTAGCAAGGGTCGTTATGTAACACTGCGACCATCCCTGATCTTTTGTGTTCGCCCCAAGCTCACCCACATTTTACGCATACCTCCGAACTTACGGTATTTTCTTTTCATTCTCGGGAATGCAGGTTTCCTCACGATGTTTTCCTTCACCGCCGAGTTAGTAAATGATAAATATACAACCGTACATAATTTCCCAAGAACTTAGTGGTACAGGCCTGGAATCGAACCGCGTCCTCATGATTGAGGCGCTAGCTCTCTTCCGTATGGGCTATCATCGCTCTTACAAGTACTTAGGTTCTCATGTTATGTAGTAATACCACCTTTTTAAACATGATGTGGAAAATTTCGAGCTCGCTTCGCTCGCTCACTTTTTTTTTTAGGTGATAATATGCAAAGTAGAGACAAGGTATTGAGTACTGAAGGTCTAGTCTATTTTTTGATTTCTGCACATAGAATTACCCCAACCCGAATAAACATTCCTGGGAAGAGATTGCATTTTTTTTTTCTACAATTAAATAAACGACTAACGAACGAAAAAAAAATCTATGACCGATACTATTTCTCTAAGTTCGTTGCGGCCCGCTGATTGTACTGTCATTATGAATTTGGCCCGCCAACGACTTTGAGTTTGACATGCCTGGTGTACCCTATCTACAGGGTGAAATTGATATCATTGGCATCCTTTTAAACTAAGAGTCTACCCATCAAACTGAACAACTTTTACTATGGGAGCAAACCGATCAAAGCAAAAAAAAAATCTGCTGTTGCATACATTTGAGTCGAGTAGGCATTGCAGTTTAGTATGGGACAGCTGATTTTTTAGTTGCTCCGATCGGTTTGCTCCCATAGTAAAAGTTGTTCAGTTTGATGGGTAGACTCTTAGTTTAAAAGGATGCTAATGATATCAATTTCACCCTGTATATGTGTACCATAATACCATTAGAAAACCACGAAACAAGTCTGAATGTTAAATCTAAAAACAATACAATTAAAATGGAGGAGCTGGACGTTTGACAATCAACATAAATCTCATTAATACCTACACACAGACAAATGTTTTGTCTTTCCTTTCATGTTATATTTACGTACTATCTAAATTGGAGCCACAAGGCCTAATTGCTTCAACATACTGAAGTCAACATATCTCTTATTACAATGGAATTGAGTTTAGATTAGTTGTTATTGTTTAACAGCCGTGACAGACTGCTAGACGACAGCGCATGCGCCGCTATTTATATTTTGTAGTAAATTAATGCGACAGTGGTTTAGTTGTTGGGGTATTGGGCTGTGTAAAGGTCGCAGTTCGAATCCCGGTTATGGGCTATTTTGGGAAATAATAGCATAGCATAGCATAAGCTCACGACTATATTCCCCGAGGGGGTAGTCAGAGATATTCTGAAACTTCAGAATATCCACGTTTCACTAGTAGTACCGAAACTCTGTCCAGTGTGACGGGGAGTGAGTCCGTCGCCGTCGCCACTTGTAATGGACATTAGGTACGATACATGCCTCGAAATTGAAGCAAAAAAAATTATTGGGAAATAATCTACGAAATAATGCTCGTAGCAAATCTTTTGAAACGAAACGACTTCTGACGTGAAACGTGGATGTTCTGAAGTTTCAGAATATCTCTGACTACCCCCTCGGGGAATATAGTCGTGAGCATATGCTTATGCTTATGCAAATCTTTTTTGAGTTATTTAATTTATTTAATACGAATTTATTTTACTAGTGTATGATAATCACAATCAATAGTCAATTAAAAAACGAATCTAACATTATCTTGTTGTTTTGTTAACTATACAGAGTGTAATTTTAAATGCGTTATATCCGTTAGGGGGTGCTTCAGTTCAGACCATCAAACTTAACAAATTTTACTATGGCACCAACATTTTCCGTTTGGTTAGGTCGATTGGCCTAACCTTTCACAGGCACTACAGGGTGGAAACGTTAATACGTCACGGATTTACAATTAAACCCTTTAGATTCTGGAGATACTTTCGATCGGAGATATCGACGGTTTTAGTTCATATTTTAAAATCTTACACATGATATTCGAATTTCGAAATACTTATCAAATCCACGTAAACACCTAGCTAGTAAAGAATTGTGGCGGCCGGCCCTATAATTTGAGACCCAGACTTAGAGGTCCCGTACATGAATGAAACTTAGTAATATGTGTAGAACGAAACAAAACTAACAAAAAAGTAAATAGGTTGTAACGTGTAAAAGTTGGGGGAAAGTTATTCTGCTTATGATACCTTTTGTAGCAAGTGTGTGAAAGTCATAATCTTTCTTATTAGATAGTCCATTCAATCTTCTACTGATTCATTATGTTTATTTTAATAAAAATTCACGATAACTGTATAATATTATGATAATGGAAGAAAACGAAATCAAGAACTATCAGTTCAACCAAGCCAAATAACGACCAAAAAATACCTCAATATTAGATGAAAATAGCTGTCTGGTAGCGTCTGTCTACTGTTTTTTGGATGATTTGTCTATTTTACTAGTAATTTCTACTTTTGAATCCGGACTTCTGGAGATGGGGAAGTTTTTTTAAAAAATGCCTAAATTTTTTCTTTTTATAATAATTATGACCGCCGTCCTGAAGACCTTTTAGTTTTCGTAAAAAATGCCTGGGTCCAAATCTGCCCATCTTCTTTCTGTATTATTTTCTTTCTTGTCCCATTGTTGGGCAAAGGTTTTCCAAGCTTTTCCAGCCTTCTGTATCCCGTGCAATCATTTGCCATTCTGCTATGCCCTCGAAGGTTGTCGCGCCATCTTTTTCTTGGTCTGCCCCGGCCCCGTCTTCCATCGTTAGTGTTCCTACCGAAATATAAATCAAAAGCTGAAAGCCTGGTTTAGCAATTTCACCAAACATTAACTGCGCGCCATGTTTACTCGAACGCGAAGCAATCATCAAAGGGCATTTCGCTACTCGTATTTATTTATAAAATAACGTGTGAATTTAATTATGTTTTCTTTAGAAAGATTACTTGTGGGTAATACAATTTAGATCGTGATTTATTTGTATAAATGTTTTTGTGGTGGCAGCCATCCTATACCACTACCTACATAAGAATACCTGGCCTGTAAGGTTTGCTGCCTGCACAGACCAGTATGACTCTAACGTGGGCTTGTAATGGAAACCAAATTTTTGTCAAAAAGAGATGGACTCATGCATGGACCATGATTTTGATGGTGATGATATTAATAATCCTGGCAACACGACACCATAAGCCTTAGCAAAGTATAAGAAAGAGTATCTATTACTACATACAGTACGGACACTCCCTTCCTCCCACCAACTTTTTACCTCACCCCCTCTATCGCCCTCTGGTTACCTCGACAGTTACCAATGCTAAGCTAATGCGTATTCCTCTCTCGTTTGCGCTCATTCAGTATAGCAAATGCTTACCTCGTCTTTAAAAATTTTCCATTTGTATGAAATGACAGTTGAGTGTCCAAGGTGTGGCCTTAGTAAGGCCAGTAAAGCAGAGAGAGAACATACATAGATACATGTACGCACGCAATTATCCCACAGGGGTAGGCACAGACTACGGATCACCGCACACTACGGTTCTAACATACTTCTCGTCTCATCCACTTTTATACATCGCTTCATGCACTTCCGTCGGTTGAGGATGCTGTGCACTTGTCCTTTTCGGAGAAGACCATTAATTTGGTCGCGGTAAGTTCTCCTCGGACGGACGTCCTCTCTCGACTGTTCCACTCACATTAGATCGACAAATCTCTCTAGTAAGTCTACTTTCATTTATCCTCTGTACTACGTGACCAAACAATCTAAGCATATACCTTCCTCTTTCAATCCTTATTATCATATCATCCTTCAACTTACATCTATCTAGATCCCTCATCACACTGTTTTGGATTGGGTCAGTCAATCCCCAACTCAAACCACACATAATCTCGTAAAAAGCGCATAATTCCTTTGCGTTCAATCGACTTTCATTCTTTATAAAATATTCCCACGCAAATTGTGTAAACAAATATTTATAAATTACGTTATTATTCATTCTATTCACCTCAAAGGTCAACGTTAACCGCAAAAATGAGATGTCATCATGTTTCCGAGTATTTTAATGCTCGTCTCCAAGTTAAAGATGTTATCGAAAACCTCAATGGGTCACGTAAACTGCCATAGTATGAGTAATTGTATACCACATCCTGTGTTTATTTATTCAACTATAACCCTAGCTCAGCAAATTGACAAATTTTTGATAGGTAGTTAACAAGATTTAATGCTACCCAAAATGCCATCGTTATGTTAGACTAGTCTTTATTCCGATACTTAATGTGATTGGAACTAGAACTGATAATCTGTGAGACAATTAATTTCTATTCCCACTACTGTAACTCCTGTAATCCAGGATTCACAACATTGACCACTCACAACACTAGACATTGAAGACCAGCGACCTCCACTCATTTGTTTCGGAACCCGAAATGAGTTCAAATCAGATAGGAGGAAAAACAAATCTCCGATTTCCTTCCCTTGCAAACGGAAGACAGCTTGGGCAAGTCAATTTCTCAATTTCTATGGTTAGGCCAGTCATTTTACGGAGTTTTGTTAGGCAGGGTAGGGAGTAATTATTAATTGGACTTTTAAACTGTTACCGGCACCATTTAGTGACAAAAATACTATCCTAAACCATATTTAAAAAAATTGCTACGCAACATAGAAATCAAAATTGTGTGTCCCAGAAGGCTTTTAAATTAATAATATTAATACCAATGCATTCATTTGAATTACATTTAACAATATACATTATATTTGATCAATAAAATAGGCATTAAAATTTAAAAAATGAGGTATTTATTATGTAATGGAATGTATTTTTCAAAACCTTCTAAGTAGACAAAAATATTTACACCATGTTTGAAGTATGTATGATGATTGATGGTAAAAAGCCTTAAACATGTGCAAAAAAAAATCTATCATCAGGTTTTTATAACGAAATAATCTCTATATTTCAAAATTGGAACTGTTGCTGACGTAATTTTTTTTTAATTTTGGTTCATTCATAAGATGAAATTGGCTCTTCAATATTATAGCAAAAAAAAAACCAATTAGTAATTAGTCCCGGCTCAAACCGTAAAATGACTGGGCTAGGTCACCTGGAACAAAAGTCAACAAAACATACGGACACTAACAGTTCTACCACGGCCTATCACTGATAATCAGAGCACATGACAAGTAACTGACTCGAGCCTTTATCCTAACATCAACTGTCTTTATGTCTACATATTGAAATACTCGCTTTATTTCTCCACACACACACACTACCCAACTTTAGATGCTTAGATATTAATATCAAATGGAATATTACACTGATTGGTTTTAAAGAGGAAACGATATGCAGAAGCTATCTTTATTCTAATAAGAGGAGAGCTCACAATCCTTAATTTCAAAGCCTTGACAGATAGCTAAGATTATGAAATCCGCAATTTTACGCTATAACACGACTATTAAGACATAATCGTGATTGGAAAACGCTTTTCGTTGCGAATATGGGCTCTAATGTACACGTAATAAAGTGGAGGACATTTGACAGGCGTGAGAGCTGTCGCGACCACCCGCGTGTTTTATCATTCGTTATCAGGGGAGCAATCTCGAGATCTGACTGAGGCCTAATTAGGGGACTCGTGCCGCTATAGCCAGTGGCCGGTAAAATGACGCTTTGAGAGCTTTGACATGGGAATGGGATGAGTTCCTCAAGGGATTGATCTTGGTGAAACTATGTTCTTATAGTATGCATGTGTAAGAAGTGCTAAAGAATTATCATCAAATTATTTGAGCTAGAAGCTTTTGTTTCGGAGTTCCTCATCATCATCGGCCTATAAACGTCCCACCGCGGGGCACGCATAGGCCTACCCTCGGAGGGTGTACGGGCATTAAGTCCACCATGCGTGCTCAACGCGGATTGGTCGTTAGACAGCTTCGACGTTTGATTATACAGTTTGAGTCCCGAATTCAAATAATTTTAATGTATCTTAATTATTTATGATTTCTGTCGTAATCGTACAGTAGTTGTCAAGTTTTGCTATTTCTTTAGATTGGATGGATGGAGGATTACAAAGGTAGCAAAGTCGAAAAGCACTCATCGATGTAAAGCAATTGACTTTTATTGAATTTATACACAACACGGCCTGTAAATTTTCTCAAGGCGTTATTTTAGCGTTCGCAACTTTGATTCGAACCTACAGTCCTATCTATGGCGAGCTGCGGACAGTTGCCGCGTGCATGCCAGAGTGCCCACACGCCTGTCTCGAACTCCATCCAACTACGATATTAAATACGATACGATATTAAACACTACAAAGTTATCAATGAAATTAACACCTAATTCCGTATAAATCGATTTGTTTTTAGATTACTAGCAAAAGTGTTTAGTTCTAATTGTGTTGAATTTGCGAATAGTAAATTGCGAATTAGAATTATGGTGCTATGAATTCACTAGTCATTTTATTTGCTAGAGTGATTAGAGTGACATGATACTGTGCAAATTCCATGGAATTTTTAAGTGAAGTGTATACTGTAATGGCAAACAGCTCATAGCAATGGTCTAGATTGACCAACAGTGATGCGTTGGTGGCTGGTCCTGACGGCCATGGCCGTAGCAACAGCTGTTGCCACCGGTCCACGCCGTTGTGCCGGCAGGCTGGCCAGGGAACGTCTCAAGGCAGCCGAGAAGATACGCGATAAGAGATATTTCCTGCTATGCTGTGCTCCAGCGTGCGCCACTCCAAGAAGACCCAGGCCTTCGTTGACCACGAGGCGCTATCAACCGTTCCATAAGACGTGGTGGGGGTTGAAATATGGTACGAGATTTTCTTAATTCTTATTGAGATATATAATAGCACTTGCAGGCCTTAAGTGTGGAATATGTGGGATCAAGTGGGATCTCACCACACCACATATTCGCACCAAGCGCCTTACAGCATCTTTTATAATGCACACACAGACAAGGGGTGAAATGTCCTGCCTGGTATTTCCGGGCGCTTACAACCCGAATTCCTTCAAGGTACGAGTGAATAGGCTTCTTCTAGGTAAGCTTGCTACATGTTTGACCCCATCTTGGTCCTGAGGACTGGATTGAGGTCAATAGCAAACCCAACTGAAGTAATCAGAAACTGTCTTGTTAGAGCGCTTACAGACGAGCGACACTTTGCGATCGCCGTGTGTCGCGGCGTCGGGCGGGTCGTGCGACCGTAAAATGTATGACTATGAGCGCGACACTCTGCGACCCACCGCGACAGCAAAGTGTCGCTCGTCTGTAAGAGCCCTTAGTGTTACAAGATTTAACTTCATTAGTACCTATATTAGGATTGGCAGTGGTAATAGATGCTGTAGGACCACAAAAAACTATGACAACGAAACATTATCTCTTATTCGTCTCGCAGGACATCCACGGGAAGAAAGGTGAGCTATTCTAATGTTCACATGGATAATTTCCATGAGGCTGCTATAGCCATTATTTATATGAAGCTTAGAACAGCACCTTTCATGAAGTTTATTACGTACTAAAGGACAACATAAATTAGATGGGTCTTAAATAAAACGATCGAAACTCTAGGATTCCTTATCTCACCAAAGATATCTTATTACTGTCCTAAAGAGACCAAGATATATCCCGCATGTGATTAGAAGTTTGTGTTAAACTTGAAACTATTTTGATTAATATCATTAGATTAGAACCAAGAGCGAATCTTTTGTCTTCAAGGAATTTTATTGATATTGCAGAAATGTAGAGTAGTGCCATTGTGCTCCATAAAGTTTTGTCCAGGAAATTGTTCTGTCCAGAAAACATAACTTTTATTCTTTTATCGAAATACACAACGTTTTATGAACTCCTTCAGACAATCAAGAAAGCAGCTATTGCTTCCAAACAGTCGATAAATTCGAATCAGCGTCTCACAAACGTCGAGATCAATGTCCCACGGTCATTACCAATGAATATAAAATTTCATTGCAATTGTTACATCGACCATGAAATTTTATGCAGATCGAAACGAAATTAACTTCGAATACCGCCAAAAATTACGGGCTTATTGTGAATACGGTATCTCCAAAATCCAGATCGTGACCTTTAAGAACGAGGCCGATACTTCCGCGCAGACGTCTCGAGCCGTTCCTGCGCGCGCGCAGGTTATCTGGAGGCGGTCAACGAACTATATTGATATTTGTGGCGATGCCAAATTCGTTCATTCATGAATTGGACCAACTGATAAACGATAAAGCTTAGGACTTCCTATAGATTTAGGTCATCGGAGCGCGTTTGTTGATAAGGAATGACGCATGGTCAGTGAGTTCATTAGTTTACTATTAGATCATTTTATACCTATGGCTAGATTAATAGTACATTGGTCCTTAACGTGCTAATGTTAGCCGTCAACTCTGTGAACTCGTTGCGATCTTATCGAAACAGTAGTTCAGCAGTAGGTAAGTAGACAATAATGTCGCATAACGTTACAATATGTGATTATTATCATCATCAACAGCCAAATCTCTTACCTTCGGGTTTCCTCATTTTCCTGTCTGGTGGTCTACATTCTAGAACTGTGACTTGTCATCGGTTGTCAGTTCTTCGGCAGATAATATGATCAGCTCATTGCTACATAGCTTTTAGTACTATCAACTATTTCCTCATCGGAACATATGTTTCATAAAGAGGGGCTTCGACATCACGCTTGACTAAAGACTCATGAATATCCAATTGCAGTTCTGAAGATATAGATCACGTTAAATCGAACATAATTCCAACAATTCAGTTCGCTCAGTACATTAAACTTGATAGAAATAACCATTTGCTAGCCGCTATAGCAATAACACCGATGCAGAAATAGGCCTCATAATTGGCAGCCATTGAAGCAGATTTATAAACGAGCATTAAACCGTTGACCTCTATCCCTCATCAAGACTAAAACACGTATCATTATAAAGTGTTACGACCCTAAACACGGGCACTGCCGGAATGTGAACCGATCGGTCATACGGATGAGATAATCAATCTCTTCGGAGGAAACATGCAAATCTCGTCGAACAATGCGCCATTGAGAGTGAACCGTTCGATGGAGATGATATCGTGAACTGTGTGGATTTAAATGGGTTCTAATAGGGGGTATTATTGTAGACTTTACGAATTGTGGGCTTATTAAGCCGATATAGTATAAGGAAACTGATGTAAATCAAAGAATATAAATGCTTCTTTAAGACCACTAGATATAATAAATTATACCTAAAGCTCTCGATCTCTAAATATGTTTATGTACCTTGTGCGTTTTAGTATTTTAATATATTGTTTTAATTTGTAGTGGCAGTGAGCAAATAAAAATTCTAAAACAAATTCAGCGTCCGAAACTAAATTAGTTAAATATTCAATGACTTGGCTCAATTTCGGTTGTTGCCGTAATTCAATATTTTTTGAAAATCTATTATCACTTCAAATAAGTTAAGTAGAAACATTTACAAAAACGCTACCATTAATGGTGTGTAAATGTTGAGGTTAACCTCAAAACTAACAAGTAATATCAATAACATGAATCGGTAGCAAATTCTTACACCAACCTAATCAAAAACGAAAACGTGGGAAGATCATTCCCATAATTAGCATACAAAATTACATTTCCCAACACCCAATCAAACTTCATTATCAATTCCATTCACAGCCAATATCTTAGAAGTGGGAAGATGAAATCAAGTGGACAGTGTATATCTATCTACTCCTATTTCAATATCGGACTAATCTACCGTCCCTAATGGCATGCGCTGCATAATAATGTCATCATGTTACCGCAATACGATAACGTGGTAGCACTGCTTCGAATTAAAGTCTCAATCAAGCGCTCCCATTTATCAATCACTGATGTTTACAGGGCTGTCCTTTTTTGAAATTACTCTGCAAAAATGAGTTTAATAATCTAGTCTCTACGATTTAAAATACGAAAGCTATATATGGAGTTCCTTAGGGTAGCATTTTAGGTCGATGACTTTTAATATTATGAAACGAATGTTTTATTTAACTAGGAATGTGAAAAGTTTTAGCAACCCTGCCGGTACCTATATTTACGGAGTTACCACCAGTGCTATGGCGGGAACCGGTGGGACCGGCTGTCACTCGTCTGACCCGAGATTATTCGACGAGGCCCATTTATCAATACGCCACGTCAATGTTGATGCATTGTCTTTTTTGGATGAGGAAACTTAACCTTGTCTTGGAGTAATGCTGCTTCTGATTCTGAAAGTACCTACCGCTAAAGAAATTTTTTTGTTTATACTTTCCAAAATTGTATTCCTCGCATTTAAAAGTTTTCTTGTGCCGATGAATGATTCATAAATATTTTATGGTAACTCTTGTTTGTACTTTTTTCTCAGCTCCGTTACTACATCTTTGGATTCTTGAGTTAAAATTATTTAATCACTTTTCCTCAGCGTCTCACATACCAGCCAGCTTCACTGCAAAAACTTTGCAAGCGCTCGGTCTTGTAGTTACTCAAAGTTATCTTCATGAGTGATAACCGTTTCCTCCAGCTATTTTCAACTGAAACGTCACCATAATTTCGTTTTACCTTTACGATATCTTGTTTACACTTTCTTTTATCTTCTAAAGCTCTAGTACAAACGCAGCATCAGTGCATCAACATAGTTTACTGTCTTGCATGAAAATGTTTAGATTATCTAGTTCCATTCAATTCCATATCTATAAATATGAAACAGTTCCGTGATTGACCGATTGACTGACTGACGGACAACGCACAGCTACAACTTAAGATGGAAAAACATATATGGAATACAGGATATATAGGGTCTTCAGGATATATAAGGGTGTAGTAAGAAAATATTTTTCGAAAATCTGCCATTAAAAAGTGCCACACACAACCACTTAGTGGTGTAAAATGGGTGTTGATTCCAAAATCCACGCCAAAGAGCTAGTAGATAATAAACGTTGTCCTATTCAGTTCGTTCAAATGTAAGGAAACGTCCTCGTATCTAGATATCCTATAAAAACATCTCAAACTCCAACGACATGTTACGTCAAGATACACGGTCTCAATCCGCAAATCTCTAGCGGTACAAGCATATAAATCACTGGGCTCGGACGTGGCGATTCATTCATGTCGCCATGCATCAACTGCGGACGATAAACCGACGTTGTCATTCATCAATGTTCTGAGGCTTTTGTTTTAGCTACTCTTGTCTTTGGTGAAAGTGGTTGTACTATGAGTTGCGCTATTTGACCCTAATTTTTGTGGATTAGAAATTGAATCTTCAGTGCCTGTCCTCAGGTTTTTTATTGTTTATGGTATACTTTGAAAAACCTTCACACATTATAATATAATTATGTGAAGCTTTTTCAGATAATTTTATTATCATCAGAATTATATCGATAGGCTCACGTTCTAACCTAAAGATTTTATCTTCATACTTAATCAATCCCATCCCATCCCATGAGGTTTGATAAAAATCTGCTCTGCACAGCATAAAGATCACTCTGGAGTTAAGTTAGTGGTTATCCTGCTGTCCATATTTTTAAGCTGCTTTTATATGTATATGGAAACACCGCCTACCTTTCTTCGTACACCGTTTCCTCTACCCTAAGGTTGTCTGAAAGAAATCGCTTCTTAGCGATAAGACCGCCTTATTTTGTGCCTCTTGTATTTTTTCTCTGTATTTTACTGTTTATGTTTTGGTGTAAAATAAAGTATATTTGATTGATTGATTGATTGATATATGCCTATAACGCCTCTATAGCTGTTTAGACGGGGACTAAGAAGAACAGGAAGCTAGGTTTTAATAAAGTATAATCGAGTCCATCGCAACTTGTCCAGTGTAAATAGGATCGATGGTTCGTATTACTCCCTCCCACGTCTAAAAGGACCAGTTTTATGATTTACCAACCTGTCAATTACAGTTTTTCATTTAGTGCTCTCTACTGCATTATATAAAACGTTGTCAGTGATTCTTGTCTATTCTTACTTCCCACTTGAGCTGAAGGGTTTGTGGCAGATGCCAAATTATACAGAAAGAAAGTCGCGTCGAGATCTAGTATGCATTTTAGTTCGTAGGTACACATTCCCTATCCAGGTTGGAAAGTAATTCTTCAAGCCAGTAAATATCGTCAATTTGGTCTTGGGTTTTTGGTGGATGCTTTTGTTGACGAAGTCTTGAATCTGGCATTTCTCCTTCTACGTTTCTAAACTACGTACAGCCGTCTTCAGCTGCAATGTTTTTAACGGTTTCATCGGAATTTGCTGCAATATTTTCAACGTTTTGATCGGAATTTATCTTTTGATTCGACGTCATTTTCTGGGATTGTACCGATAAATCCACTAAATCGAAACGGAATATTCAATCAGTTATATTTTGGATTTTCAGTAGAGTACGTAACTATGAGTACTTATTATTTGTAGTCGTATGTTACAATTACAACCAAGAATACCGGGAAGAAAGACAATATACTGTAAACCTTATTTGTAACAAAATTATGATAAACTATTCTCCCTGACCTTCTAAAATAAGGTCACATAAGCTTACAGGGTTCTTTGAATATATCCGTCATACACACTGAGAGAAAACTTTATTTGTTATTACAAAAATTCACTAATTATTAAATAAATATTTGCAGATCCCACGACAACAAAAGTTTTGTAATAAGGAGTCGTTTTTAGTTATTGTATTTAGTAATTAGTGTAGTGAGCGTTTAGTAATTTTTAACGCACAATACTAATCCTCAAAACGATGACGTCATTATGACGTCACAGTTAAGACAAAGTGTTTTGTAATTTCTAAACTGAAACAGTAATCCTCCAAATTTTGATGTACAGAATATACAAACCGTTTTGTAGAAACATGGAGTCGTTCATTATCTACAAATAAAACGATAGCACTTACTAGTTGTCATTAAACTGAATTTTAGAAACTACTTTACGATATCTACGATGTCTTACTTGATTTTACTAAACGATTATTTAAATGCAATTGAACATTTTGTAAATACTAGTTTGCATTTTATAATTACGAAACATAGTGCTTGTTCTTACTAAACAATTTAGTGTTTTTTAGAAAATGCAGTTTAATTTCTAGCTTGTTTTTTTACAATTTCTAATGAGTTCCTACTTGATATTACTAAACAATGAGTAATTTTTACAAGATTGTAGCATTGTTACAACAAATCGTTATACTAGATATCACAACTTTCCCCTGTATTCTTTACAACATTATACAGGGTGTAACAAAACACCCTAGTAATACTTAACCACCCTAGTAATACTCAAAATGAACAACTTTTACTAAGGAGCCAACTTTTTTTTCGATTTCATAGTTGGGTCCATAGTGAAAGTTGTTCAGTTTAATGGTCTAAAGCACCCCCTTAAGTATTACTAGGGTGTTTTGTTACACCTTGTACTATAACATGTACATGTTTCTACAGTACTTTTTCAGTTGCTAGCAAGAACGTATCAGTATTCAGGTTATTGTGTTCTTTCCTAGCTACTGAAAAACACCTCGTATAAAAGTGTATATACATATTATTATGTATATGCTGTAAAGAAATACAGAATAAAGAATACAGGAGAAAGATGTGATACCTAGTAAAACGATTTGTTATAACAACTCCACTAAATTATAAGGTATAGGTAATTGTGTTCAAATGAAACTTAAAATAATAGTTAATGTAGTTTATTTTCATTTCTGTTTTTACAACAGATTACTATCTAAGTACCTACATAATTTAAAAAACAAGCGATTTTTTTTTCCTTTAACGGCACGCTGAAAGTCCAGTACGGTAGTTGTGGCAGACTGGCGTTATTTAAAGCATCAGGCGCCGCGGGTTCTGAAAAAATAACGATTAAATAAATACATTATATTTTAATCTAGATATTGATACTGATCATGATGTCTGGCAGTTACTAGATCAGTATAGCCAAAGATGGCATCCAACTCCAAAAAATGTAGGTATGCCAACCTACAGCTAGGTACTAAGTATTCAGAATCAATACGAACAAAGTAACGCCTAAAATGGACGCTCTTACTAGTAATCTCAGATAGATAATTAAAAACACATTGATCATAAAAATCTATTCTATTTAGGGATATATGGGAAAGAACTCACATTTGGTGTTAAGTCCAGGGGTCTACGTTATTTAAATTGTCGATTGGTTGCTTCCAATTGGCTAGGTTAACTTTAAATCTAGCCTTGTCTCCAGGTACTGGTATAAGCTTGGATGTCTCATCATCTGATAGAAGCCTTAGTATCCCAGCATCTTCCTTGCCTTCTGCAATCATTAATAAATATGAAAGGGCGGTCAAGTGAATTTTTTAAACATTCATGTCAGGTTGAGAAGAAAATAGATATGACATGAAGGACATATAAATATTTATATTTACTTATGCACTTTTGGCAGAAATGATATGGTTAGTAAGAGATAACATAGATCTTTTCCTTCCTTGATCTTGCCTATAAAGTTACATTAGTACGTACCTACCTATCACACTATAAATGAATAAATACACACACTTTACTTACCACAAAAAGCTCTGACATAATAATGTAGTCCCAAGTTTGTCAGTAAATTGCTAGTGAGCTGATCCATGTCCGTTTCCAGATTCATCTGGCTGGAAACTTTAGTTGCCATCATCTTATTATATAATTTTTTAATATTTAGTTCAAGACAGTCAACGATTCCAAATTTAGGACACTTAATTTAATAAAATTAAACACTTCACTTCACTGTTACTGTTATGATCACTTTAGAGATGATAACGATTCGTCTAATCCGGCCGGGAGGTGAAAACGAAATGAAATTAATATGGCAATTCAGAAAGTCAGCAATCACAAAAAGTTTTAAATATTACCAAACTGGTATTAAATTCAAAATTAGTTTGTTTAAAATCACAAAAATGGCTTATTGAAAGAAGAAAGGAGAAACTAGAAATGACAAAATTCCGTGCAGTTATTACGATGAAATGTTTGTAGTAAATATAACTAATCATAAGCTGGTTATAAAAGACAAGCGTCATAAAAAGAACTATGGGAACACTAGGAATTACAAAGGAGGTTGGTCAAAATTAATAAAAAATTGTTAATCGAAATAACAGGTAAACACTTGTTATTACAAACGAGTGTTTTAATTAACACGACGTTATTTATAGCAAAAACAAAGCAGTTGCAGAATTAACTATGCCTTTTGTTTCTCTACTTTTATTAAAACTGTCTATTCAAAATTACAATTGTGGTTACTAATCATAGCTAATATGATTTTGGAAATAACTAAAGTAAAGTGAAACTTACACTATTTATGCAAGAATTACTTTATTATGTAATATTTTACTTAACTAAAACTAGTTTGTAGGGATTACATTTTAATAATACTAAACTATTGTAAAAAACTGCTTGTGCCAGTAATGACAGCAGAACTTTAGTATTCATAACTATAAATTAGTTTTTACGCCAGTAACAAAACGGTTTTTTAATTTCTGGATAAGTTTTTCTCTCAGTGCAACAATGTCTCGTTGTAATGGTATCTCAATCGAATCGTTTTATAGATGTATGGGAGTCATTGAGTTTCTCGATTGAACCGTGAACTTAGAGGTCACAGGATGAGTTGTTTCTTAGTACCTTTTGCCCGGTTGATAACGCCACCCGTAGTGTAATTTCGGGATATAAAGTTTCTTCGGTTTTTAGGTAGACCATCTAAAAACCCGCTTATGCTTACAAAGAGTGAAACTACTCTCGCGTTGAAAAGTTCTTAAAAGCAAACATTGGTATCACGGATTAACGGTTCATATTTAGTATTTTCGTAATTTCTGAAATGTCTTGTTGTCTGTGATGAAAGAGCACCATAGTTTTCGCCGACAAAAGGAAATACAGCATAAAAAAATAGGTCATCGTTCAACGAAACATGAACGATAACCTATTTTCATCTAAATTCATCTTTTAAGAAACATCCATGCTATGTGGTTTCCTAAAAGATGAATTTTCCCCTAAAGTTACTTAAAGCCAAAAATTATGATCATGCGAAAAATTTTATACGGCCGCCGTATTGATGTTCGTTACATTACGTTATGCCGACCGAAGTTTAGTTAATTATATTAACATAGATTGGAGATAAGTGTAAAGGTATGAGGATCGTTCTGAACTTTTGACAGGACCACCGCCTGAGGGGTCGAGGACCGCTGTAGATTTTGCTTTTGTTTTTTGTTTGATGGTTTAGCAGTTTTCGGATTCGTTTTAGATCGTTACAGTTTCTTTTGATTTCCATTTGTTTTTTTTTTGGCCAGCCACTTTTATGGCCGATATAAAACTGGTGATCTTGAATGAAATGAATGAAGTATAACATTATTTATTCACACCAAATAAAAATTCCATCGTACAAAATACAAATTGATCTTGATACTACAGGGTGAAATTGATATCATTAGCATCCTTTTAAACTAAGAGTCTACCTATCAAACTAAACAACTTTTACTATGGGAGCAAACCGATAGGAGCACAAAAAAAATCTGCTGTTTCGAAGGCTGTTCCATACTAAACTGCAATTCAGTAAGCACTCAAATGTATGCAACAGTAGATTTTTTTTGTGCTCCAATCGGTTTGCTCCCATAGTATAAGTTGTTCAGTTTGATGGGTAGTCTCTTAGTTTAAAGGATGCTAATGATATCAATTTCACCCTGTATACCTATTGGTTAAAGATTTGAAGATGCATAGGTATTTGTGTCCACCAATCCGCTTTGTGTACGTGTAGTGGACCAACGCGTGTATCCTTGAGGGCAGGTCTTTGCCCCAGTAGTGGGGATAGTTGAAGCTATACATGCCTCTCATGCGAATAGTAATATTCTTACTACCCATCAAACTGAAAAACTTTTACTATGGGAGCAAACCTGTCAGAACAAAAAAAAAGACAGCTGTTCCATACGTTTGAGTTGAGTTGTATTGCAGTTCAGTATGGAACAGCGGACTTTTTTTTTGTTCTGACAAGTTTGCTCCCGTAGTAAAAGTTGTTCAGTTTGATGGGTAGAGTATGTGGTTCAAAGGTTAATGATACTTTTCCCTACACCCTGTAATCCCATCTCAGCTCCCTTCGACACCGATGCCACTGATAACCCCTCTCAAACGAATCGATTTATTGTGTAATTATTTAAGGAATTTCGCGACACGACACCCGTAATAACGGAGTGGCTGGAGTGGAGGAGACTTGTATTGATTGATTATTTATTTAAAACACACAGCCCCGCAGCGTGTTGTGACGCGAGACGGCGAGATCGCTTTGTGATTATTATAAATGTATGAATAATAAGTGGAGGTGATTCGTTTTCATTTTAACACATTCGTTACCTCGAACGCATACGGGGTGTTACAGGAAAATAATTAAGGGCCTATGTCGAAAAATAATTTAAGCAAAACGGGCGTGTGATAGCTTATATTACTGCCAGATGCGAGAGAAAGAGATGGGGCGGCGCGCGCGCCTGGAACGAATCAAGCGAAATAACAAACTTTATTTAATTGTGATCGTACTATTTATGTAAGTTCAATTCTGCTCTAATCAAAACTTAGATAATAGCAATCTCTTTTTTTTAAATCAAGTCTCATGTTTCTATTATTCACCGTTTAGCAGTTACGAGCGTTTATAGACAAAAACGGAGGCTACTTTGGCTTGTTTTTCTATCGAGAAAATTTGTCTTAATCGTGTTTTGGCTCTAATCAAAACTTCAATATTATGTTAAATTTACACATATCCGCAAATCATACTCCTACTGTTAGTACTTCATGATATATGGAGCTTTGAAGAATCCTATTTTTTTTACATAGCCCCTTAACCTCGGCAATCTTCGTTTGCGCAGAGTCCCCGACCAAACCCGAAGTCTTTTAGTAATCAAAGGGTGCAAAGTGGGATAGCAGCGAAAAGGGCGCGAGAACAATTAGCCAATCGTAGCAAGGCATTGAAGGTGGCACATCCTGCTTGATCATTGTAATTTCGCGCGCTATTAAAATTTTTCAACTGCGCAGGTACATCAGGTAACTTATAAATCTGGTACTTACTACTGTACTGAAAGGTGTCTTCATCATCATCGTCGGCCTATATTATACGTCCAACTACATGGCACAGGCCTACCCTCAAGGTGTACACTGGAACATACGTATGTATGCAAACATACATAAACTCACGCCTTTTTCCCAGAGGAGTAGGCAGACTATGGATCTCTACTTTAGCTGATCGAACGCTTGTAGGAAAAGTAGATGATTTTTATGCGAATTTCTCTTTGTTTCTTGGGAAAGTTGTTCAGTATCATGAGTAAAATCACCACACCCCTTAAAGTATCGCAATAGTATTGCATCTGTGTACCCCAACACCCTATAGTTTTAACGAAATTTTCGTTTTTACCAGAAAGAAAACGAGTGGCTTACGTCCACAATTTTGGTCATTTTCAACGTCTCTACGTAGATAGTGCTCTATGTAAATCTCTTTGGGATTGTTAATATTCTCAAAGAGCAATTCGTAGTCTGCTTGCGCAGTAATAGTGGATATGTATGTAGGTAACGTATATGACAGTTATTGCGTGACATGCATCGCTATACTACACTTTTGTTAGATCGTTAAATCTTTAGTACAGCTTTAGTACAATCCAAAACAATGCCCAGCGATTTGTCAAACTGTTAAATTCTTTCTACGTTATTTGAAGTGTTTGTAATTTTTGTAGTTGCAGATTTGTCTTAATATTTTAATATGACATGCTAGGATAGGTTTGGAGTCCCGGTTCTATGCATGATTAATGTTTTGTTCTTATAACAATTCCGGAAAGGCTTGTAGCTGCAGTTTGGGTAGATTTGAGATTTGCCGTCAATTCTGGAGTGCGATTTTTGAATCTCATACGTTGAACTCAGCTCGTTGAAAATGTATGGAGATACGCATCTTTCTACTGCTGATTTGACTTTCAAAAATCGCACTCCGTGAGTATGATTTTTAATGTAAAGTCCTCAGTAGAAAGATGCATATCTCCATAGTAATATTGACATTTTCAACTGCTGATTTCAAAGAATGAGTTTCAAAAATCGCACTCCTGTTCGTAAGTCTTTTCATTACTCGTCATATAAGATATAATAATCAACAAAAACCATAACCACCACCATTAGCATCATAAAAAAACATTGGTGTAAATATAGAGAAATTCAAACCAGAAAAATGAGGCAAAACAATTGACAGTTTTACTTCGAAAATGTACTGAGATGACATACCAAGTACCCTAATTTGTATTGAAGTGCCCTAGTTTTGCGTGCTTCAACTTAAAGCGCTTTGGGCCTATCCATTGATTTTACTTTTTGACGACCCGGTAGCACAGTCGGTAGTGAACCTGCCTGCTGTGCCGAGGGTCGCGGGTTCGAATCCCGTAAGGGACAAATATTTGTATGATGAATATGAATATTTGTACCCGAGTCATGGATGTTTGTATTTATATATGTATTCTATATCGTTGTCTAGTCATCATAATACAAGTCCAGGCTAGATTCTGGTACTTTAAATGTGACTAGATAATTTGTGTGACATTGTCCAAGATATTTATTTTATTATTTATTATTACTTTGATCTAAGGTGTAAACCACCACTTTTGTAGGTATGTATGTTAGAAAATAATTTTATCACTGCAACGCAGCACTGAGATGACGGGACTTTTTACCCGACCGCGCCAGAAGGAGGGTTATTGTTATGATAGTTTATCACGACCAGAAACTAAATTCACTACTTAAATTTCTTGTCTCTCATTCTGACCTCACCAGTATCCTAATCAAAGATCTACCAACCAATTTTGAACCTTAAAGTGAAACCATTGTGTTTGTCTTTGTGAATGCACAAATCGGTTCTGCTTTGTATGGACAACAATGGTCTTGGGCAATAGAGACGACCTATTGACAAGTTGTAGCCCAAATTATGGCACAAGGCCTAAAGGTTTTTGTACTTACTGGCCTCGATTCGGAGTGTACCACGACCAAACTAAACTAAATGTATTCCTGTCACTTTCTAAAATAAGATTAAGAAAAGAGACAGAAAACCAACAGCTGACTTTAGTGCTGTCAAAGTGACGTTAAACGCCCAAAAACGTCTTAAATAAGACGGCGTACATTATGATGGCATCTTATTTTGCGCATTTAACGTCACTTTGACAGCATTAAAGTCAGCTGTTGGTTTTCTGTCTCTTTTCTTAATCTTATTTTAGAAAGTGACAGGAATACATTTAGTTTAGTTTAGTCGTGGTACACTCCGAATCGAGGCCACTGTGTTGCCAGAGTTGTTGGACTGTTCTATCCGACTATAATGAAGTGAAAAGGGGTACCTAATGTTTTCAGTAGTGAAGATGTTTACAATAAATAAATTCCTTAAAGATTTTAATTATGATTTTATTAAAAAAACAACGTTATAAAAAAAAATATAATTTATTAGACTTCATGTCTTTCAATATTTCTTTCTCCGAAAATTGAGTAAAGAAAGTTAAATTTTTATGATTCCGCTCCGTACCAACAAGTTTAATAACCCTCCTTCTGGCACAGTCGGGTAAAAAGAAACCTAGCCCGGGTTCTTGTCCATCCGTTTGTCTATGTATCATCGCACGGACCTGAAAAAAAGCCTTTTTTTCAAAAACCTTTTTTTCAGGTCCGTGGTATCATCGATAATTTTTTAATAAAGAATGCAGTAATGTATTCTTAGTATTGGGTCTAAACCTGAGGCATTGCTCTCCGCATTAGGCATAATACGCCCGAGTATTTTATTATAAAATATATACCTAATAAAAAAACGTACCTCTTAAGAAATCTGTAAACGTACAAAGTTAGTCGATAAATGCAGTAGTTATTAAACTATAAAAAAGTTAAATACTATCGAATCATTACCTACAGTGACAATTATCACAATCAGATTCCATACACGAGGCCTACTAAAAGAAACTGTCGACGCGAGACGGTTATATTAATTGTCGGTGACCAAATACAGATAATTGTGCCCTCGTAATTACATATACTTACGATATTGATGTAGGTTGCTAATTGATTAAATTAATTAAACATTTATAATTTACTAGCTAGTTGCCCGTGGCTTCGTCTCTGTTCACTTGAAGAAAGTAAAAAAATCGTTAATCTGTTACGTTAATCCAGAATTCCTGTTCTATCTGTCAAAATTTCATCCAAATCATTTACCTAGTCGTTTGAGTAATTGAGTCGATATAAACTACATGCACACACACACATACACACATACGTACGTTAATAATTATCATAGTTTCAAATAAGAACACTCCCGTAAAAATTAGCTTTCTATTTAAAAAACCGCATCGAAATCGGTCCATCCGTTTGAGAGCTACGATACCACAGACAGACACACAGACATTGGCGTCAAACTTATAACACCCCTCTTTTGCGTCGGAGGTTAAAAAACAAGAAAGCAGAAAAATGCTAGGCCCACTGCATCTGAAAAGAATATTCAAACTCTACTTCAAACTATAAAAATCTACTACTTACTTACTTACTTATGTCGAACGATTATCAAAGTATCACCGACGCATGTGTCTAATCGGAACTGGAGATGGCTATCACTATGACAAACTGCAGCGATGGGTTTAATTATTGCGCCGGCGCACATTTGCATCCAGCCTGTGTCTGTTTGTCTTCCCGTTGTTTATGGTCGCAATTATTGTTACTTTACAATTTAATTAGCTTTTGCTGGAGGTGTGGCCCTAAGTCTAAACTTTAGAGTCTAGAGGTCTAGACCATAGACTAATAGACTAGGTCTAGGAGGTTACTGTTATTCGTGGGGTCACGATTTGTGAATAAATTATGCAATATAATTTATTTAATAGGTCTTTTATTCATGAATGTTTTAACACTTTATTGCCAGCAAAATGTAACACATAATAATAAAATACTGCCTCCGTGGTCTAATGGTTAAGAGCATTGGCTCTCGATACGGAGGTCGTGGGTTCGATTCCCACGGGGGACACCTAGTGATATGTCACTTTGTGCGTTTTTCCCCAGTTGGTTAGGACATTGCAGGCTGAATCACCTGATTGTCTGAAAAGGAAAGTGATTCCGTGCTTCGGATGGCACGTTAAGCCGTTGGTCCCGGCTGCTATCTCTAGTGGTAGTAGTCGTTACATAAAAACCACGTCAGAGGCCGTAAGGCGGTCTGAAAAAACTCTGACACCAGGGCTCTGCCCACACGATAAGAGAGAAGAATAATAAAATTGATGATGATATTGGCGTTGTCACCAAAATAAAAATAGTCTTCAATATGTATACAACTAAACTTTGCGTGAAAATATTTACATAATAAATAGCATTAAATTGAATGAGTGGATGAAGGATAAGTAAAGTAATTGCATTGAGATATAAAGTTTTGGTTTGCCTGTTTGTTTGTGAAGACCTCACGTAAGAATAACTGACCAAATTAGGACAGAGTTAGAAAATTATAGGTAATCGAACTTTTATCTTTTCGCAATTGTTATAGTCTGTGCGTAGTAAGGGCCCAGTCTGGAGAGAGAGCTGTCAGGCTGGAAATATAGAAAGAGTAGAACAATTGACACGAAAAGAAGAAGAAGGGCCCAGTCACATTTCCACGGTTCTAAGTATACCGTGAAAATTTACAGCGGCGCGTGGCACCCGTCCATAGTACGGACACGTGCCGTGAATCGTGTTGTTTTGTTACCTTGAATTTTTGGACTAAACCAACGACCTTCTCTCCCTGATGAAAGGACATTTGTCCGAAAAACTAAATCTAAACAAAACACGATCGCACCGGAACTTTTCACGGTACGGCGCCGTTTCACGGTGAAGGCACAGTATAAGAAAGAGTATCTATTAACTTTATGGTACGGACACCCCCTTCCTCCCACCAACTTTTTATCTCACCCCCTCTATCGCCCTCTGGTTACCCGGCAGTTACCAAAGAAGAAGACTTAAGGTTCAATTTCTTTGGTTTCGCATGTGCTGACGTCATCTTGTCAATTTAAATTTTTTGTATGCAGTGTCCGGGCTGTGGTGAAGGCGACGACGCGCCGCGCCGCGGAAATGTGGGCTTGTTTAATTCATTATCTAAACTATTTTACTTCTCTTCCATCTAGAATCAGTAACCAATCACACCGCAGACAGACAGACAAATAATATGTTTATAAACGAGCACTAGATCACGTCCCGACCACCGTGTCCAGATGTTATGACGTCACATAAATCAGGTGCGGGCCCATTAGTTGGACTGCTCAGACATCGCTGCAGGGTAGACCTGCTTGAGTGGATCATCTTTGACTCTGAGAGACTGGATTCTGTGATTTCTGAGTAGCAATTAGAACTTCAACATTGAATTATTTAAAGTACATTTTTGTATGAGATACAGGAATCATAAAACGATTCATTCCATACTGAAAATTGATGAGGGTTGCTACCACCACCACGGAATAAACAGGGTGTAACAAAACACCCTAGTAATACTTAAGAGGGTGCTTCAGAACATCAAACTGAACAACTTTCACTATGGAGCATTCCTCAGGAAACGCGAAAAAAATCAGCTGTCCCATACAAAACTGCAGTACCAACTCGACTAGAGAGACTAAAATGTATGGGACGGCAGATTTTTTTTATTTTTTCTCGATGTTGTCTCCATAGTGAAAGTTGTTCAGTTTGATGGTCTGAAGCACCCCCTTAAGTATTACTAGGGTGTTTTGTTACACCCTGTATAAGAGTTCCACCACCGAGTACTATAATGACCTTATGTACCTAGTTATTCTTATTCGTAGTATGTACCCCGTTATTTGCTGACCTTGAATTCGAATAAAAATATTATTATAGAATACGCGTTTTTCCTGTGGATCGCTAGATAGCGCCACAATCTTCGCGAGCACAGGCAAACATTTGTAAAAAATGTTTCTTTAAAATAGTATTATTTTAAGATGGTAAAAATTATCAAAAAGACGCCATCGAATCTTTTATTGAAGCATTTCATTATTTACGAATAATTTAAATCGAACTGTTTACGTCTGACAAAGCTAAAGGGGCTCGATCCCTTGTCCTTTAGAAACAGGCAGGGACAGTCCTGACTACTCCTGATATAATTTTGACATGATTTGGCATAGTTCTCTATAGAGCGATGAACATTCCCCATCTGTCGAGTTTTTAGGAAGTAACATTTTTTTTATTCTTTTTTTTTTTGGAGCTTTTAACCCTGAGGTTATGTCAGCCCGAAGTAAATTTTAAAAGAAAAGAAATACCCTCATTCCCTGTAATTTTTGGCAGTATTACTTTAGTATTTTCCACTCATAATTACTATCCAACAGATTTCATGTTTTCTGTTCATTAAACTCTCGGCTAAACGATCGGTCTTACATTTTGCCTTTCTTATTAGTTTTTGCCTCATCCCTGCCTCTCATTTTGCATAGATGTCACAGAAAGCCCAAGGGCGCTGTGTGAGGCCTTTTCGCGGAACCAACGGCGTCTGAACATGATGGAGGGCCGACGGGCAATTTCCTTACCTTCCTGATCTAGCTGTACCTTAACAAGTCCAATGGTTCACTACCTACCCCCCGCTTCATCTAAACGTCCCTCTCTAACACCCCATACTCAACACAAGAACGAGCGAGGCAAGAACGAAGGGAGCATTTTACGAGTGACTTATCATAGTTGTCAGTTTGTACCTGGTTTGTACCCTGAGTTCATCGTAACATCTTAACTATCCCCTTTTAATGGATCAAGATTAGTGGGTGAAAGAAAGAGATAGGAAAGTTTTACAGTACCAATTCAAATTAATGACTTTATCTTCTTTAATAGGTGATATTTTAAAACCGGTCAGGTGCGAGCTGGCTTGTGCTTGCAGGGTTCCGTAGTGTGTTATTTAGAAGCTGTTAGGACGCGGGGCTAGTGATTAGTGATCAAATGCAAAGGTAGGACGTTTTGAAAGGCGTAGTGATTTGTCTTACATGCCTGTTAGTAACTTTTTGAGACTTGGCTTATTTTCACACTCATTTTATCTGCACAGAGCTTTCCCTCCCACTTCCTCTTACCCTTATTCTCGAGGTATGGCCTATTTGGCCTGCAGCGATGCTGATTCTTTCCTCCAGGCTATTTTAGAGTCAGCGTGAGTTCAGGCAAAGTGCGTGTCGGACCACGCATAGTCTAAGAGTACCGCGGTTTGGTTTTCCCACTCGTCCATAACTCAAAAACTTTTCATCAGAAGATACTACCACTACGCTACAGTTTAGAAATTACGAGGGATGGGGAGGGAAGTTGATAGCAATTTGTATGGGAAGATTCTTAATAATCCTCTCAGAACATGATTTAATTTTCGATTTCGTTCATCGTTTACAACGGAATGACTTAGCACCATAGCGTGTAGTTTCTGCGTGCTTAACCCCACCTGTTCTTCAAAATTATTAAAACCCGATCTGCCACGGAACCCTTCGAAAGGCAAACAAAAAACAACACTAACATCTCTGAAGTGTTCCTAATAACAACACCAAACAATCTGTCACAAACCAATCTCGCACGATTTACTTAATTCCTTTAATTACGTGTTTAATTTGACACAGTATAAACGAACAAATTTACATTTACCGTCGAAACTAACTACTACTACTTCATTTACACTTGGAATATCAATTCGACAGATGGTAAAATAATTTGGTACAAGGCTAGTGGTGCCCGTGTAAGGCGAGCGTCGAGGCGAGATTGAATCGAGTATGTCGAATCGATTAGACTTGCATGTCGCGACGCATCGATTTGGGACATTGATGATGTAATCGTGTGTGAGATTAGTACAGTGGACCGGCTTCATTCAGGATTTGCGAAGTTTGACAGAATGAGAACTGTCAGTCAAACTCGCACTTTTCGCGGTGTGTTGGTCTGACAGTAGGTCTGACAGCTGATAAGATCTGAGTCTCTGAGAGTGCTGCTATAAAAACATTTCAATCGTACGTCCATTGTTTTAAATGGTCGCGATTTGTAGGCCAAGACGTTCGTTAACCATCGAATCCAAAACAAATACCAGATATTATACAATAAACACTCCAGAAATTGCAGAACCAATAGTGTACTCGAACGAGTGCACACATGCGATTTTTGAGCTTGTGGCGATGTCTCAACTGCACCGCAACGACATTGCAATTAAATCGACTTTAAAGCACAGGTGTTAACTGAGCGTTATCGCCGCTATGCTGCCGCAAAATTTGATTTCGGAAATAACACGGTGATATCGTTCCGTCATCGCCTACCTAAGTCGCCTACGCTCAAAAATCACTAGTGTGATATGGCACTTAGGATCGCACCATCTCGCTGATAAAAATTATCGATTCGGACAACAGTTTGCTGTGAGATTTTACTGAAGATTGTGCATCTTGCCTTGCTAGATCATGCCTAGATCATGGGAAACTAGATTGAACGCTAAGACGACAGAACACGGGTTCTTAATTAGACCATAACGATGTTATATACTCTGTTTTGTTTAATAAGAGATCAATGATTATGATAGATAAAACACCAACCCCTTCAACATTTGTTGTTACAGTCTGAGTCACTGTTTCCGATCCCTCCTCTGATCATAGCGGTTTCCCAAACCACCAGCTTTAAGACGAGAGAGTGTATCAGTTTTTAGCACAAACACTGATGCAGCTATAAATAACCAGGGTACAGTACGACCAGGAAAATAATTCCGCTCGTCAATCTTCGTTTGCGCAGAGCAGACTCGAGTCCCTGTCAAAATCCGAAGTCACATAATTCATGCGCTGTGTAGTCGAAGGGTGCAAAATCAGGTGCTACAAGCGTGCTAGTCAAATAGCGAACAAATTGATGCTTCGAACGAAAACAATCAGCCATTTCAGGCGAGCCAAGGTGGCCGCCTAAAATCTCTGATTCCCGATTAGACAATATAATTTCTTATTAACTGTATCTATATGCTTTGGTAAACTTGAAATTAGCTTTTAGCATCAATCAATACCCAGAAAACCTAAAGATCCATACTTCGCATGGCAACATACTGGTATCAAGTAACGATAATTGAGTTTCTGGATGAATGGGATCAACCTCTGACGCACAGAGTGTAAAAATAAAATATAAATTCCTTGCCTTATGATTGCCGGCATCAATCAAGAGGTCGGGGATCTGGGATAGGATGAAAAAAAGTTTAATTTTATTTATGTGAACGGAAGTTTTAGTGTAATCAAATCAGTATCTTTGGTACAATGACCTTTAATATGTCTGTCTAAAGAAGACACGATACTATGAGTATTATTTTCTAATAGAACAAGGAATATGATTGTCTATTCTATTTTAATCTTAATACTGTGACTCTATCTTATTTTGCCAATGTGAATTTGTACAGTTATAAATATTTCGTTGAGTCGAGTACGTACCTATTTAGGTGCTGCACAGTTTTGTATGAAACAACAATTTTATTCCCCGATATTGGCTCCATAGTGAAAGTCATTATTCTTATCGTGTGGGCAGAGCCCTGCTGGTGTCAGAGTTTTTTCAGACCGCCTTACGGCCTCTGACGTGGTTTTTATGTAACGACTACTACCACCAGAGATAGTAGCCGGGACCAACGGCTTAACGTGCCATCCGAAGCATGGAATAATTTTTCTTTTCAGACAATCAGGTGATTCAGCCTGCAATGTCCTAACCAACTGAGGAAAAACGTACAAAGTGACATATCACTAAGTGTCCCCCGTGGGAATCGAACCCTCGACCTCCGTGTCGAGAGCCCAATGCTCTTAACCATTAGACCACGGAGGCAGTTCGGTAGAACGGTCTAATTAAACACCTCTTTAAATATTTTTAGGGTTTTTGCTTATCTTCTTCTTCTTCGGGTTCCTCTCCATCACTGGAGGTTTGCAGTCAGCTCTGCATATCCCTGTCTATCTCTCGCCAAACGAAACAGCTCTTCGACCCTGGCGATGGCCGATGTCTGTCCATTCTTTCAGGTTCGCGAGCCATGACATTCGTGGTCTACCGACGCTTCTTTTGCCTACTTTGCCCATTATTATAGTCTGGAGCAGTTGGTGTCGCTCATTCCTCAAAATATGACCAAGTTAGGCGACTTTCTTCCTTTTAATGGTTTGCAACAGCTCCCGGGACTTCCTGACACGTCGTATTTGCATATTGTCTGTATCTGTATCGTCATATATGCGTTTTCTATTATTTTTAGGGTTCCTTACCCAAAGGATGAAAGCGGGACCCTATTACTAAGCCTACGTTGTCCGTCCGTCCGTCCGTCCGGTCCGTCTGTCCTATCTATTTAGGGCTGTAACTTTTGAACCGTTATAGCTATATAGTTGAAATTTTCTCAGATTATGCGTTATTACGGCGGATTTGGTAACAAATAATAATAAAAATGTGTAAAAGTTAAAAATTAACTAGTTTTTATCAACTTTTTTTCTTCACGCTCTATCTTAAAAACGGTAATACATACAAGCGTCAAACTTAGTGTGATTATAGAGAAAACTCTACAAAATAACAAATACTAAAAACCGGCTAAGTGTGAGTCGGTCTCGCGCTAAAGGTCCCGGACAAAAAAGTTTTTATTCTAAGTTAATAATGTTGTGTTCTGTGCTGTGGTGGTGTGGTACGGAACGCTCGGTGCGCGATTAGCCCGACTCGCACTTGACCGGTTTTATTTTAATGTTCTAGTCTATGTCAGTCTGTTCTCTTTCTAGTATAATTCCTCGCCAAACACAAAAACAGAATGGGCTTTGTCAATCTTAAACAGCTTTGTAACAAACATTGTTATTGATATACTGACCACGGTTGAACAACTTTACCTCCCGAGTCGAAAGTAGGTTAAGCCTGGTTTAACACATCGGCGGCGCGGGCGCAGCTTTTGAGCGATTTAGTTACTATTAACATAGGGCTTAACAGCCGTTTAAGAACTTAGGGTTGTAAAGTGTTAAGTATGTTGTTAGGGTAAATAATGAAGAGTAAGGTGTGGTGTATACTATTCAACAGGAACATTTTAGTTGTAAGAAAATTACCAGGGTTGTATTCTTCATAATTAAAATATGTAATAGTAATCATAATCACTGATTAGTTATAGTTAGATTATTTACTACGTATCAAAAAATGTTATACCTAATAATACCTATGTAATCTTTCGAATTCAATAATACAAGATAATGATTAATTTTCATTAGTGTATTAACATTATCAGTTATAGTAAGCTTTGTTGCAATTTTATTTTGACATAAAGTTAAAGCCAAATAGTTTGTTGCATTGATTAAAAGTTGTTACAATACAATACATATTTTTTATTTGCACAACAAAAACAAACTTGTTTGTAGATTTATACTCTACCTTAGTAAGTACCTATTTTTCTTTACAAAAAAGACAATAAATTGCGGTGTTTAGACTTTTTGTCTTAACTACCTACGTATTTTACCTATATTTTAAAATTATTAGTACAGACAATAATTATTGACTATTAATAAGATACCACTTAAACAATTACACTAATTGCGAGAACTGCCATCCCTAAACTAAACCCAATCCGTTCAAAACTAAACAGGGCAAATAAATTGACCCAATTATCTGTTTCACACCGTTTACTTCGCGCTCCATTGATTTATTTATATTATAAATATAAATTATTTAACAAAACTGCCGGATTAATGCTTTGTTTATTAGATGAATTTACTAAGTGATTTATGGTCACCCGTATTCATAGTTGCTTCCTCGAACTCTGCCTCGACTCAACATCAGTCGAAGAATTCCTCGACTCTTCCTCGAAGCATGTATCTGTAATTTTTATGGTTCCTCAACTGGAGCTGTGTTGGCGAACTTCTTTAGAATAGCAAGCAACCGGGATAAGGGACAAACAGGTAAATACTGAAACGAAGAAGTTGTTCTTTTTGATGAATTCAGACCATCAAACTCTTGTTCTATGGAGCCAACCTCAGGAATTGAGAAAAATCTGCGGTTTCACACATTTGAGTCTGGTAGGCACTACAGCTTTGTATGGAACAGAATTTTGTTGTACAGCTGAATTTTGTTCGCAGTTCTGGAGGTTGGTTCCAATAGTGAACGTTGTTTAGTTTGATGGTCTAATCTAAACTCACCGTTTAAAAGTATTTTTTGCCTTGCTGCCCCTACACGCTGTAGGTATTCCGTATAAAATCTTCTGATATTGTTATCACAAACCATGCTTCAGCGTCTTTTACGTATTACGTATCTCGAGGAGCCCTTAAAGAAGGTAGCTCACGAGCACCTTGCGTTTGACTTTTCATTCCTCCACCTCGACTTGACGAAAAAAAGACCTTGAGCCGTGATTTTTAACAACTAAAATATAATTTGATCGAGTCCAGGTTGAGTTAGAGTCGAGGAAATCTCGAGGAAGCAACTAAGAATACGGGTGTAAGTTTACTGTTTATTACTATAAAACTGTGTTATAATTTTATGTGAAATAGTCGTGCTTACCATTGTAAATAAGAATTCCAGCGGCAGTTTATTTTTCGCTTACTATTTTTCTTCCGCGCATCTCACATCAGGTGAGATTGGGGTCAAATGTTTACCTATAGAACATAAAAAAAAAAAAAAAAAAAAACTGGATTTATAATTATAATTATTGAGAAAAGAAAGAAACGGTTCAGGAGAATCTTTGGATGGAAAAAAATAATAATGAAAATAAAAAAAAAAATAACAAAAAATAATAATAATAAAAAAAAAAAAAAAAAAAAAAAAAAAATGAATGAATGTTGATTTTTTTTTGAAAATAATGGATAGTTAAAAGAAAATTTATGTTTTTCTTTTCATTCGTTATGGTTATGATGAGCTTATGAGTGAGATTCTAGATCTAGGCTAAAACATATGTCACCACTTACCTACTTGCCACGCCATTTAATAAACCCTCAATATGTTAAAGGAAAAAGATTAAATTGTCCACAGTGTCTTTATTATTATGTTGACGGTTTTTTAACGGGATGATCAGACCATCAAACTGGGCAACTTTCTCTATGAGACCAACATCGAAATCACGCAAAAAAAGTCTCACTCTAAACTGCAATCCTACTCGATCCAAATGTAGGGGAGAGATTTTTTTTCGGCTATTTTTATGCTGGTTCCATAAAAAAGGTTGTTCATTTTGATGGTCTGATCATCCTCTTAAAAACCGCCAGCATATTAAGTTTGGACCCTGTATGTATAATATTTTTTTCTCTACAGAAACAATCTTATTAAATAAGGGGAAGTCTGACCGTTCTGTAAAATTATAAATTATCAAGTTATACGGCTAAAGAAATTACTTATTCATACCATGTCATTACGAAAATTAATTTCACCAAAAATATTGTCCAAAAATTGAATTACCGCACAATACACTGCGACCCTGGGGTCACAGAATTACCCACGCGGAACTCTGCCCACGCCCAAAACGCGCGCCGACGGTATTATATTACAAGGCTCTTCACGCGTGTTAGCTTACGGACCCCTAATTTGTAGCTTCGCTTGAAGAACGGTATTGTCTTTTATTTAAAGGGCCGTTCATATACTATGGGATGGTTTTGATGATGGTTTTACCTTGGGATTCAAGAAAAGTTGAAGATTTGCGGTTAAATATGAATATGCATGAAGGGTCTTATGAATGTGGAGGAAGCTAGAGAGGTATGTCAGGATCGTAGCAGGTGGCGTTCCGTTGTCTCTGCCTACCCCAGTGGGAGACAGGCGTGAGAATATGTATGTATGTATGTATCACTGTTCGCCATTTGACGTCCGGTCCGTCAATACTATAGTATAAAGAGAAAAATTAAAATGAAATGAAAAAAAAAGTTAATGCAGTACGGACACTACCGGCCCCCAACAATACAGTACGGGCGGAGGATTATAGTATAGGCAGTGGTGTAGTTTTCTTTCACTCGCACTTACTCAGTATTACACGTGTCGTACCTTTTCCTGGCGTGTTGTATGATATGTGGTCCGGCTTAGAATAGCACCAATCCCGATGGTGTAGTAAAAGGGAACTAGGTAATCTAGGCATCGTCAACTCCGATTAGAGTTATAGAGTTACATTTCCGATAGTAGTAGCGGTGTCTCTTTCCACCAGATTCAGGAGGGTTGGACAAAACCACTGTTTAAGAAAGAGTAGGGGAAGATTGGGACCCTTCGTACAGTTTTCACAATATATATTTTTTCTCTTTACCGCGTTGATTAATAGCTTTATGGAAATCATCTTGAAATAGCACATATATTTGGCTATTAGGAAAAAAATAGTATAAATGTGTATTTTAGAGGGTTATTGAATAAAAGTGATTTTTCTTTCATCCGGAATTCGTACGAATCAGCCCCACGAATGGGGTACTTTCATACAGCACCGAAAATTAACTTTATTTAGTACATAGAGGATAAAACTAGCATTTCGTTTGTATTGTAATACCTAGGTACCCTAATGTGACACGAGGAGCGTGGATATTTTTTGTTTGCCCAAAGAAGGTGTGATAAAAAAATGTTTGGGATCCCCTGCTCCATCACAATCATCTACAGTCAATATAGCATCAAATCTTCGTCTACTCTACTTCCTTGCTCCTCGTCTTCAATTTTGTAATGTTACACCATGTTTCTGTAAAAATAAATTAATCTATCAGAAATCACCAACCATTTGTCGCGTACTAATGTGCCCCATTCCATGCTTTCCGAAGGTACCCCTTGATATATAAGTTTAAAAAAGTCACCTATTTTCTAGAAACGTGTAAAGTAAGAAAATATTTGTCATTAAAATACTTTCTGAAGGATAATTACTTGTCATAAAAGTAATTCTCATGTTAGAAATGTAATAAAAGTAGTTACAATGCGATCATGAATTACTATAAAATATTTACTCACCAAGTGCAAAAACACTTTGCTACCTGTCGTATCATGTGTAATGGCGCTGCTCTCGTGGCTTACCGGTCTAACGATGCGGTCGAACAAAAGCTACGAACACGTGAAAAGACATGACTGTACTCCACTTAGTTTTTCTATAAAATCAACTGTATGTATGTGCCCCTTGTACGAATGGTGCCAATCTTCCCCTATCCATTTTATCTCCTTCCACTACTGTAAGATTCACCTATTTGTCTATGTTTTACAAACTACTAGTATTGTAGTAGTAGTTTGTATTAGTACTTTTATCTTTCTTGCTACACCATACATGACGAACCCATGGCTAGTAAGGAAATGATAGTATCTCATTAGTGTAGGAGGTGATGGTTCCACCCACTTGTCTGATGGGGCAGTGACGTCACGTCAATCACCCAGCCTCCGTCGTGCTCTGGGTGATAGTGTAATAGTGTAGGTCGTGATTTATGTTCCCATCCCATAGCTAATGAGCGCACGAAAATTGGACAGGGATGAAAGTGGGATTATTACGCGAAGTGATGGCAGATTGGTGTCCAATCAAAAAAGACGCTGCTTGAAACATCTAGGTAGATGAAAAAAGGTCCATGGCGATGATGATTGCAGGTGGGTCATTTGAGATTTTCAATCAGTAACAACTTGCAAATTCGTATCGCTATGCGCCTATAGCTATACCTGTAGGGATGGACTCATATTATGCTGTCTAGGCACCGCTATAAGGGTTTAAGATCATAAAACCGATTAGACGGAGATCCGACCGTAAAATTATGCACCTATTCCTTAGGCGAACGAAATGTAATTCTAGTGTATGTTTATACAGGGGTTAATTCAACGCCACCAAGTTGCCTAAAAAAATCTTGCCGCAAGTGCCTTTTCGATTATAATTTTTGGTATAACTTTTTCCACGTGTTTGTTAGGGAAGTGAATGGGGTGCAATCAGAAGGAGACTGGTCTAAAGTACTTTAAAAACTAGGGTTGCCACCTCTCAATCTGCCGCAAGACTAGGGTTGCCAGATTCAAAAATGACATATTTGGACCTGGCAACCCTATAGTTGCGGCAGATTGAGAGGTGGCAACCCTAGTTTTTAAAGTACTTTAGACCAGCACGGCTAGCATGCCACCCACGACAAAGCGTTTAAACGAGAAAACCGTCATGCGCGCTCTTTTTCGCATACGTAAAATAATAAAGATGGAGGCACCTCTCGATTTTTGTCGTTTTCTCGGGGGTGGCATGCTAGGCCTACAGTCTCCTTCTGATGGCACCCCATTCACTTCCCTAACAAACACGTGGAAAAAGTTATACCAAAAATTATAATCGAAAAGGCACTTGCGGCAAGATTTTTTTAGGCAACTTGGTGGCGTTGAATTAACCCCTGTATAAACATACACTAGAATTACATTTCGTTCGCCTAAGGAATAGGTGCATAATTTTACGGTCGGATCTCGGACTAGATAGTTAAAATAAATGACCAAAATGTAACTAAAGACCGCGAAACGCGCATATAATATGCCACAGGCGACACGAGTGTATCAAAACACTGGTCGAGATTAGGCAAAAGGGCAGTGGGTCGTCCGACGACGTCAAGAGAAGCTGAAGACCTGGATGCGATTGGCTAAGGACCGAGATAAATGACAAAATGGGGGCTTATGCCCTGCAGTGGGTGGATAAGGACTGAAGATTATGATGATGAGGTGCGAATTAGTTTCACCATGTCGTTTGAGTTTGAATGCCGATTTGTTAATGAATTGTCATTATGTGTGTGTCCAGTTTTCATAATTATAGTGGTCCAGACCGATTTCGGGCACGTTGATTGCTTCATTCAACTGCATTGGTATTGATGAGCTCTCATGTGGCTAACATACTCGTAGCTAATCTTTTTTGTGAGGATCACCCATATCGGATTCAGTGAGAAACTTAGATTAGAACTTCAGTTTGGGATTAGACCAATGTGCCTGTAGGCGCTATACTAAACATCAAACTATGAATGTAGGTACCTAACACGCCACATAAGAAAGAGTATCTAGTTACCTGGGCCTGGCGATCATGTTCTCTTAACACCTTTCCAATCAAAATAATTACAAACACAATTCCAAACTGGGTAATGTAAATTAGTTTCTATAAACGGTATTGTCTAGATATTAGAAATCAATTTCTAGGAACGAAACTGTTAGGTAGTAACCGGTAATCGAATCGGTCGTAATTCGAGATGGTATCATTCGAGCACGGCTCGCCGGATTCGAATCGCGCTAAAATAATGCTTAGACCCCGCTTACACTCTGGAATATGCAGCATAAGATTTTTTTAAAAACTACTAATAGGTACATCGTGAGGAATCCCACGTGTTTCAATTTAGAGGCGGGTTATGACTGTCTGTGACAGAGTTTGCTAGTGTGTTTTCCACCACCCCATTTCACCGCCTTAGGGGTTGATTTTCGATAGGAGAGGTCTCCACCCTCTGTAGAACATTATCTAGGTATATTATCCTTTCATATTTCTATGTTCAGTGATTTAGGCTTTGACGCTGTGGGTTTGTCTGTCAGTCAGTCCGTCACATAACTATTTATTTTGTGTAGTTTGATGTTAAGAAAAAAAAATTGTAGATTTCATTATCAGCCTATATCTTAGACAATTTATATAAGGACTCGCCTTGCGGTAGCATTTCCCCTCTGCCACGGATTAAGAACAATTGATCTTGTGCATTTACACCAAATTTTATACCTTATCACTAAACGAGATAGCCTATAATAATGTCCATTATAATAGCGAAACAATAATTTTGAACTTAGAACGTTTGGGGTTCACACGAGACTACTTTTCATGATTTTTAACATTCAAAATTTGAATTTAAATTTATGGGGAATAAAATCCAATGTTGCAGATTTCATGTTACCTCGCCCCCCGCAAAAAGTGGCAGAAATGTTTCTTAGTAGAATGACATGCGTAACTCGTCCCCATATAAATTGTCTGAGGCCTATATACGTCCTACTGCAGGGCACAGGCAACCCTTCAGGGTGTATGGGCGATAAACAACGCGTGCTCAATGCAGATTGGTAGACCGTAGACCTCGCATACGTATCTGAATTTCTTCTTCAGCGATGTTTTTCTTCACCGTTAAAAGCATAATAATAATAGTAACTATTCTTATGGTATAAAACAGCAGTATAAAATCTGGTGTCCAGGTGATAAGTTGTGTACAGGGTTTTAGGTATCATTCCATAACGGTAAGGCACTGGTATTTCGATCGGCGATGTGGTCATTCACTGCTCTAAAGATCTTAGTCATCAGACCACCCTTTTAGAACTTATCTTGATTGTCGTTTAGGGTGTGTCGGTTATTAATTTTAGCTACATTTTCTACTAGGCGATCGGAATTTATGTATGATTTGTAAACACCTCTGGCTTTTCGGTGAAGGGAAACATCGTGAGAAAACCTGTATGCCTCAATTTCGAGGCATGTATGTACCCACTGTCCATTATAAGTGGCGAAGGGCTCACTCCCCGTCACACTGGACAGAGTTTCGGTACTAGTGAAACGTGGATGACCTGAGGTTTCAGAACATCTATGACTACGCCTAGAACTACCTACCTACCCCCTCGGGGAATATGTCATATGCTTATGATAATGCTTCTACTTGGCGAAACACAAAATACTCAAAGAAGAATGGCAGATTTGGACCCAGCCATTTTTTACGAAAACTAAAAGCCATTCAGGACGGCCGTCATAATTATTATAAACAGAAAAAATTAAAGCATTTTTTAAAAAAACTTTCACATCTCCAGAAGTCTGGATTCAACAGTAGAAATTACTAGTAAAATAGACAAAAAGCAGTAGCAAAACGCAACCACGACAGCTATTTTCCTTTTTTCATTTTATATACAAAATACAAAAATACTAATACGTATGTGGCTTGGTTGAACTGATAGTGTGTGTGATTTCGTTTTCTTCCATTATCATAATATTGTACGGTTATCGTGAATTTTCATTAAAATAAACACAATTAATGCGTAGAAGATTGAGTGGACTATCTAATAAGAAAGGTTATGAGTTTCACACACTTGATACAAAAGGTATCATAAGGAGAAACACCTTTCCCCCACCTTCTACAGGTTTCAACCAATTTACTTTTTTGCTAGTTTTGTTTCACTCTACACATATTACTAAGTTTCATTCATGTATGGGACCTCTAAGTCTGGGTCTCAAATTACATGGCCGTCCGCCAAACTTCTTTATGACTGGCTTTCCACGGAGAAACAATTTAAACAAATGTTTTATAGTAAAGTGCATGTAACTACTTGATTATTTTGAGATGGATTGTTTTCCCACTAACAATACTAAAAAATACATATCGATAAAATCGTTTTAAATTACTAATCCCCTTGAAAATCAAAGAGATTTAACATAAAGTTGTTGAAAATAAACCGATTACAAGATGTTTCGCTTGTTGGGCCATATCACAATATATCGGCGATTCAGTTGCCGTGACGTCGCGGCGGCGCACTTGCGACGTCATTGCGGTGCAGTTGCGATATAGCTTACGCTCAAAAATCAAGGTCAAATAAAAAAAGTCACTTTTAAGTTTAATCCAGGGTACTTGTCTATTACAAGCCAACATTTCCAAGCCTATTTCCTTCAGCCAGTGAAGAGAACCAATAAAGACCAAAGATATCCAAAACGATTTGTCAATTCAACCGCTAAATCAAGGAGCGTGAATCTCTGAGGTATCCTCGGTTCTATCACGGTAGTACTCTGTTCCTACAGCCCCATAACGTTTGATTCTGATCTAACCGATCTTCTCTACGGGTTAGATGTTATCGGACAATACCTGCCGGGGACGGATTCAGTTCTCAGAGGGGGTTCCTACGTTTATAGAGATTTTAGAGGGAATTTACGGAGCTAGTGAAATTAAGTACAGAGGTTCCTTTATAATAGGTATGCTAGCTATTTCTAAGGGGGAATGACAGTGCCATCAAACTGGACAATATTCTCTATAGGATCAACTGTTCAAAAAAGCTGTTCACAATGCAAATATTTTTTTTTATAATTTTATGTAAGTATATTAGTTAAATAGGTTATAGGTACAGGGTGGAATATTTAAAATGAAAACTGCAAACAGATTTCGATGTTGGTCCCTTAGAGTAAGTTTGATAGTCTGGTCATCAGTATATTAGGAAGGACCCTACAGTTATACTTTTAGAGACTAATAGCTGTTAGCTGGACTGCTAGCTGGTGAGTGAGTGGATGAGGAAAACTAGAGATAGACTTGTTTCTCGAATTAAGAGAAGGATTTTGATACTGCTCAGGGCTGAACAGTATCCAGGGTACAAATAGCCCTAATGATTGCCAACATCCGATAGGAAATGGCACCACATTCTTGTGTGTCTTCTTTCTTTCTTCTTCTTCTGAAGAAGAAATTAAATGTGAAATATACTAAATAATATTTTTTCTTTTCATTTATTTTTAGTTAGTTTCATTCAACGAAGTCTAATTGCTGAAATATCTAGGTGGTCACAAAGGGACAATTCTCCGAATGGCTATTCCCCAAATATCCATTACTCACGTTTCCAGAACGTATTATGTCATGTCCAGGGATTATTGTCGTGAGTTTATGTAAGTATGTAGAAAACTCAGAGGACCTTATAACCAATCTCTATCCCTCTCTATACCTAAGTACCTACAATTATTCAATAACACATGGCAACAAACGGGTCCCCTAAATGACCCTAAGTCCCTCCCTGGCCAAGATCATAACGGGCCGTCCACCACCGATGGTGTCAACTAAGATACCAGGCGTGAGTCGTGATGGTACCTGATAAGCATTGTTTAGATTTTATTGTGCCGCGGTATTTGGGTTCTACATCCATGGGCTGGTTCTTTTGTAACGGTGTGTAGGCTTGCTTTTTAACAATGATTTGTTTAACACTGTTGATGTAATAGATACTCCAGAGGGCCACAGTCGCTTAAGGTGCTTGTGGCAGTGCTGTTTGGATGATCGTGCGGTCTTATTTGCTACTTAAGTCGGGTTCTAGGTGCACGCTTAAAAGAATTTTACGAATACATTCGAAAATTTTACTGGAATGTATGGGAATTACGTGGCCAAGCTTAATATCTACCCTGATTTGTCCCACTGCTGTGCAAAGGTCGCCCCTAAGCACATCCATAACACTCTGTTCTTACTCATTGTACCTATTAGGGTCCCGTAGTTTCCGGGGCCTGCCTTGGTCTCGAGGCAAACCCCGGAAAAGGTACATACCAGCATATAATATTTTCTATGAAAAAAATATGTAAAACATAACTAATAGCATGACAGGCGACAGCTACACCAATACTTATAAATAGCGATACCAACTTATTAAATCCGACAAGTTTATGTATCGTAATATCATCAACAAACAATGAACTTGATAAATCGGCCGATAGATCCGGAGGCGGGTCAAGCGAGCGTGGGATGCGCCCACGCACGTCTGACTGCCAGGATCACGCAGGTTCTAGGTTATGCACATAATGCCTAGGGTGACTAGGTGTTGAGTTTCGTTGTAGAGTCCTAGACTAACCACTTTTCCTGTAAAGTATAAATGTCGTATTCGTAGAAATTGTAAAAGGATATATTAAGTGTGAGTGATTCATTATAGTGCTACACTAAGGTAAAACGACAAATAATAAAAACTGACCAAGTGTGTACCGGGCTCGCGCTAAGAATTCCGAAGATAACATTTTTGTAATATTTTACCTAGGTATGGTGGTACGGAGCCCTCGGTGCGCGAGTCCGTCTCGCACTTGGCCGCTTTTTTAAAATTAGGCAAAGGTTTACTCCATATATGTGTTCGAAGTATTTTCTCGCGACCATTTTTGCATTTAGAATTTTAGAGATAACCGGATCAAAAAAAAATTGAAATTAAAATATTGATAAACTCGATTACTTAATCGCAAATAAAAGAAATTAGTTTTATAAAATTATGTCTGCTATCCGTAAAAAATATAAAATAAAATACTTATCAAAAACTTGCGCACGTAAGTAGGTAACTACTTATATGCCGTACTGTACATTATTTGTAAAAAAACAAGTAACTCAACAACAACAAATGTTTTAAGTTGTAAGTCAATGTAACCTGGCCATTAAAATACAGGAACATCGTAGAACATTGAACGAAAAGAAGAATACGAATCTGCAAAGCTGGTGACCCTACACCTCGAGCAATATTTGCTAGATTTATGGTCTCGGGCACTATCCATTCATGCTTTTACGTCCGGTGCTAGTAACATGACAACATTCTAAATATTATTTATTACTCAAATCGTTCCGTTTATTAGTGCCAACGTTTATTATCATGATATGATACCTACATAAAGTCTCTACCGTATCTTCGCACATAGTGGGCACGTGAGCACGTCGCCGCCGTATTCATAGTGATATTGTACAGGGTGTAAGAGGGAGGTTACACGTTCAGTATTTCGTCATTCTGGTCCATCAGTCTGGTCATGTTTATTTGATTTGAAGGGAAACTGATATACTGAAGCACCATGTTAGTCGGGTCAATCTCGAGTCAGTTTCCCTTCAAGTCAAATATACATGACCAGATTGATGGACCAGACTGATCAAATACTGACCATGTAACCTCCCTCTAAGGAAAATTATCATTAACCTTTAAACCACAATACTCCACCTATCAAACTGAACAACTTTTACTATGGGAGCAAACTTGTCAGTACCTAGAGTACCTACCTACAAAAAAATCTGCTGTCTCATATATTTGAGTCGAGGTATCGCAGTTTAGTATGGAACAGTTGATTTTTTTTTGCTCTGACAGGTTTGCTCCCATAGTAAAAGTTGTTCGGTTTGATGGATAAAGCATAAGGTTTAAAGGTTAACGATACTTTTCCTTACACCCTGTAATAGAGGCTTTCAATTCATTTCATTCACGTGTAGCATCTAGCTTTGATTAGATCGCTTACTCACTCAAAATCATAGAGAAAATAGTTCTCTATGCTCAAAATCATAGATTTGAATTGTTTATAGAAGCTCTCCATGCTTAACGGATGGCCGCAAAATTCTTCCACTACGTGGGCTCTATTCACATCTTTTCATCCTTATACCTGAGAAGTTTTATATTATATGCACAGTTGTATCAAGACTCGCCTTTTGGGAACATTGAGGAATGATGGAAGGACGTAGTGTTGATAGGTGGCCTTACCCCCATAAAAACACTGCATTCGAAACAGTTTTCTTTGCCTCATAAGACGACCATGGGACGTAACTACTAGATAAAATGTTTGTCTTTTGCACAATTTGTTGGTTACCTTTGGTTACTTTGTCAGCGATTGTACAGTTTTTGCAACTTAACTAAAAAAAGAGCTTTACCATTAAAAAAAAAGATTAATTATAAAAAATCTTTTGACACTTAATGGATGACCAGTCACAACTAAAAAGCCGCGAATAGGTTGACATCATCACTCCATCAATATTCACTCAAGTTTCTACTTTTTGTTTCATTCTTTTTTTTATAAACTTTTTTAAGAGGCCGAAAGGAATTAAGTTTGATTAACGACTGAAGGTCGAGGCCGGTATGACACGAGGTTTAGCAAAAACGGTTCAGTAAGTTCATTGAACTTGATGTAAAAATATTATTTTACTAATGGTCATTCAAGGAATATTTTACTGAAAAAAAAGTTACGGTATGGTGTTTACTGTTCAGGTGTCCCTGACTCGAAGTAGCCTATTTTTTGGTTTTTTATCGACTTATCTTTTTGTTTTTTTCGAGCATCACGCAAGAACTAGGTACTATACCGTTTTTGATTAAATAAAAAATGTTAGACTTAAAAACTGGGTTATATTTGATCTCGCTAGCTACACGGTGACAGGAGCCGGCCGAAGTCGCGGGCAAAATCTAGTATACTTAAAAAAAGAAACTGTAAAATCAGTCATCAGCTCATCAGTTTCTATACTTACCATTAAAATAATAACAGAAACTAGATGCAAAATGTGTTATCAATACCATAATTATAGTTATCTAACGCGAATTGAACACAGAACAAAGTGTCCATTCACAAGAAACAAGAATGCGCAGATAGATATGATCAGCGGCGCGCGCGCATGCCGCACCGAGACGTCGCTGTCGCTATCAGTGTTGCCAGCCGGATCTTGTCAAAAGTAACCGGAATTAGATTAAAAGGTAACCTTTTGGTGTGAAAAGTAACCTTTCATATTTTTTTCCAGTAATAAGGTATTAAAAGTTGATGGACAGATGTTGGTACAGAAATGAAAAAATTCAGTAGCGTTTTCCATTTTAAGTTGCATTTTCATCCGATTGATTGATCGAGCAAGTAAGTGAGACTACTTAGACCATTTTTAGTCATTCGTGATTTGGTACTTACTTTGGTATATTAGTGCGAGAGAAAAAACAGAGAAAAATGTGTTTTTAATAGTTGCACTCACTACGTTATGAACTTTTGCTTTATAAAACAGTGCAAAAATATGAAAAAGCATTCCGTTTCATGGAAAAATATGATTGATAATGCAAATTCCGAAAAATCACCTAAAAGTAACCTTTTGAATCGTGTAACCTAAAAGTAACCTGACAGAGCTAAAAATCACCTAAAAGGTTACAAAAGTAACCTTCTGGCAACATTGGTCGCTATGACGACTGAGTTCTCTTTCATCACGCAAGACTGACATTTTAGGGTTCCGTGATGTTTTTCCAGTAAATTTCTGTCTAATGTCATTGTTAAACTTGATCAACTCGCGTGCATTTAGCTTTTTCATACTCTGAAACTGGTACTCAGAAACAAGAGGCCATAGAAATGGCGAATTAGTTGGATTCAACGAGTTACCAATGTAGAAGTTCTACGACGAGGCAGGAAGTCCTGGGAGCTTTTCCAAATCATTAAAAGGAGAAAAGTCGCCTTGATGTCTTGAGGAATGTGAGCGATACCAGCTGCTCCAGTCTATAATAATAGGCAAAGTAGAGGGCAAAAGAACCGTTGTCAGGCCACGGATGTGGCTCGCGAACCTGAAAGAGTGGACAGGCATCGTCAGCTTCAAAAAACTGTTTCGTTTGGCGAGATATAGGAAAGGGTAAGCAGAACTGACTGCCAACCCCCAGTAACCGAAGAGCCGTTGGTACATCATCGGCACAAAAAAAGGGTGGGTTAACTTATTTGTGGAAGATGTTTCGGCCCACCTGGAAAGGAAATATGATCATGGGAATTTAATTATGTATGTATTATGTATGTGTATAAAGGAAGTTTCCAATTCCTGAAAATTCACTTAAAGAGTAGATATTATAATGTTAACTGTCTGATGATGATTTGAGTCTAATAACGGCCGAAAGCTGGCGGCATTGCGAATCAGAGAAACAATACAATGTGACATATAAAATGATGGAGATATAATATAATGGGTGGCGGAGTGGCGAGCGGGCCACTTCCGCCCGCTAGTCACGACTCGCTCACTGCATTCCTGGATTACCGCAGGGTTGCCTGCGCACTTTCTTTCATACTACATCTCACAGGTTTTTCCCAGAATGGTGTCGTAAGAGGCAACTTATCAGGCAAAGGCATCAACATCTCTGGTGCCAAACTCGTGTGCCTACCGGCTTGAAGCTCACAGATCCCCGCTATACACCCAATCCGGCGTGTAGCCCCAGCAACGTCCTATGCCAGGTCCTTACCCAGTCTGGGAGCCCCTAGGTTTGCTTAAGTTTATTACAGAACCTAACAGTATGTGCTGGCGGACCACAATGTGGAAAGGAGGACCTAATGAGCGAATCAGCCAGTGCGACAGAGGTGGCAGGATACTGGAAATTTACGATTTGAAGAATACGTGACGATTCCACACGAGAAGAAGCCCAAGTTTATTCATTGGCTCGGTAGACCCTTCGTGGTCCCTTTCAAATAATCGGTAATAGTGGAATATCACAGTTCTTTGAGGCAACAGAATGCCCCGCCGACAACCCTAGCCAAAGTTAATGTTATCCACTTAGCTGTGCAAATACTGTAAATATGGCTGGTACAATTTAAAACGACGCGACTGCGCTGGCGCAGGCGAATTAGAAGTGCTTATTGTGCGTTTAAGTTAAACTTAAGTACACTTCACACAATCGCAAGCGCTGGGGTTGATAAGGGCGTTATGAAAATTTAAACCCATGATTCAAATTGGCCAAATTGCAATATAATTATGAGACTGATCGAATTTCTAGATGCAGTACTTTGGAATGTATTTGTATATTCTTGGTGTGAAAATAAAGAATATTTAAGTATGTTATGTTTGACATGACTGAGAACTTCGAAGCGGCTCAATTTCGAAACGCAACCCAGGGATCCAAATTTTTAAAGAAACGTCCCGTTCCTTTTTTCATTTTCTTCCAGTTAGGTTAGGTTTATCTTGCGGCTACTGTTTCGCGTTAGAGTAGGTGGTTAAGGGAGGAACGGAGTTACGTAGGCAGACCACCAGCACATTGGTCACACACACACACACGACATCGTGGGGTGACGTGTTTTCATTTGGTCAGATTAGCACAGAACGGCGCGGCGCAGCGCGATTATAAATGATGCCAAGTTCACATGGGAATTCATAAGGTTCATAATGTTGAAATGTAGTTCACTGTTTATGATAACTAATAGTATAGCAACGATTACCTATGCTCTAATCTAAACAGTCCATTAAAATTTGCCATTAGTCATATTACGCCAAAACCAATCCCAGTTTGACAAAGTAAGTGTTTTATTGCCCTCCGACATTAACAAATAACCAACAAAACAACTACCTACTTAGTTAGCAAATACTAATAAATAATGAAGTGGATGGATTTACGAGCGCCCGCGCTGGTTGCGCGAGAAATAACGCTTTTGTAACGGGGTGACACTACTGTCGCAATTTGTTCTTTGTTTGTTAGCTAGATTCGCTTTTAATTTTAATGGTTTTCTTGTCGTGTACAGACACGACAAATAACCGAAGTTTCCTTTGGCAGAGTGAACCCCCAAAAACCTTAGATCGTTTTATGAAGGAGAGCCATCTTTATCTTTAATGCAAGGTGGGGAAGGGCATGGGGGCGGGTCCGTTTCGAATAAACCAAAGACGAGGAATTGATTTCGATTGCTTTTTTTAGGGTTCCGTACCCAAAGGGTGAAAACGGGACCCTATTATTAAGCCTACGTTGTCCGTCCGTCCGTCCGTCCGTCCGTCCGTCCGTCCGTCTGTCCGTCTGTCCGTCCGTCCGTCCGTCTGTCCTACCTATTTAGGGCTGTAACTTTTGAACCGTAATAGCTAGATAGTTGAAATTTTCTCAGATTATGCGTTATTCCGGCGGATTTATTAAAAAATAATAAAAATGGCAGAAAGTTAAAAATTAAGGGGGGTTTTCAACAAGAAACTAGTTTTTATCAACGTTTTTTCTTCACGCTCTATAGTAAAAATGGCAATACATACAAGGGTCAAACTTAATGTGATTATAGAGCAAACTCTACAGAATAACAACAAATACTAAAAACCGGCCAAGTGTGAGTCGGTCTCGCGCTAAAGGTCCCGGACAAAAAAAGTTTTTTTTCTAAGTTAATAATGTTGTGTTCTGTGGTGGTGTGGTACGGAACCCTCGGTGCGCGAGTAGCCCGACTCGCACTTGACCGGTTTTATCTATCTTTTTATAATGTAGGATTATAATATAATGCTTTCTAAATATGTTTTTTTTAAATATTATCACGACTACAAAACAAAAGGTCATAAAACGAATCAGTAATTCGCGAATCAAAGTAATACAATTCTAAATATCTAGTATCAATAGTTGGAAGACCACCAGACCGGCCGGGCCACTTAGCTACTATCAGTGGCTTCTTCGACACATGCCTCCGACGTTGTAATCTACACGGGGCGGCCTGGGAGATACCCTGATTTTGAAAAGTTTGGTGTGGACTCGGCTTAGACAATTTAACTAGGAGCCTCGCGTTAGCATTCCCCTCTGCCAAGGTATAAGATCAACTGATCATACAAACAATGCATTACATACAAATTTATACCTTGCCCGAGATCCGACCGTAAAATTATGCACCTATTTAATAGGCGAACGAAATGTGATTCTAGAGTATGTTTACACAGGGGTTAATTCAACGCCACCAAGTTGCCTCGAAAAATCCTGCCGCAAGTACCTTTTCCATTATGATTTTTGGTATAACTTTTTCCACCTGTCGGTTAGGGAAGTAAATGAGGTGCCATCGGAAGGAGACTGATCTAAAGTACTGGAAAAACTAGGGTTGCCACCTCTCAATCTACCACAACTATAAGGTTGCCAGGTTCAAAGATGTCATTTTTTAACCTGGTAACCCTATTGTTACGGCAGACTGAGAGGTGGCAACCCTAGTTTTTCCAGTACTTTAGATCAGTCTCCTTCCAATGGCACTTCATTTACTTCCCTAACAGACAGGTGGAAAAAGTTGTGAAAAAAATCATAATGGAAAAGGTACTTGCGGCAGGATTTTTCGAGGCAACTTGGCAGCATTGAATTAACCCTAGTGTAAACATACACTAGAATCACATTTTGTTCGCCTATGAAATAGGTGCATAATTTTACGGTCGGATCTCAGACTTTAATTACGGAACAATACCTTCAAACTTGTAAATGAACTTGATCAGTTGGTCTTGTAACTTGGCTGAGGGGAATGCTAATCTGAGGCTGGCCTCTAGTTAAATGGTCTAAGGTTTTGATATAATATTAGTGTATAGATCTCTTAAAAAAATTGCATTGACTGTAAATGATTAGTATTGAAAATAGGATCGAACTTCGTTCGTACGCAGCGCACTCGGGCGTTCTTCATGGACGACGTTAAAACGTGTTTCTGTTCTACGTGTCATATGGTATTGTCGAGGTTCGAGCACGCTGGCTTACTGTATGAACCATGATCCAAACCTGATTTATTGTTACTGACCATTTGTAGAGCATTACCACAGTGTAAGTAAGAGTATGCATCACATAATATACCTACACTACACAAGACCATAACATAATACTCTTCATTTGGAAGCTAAGAACATAATTATAACAAAAACATAAATATTGTGAAGATTAAGGGTACAAATAAATTACGTAGGCCTTTGCCGAATTAGGCAGTTCCATACAAAATGTCGTAAATTGACTCGCCATGGCGATGTCTTCGGTTATCACGATGTCTCCAGGTGGATTTCCAGCGACGACTGTTTGTTCGTGTGTTATTTTTGAAACCTGTCTGGTTGTCTTGAGGGCTTGATGAATTGTGGTGATTTGTGTCCCAGCTGCTTCTATAATTATTAACACTGGTTTGCTTATCTGGATGAAGAGAAGGATACTGTTGTTTTTGAATGTCAGGATTATTCCAGCTTCTGTCATTGGATGTTATGTTGTATAAATAATTGCGGATTGAGTCCAAGATGCTTCTAAAATCATTAGCACTGATTTGCTCTTCTGGATGAGAAGGATACTGTTGTTTTTGAATGTCAGGATTATTCCAGCTTCTGTTATTGGATGTTATGTTATATAAATAGTTGCGGATTGACTCCAGGCTGCTTCTCAAATCACCAGCACTAGTTTGCTTGTCTGGATGTTGCGAAGGATATGGGTATCTTTTAATGGCAGGATAACTCCAACTTCTGTTATTGGATTGTGTGTAATATGAACCATTTCCACTGACTTCAGGGCTTGATGAACTTTGGTTATTGCGGCTTGAGTCCCAATTGTTTAAATAATTATTGACACTAGTTTTCTTATCTGGATGAAGTGAAGGATACTGGTATCTTTTAATGGCGGGATAACTCCAAGTTCTGTCATTGGATTGTGGGTAATACGAACCTCTTCGACTGACTTGAGGTCTTGATGAACTTTGGTTATTGCTGCTTGAGTCCCAGTTTCTTAAATAATTATTGACACTGGTTTTATTATCTGGATGAAGTGAAGGATACTGGTATCTTTTAATGGCGGGATAACTCCAACTTCCGTTATTGGATTGTGGGTAATACGAACCACTTCGACTGACTTCAGGGCTTGATGAACTTTGGTGATCGCGGCTTGAGTCCCAGTTTCTTAAATAATTATTGACACTGGTTTTATTATCTGGATGAAGTGAAGGATACTGGTATCTTTTAATGGCGGGATAACTCCAACTTCCGTTATAGGATTGTGGGTAATACGAACCCCTTCGACTGACTTGAGGGCTTGATGAACTTTGGTTATTGCTGCTTGAGTCCCAGTTTCTTAAATAATTATTGACACTGGTTTTATTATCTGGATGGAGTGAAGGATACTGGTATCTTTTAATGGTGGGATAACTCCAACTTCTGTCATTGGATTGTGGGTAATACGAACCTCTTCGACTGACTTCAGGGCTTGATGAACTTTGGTTATTGCTGCTTGAGTCCCAGTTTCTTAAATAATTATTGACACTGGTTTTATTATCTGGATGAAGTGAAGGATACTGGTATCTTTTAATGGCGGGATAACTCCAACTTCCGTTATAGGATTGTGGGTAATACGAACCACTTCGACTGACTTCAGGGCTTGATGAACTTTGGTGATCGCGGCTTGAGTCCCAGTTTCTTAAATAATTATTGACACTGGTTTTATTATCTGGATGAAGTGAAGGATACTGGTATCTTTTAATGGCGGGATAACTCCAACTTCTGTCATTGGATTGTGGGTAATACGAACCCCTTCGACTGACTTGAGGGCTTGATGAACTTTGGTTATTGCTGCTTGAGTCCCAGTTTCTTAAATAATTATTGACACGGGTTTTATTATCTAGATGAAGTGAAGGATACTGGTATCTTTTAATGGCGGGATAACTCCAACTTCTGTCATTGGATTGTGGGTAATACGAACCCCTTCGACTGACTTGAGGGCTTGATGAACTTTGGTTATTGCAGCTTGAGTCCCAGTTTCTTAAATAATTATTGACACTGGTTTTATTATCTGGATGAAGTGAAGGATACCGGTATCTTTTAATGGCGGGATAACTCCAACTTCTGTCATTGGATTGTGGGTAATACGAACCCCTTCGACTGACTTGAGGGCTTGATGAACTTTGGTTATTGCTGCTTGAGTCCCAGTTTCTTAAATAATTATTGACACTGGTTTTATTATCTAGATGAAGTGAAGGATACTGGTATCTTTTAATGGCGGGATAACTCCAACTTCCGTTATAGGATTGTGGGTAATATGAACCACTTCGACTGACTTGAGGGCTTGATGAACTTTGGTTATTGCTGCTTGAGTCCCAGTTTCTTAAATAATTATTGACACTGGTTTTATTATCTGGATGAAGTGAAGGATACCGGTATTTTTTAATGGCGGGATAACTCCAACTTCTGTCATTGGATTGTGGGTAATACGAACCCCTTCGACTGACTTGAGGGCTTGATGAACTTTGGTTATTGCTGCTTGAGTCCCAGTTTCTTAAATAATTATTGACACTGGTTTTATTATCTAGATGAAGTGAAGGATACTGGTATCTTTTAATGGCGGGATAACTCCAACTTCTGTCATTGGATTGTGGGTAATACGAACCCCTTCGACTGACTTGAGGGTTTGATGAACTTTGGTTATTGCTGCTTGAGTCCCAGTTTCTTAAATAATTATTGTCACTGGTTTTATTATCTGGATGAAGTGAAGGATACTGGTATCTTTTAATGGCGGGATAACTCCAACTTCTGTCATTGGATTGTGGGTAATATGAACGATTTCGACTGACTTCAGGGCTCAATGATCTTTGGTGATCGCGGCTTGAGTCCCAGTTGCTTGTAAAATTTTTGACACTGCTTGTCGTATCTGGATGAAGAGAAGAATACTGTTGTTTTTGAATGTCAGGATTATTCCAGCTTCTGTTATTGGATGTTATGTTATATAAATAAATGCGGATTGAGTCCAAGCTGCTTCTAAAATCATTAGCACTGATTTGCTTTTCTGAGTGTTGCGAAGGATACGGATGTCTTTGAATGTCAGGATAGTTATCACATTTTATTATTATCACATTTACAAGTAGAAGAAACAATGAGACTATTTTGTACTTCATTACTATAAATGTTGCCCAACAACAGCCGTTTAAATATTTCAGCTAGTTTAATGATTCAGTTTGCGCAGATGTTGGTATCATCGCGTTGAAATTTGGAAACACACTGTGTAATTTTATCAAACTTGATATATTATATTTGTAATAATAACAGACTTACTCAAATTACCATTTTATTGATAAGATAACAAAATCGCACGCATGGGCGTAGCTGCGTAGCTAGAGGGGAGCACAGGTGGGTGCCGCCCACCAGAGAAGGCCCGTTGCCCCCCCTCAGAAAAATCGAGAGTATTGAAAAAATTATTAAATCATTATCTTGGGAAAAAGTTCTACGATTCATTCCAAAAGTCAACATAATTTATTCAATATAGGACCTTGAAGCACACTTATTAAACGTTAAATCTGTTTTTGAAGCTACCACCGCACCGCGTCGGAACGTGTTGTCGCTGAAGAGAAGATGCGGCAAGAAACTCTACAACATAACTAAACAATATAAATTCTTATGCTAAGGTTATGTATACAATAATACAACATTATTTTCATCATCATCTTATTTAAGAGCTACGCTCTTGTCGGTGGAGTATTCGCCAATCCTGTCTACTCTCAGCTAGTGTCTTGAGTTCCTGATACGACACGACATCAACCTTTTCCTTCACTTGGGCTAGATAACTCTGTCTGGGTCTTTCTCTGCCTCTCTTCCCCTCTATCTTCCCCTCCAGTATGGTTTTAAAGAAGTTGTCGTTTCGTATCAGGTGTCCGATCATCTTTCCCCTCCGGTTTTCTATTGTCTTCAAAATGTTTCTCCTTTCTTTAACCATTCTTAACACCTCTTCATTTATTATTCGTTCCGTCCAACTTATCCCCTCCATTCTCCTCCAACACCACATCTCAAAAGCTTCCAGCCTATCTCGATCTCGTTTAGTCAATGTCCACGTCTCGCTGCCGTACAGTGCAATACTCCAGATGTACACTTTAATTAGGCGTTTTCGGATTATTTTATCAGCACCAAAATCTTTCGAAGTCCGCCAGTATCCGAAAAAAAAAACACAATTTACCGCTTATCTAGGGAACTCAAGTTTCTTAGCCGCTGAAAACCGATGGCCAGAAATTGACCAAATATATAATTAAAAAATATAGGTAATTGTCGATTACTTGGCAGTATAATATATTTCAAAATATTTTTGTGTGAAATTGCCATTGCACCATTTGCACCATACGATTCTGGAATTATTGATACAATATCTGGATCATAAATAAGCTATGTTAAATACCGTGGCTCCCAGATACAATTCAGCATGCAATACATCAACATTAACTGTACTGTATTGGTCCTATGATATAATCACTCTCCTTCTGTACTTTATACCTTTGGTTTATGGCAATAAATGATTCTGATTCTGATTCTGTATTGTTACATTCAATGCCAGACGGACCAGCCCGGCCACTCAACGTTCATAATTACGATTGGCACGCTTCACTGATTGATACCAATGGCTTACGATAGTTACGATACGATACGATACCGTCTATCGATATTATTTGTTTTGATTTGCATCTTTACGTTACACATTATTTTTGTAGTGTGCTACGGATCTCTACAGCACGAAAGCTTCGAACAGTAGGTACCCGGCAAACATCTTGAAAAACGGACGGGGGTGAGGGGTATACGCATTAGTGCTTTCATTCACGTACAAATTTTATCCTGCGCAGCCAAGGCTTTATGGCTTTGCTCACGAAGTTTGCCGGCAATTGTACGAGCGCTTTCAGTGCACTCACACATAGCGCTCGTTAGAGGACATACGAATAGGTGCACACACTCAGCCGGGGTATGCGCGTACCTGTTCGTACTTCCTCTATCGCGCGCTATGTGTGAGTGTGAGCCATGTGTGAACGCACCGACAGCAGCCGCTTGTTATTTATTCTTGTTTCAGTTTTAATTTAACCACCAGTCGCACCAACCCAGACGAGTGTCGTAACTAACTCTGCAACCAAAAGCGAGTCTTAACCTCCTGAACGAGGGAACGCACCTTTCCCCGATCCTATGCAACCTCGCCAGTAGCTGGCTTGAAGCTCACGAAAGTTAGCTTCGACTACGACGTTCCAATGATACCCCGGGAGCGACCCATTGGACAACTTGGACGTCGGCTAGTAGGTTGACCCAGACATGCTCTCATGACATGCCCATCTTCTCCCATTCTTTCCGTGTGGCCAAGCCTGCGGAGGTGGTATGCTTTTGTCGTAAGAGGCATCTTTGATCCTCGGCTGCTAGGGGTAGAGGGTTGTGACAGGCCTAAGAGTGGCACAGAAACCCAAATTTTTAGAATCCTTAAACTACCGACCTTTCCACTGAAATCATTGCGTAAACATATGGGAGTAAAACTTTGTAACGGGCTCTTATTCAATCAGTTTCATGGCTTTATTAGTTCATAAATTGCGATGCTCCAGAATTCGGATTCCCAGTATCAGTACTATAAATCATAACGCGCGTTGTGACACTCAATTTTACGTTATGCACTAAAGAAGCCACTAGTTGGGTTGGCTAGATGAGTTTAGTTTTAACGAATGTTCTTCTCCTTTAGTTTACTAGCTTTTGCCTCGGGCTTCGCTTGCGTAATAATTCAGACAAATTAACCTATGGTTCAAGACTTCACACCCTAATGATGATTTAGTAATATTGATAGTTAAACTTATAGTAGGTACTCTGTGGTTAAACATAAATATCGTTCGTTGATGTTACGATTTATGGAAATCGCGTTATTTCTTCTGAAATAATAATAATAATTTCTATTAAGATGATCCTAGATAGCGTGGCGTTTAGATTTTATCTTTTCGAGTTGTCGATATGTCTAATTTACTCTAAGTCTGAAATTATACCTACTACTGTTTAAATTCGTTCTCTGAATTAATAAAGAGGCATGTTTGAAGATTGCAGTAAATGGCGCGCCTGAGTCGCTGCCTACCCCACTGGAAATGAAGCGTAGTGTTATAGATAGAAAGATTAAATATGGCCATTCTATTTTTAGGGTTCCGTACCCAAAGGGTGAACCCGGGACCCTATTACTAAGCCTACGTTGTCCGTCCGTCCGTCTGTCCGTCTGTCTGTCCGTCTGTCCGTCTGTCCGTCTATCCGTCTGTCCGTCTGTCCGTCTGTCCGTCTGTCCGTCTGTCCGTCTGTCCGTCTGTCCGTCTGTCCGTCTGTCCGTCTGTCCGTCTGTCCGTCTGTCCGTCTGTCCGTCTGTCCGTCTGTCCGTCTGTCCGTCCGTCCGTCCGTCCGTCCGTCTGTCCTACCTATTTAGGGCTGTAACTTTTGAACCGTAATAGCTAGATAGTTGAAATTTTCTCATATTATGCGTTATTACGGCGGATTCGTTAACAAATAATAAAAATGTCAAAAGATAAAAATTAAGGGGGGGTTCTCCACAAGAAACTAGTTTTTATCAACGTTTTTTCTTCACGCTCTATCGTAAAAACGGTAATACATACAAGCGTCAAACTTAGTGTGATTATAGAGCAAACTCTACAGAATAACAACAACAAATACTAAAAACCGGCCAAGTGTGAGTCGATCTTGCGCTAAAGGTCCCGGACAAAAAAAGGTTTTTTTTCCAAGTTAATAATGTTGTGTTCTGTGGTGGTGTGGTACGGAACCCTCGGTGCGCGGGTAGCCCGACTCGCACTTGACCGGTTTTATTTTTTATAGTGCCTAGTATGATTTAATTTTATATAATTACCTATGCATGCATCCTCATCAGCCTATATACGTCCCAATAAAGGACAGGGGCAGGGCCCTGCCGCAGGGCACAGGCCTACCCAACTCACGGCTATGATCCCAGTGTGAGCGTCAGAAACTTTTCTTGGTGAAAATGAACTTTACCTGAGAAAACCAAGTTTCTTACTTACCTTTCCGTATTTAATTTCTCAACTATTGCCTTGTATCATTTCTCACAGAACTATCGCATAGGTCATACGTGCAATGTCTAGGTATACCTATAGCCTACCCGTGTTAGATATAGTGCTAGCAATGGCTGCGCGCGATAATTACTGAACTGTACACACGACTTGCGCCCGCGCAGCTGCGCAACGATAAAGCTCCACACATAATGAATGGATCGCTTTTATCTGCCACTTTACTTCTGTGAGAAAATCTTTGTAGAAGGTTACTGTCTGGGGTAATGTATACTGTACACCATGTCCTAGCGACTTATATTCCCAGAAGACTGGTCAGATTCAGAATTTCAGGTAGAAAGCCCATTCGTGGACATTGAATTGCACGCAATATACGCCATAGGCATTTTGGTTTTCTGATTGTTTTCCTTCACCGATGTCAGTGGTGTTACAGTTCGTGCATATAAAAATCTGCTGTTCCATAGAAAATTTCAATAGCTACTCGACCAAAGTGTAAAGAGCAAATTTTCTATTTATCGTGATTTCAAAGTTGGTCCCGTAGTAAAAGATGCTTATTTTGACGGTCTGAAGCACCCTGTTCGATATCTAACGCATTTAATTGTATAATACCCTGTAGATACTTTCCTCATTGGTTTTAGTTTCCACGATGCGCCTTTTTATCATGTATACAAGATTTTTTTTTAAATGAATCGGTATTCTGCCAAGCCTTCAAAATTACTCCAAGTTAAGGATTTTAGAATCATACCGACTTGCTACTTCGATAAAACAAATTAATGTTTTTATACTTAGATGCAAATTGGTTGTATTATTATTGTCATCTTTATAGATTTGAAATCGGTTCTAATTTTTGTTACTAGTTCTTGTTTATACTTGGCTAACGATGAGTACGCCTTTACGTACATATCTCACTGAACACGGCTACTTTCTTCGTGTGTTCGCGGGACCTAGGGTCAACAGATCTAGAACTAGAACGCTCGTTGTGTTTATCTAACATGCCTGCTCGCTGGTCATTATTTATATTGCCTTGCTTTTAGGTGAGTCTTGATAAATGGATTGTTTGTTTTAAATGTCACTCTGATTAAAGCACCGTTTCTTTTTTATTCGTATCGAGACAAATGATCATTGGAGTGGTTATCGATCTATTGTTTTTACTCTTTTATTGTTCAACTGCTGGGAAAGACTTCTTCTTCGATCCTCCCTATGCAATGTAATCTCTGGCCAACCCTTCAGGAAGGTATTCATCTCGAGCTCGATCTTCTTCTGAGTCTTCCTCGACGTACAGTCACCAGCAGATATAATCGTAGCAAACAAGGTGGTCAAATATTTCTAAGCAGTTCTAATTTTCAATAATTTCTTTACTCATAACCAATCAAAAATATAGGAACGCCTAGAACATCAAATATATCTACGCAGTCAGGGTGATCATAAACATCTGAACAGTTTCGGGAAAAAAACCTTACTCCGTTGTTTTACATTTTAATTTTAAATAAAGTAAAGAAATTATTGAAAATTTGCTGTTCAGATATTTATGACAAAATACACGTTTAGATAAAATTGGTAACATGTAGGTACTACTAGGTACTGTAAAGAATTTAATGAAAATTAGCACAGCTCAGAAATATTTGGACACCTTGTATGCTACGATATATCTGATGGCGACTGTACATACAATCTTGTGGATCCCATTATGTAACCATCTTGGTCCACCTCTCCAGATGCATTCATTATATGTCCCGTTCCGCTGTCAATATCGTGGTAAAAAGATTAACCAGACCGCGGGATAAAATCAATTCTTCTTTCTGTGCCTACGTCATCCCACCGCTGGATAAAGGCCTCCCATTCAATTCTCCAACCATCCCTGTCCTGGGCGAACCCTGGCCACTTGTCGTCAAAAGCATTGATTGAAGCCACAACGTCGGAAAGTGTTTCGCTGCAGAGAAGATGCCCCAAAGTACGCCGCTTACATAACGCGAAAGTTTGTTTGTGTATGTCATATATCTTCGAAGGTTCGAAGGCAGGTGGTGTAAAAATAGTAGTAGGTACACCTACGGGAACAACTTTTGAGGGAAAAATCTCTGTATTGGATGGACTACGGCTGGCGCGGCGTAATCAATTCCACGCCGACGAAATCGCGGGCAAACGCTACAATATAGTACCTAGTACTCTGTGATAGTGCCTACGGATTGGGTTTTGCATCATCTGACAATTATTACGTTATATCTCAAATTTTATTACTTGTGTGGAATCCCGACATGATTATTTCGTGCCATTTTACGACAACTAATAACAATATTTCGTGGCGATGTTAGAAACGCATAATAAACATAAAATTTAACAAACTCTGGCATCGTTTCAAAACCTCATCGTACCTTTAATCTGAATTGATGGAAATTTTACAAATAATAAAATTATCGTAAAACCACTGACTTGTTTAGTTGTTGCCCAATACTTCCGTTCACACAGACGAAATTAACGTTTCATTAAATTATATTATCAAAGTTATAATTATAAGTTAGTAATTAATATTATTTATGTGAATATGACAACTCAAGAACTTTTTATTAGAACAGTTCCGGAACTCTATAATCAAATCAATCAATAGTTAGGTACTATCTGTTTATATGAACTTACTTATATAGTTTTTGTGTTAAATATGCAAAAATTATAGCACTGACTCAACCCATCAAAAATAAATCTAATATTTAACTAATATATAATAAGTATAATTTTTAGGACACGGAGCGCGCTCCATACAAACGGTGTCTGGTGATATTTTCAATACTAACCAATTAAAGTCAAAGACATTTTTCAGAAACAATCTATTTTTCGTTGTCCGATTTTCGTTTAAATATACAGTTTCGATGATAGGATTAATTTAAGATTTGTAGGTATGGAAATTTTTGAGGGACTGTAATTTGAAAAATTTAAATACTTACATTTCAACGAAAATCTGACAACATACATACGAAAGCATAGAGATTAATTTCTAGATTGTTTCTGAAACATTTCATTGACTTTAATTAGTTAGTATTGAAAATATAATTAGTATAGAGCGCGTTCCGAATTATACCTAATCATCTTAAATCTTCCCTCGTAATCGTAACCCTCAAACAAGAAAATGAAATTTCGTTCCTGATTCCATTTTAAACTAGTCTTGTTCCAATCACAGTTAACTTCTAAAATACACAATACAGATAATTACATTAACAAACTGGGTCAGCTCCGAGTCTCCGACTCTGAACTGGTGATCAAAGGCGGCGTAATTGCGAACCATTATCGAAGTATCGCTTACGACAGACGTAGACTCTATGATAATGTTCTAATGAATGAAATGAGATTGCAAACTAATAGGGTAGGCCGCTTGCTTTACTGAGGTGTTTAAATTGTTTATTTTATAAACACAAAGTCTCCATTTAGTATTATAAACTTTACTTAAGGTTTAGCTTAGCCTCTGAATTTACATTTTAGATTTTGAAATAATCTCTGGGAAAATACTTTCGTTTCTCCCATGTTTTAATGCACAGAATGTTTTTTTTTTAATTTCTTTCTGGGCCTTAATAAATTTTTTATACATGGTGTTAGGATAAACAGTTGCATTATTTTAAAGGGTGATTGTACCCATGATACTTAACAACAACAGCATTTTTTTTTTACTTTTCATACAAACTTTCGATCAGCTGATTGCATTTAGTATGGAAAGTCCAAAATTTTTTTTGCGATTTCCTATAAGTATGTTTCTTAAGGAAAGTTGTTCAGTATCATGGGTACAATCACCCCTTAAAGAAATGCAACTGTTTACCCTGTATAATTGTTGAATAGATTTGTTAGGGTTGAATTCGGTACCTACCTACACTTATACAGAATGTAAACTTTATTTTATTTTTATTAACCTCTTTCATCCCACTGCTGGGCAAAAGCCTCTTCCTTGCTCTTCCACTCGTTCCTGTTTTTGGCAACCTCAGGCCACTGGTCGTCTTTATCCAGGTCATTCCGCCTCTTCCTAGGTCAACTCCGACGCCGCCGACCGTTTTCGGGGATCTAGGGCATGATGATTAAGACCACCAAACTGAACTTTCCCTATGGAATCAACATTGATATCGTAAATGAAAAATCCATAGAAAACGTCGATGGGGCGACTAGACTCATGCACATGTCTGGCACAACAGATTAGATTTTTCGCGATTTCGATGTTGGCCTAGTAAAATTCAGTTTCATTGTCTGAAGCATTCCCGTTATGTAACGTATTTATGCTTACACCCTGTATATTCGTGGGAGGACACCGCGGTTCTGCAATTATCAGGATAAAGTACCTAGTTATTTTGTTTCCGGATCCTTCAATCCAAGAAACTTGCGACATTCCCAACAAACACTAATTCAAAATAATCCACCTACTTGAAAAGAAAATTACTTCGCCTCACTTCCTTGCATTTAAAGCTCTCCTGTATTTATTAGAAAGTATACTATTACACACGATTCGAAACCCTATGGCCTTTACAATAGAGGTTTAAATTATTGTAGCAAAGCAAAGTAGACAAGTACATTAAATTCATTTACTCCTAGTTAACGTCCTGAGAATGGATATGTACTAGCTTGCTCTGAATATTACCTGGAAATATTTAGTAAGACCCTGCTGCCAGGCAGGAAACCCACGGACCCTTAGGGTTACCACTTTTCGTGCAATTTTGGATGAAATTGACTCTTCGTAATTTTTTGGGTCAACGATTAACCCTTAGGCCCCTTCTAAGTTCGTATAATGTGACGGACAACTACGGAACCCTATACACTGCGTCTGGCTCAAGATGCACTAGGCCGATTTTTTTTTTAATTTTAATGAATGACAGAATAATTTTGAAGTGAAAACTTCTTTAGCGGCGTTGTGCACTTTTTGGGATGGGTAAAAAGTGAGTAAAAATGTTAAACTCGCGTCAGGATCGTGACGTCACGTAACCTGATCGAAAATTCGGAAGCATAGATATAGTCAGACCGTGACGTCACGTGACGTAAAGACGTAAGATCTTTTAGTTTTCACTTCTGCCGGCACTCCCGGAGCGCAACCCGGTGGTTTTTTTTTTCTTATTTCGTACCTGTGCCTATGGTGCGGATTTTACCAGCTTTTAGAGCCCGATGTTGTTTCACTCAATAAACAACGGAAAATGTGGCGTTGCCTTATACAGGGTCCTTCTTAATATGCTGACACTTTTTTAAGGAGATGATCAGACCATCAAACTGAACAACTTTCTCTATGGGACCAACATCGAAATCGCGAAAAAAAATCATCTGTCCCATACATTTGGATCGAGTAGGTTTACAGTTTTGTATGAAAGAGCAGATTTTTTTTCCGCGATTTCGATGTTGGTGCCATAGAAAAAGTTGTTCAGTTTGACGGTCTGATCATCCCCTTAAAAAAGTGTCAGCATATTAAGAAGGACCCTGTATTATAATATAACTACCGAAGCCATTAAGTGCTATAAACAAGGTGTAGGTGTAGGTGGTGTGGTGTATGTTGTTGGGGCTGCCTCGTTTCTGCAGCGCATCGGGCATGTTTGCGGCGGCGCGAGTAGATAGCTTTGCAGGCATCATGCGCAAACGTGCCGCCTCCCTGCTGCGCAGGGTACGGGGCAGCACCAACACCCTCCTCGAGCCCATTGCAGAGCGGCTCCAGTGTCCCATCATTGGGCACTGGAATAGCCTACATAAGGGCTCTAGGCCCCCTTTTGTAAATATTAAATAAATGTAAAAAAAATTGTCACTAACATAGTCTTAAGTCATTGTTACTAACACCAATATGGATCCACTGAATTGAATTGAATTGTAACAAAATACCCAAGTAATATTTAAAGGGGTGGTTTCGAGTCTAAACCTCCTGAATACAAATCCTGGGTATAGTATGGGCATTGGGCTGAACATAGGACGCAGCAACAAGACTACAAACTAATAATTGTAAACAAGATATGAAAGTAAAAGTCCCACCTGTCGGCACACCCATCAACACAAGCTGCAAACATTTATCATTGAATCACGCATAAATCACGGGACCGCAACGTTCGCAAGTGTACGCCAATCCCATGTTAGTCAATAGCTAATAGTTTAATCGTTGTTAAATATTTATGGATTCATTTACGCATGCGTCTGCGCTGTGATCACGGGATTTGGTTACGAAATTTGATAAATGCTTCTACAAGTAACAAAACACCTTAGTAATACTTAAAGGGTTGGTACCATCAAACTGAACAACTTTCACTATAAAGACAACGTCGTTTTGCATTTTTGTACGAAACAGCAGATTTTTAGGAAGTTCATTTATCATTTTCTAGCGACCCTGGCTTCGCACGGGTGCAATGCTGATATAAACCTTCCTCTTGATTCACTCTATTTAACAAAACCGCAACAAAATCCGTTGAGTAGTTTAACGATCTAAGCATACCTACATAGGGACAGACAGACAGCGGGAAGCGACTTTGTTTTATACTATGTAGTGATCATACGCCTAATTTTTACCAATGTTGGCTTCATAGTACCTACTCGTAAAAATTGTTCAGTTTAGTGGCCTCAATAACCCCTTTATAATTAGGGTGTATGTGACATTTTGCGGATGTGACATTCTGCGACTAATCAGTTTTGTTAGGTACACACGGCGACACATCAAGCTACCCAAAACCAAAATAAGCTGGCCGCGCTTCGGCATAGTAACGTCGCGCGGCCAGCTTATTTTGGTTTTGGGTAACTTGATGTGTCGCCGTGTGTACACGGTACACTCTGTATAGGAACTTTGCTTCTGTGACTCTATCATTCCAGATGTAAACGAATACATAAACAAATGATTAGCCTATCATTGTCCACTGCTGCACATATGGGGAGCGTACCCATACTACGTGACCCATTTTTTACCCCCCTCCCGCTCTAGTTTTCACATAGTAATTCATAAATATGGTTTATCATTTTTTGTAAACTAAAAGTTAAAAAAATATATTTGGCTAATATTTTGTCCTTATTAGCGCATATAAAGGCGAAGCTGGTTGAACATAAATATAGCTCGAAAAATTGCGAGATTTCCCTAGAGGATATTGACGTGACGACAACTTAAGCCGGAACTTAAGTCGGAACAGTGACATTTTCTATGGAACAAGAAAAATCTTTTTCACGATTTCGATGTTCGCTCCATAGAAAAAGTTATTCAGTTTGATGGTCTGTAGCGTTCCCTATTGGTATGTAAAGCATTTAATTTTACACCTTGGATGAGATTTCGAACTCTTTGCCCATATTATCGAAAAAAGGAAAAACGTTGAACATTTTCTCACACTCGCAGACTGCGTTTATAACATATCCAGATGACAAAGTTATTAATATTAAGTAGGTAAACGTTTTATTTCAAAATCATTTCCTACTAGCATCTGCAGCGGATATAATAAATACACATACGTCTCGATTACGCATCACAACGCTTGACAGACGGACAGACAGACGGACGGACGGATAGACTGCTGACCCAGTAGTAGTTGACGTCCATGTTATATCGGACAGTAGAGTTATTAACTTAATTCGTAGCTTGAGAGATGGGACTCTATTTTGTAGTTTCTGATAAGTTTGATAGCTATGCCTCGTAAGCCCACTGGTCCCTTTAAAAGGACCAATTTTTATAGTCTTACGCTCAGTTGCAGAAACGGTCATTAAAGTTAATCCTCCATTAAATCTCTTGCTGACACTTTGTGTCTTGTTGACGTAGCAAAAGCTAGCAAGATCTAATAATCGTTTCTGCAACTGAGTGTTAAAGTTAAAGGCGGACACATTTAGACAGGTACGTTTAAATTAACGCCGAAGGTTCTTTCACAGCCTTCACAGGTAAAATCCATACTTGAAGTGCTTGGCCTAATGACTACAAAACATTGGTTCTTTTCAGAGTACTTTCGGTCTTAATTCTCTCCCTCCTAATAACGGCCTGGTTTTACGAGGATAGGGCTACCTAGCATTAAAAATAGATAGTGTTGCCACCTTAGGATATTTTCACCTAGATTTAAGAGAATATCGATGTCTAGGACAGGGAATGCAATTTTTAGGGGATTTTGGATTAAAAACAATACGGTTCAGACACATTTAAACCGTTAAATTACTCGCAGAGTTACCGCTTTATCTTTATCCATCTTTTATAAAGGTACAATAAACCAATACAACTTTCACAATTGCTTACTAGTTTCCAGTATATCAAATGCATTAGCTATTATATTGGCATAAAAACGACTTCATATACTCTTCATAAATATTTTATGTCCCTCGCTACTTATACGCCTTTCATATTTGTAGTTTTATTACATTTTTATAGCGGCTTATAGTGTATATTTAAGAGTCTAACCTGCCCATGGATGTAGTCATTTGTATTTTTAAGTCTATCGGTTTCCAAACACATTTAAATGCGATTTTAAAAGGTTATAAAATTTTAGATTTACTAATTTGTTTGACAAGATGTTTGGTCCACCGTATATGTATTTGAGTGTTCCCTTCATATCTTTCTATCGTACATTTTTTGGCCGCTGGCGGCCGTACTATGTTTCAAAAGAAGGTGGTAATTAATTTATGAATGTGGGTACAAATTTTTCTGTAACAAAGTTTCTGTCCACCCCGCAATCGAATACAGCCCTGAGTCATAATTAAGTCATAGTCATTATTAGTCATGTTTTATCGTACATATACCTACCCAATGAATCAATGATATTATAAGTAACGAGCTTTTACCCGCGACTTCGTCCGCATAAATTATATACCAGATTTTAAGTCAGATGATAAGCTATCAAACAAAAAAGTTTCATCAAAATCGGTTCAGTAGTTTTTGCGTGATACTCGAACAAACAAACACCCAAACAAACAAATAAACAAACAAACAATCAAACAGACGGACAAAAAATCAAAAAATTGGTGATTTGGAATCAGGGACAGGCAAAAACCATGTCGTAATTTTTTTTTTAAATATCGTCAATCTACAGACACACTTCTGTGACAGTTTTATAATAGTTTAGATATAATATCATTGTACAACCCAAACATAATATGTAGGTATGTATACGATTTTATGATATTTTGTTTCATTTGAAAATTATCGAGAACTTTTCATCAATGCGATTTTTATTTTAAATTCTATCAAATGAATCCGTTTTTATAATTTACAAGCTTTTACCCGCGACTTCGTCCGCACAAATTATATACCAGATTTTAAGTCAAATCATAAGCTTTCAAAGAAAAAAAATTCATCAAAGTCGGTTCAGTTGTTTTTGCGTGATTCTCGAACAAACAAACAAACAAACAGACATGACAAAAAATAAGAAATTGGTGAATTATTACAAAAACCATATCGTAATCTTTTTCTTGTTCTAAATATCTTCAATGAACAGACTTTTCTTTTACAGTTTTATCATTTAGATTCCATAAAATACAACCGTTTAATTTCGATCCCACGAGAACACAGCGAAGTAATCTAAAAGTAAGCTAAATAAAACAATGGGAGAAAATAACGATGCAATTCAACACCTCTAGTTTAAAACAACGTATGCACCATGCACCTGCTTCAATTCCGTTCCATTGTTCAACAATTGAGGTCCAAACATAGCTTGTTTTAATGCATAGTGCTGCTAATCTCAACCTAAATTATCGTTCAAATATACAGAGTGTAAAATTAAATACGTTAAATACTTTAGGGTGCTTCAGACCATCAAACTGAACAACTTTTATTATGGAGCCAACATCGAAATCGTGGGAAAAATTCTAGTTTTTCACAGAAAATTTCAATGGCCACCCGACCCAAATACAGGATTTAAGGCACAGCCCTCCGCAGATTGAAACGGTGAACTCAGACCATCAAATTGAACAACTTTCACTATCGAGCCACATCAGAAAACGCAAAAAAAAATCTGCTTTTTCGTTCAAAACTGTTGTATCTACCCGGCTTAAATGTATGGGACAGCTGATTGTTTTTAACGTTTCCTGTGGTAGGCTCCATAATGAAAGTTGTTCAGTTTGATGGTCTGAGTTTACCGTTCCAGTCTGCGGAGGACTGTCTCTACATCTTTCGGGCGTCTTTAAAAGTGGTAGACCTAAAGCGTACACGCGTGGTAACTAATCTTTTTGTTCATGCAAATAACTTGTACCTAAGTCTATATAAAGTCATTAAAAATGTTCAATCTCAAAATCCAACCTAACCACAACAGCATAAGCTCTAAATTAGCGGAACAACATGTATACTTCTCTCAGATCGTTACCCAAAGCTTTTATCGGCTTATCATTATTACCTCTCTACCATGAGACCACTTTGTCCGCTATCTTTTCGCATAATTTTCGCGTTTTCCCCTCGATTATGGCCGAGTTTGTCAATAAAATGTTCGGTATTGCTTGTTCTTGCATTAACTGGTCGATAAAACTTGTAAGTACCGCGGTAGGGGGTTAAATGTTAAGTATGCAAAACTAGATCTGCTGTTAAGGCTGGGTATTAGTAGAACAAGCCTCTCTTTCTAACAAGCAAACTTTCGCAATTAGCCATCCCGCTTCAATTGAAAGCAAGATCGCAAAAAAACGCATTTTTCATCAATATCTTTTCTCTTGGGTGTTTGGGGAAAAATCCATCGGTTAGAAGCCCTGCTATAATTATTTACCTTTCAAATGATGGTATATTCAGAATGGTGTAGTGTGATTCTTGTAAAACTGGTTATAAATCTGAAATCGAGCTAATTTTGCTCCTCTTTTCTATCGAGAAAATTTAATATAATCGTGTTTTCAACGGTTAGATGCCCTGCAGAAAGAACGTATCTACACTGTTATGTGAAATATATATATTAAATGTAATAGTTTGGTTCTCAAAAATCGGTTCGAAAACAGACAAAATAGGTATGACCCCCTCTTAAGGGGTTTAGACACCGTCAAACCAAAGAGTAGGTACTTGGAATCAAGCACGTAAACACAAGAGAAAGGGACATGTAAGCGGATTGGATGCCTATAGTATCATATTTATTCCTCGGGATTTTGTTACTACAAAAGGCATACGAATAATATTAATACTATGTATTTGTGATAATTGAAGAGTAAGATTATCGTGGTATGGGCATGTGATGCGGAGAGAAGACTGTCATGTTACGAGAAGAGTACTAAGTATAAATAATGTGGATGGCTGCGGCAGGAGAGAAAGGCCGAAGAAAAGATGGATGGATTGTGTGAAGGATGATATGAGTAAGAAAAGACTGAGAGATTCATCTCTCAGTTTCTCTCTCTTTCTCTCTCTCTCTTCTATTCATAGAAGAGAGTAATGAGCAAGAGAATGATGATAGGATGTGGGTTTATTTTTGAAAATTTGCTGCACTTTAAACTAAGTTCACTTTAGCAAAAATGAGTGATTTATGTGTTGCAATTACTTGCAACTGTCTGACTCTCTCGGTCCACTAGATAGCCACTCAAGATATTTCTTCAGGGTTGAATCAAAAGGTTTGAAAGATTGACAAGCCACTTGATTGATACAACAAGATTGACCCTAGAGGCACATTGTAGAGGTACCGGTTCTGGATCCCCTTAAGGCTAACAGCGAATAGATTTGTTTACTTGTTAATGTTTAAGTGGATAACTTTATCAGATTCTATTTATAGACCTATTCCAGGCTATCTGAGAAGTTCGATCGCGGACCTTTTTAGAATTGCGGAAATCGGGTATAACTCTTATACGTATGTAAAGTTTGCAAATATTAGGTCTAGGTTCTTGTTAATATCTTCTTCGCGTTCCTCTCTATAACTGGAGGTTGGCAGTCAGCTCTGCGTATCCTTTGCGTATCTTTCACTACACGAAACAGCTCTTTAACGCTAGTGGCACCTGTCCAATCCTTCAGGTTTGCGAACCACGACATTGATGTAATTATCCTGTGAAACGTTCTTCAAATCAATTTCACTGATTATAATAAGAGGACAACAGCATCAGCCTTTCTATCTCATTGGAAATCGTAATGACTTGGTTTCGTGGAAGCTCTGGATGAAGAATGGTAAAATTTCGAAAATACATTGGACTAAGTAATACATTACATACCTTCGAAAGATAGTTCTATTATCAAGGTCCAGCTCCATTTATTAGTTGTTGCTTACACCAAACGAATTTTTTTGATGCAGAGTGGAGAAAAAAAGTGTTGTGCCGATGCTCTCCCATTGCAAAAAGCGTTTCCACCAGGCTGCGATGATGAGGAAATTTTAATAACGCGATTTAGTTCCTTGTCTGGCTCCGGGACCTGAAGTGGGTCTTAGCTTTGGCTTTCGACAATAAAACACGCCATTCACCTCTTTTCTGTGCCATCTCAGTCCAGTTGGGCACCTGCAGCTCGAGATCCTTTGTGGTCATTAGATTGGTTTAAATTCTAGACCAGGAAGAATTATTTTAATAATTTGTTTCTCCTTGTTGCAGGCTGCAACTGTTCGTCATTGGGATCAGAGAGCAACGTATGTGACATCCGTACGGGGCAGTGCCGCTGCAGGCCGCATGTTACTGGCCGAGCCTGCGACACTTGCGAGGTTTGTATTGAGATACCAGAATAATCTGACCCTTTTATGGCTAGCATTCGGCGCTTTGAGGTGTTATGACTTATGACACACGACCAAGCAACATCACGACAAAGCCGCGTGCCCGCTAATTTTGGCGTGCCCTAAAATCAAAGTCATAAGCTTGTTTTTTTTTAAACTGAGTAGCTATTGACAGACAGATAGCATGCTGTAGCATGCATATTTCAGCGTACTGCAATGTTAACATAGATGGTGTTGGAAAAAAAATATTTTTGTTCTTCTTGAACATGTTTTCTCTACTATGGAATACGAGGATTCAGACATGGAATATTTCATCTAAAATTGTTTCTTCTAATTTTTGTTTTCTAAAGATATATCTATGTCGAGATCGCAGTAGGCTGAAATGTCCATGCTACCGGGCTTGATGATTGTTATTTGACTATATATATATATATCGATCCTCACTGAAAATGGGTCGTGGATTAATTCCTTCATCTTCTCAACGAATTTTTTGAATACTATTAGCTCACTGCGCAATCACAAAGAACTTTATATCGCAATAAAACAGATTGATAACATTTTACGACTCATAACAACCTTTAGTCGAAATGTCTTGGCATTTTCTAGCCATAAACGTTTAACGGGATATAACAGTTTCGGGAAATGGAGCGGAATTTACTATGCCCGGCTTATTTAATTACCACCAGTCTATATTGGTCTGCCATCACTCGCAATGTATGGTTTGTGAAGTGACATTAAAATAGAAAGAAGTTCGGTTAAGCGAGCTCTAGAATGAGCGATGAACGAACTGGCAGGCATAGTGTGGAACACAGCCCGGACACTGCATACAAAAATTTGAAATCCTCAAGATGACGTCAGCACATGCAAAACCAAAGAAATTGAAGTCTTCTTCGTAGGTAAGGAGTAACCAGTACGAGGTAACCAGAGGGCGATAGAGGGGGTGAGGTAAAAAGTTGGTGGGAGGAAGGGAGTGTCCGTACTGTATCTAGTAATAGATACTCTTTCTTGTATTGTGGTGTGGAACCTACGAGGACGAGGATACAGTTTTAGGGCGCACCTTGGGAAAGTCCAAAGGCCTAAGTTCAGTAATATACGAAGATAGGCTGATTACACAAAGTTGACAAATTAATGTAAATCAACTATCGTTGCCCAGTGTATGCAACCACAGCGTAAGTGTCCTTAAGTACAGCTCAAGTTAAATTGGTCTAGTAACTTAATAATGTCGATGTAATTGGTGCGACAAGCAGTCAGGCAATAAACAAGGTGTTTATTCAATTAAATGTCAGTGGGACACGCTTATTATTTATGATGCACTTATAGCTGTTTTTTGACCGCGACTTCGCCTGTTAACTTTAAAAAAGTATCATTATGTATTAACCCAGAACAAATTCAATCTGCATGCAAAATTTCAATTAGATCCGTTCAGCAGTTTATGAGCGATCGAGTCACAATGCAAACTTCCACATTATTTTATAATCTGAACACTTGTGTGGTCTTATAATGTAAAAATATGTAATCCTGCCAGGATATTATAACAGATTTTGGCATGGTTTCATAAGAATACAAATTACTTACATATTATTCTAGGGGTTGAATTTTGAAGTTCAAGGTAGGATTACGCTCACCTGTACAAACGTTAAAAAAAGCCTAGGATCTTACACTCCGAGATGATTTCGTCGGCTCTTTTGTGTCGTATACGTTCTTAATTTTTATTTTACTTTATTTATTTGTCTTAACAAAAAATTTAAATGTAATATGTATCGAGGAAAGGCCTTCAGGCAAATGAAATAAAATACAATATTTTTATGACATAATGGTGATTTCAGGAAGGGTACTGGGGTCTACAACAGGGTGGGTGCAGACGGTGCGCGTGCGGCGCGGGCGCAGCGGCCTGCGACCCCGTGAGCGGGGCGTGCGCCTGCGCGACCGGTGTCGGCGGCCCGCGGTGCGACACCTGCCTGCCTGGCTACTACGGGTTCGGCCCGGCTGGCTGCTTGCGTAAGTTGTGTAACATCAAAAAATCGGGTGGATAGATTGTAATGGTAGCACTACCGTAGGTTTTTATGATTTTTTTTGCAGAAAAACAACGGCATCCTCATTTTCAGTGTCTACTCGTGCGGCATATGATGTCATCGTGTGGTGGAAGGTGGAGCGGGGTCGAGCATGTATTTTTGTACCGATGCTTTTTTTCCTGACGCAACTTTTCGTGGATGACCTCTACATCCCAAACTAACGTACTCGTAAGGCTATCGTCGAATTTACGTCAAATATCTTGTTTTATGGCGATCCTTGGGGGAGGCCTATGTCCAGCAGTGGACGTTCATCGGCTGAGATGATGATGATGATGATGATGATCTTGTTTTAGGTGCAATCTTATTGTAATAATATATAATATAGTTTAGATGATTTATTTCAAGATTATGGGCTATGATAAGCAAAGTCGCCCTATAATATACCTAAGCTACCCCTTTAATTAGCATAGAACATGTTGGTCCCCTAGACGAAGTTGTCTAGTTCGTTAGTCGGATCACCCTTTAAAAATCATCACAACCTTACATAACAAGGTGTATAACTAAGCCTAAAATAAATAATTTGTTTTTGTTATTGCAGCGTGTCCGGCGTGCACGGACGGCAAGGTGTGTTCGCCGGACAGCGGGCGCTGCGTGTGTCCGGCGCGGGCGCGCGGGCCCGGCTGCCGCCAGTGCGTGCCGGGCTACTGGTCGCGCCAGAACGGCTGCCGGCCCTGCAACTGTGGCCCCGGCGCCGTCTCCAGTGAGTACACACTACAGGGCTTTAGCCGGATGGTTTTAAATTCATTCTATGATATGCCATTGAATTGCCAGTCCCGAGATTTACCAGTTGTAATGGCTTGTTGATCGCAATTCTTTTTTTATCGGGCATGGACCCACTTAACATAAGATCAACTGCTCACGACTCGATAGCTCTGTTGTAAACCTGCCTGTTGATCCGATCTCAAGTTCGAATTATTTATATGGTGAATATCTTGTTGCAATAAACTCTTCAATAAATGCCTAATTTAACAGTACCATCTGTGGGAACACTGGCCTGTCCCATAGAACACTTACTAAATATAGTCGTGAGCATATGCTATACTGTGAAGCTTTTACAGGTTTATCTATAAATTAGAACCTTATTAGAACGGGTAAAAGGCGGGCTGGCGCAGCGGCACGTTCGTTCTCCGCTCATTGCGCAGCTCCGCAGTTGTAATGTAGATAGAGTTTAACTCATTCCATGTTCCCACAGACACGTGCTCCCCTCTCACGGGCGAGTGCAGGTGTCGGGCGGGGTGGTCGGGCGCGGCGTGCTCCTCGTGCGCGCCGGGACACTTCGGAGCGCGGTGCCGGCCCTGCGCGTGCAATCCTGCCGGCACCAGGGACTGCGGCGACGGAGTCTGCGCCTGCGACCAGCTGGGGCGCTGCCCTTGTAAGGTATGCTGCGAAATTCTGATGAGAACATCACAAAGTTACACAAACCGTTACACGGACCGAGGTTGTTAAAAAAAAATTATCTCCTCAATATCATCATTTGGCATTTGGCTTTCATACAATTGATGAAGTCTGTCCAACAATGATCATCGTTGTAGAGCAATTAGCGCGCAAAAGAAGAAGCGGAATTCATGTGAAAATTATTACAATACTTAGGTATGAAATCATTCCCACACCATTTCTTTACAGGAGAACGTGGTAGGAGAGCAATGCGACCGCTGCCTCGAGGGCACGTTCGGCCTCTCAGCCGACAACCCGGCCGGCTGCACCGCTTGCTTCTGCTTCGGTCGCAGCGCGCACTGCACGCAGGCCAGCGTCACCAGGGCAGCATTACACGCTGCCTCGCCCACACACCTCACCCTGCTGACGGGGGACAGTGTCACCGAGGTGAGACATACTGCCTACTGGACAGTTTTGAAGTTGCAGAATTGAATCTCTAGCAAAACAAAACTCTCCAGAATAAAATTATAAAACTTTTTAGCAGCATACCGCAATTTAGTTTTTGAACTTCATTGATCTTTTCAAAAACTGCACTATTGCCTTTTCTGTTCAAGTTTTCGTATAACATTTTTGAATTGAAATACTGTACCGTTCTAAATTCTAAATATCCTCTACAACCCAAGGTTATGTAGTGGAAATATTCTGATCGAATTCAATGAGAGAACATTATTTGTAAACTTTCTCACTAGTTAGTTAATTAAAGAGGATCGGTGGCACGTTGCATTGACACTCAATCATGAAGGCCGGGATCGAATCCGCACAGACGACATGCAATGTACCAATAAGTTTTTCATAATACTGACTGCTCTCAACCGGTGAAGGAAAACATACTGCATACGCTAAATAAGAAATTCTGATGTATATATGTTTGTGTACTCCACCAATCCACATTGGGCACGCGAGGTAGACTACCTACCGCCCATACACAATCCTTGAGGCCTGTGCCCTGCAGTGCGATGTTTATAGGATAATGAGTTAGTTATTATATTGAAACCTAGTTTTTTGGTGTACAATAAAAGCAATCTTCAACAGATGGACCAAGACTCGCTCCTCTCGATCCACACGCACTCCCCCGACGTAACGATCTCGCTGCCCCGGCCGCCGGTGCCGGTCTACATGGAGCTGGACAGCCGATTCCTCGGCGACCGGGTGACCTCGTACGGCGGCGCGCTGAGGTTCCGCGTCGAGGAGGAAGGCGGACAGGAGTTGACCCCGGAGACCAGGGCTAGGTTCCCGCTCGTTAGGCTGTATGGAAAGAACATCGTGCTCGATTATCATGAGGTTTGTTGATTTATAAATTTTTCCCGATTTCTTGCGTCAGAAAACAGTTGAAGTAGTTGGGTTAGATTCATTGGCGGTGTTCATATTGGTTAATTTTGGTCAAAAGTTCAACCTCTGATAGCAATAGATTTTTTTTTGTTTGTGTTTTTATCTGCCATCGCATCAGTCGAAAGACTATAATGTTGATTAATGATTTACTGGCTATTAAGAGTCACTTCACTTCACACATCACTCAGAGCACGTCATTATCGTGAACCGTAGTAAGCATAAAGGTATTATACTACGGATTAGAGGAACAGAGAGCTGAGAGAGCGAGATGTAACTAGCGGCATCATTGTATAACGAGAAACGTTGATAAAAAGAGATACGTGACGCGAGGCTATACATAGAACCGTTTTTGGGGATTTCAGTGAGAGTCCTGGTAAAAATTCGGTTTGACTGTGAATAATCGTGAACCTAAAGTGAAATCGTAGATAATTTTGTGAAATATACTAGGTATTTCATTAAATTATCCACGATTTCACGTTAGATTGAGAATTATACACAGAAATCGAATTTTTACCCAACCGAGTCCCAAAAACGTCCAAAAACGGTTTCATTTGACAATTATGTCAGTTCCTCTATTCCGTAAGGTAGTAAGTAATTTTCCTCGAAAGTTCTCGCCGAGAAGTTCTCGCGAGAGTATTGGCTATGTGCGAAGTAGGTGTTGGGAACTGTCAAGTCGATCGCAGCGCACGCTGTGGTAGAAATTGGAACTTCTCACGGTGAAGGTGTGTCAGATTTGCTAGAATCTATGCAAAACCCGACACTCACTCAACGCTCAAATACATAAAACTACGAAGGCTACGAAATAAAAATTTGGCAGGGATGTTTTTATTGTCATCTACGTGTTCACAAAAAAAAGATTTTTCGCAATTCAACCCCCAAAGATTTGAAAACGGGGGTGAAAGTTTGTATGAGAATTTCGTAATGAACAATGGGAATTTCAGCTAGTTAGGTATTTTTAATATCGACAATATTGCTCATTTACTTAGTTTTTACTTTATTTTAATATAAAAGAACAAACTTTATCCTAACATTTTGTATACAAGTAACTCACGGGGCCGTACTGCGTTAGATGGTGCTAGTGTCGTGCACTTAGCCAATAGTGCCTGCTTTACAAATCTATGGTTTTCCGCAGCGTGTAGCGCCTGTTAACGGTACGCACACGGTGCGACTGCATGAGTCGCTGTGGTGGGTGCGCACGCGGCGACCCGCGCGCGCCTCCCGCGCCGCCCTCATGCTCGCGCTGCAGCGCCTCGACCGCGTCATGCTACGGGTCACCACCCGCGCGCCCACCAAGGACGAACACGTACATGCGCTGTGAGTTTAATCTAGACTATTATATTAGGTCTCTACAGGTTGAAATTGAAATCATTGACATCCTTTTTAAGGCAATATTTTCGTTCATGACGTCATCACTTGCCGTACTATGGAAAAAATCTGAAACAAGTAGAGTTTTGCAGTTGGCAGGATGCTAAGAGATGAAACGAAGACTGTCGCGTAATTGGTTCTATTTTTAGGTTTTATTGTTCTTTTGGTTCGGACACTTTTGAGCGCGGACCCTACGTCCAGTAGTTGGTCAGTCAATGGACCGGGTCGTATATTTTTGGAAAGACAAGTTATTTTATTGTCCCCAGTATGCTACTGAGACCACACTCTTATAAAAATCTTTCTACAACCCGCAGGCTCCTCAACGTATCCCTGGACACAGCGATCCCAGGCCTCAGCCGCTCGGCCCCAGCGCTGGGCGTGGAGCTCTGCGACTGCCCGCAGGGGTACTCGGCGCCGTCCTGCCAGCGGCCGGCCATAGGCTTCTGGATCCCCGAGCAGAACGTACACATGACCACTGTGCAGGGAACCATCGTCATCAGCTTGGAGGGAGAGGCCGAGAGGTGCATGTGTAATGGTCGAGCGACCGAGTGCGACCCGGAGACTGGGCATTGCTTGGTGAGTGGTTTGTTTCTATTAAGAATATACTTTCTCAATGTTCCAGTAAAATACTATGACCGTCGTATCGACTGCGCCAAAAATTGTCTCATTGGCTGTGGTGTAGTAGACACAATCCTACATATTGCGCAAAATATATTCTAGTGGTATGAATGTTCCAAAAAACGGTATTCTCTCTAGGTTACTTAATGACTCTCCGCTTGGCTTAGTTTTTTCTAAGGGCTAAATCAAAGTCTGTCTCACAGACTGTGCCAAACCTTTGACACTGGGCTGTCACTTCATACAAATGGGAAAACTGTCAAGATGAAATACTAAACAATAAACTGAGTGCGAGTGAGATAGGAATACACCATTGACCACTGAGGTAAAAACGGAGTGTCCGTACAGTATGTAAGTAGTAATAGATATTCTTTCTTATGCTGTGGCCGAGGATAACACCTGTAACACCGCATGAATAATCTCGTTGCTACAGAACTGTACGGAGGGCACCGGGGGCCCTAGATGCGCCACCTGCGCGGCGGGGCACCACGGGACTCCCGAGGGCCCGGGCGGGTGCCAGCCCTGCCCGTGCCCCTCCCGCGCCAGGAACTACGCCGACGCGTGCGTGCTCACCGCCGGCAGGCTGCAGTGCCTCTGCAAACCTGGTCAGTTCACTTGATTACTAGCTGTATACGATCATGAGCAGAGAGTGAAATCTTATTGCAAAACAATTGAAATGTAATAGAGATACTTCTTAGTCAGACATGATCTTTTTCTCATACAGTAAGTACGTTAATCAAAAGATATTTAAATATCATAATAGTAAACTTCCTGAGTCGCGGTAGTTATCAGTATTTTATTGATAGATAGGAAAGAAAACACGGTATAGTTCCGAGAACGTCGCCTGCTTGAATTAACAATCCTCCGTTACATTTTGGTTGTATCTATAGAGTTTCTTACCGTTTCTTCTCCATAGAGATTTTGCTAGTGAAACAGTAGTAAATGTTGAGTCAGTGAAAGAAATAAAAGGAAAGGAACAATGATGATCATACGGAGTCCTTTCGTGTTTTAAGGTTCTGGTAAATTAATAAACAAAATAAAAAAGCTAATAAAATAAAATGTTTGTATTCTAACATGCATTTACCTACTTTTATTCTTTGTCCATTTTGTTATATCTTTACTTTAATCTAACACCCAATATCACATGCAGGCTACACGGGTCCGGAGTGTGAATCGTGCGCCCCCGGCTACGTGCGGTCCGCAGCGGGCGACTGTGCGGCGTGCGGGTGCGACCCGCGCGGGGCCGTGGGGCCGCACTGCGACCCGCGCGGCAGGTGCGTCTGCAGGCAGTTCGCGGCGGGCGACAAGTGCGACCAGTGCGCCGCGCCCAGGATGTTCATCGACTACGGCGGGTGCAGACGTTAGTATTTTCGACTCGTAGGCTCAGTTGGTAGTAAACCTGCGGGCAGTCCTGACTGTCCTTCGACACCTGTTTCGAATCCCGCAAGGGGCAAATATTCGCATAGTGAATACGAATGTGTTTGAATCCAATCATTGATGTTTGTATTTATAATGTCATAAAATTCTGAACTAGATTCTGGTACCTACTTCCATTCATAATGCCTTCCCCAAAAGGGAGGTTTTGCCATAACCACCACGCTTGGCAGGCGGGTTGGCAATCGCAGTTGGGTATACTTGGAGAACACTGCTCATCCGGTTAATCCCTTTAGTCACCTTTTACGACACCCACGGGATAAACTGGGGTGGTGCAATATTCTTGGCCGACACCACACGGCGACTCATTTATGACCCAAACTGTACTTTATAATTAGAAATTGCTCGAATATAGTAAGGGTGTTTTACTTGTTGTTGTAACACCTTGTACTGTTAGAAAGCGAATTTGTTACAAGGTAGGTAATCTAAGAAACTACGTGAACTATAAGCTATAATCCTCATGTTTTATTTGCAGCCTGTGACAACTGTACACAAACACTTCTAGACTCAATCGAAGATCTAACAACCAAACTATCCGAAGCAGATATCAACGAACTGAGCAGAATACCAAAACCATTCCCAGCACTCCTAGAGTTCGCCCACAACGCCTCCACCCAACGATCACACCTACACCACCTAAAGAAACAACTAGAACATTCTAGAAACTTCCTTCCAAACATAGATAATCTAGAATCTGACGAGCATAGAATATTCACCGAAGCGCACAAGTTAAGAACAGAAGCGGCAAGAAGAGAAAAGGAGGCGCAATCTCTGAGTCTTGAAAGCATGAGTGGTTTAGAAGAGGTGTTGAAGCAGAGGAGGTTGATAGGAGAGCAGGTGGCTTCGTTGGACGACTTCGCGAGGGGGGAGAGGCATTTGAGCGCGCATCGCACTTTGAAGGAGGCTAAGCACATTTTGAGACAGATGAAGGACATGAAGCTCATTGATTATATTGCTGGGGCTAGTGACGTTTCTGATTCGGTGAGTATTCTTTGTTTCTAGAGTTCTGTACTTCAAAAGGAAAAAACGTAACCCTTATAGGATCATATTGTTGTCTGTCTGTCCCTCTGTCAAGATCCTTTTTCCCAGGAACTAGTAGAAGTATCAAGTTGAAGTTAATCCCAAATTCTAAGGTTCTAGTCTATGCTTCTAAGTCGACGCAATCAAAAGATACGGCCAGTTATGTCATATTTTGACACTCTCAAATTGCTAATTAAAACCTATAGGTATAATATCCATGCCTATAGGTTACTTTTCGTTGACCTGGAATCATGATATTAGGCAAGAAGGCACTAACACAACTACTATTTTCTTCCACACAGGCGAATCTCCAATCAACAGCGATCCAAGAATACAACTATCGTGTAGAAGACGCGTACAGACGGCTGCGCAGGTTGCGCTCGGAGCTCGAGAAGTGGGAGGCGAAGGCCGACGACCTGCCGAGGTTGGCGGACGTAGTCTGGGGGGCGGGGGATACAGTCGCCGCTCTGGAGGCCAGTGTTAGACCGCGGCTGGCGGCTGTGAGCGATGTGGCGCTGAGGTGCAGACTTGTTCTAGAGGTGAGATCACTTTATTAAGAGTTATAATTGTGATACAAATGTATTTAGGTCCATCTTAAAGCGGCAAGACTGACTTGTGCTTGTTACCTAAGACCTTGAGTGCGATTTTTGAATCTCATACGTTGAAATCAGCAGATGAAAATGTATGGAGCAACGCATCTTTCTACTGCAGATTTGACTTTCAAAAATCGCATTTCACTATAGTCCGACTGTGTACTGCTCTGATCGCGGGACGACCAATGGACAATTAAATAATTATGTAACCTGTATCAATAATCCATATTCGAGCGCGACGAATATTGATGAACTTTTGCCACCATTGTTTCTAGAAGAATGGGTTCAACAGTTTTAATCAATATTAGAGCTTATGAGGTCGCAAGCGCTATAAATTGGTTAATAAAGGCCTGGAATCCTGAGTAAACTTATACTTTATTGAGAATCATCAACATTTCATGATATCTGCAGCAAGACTTCCAAAACTTCTACCGGCTTACTTGTACTTCTATTTCCCCAGGACATTTTAACTCTCTCCCCCACAAACCTGACGGAAGACATTCGCTCCCTGATCCTGCACTCCCAGCACCTGGTGCGTTCCATCCCGAACCTGGCAGCTCAGCTGACGACCCTGACGGCGGCCGCCGAGGAGAAGGAAGGCATTCTATACAACCTCACGCCAGCTTACAGGCAGAAGTACCTCACAGCTGTTGAGAAACATGTCAAGATGTTGGCGGAGAAGGCTAGGGAGTATAAAAGGTTAGTGTTTTAAAAGCAGTGCATAAACAGTATAAGTGAGACACTTAATCTTGAGGGATCGGGTTCAAATGCTCACGGATGTCATATCATCTACCAATAAGTTTTTCTAACTTATGTACGTAATATTGGTGAGGAAACCGCCAAGTTAAAATGGGATAGGGCCGGCCATGTCTATCGATTACATCCGGAAAGATCGGCTAATATCTATAACACTGGATCCCGGAGAATGGATGTAATCGTCAGGGTAAACCCTGGAAGAGATGGAGAGACGACTTAAATACCTTAGGGGAAGAGTGAATGGAGATGGTTCAAGACAGGGATGCATGGAGGATAAAAGGGAAGGGAAAAAAAGTTCGTAATACTGACTGCTCTCAAACGGTGAAGGAAAACGTCGTAAGGAAACCTGCAAACGCTGATGAAGAAATTCTGATGCGTATGTGAAGTCTACCAATCTGCATTGGGCACGCGTGGTGGAATAACACCCATACCCATACAGGGTGCGGCCTGTGCCCTGATAGTAGGTCTGTGCCCTGCAGTGGGACGTATAATAGGCTGATGATGATTATATTCTACTATACTTAGTTTCTCTTCAACGTTAACTAATCGCTTCATGTATGCTTGTCGGTTTCGGAAAATATTGACATCGCTAGTTGGGCAACAAATGTCAAATGTTTGTTTATTTTATATGGCATTCTAAATAGATATTACCTAACTTCTAATTCGTTGTCAGTCTATTCGCGGGTACCCGCGCGGTGGCCTCGCAGGGCGTGCAGGCGGCCCACGCGTGGTCCTCCGTGGTGGAGAGCGTGCGCAACGCGTCCGTGGTCGCCTCGGCCGCCGCCGCCGCCGCCCACCAAGCGACCACCATGGCCCGTGGTCCAGTGCCCATGACCCACACCGCTGAGGCTACCGAGGCTGCGTCCGAAGATCTCAAGAGACGGGGCGCTGCTGTGCTGACCAGGGCTGAAGGTTAGTGGACTAGTCATGGAACTAAGTATTAGAAAGAATCCTAATTTATTTGGACCTCCAACACACCCGTTATACAATCTTTAACATACCTGTAAATGTTGAAATTCTACTACATACTAGAATTTACACGACAAACTCAATCTAATCAATTTAATTCAATGAAATTTTTAAGACACGATCTATAAACTAATATGTGTCTGTGGCTAGTCAGATTTCCGTTAAAAGTATAGTAAAGCTATAAATAACTGGCAAACAACTTGGTAAAAACCTTGACTGCCCAGAACAAAGTTTGTAGGCGAAATCGCTAGCGCACACCCTTTACCCCCATCTCGTTGGACAAGCTGTTAGCCGCGTAGTGTAAGGGTTGATTCACACTCACACCAGAAGAGCATAGAAGAGCGTTTGCTTGCAGCGGCAATCTTATCACTAGTGAATAAAGGACAATTTAAAAGATTGCCACAAAGATTGAAAGTCACCCAAAGGCCAATGGAGAGGGCAATCAGAAATGAAGATATCCGCAGAAACTTAAGTGGCAGTGGACGGGGCACATTGCTGGCAAAACCGATGGCCGGTGGGGCCGAAAACTCTCTTCTCGAGTGGCGACCGCGTACCGGAAAGCGCAGCGTGGGTAGGCCCCTCACACGGTGGACCGACGACCTGGTGAAGGCGGCGGGAAAACGTTGGATGAGGGCAGCGCAGGACCGGTCGTTATGACGATCCTTGGGGGAGGCCCATGTCTGAGATGATGATGAAAAGATTGCCGCTGCGAAGCAAATGCTCTTCGATGCTCTTCTGGTGTGAATCGACCGTAATAAACTAATCTACACAACTATTACAGAACTTCGCACACAACTGGAGCACCTCCGCCGCGGCGGTGACCAGGTCTCCGTCCTGCTCCGAGGCCTCGGCTGGCAGGAGCGGGACCTCGGGCTCCGCCCCCGCGCCGCGGTGTCCCCCCTCCTCTCCGCGGCCAACGAGCAGGCGGAGCGCGTGTTCGTGACCACGCGCGTGTTGTACGACGAGGCGAGCGAGGTGCGGCGCCGCGTGCGCTACAACCTGCGGCGGCAGCTCGCCGAGCTGCAGCGGCATGGCGATACTGCGCTGGGCGCTGCGCAGGAGCATGGTTAGTTGCGAATTTTGTGAGTTTTTTTTTTACTCTTGGTTGGTATTTGTTGGGTTTTCGATGGGAAGTTTACTATATTATATTCCTGAAGGTTTTCATTGTGCGCGACAATATTTTAAATCGGATTTTATAAAACCGTGTTATTTATAAATAAATATCTTGGACATTAATTACGAGGAGGATTGGAAGCTGCACGAGTTATCCATCTATCTACTATTATGTCGGCAGTATCACAGATCCGTGGCAACACAGTCCGCGGGGCCGAAGTTGCGGCCGCCCTGGCGAGCGCGGCAGAGTCTCGCGCGAGAGAACATGTCGCCGCGAGTACATCGATCAGTCCCGCTCTACTCGCCTTACGAGACAAGGTGGCCAGAGCGAGACACGCTGCTGACTCTGTGAGTATTTACTCATACATACAAACACACACACACACATATACACATACACACACACACTGCAATAGATTACTAGTACCTACTTACCGTGCACACCTTCGTGTATCTCGATTTATCTTAATTTACACCCTCTTGGCAGTCCGGGAGACGGACGACAGTAAGCAGCGCTATATTTCTCTCTCATACTTGGTCAACATACACGTGCTATTATTCTCTGCTTGTCAGTGCGAGCCCGTTTGTATGAAGTATCCAGGGTGTGGCAAAGTAAATGTTAATAATACACACCGATCCCCGCTATCCAATCCGCTGCATAGTTTCAGCCACGCTCTATCCCTATACTCAGGTTCCCACCCCTTCTGAGTGCCCGTAGTTAGGTTGCTTAAGTTCATTCGTGGTTCGGTAGACCTTTCAGAATCATTTTCCCTGAGCAGCTGTATTTGTCATTTCGATAATAAAACCTACATTATACCAAAGTATATAATACGCTGCATTTCGATGAACCTACACATAACAATACCATCATATTAACTGCAGATCTCAGTATCGCTGACATCTGTCCCCGGCGCGGCAGTGGGCTGCGCGCGCGCATACCCGCTGCCGGCCATGTCGGCCGCTGTGACCAAGGTCGCCATCGCGGTCTCCTTCGACAACACCGTCAGGGACGGACCCCTGCTTTACCTCCTTGATGATACACAGGTACGTAAAGCTGTGGAAACTAAGCAAGGTGACGTGGCATTGGGCTGGTCATATCTGCCGAAGAGCTGACAACCGGTGGGAAGTCAGAGGTCTAGAGAGGAGACCACGAACTGGCAGCTGGCAGCTGTCCCACGCTAGTGGGACGCTTCGACGCTGTACCGACGACCTACGTCAGGCGTCTGGTAGCGGGAAGCGACTGTATCAGAAAGGCATTTGTGGCGCGACTTAGGAAAGGCCTATGTTCGGTAGTGGACACAATGATACGCTGATCATGAAGCCTTCATCTTTTAAGGTTTTTTGCATTCATTGAGCAACGATCACGAAATAACGCTCTAGAGCCGGGTTCTCAAACTTTTCTATACCATAATAATATCCTAAAAAATTACTACGTTTCTCGTGTCACCATTTTATTGAGGTCTGCAATAAAAGAATCGAAGATTGTCGATTTGACAGCTCTTTATGTTTACGAAATAAGGATCATTTTTATGGGATTGATGTCGATGCGGCATTCTTACAGTGGCCTGACTAGGTACTTTAGCACAGATCGTCATCATATAAAAATTTTTATCAAAGCCCCACTATTTTGAAGACTTTTCACCGTTATATCCAGGACACAGAAAGCTACATGAGCCTGTCGGTGGAAGACAAGATGCTTCGGCTGTCATGGGATCTCGGAGCAGGAGAGGGGTACATACTCCACCCTGAGGTGTTGCAAGCGGCGCATGATGATGGAGACCACACTTCTTACAGACTTGAGATTGAGAGGTAAGGCATAACATACTATGACTAAAGGCATTCCTGATCCGATTATAATTTTCAGCTCTGGCTTTCACGTAATCAAAACACCCTAGTAATACTTAAAGGGGTGCTACAACTTTCACTATGGAGGATTTCAAATATTATTGATTTTGAACATGTTACAGCATTTCGAATCAAATTAAAGATTGAAAAATTCAGTCTCACGTCCCCTCAAGACGCAACAGATTGAAAAATTCGTTCTCTGGTTAGTGGGCTCGGTAGCGAAATTGGGTAACGCACTTCCCCGGTTTGGAAGGGTGCGGGTTCAAGTCCCGCCCGAGACTGAATTTTTCAATCTTTAATTTGATGGAGGATTTTTTTTCGCGATTTCGAAGTTGGCTCCATAGTGAAAGTTGTTCAGTTTCATCCGAAGTCTGAAACACCCCCTTAACCCGTCGAGCTCCGGTTGAACCGTACGGATCGAAAAAGTCGGCTAAAGCTAAAGGCTAAATTATACCTTATTGAAAAAAAAGTTTTTTTTTATTTTAAGGCTTTTTTATAGGTTGGTGCTCGACGGGTTAAGTATTCCAAGGGTATTTTGTAACACTCTGTATAACTGACTAAATAATGAACTCCGCTGCGGCCTAAAGTGGGTCTCCTCTGAAACGAGAGAACACCTTTTCCCGATCCTGCGCGACCTCACGCCAGGTACTTGGCTTGAAACTCGTGTAGGTTAGCCTTCATCTGCTAGCTTTATAGTCTCCATTGATGTAATTTTTTTTTGAAAGCTCCTACCACACACGACCATTAAACCTTTCAAGGTGGTTAGAAACTCTGCTCAAAACCCTGGTGGAAAGAACCATCCCTTGAAACATACAATAGCAGCCTCGCCCTTGTCATCTTGAAGATGTTACCTTTATTATCTATCTCCATTTTTAACGATCCTATCCTTTCCAGATCTTACCAAACATTGAAATATTTCTTCTTCTCCTTCTGTTGTGTTGGTAGTAGGTACACATAAATTTATGTTTGACCTTCCCTCGTGGTGAAAAAATTTACCAATCAGCATTAGAGGTTTGCGCAGGATCTAACGGGGGTTTAATAAGTCATTCGTTGATGCTCTCTGCGTGTTAATCATTTACCGAACCGTCCACAGGATCTGGAACAACGTGCACCTGACGGTGGAGCGTGCGGGCGGCTCCCCCTCCACCGCGGCGAACAGCTCCTCCCCCTCCGCCGTCACGCTGCGCGGCACGCGGCTGTGGCTCGGCTCCCCGCGTGACGTCACGGGTACAGGCCTGCCCGGCTGCGTGCACGCACTTTACTGCGACGATGTTACGATAGGGCTGTGGAACTTTGTGCTGCAACCCAAGGAGGCCAAGTGCACTGGCTGTACTCAGAGGTATATTACAAAAAGATAAATGTCAGATGTGGACATGGATAGGGGAGATAGTGAATTTGACAGTTATCTAAAGGCAGGCTCAGTGTAAAGACTACTTATTGTTAATGTGAAAGTTTGATGTTGAAAAACTGCCAAAAGTTCAAGACTTAACTAATAGTTATCGTGGACCACTTTAGGCCAAATTAATAATAATAATAAATATAAGAAAGAGAGAAAGCAGACAGAAAGCAGACAGAAAGCAGAAGCACATCAATTGGTCACAGAAGTCTCTTCACGGAAGACACAGGTCCGATTTGAGTCAGACACACGTCGACATGCAAGCGTCGAACGAGTGGCTCAAACGTGGAGAACTGTTCCCAGAGACGGAGGCTTTCATGATAGCAATACAGGACCAAGTTATAGCAACACGGAATTATAGAAAGTATATCATTAAAGATCTTAGCCGAGGAACAGACCTATGTAGGCATTGCAATAGCGCTTCAGAAACAATACAACACATCACCGGGGCTTGTAAGGCGTTAGTTCAAAGCGATTGCGAAGCGACGACCCGGTTGGTGTAATGGTTACCATGCCGGACTGCCAAACCAGGGTCCTGGGTTCGAATCCCGGTTCGGTCATGGATGTTTATATGTTTGTGCCGTTGTTGTATGGTTTCCATAATAAACAGCCTATAAATAGTGCTTTCTTGGGATCATTACAATGTATGTGCCATGTGCCATTATAAGCATAGACATGATCAAGTCGCGTCAATTGTACACCAGCACCTTGCACACAAATACAAATTTATTCCTAAAAAGGACCCATATTACAAATACAAGCCAGCGACTGTTCTAGAAAATAGTAAACACAAACTATATTGGGATAGAACAATAATTACCGATAAAACAATTCATTTTAATAGACCCGATATTACAGTTCACGATAAAGAAACTAAAACAGTATATATAATTGATATTGCCGTTCCTAATACCCATAACTTACAATCAACAATTTCAGAAAAACTTGCAAAATATCAGGACCTAGCAATAGAAATTAAAACACAGTGGAGAGCACAAACCGTACACATAGTCCCTATAGTATTGTCGTCGACGGGAGTGGTCCCGAACAGCCTAAATAACAGCCTGTCTCTACTACACATGCCACCACACTCTCTATACACAATACAGAAAGCAGTTGTCCTCAACACCCGCAAATTCCTCACTTCGTCCACAATCTCATCCTCAGTCATGCTTGGTTAAGGCCCGCATAACTGAGTAACTACCCCTCTAAAAAAGGGAGAAAAACTAATAAAACAGAAAAATAAATATAATAAATATCTTGGACAATGTCACACAAATTATCTAGTCACATTTTAAAGTACCAGAATCTAGCCTGGACTTGTATTATGATGACTAGACAACGATATATAATACATATATAGATACAAACATCCAATGACTCGGGTACAAATATTCATATTCATCATACAAATATTTGTCCCTTACGGGATTCGAACCCGCTACCCTCGGCACAGCAGGCAGGTTCACTACCGACTGTCCTACCGGGCTGTCAATTAATTTGGCAGTCCCAATAAGCTGTTGTCTTTTTCTTCGTGGATCTTCCTATGCCTGTCTTAAATTTAGTTCTCAGCTCTGCTGAGGGGCAGGCCTGCTTTCAGTCCCAAACTACTCAGGGAACGAATTAGAAGTGAGAGAGTGATTTTGTATGTGAGAGAGAGAGAAAGAGAGAGCTATTGCTTTGGTTCACCTCTTATTATCACGCACTTTTCCACCAAATCTTTTCGTCTTTAAGCAAAATAATTGTTGGAAGAATAGCCCGCCCATCTAAAAAAAAAATACATTGCTATAAAAAGGAATACGTAACACACAAACCTACAATATTTAGTCCATAACTTCTTGCAGACTTTTCATGAGCTAATCGTTTTTATTGCAGGTGGTACAACAGCGCCCGCGGCGGAGAGACCCTCGTGTGGTTCAACGGCGCCGGATACGCAGAGTTACGGCGCTCCGGGCTCAGACCCTCGGACAGGAGACAGTTCAGCCTCGCATTCACCTTCCGCACCAGGGACGAGCAGGCCCTGCTGTTCATGACCGTGGACTCTGCTAACGTAAGTCCCAGTGACCCTGTCAGATAAGATCCTCGGGTATATTCGGAGATAGTCATGAGTACGGACGCTCTAATAAGGCACGCAGGTTCACTGAAGTTGCCGAGCGTGTCCCCATTGCCCCTAGCATCGTGTCCTATAAGTGACAAAGTCGAACGAGGGCACTGTTCAATCTGCTGGAGAACGTCGTCTGGTGCACACGCCGCCTGTTTTAACTATGGAGTTTCTTGCTGTTTCTTCTCCATTGTAGTTTTACTAGCGAAACGGTGGTAAATGTTGAGTAAGAGAAATGTAAAAGATAATGATAATCAGATTCTTACTTTTCATTGGAAATCATGTATCATGCCTCAACCTATCACTTCGCCCAGTGAGTCAACCTACGCTGTACATTATAATGATATTATAAGATTTTGATTAGCTTAATTTCAACAGGAGCAATTAAAATTATATGGTATCTTAAAGTGTCCATGTCGAACTGTTAGCAACAAAACTTATACATTTAGGACCTCCCATCACTTCCCCACAGAACCGTTCAGTATCAGTGCTGATGCGCGACTGCCGCGTGGTGTTCCGGGTGGAGTACACGGGCTCGGTGCTGGAGATCACGGCGGCGGGCCGGCACTGTCATGGCCGCCCCGCGCACGTGCAGGCCATCAGGGTGTTCGCAGGCAACAAGCTCGAGAGAGGTAATGTAAGGGGTTTATACATACTATACAAGAAACTTCTAAGGGGATGATCTGACATCAAACTGAACAACTTTTCCTGACAAAATAGAAATGGCGATAAAAAATCTGCTGTCCCACACCCACACATTCGGGTCGAGAAAGTCATTGGGAATAGTTGATTTTTGCGCAATTTTGACGCTGGTCCTTTAGAGAAAGTAGTTCAGTTTGATAGTCTGACTATCCTCTTAAAATAGTTTCAGTTAATTTTGTTAAACCTTGTATACAGAGTGGAAACTTTGTCAGAATGTTGTCATTTGAAAACTGGAAACAGCTTTGATTTCAATTTGACTTAACTCGACTTTACCGCACTAGGGCTCGTATAAATAAACCAAACCCCAACGCTCGCGGGCTCTTAAGGGTTGATCTTCATCCTCCAGCAGCACCGCATCGCATTTTTCCGTCATTCCATTCTTTTCTGTCACTCAGGAACGTCATTTGCTAGGGCGAGAATGCGCGCGGCAGCACCGGCAGTGTTGCGAACTTTCTGGCGTTGACGTTCCTGGGCGACAGAAAAGGATAGAGCGTGAAAAATGCGTTTCTGTGCTGCCAGATGAGGTTCAACCCAAAGTTTTCGTTTTGGTATGCTTTAGAGGTGACTTAAGAACACGCGAGCGTTGGGTTTTGTTTATTAATACAGATCTCACACAGCGTACATTTGCCCTGCAATTGCAGATTGCAGGTCTATCAAGGACTTAAAGAACTAAATTCGATGTCTAATCCTCCACTAATTCATCCAACCTCTCGTATGCCGGGAATCACAAACATAATAGAAATCAATTGTTTTCGTTGCGAGGATCCGCGTTCCAAAGGTTAATCGTGCTATTGTAACAATAATGTCGGCACCACGCCCCCAACCGTAACCCGTGTCACCTGAGCGCCCTGTCCCCAGGCAGCGTGCGCGTGAACGGCGAGGAGACGCTGGGCTCCCCCTCCCCGCCCGTGCAGGCCGCCGCCGCGCTGCCCGACCTCGCCGCCGCCGCCTACTGGGTGGGGGGAGTGCCGCCCGGGGGCAGCGCGGGCAGCGCCGCCGGCAGCGCGCCGCCGCTGCTCGGCTGCGTGGGCGCGCTCACCATAGACCGGGAGGGCTACGATCTGCTCGATACACCGACCAGGCACGGTGTCGAACAACGGTGCGGCTCCAGAGTGAGTAAAGACTTTTTTTCGTGTCTGTTCTAATATTGTGCTTCTATATTTTACTGGCCAGATATTCGGCGAACCTGACAGCGTCCAGTGTAGCTTTATCAAGGGCCTCGCTGTGTTTTAGCACAAGGATCATTCCAGAAGGTGTTTCATCATCTAGATAGGTTCTTCACAATCGAACTGCGTTAGGCCGTGAAGACTAACAATTAGTTTATGTGCATAATTTACCTAAATGTCTCATTCCCAAAATGGTATTTTCCCAAAAAGACCCTTTTAGAAAATGTCTCTTGACCCTATCCCAAAACATCCACGATATCCTTTCCCACTACAGATTTATTCCCACAATTACCCTTTCTCAAAATAGCCGTAGAAATAACCTACTCCGGAATGTAGAATATATTCGCAATACTTTTAATTTGCGTTTTTTCGAGACGCCTTGTGGAATTTTTACTTAACGAAGAGTGGTCATTTCGTGTTACTTACTGACTTTTACATTATGTAAGCGATAAAAAATGTTTCATATTCATACGCCGCAGACACTCCGCTCAGCGATCCTCGAAGGCAAAGGCTACATCGAGCTCCCCTCACCTATCATCCGTCGCAAGGCAGCCATAGGTCTGTCGTTCCGCGCGCGGAGCCCTGACGGCCTGCTGCTGTTCAGGACACCCTCCGTGCGGCAGGACAATGAGGTGGACGACGAGGACGACGGCGACGATCAACATTACCTCGCGCTGGTCATGGTTCAGGGTAAGCAATGACAGTAGGCTGCTCCCCTCTCCTATCATACGTCGCAGGGCAGTCATAAGACTGTTGTTCCGCGCGCGGAGCCCTGACGGTCTGCTGCTGTTCAGGATGCCATCCGTGCGGCAGGACAACGAGGTGGATGACGAGGACGACGGCGACGATCAACATTACCTCGCGCTAGTCATGGTTCAGGGTAAGCAATGACAGTAGACTAGTATCCTCGCCTATCGTACGTCACAAGGCAGTCGTCGTTCCGCGCGCGGAGCCCTGACGGTCTGCTGCTGTTCAGGACGCCGTCCGTGATACAGGCGACATATTTATGATTAGCGCCTAACATTTTCAAACCGAATTTGCGGAGTAAAAGTGAATTTAAATATAGCTACAATCTGTCCGTTAATTACGTATGCACATTGTTTATAGATAGGTATACAGGAATATTTTTTTATCACTGCGGATAAAAATATATTATGTTCGCAAACGAAATTAGAAAGTGCGTTTTTTTTTTAATTTTTTTTTTAATTGAAAAATAAAAAAGTTTGAGTCGATCTAATGTTTCCATAAAAACACGGATGTTCATGGTCACCCTCATCAAGGCCGTTGACACCAATTTTCTCCTCATACTTTCCGGGCTTGGGACCGTCAAAATGCAGAAGATTGAATTTGAGTTTACTTTTAAGATAAGATAAGATAGGTAAGATAAATGTTTATTTTAAACAAAACAACAACAAACAAAGTAATCAAAAACATTTTTCTGCATTTAGGCGTATTTAAAAAATTGGAATCATCGTATTTACAAAATAATTTGAATCACATCAATTGTAGGTAATCGTAATCATCACTAATCAGCGTACCATTTAGTATTTACAAAATTAGAATCAAATCTTACCAGTTTTAATTTAATCACTGTATTTTAGTAATTGTTCAAAATGGAGTCCATCTCTCTCCAAACACAGTCTTGCACGTTTTTGGATGTTATTGTTAATTTTATCCAAAACTTGAGTGTTGTTTTTCACTTGGTCAAACGCACTCACAATTTTTGCCCTAAGGTCCTCAATGCTCTGCGCCTCCTCGACGTACACTCTCCATTTCACTTCACCCGACAGAAAAAAGTCACAAGGAGTCAGGTCTGGCGACCTGGCTGGCCATAGCTCCGGTCCTGCCGGTTGCCGGTACGAGCGAGTGCGAGCGGAATCAAAACAATGCCACGTGCGCCGGTCCGGTAGCAATGCACGACTGGCGATCGCGGCGCGGGCGCCGGGTTGTTTACTTCCGGGGTTCGGAAAGCTTCGGGGTGGTTTCGGGTCGGATCGTACCCGCGCACCCTCCACCGTCCCCCCGCGCACTCCCTCGCGGTTTTGATTCGTTTTACGCGATTAGAGTGTACACAAATTACTTTTTCATGCATCGGACATGTAAAATAAATAATGAAAAAAAAAATGTTTTTTTTTTAATTTAATGAGTTCTATTACCGTTACTGAATGATATAAAAAATTATCCGCAGTGATATAAATTTAATCCTGTATACTGCGTAATTTAGGACCTCAAACGTTATGGATAATATTTATTGAAACTGTCAACCAGGTGAACTGGAAGTGATAGCGGCAGCTGGTAAGGCGGAGCTGCGCCTGCGCACCAACGGCACGAGGTTCGACGACAGCCGTTTACACACTGTGCGGCTGATTCGGGCACACAAACAGGTTACTTATTTAGTACATTATACCTATAGGATGGTAAAAATTTCACGGGCTTTGATATCCATCTTTATGTAACACCTTTATCCTGTATGTACATGAATGCAAATAAATAACTATAACGAACGGGTTAAGTTAGTTCTGGGTTCTCAATATTTTTATTTATGTTTAATGTACTTACCCACTTTTATTTGTTTTACCAATAAATAACTATTCCAACTATAACGAACTAACTAACAACTAACTATCCTCTCATTGAAGAAGTTGAGAGGAACAACGTGGTTCCTCATTTTCATCAGCCTATGTAGGGTCCTTTTTGGTGCGGGACAAATATAAGCGGCGACACTCGACGTCGCTTATATTTGTCTCGCGCCTTAATATGCTGACGGTTATGTAAGTGTGTTTAAGTGTTGTTAAAGTTGATGGTCTGAACATTGTCTTAAAAAACCGTTAGTATATTAAGTCCGTAGGGAAGGTGTATGGGCACCACCACGTGTGCCCCATGCGGATTGGTCGACTTCACATACATATCACAATTTCTTCTTCAACGTATGCAAGTTTTCTCACGATGTTTTCCATCACCGTTTGTGAGCAGTTATTATTACGTATGAGTAAGTTATAAAAACTCATTGTCTCATTCAAGGACAAGGTAAACAAGGCTTCTAACCATCTGTAATGGGATTATGATCTTGAGTATGTAACTATGTTGTTGTAATAAACTTGCAGCTAGAACTGTGGGTGGACGAGGCGCGTGTGTCGCGCGGCGTGCTCGCGGGCAACCAGTACCCGGCGCGCAGCCGCGGCCTGTACGTTGGCGGCGTGGACGCGTGGGACCGCCGCCTACCCAGCGTGCCCACTGCTGGGTTCACCGGCACGCTCACCGACCTCATCGTCGACGCCGCGTGAGTACACCACGTTTTCTTTATGTCTATGACTGCACGATATTGATACGTCGGTACGCCTATGTCATAAGCATAAGTTATCCGTTTATTTGTTTTTATCGATTCCATGCAAAGGATTTTCATTCCAATTTTTGCCATCGATCCTCAATAAAATAACTACCAGATGCAGTCTCTAAAATGTTAACAGGCCGGCCGCAAATTACGAGGTAATAGACAAATTTTATTCTAACGTTCGCCGGAAGGCACTCCGTGCATAAATTTTGTACTAGACTCCACACATTTAGTGACAGTATACAACTACTGTAAGAAATATTGCCGGAACGTACCTAAGTCAATTCTTATTGGTTCTTTAAGGACTACAATGTGGCAATGCAATAATTAAGTATTTGAAATTGGTGCGCGAGATTTTCCAATAGAAAAATTCGTATATTCGGCCAACCTTATTATTCGGAGTTGGCGTGCTTATAGGTAAGAACTGAGACTAAAAGATGAATCTTTTAGTCTTATGGACCAAGCCCTGAGATATTCGTTTGATGGAATCTGTCGTTTTTGGAGCGTTCTGGTTTTTGTTTGAATGATCTATGAGTTAGGTAGGTAATTTATCAACGTAATGTTGTATCAATAAAGTGAACACGCCCGCAGCCTGGTGGGACTAGAGACGGCGGTGTCGTGGCGCGGGGCGGGGCTGGGCCGCGCGGACAGCGCGCCCGGCGAGCGGCGCGGCGAGCCCCGCGCGCTGCAGGCCGAGCCGGACTACGGCGGCTGCACCAAGGTATTGTTGTCTTGTTCTTCTACACAGACGTCGGCGGCAGCACAGCATAACTAATCCTTACAGTACGGCAACTTGCGCAGAGCAACGGAGGGGGCTATGCGGGGAAGCGGGCGGCGGGTTCGCATTACCGGATCTGCGCATGACAGCGTTAGTATACGCGTCGCGGCGCCGGGGGGCGGCGGCGGCATAGCCCGCCATCTAGAGCGTTGCCATACTGTGAGGCTTATAGTAATAGTGGCGAAAGTGTGGAATTTCTACACGAATGTCCGGGTTCGAAGCTACACGCATGGCATTTTTAGAGGGTGATTGTACTCATTATACTGAACAACTTTTCAAAAGGAACCTAAAGGGAAATTCGCATTTGTATCTTTCCAATTATTTCATACAAAATTTCGATCTGCAATCGGGGTCTAAAGGCCATCGCATATGGATATACTTTTCTCTTCCTCACGAAATGACAACCTCGTCTCATTGCTGCGCAGGTGAGAGGAACCTATTTGCATCTTTCGTATGAATAGTATTAACAGGGTAGCCACATCGTGTTAATGAAGTAAAGGTATTGTTGCAGACGTCATCGTACACAGTGGAGGCGGGCGCGGTGAAGTTCGGTGACTCCGCGCACAGTCACGCGGTGGTGCGGTCGCCGCGCGGCAAGTCGCTCACCGTCTCCCTGCAGATACGCACCTTCAGCGCCGATGGACTGCTGCTTCTTGCGCCGGTGAGTTACATCAAGTGAAGTGCGGAGCCTAGTGGGAAACACATCGACATGAGCATCCGCGAACATGCCAGACTCGCTGCACAGCATCCTGAAAACGTTATTATATTGGGTGCGCAGGGCCCTTAGAGATCCTTGGCGATATTCAGTCCACAGACTACAGGTGTACAGAGATATAGAGTACGCTCTTAACAGTATTATTTTAACTTGAGCTGAACAATTTCTAAATATAATCGTAACGCAGCGGAGATAACACTAGACATGAGAGTTGAGACAGATGAACGATTTGGAATCCTAATAATCTGATTGATCTATCCCTGAACTTCGTCTCCGCTTTGCTTTACGTGAAAATCTTCCCTTATCTACAGTATGACCAACTTTGAGTAGATTGTTTTCAAAATACTTTTTCTTATTTATTGCAGGGCTCAAAAGCCAAGCCGAAGCATTACCTGGCACTGATGGTGAGGGAGGGTAAGCTGAAGCTGATCGTGCGCGGGCGCAGACGGAAAGAGATCTCACTGGCTGCCTTCGTAGCTGATGGCACCTGGAGATCTGTGAGTTTTATGGTTTATCGTTCTTACATCAGCCTATAAAGGTTCTACTGCAGAGCATAGACTTCTTGAGAATGAAAATAAGAGGAAACATCAACAAAAACGCCCCGGGCGGCAGGTCGAAGGGGCGCCAAAATAGGTGTTTGAAAAATTATTATTGCAACGACATGGAAATATTGCTGATAAATGTCGAGCTCGCGTCGCTTGCTCCTGGTTTTTTATTGTCCTAAGACTGTCGTAATGCAGAAGTCGTTCTTGGTTTCAGGTTTTAGATAAAAAATTTCGAGCTTGCTTCGCTCGCTCCAGTTTTAGATTTTGTTGTAACGAAATAAGATAAATTGGCCACCCTGGAAAAAAATTTTTGCTACGCGCTTGAAAGTGGGGGGCGTCAAAGGCAAGTTTTTGCCTTGACTCGGAAAAATCGTAGATCCGGAGCTGTCCTGAGGGTAGTAGGCCTGTGCCTGTGCGTTTTAGTTATTATCTTTCCACTGTATTAAACAAACCCGCTTGCAGGTGTCGGTGCGCATATCGGGGGGTCGCATGGCGTTGTCGCACGCGGGCGCGGTGAGCACTGCGCACGCGCCGGCCCTTGCGCGCGCGCCGCGTCTCTACGTGGGCGGTCTGCCCGCCGCTACCACCTTGCCCAACGTACCCAACGCCGTGAGTATCTCTTATTTCTTTCACTGACTCTACATTTACCACCTTTTCGCTGGTTAAACAACTATGGAGAAGAAACAGAAAGAAACTTCATGCTACATCCATAATGTAATATGATTATGGTCGTTAATTGAGGCAGCGTGTGCAACTTGAATTCTGCTAATTGCCGCGAACGGAAGGGTCTGCCAAGCCAGTGAATGAATTTGTGGAACCGATCAATCACCCAGGATGGGTACGGACCTCGGCATAGGACGTGAACACTGCACTCTTTCGACTCTGTTATTTACAGTGCATGATGATGTGTAACTGCGTACAGCTACGTACCTCGTTAGCACATCCGGACCCATGACTATCTCCGGAAAAATATAATAATAATGATGTATTCTACATATATCGTTGTCTAGTCATCATAATACAAGCCTGAACTGGATTCTGGTACTTCGATAGGAACCTGATAGTCTGTGTGACAATTTAGATATGTATTTACGTATAATGTTGTAGATCCACCGCGTGGGCGGGCTGCGCGGGTGCGTGCGGCGCGTGTCGGTGAACGGGCGCGCGCAGGACCTCGTGCGCGACGCGCAGGCGCACCACCGCGTGGGGCAGTGCTTCCCCAACGTGCAGCAGGGCGCCTACTTCGGCGGTACGTACCTTTATTTGTCGTGGGAAACATTGGCGATGGTCGGTACTCAGCACCGCATTGCATATGGACACTCAATCACGAAGAATCCATATATCTAATGGTGCCGTAAATAGGGCAGTGCCAGCGGTGCCCAGACAAAGGGCGCAGACCCTGGAGGAACGCAGAAATGACCACGATCAAGTTTTGATTCATGCATTGGTGTGTGAAATTCCAGGTCCTCTTCGCTCGCTCCAACCTTTGAATGGGGTTTTCAGCATACATAGGCTCATAGAATTTGTACCTATCAACACCAAATCATGGTGTGTGAAATTTCGAGGTCGCTTGGCTCGCTTCAATCTTGGAATGGTTTTCTAGCATGTGTAAGCGATTGAAACTTATAACACCCACCACCGTTTTGAATCTTGGTGCGTGAAATTTCGAGGTCGCTTCGCTCGCTCCAGCCCTTAAATTATATTTTTAAGATACATAAACTCATAAATTCGTACCAATACTAATTGAATCTCGGTGTATTAAAATTCGAACACGCTTTGTCTGCTCTAACGTTTGAATTGTGATTTAAGCATGCTTAGGCTACTGGAACTCATATACAGGTGGTATACTCATACAGGGTGGACCAAACGGAGACGTCCAAACATTTTTTTAAGGTTCCTCACACCTAGTTGTATCCAAAAATACCTCATGTATGTTCCGCGATTTATTTTAGTTTAGAAATTATGATTTTTTAAAGGAATATTTGAGAATTTTCTACCGGAGCGGCTTAAAAATATCATAACTTTTTTCATAGTAAGAATTTTACGAATTTTGTTCTTGCACCATGATCGTCTGAAAACACTCTTTCATACGTGAAATAATGAGCAACACGGCATCCTTACAAATTACCGAAAAAAGGGTCCAAAGTGAACACTTTAGGTTTGAGTTGCACGGAGCAAGTTCAAAGCAAGAACAAAGTTCTCTTAAAAATACAAAATGGAAGTTCCATAGGTTAAAACTAATTTTAAAAACTTTGGTTTTTATTCAACTTACCAAATAAGAAATAATAAGTGGTCCTTAATAGGCCATTTTACGCTGGAATCGGCGTCCAAAGTTAATTAGGTAAAAAATCCGCTAAGAAGAAATATTGTTCAAAAAAATAGTTTTAGCACTATTTTTTATTCTTAGTAGACATTAGTCGAATATTGTCAAAAACATTAAAATAAACTGAAATTTAATTTTGCATTTTTTAACCCCTCTTATAATGTTCTGTGACTAAATTAATGAAACTCTTTAATCTCCTGTATAGTTCACTAGCTGTTGCCCGCGACTTTATCCGGATAAAAAGTACCCTATGTGTTAATCCAGGCCATGGTCTATCTGTATGCCAAATTTCATGAAAATCCGTTGAGCAGTTTTTGCGTGAAAGCGGAATAAACATCCATCCATACTTACAAACTTTCGCGTTTATAATATTAGGATGTTGATAGGAAAGACGGAGGCTGACGTTGATGTATCATGTTGGCAGGTGACGCATACGCGGTTTGGTCGAGCGCGTGGTCGGCGGGGGCGGGTGTCGGTGGTAGCGCGGGCGCGGAGCTGGCGGGCGAGCTGCGGCTCACGTTCAGGACCAGCGCGCCCGCCGGCGTGCTGCTCGCCGCCGGAGACCTGCTGCTCGAGCTGAAGGACGCCACGGTATGTCATCTTTCGTGTCATGTAATGACAAACGCTCACGCGTTTTCGTGTTTTTTATAAACCTAAAAACGGTGCGATAAAAACCACTTTAAAAGTAGACCAAGTGTGTTGAATACCTATGTCTTATTTTTTTAGATTAATTCTTATAAACTATGTTTAAAGTATTATAATGTTGTGCACAGGTAGTGCTAACGCGTCGCTCAGCGTCGGGCACGGAGAGCTCGCGCGCGGAGACGCTGGGCGCGGGCGGCGCGGCGCTGTGCGACGACGCGTGGCACGTGGTGGTCGCGCGCGCCTCGCACGCCGCCCTCACGCTGTCCCTGGACGCGGGGCCCCCCGTGCGCGCCCCCAGCGCGGCCCTGTTAGACGATCTGCCGCAAGCACGCGCCGCGCCGCTATACGTGGGGGGTCTGCCTGGTGAGACACTAAACAAGTAGCTGTAGCAGATTATTAAAGGGACATGATCATGAAGGATCTTTGGAGGGCGAACCGTCCGTCAGAAACAACCTTTACGAGAAAATGGTATTTCCAAGAGCCAGGGTATTGTGTATCTACCAGATTCAATCTGAATCAAATCAATAAGAAAATACCAGTCAGTACAATACGTTACCGATTTTGTTTACGATATTATGGGAAACATACCTACACAATAACCCTGCAAATCTAGATAAACTGAATAAAACAACGCGTTAGCATACGGGAATTATGAGATGAGGGCAAAACTGGGTCCCCCCCCCCCCCCCCCCTTAGCAAATAATACCTATAGGTAACCATTATGCATTCATCGCTCTTGATTAGGTACATAAAAAAAGTGAGATATGGGTGGTATTTTGTGGTGTGTGCATAGCCCCCCACATATTAAGTTCAATATAAGCCTTTGTTTATATTAACGCATTATAAACCTAAACACAGAACATCGTTTCATTGAGCTACAACCAACGCACATCATTTCAATTTGTAGCAAGCATGTAGAAAGTTTTCTGACCCCTTAAAAAGTGGTGACTTTATTTTTGTAATAAAACAGTTAAAATGTAATGTTACAGAAGGTGTCACGGACTCAGACGGCAAGGAGAACTTCAAAGGCTGCATCCGGGACGTGACGGTGGGCGGACAGAAGCGCGACTGGGCGAACATGGAGGCGCTACGCAACGTATTGCTCGACTCTTGTCCCGTCGCGCAGTGACCTGGCGGCTTGGGGACACGAGGTTTCGCTATCTGTGATTAATTATGACCGAGCGGACGAGTTAGGCGTTCGCACTTCACACGGCAACTGTTTTATGGTGATAAACCCGGTTCTCAAGAAAATATTCGTAAATGCAGTTTTCAATAGTATGTCATATTCGGAGGTCCATCTTTTTTTGGTGTCCTTTTACAGTTATAAACTCTTTAAATTTGCGATTAGGACCTTTAGGAAATTTCTGAACTATTTTTGAATGATTATTTTTTGCGAATTGGACAGAGGGCAATCATACTAGAAGGGGTAGTATGATTTCTCTACCCGACGCGACTTAGCTGCCTAGAAAAGAACCTCTACCCGCGCTTTTCAAAGACCGAAAGTTCTTGCCGCGATATAAAAGTATAGAACAAGGCAGAGTCGAATGTGAGTGGAGAAACGCACTAGTATGACCTATTACGTCGAGTACCAACTTAAAACAGTTGTGTGAATGAAGCCCTTGATGTTACTTGATGCTTTATAGTCTGAAATGTGCCTTATTAACAGTGTGATGACAAAGTATCGTTGTTATAATTATATACGTAGGTATTTATATTGGAATATTGTTAGATTCTTTATTGTACACAAAAGAAACATAATTTGTATGCCTATGAAAAATTACAATAAGTAGTGATGTACAAAGGCGAGCAATGTTAGGTTAGAATTTAAATGGTACAGTCGCCATCAGATATATCGTAGCATACAAGGTGTCCAAATATATCTGAGCAGTGCTAATTTTCATTAAATTATTTACAGTAAATGTTACCAATTATATCTAAACGTGTATTTTGTCATAAATATGTGAACAGCGAATTTTCAATAATTTCTTTACAATGTTATTTAAAATTAACATGTAAAACAACGGAGTAAGGTTTTTATCCGTAACTGTTCAGATGTTTATGGCCACCATGACTGCGTCGATATATTTGATGTTCTCTGCGTTCCTATATTTTTGATTGACTATGAGTAAAGAAATTATTGAAAATTAGAACTGCTTAGAAATATTTGACCACCTTGTTTGCTACGATATATCTGCTGGTGACTGTACCTACTCAAATAGAAGCGTCAAAATCTGCAAAATGAAAATATGTCTATAACAACGATGTTTCAATCACTATTACTTGTATTGTAATTTTTAAGTAATTACCGATATTATGTGCCATTTATTGACAATGTAGAACTTTCAAGACTTTTATTGTAACTAATAGGTAAACCCGGAAACATCTTTTAAGTCGCCGCACAGACACGAATCAACGTTTGTCAGTATCTGTAGACTAGGGCCCTATTTAGTAAACGTGAGAATTGTAATTATAAAGACAATTCAGGGTACATTCCTGGTTACTTTTGGTGTTAAACAACAATTGCGTCCTAAAATTCTTAGTAATGTACCTCAAATGGTCATTGTAAATTACATGTGTCATGTTTATGATAGGGCCCTGAGGACCCCTAGTATGATGCGCGCGATATCTGCCGCGCCTTTCATCTCATTCGGATGTGCGCAAATAGGTATGGGCCCATGCTGTCTATACCTAAAACACGAAATATACTTGCCTATCTTTTTTAATGAGCGTGACGGCTTTTTAGTCTCGCCTTATCTCTTTCATTTGGCGCGTTATAGAGCGATAGGAAATAGCGCGGGATGAAGTTGTCGCGCGCATCATGTAACGCTGGCGCCAGACATATTCAAAGTATAGCTGTCTCTTTCCACCTCTATATAGATAAAATATAAAGATAAAATGAGACACCATGCGAGAGTTAGTAGTTATTTGCGCATTTAGAACACATGTCTGGCGCCCGGCTATCTAACGCAAAAAGGCCTTACCTCTAACTGCGTAACATGACAGAGGTGAGAGCGACACAGGTCGCTTCTAAACGTCAAATTTGAGTGAGATACTATGGAGATAACCGCCAATTTGACGTTTAGAAGTGGCCTGTCGCTCTCACCTGTCATGTTACGCACGCAGGTGTTGGGTAGGGTGGGTTTCTCTTCTGTGCTATAAAGGACCTTTAGTGAGGCTTTCCCAGAGGCTATTATTGTTTATATTATTAATGTACTTACATCACGCAGTTCGTGACCGCGACATGTCGACAAATACTCATCTGTAAATATTCTGGAGTACTTAACGCCACCAGTATTCGTATTATAGTTGTACATATTATTTAGGCTGTAAGTTTTTGTTCTGTACGAATATTATGTACCAAAGGGTTAGCCCTTAACTGGCCTGGAAATAGAGCAGTTTAAATGGATCCACTTGTTTGGATCACGTATTGGAGACACAAAAACCCAAATGAACTACTTAATTGAAATATTTGTTGAAAATTATACATTATTAATAATACAATATTTTGATTATTTTCTTTTTTCGAAAGAGTAGAACACAAGAAACCATATTAAAATAAAAAATAGTCCCACGCAACTACACTGTTTAAAAGTTACTTTCCTTACTAAATGCAAGCTGATCGAACGTTTACGTACCTACGAAAAGTCATAAATAACAATAATTTAAAAAATATTTAAATTCTGTAGTGAAGTTCAAAGTCGTATTGTTTCAACATCAACACATTAAATGACAGTTATGCATTTATTTAATAGTCACTAGAATTTAATTAGTGCTTAAGTAATGTAACTTAGTGCTAAAGATTTGTAAATAAGTACTTAAATAGGGATCAGCTTTAATAGTTAACGAAGCACAAAAAAGTCTTTATTTTCTAACAATCTTCTTTTTATAATTTTTTTGTTAACTTTTGAGTTCACAGAATCTTGACGAGAAATATAAACTTCATCTTTTTTTTTTTTTGTTAACAATGGGTTTGCTCTTGACCTCAATCCAGTCCTCAGGACGAAGATGGGGTCGAAGATGTAGCGAGCTTACCCAGAAGAAGCCTATTCACTCGTACTTTAAAGGAATTCGGGTTGTAAGCGCTCGGAAATACTTACACTCTGTTCAAAATATTACGCATGAGTCCGCATAACCCTAAAATATCGTTGATTAACTTATTGAATTTTACTTAAGGTCTGCATCAAAAATACCTAGGTACCTACTGAGTGTTTATAGGAAGGTTTTTCTTACGAAAAAGTCTAATAACAATAAATTTTTGTGCAGATGATCAAACAAGTGAAATTAGCCAACGGCCATTCAAGGGTCAATTGTGAGAATGATTTTGAAGATGTATTCGCTATTGAACATTAAAAAGTTTGCAACATTATGTTTCTGAAAACTTTGTGCTGAACTGTGTAGTAATGAAATGAAAAATTAAACGATTTATCGATTCTATCTTTGTCACAAAATAATTATTTATTTGTAATTTTGTAATCAAATTACTAATAAAACGTGTTTGATAAACCTCCAATTTTGAAGAGAAAATAATTGTTTCCATCATATTCAGACGACAGAATTATGCTTAGATAAAAGTTTACTTTCATCTAAGCAGATATGTTACGAAAAATGAAACAGCTGTAAAACAGTATGGAACTCTGAAGCACAACAAATTAGCTCAAGTGCTCCATGCGATCTACTTTCCACTGCCTAAAAGTTACTCCTGGGCCCATAACATTATCATGAATTATTAGACACGTTTTATTACGTGATAAAGGATCAGTGTTCAGTAGTTTTAAACATAAATTGTATTGTAAATATTAGGACAAATTATATTTTCTGTACATAATAAAGTACATATTTATTTGTATCAGCTTTTCAATGAAAATAAAAGTCTGGCGTGGCAATAAAAAACATTTATTTATCAGTTTTACTTGTCGTACATCACAAATCTTGCTCCCTGACCGTTTTCTGACTTTCCTTCCATACAAATAAAGTTCAGAATTAAACGCCACTGGCGCCTCTTTATAGTTAGCAGTATTTTTAGTAAGAAAGTCACAAAACGGTTCATAAACTAAGTTACCCAGTCGTTCCTAACCTTCATTAGACGAATCCTAACCACGTATCTCTTCTACTATAAAACCAGAGTTTCTAAGATATTGGTTTATTACAATTCAAAAGCAACAATACATCCAGCAACCAGCATAACTAGATCCCTAGACTTCGATATTTCGTAGGTCAAACTAAATTGGAGTTTCTTTATAATATAAGAAAATACCAATATAATTTAAGCTCCATTTCTCAGCTTTACAACGATAAAAATAGTAGGAAAGATACGTGGAGAAATCACTGGGCAATTCATCGCCAATTTTTTATTGGAATAAGGTGGCCAATTGTAATTAGTTCTAAGATAACATAGGTAAGTTGTACTACCCTTAAACATAGTAGTTTCCCTCCTTCAGTCAGTGCCACGACATAAGATAACCCCATACTGATGCAATGAAATCAATCTTGGAAATAATTAGTCGAAAACAGAGATCAAGGGATTAGTGCAAAAACATTGAAACAATAATAGGACATCTTACGTAGATATTAGGCTTTAAATGGATACAGTGAGTTAAATTTTATTTCCAATGCGCATTGCATCTGTAGTATGTTTAAAATTTTTAACTGTTCACTTGGGAGCTGTCAAAATAGTTGTTTTCGGTACTCCCGCCCGCTTACTTCCTCACCTCCCCACCTACGCCTATCAATACGTACGATCTACACTTCAATTCAATATTTCTTATTATGGGTCATCATGTGAACGATAATTCTGCCAATGTCAGAGTAAGAAAACCCACTGAGAGTAATACAAAGTCCGGTAAAAACTTGACAAGTGCGCAGTTAAAAAACCCGAGTTATATACCGTAGTGAATGTACAGATAGCCCAAACCGTACGTTATTTCGAATTATCCCCAGACTAACTTATTTATTTCTGTGCTTACGACCCGCGTAGCCAATCATAATTCATAACAAACAAAGGGATAGTTCAGGCGACGATTGCTTTTTCAACTTGATGTATGTCTCTGAGCGAAACAGCGTAATAAAAAGGTGCGAACTGATCAATTATGTAAGTGACATTATAGCCCGAATACTACCGGTAAAATTTTACTCACTATATCCAATTTAAAAACTAGACTTAGGGGAAAATTATAAAATATAGGAGACTTTTGGCCCTTTATACCCCGCCAAAATCCGCATTATACAACAGCAATGAAATTGTCCAGCGAAAAATTGTATACTTAGATAATAGTCCTCAAATCTAGGTGAAGAAAGACACTGCATTTTATTTCTAACTAACTTCTACGGGGCGTCTTTTATAATATATATTTTATTTTATAATTAATATGGACAAGAAGTATTTTAATTGCTTCTTAAAATACAAGATTTTATTTAAATGAGAAATCATAGTTATACATTAAATATAACTTGAAATAAATACAATGAATTCTTTCCGATCTTTGGATATTATTGAATTACGTTATACCAGTGGAATAAAGAAAAAATACAAGCTTATAAAAATCTGAAATATACAAATTAATTACTATAATATTGCAGGTGAATTTGATAAACAAAAAATACAATTATAACTCCCACGATTAAACTACTAATTAACATCACATTTACTTTTTTTACATTGCTACTGCACCTTTAATTTTTTTAATGTGGAATAAAAACATCGATATAAATCAAATAGATAATAAAATAAAAAAACATTCTACATGTCTACTATTATGGCCGAAACTATGGGCCGGCGCACACCTAACAAAGCGCAGCGCAGAGCATTTTTCACTGCCATACCATTATCGACTTTGCTTACGTTGATTTTCGATGTTATTTCAACCCAAGCAGTCGATAATTGTTTCGCAGTGAAAAATGCTCTTCACTGCGCTTCGAAAGATGTGCGCCGGCCCCGAAAAAATAATAAAATGGCTGAAACCAAAACGCCAAGCATTCCTAAAATATAAAAATTTAGACATTAAATGGTAAGACTGCAGTTTATGTTGCTCCAACTTCACATTGTAACTAATTTTAGCCGTAAACCGTTGCTACATACAACCCATCCCAACTATACACAGAAAGTTCTTGCATACTCACGACCATAATCCCTTTCGGGGTGATCAGGATCTTTGCTACAACTACGATCTTTTTGAAGTGTGAAGGTGTAACAAGTCTCACTTTTAGCATAATAACGTAATCGATTTAAGTTTTATGTTAGAAACAGCTACTTCACAATTCAGTGGCGACATCTTTTGACGCTAATAGTAGCAACTTAAATTTATCTAAATTTTTTTGTTTAAATTTTAATTTTAGTACCCAAATGTTGAAAACAGCAGTCAAAGGAATTTATTGAGCAAACCTTAAATTAAACTACTTGGAATATCTAATAAAGTCGGTGAAGTCAATAATAATGTGAATGAAATATAAATGAATTTGGCCACGCGATGCACGATGGATGACAGAGTAGATAGGTACAAGTACGAGGTACATGAGAAATGCTATGGAACCAAATAATTACCTGTCTCTCTTTTATTATATTTTACTGCTTTCTTAGACACTCCAATCGCGCCTCACCTGCAAGTACAAAAAAGTGTGTTAAATAATCTAGATCACTTGAGCAACATCAAAAAACAGGAACATTTCCGCCTTCGTGCTTTCGAAGGCACACGATGCAATCGGTCCCGGATATTTCCGTCAGATGGTGGTGTAACTAACGGGTAAGCCAGGTCAGATGCCCATTAAGGCGGCTTGCGAATTCTCTCACAGCAAGTTGACCACTAATTTGCCTCCACCAATCCGTACTGGTCCCGCGTGGTGGAGTATGGCCCACCTCCTCTCACCCTTATACGTGAAGAGGCCTTTGACCTGCAGTGGGAAGCGCAGGATCATCCTGTCGTCTGCTCTGGTTCTGCCAAACTCTTCATTTCTGTTTCGATCTCGCAGGAAAACTCCGAACAAAGCGCTCTCAATGGAGAGGGCTTTGTTTCAAAGTTTTTAGTTTTTGTCAAAGTCACCCAAAGGCTCTTTGACTCTTTGGGTGACTGTGACTTTGAGCCTTTTTATAATGGACCGTTTATACGATGACAATGCCTAAAATTAGCACCGTGTAAACACTTTAAAGGTGGACTTCCGATGCTAGCGGCCGACGCGTCTGACGCGCGCGGCTCGCGGCCGACGGCCGATGCGGCCATACTAGTTACTATGAAAACGTATGGCGCCGCTTCCGATGCCAGCGACTGACGCGCGCGTCAGACGCGCGCGGCCGATGTCTATCGCGTCGGCTGCGGCCGCGCGCGGCTATGCTCTGACGTCACACAGAACAAGAATGTTTGCCAGACCTATTACGAAGTTTTTACCGAAAATTTGCATAATTTTCACTATTTTTTATTTGTATTTTACTATCTGCAAGGTCGCTCATCCGCGTAGCGATAACACCATCTATCGAGCCACTTGAAACTACTTTTTCTTTTTTCGGAAAATCCCTCTTGCCTACATAATTATTAGCTAGACAGCAATACATGTACAGGTTAAAAAGCCATGGGGACGCAACGCATCCCTGTCTAATTACTCCCAAAAATGTATTTTATCAAAATCCTGTTAAAAAAAATGCATTCATATATTCTCTAAACCTATCAATCTATCAATCAATCAAATATTCTTTATTAAAATATGTATTGGTTTTTTTTGTTTGTGTTTCTATGTTTTTGTTTAAACACCAAAACATAAAAACGTACCCTAAATTTCAGGGAAAATACCCTAAAGTGATAACACTCTGCACAATAGGCACGCGTCAGTCGCTGACATCGGAAGTGAGGTCTGTCGTCGGCCGCGCGCGTCTGACGTGAGGTTCTGTCAAATATGACAGAACCTCGCGTCAGACGCGCGCGTTAGTCGCATCGGCCGCTGGCATCGGAAGTCCACCTTTAGGCACGACAATTTTAAGGCACGGCGTAAAATTGTCGTGCCAAAAGTGTTTATACGGTGCAAATTTTAGGCGCCGCAGAATTGGCGGCGCAAAATTGTCATCGTATAAACGGTCCATTAGGTCTTGAGTGACCACATCTCAGTTCCATATCGCATCACTGGCACTACACACTGGTCAAATACCATCGTCTGGAGACACTGCGGTTTTTGGTAAGAAGTTTTTTCGTCTTACAACTCAGTACGTACCATAGTCTACATGGAGAGGTACCCGCGCGCGGCGGAGCGCCTGCGCCCCACGAGGTAGGCGATGAGCACGACGACCACGAGGCCGCCCAGCGCGCACCCCACCGCGATCGGCACCGCGTCCGGCACGTCGCCACCGCCGCACTCGCGCGCTGCAACATTACAACCAACAATCATGTTCAATCTTACAACATATAACTAGGGACCAGCCTTGGGGTAGCATTTCCCCTCTGCCACGATACAAGATCTATAAATCATATGCATTTACATACAGTTTTATACAGGGTGTAAGTGACAGCCTAGCAAATACTGAAACCGTGACCTCAGACCATCGAACTGAACAACTTTTACTATGAAGCCTACCTCAGAAAACGCGAAAGAAAATCTGCTTTCCCATACAAAACTGCTGTACCTACCCGACTAAAATGTATCGGACAGATGATTGTTTTTCGCGTTTCCTGAGGTAGGCTCCATAGTGAAAGTTGTTCAGTTTAATGGTCTGAGTTCACCGTTTCAGTATTTGCTAGGCTGTCACTTACACCCTGTATACCTTATAACTTTGATAAGTTATGTCAAGATTGACCGACGAAGCGAAGTTATGCTATATACACGATGAAATTGATATCATTAGCCTCCTTTTAAACTAAAGAGTCTACCCATCAAACTGAACAACTTTCACTATGGGAGCAAACCGATTGGAGCAAAAAAAAATCTGCTGCTGCATACATTTGTGTCGCGCATTGCAGTTTAGTATGGAAAAGCTGATTTTTTTTGTTGCTCCGATCGGTTTGCTCCCATAGTGAAAGTTGTTCAGTTTGATGGGTAGACTCTTTAGTTTAAAACGAGGCTAATGATATCAATTTCACCCTGTATAAGCTATGATACAGCAAATGTTTTTTCGCGATTTCGCGTTTGTTTTTTTTTTGGAGAGCGACGGCTCTCCATAACGAAATTTGTACAGTTTTATGGTCTGAAACATCCCCTAAAATATGTAACGCTTAATATTTCAGTTTACATCCTGTACCTCTTACTAAAATTGTTTCATCTGAAAATCAACATCCTGCTTTTGGACCCTATGTTGAGCTAAGATCTAATTGTTGCTGTTTCATACAACAAATTACATGCTATGATAACTACAAACATTTTATTTTATTTTGCATCTGGTCTCAACAAATTACCAATACTTCAAACTATCTGGTGTGTGAATTGATATTAAAATAAATGTAATGTCCAGAGTTTACTTGAAAAAGCACGCCCTTTAGATAAAGAGTAACACGTACATATAATAATATTTTGCTCAGGTCACGATCTGTGGTTACATAACTAACAGATGTGGTGATTAGGTACCTAGAATCTGCATCGGTTGAGTACAAAATTACTAGTAGAGTATTAGATAACAAATATGCGAACTTTACAAAATGAAGCTTATTTAATATACAGGGTGTAACAAAAGACCCTAGTAATACTTAAGGGGGTGCTTCAGACCATCAATCTGAACAACTTTCATTATGGAGCCAACGTGGAGAAAAAATAAAAAAAATCTGTCATCTGATACATTTGAGTCGAGACGGTACTGCACTTTTGAATGAAAGACCGATTTTTCGCGATTTCGATGTTGGCTCCATAGTGAAAGTTGTTAAGTTTGATGCTCTAAAGCACCCCCTTAAGTGTTACTAGGATGTTTTGTTACATCCTGTATATAAATCTTCTTACGTACGAAAAACGGGCCCTTCTTATATGCTGATGGCTTTTGAGAGGATGATCAGACCATCAAACTGACCACCTCTCCTATAGGACGAAAAAGAAACCGCAAATAAATCTGCTATTATACAGGGTGTGACAGCCTAGCAAATACTGAAACGGTGAACTCAGACCATCAAACTGAACAACTTTCACTATGGAGCCTACCTCAGGAAACGCGAAAAAATATCAGCTCTAAATATCAGCAGAAAAAATATCGTCCTGTACATTTTAGTCGGGTAGGTACAGCAGTTTGGTATGGACAGCATATTTTTTTTCGCGATTCCGGAGGTAGGCTCCATACTGAAAGTTGTTCAGAGTTCACCGTTTCAGTATTTGCTAGGCTGTCACTTACACCATGTATACAAAACTACTCGACCCAAATGTGTGGGACGCTCTTTTTCGCGATTTCGATGTTGGTCCCATAGAGAAAGTTGTTCAGTTTGTTGGTCTGATAATCTCCTTAAAAACCCGTCAGCAAAACCGTGTATTTTTTAACACTAGGCTGATTCTGCGCTAGTACGCACTGCGGACTTATCGTAATGAAATGAAACGATAATAATGTCCTTGTATAAGTAATGACACGGAATATACAGGGTGAAATTGATATCATTAGCATCCTTTTAAACTAAGAGTCTACCCATCAAACTGAACAACTTTTACTATGAGAGCAAACCGATCGGAGCAACTAAAAAATTTGCTGTTCCATACTAAACTGCAATATGCCTACGCGACACAAATGTATGCAACAGCTGTTTTTTTTTCGCTCCGATTGGTTTACTCCCATAGTTGTTCAGTTTGATATGTAGACTCTTAGTTTAAAAGGATGCTAATGATATCAATTTCAACCTGTATAAGAGTACAAGTAATGACCTTGTATGAAACGGAAAGATGCAGCGTCGAAAGATGTATAAATTATTTTCATGCACATGACTGAATGTAAAATTTTAATATTAATATTATGGCGTGAAAATGCTGGATTTTTTTAAGACCGTAAAACGTATGTTTGTACCATATTCTGGAAAATAAAGTATTCCATTCTATTCTATTCTATTCGGTAGTGTGTTGCGGAGACGTGGATTTTCAATAAATTGGGGTTCGAATCCGCACTAACGACATGAGTTTTTCTAATTAAATATATGTAATACCGCCTGCTCTCAACCCTTAACTACTTCCAGACGCAATATCATTGAACCACTTTTTGTTAATCTATTATTTATTACCTATCGTAAAGCCGGGTTGCGAGCGAGCGGTTAAACGGTGAAGAATGCTTTATATTTATTTCGCTTTTCTGTCCATCTTCCTTCTTTCCTTCACACATTGCCTATCACAGAAGTGCAGGTTTCTTCGCGATGATTTTAGTTTCTTCAAAAATTCATAAAAAATTCATTGGTGCGAATCCGATCCACGGTGGGATCGAACCACAGCCAGTCCACGGAAGGCAAGACAACTAGTCACTGGACCGTCATGATTTTTTCCGTCAGAATATTGAAAATACATATATTTAAAAAACGTCAGAACAGAACTAACGTCGAAAAATATCGTTATCTGTACACGCATGTGCCAGACGCGATAATGTAGCATTAATATAAACAATCGTAATGAACGCTATTACTAAAAATATCAGCTTTTATTGCGAAATGTAGTTTCAGCTGGGTTTTTTAATTTCTGACACTTAAACACCGGCGAAGTGCAAGTCGGACTCGCGCACGTAGGGTTCTGTACCACCATATAATATTACAAAATAATTTGTTGTCTCTAGGATCCTTAGCGCAAGCCCGACACACACTTGGTCGGTTTTTATTATTTCTTGTTTTACTTTAGAGTTTGTACTACAATCACACCAAATTTGAAGCTTGTATAATTTGTTACCGTTTTTACGATAGAGCAAAAACAAAAAACTTTGAAAAAAACACGTTTTATGTATGGAGTCCGTTGATTTGAGTATTTTATAGATTTTTTTTTTTATTAACTATGGGTTTGCTCTTGACCTCAATCCAGTCCTCAGGACGAAGATGGGGTCGTAGATGTAGCGAGCTTACCCAGAAGATGCCTATTCACTCGTACTTTAAAGGAATTCGGGTTGTAAGTACTCGGAAATACTGACGCAGGTAAGGCATTCCACTCCTTGGCTGTGCGCATTATAAAAGATTCAGAAAGGCGCTTGGTGCGGATATGTGGGATGTCAACCAAGAAGGGGTGATATCCCGCGGTGCGTCTGGAAGTCCGATAGTAGAAAGGGGAAGGTGGGATGAGCTCATGCAGCTCTTGGGCACACTCACCGAAGTACAATCTGTAAAAGACCGACAAGCAGGCCACTCTGCGGCGGTGGGCTAGGCTATGAAGCTTGACCTCCACCAGCTTACTATCGCCAATGAGCCTCCTGGCTCTGCGTTCAACCGAGTCGAGTGCGGCAAGTTGATACTTGGCTGAGCCATCCCACAGGTGGCAGCAGTACTCCATACATGATCGGACCTGAGCTTTATACAATACTAAGAGCTGTCCAGGAGTGAAGTACCGCTTCACCTTGTTTAAGATGCCCAGCTTTTTGGCCGCAGTTTGAGCCTTAGACTCGATGTCAGCGCCGAAGTTGAGTTTCGTGGTCAAGCTTATACCCAGAAATCCAAGACTGTCGGAAACAGGGACAGATGTACCCCGGAAAGTAGGAGTCAGATTAAACGGACTCGTTTTTGCGGTGAACAGACAAGCCTGTGTTTTGGTGGCGTTGAAGTTGACTAAATTATTGTCACCCCACTGGGAGACAAGACTTAAAGTCAAGTTTGTCCGCTCAACCATGGCCTCCCTCTGCGAGCGTATTTTATCCCCGTTGGCTTCTGCGCCGATTGAAATAATTGCCTGAGATTTGAAATGATTAGAGATAAATTATACTCTGGTTACCGCGCACTGGTTACTTGTTACCTACAAAGAAGACTGTCATCTTGTCAATTTCAAATTTTTGTATGCAGTGTCCGGGCTGTGGAATTGGGGACCCACCTTAATTTATTTTTTATTATTATTTTTTAGCAAATCCACCCTATCAAAATTTGGAAAATCTAGCTATTACGATTGGAAAAATATAGGTGGGAAAGACGGGGTGACGGACGGACAACGTAGGCTTAGTAAGAGCACAGCCCGGACACTGTATACAAAAATTTCATATGACAAGATGACGTCAGCACATGCGAAACCAAAGAAATTGAACCTTATGTCTTCTACTTAGGTCTTCTTATCGTGTGGGCAGGCCCTGGTGTCAGAGTTTTTTCAGACCGCCTTTCGGCCTCTGACGTGGTTTTTATGTAACGACTACTACCACTAGAGATAGTAGCCGGGACCAACGGCTTAACGTGCCATCCGAAGCACGGAATCACTTTTCTTTTCAGACAATCAGGCGATTCAGCCTGCAATGTCCTAACCAACTGGGGAAAAACGCACAAAGTGACATATCACTAGGTGTCCCCCGTGGGAATCGAACCCACGACCTCCGTATCGAGAGCCAATGCTCTTAACCATTAGACCACGGAGGCAGTCTTCAGTCTTCTACTTAGGTAACGAGTAACCAGTGCGAGGTAACCAGAGGGCGATAGAGGGGGTAAGGTAAAAAGTTGGTGGGAGGAAGGGAGTGTCCGTACTGTATCTAGTAATAGATACTCTTTCTTATACTATGGAATAGTCCAGTTCCTAAAAACTCTAGAAAGTATATTTTTGATCCACTAACCGGCACTGAAGCTGTCTCCGCTGCTAGTGCGGAAGGCCTCCTCCTGGAGCTGGGAGAGCGTCAGCATGGCGCTGCCGTGGTCTTCGGTCATGTTGAACTTGGTCGGCGCGTAGCAGCGGTACGAGGTCGCCAGCGGTGTCAGCCACGCCGTGCCGTAGTACAGCTCCAGCGAGCCGTTGAACTCTTAAGTTAAAGGGTTTAAGGATGAACATCACAGAACACTAAATACAAATTAAAAATCATCATCATCATAAGCCTATAAACGTTCCACTGCAGAGCACAGACCTACCCTCAGGTATGGGCATTAGTCCACAATGCGTGCCCAATGCGGATTGGTAGATACAGGATGCAGGTTTCCTCACGATGTTTTCTTTCACCGATTTAGAGCAGTCGGTATTACGTATACATAAGTTAGAAAAAAATCATAGGTACATGACATTTTGTCCGTGTGGATTCGAACCCGGACCCCCATAATTGGGTGGCTCTTTGCAACGTGCCACCGACGCTCTACAGAATAAAAATGCTAATATGAAAAACATTGCCGACGAAGAACAAAATATTTCACGAATCGAACACGGGCGTGTGTAATATCACAAGTTTTAACATAATTAACCTAAGCCTAAAATTATAACCTAACATAAATTAACCCGAAACAACCTAACTAATCTACTAATTAAGAGGATAGACGGTCTGCAAGAAATTTTAAGAATAGGTATACTGTGACAGATCTAATGCTGTGGCGCTGTACCCGAGGGTCCGAGCTACCAGTGCGAAAGAGACAACTGCAGCATGAACTGATTTTTTTACCTACATAAAATGGACGAAATCACGGTTTCATGTTTTCCTCGTCCAAAACTAACCGATTTTAATAATTCTTTCAAAAATAACATAAGAAAGACTTTCGCCATGATAATGAACAACTTTCCCTAAGAAACCTATAAGAAATTCGCAATTTTTTTTTTGGACTTTCCATTCTAAATGCAACCAGCTGATCGAACGTTTGTATGAAAAGACGATTTTTTTTTCTGCGAATTTCCTATAGGTTTCTTAGGGAAAATTGTTCAGTATCATTTGTACGATCACCCCTTAAAGTAATGCAACTGTTTACCCTAACACCCTGTAGATTTACCCATATATTTTGTATATTATAAAACTGACTTTTTGGTAACAAATTCACGAATTTTCCTTGATAAATAAAATAGAATAAAATAGTTTGCAGCGTGTACCACAGCTTGCTCTCACATGCTGCAGAGATTTGATTGAAGAATTGTAACTATTAGTACCCATCAAATAAAAGTAACTACCTTTCGCATTAGGGAAGTTCTCGTGCGCCAGCGACACGTTGAAGCTCTTAAGCGCATAGTTCTTAGTGGTGTCGTTCCTGTAGAACACGAGGGTCATGTTGTTGGAGGTGTTGGTGGAAGGCCAGGTCAGGGTCAGCCACTGGGTGTCGTTGCCGCAGCTGCTCTGGTTCTTGTCCACCGTCGCGTTCTTGGGCACGTTGAGGGTGACATTGACGAGGACGTTTGCTGGAATATTGTTCGCTGTTAGTTTTTGGGATCGAGTTTAAAGTGCTACTGTTTTAAGTCAGAAAGACGTAGGTAGTAAATAGCTTGGGTCACACTGAGTACATATAATCTAATACCTACTATAGTATGTAAATGCGAAAGTAGAGTGCTTGTTTCATTTTCACGTGTTAATAAATTACTTAAATATTTCCATATTTAATTTATTAACACGTGAAAATGAAACGACATCTTCTATGATCTTCTATGGAGTTGAGACTGACATGGGCTGCTTTATACCAAAAACAATATCAGATGTCGTATAGAGAAACTGCACTACAGGCTGTAACAAAACACCCTAGTAATACTTAAGGGGGTGCTTCAGACCATCAATCTGAACAACTTTCACTAAGGAGCCATCGTCGAGAAAAAATAAAAAAAATCTGCCGTCCCATACATTTGAGTCGAGACGGTACTGAAGTTTTGTATGAAAGAGGTGTTTTTTTTTCGCGATTTCGATGTTGGCTCCATAGTGAAAGTTGTTCAGTTTGATGGTCTGAAGCACCCCCTTAAGTATTACTAGGGTGTTTTGTTACACTCTGTATAAACAAGATTATATGCATGAACATAATGTGCGTCACTGATCAACGTCCGTCAATCAAATAACGAAGCTTATATGTGGAAAAATCTACGAACACTATCCAAGAACGTCATCATAAACATTAAATCTCAAACGACAATTATTTGTTGGCTTAGGCGGTTCCCATGCATCGCCCTCAAGGTCATGATGATGAGGGTTGAGCTTTCCTTTAGGAGCACCACGCCACCAGATACCATTTCAGTAATGAAAATAATATTACCTCTCTCATAATATTATTTCATTCTTTAGCCTATACAGGGTAAAATTGATAATCATTAGCATCCTTTTAAACTAAGAGTCTACCCATCAAACAACAACTTTTACTATGGGAGCAATCTGATCGGAGCAAAAAAAAAACAGCTGTTGCATACATTTGAGTCGCGAACTCGCGCGTCGGCGCGTCGATGCAGACGTTACGTCGCGACGTTGCAGTTTAGAATGGAACAGCTAATTTTTTATTTGCTGCCGATCGGTTTGCTCCCGTAGTAAAAGTTGTTCAGTTTGATGGGTAGACTCTTAGTTTAAAAGGATGCTAATGATATCAATTTCACCCTGGAGTGCGATTTTTGAAAATCATACGAGCGACTTGACATTCGCATACGAATTGAGATGTTCATTCCGAGTGGTTACGTTTTTCTCTATTTTTGAAATCGTTCGGATGTGCCAAAACCGTTTCGATTCACACAGAAAACGTTTCAATTGAACGAACGAACGAATGAATGGTTTCATAGTAACATTTCAAATCGGACTTTACCGCCAAAATTATGGGTTAACGGAACGTAGAAAAAAGTTTAATCTGTTGACGTCTGACAACATTACAAACGTCAAACATTCGAGTGGTAGAATTGGATACGAGTGGTTCGGAGCACTCGTTGCAAGTGATAGAAAGTTGAATTCAAAAATGGCAAATCATCGATTTTACGTCATTTTCTACTACTCGTTTTGAACGTCTGATTTTCAAAAATCGCACTCCTGTATACGTGCACGCCTAATGCGGATTGGTAGACTACCCAAACACCGCACGGACGACATGCCATGTACCAATGAGTTTTTCTAACTTATGTACGTAAAACCGACTGCTCTCAAACTGAAGAAATTCTGATGTGTATGAGAAGTCTACCAACCCGCATTGGGCACGCGTGGTGGACTAATGCCCATACACCCTCCTTGAGGGTCTGCAGTGGGACGTTTATAGGCTGATGATGATGATGATGATGATGTCGTCCGTGCGTATTCGAACCTGGGTCCTCATGATTGAGAGTCCATTCATTTCCGCACCGAGCCACAGATGACGCTCTCATTTCATATGCTGAATACAACGTGCTACAAAAGTATAAATAAACATTTCATACTTTTAAAGGGGGTTGTTTAGTTTAGACCTGGTTTAGACCATCAAAATGAACAACTTTCACTATCGGAGCGACATCGAAATCGCGAAAAAAAAAACAGCTGTCCCTTACATTTAGCTCATATGTAGATTTGTAGTTTAGTATGGAATTGGAACATCAGATATTTTTTTCGCGATTTCGATATTGGTCCCATAGTGCAAGTTGATCAGTTTGATGATCTTAACCACCCCTTTAAATGTTTATTTGTATTTTTGTAACAGATAGGTATTTAAAGTTAAAAATAAGACATGATGACTAATAGCGAAAGTTTTTCCGGTACATTGTTTACAAGTAGGTACTGACGACAAACTAGGTCAAAGGAGAATATATCACTAGCTTTTTGTTATTGGCAAGATTTTCTACTTACGAAAAGCAAAGTTGAAATGTGATATTTGCCAATTTCTATAGCAAAGCAAAGATATTTCGGAATGAGAACGTCGATTACTATCTCCCAAGGGGGTAGTCAGATATGTTCTAAATATAGCCTACCCTACGCCACATTTTACTTAGGTACCTACATTTCTCAAATTGCATACTACATTAGGCTTGCTTATGCTTGCTCTTAATGTACTATTAACAAGCTATTAACTGATATATCTAAACTATTATAAAACTGTAACAGAAATGTGTCTGTACATTGAAGATATTTACAAAAAAAAATTACGACATGGTTTTTACCTGTCCCTGATTCCAAATCACCAATTTTTGGATTTTTTGTCTGTCTGTTTGTTTGTTTGTTTATTTGTTTGTTTGTTTGTTTTTTTGGGTGTTTGTTTGTTCGAGTATCACGCAAAAACTACTGAACCGAATTTGATGAAACTTTTTTTGTTTGATAGCTTATGATCTGACTTAAAATCTGGTATATAATTTATGCGGACGAAGTCGCGGGTAAATGCTTGTTATTTGATAAAACCAAATTCTATTTCATACCGTCCAATTTGACAGTTAGTCAACCCATCAGCATTTAAAATCGAGAGAGAAAGAAAAGAAAGCAGTAGCAGAAAGAAGCAGTTCAAAGAAATCTTATCACCGAGTGTTCTAACATACCTACGACTGTATGACTAAACGGAAGGAAAACGAAAAAACAAAATAGCTATTCGGAGAACTTATCAACAAAAACGGGTAACAAAATCAAAACTTTGGTATATATTTATTAGCGAGGTAGGTAAAAATTTGAACCGGTTTATGCGGAGGATATAAGATTATAATATAAGGCTGCCCGACACTAATACCTTTTAAAAAAAGCAGGTCTTAGTGTATACACATAGGGTTAAACTTAATATGCTGACGGTTTTTTATGGGGATGATTTATGATTAGAAAACTGCAATCCTACTCTACCCAAATGTATGGGATGCTAAAGCAGATTTTTTTTTCGCGATTTCGATATGCTGATCCCTTAGAGAAAGTTGTTCAAGGATGTTCTGATCATCCTCTTAAAAAACGGTTAGTATATTAAGGATACAGATCATAGATACAGGGTGGAACATCACCCTAGTAATATTTTAAATGGGTGGTTTAGACTTTAGACAATCAAACTGAATCATCATCATCAGCCTATAAACGTCCCACAGCAGGGCACAGGCCTACCCTCAAGGAGTGTGTATGGGCATTAGTCCACCACGCATGCCCAATGCGGATTGGTAGACTTCACATACACATCAGAATTTCTTCTTCAGTGTATGCAGGTTTCCTCACGATGTTTTCCTTCACCGTTTGAGAACAGTCGGTAAACTGAATAACTTTCACTATTATGGAGACAATGTCAACAACAAAAAAACTGATTTTCCATTCCATTACATTTGAGTAGGTACAGTTTTGAGTGGTCTGAAACTTTGCTACAACGACTATCTTTTAAAGCGTGCAGTTGTAGCGAGGTTCACTTTTAGCCTATTTTATAGTTTCCAGAATGGAAAACAGCGATAGGTGGCTAGCCTGCCTAACAGAAACTGAGATTATGATGATAGCATAGCATAGCATAGCATAGCATATGCTCACGACTATATTCCCCGAGGGGGTAGTCAGAGATATTCTGAAACCTCAGAACATCCACGTTTCACTAGTAGTACCGAAACTCTGTCCAGTGTGACGGGGAGTGAGCCCGTCGCCACTTGTAATGGACAGTAGGTACGATACATGCCTCGAAATTGAAGCATGCAGGTTTTCTCACGATGTTTTTCTTCACCGAAAAGCCAGTGGTGTTACAAATCGTGCATAAATTCTGGACGGGATCGAACCATCGCCTCCTGCACGGCAGGCAAGGTTACTCGCCACTGGACCACCTAATGAAACAAAATACAAGAAAACTCTAGTTGATCAACAATTGCAATAACTGAATCTGTTTTATAGAACGACCGTCAAAAATATATCCATTGTTAAACTGGCCTTGACTCGGATAGCGACAGACAGGTCTGAAAACTAGCTATTGGAAAATTATTATTGTGTCAGATCAGAATTATTTAGTCAGTAAGAATGGCTTTCAAACTAAATCAAGTATTTATTTGCAACAATTCAGATTGCTAAAGTTTTTAATGGAAGGCCCGAAGAGAACCTCCCTGAGGGATGAACTGGCTCATCAATTTGTCCAGTATACCCTGGATAGTCAGCAAGCCCTGGAGTGCGATTTTTGAAACTCATATTTTGAACTCAGCAGTTGAAAATGTCAAAATTAAAGTCAAATCAGCAGTAGAAAGATGCGTATCTCCATAGTAATTTTGACATTTTCGAAAATCGCACTCCTGGTTTTGACAATGTTACACTATGTAATTCAATATTGTATTTGTAATTCTACTTTGTTTATTTCGTTTGTTTAAAAGATGTGTGTTATGGTGTTGTAGACTTTCTGGCCGCATCTTCTCTGCAACGGAACTAAATGGTAGTTTGTGTCACTGTGTTTCTGATCACCCCGAAAAAGATTTACAGTCATAGATTTATATATATATATGTCTTTGTTTACAGTACAGTAAGTTTGTTGCGTTGATGTCTGAATGAGGATGTAGTGACAAACATAGAGAAAGGTATGCTAAAATGGTTTGTTCATATGGAGATAATGGATGAGAGCAGATTGACGTGTGCAATTTATAAAAGGGTGCGGCCTAGACGTACATACACTGACCAAATTGGTGATGTGCTTAAAAACCGCCAGGATAGATGTACAGTCAAGAGCACGTCAAGCTTGACACTTTGGAATTTGTACCGTTCTTATTTAGTGCGCCATAAACGTTATAATCGATCTGCAAGTGTAAAGCTTGATGTGCTCTTGACTGTACCCGAAACTTTCGAGCATGCATGAATAAATGTGGAGGGAGCGAAAGAGGTCTGTCAGGATCGTAGCAGGCGGCGTTTCGTTTTCTCTGCCTACCCCAATGGGAGACAGGCGTGAGAATATGTATTTGATTAATTGAATCAGGCGTTACTTTGCGGAAATCCATGACTAATAGGTAGATTGCACGATTGTAGATAACACACCGTACGGCGTCGGACGCTCGGCGAAGTAACTACTCTGGGCCTCTACCCGCACATTCGAACTTTGCAATTGCGTGAACATTTTCATTCCAATGTCAACTCTATTACAATGAAGTGCGGACCGAAACAGTGGCGATATAGCGAACATCGAAAGTGCGGGTACAGGGCCTGGGCCTCTACCCGAACTTCGCAATTGCTTGAATGTTTTCGTTCCAATGTCAACTCTATTACAATGAAGTGCGGACCGAAACAGTGGTGATATATCGAATATCGAAAGTCCGGGTACATGCCCTGTTTCGAACCTTTGTCGGTCTAATTCCTGAGGATACTCCTTGGTGGAGCGAAACCCGTGTAGACTAGAAATTATTTGGTGGGCAGGTTGTATTGCATAACGTAATACAACTTTGTCTACTAGGTATTTAAGAAGCGGAGCTCCGCGGGGGTCTCGATACAATCGTGTTATCTACCTATTAATATGTATTTTATGTTTACAAATTGTGTTATTATTGTTTAATAACAAGACTTCTGACGTTTCACCTTTCAGAAACGGTGTCTGTCTGATTTGTGACGGTACACAGCTGCGCATGAGTCATTGAGGACGAGGTGTCTGACTTGAATCACACGCTCATGACAAATATTGTTATAGTTATCTATACCTACCAGCGTATCGATTTTATACCTAAACGTATGATTTAACATTGCTGATTTTGCGTTAGAATACTCAAGAACGCACGACTTGTCATGTTTTTGTCCGTAATGCCGACTGCTATAAAACGGTGAAAGAAAACATCGCGACAAAACCTGCATACCCTGCATACTCTGAAGAAGAAATTCTGAATTCTGACAATCAACATTGAGCACGCGTGTTAGTAGATAAGTTTATAGAATCTACAATAATTGTGTAGATTGTACACTATTATAAAACTGTACCAAATAGATGTATAAATTGAAGATATTTACATAAAATTACCATCCTTCTGGCGCCTGGCTGGTGACGATATGGTGTTAGGTGTCCCTGACTCCAAATCACAGATTTTTTTACTTTCTGTTTGTTCGAGCATCACGCAAAAACTACTGAACCGATTTTGATGAAACTTTGTTTGTTTAAAAGCTTATTGTTAGAATTAAAAACTGGTATACATATGCATAAATATTTTATCTCGTTACGATATTACGGGAGCCTTTGTGGACAAAGTCGCGGCCAAACTCCATAGTTATAGGTACCTATAATTTTTAAAATTGCACATTTCCTTAACAATATGGCATCATTATTATCGGTCAGTATTTTATTTTGGTACGACCAACTAAAGGCTATCTCTCACGTTAATCGAAACCAACTGATAAGCAGGACATTTTTATTTCGTCATTACATTAGCAATGAGTGAGCATAGATTGACAGCAAAATTTTAATAGATATTCATCTTTCGTAGGTAATATTTTCGTAAAAATATTTCTTCTTTATTGTATTTGAAGGAAAAAGCTTCATTTGACAAAAAAAAATTATAAGTAATTCGATATTTTGTGTGTTATCATTCTACAAGGCAAGTCTGGATGGAATAGTGGAAAGGGGTCGCCCAGGCGCACGTACACTGACCAAATCGGATGCGTACTGAAGAAGGGCCAAATAAAATGTACCCGGAACCGACGGACGACCTTGTATGAAAAAACTTATGGATGTTGAGGAGGCGAGAGATCTGTCAGACAGAATCGTAGCATGTCGCGATCTATTGTCTCTGCATACCCCAGTAGTGGGACATAGGCGTGAGCATAATATGTATGTATGTACGTAACTCTTTGAGTCGCAAAAATCCGATTTGTGTAGGTATTAGAAAACGAAAAACATGTAACATAAATCTGACTCAAAATGACTAAAACGCCTCTTGTATTTGCTTATACAGGGTGTACCAAAACACCTTAGTAATATTGAAAGGGGTCGTTTAGATTTAGACCATCGAACCGAACAACCACAGGGCCAACAGCGAGAAGCATAAACATTCAGTTCGATGGGCTAATAAAAACAACCCCTACCTTGTTTTGTTACATCTTGTATTTCTAGCGAAGATTCTGTCCAACCGAAAAACGAAGTTTTCTACGTAACAAAAAATGAGTTAAAACATCATTAAAGAGAATGTTAGACGTCAATAACAAAAACAATTATTTCGCATAACTCTGGTGATAACAGAACAAACTACAGTTTGTGAGCACTACAATACGTTCTATTGTCAGGTTTTATCAACCAACTGTGCTAGATTATTCAGTTGAAGGGGGCGTTATTTGCGAGTCGTGACTGTTTTTAGTAAAAACATGAGTGTAAAACATGGAAAAACAATGTTTAGATAACACATATTTTATGTCGTCACTGCTTGATACAACTGCACGATAGTTGGTTGGTAGTTGTAACAAGGTTTCAAGCCACCCCCGCATGGGGTTATGGTCATGAGTTTATAATTTATATCACCATTTTATAAAGCAAAACCAAACCAGCGACCCGACCCAACGTCGCCCGGGTGGCGCCGGCTATCGGGTCCAAAACTATCCTATCTTTCACGCTGAAACCAACTATTAACAAAATTTCATTTAAATTCTGTGGGTGGTTTCAGAGAGTACCTATGTAAGAACATGATTTTATAATATTAAAACGATGTTTTTATTACCTACGAGTAGCAAAGATTACCAAACATTAATATAAATTGGCTAAGGGTTTTACCTCATCTGGCAGCACTGCATCGCCTTTTTCTGTCGCTCCATCCTTTTCTGTCACTCAGGAACGTCATTTGCTAGAGCAAATAAGATAGACGGATGACGTTCCTGACTGACAGAAAAAGATGGAGCGACAGAAAAAGGCGATGCAGTGCTGCCAGATGAGGTTCAACCCTTAAATTGCTTGTCCAATCTGTCCGCCTGTCTGCTCTGTCAAATAAGCTTGACAGATCATTCGACATATTTTTCATACAAAATATGTCAAATGGGCTGTCATATAAGCTAACAAGAACTTATTCAAAAGTGGTGCAACAGGAGTGCTATTTTTGAACATCACATGTTGTAATCAGCAGTAGAAAATTTTCAAAATTACTATGGAGTTTAATGCATCTTTCTGCTGCTGATTTGGACATGTGATGTTCAAAAATATATAGATAGATAGATAAACAATTGTTGAATCTGTTGAATACAACAAACTTTGGCGATGTATCCGATTCAATTTATATAATTTTAATTGCGGCAACACTTTGTCCGCTCTCTCGCCGTTCGACCTCTAACCGTGTATTTTGCGTTGTCGCCGAATAAATCGATTTACCTAAATTTAAGCATTTTTTTAATCTCGAGACCATTCCCATTTTATTCAACAATTTATTTGCATAAGCACAAATAGCACTCTGGGTCCCTTATTCTTATGGTATGTTTACATGCTTGCGCAAGCCTACATGAGTCTGCTGAAGATTGATTTGTCTGTAAAGCGATTGTTACTAGCTTACTTTATAAAAGCGTTGATGTATGTACAGCGGACTTGCCTAAGCTCATGCAAGCGTCTAAACCAAGGATTACTTATTCTTAGAACAGCTTAAGTAACATCCAAGATTATTATGTTGGATAGTTTATCTTTCTGATAAAAAAATTCTATTTCCTAAACAGAATTGGCCAGAAAGCTAAATAGGAATTTGAAAATCTTATCGTTCGGCGTTCCTCTGAGGAATGAAGTATAGTCAATCAACATTTAGTTAAAAATTGTCAATCTATAAAAATTTTTGTCTAATTTTAAAGTACTGTGGCGCCCGAGTATTGTTTTGGGCGTGCGGCGCTGGCAGTGAATGGGTTAAACAATATTTTAGGTATGTTATAATTTTCCTGTAGCAACATTATATTTTTCCTGTAACAACAAGATTGTCAGGGTATTTTTTGCTGCTAGCAAGTTTTATTTGGAATAATAAATTAAATAAAAATAATTTATTTTACTCCACAAGCAGAAATTATAGTAGCTGAGGAATGAAGTAGGTATAAATGAAAAAATAAAGCATAGCATAGCATACAATGCTTACAACTACATAATACCCCGTCAGAGATATTCTGAAACCTCTGAACATCCACATTTCACCAGTACTGAAAAGAAAAACAAAAAAAAAGAAAAATATGAAAAAATAAAACTTACAATTATTCACATCTTTAGTGTACGTAACAGTAAGTTGTGCTGCGAACTGGGCCACGATGCACGTCACATTGTTCTGGTTCAGCACCCACTTGCCCTGCTCCACTGGGGGCAGGGGTTTAGGGGCTGGAGCTGGTGTCGGGGCGGGAGGGGGTGTAGGAGGGGCGGGAGTGGTTGTAGTAGTGGTTGTAGTTGTGGTATCAGGGGCGGGAGTAGTTGTAGTTGTAGTAGTAGTGGTAGAAGTAGTGTTATGAGCTGGGTCAGGTTTTGGATCAGGTTCTGTGGAAGCAGCAGGCGATGTTTCGGGTGCTAGCGTAGAGGTAGAAGTTGTCTCCGTAGCATCCTTCAGATGGACGGGAATCACATCGGGCTCACCCGGTTTCTCGATTTTACCACCTGTTAAACAACATTCATTTTAATTTAAGTTATATTTTTATATTTTTTTGTACACAAAGATGTAAGAAAACATGTGAGCTTATCTCTGAACAGATTTCTTCCAGCAGAACCGCAAAAGAGACAGTTAAGGCCAGGCCACACAGAAGCGGTACCGGAGGCGGGATTTTTTGTAATGTACGAGTTTATATGCACCCTGCCACACAGAAATCCGGGCCGGGAGCGGCGCGGTACCGGGCAGAACGCTATTACAAACAGGCGGCCACGGCGCGGGGCCGGGAGCGGCCGCGGCCGCTGTATTCCGTTGTAGTCAATGCGAGGTGTCACACAGAGCGGAGGCAGGCGCGACGCGGTCCGGAGGCGGTATTTACCGCGCTGTCATTTTGTATTTATTCACGATTTTCGAGTGCTGTTCAACAACAGCCTTGTCTTTATAAAACAAGTGATAAAGATAAAAAAAACAGTCTGAACTCTTTTTGGCCACAAAATGTCTTGTAACTCTCCGAAATAAGTAAAAAAACGGTGTTCGTAAGATCTTAATTCCTTGCATAGGTGGTGATACTCTCCAAACACTAAATGAAACATGACCGCTTTCGATGTCACACCGGCCGCCTCCGCGCCGCCACCGCCCCAGGCGGACCCTGTGTGTCAGGCCCCGGAACGCCTTCGTTTCCCGTTAAACCGCCGCCGGCCCGCTTTCCCGCAAAACCGCCTCTGTGTGACCTGAGCTTTAATGTTATTGTACTCTTGATGGTATATAAAAATAGCATCATAAGGCCATAAGCAGAGAGACAATTTATCCGCGCGGGATTTTCTAGAAATATGTCTCGCATCCATAGATTATCACTATGCAAAAGGGACTGCTGGTGCCCGCGGGCAAAAATGACTCTCGTCTGGGCAGCCCCTTAAAGCAGGCACTTCACTTTCGCGAGAACTTCTCGGCGAGAACTTTCAAGGAAAATTACTACGGCTTATGACGCCACGAGAACAATGAAAGGCATCCACACTCTCGTTTCTCGGCTGTTCTCGGCGAGAATGTAGTGCCCGCATAAGGATATCTCTATTCGTGTCAATAATAACGGTGTTTTGCAGAAACACGCAACAATACCAAGGTCGGTTTAGGAGCGCGTAACATTTGTCGTCTAACATTTAGAAAAATACATATTGAACCACGGTTGAAGGTAGATACAAATCTTTTCTCGTTCATTGCGCAAATTCAATGGGGACAAAGCGCCAGACGCCCTACGTAACACGATAAAAAGCAACAAAGAACATTTCAACACCGCCACTTACCAACGACCGCGAAGCTGCACAGGACGGCAGATAACACACAAAACCTTAGCCACGACATTTTCTAGTTTTACACGAATGCACTTCACTGAACAAGGACGAGCACAAACTACGGCGTAAATGAAATAATTCTGTAATACGGGTAATGCGATGCGACCTACGTTGCTGACGGAAAAATAGAAATGTCATTCATTTTCTTTGCTTTTTTTTTAGACAGCTGACCGGTGTTGCTAGTAAAAAATATTTTGAGGAGTTTTCTGACAGCCAGTAAAACGTAGTGTGGTAGTAAGATACCGCGATAGATGGCAGACGTGAGTGAGATGGATGCAGAGGATGCAGGGATACAGGAAGTTGGAATCAATGGTAGGTACAATGGATGTTATGGATGCGAAGACGGAAAAGTCTTTATGATTTCTGATTATGAATGTTCATATTTTTCTGCTTAATGAGCGTTTTTCTTTTCTTTTTTAATTTTAGTTCCTAAAAAACTCGACAGATGACATCCTTATCGCTCCATAGAGACGTAGGCGACATCCTGTCAAAATCATGTCAAGACTGTGCCTAACTTTTTTTTAAAGGCCAAGGGATCGAGCCCGTACAACCGTGTCAGACGTAAATAGTTTCATATTTTCGATTAAAATGATTTGTAAATTATGAAATATTTAATCAAAAGATGCGTTGGCATCTTTTTGATCATCTTCTCCCTCTTTATTATTTTAAAGAAACACTTTTTGATATTTTGACCTTTATTCGCACAGACCGTAACGCCATCTATCGATCCACTAGAAAACAAAAAAAAAAACGCTTATTCGAAACAAAAGTTTGAACTCTTTTATTTGTATTTTACAGGTCTACCCAATATCAAACTGTACAAAAACATGCATAGTCATTAGTCATTCCTCACAGTTGAACACAGATTGCCATAAGAGTGACAGAGCTAGATTAGATGTAAATCTGTTACGTCGCGTCTGTTAAACAAATGTCACATTTTTAGCAAATTTAAGCAAAATTAGTTCTTAACGTAAGGAAATTTATCTTTGGCATTTTATTATCTGCAAGGCCGCTCATCTATGTTTCGTCAACGCCATCTATCGAGCCATTAGGAACTACTTTTTCTTTTTTAATGTCTTTCGGAAAATCTCTCATTGCATTCGATCGGTTGCATAATGTAAATCGACTTTAAGCTATATGGTCAATGTAAGGGGTTAGAAATGCAAAGTAGCGCTTTTGCTTCGGAGACGGCTGTCGCCACTTTCTTTCCGCTCACACTGCTACAATTACTCATGCCCTCTCGCTCGCACCGCGCCGCGCGCCTTATGGTGTTGGTGTTATGCAAATCATTGCATAACCTGTGGCGACACGTTCCACGCCCACTTTGCACTTTTAACCCCTCTTAGAATATTCTGAACCCCGCACTACACTCTCGCCGAGAATTCTCGCCGAGAACTCCCGGCGAGAACTTTCAAGGAAAATTACTATGGCTTATGACGCCAAGAGAACAATGAAGGGCATCCACACTCTCGTTCTCGGCCTGTCTCGCCTGTTCTCGGCGAGAATGAAGAGCCGGCATGAGATAATCAGTCTCTGCCTGTGGCGTAAAAGCAAGTACCGAAAAGGCAATCGAAAATGGCGCCATTTTTTAGTGCGCAAACAGCAGGAATCTCACGAAATCAGAACATGATGTTTTGGTTCAAGAAAACTCGCACACGATGATTTTGGCGGCAACTCGCGTGGTTTCAAGACGGACCATAGATAAAAAAATGTACTGAAGACATTGGCTGTATGGGCCCGACCCCTTTGCCTTTTAACAAACATGACGGACATGCTAAACGGTTGTTTCAACTTTCAAAACTTTCAAATTCGGAAGAAAGGAAAAGTTGCAAACATTTTCTCATGATTTCCAAATGATTTCCTCACAAGAGTCACAACAAGCGACTTTTAATAAAAAGTTATATAATTTTTAAGTTAGGTAATCTAACAACCATAGTTAATCTGGATTAAATAAAAATCTGGGTGTAGCTAACTTTTAATCAGATTCTTTAATTACTTTTACTCATAAAGTAAGTAACTAGCACATGCACAACAAACATAACAATCACTTTATACAGTAGCAATAATATCGAATACCTACTAAAGTATATTTAGTATGTTTAACTACCTATTGAGATCTTTAGTTGAACCTTCGGTGGAACTTAATTAATTTGATAAGTTAGGTAGCTAGTTGACTCCACTTATTATGTATAATATAGCATTCGACCGTGATACAGCGCTATCACACCTTCGCTCTCTTTCTATTTGCGCGCAAACTAACGAGATAAAAGACGTGATACAGCCGTATTACGTGTAGCATGCTACGGCTTCTGAATAAAAAAAAATGTAGTCATTTATATTATCTGTCTAATTGTGGTAACCAATCTAGATACCTAGGTATACTATTAAATACAACTTCCTAAAAATACGTAGGACCATGGTAGGACCAGTCTTAGATGACATTTTACTTAGATCTAAAGGTATTAACCTCGTCAATCTTCGTTAGGTACCTCTATAGTTCCCTGACCAAGAACATTGTACTTTTTTGTTACTATACAAAATTTTTGTCCCCAAGTCGTTTAGTGATCAAAAAATGTGCAACGTCGGATAAGCAGTGAAAAGGGCGCGAAAACAATTAGCCAATCGTGGCAAAGTATTGAAGGTGGCACATCCTGATTGGTCAATAGAATTTCGCGCGCTATTTTTGTCAACTGCGCAGGTACATCGGACTACTAGGACCGCCCCCCCCCCCCCCCCCCCCCCCCGCCACCCGCACCCCCCGCACGATAGGCCTGTCGCGACCCGAGAGCGCCCTCACTATTAGTACTAGTCATTCACTTCGAGTTGGCCGCTACCTCCCTTCCCGCTTCCCCACACCGCACCCCTAAGAGACCCTAATAAACGCAATTTTATAACCTTTAGCAACGCAACCACGTACGGCACATCCGTCCCGGTCACTAATATCGCTTTTAATTTTAAATTTTTATTTGCCTTTTATATTATTTTTTGTCGACGGGACCAATTAATGTGCCTGTGAGGAAATTGTGTAACGGTCATCGACGGCCAACTGGTCGTGAACGGGTAGTATATTCACTTTGGTACTAGGTACTGTAGTTCTTTTAGTGTGCCCCGCATTGACTTACAATGGTGTGCAACCTATTTGATGAATGTTTGATGAGTCACTTTATACATAGGTACCTTAGACAAATAGGTACCTAGGTAAGGTGGCACCAAGAACATTGTATACCTATAGTATTCTATAAGGGTGGAACCTAAGAGCATGGATCTCCTTTATTCTAAAGCATAAAGGAGATCCTTGCTCTTATAGAACTAATTACCTATTCTGTGACTAGAGGTACAATGATACCACACTGCACACTTTATGATGATACCTATACAACGTGTTAATGAATTAACGCAAAACTAGAAAGTAGTTTGTTTAGAATCGAGAGGAGAATCGAATTATCATGTTTTCAACATTAGGTAATTTTTTTTTCCAAATATTAAATAATTTGTTCGTAAAATTTAAAATTTACTGAACCCGATGTCAACTGACCGCACAGGCACACTCACCCTTCTTACTACCAAAACAAGATTCTGAAAATGTATCCATGAGTTCGGTAGCGCTTTCATTCATTGCTGAAATGATAGCAAATAATTTTTGACTCAAAACTTAAAATGCGAATAACTTTAAATTTAAAAATTATTATTTCAATCTAATTATTTTGTTATAAATCAGTTGGGGTGTATGAGGTTGTATACGTAGAAAGTGGTTCAGTAGCGATTGAAATGTTTTCAATTTGCAAATAGATAGGGTACCTATAGAACCCTGTGAAATATGGAAAAGAAGGGATCAGGATAAACGTGTGAAACTAGGTAGGTAAGTACTTATAACATATTATTTATTATAATATAGGTAAGTAAGGTAGGTACTTATTGTTATTTGCAAGGTAAACCAACTGGTTAAACCAACATTAATTATTTATGCTCAATTTTCATTGATTGACAGAACAGGAGTGCGATTTTTGAAACTCATTCGGTGAGTTCAGCCGTTGTAAATATCAAAATAACTACGGAGATACGCATCTTTCTACATCTGATTTGACTTTCAAAAATCGCACTCCTGAAGTATGATTTTTGAAAGTCAAATCAGCAGTAGAAAGATGTATACTTATGTCCAAAGTTATTTTGACATTTACAACTGCTGAACTCAGCGAATGACATTCAAAAATCGCACTCCAGACTTAATATTAATAACATTGAATATAATCATTTATCGCAGGTAATTGATTTTACTATTGGTTTAAAATAACAATGTGCATGACCTCGCCTGCAAATGTGACGTCACTCAATCACACGAACTTCACTCGAGTCATTCAAACGATTATTTCCTTTACATAGAGTCTATATTCCTTTACAACCGAGTGAAGTTATCGAACGGCCCTTCAAGGTCATGCACATTGTTATTTTAAACTGATAGTACTTGTTGTTTTTACATTTATATCTTTTAATTTATTTGAAAATATGACTTTTTATTTATTGTGATAAATATCAGGAAAATAACAATATGATACTTAGATAGGTAAGTTATGTAATTAAAGTTACAATAATAGGTAATATCTATACAGGGTGTTAGGGTAAACAGTTGCATTACTTTAAGGGTGATTCTACCCATGATACTGAACAACTTTCCCAAAAAAAACCTATAGGAAATTCGCAAAAAATATTTTCGACTTTTCATACAAAAGTTCGATCAGCTGATTGCATTTAGTATGGGAAGTTCAAAACAATTTTTAAGAATTTCCTATAGGTTTCTTAGGGAAAGTTGTTCAGTATCATGGGTACAATCACCTCTTAAAATAACGCAACTGTTTACCCTAACACCTTGTATATCGTAGACATTAACTATATGACTGCTTTCAGGTCTGAACAGAAAAATCTCCACCTGTCGCCATGTTGCGGAAAAAATACGAACTAATTTGAATTTTATATCCTTTTTCTTGCGCAGAAGCATACCTAGTGCAATAAACTAGGTAGGTATGAAAGAAGTTTATAGTGTGTAATGCCACATAGGTTTCTTTTTCTGTTCAGTCTTAAAACACTTCATGAGATCTCCATGGAAATACCAAATAACTGACACATTCGTAATTACTACACGACAATCCTACACACCGCTGTAAAGCTTTAATTCCATCACTGATTATTATTGCAACATAATCATTTCACACCATGCAACATACATTAACGAACCAAACGCACAAATACTGCCGATTAATTAATCGGAACGCACAAATCTGCGACAAATAACTCGGGGCGCGCAAATCTGCGACAAATAACTCGGAGCGCACAAATCTGCGACAAATAACTCGGGGCGCGCGAATCTGCTGACAAATAGCTCGGGGCGCGCGAATCAACCGACTTATTCGACGAAGAGCTCGAAGCGAGCGCGGCCGACGCGGCTTGAGCGATCGTAGTAGATGTCGCGGGACCACACCCGGCATTCAACGTTGATCAGTACTCCACCTGGTGGGGTAAATGAGAGCACAATCAGTTTTCTATGTCATATAACCATATAGTACTTTGTGATATAACATAAATAACATCATTAATTCATCATCATCATCTCAGCCGATGAACGTCCACTGCTGGACATAGGCCTTCCCTAAGGATAGCCATATCGATTGGTCCTGGGCTGCCCTCATCCAACAGGTTCACGCCACCTCATCGGTCCACCTTGTGGGGCCACCCCCGCTGCGCTATCCGGTACGCGGTCGCCACTCGAGAACTTTCATTTATCATTAACTATTGATTAACTATTAATAACTAACATAAATACTTACTACAAAATCATAATACCTATTCATAATGTTAATTAATTAGCTTTTGCCTCAGAGGACAGAACAGCTTTTGCTTATGGCGTGTGGAATGGATTTATAGTTAGTAGAAAGAACACGACAAGGACGAAAGTATCGGATGTCCATGAAAATGATCGCCTACACAAATACAGCGCATGGCATTAAACACAAGACAATCGGGTCTATTGATTAATTTACTACATTACATACCGAGTCAAGTGTTGCCTCGTAGTAAATCTAATAAGAATAACTATATTTTCAGCGGTGCTCGTAGTAGGTACACCTCGGAGGTGTACTCAGTCCACCCAGGTGAACTTGTCAGCTGGACTACGGCTAAGGAACGACTAACTCAGCCCACAGATTATAGAACAAAAATCGGAGACTTAGCCTTATAAAAAACTCAGAGCAAAAGCATGCTGCATGAAAATAGTGTCATCAGCCTAGCAAATATTTCGTATGTTTTTATTTTTCAAATATTTAGGTAGAGACAAATCTACCTGCCTACTTCTGCCTGTTATACCTGGTTCAAAGAACTTACGTCTCGGGTTCTCAAAGAACACGCCAATCAGTGGTCCAGGGATCTGATCGGGCAGGTTCCTGGCAGACCTGGGGATCCTGTCGGCCGTGTGCAGCCTGGACAACGGAAACCCTGGGAACATATTATTAGGCAGTCTTTTAGACAAACGATGCAACAGATGACATAAAGACAAAAATAGATGGAGCGCGCAAATCGGCCGATTTATTTGACAATGTTTTTAATATTACAGTGGAGTTGTAGAATTCGAGCAGCTTTTTGGGCCTCCCGTTGAAAATCAACTGGCCGGTCCACATTTTTTTTTCATTTTTCTGCCAAGGGAATGTCGTTTAGTTGCACTATCTGAATACACCCTTAAAATGTTGTTATTAGGCATGGTACAATAATATACTGCGCCTGGTATTCTCTTCCGATCACGTGACTGACCATGTGAATGACACAAGCCTACGTCATCATACCCTTTTACCATGTTTAGCGGCCATTTTTTTGTGACGTAGGCTTGTGTCACTCTGGGACTAGACAACCTTGTTTTCTTAGACTATGTTATTAGGTATACTTATTTTCATCTTGATCACACACACACACACACACACACACTGACCTGGCGGCATGTTGGCCGGGATGTACTGGATCGGTCCGATGTTCTCCTGGTCGGCGTAGAACTCTCCGTCGCATGACACCCAGATGAAGTCGCCGTATTGGTGGGCTGGCCGCTGGTACTGGGGGAGGGTTGCGGTTTAGAGGTCGCCTGAAGGGTTGACCAGTTTGCGGATCGGACAGAACTTTTACCAGTTCGATACACAAATAAAAATTTTATAGGTATGGTGTTTGGTTTGATCTCAAGAGGTAGGTTTGATAATAGATTTGGATTTTGTTTATATTTTATCTAGGTACCAGGAAGCTGGCATGCATTGTCGTAGGAACCAAGACACTTAGATTAGTAATAGTATATTAGGTACCACGAAAGTAGACAGTCTATACATTATATACCATCCAAATTCCAGGAATCTGGCATTGGTATTGTGGTTTAAAATTATATCTAGATAATACCTTTGCAAGCTTGCTGGTTTAAATTCATGCGTAGATGTATTGTCTAAGGGTCAGCGCACACCCAGCGTAGAACTGCTCGCGCATGCTCGAGCATGTTCTTTGCAGTCGCGCACACCTAGCGGCAAAATCCGCCGGCGGCAGCGGCGGAGCATGCTCGCGCGTGTTCGAACAGTCTCGCGGATGCTCCCGTGTTGCTACAGTTGACGTAGTGAATTTTGCGTTGTGTTTACAATAATTTATAGTAAAGACGTGCGATAACAACAATTTTAAAGTATGGTAGACTGGGATTTGGTAATTATTGGGTTACTAGCAAAGGAAGATGAGCAAGAAGAGCACATCAATAAGATGAAAAGAGGCAAGAAAGATGTACTTATATTTGGGAAATACTACGCCCTGTGCTGTGTTACGGTTTAAAGTTCTATGGACAGTTATTTTATGGCTAGGAACTATAAAATGGAATATGAACAATTTGAAAACCTACTAAATCTGCTTCGACCTTTCAGATTTTCTTTGTATTTTCAAAAAGATTATTAGTTTTAGTTACTAGTTAAAAAATATGCTAGATTTAGTCCGAAACCGGCTGAGGTGGCAACACTTACGACGGATCGCAAGCATCGACACGGGCGTATGCTCGAACATGCTCGAGCATGCGCGAGCATGCTCGCGACTTCTCACGTCGCCGCGAGGAGCATACGCGAGCATACTCGAACAGACGCTACAGGGATTTAATCCCTTGCAAGCTATTTTCAACTTTATTTCTATGGGAACAGAGTTCATTATCAATTGAATCAATGAAAACTGCTCGCGCATGCTCGAACAGTTTTACGCTAGGTGTGCGCTGACCCTTAGAGTCAACGCTATTTTTGAGCATAGCTAGGCGTAAGAACGATATCGCCGCGACGATTCGACGCCCTTTTCGGGCTAAAGTAGTTAAAAAATATGCTAGATTTAGTCCGAAACCGGCCGAGGCGGCAACACTTACGACGGATCGCAAGCATCGACACGGGCGTATGCTCGAGCATGCGCGAGCATCCGCGCGCATGCTCGCGACAGCTCCCGTCGCCGCGAGGAGCATACGCGAGCATACTCGAACAGACGCTGAAGGGATTTAATCACTTGCAAGCTATTTTCAATTTTATTTCAATGGAAATAGAGTTCATTATCAATTGAATCAATGAAACCTGCTCGCGCATGCTCGAACAGTTTTACGCTGGGTGTGCGCTGACCCTAATAGGTACCATGAAAGTAGATAGGTTAGTCCCACTGAGCAAGTAATCACTACGTTTGGTTAGTCCCATACATATATTTTTTTTTCGCTTTTCAGTCCCATTATTATTATAGACAATACCATCCACAGATTACCAAACTTCTTGTAACATTTTTGTAGCTCATGCTTATTCTCCATGAAGATTTTATTCCACTTATAATAAGCGCCCGCTTTTCCATTCAGAAATTTAAACTTGGAACTGGCATATAATGAGTTGAAAAAAAATTGTCTACAGCCATTAATTCGATTTAAAAATAATTTAATACATGTTTCTTTTAGAATTTAAGGGCGATACAGGGGCGATCAGGGGGCGATATGTATAATTTTTTCGACGAATACTAGCCAGTAAATTTATAAAAAAAATTTAACCAAAGAGTTGGTATTATCTATACAAACATTTTATAAAACTTAGGTAGATACATTGAACAATGCAATTCATGGACATTGGACACTTTAATTCGAAGCTTATGGTAGCTTACCATTATCTGTCTCAAATTTTCAGGCATCTCTATCGGTATCGGCAGGTTTCTTGACACGTTGTACGGCTCCGGCACCCAGTAGTGAATCTGTATTTTAATATAATTAAATAATTATTTAGAATTTTACATGCTTTTAGTCCGACACCTACATTACATTGCAAGTATCGGTGCGTAAGTACCTACGTCACTCGGGAAGGCTATTTCTCTGTTCTTTCTGAAGAAGACTATACAAATTATCATTGCCAAGGTCCGTTACGACAGCAAAAATAAAAAGTCATCAAGAAAATAATTTACGATTACCATCTTCTTCAATTAATTCATTTAATTGTTAATCAACATTAGAGGCTTGATTCAGTGTGCACGGAGGTATCAGGGCTTTAAATACGTCACCCGAGGTGTCTCTGTTCTTTCCGAGGAGAACGGAAGTTTTTTCAAAGCTAATTTACGTGAGACAAACTTAGGTTAGAGAAGACGCAGGCTTTTCTGACGTATGTACCCGCGTAGAAGTCGTCGTTGGCGGGGCTGGGCACCCACATCCCCATCGCAGTTCTTTCCTATAAAGACTCCTACTAAACTATCAACTCACATGAGACAGTCGTAAGAAGATACAGGGTCTGCCAATAGCGTACCCGTAGAAATCATCGGCGGTACAGGGCGCCCACATCCTCATGGCTATGTCGCAGGAGTCGGAGCGCATCGCCTGCTGGTCCCGGCGCTGGATCGAGCATGGCGCGCGGGGAGGGTCCTCGGGCACTGTCGTCTCGTACTCTGGTTGACAAAGATTTGGTCAGCATCGTCATCAGCCTGTCATCGACCACTGGCTGCTGAACTTAGGCACAGTGTAAGAAAGTATATGGATCTACACATAGTACCTTCATCATCATCATCTCAGCCGATGGACGTCCATTGCTGGACATAGGCCTCCCCCAAGGATCGCCACAACGACCGGTCCTGCGCTGCCCTCATCCAACGTTTTCCCGCCGCCTTCACCAGGTCGTCGGTCCACCGTGTGAGGGGCCTACCCACGCTGCGCTTTCCGGTACGCGGTCCATAGTACCTTACCTACGGATATATCCAGGGAGTATAGTATACTCCATGACTCACCACCTCCGTATCAACAGATTCCAGTAGTGTATTTCTCTCTCAATTGCAGTCACTCAACACACATGACATGTCCTAGCTAGCCTCTTCTTGTCTGCGTGAGCCCAATTTTAAGAGGTGTCCATAGAGGTCTATGTGAAATCGGTTAAATGGTCCGTGGTTTGAGTTTGGAAGCGCGAAACCTTTTGCATGTCGTTGACGCTGGCACTTGGTTGCAACTGCACTTACCAAATAGTCTTACACCAGATAGTCTTACCACAAATACTTACCTCTAAGGAAGTCACTGATGCGCTGGACCCAAGGGTGCCAGCTGCCAGGGTCGCCAGCCTTGAACTGAATGACGGGCTGCTCCCAATGCGTGTAGTAATCTTCGGAGCGCGGCCATACTTCCAATTCTGTTATAAAAACGACAATTATAATCAGATAGAAAAGGTCTACTCTTGGAAATGAGCGTCTTTCATAGGGTTTTGTCGTAATCATTAAATTTCCCACCTACATGATACGGTAGAAGAAGGAGGCAGCTTTGAACGCGGGAACATAATTTTTAACAGTCGCAATCGTCTAATATTCATAGGAATAGGCGTTTGACAAGTGTCAAAAAAGTTAGAAGCCCTATTTGTTTTCAGTACCTCAACCAAGCACATTTGCAGAAAAGTTGTAAGGTTTTAACTCCGTGGATTGAAGAATGTGGAGAATACAAATCTTTTTATCTTAAAAGATATTTCATTTAGCTTAGATGAAAGACGAAAATGAATTTGCTATCGTATTTTTTCTCAAAACGTATTAAATGTCTATAATATAGAGCATATTATAGACATTTCATACGTTTTGAGAAAAAATACTATAACAAATTCAAACAAGAGGGTAGAGGGTAGAGGCAGATTTGAACAAAATTCGAGCGGTAGATTTGAAATTACTACCCGTTTGTTTGGAGTAGGCCGTCGATGACCGTTACAAAATTTCGTCAAAGGTCCCGTCGACAAAAAATAATATAACAAGCAAATAAAAATTTAAAATTAAAAGCGATATTAGTGATCGGGACGGACGTGCCGTACGTGGTTGCGTTTCTAAAGGTTATAAAATTGCGTTTCTAGGGTCTCTTAGGGGTGCGGTACGGTGAAGCGGGAAGGGAGGGAGCGGCCAACTCGAAGCAAATGACTAGTATATGGGGAAGCTTAGAACGCATAAAATATATAAAATGCGGAATAAACCAATATAATATACGTTATGAAACACGTCTCATTTATGTAATATGCAATGCCTCTCATTTGAAATATTCAAAGCTGCCCCATGGGGAACATTTGAACTGTTCAATTGTTCCATAACTAAAAATACATCTGGGGCAAAGACATTATATATAAATCTATGATCTGGGGTTAATTATTAATTATTAGTTAATTATTGAATACTGATTCACGAAACAATGAAGCTTTCTAAAGAAAACGTAAGTTATTCATTAAAACATCGTAAACTCAAGATTTATGTGCATTATTAAATATTTCAAAGGTACCCCATGCTGCTTCAAAGGTACCCCAGCTCTGAGGTAGTTTCTGAGAGCCTTTCGTCAGAAAAACACGAATAGCAGCTTTGTGTCTTCTAATTTCATCGTTTAAACAAAATAATTGTGTAAAGGGTTATACCTTAGTTATCTAAGGTAATAATAGTTACTAAAACATGGAGTTATATACGACAGAAAAATAATTACAGGCGTTTGATTAAAAATTGTTCAAAGGTGCCTCCTTCTCCCCTACAATGTTAATTTTGATCTCCCCTTTTCCTTGGTAAATCCTGTGTATTAATATTATAGGTAGTTAGGGATCTATATATCTATAGATATAGATACATTTGTACAAATTGTTGCCTAAATGTCATTCTAAATAGGTAGCATAACCCCGACACGGGCAATAAACGGAGAACAAAATGCCTGTTAGCTGAAAGGGCAGATTGGTTGACTCCACATACTAATTGTAATTTTCTTCTTCAGCGTACGCAGGTTTCCTTACGATGTTTTCCTTCACTGTTTAAGAGCCAGTCGGTTACTTACATAAGTTACTTACCAACATAACGCTGGTTAAGAAGCAGACCCAGCACAAGTCCTAGGACCCCACCTGCAAATAAAAGAATTTGTTCTGTTTAGTACACTAATAAAATAAAAATAGTATAAGTACCTATCTAGGTAAAAAGTGCAGATATGCGTACTAGAAATAGGTAACTAAAAATTAGTAGTGTATAAGGTAGAGTTACCTCATCTTTTATTTGCTATGGGATTGTAAAAATTGCAAACTGTCTGGAGTCGATAAAGCAAAATATATTTTTTATTTTTATTTTTTATTTATTTATTTATTTGATTCAGGCAACAGTACAACATAAAATTATCACGGGCCCATTATAAATACCTTATCCTAAAATACATAATATATAATATAACTTAATATAATAATTGATGGATAAATGTATTAAATAGTTCATTGTCCTTCTAATTATCCTGAACTAGTATCAGTCCTTACAGAAACCATAGAAATGATAGTCAGTAAAACTATGGTGTACTTTCCGGTCTGGAGTTACCCCTGAACTTCCTATATCCTTCTTAATAAGATCATCAAACTGGAATACTTTCTCTATGGGGACCAACTTCAAAAATTTCAAATTTGAGAAAAAATAAACTGTTTTAGGAACCTATAGGAAATAAGCAAAAAAAATGTACTTGCTATACACATGGACAAAAGAAGTCTGAAATAAATGATATACAATACAATATACTAAATGCTCCGATAAGTTATTATTGTACCTTTTTATTTATAGTACTAGTGTTTAGTTGTGTTTTCGGTAGGAAGTGTTAGGTTTTCATTTTATTGTTTTGTAGAGTCAAGGTTAAGGCACGATGGGGCTGACATAACCTCAGGGTTAAAAGCTCCAACTAAAATAAAATAAACAACAGAATAAAAAAAAAAGTTAAATTTGTTGTTGTTGTTGTGGTATGTTGTTGTGTAGTTTAGTTATATGTCAAGATAATTATACAGTCGAAGCAACGAATTCGTCGCAAAAAAAAAAGTAACCTGGAGTGCGATTTTTGAATCTCATTCGCTGAGTTCAGCAGTTGAAAATGTAAAAATTACTGTGGAGATATGAATCTTTCTACTGCTGATTTAACTTTCACAAATCGTACTTCAGGAGTGCGATTTTTGAAAGTCAAATTAGCAGTAGAAAGATGCGTATTTCCACAGTAATTTTGACATTTTCAACTGCTGAACTCAGCGAATGAGATTCAAAAATCGCACTCCAGGTCGCTAAACCCTATCCATATACACGCACACAGAGGCAAGTTTTATAAGGCCTCAACCTATGATAGTTGGCCCATTTTTTTGTAATTTAGAAGCGTGAGGTTCTATCTTGACATATAATTAATCAAAGACTAAATGCAATCAGCTGATCAAACGTTTGAATGAAAAGATTACATTTTCTTTTACGTATTTTTTTCAGGTAACTTGGTGAAAGTTCAATCACCCTTTAAAATAATGCAACTGTCTACACTTATGTACACTGTGTATATCAAAAGTTATTTCTTAATTCCTCAAAAAAGAAAAAGAAAGAAACAATTTGAAACTTTAGCCTCCAATTGCTTTTCAAATGATAATGGTGACCTTTATATACTTGCTTACTGCACTCTTGATATCACTGTAGCAGTCGGTACCTATTTAGCACAGTATTTTAGGCACTACTTATATAATTATCAAGTTATCACTGTCACGTGTCCACAACATCGGGCACCAGCATCGTATTTTGATGAATTTTCGAAGCGTTTGTTTATTTCAAATGGGTATACAGAGTGTTCATGGTGTCTTTGTTAGGGTAGAGTGTTCGGTTCGTTTAATGAGTACAACCATGTACCTACTCATGCGGATCAGTGTTACCAATGCAAATTTTTAGGCAGCCGTGTACATTTGGTAAAAAAGCCGTGTTTATATGGAAAAAGACCAACGGTGGGCCGTGTCACTGCTTAAAAAAGGAAACATTTTTCAATATTAGCCAAATAGTGCTATTTAAAGGTTTTTAACGTTAATTAAACGTTTGCAAATTTTATCTATTTGTGTGGAAAACAATTTCATCTCATCTGTTTTTTGCTCACAGAGCAAGAAAGAGGAACAAAACCCAGCCAACATACCGTCGACAACTTAGTTGCAATGTTGGCATTCGGTTTCGGAATTGGATACAGTACACAGTCGAACCATACACTTATTTACAGGGTGTAAAATAAAATAGGACAGCTACTTAAAGAGGTGCTTCAGACCATCAAACTGAACAACTTTCTATATGGGACCAATATCGAAATCGCGAAAAAAAAATCTGCTGTCCCATACATTTCAGTCGAGTTATGTTTGCAGTTTTGTATGGGAGAGCGGAATTTTTTTTTGCGATTTCGATATTGGTCCCATAGGGAAAGTTGTTCAGTTTGATGGTCTGAAGCACCCCTTTAAGTAGCTGTCCCATTTTATTGTACACCCTGTATAACAGTCTAATACTCTAAAAGTGATTTTTTATAAATAAATTAGTCAATTACCGTAGAATTTGCGAAAAGCCGTAGAATCTGCTACGGCCACAGGGTTACAGCCGTAGGCCGTGGATTTTGTAATTTTTTGGCCTGAAAGCCGTAGAACACGGCAGAATTACCTACCTACTAGTCATTCACTTCGAGTTGGCCGTTACCTCCCTTCCCGCTTCCCCGCACCGCACCCCTAAGAGACCCTAATAAACGCAATTTTATAACCTTTAGCAACGCAACCACGTACGGCACATCCGTCCCGGTCACTAATATCGCTTTTAATTTTAAATTTTTATTTGCCTTTTATATTATTTTTTGTCGACGGGACCAATGAGGAAGATGTAAATGAAATTAAATTACGTTTTTTTTATCTTAAAGAAAACTTTATGTGATTTTAATAAAATCTGCGAAAAAATCATGCCGATATCTTAAAAACTGAATTTTTTACAAATTTTTAAAGTTTGGATTTCTTATACAGAGATCCGTCTTGACCGCTTAGCTCGTGACGTCACATCGCCCGATCGCTCGCCCGCCCATATGGTCTAATGCAGTGTTTTTGCGTACTCTTGTTATTTTCGCGTATTTTTTGTTAAATATGGAAAAAGAAATACTGTATAGATATTGCATAGTACTTCTTTGTGCTAATACAACAATAAACGCTACAGAAAAACCCTTTTTTCGTATCTCAAATCATAAAAAAGTTAGAAACAGGTGGTGTAATATAACGAGAAAGGAGGATCCGTTATCTCCAAAAACTATTCGACGTTGTTGCGATGATCATTTTAATATATCGAAATATTTTTACATGTCTAAATATTTAATATTATAATATAAAAAATTTATTAACAGGCAGGGATTGTTCGATATTTAACGAGAAACAAAGCTTGATAGTCGTAATAACTGCCTTGTTGTATTGTACCTATTAAATGATGAGGACGAATGAAGTGCTGTCGAACGAAGGGGTTTAGGTACTTGTGTTGTCTATAAAATATGGGCGTAGACGTAGATAGGTATTATTTTCGGCTTTAATAAATTTCAACTTCCGATAGTTTTGGTTTTGGTTTTGATTTCATCTAATAACCGGCTATATCGGTGCAGGCAGGCATCTTACTACGTTTTTTTTACAGGGTGTAAACATATATGCGTTACATAATCAAAGGGTGCTTCAGACCATCCAACTGAACAACTTTCACTATGGGACCAACATTGAAATCGCGAAAAATAAGCGGTTTCATAAAAATCGTCAATGGTGACTCAACCCAAATATCTGCGGATACTTTTTTCGCGATTTCAATGTTGGTCCCAAAGTGAAAGTTGTTCAGTTTGATGATCTGAAGCACCCCCTTAAGAATGTAACGCATTTAAGTTTACACAGTTTAAGTCGGTGAGTGTGCCCAAGAGCTAGGTACATGAGCTCATCCCGCCTTCCCCTTTCTACTATCGGAATTCCAGACGCACCGCGGGATATCATCGCTTTCTGGTTGACATCCCACATATCCGCAGTAATCCGCACCAAGCGCCATTCCGATTCTTTTATAATGCGCACAGCCAGGGTTGGATTTAGGGACGTTGAAAAAGATAGCACAAAAAAATGAAAAGGATAGTATTTATAAAAAATTATAGTACACTTTAATTATTTTTAATTAAACATAAATAGTAATTAAAATCAACACCAGTCAAGGCAAAATTTTCCTTTTCCTCTTCTACTAAGTTCATCGGTTCTTGAATATTACTATTAGTTCTATCTTCATCCGTGGCAGTTTCGTATCTTAGTCTTGGTACGTAGGTAGTCTAGCAAAAATACGTATTGAGATTGCATTAAAGACACTTTAGTAAATTGTTTGAACTAATAATTCAGGACATGAATTCATAATATAGCTTCATGTATGGGTCTCTTAGCAAATCAAGAATTATTTGGCCAGATATCAAGCGCTCTGAAAGTGCCATATCGGTAAAATAGAGCTTGAGAGCTTCTCAATGATCCAAACTTGAAATTATAGTATTTTATAGTACTATCCTTAGATGTGGATAGTATATAGTACCAAGGGCGAAATTATAGTATAAATACTATAATTATAGTACAAAATCCAACCCTGCGCACAGCCAGGGAGTGGAATGCCCTGCCTGCGTCAGTGTTTCCGAGCGCTTACAACCCTAATTCCTTTAAAGTACGAGTGAATAGGCTTCTTCTGGGTAAGCTCGCTACTTCTTCGACCCCATCTTCGTCCTGAGGACTGGATTGAGGTCAAGAGCAAACACATCCTTAATAAAAAAATTAAAAAAACACCCATAATACATATATGATTCTGCGTATAGGCATTATTATGAATAGCCATCAACTAGAAGCCAAGCTTCTGAGGAAAGGCGCTAGACGCGCAAGGAAAATCGTAATCCATATATAAACGTGGCGTATAAACGGGTCTAGTGACGGCGGCGGCGCTTTTTCGCGATTTCTATGTTGGTCCCATAGTGAAAGTTGTTCAGTTTGATGGTCTGAAGCACCCTTTAATTACGTAACGCATTTCAGTTTACACCCTGTTTAAAACGTAGTAAGATGCCTACGTGCACCGATATAGTCGGTTATTAGGTGAAACCAAAACTATCGTAAGTTTGATCCAAGTTGACATTTATTAGAGCCGAAAATATTGCCGAAAATAATACCTATCTACGCCCATATTTTATAGACAACACAAATACCTAAACCCCATTCATTCGACAGCACTTCATTCGTCCTCATCATTCAATACAATAGGTACAAATGGTACAATACAACAAGGCAGTTATTACAACTATCGAGCTTTGTTTCTCCTTAAAAACCTGTTAATTAATTTGTAATAGTATTATATTAAACATTTAGACATGTAAAAATAGTTCAATATACTAAAATGATCATCGCAACAACGTCGAATAGTTTTCGGAGATAACGCATCCTCCTTTCTCATTATATTACACCACCTGTTTCTAACTTTTTTGTGATTTGAGTTACAAAAAAAGGGTTTTTCTGTAGTCTTTATCGTTGTATTAGCACAAAGAAGGACTGTGCAATATCTATACAGTATTTCTTTTTGCATATTTTCTAAAAATACGCGAAAATAATAAGAGAACGCAAAAACACTGCATTACACCATACGGGCGGGCGAGCGATCGGGCGATGTGACGTCACGAGCTAAACGGCCACGACGGATCTCTATTTAAGAACGCGTAACTTTAAAAATCCGTAAAAAATTCTGTTTTTAAGATATCACAAAAATTCTTTTACGAATATTTTTTGGATTTTAAGTTTCATTTTTATAGCTAATAAAATAATTACATGCATCTTCCTCATTAATGTGCCTGTGAGGAAATTTTGTAACGGTCATCGACGGCCAACTGGTCGTGAACGGGTAGTATCTAACAGATATATATTTTTAAACTAGCTGTGCCCGCGACTTCGTACGCGCTGACCACTGAAATAATATGAAGAGAAAGCAATAAAGAATAGGAAATATAAAGAAAGAAAAAGAAAAAAGAATTCGCATAATAATCATCATAAAATTAAAACATAAAGTAGAATCTATCTATACCTGTGATCTATACATTTTTCAACACTACGTCTAAATTGCTTGAATAAGTTACTTACAAATACCTACTTATTTAAAACACATTTAAAATCATAATATAGTCTTTCTGAAGACCTACCAGCATCAGGACTGAGTAATAGGAACCCGAAATGGCAAAGTTTCTTCTTAACCCAACAAAGTCTTTAGATTCATATTTGTGAAAAGAAACAAAGGAAAAACAATGTGTTCAGCTCATTCAGTTTTTGTTTATTTATAAAAAAAAATTAGACCACTTACCAATAACAAGAAAAACCACCAAAACAATCACAATAATTTTCACTGTTCGTTTTTCCAGCCCCATTTTTTTAAACTTTTCACACAACTTTTCCCGCTTTCCGCAAGACGAGATACGTATCGAAGCCGAGCACCGACTACGCTACACTATGAGCGAATATAACACGGAACCCAACCGGGAATAGGGAAGTCACGAGGGAAGATAACGAGATTTATTCTTTAGCCTCGTTACATTGCTGCTTTTATTTTATTTTTAATATTACAGGGCGTAATTAAAATGAGTCAGTCAAAGCCAATGACTAAAAATGGCGCCTTTTTTTCTTTTCGCCTCTTTTTTTAGGGCGGCCATCAATCAAATTTGATTATTTATAGTTCAGAATAAAGTTACAAACAAAACTTTATGACAACTATATCTCTACACTCAGTCCGGCCGGACGGAGATATAATGATTATAATGGCCTCGATTCGGACTGTGCCACGACTTAACTAAATTTATTCCTGTCACTTTCTAAAATAAGATTAAGAAAAGAGACAGAAAACCAACAGCTGACTAGTGCTGTCAAAGTGACGTTACACGCCCAAAAACGCTTTAAATAAGATGGCGTACATTATGATGGCATCTTATTTTGAGCGTGTAACGTCACTTTGACAGCACTAAAGTCAGCTGTTGGTTTTCTGTCTCTTTTCTTAATCTTATTTTAGAAAGTGACAGCAATAAATTTAGTTAAGTTAAGTCGTGTCACAGTCCGAATCGGTACCATTGTCCAATTCAAGCCTTTATATCTCCGTTCAGACTGACTTTAGGGGGATTAGACGACTCGCTTGGTGTAATGGTTACCACGCCTCTCTGCCAAACCAGGGTTCAGGGTTCGAATCCCGGTTCGGTCATGGATGTTTATATGTTTGTGCCGTTGTTGTATGGTTTCCATAATAAACAGCCTATAGTGCTTGCTTGGGATCATTACAATGTATGTGCCTGTGAGCGTTATTTATTTATTTATATACTTACATGTAGTAACAAGTTTAAATGTTTATTTACAATATTTACAGTGTAGGTACATTAACAATAATCTTAACAATAGCCTAGCCTAGTCAAACTGAGAAAAAAACTTAAAAAAAGTTTTGTTTGTTTCTTTATTCTGAACTAAAATATTCAAGTTTTATTGATGGCCGCGCTAAAAACAACGTCGAAAAATAAGGCTCCAACCTTCCATACAAAACCCGCATTGTCTTTTTCAGGTGTGGTTCTCCATCCAGTGATGGTAGACCATCAAACTGAACAACTTTTTAAATAGGAGCAAAAAAACCGAAAAAAAAAACATCTGCTGTTCATGTAGGTACTAAACTGGCTAATCGTAATCGACTGTCTGTCTGCCCGATTAAAATGTATACTCGTTTTGCCCCGTAGCGTTTCCCATCTTACCCCGGTTAAGGGGCAAGACGGGAAATTTGCCGAGTTTACATTAACCAGTAATTTCCAGAAAAGTTCTGTGATTATGCATGCTACAACGTTTAATTATAAGAGACAAATATAAGTGTTATTTATTTTGTTAAAGAATTTAATTAAAGAGTTTAATTTTCTTTTCACACCACCCGCTCGAAAATGGAACATTATATGTCATGTAACTCGAACCTAAAGCAAGTCATTATAGCCAAAGAGAATATAATCACTACGTTTATTATAGCCCTGGGCCTAGCCGGGCAATAATATTGTACTGAATTTCATTATAACCCGCTGGTCAATAATGAGATTTGAATATGGAACCGCATCCACAGATTATTTAATAGTTACTACGACCCTTACTTAAAATTCGTATGAAAACTTATCATGGAGACAGGCACCAAAAAGAACTTAATTCGAAATTTTAACTGGCCACCACGAGTATTGAACACAAAAAAAGAAAAAAAGGCGCGAATACTGCATATCTCTGTACCTATTGCTACGAACAAAGTAATAATAAAATATTACATTGTCTTTCCACAACTGGAGTGCGATTTTTGAATCTCATTCGCTGAGTTCAGCAGTTGAAAATGTCAAAATTACTATGGAGATACGCATCTTTCTACTGCTGATTTGACGTTCAAAATCTACTTTCAATTTTAATTTAATAAAATAGTGTTTTCTAAATACTATACTATTGAACTCTTATACTTTGTTATAAACTCTAATAAAATAATTGGTTTCTAACCATAGATAATTTACACGCTCCCCTGGGTTTCTAACAGTATTGCTTTTTATTTTCTCGCGGAGGGTGTGAAAAGTAGAGTATGGTCCTCGGGGATAAACGTGTTTTCATCTTGGGCGAGCTTGAACCCCTCGCTTCACTCAGGATTCTAGTCTTAACTCCCTCGCTTCGCTCGGGAGTTAACTCTAAACACCCTCGCTACGCTCGGGAGTTAACCCTAGAATCCCTCGTTACGCTCGGGATTCAATATCGCGCTCGTGATGAAAGACACTGCTTTATCCCCTTGGTACATAATCTACTATTGTATAACGAGTTTTGTCTTAGCTATCTCATCTTTTCCCGGTCTCCCCTAATGGTTATATTCGATAAAATCCCAAGACCTATGTTTCACCACTTCTATATAAGTTCTCGCTATCTCACAGATCGTTTGGCATATTTCGTATGAAGGATATGTCAAACAATCTGTCAGATAAGCTATTAAGGACTTATCCAGGTACCTAATGGTGAAACAGGCCCTTACTCTCTCTTTTTATATTTTTAAGAGAGTTTTTTACACTTGGTCCTAGTGTAAAGTATTAAAAAATACTTATCATGAAATTAAAGTTCGCTGATTATAACAATAATAATATATTATTACAATTTTATTACTGAAGCCGAGCGCAAACCCATTATGAATAATAATAAAAAAAAACTTCCAAAGAGTTTCTGAATCATTTCCGAAAACTACCAGACATGAAGCTGGCATAGACTACCAGCACACCGCAAAAATAAAAAGATAACTTCAAAATTCGAACGTCGAGCAGCAATGTACGCTTCCACTCTGCACTCCTGCAGTTTCACCCCCATGTATTTCAGACGGCGACGGTCGACTTGGCGCCAACGCAGGCCGACTGTTTGGCGCCAACAGACTCCGCAGTAACTGTAACATTTGCAAATCGGGTAACTACCCTCTATGTAGGACAGGACAACTGTAACTTAGGGGATGACATGAGCTGCCTATCTTGAAAGTAGTAGAGCCAGTCTGAGAAAATATATTCCTCTACTGTACTTTCTAGTACTTGTACCTAGCTAAAATTGTTTATCGTAATCATTGGAAAATGTTACACGATCGCTAAAGCCCTCATTATACTCCTACAAACTCTTTTATATAAGACATAATTTTGATCCAGTTGTTGTGTGTGTAGGTAAGGTACGTGTTTACGCGTTCCTAGGTTTTAATTCGGCCTTAATAATATTTTTATTTTACTATGGGAGTCTTCATAAATATGATCTTGTTTGTCAAGTAAAGAAATTCAACGTTGTTTTTTACATCATAATAAATATAAAACAATTTTGTCCTGTCGTACAAACGAATTATTCAATTACCATATTGATTGCCCACAACGAAACAAGATTTACATTCCTGAAACAAAAATGTTGATAAAGCAAATTAGAGACACTGTACCAAGTCCATACCTGTGTTGTTGATGTCACTTTACTGTTATTTACTCTATCTGTAGGTGTGTACCGCTGAAAGGGGGTTATAGGGGGAAGCATTAGGTAAGCAGTCTATTTTTAAAGGCCTTTGCCGTTATTATAAAACAAAATGTGGGTTTGTTTGTATCATCAACTAATGATCGTAATATCTTTCGGAGGAATCTTTGCTACAGCTATGGGTAGGTTGGGGCTAAAAAAAAATACAATAGCTCATGTAATTTATAATTAGAGATTTTATCTAGATACATTCCATACATAAACTCATGTCTATAATCCCGAACGCGGTGGTCAGTACCTTTACCATGAGTTTACAGTGAGTGAACTCGTTAGCGAGGCCAAATCAGATTTCTATGGCAAATTGAACAGCGCCTCCTAGCTGTCACTGATAGAACTAAAATCGGTAGTATGAGTCAACACGTAAAAAACGTATCGAAATCTTATCGCTAGCGAATGGCTAGCGATTAACGTTTTGCGGCAATTACTATAGAAATTCGGTACCATGAGTTATGAATTTGACATACGTTCTCGAGAAATACCGTCACGATAGTGGTGAAGTCATTCACTATCATATTCAAGCGTGAATGCGTAGTGAAAGGATTTCTATTTACAATTTGTTTATTCATTTAGAGTATTCTTCGTTAAAATAATGTCGGTCTTTCATGTGGTCCGTCAGTGGGCATGCTAAGGTCGCCATTTCTATTAAAAAACAACAACAACTCTAAGGAAAGATCACTCTTAACTGCATTCCTCCACTACTCCACCTAACCACTTGAAACGAAATATTTCTCCAAAAAAACTGGCTTACAATCGTTCAAAGTCAAAGAGCACCTCTCAATTTGACAAATTGTTTAAAGTACAATTTAGTTATAATATTTACAACGAAATAAATTTTAGTTGTAGCAGTGCTCACAATTACTTACTAAACCATCACTTCCACTTCTACTAACTATACTTACATTTATTTAATTTATAACACTGTATGCAGGGTCCTTCTTAATATGCTGACACTTTTTTAAGGTGATGATCAGACCATCAAACTGAACAACTTTCGCTATGACACCAAAATCGAAATAGCAAAAAAAAACAGCTGTCCCATACATTTTGCTCGAGTAGGTTTGCAGTTTTGTATGGATGAATTGTCATTTTATTTTATTGGCGTTAAATGCGTTGAAACTCTTTAAAACCGATATCAATTTAAGGATTAAAATTTAACCTAGTAACAAACACAACACAGCACAAAGCACGTCTTACATTGACAAAATATAACTTTGAATCTAATAGGTAACCAATATAAATTAAAAAATCACTATGCGACGAACTCTATGAAGGTGCTCTATGACGCTTTTAATTGACAGGGTTATTTCAAAGTTTTAAGTGCTTCTACGATATTAGGCTAGGATGCAAAAAAAATTGGGAGTAGCTATCTTACTCTGTCTTTTGAGTATATTTAGAAAGAGGCAGCTTCATTAGTTGTGAAGTTAGACACCACTACGTGTATACCAACTTGACGACTCGGAAACTCGCTACAAAACATAAACAATCGAGCTAACACTAGCGAGTATAGAAAATGTTTATGTGACTCATGGTGCCAGTTTAATCGAATACCATGCGAAGCTCGTTTGTACGCTATCGACTCTGGTAATGTAATGTTATTTTTCGATAGCAACTCATGGTAGATGTACAGAAGCTTTGCTACAACTATCAACTATTTATTATAAAGGTATGCAGTAACAATGCTCACTTTTAGCATATTGACAGCTTCAGACTGGAATGGCATGTCAAGTTTTATCTCTGATATTAAAAATGCTTTGGGATACCACAAATCGATATAAAACGAACAAAATCCAAGTTATCCTTTCATCTGAGTAACTTTTTATTTTAGTCTGTAGGCCCAACCAGAGGTTTGTTAGCCATTTTAGAGAGGCCAAATCTATGTTGGCTCGCAGGTACCTACTAGTTATAAAAGTACAACAGAATCTCTTAAGAATTAATATACTCGCTCATTATTCCAAATGGAGAGAGCAGGTGAAAACCAGAGCATACCGAAATCTAAGCCATATTCGGCCTAATTTTTACTCCGAGAAACGGATTGGTAGATAATGCGTAGGTATGAACATCTCAGTTTTAATACACCTACTATCTTCATTTGAATAACAAATTGAGTGATTTAATCCTTTAATTTAAGCAACCCCTTTGTTAGTGAAGGACAAACTAACATAAAACCTGACACCCCATAGACATAACGAGCGGGTCGATGACATGATTGCATTAAATCCGCTTGGAACTTGAGACTGCGGGGGGTGATCTGTAATCACGCGTCATCGCGTGCGCCATGGGGAACACAGATAAACTTTATTTACAAATAAATTATACCTACGTTGCTGGATGGAATGGAGTAAGAGTAAGGTAAGGTAGTACTGTATTAGTTCGGGGGAAGGCTATTGAAATAAAAGACGTAATAAAGGTAAATAGGTAGAGGTACCTTCACATCAGTGCAACCATTTACCGTAGTAGGTACTTCCTATTTCTACTATACTACTATAATTAAGTTTTAAACTTATTACACTTTGTTTCTCCTAACTCCTTGTGTATCATGGACATGGATCAATGAGATCAATATAATCAATATTACAAACTTTTGTTACTTTAATAAGCTGGAGACTTACAATTCTCAGACTTATCTTCTGGTTTACTTACGTTAGGCTCCAGTCTCCCTCAAATTGTTGTTTATATAAAAATGTGTGTAATTATTTTATTTATTTATTTACTGTTATTCCATTTACTGATTGCAACAGTGGACATTGTGTTCGCTCATATTTTTAAGCATCCGATCCGATATGTAACCTACCGATTTTATGAATTTTTGGACATGCACGTTTTCTCGCGATGTTTTCTTTCATCGCTGAGCTAAATGATTATAGAAATAGTAACTAAGTATGTTAAAACTTAATGGTACCGCCGAACAGCCAAGTTTAAAAAAAAACCCCTGCTTACAAGCCAGGAATTTGAGCTACCCACTGACCGCTTCGTGATTGGGTTACAAAGCTCTCTTCCATTATTATATCATGTTTATGTAATCACCTACCTATAAACCGATAACCGGATTTGTATGTTTCGCACACAAATAGTATCTTTACTAAAAATAGCGAATTATTTTCATAGTCCCCAAGGTGCAGGACAAAGAACTGTAAGTAGGTTAGTGGTAGGAGTCCAGACGCGATGGCGCAGAGGGGCGACTCGTCGGCGCCAAGGGGAAGGGAACGAAATGTCGCGAAATATTGCAATTTTCCCGAATGATGAATTCGAATTTGGAATTTGAGTTGAATCCGTACATGTATTTATTAACCAATGTGAATGTGGCACTCATAGATAAGCTACGTGGCACTACTCCTCAGACTTTGCCTCAGACTATGGCCCATCTCATATTTGCCGCATAGAAATATTAATTTACTATTGGATATCTATGATTTGCCCTTCGTGCCCACAAACACAAACTTGCACTGAAAAAACTGCGAGCCAACTATGAAGTATTTTCTCTTAATTAGCACCAAAATAATTGAAATGAGCGTTGCGAGCCTATTGTTTACTAAAAACAAAAGATGGTAGTTGTAACAGTAAGCCGAATTCCTTTAACAAAGTTCACTTACACTCAGTTGCAGAAACGCTCATTAAAGTTAATCCTCCATTAAATCTCTTGCTGTCACTTTTTGTCTTGTCAGAGAAGTCATGATGTTGACAGGCTCATATGGATTCATGATATATGATTATCATAAACAAGATCTTGGTTGAAGTAAAAACTTTTCTTTTTCAGTGTGTATGCGAATGGAGCTTACGCAGCCGGTTAGTGCTATCCGTGTGTCAAAATACTGGTCAGGAAAAATAAATAAAACCGGTCAAGTGTGAGTCGGGCTACTCACACACCGACGCCGACGGTTCCGTTCCGTGCCACACCACCACAAACACAACATTAGTAACTTAGAAAAAAAACTTTTTTTGTCCGGGACCTTTAGCGCAAGACCGACTCACACTTGATCGGTTTTTAGTATTTGTGGTTATTCTGTAGAGTTTGCTCTATAATCACATTAAGTTTGACGCTTGTATGTATTACCGTTTTTACGATAGAGCGTGAAGAAAAAACGTTGATAAAAACTAGTTTCTTGTTGAGAACCCCCTTAATTTTAAATTTTTTGACATTTTTATTATTTGTTGACAAATCCGCCGTAATAACGCATAATTTGAGAAAATGTCAACTATCTAGCTATTACGGTTCAAAAGTTACAGCCCTAAATAGGTAGGACAGACGAACGGACGGACGGACAGACAGACAGACGGACAGACGGACGGACGGACGGACGGACGGACGGACGGACAACGTAGGCTTAGTAATAGGGTCCCGTTTTCACCCTTTGGGTACGGAACCCTAAAAACTAACTAGGTTGTAGTTACGGGTAGTAGGGGCTTGCAAACATAAATCTGTCTTACACAGACTTGCCGCACTCGACTCGATTGAACGCAGAGCCAGGAGGCTCATTGGCGACAGTAAGCTGGTGGAGACCAAGCTCCATAGCCTAGCCCACCGCCGCGGAGTGGCCTGCTTGTCGGTCTTCTACAGATTGTACTTCGGTGAGTGTGCCCAAGAGCTACTTGAGCTCATCCCGCCTTCCCCTTTCTACTATCGGACTTCCAGACGCACCGCGGGATATCACCCCTTCTTGGTTGACATCCCACATATCCGCACTAAGCGCCTTTCTGAATCTTTTATAATGCGCACAGCCAGGGAGTGGAATGCCTTGCCTGCGTCAGTATTTCCGAGCGCTTACAACCCGAATTCCTTTAAAGTACAGAAGTACACAAGAGTGAATAGGCATCTTCTGGGTAAGCTCGCTACATCTTCGACCCCATCTTCGTCCTGAAGACAGGATTGAGGTCAAGAGCAAACCCATCATTAATAATAAAAAATAATAAAAAAACAGTCTAATTTCTCCAATTTCTCTAAATCAAAACGAATTCTTAGCTAAAAAGCAGTAAGCGCATCGCATACTGGCCCTGTAATAGATTCGGAATTGGAACGAAAACGTTCACGCAATTGCGAAGTTCGAATGTGCGGGTAGAGGCCCCGAGCAGTAACAAATCTTCGAGCATTTTTTATTGATTAACCAAATTATTGATAATGAAATGGAAATGAACTGAATCACAACTGTATTGGCAGCCAAACGTCTAAGGGTCGAATCTTCTTTTTTAATGAAAATGAGATGCATAAGTTGAATGACAACCCTATAAGGCACGGGTCATGCGCAGTCCCGATCGATAACACTAACTCAGAGATCATCACTGCGTGTAAAGTATATATAAGCTTGCCGAACTGCCGAACGTTCAATAGCTCATCCGAAAGCACTAAGGACAAGGAATAATCCATTGAAGTAATTAAAGTCTACAAAATGAACAAGACTCTGCTCATCGTGTTCCTCACTCTTATATATTCAATGGAATTGATGGCGTTAAGACCTATGAATAGAAGAACCTATAAAACCGTTTATATAACTCAAGAACGAAGCTGGTACGAACACTGCGACCTTGTTTGTCAGGAGTTAAATGAATTACCGCGCTACTCAAACTGTGTAGACACCCAACAGGGTGGCGTATTGGAACTGAGATGCTACTGCCGCTGCCGTGAAGAACAACAGAACAGGGTAGCGTAATGGAACTGAGATGCTACTGCCGCTGCCGTGAAGAACAACATCTATGTTATGTGCCCCCTTTGTGCCTGCTGACCCCGTCACCATTATTCACAATTTTCAACACATCGACTGCGTCGGCCACCGTCAGGACATCTAGGGTTGCCAACTTTTCTTAGACGTAGTATTTTCGAGCCCAATGCTCATAAAAATGTAGTAGATTTATTAAAAATATATTATTTTTTAAAAGATTATTGATGTTTGTTGCTACCGCAGAGTACCTACTATAATTTGCTACCTACTTCTAGGTTTTAAAAGGGGTTTGATGATTTTTGTTCATACCCTGGCATGCTCATCAGCTGTTTTTAAGATATTACGGTGCGCAGTCAAATTTTGTATAGGTTTGGTTTGGCTGTAGATAGTAAAATCTTCGAACCCCTTAAGTTTTTATTCTTAAGAGGGTACCGAGCCTACTGTGCGGCCGTCACTCGTATTTTTTTATTTCTAAACAATTGAACAATATTTATCAATTTTCACAAAACAAGAATGATGTCACATTGCAGTTATGATTGGTCTTCAATTTATCGAAACATTACAGATTGTTATGTTTAATGCTTGTTAGTTATTATCGTTCAAATTTCCAAAGTGGCCACTTTCGGCGGTTTTAACGATTATTAATACTGAACTACTAAACATTATAAAAACAATTCCGCAGTGAAGTGACCCGATAAATTGAAAATCAGCAATGACTACAACGTGAAATTCTTGTTTTTTGGAAATGTTGTTGGATTGTTTAGAAAAAAAAAATTGAGGGCAGCACAATAGGCTCGGTTCCCCCTTAAGGACCGATTCTAAAAATGTTTAAGGTCATCACAGACGGCCGCGGCCGTCTGTGATGACCTATAATAAACACTGCAGAACAGCGCAGTATAGCGCTATAGAGCACGATGGAGTACGGTATAGCGCGGCTTATAGAATGTTTCGTGAGTTAGAAGAGTCCAACCTCGGCAGTATTGCGCTTTACCGCACCACCGCACTCTATAGCGCAGTATAGCGCTATACTGCGCTGCGCTATATATCATAGCGGGCGTCTGTTACGACCTTAAGTACGATAAATTACGATACAGCAGGCATGGCAGTCAAAGGTGTGCAAAATAAAGAAAGAAAGAAAGAAAGAGAAATATTTACTTGGTTCTCCAACACACGAAATATAGTGAATATAATAATGAAGATGCGTGTCATTCAGTTCAAGTTCAGTGGTAAACTTTCTATAAGGCACCTACAGTAGCACATAAAACGGAAGTCGACAGCATGCTTGGTCTCAACACATTCATGGTAGTGCGCGTCATTCATCGCTTCGCAAGCATTCTTACAGGAGTCGAAGCCTTTGAGAAAGTCTTTGTGTTGCTGTATGTCAATATGTACATAGGAATGTCCTGGTATTTTTTGAAACGCCGTAACTTCCGTAGAATATGATATAAGAGTCGTTGCTGACAACACGATGAGCAGAATCTTGTTCATTTTGTCCAATTCAATCACTTTAACCTCACTTGTTAGGTATTATTCTTGCTTGTCCTTACTGCTTGCGCTTGTGAACTCAATTGAGCATTTGGCAGCTCGGCATGGTTTTATACCCACTTACACGCAGATAGAGATGAACCGAGTCTTATCAATCGATACCTACTTAACCTGAGAATGACCCGTAAATACGGCCTGAAAGGGTTGTCACAACTTTTGATGCGTTTAGTTCAACCAAGATCTTGTTTATGATAATCATACATCATGAATGAGCCTGTCAACATAATCAGACATCATGACTTCTCTGATTAAGATAACTTTGTTAAACGAATTCGGCTTGTTGTTACAACTACCATCTTTTGTTTTTAGTTAACAATAATAACGTCATTTCAATTATTTTGGTGCTAATTAAGAGAAAATACTTCTTAGTTGGCTCGCATTTTTTTCAGTGTAGTTATTTTCTAATGGAATATGAATCATCGTAATCGAAAACTGTTCACTAATAACATTATACTTACAATAATCTTAGGATCACAAATATAATCCTGCCAAAGGAAATCTCTGGTTCATCAAAAGCTGTATTTTGCCTTTTTTTTACCGCTGCAGCGACTATTACTGCTTGCTTACTTCCAAATATGATACACTAAACTATCGTGTAAATCGGATTCTAGTTAGGTACATACCTAGCGTGGCGGTAAAAAAAATGCAATATAGTTTGTATCTTCATTTAAATTCACATACTTACTTACTATTAATGCAACAATAAATAGCTCTAGCGTAATTTATCTTATGGATGTACACACGGCGACAAATCAACCTACCCATAGTTCGACCTTATGTCCATGAACATAGAGTTCAACTATGGGTAGGTTGATCTGTAGCCGTGTGTACGACAAATTACGACAAAAAGGTGTGAAAAATAAATAAAGAAAGAAAGAAAAATGTTTATTTGGATCTCCTAACACAAAAAAAAATTGTTAATATTATAACGACAGTGCGGTTCAATGGTATACTTCGATAAGGCACCTACAGTAGCACATCATACTGAAGGCGCCAGCATACTTGGTGTCAAAACATTCATGGTAATGCAAATCATCCAACGCTTCACAAGTATCCTTACAGGAGCCGAAGATTTCGAAAAAGCCTCTCTCTTGCTGTATGTTAACGTGGTCATAGGAATGTCCTGGTATTGTTCGAAACGCCGTAACTTCCACAGAATATAATACAAGAGTCATTGCTGAGAACACGATGAGCAGAATCTTGTTCATTTTGTCCAATTCAATCACTTCAACCACCCTCGTTACGTATTATATTGCTTGTCTTTACTGCTTGCGCTTGTGCACTCAATTGAGCATTTGGCGGTTCGGCATGTTTTTATATACCTACTTCTACTTATACGCAGATAGAGATGATCCGAGTCTTATCAATCGGTACCTACTTAACCTGAGAATGACCCGTAAACACGTCCTGAAAGGGTTGTCACACAACTTTTGATGCGTCTAGTTATTTCAATATGAATCATCATACTAGAAAACTTGACTACATGGTGAAATTGATATCATTAGCATCCTTTTAAACTAAGAGTCTATCAATTTCACCCTGTAGTTGCCCATTTACAATAACTATAAAATGAAAAAATAAGAATGTGGTGAGTTTAAAATGAACTTGGACGATTTATAATTTATTGGAGATTTTACTATAATATTATTATTAACTAGTACGAGATAAATCCTGGAGCGTGCTAAGTGAGCCCGAGATTTTACAGAATATTATAAAGCGAAGCGAGCTCGAAATGAATATTATTTAGGTCGTTGCATACCTGCAACACGATCTGAATCTTGGAGCAAGCGAAGCGAGCTCGAAATTTTTTTCTACAGGCGCGGGCGCCACATTTCTTTTGTTTCACAAGATATATTTTCATAAGATATATATCTGGGAATTGTAATTTCTTTAAAATTCTGGGCATATCTTGGAATTCCCCTCGTTTGATAGCTGTCGTTAGGTATATTATGACATTAGCAAAAAAAGAACTAGGAACAGGAACTAGGAACGAGCGTGAAGAGGTCAACAATCGAAAAGTTAGTCGCGCGTCCAGACACTAGCTAGCTGTGCCGCATGAAAACTCAATGCACGAAACCGATGGTGTTGGTGGTTGGCGAGAGAGAGAAAGAAAGAAACAGACAAAAAACGGAGGAGGTTATCTATTCGACGCGTATATTTGTTTTTTTTTGTTTTATGTATGAACACGCATAACTTTCTACAGAGTAGTCCGATTTTGATAATTCTTTTTTTATTGGAAAGGGTATACTCCCAAGGTGGACCACCTTGGGAGTATACCATTTCAATTCGGTAAAGATCTGATGAAGTACTTCGGAGTTACACAATAGAACTCCTCAAAAGTTGACAGCAAATCATCGGCGATTGAAAAGCTAGCCCCAAAAAAAATACTGCAAGCTCAGTCTCGAATCGTACAGGCTTGACAGCGACTTCGCTAAAACAAATTGATAGCTAACGTAAAATTCATCGGCTGCAATATTATTTTATACTTTTTGAGTTTTGAAGTCGGTTTTTTTTTTTCATTTGAACATTCTGAGGACGTGTCGAAACTTTCTACATAATTGATGCGTCTATTTACCTATTATTACCGTCGCAATCAATAAAAGACGGTGCACATTTGGTTGGCCCTTCCAAAATAATGCGTTACAAATAAATAACAATGACCTGGGAGTCTTTGGACCCAAAAATCTCGATTTGTTGTGTTATAATTTGTGTCCCTCTTATGCTATATTCTTAAAGCTTGTATTTTTATTTTAATATTTCGATATTGGTTTCAACAAAATCACAAAAAAAATTGCGCCACCAAAACTTACCAAAAAACACAGTTGTTGAGAATCACTGATTTTAATACCACCAAAAGTTTGACCATCCCTTCTTCAGTAGGTATAAAATCAATCAATCAGTTTATCAATCAAAATGGTCTCTACCGTTTCCTGTCATCCGGACGTCCAATGTCATTAAAGGTTATCGTATGTAGATTCCCAGTTGATTCTTCGAACTTGATTACCTAAGTGTTACAATAACAATAACAGCTAAGTTTCCGAGAAAGGTGTGTGATAGTTCCCTAATACAAGGTGTTTATTTTGTAGTTTGGCAAAACTTAAGAGGGATGGACAAGATTAGTTAGATCAAGATTAGTTTCAAATTGAGCAACTTTTAAAATAGAGCTAAATCCTTATCACGAAAAAAAAAAGCACTAAGTAGATCTATAGTTTTATACCTCACCTACACAACTCAGATGTATATGAAAAAGATTTTTTTCGCGATTACGAAGTTGGCTCCGTACTAGTGAAAGTTATTCAGTTTAATGGTCTAGTCCACCCTCGAAAACTTAGCTATTATTAAGTGTGTTACGAAGGGTGTAAACGTTCGTATGCTTTACGGTAGGTAGGTATGTAAAGCATACGAACGTTTACTTAAAAGGCTGCTTCAGACCATCAAACTGAACAACTTTCACTATTGGACCAACATTGAAACAGGGAAAAAAACAGCCTGTTCCATACACTACAGTAACTACATATTGACATTTTGTATGTAGCAAAACGAATTATATAACACATTTATGTTTACACCTTGTATGATGTTGTGATCTTATCCAGAACTCATTGCGATAAGGTCTAGAACGATTTAATTCTAGGAGATTCTATCTATTAGATATTAATTTATTCCATAATAGGCCTTATCATTTTCTTCTTAATCGCATCTGCTATCGTAGTATGGCAGCTTTCTATCTGCGCACGAACGAACGAGATAAAAGGCGTGATAGCTGTATCACGCAACATCCTATGGTTTTTGGTTTTCAGCGCAAACTATTATCATAAATTACGTACCTACGTGTATGGATGTACGTGTACGTGGCTTATGGACGTTGAACACGTGAGAGATGTATGTCAGAATTACAGAACAGCGGTCAGAATCGTAGCCTGGCGATGCATTTCCCTAAGGAACATAGGTCGAAGAACGAAAAAATATTTTTGGACCTCCCATAGAAAATCGATAGGCTGATCTGCAATTTTGTATATGGGAGCTCCAAAAAATGTTGTTGTTTTTCGACCCATGTTCCTTAAGAAAAGATGTTTAGTTTTTTAGTGTATAACTACTGCAGTCGTGATAAACACCAGAATAGGATGGAAGCATCTTACATTCATTCCTCACTCAATAAAATCCATAATAAGTATCATTCATTCGGTCCAACGACGTTTCTTTACTTTATTGGTACGGCATTCTTTTAACACAATGTATACTTTATACTTTAAGAATAGTGAATGATTTGTTCTTTTGGCTACAATTCATACTTACTCCTCTTACTGCATTTTTTATCAAAGGTCCATGGTAATGATGATACAAGTATTCATACTGGTTCTCAGCGTACGAATTTGATTTAATTGCCGATTCAACCAAGATTAATGCAAATCGGTGAAAACTTACTCATTTATAGTATTTTGCTAGTAGCTCGAGCATATCTCAGTGTTTCAGAAAAGAAAGAATCTAAAAGCAATTATGATAACACTGGTTTTTGTACAGGAAAACACTGCAAAAAACTCTAAGCCCTTTAGACGTCGTAACTAGACACCCAAAAGTACATAGTACTACCACAGGTACTACCTACCTACCTTACGTAGTAGTAGGACTCTACCTAGTTTTGTAACTACCTAGTAGGATCAAAACTGGTTCATGAAACACCTGTATTATTTTTTGATAAGTAACCTTCATCACCTCACGTCTTCGAACAATTTCCCGTCATTAAACATCTAATTAATGCAGTTGAGTGTTGACTGATATCTACATAGTTTTTCGTCCATCGGTTAGGTAATTAGTTATATCTATTATGATTACAGGCTGTTGATGGAAGCGTAGTCAGCGTAACCTATAGATAGAGGAAGACCATCAATTTATTAATAATTTATTCTGGTATCGGCATCTGAGACCAAAGTATGTTTTACAAGACTCCACATGACACCTTTTGAACGCCAAAATGGGACCAGGAGAAAGCAACTAGCAGTTTTTTGTCTGACTAATGCGAGGTCTAAGTAATGCTGATCCACAGTGTAAAATCTGGATGATCTCAGGACAGGGCTTGTGATATAATTTACAATAAAGACTTCTGTATGATATTTTTTTAATTGGCTGTCCTTTTTTTCCTCCTTTCGTGTCAGCATGAGCCATATCGCATTACAATTCATCATTATCATCATCATCCTATTATCGTCCACAGCTAAAAAAGGCCTCTCCCAAGGTTCGCTCGGCCTTCCTCATCCAGCCGCAGGGCCGCAGGGCGACCCACACCACGCCTGCCAGTTCACGGTCTCCACTTTAGACCTCTGACTTCCCATCGGTTGTCAGTTCTTTGGCAGATATGACCAGCCTATTGCTTCGGCTTGCTTATTTTTTGAGCTAACCAGCTAGCTTTTTTGTTAACCATTTTAGTTATCTGACTTAATCACCTCATTTCTGATGTGATCTCTCAGAGAAACACCGAGCAAAGCTCGCTAAGCGACTTGGAATAGATGAACTAGTCCTATCGTCAGCATGAAAATATTGCACATTGGCATTCGGAATGTCCTCAGCACAAGAAAACATGATGAGGATTTACCTAGTTAGAGGATAAACGAATTAAAACACAATACAAAACTCAAACTTGGAATCAACTATTGCGTGTTTATTGACAATCCGTCCAGAAAACTTTACATAATAATAAACAATCATCAAACATTATTCATCTCAATTGAAGCGTGAAAAAACTCTGTTGCGCCCTCTGGCGTATTCAAAATTGTATAAACATTTTTGGTGGGCAAGTGACTGTCAGTTGTCGTATAACGCCACTGCGGTCTGACTGGCAGCCAATTGGCGGTCACTTGGCGACCGTGTTGAACAGTTGGCGGGCTGGCGGGCCAGCTTAGCTGCGGTCCACCATCAGCTCGAAGTGGACCGAGCCGCGTCGCTCGTAGCGGTCGTACTGGATGTTCTTCGCCCACGCCTTGCACTCGATGTTGATGAGGACGCCCGCTGTTGGTTTGAGAAAATTAATGTTAATTTCTGTTTCACTAGTTTTCCTCGCTAGTTTTCTATACACACACACACACACACTCACACAAACATATTCTCACGCCGTCGCCTGTCTTCCACTGGGGGAGGCAGAGACAACGGAACGCCAACTGCTACGATCCTATGAGTGACCTCTTTCGCTTCCTCGACATTTACTATTCTCTTCATGCATGCTTGTTGTTGTTGTTTCGGGTACATGTCTGACCTGGCTCTCACGTCACCAATTTTTCAGTGTATGTACAGTACCAAACCAAACATAGTGAAAAACGGACTGGGGAGAGGGGTATGCGCAGTAGCAGTTTCATGTACAAATTTTAACCTCCGCAGCCATAGATTTGCTCATGACGTTTCCCGGCAACTGTACGTCTAGGCAGTCTCCTTCCAACATTTCTACTTACAATTTGCCTTACAAATTGCTCTCGTCAATCTGCTCTCATCCATTCTCTCCTTTTGGCCAAACCATCTCCTCGTAAATCCTGTGTACATACTATTTTTAGGAAGCTCGTTTATCATCCATAATGAAATATCAAAATATGCTCAGCATTGTCAATCCATTCCAATAAAAATTTCCACAATTTAGAACTCAATATTTTTGTACTTACCTACTTAATTAATGTTAGGGCCTAAAATTTAGGCCCAGTCTAAATAAACCCAGATCTTCCAAAAATAAAATTCCCTACTGGCTAAATTAATCAAACCCTACTTACTCCTGGGCTTCTCAAACAGCACAGCCACGAGTGGGCTGAGATATCCCTCTTTGTTGGTGAAGGGAAAGTAGTAGGAGGGGAACCCTCGGCGCGGGATGTACTGCACGGGGCCGATGTTCTCGACGTCAGCTGGGTTCTCACCCTCGCAGGATACCCACACTGTGTTGGCTTCTGGCTTGCCAGCCTGCAAGATCGCACAAGAATTATGGGAAGGGGATTTTAAGTAATTCGTAGAATTTCTTCAGTGGCTGGAATTTGGTGAAACTTAAGTCTTCTCGGATTGTAGATTTTCGTCGTATTCAACTCAACTCTATCCCAGAGAAGTTCCGTCAAAAAAACGATCACAATATAATATCGAAAATCTGAAATCCGAGTAAAGGTAAATTAGAAAATTTTTTATCCCTTTCAAAGTTCGCATTCAGGTTAACACATTAAGTGTTCTAAATCATAGGCAATAGAGTCCACATTCCACAATAAGGATACTTACGACCATATGAATGTGTTGCTTGAGGTCGTCGGGCATGTTGGCGGGCAGGCCCTCACTGTTGTTGAAGGGCTGGGGCTCCCAGTTGAAGATCTGAAGAAGAGTGAAATATTATGATAAGGATACACTTCAGTAGTCTATTGCTGCACAGATTTTTTTTGTTAATTACGGTATTATTATTATTATAATAATAATTACGGTAACTAATCCCCGCCTGTAATAAGTACCCTTCAGCGAAAGTAAAACATAATTTCAATCAAACAAAATAACGAGAACTGAAAAAACCGCACTCTGAAAGAACAGCTCACCTTGTTCAGCGTGAGGAAGACGCAAGGCCCGCCCTCTTCGTAGTTGTACTGGTTAGCAGGGGTGCAGGGGTGGAAGTCGTCGACGGGCACGTCGCAAACCTGCATCTCGCCAAGGTTTGTGGTCCTCGGGGAGCAGGCGACTCGGTTCTCAGCGCCAGTTGCCTCGCCACTTCCACTGCCCTTCTTGCGGTACTCTGGAAGGGAATAATTAATGAACTATATGTGAATCAGGCCAACTGCTATAGAGTTATGGACTCATCTTCATCAGCCTATATACATCCCATTTGCAGGGAACGGCCTACCCTTAGGAAGGGGTTCACCACGCGTTCCCAATGCGGAATGGTAGTCTTCAAATACGCATCAGAAATTCTTCTTCAGTGGATGTAGGTTTCCTTAAGATGTTTTCCTTCACCTTTTGAGAATTATGGATTATGAAAGTGTAATTTTTATGTTGGGTGGTGGTTTCGTTTTTATTTGTTTTCTATATTTATTTTTTTTACATATTATATTGCAACTAATAATCAGCCTATTTAAGTCAGACACCGAGGTAAATCAGGAATAAGTGCTAGATAGAGCGGGTCATATTCCATCACGCAGATCCAGTGAAGATAGAGGTAGGTGCAGCACGTCAACAGTTTAGTGGTCATCTTCCTTTCAGATAATTTTAAAGTTACATCACTGCTCACGTCTCTTCCATACCTGGATGGCACTCAAAAACGTTCACTCATCCAAAGATGTGCAGCAATCGATGTCGCCTAATTATGTATGATACTTACGTTCAAGGAATTCATCAATGACCTTGGTCCACTTGAGCACGGAGCCCTTGTCGTTCGCCCTATAGTGGATGAGGGTGCTCTCCACGTTGGCAGTGTCAGGCAGTGGCCTGAAACTCATACCTGAGCAAATGATAGAATGATTTAATTCGTTTGTTTTTAAAAGTAAATTATTTCGAAAACAATGTACAATGTTTTGGCGATTTCGATGCAGCTTAGCTGTTATCATTCATATATGAATATCTGACACGTAGCGTAACATCTAACTTAAAATCTGGTATATAATTTATGCGGACGGAGTCGCGGGTAAAAGCTCGTATATTATAACGACGGTGCGTGCCGTTCAATGGTATATTTCAATAAGGCACCTACACATTAAAACTGGGGGCTGGCAAGCCAGCAACACTTTGACCCAGTGGGATCTTTTGTGTGCCAGCATGCTTGGTGTCAAATATTCAATCATTCAATGCTTCAGAAGTATCCTTACAGGAGCCGAAGATTTCGAAAAAGCCTCTCTCTTGCTGTATGTTAACGTAGTCATAGGAATGTCCTGATACCTATCGTATGAAACGTCGTAACTTCCACAGAATATACAAGAGTCATTGCTGAGAACACGATGAGCAGAATCTTGTTCATTTTGTCCAATTCAATCACTTCAACCTCACTTGTTAGGTAACTATTACTCTTGCTTGTCCTTACTGCTTGCGCTTGTGAACTTAATTGAGCATTTGGCAGCTCGGCGCGCGGCGGCGTGTTTATAAACTTACACGCAGATAGAGATGACCCGCCGAGTCTTATCAATCGGTATCGAATGGCCCGTAAACAGGCACGTATCCAGGGGGGGATAGGTGGGATTTATCCCCCCCCCCCCTCCCCCCGAAATCAGAATATTTGTAATACGTGCTTGTGCCTGAGTTCGTGGTCTCCACTCTAGACCTCTGACTTCCCATCGGTTGTCAGTTCTTCGGCAGATATGACCAGCCCATTGCCGCTTCGGCTTGCTAACTTTCTGAGCTATTGGCCTCGATTCGGAGTGTACTACGACTTAACTAAACTAATTTTATTCCTGTCACTTTCTAAAATAAGATTAAGAAAAGAGACAGAAAACCAACAGCTGACTTTAGTCCTGTCAAAGTGACGTTAAACGCCCAAAAACGACTTAAATAAGATGGCGTACATTATGATGGCAACTAATTTTGCGCATTTAACGTCACTTTGACAGCACTAAAGTCAGCTGTTGGTTTTCTGTCCCTTTTCTTAATCTTATTTTAGAAAGTGACAGGAATACATTTAGTTTAGTTTAGTCGTGGTACACTCCGAATCGAGGCCATTGTTAACCATTTTAGTTCTCTAGCGTATCGTAGTATCACCTCATTTCTAATGTGATCTCAGAGAAATAACGAGCATAGCTCGCTAAGCGACTTTGAAATTTTGTTTTATATTTTTGGTGTGAATTAAATTGTATAAAATTCTTTCTTCTGATTAAACCGGGTTCCCAGTAAGATTTGTTTGAATGGGAATTATTCCCGAATACCTGAGTGGTCCTGGATGTAGCTGCATTATATAACAATTGGTTATTGGGATGTCCTTAGCACAAGAAAATATGATGAGGATTTAGTTAGAGGATAAACGAATTAAAACACAATACAAAACTCAAACTTGGAATCAACTATTGCGTGTTTATTGACAATCCGTCCAGAAAACTTTACATAATAATAAACAATCATCAAACATTATTCATCTCAATTGAAGCGTGAAAAAAACTCTGTTGCGCCCTCTGGCGTATTCTAAAACGAATATAAATAAATCGCCGTCTATATGACTATTGCTAAAATGGCGCTCCTGACCAGTTCTGGCAGTCCGGCGACTGGCGTGACGACCATGACCTTCGGAACCCGAGCAGCCAACTGGCGGCATCAAAGCGTCCTCGACTGCCAACTGGTCGCCGCACAGCGTCAAGCGACCCGATGAGCTTAAACTATTGGCAGTTATAAAGCTATCCGGCGGCCAGTTGGCAGCCTGGCTTAACACAAGCTAGGATTGCCAATTGGCGTCCTTGACGACATGTAATCTATTAATCACAAATTAACTACTTAAACATTTTTGGTGGGCAAGTGACTGTCAGTTGTCGTATAACGCCACTGCGGTCTGACTGGCAGCCAATTGGCGGTCACTTGGCGACCGTGTTGAACAGATGGCGGGCTGGCGGGCCAGCTTAGCCGCGGTCCACCATCAGCTCGAAGTGGACCGAGCCGCGTCGCTCGTAGCGGTCGTACTGGATGTTCTTCGCCCACGCCTTGCACTCGATGTTGATGAGGACGCCCGCTGTTGGGTTAAGAAAATTAATGTTAATTTCTGTTTCACTAGTTTTCCTCGATAGTTTTCTATACACAAACATGTTCTCACGCTTACGCTACAATCCTATGAGAGAACTCAGTAGCTTCCTCCACATTTACCTACTATTCTCTTCGTACATGCTCGTCGGTTTCTGGTACATATGTCTGACCTACTTGCTCTCACGTCTCCTTGCAACCTTTCTACTAATCTGCTCTCATCCATTCTCTCCTTAAGGCCAAACCATCTCCTCGTAAATCCTGTGTACATACTATTTTTGGGAAGGAAATTTTTTCATCCATAATAAAATATCCAAATATGCTCAGTATTGTCAATCCATTCGATCAATTTCCATCCAAAATTTCCAATCTAGAGCTCAATGTTTTTGTACTTACTTAATTAATTTTAGGTCTTTAGACTTAGCCCCAGTCTACATAAACCTAGACCTTCCAAGAATAAAGTTCCCTGCTGTCTAAATTAATAAAACCCGACTTACTCCTGGGCTTCTCAAACAGCACAGCGACGAGCGGGCTGAGGTATCCCTCTTTGTTGGTGAAGGGATAGTAGTAGGAGGGGAACCCTCGGCGCGGGATGTACTGCACGGGGCCGATGTTCTCAACGTCAGCTGGGTTCTCACCCTCGCAGGATACCCACACCGTGTTGGCTTCTGGCTTGCCAGCCTGCAAGATCGCACAAGAATTAGGGGAAGGGGATTTTAGGTAATTCGTAGAATTCGCTGGAATTTGGGGAAACTTAAGCCTACTCAGATTTTAGATTTTCATTATGTTTTTACACGTTTTCTTTTACCTATAACTCTATTCCAGAGAAGTTCCGGCAAACACAATATATTGAAAAGTCCGAGTAAGAAGTCAGAGTATGAGTTTTGTGTTATATACATTTATTACAAGCAATAGAGTCCACATTCCACAATAAGGATACTTACGACCATCTTAATGTGTTGCTTGAGGTCTTCGGGCATGTTACCGGGCAGATCCTCAGTGTTGTTGAAGGGCTGGGGCTTCCAGTTGAAGATCTGCAAGAGGAGTGAAATATTATGATAAGGATGCTGCTTTTTCTTCACTTAAGATCTTAGCTAGTTGTCATCGATTACCAAGACTCAAGACTTTTCCAAAACTTTGTAAGAACATTTAAGTAGTCCGATCCCCGATAGGTGAAAGATTGGGAAATGTCCTCAGTTTCCAGTCTTACGGACAGCAAATGGTATTTGGATGCGACATTATTGTCGCTGATTTATATCAGCGCTAAGCTCGTTGAGACCAGCATGTACGAAGCAAGTTCGCAGATTGCCATCTCAGCATTAAAGTTAACCTTATTTGTAAGTAGCATAAGACATTCAGTTCACGTGTCAACACTATATCGGAAACGCGCTCTCATCAGCATACCTAATCATTGTATCATAGCAGTAATAATTATATCAATCAATCAATAAATCAATATTCTCTTCTGAGTTTTGTCATCTTTATCAACATATCAATCTCCAGCACACAAGGTGTACATAACCCGTACACAGCATAATGCAGAGTTTGTAACCCTGTTTGCTGCTCTGCGGCACACACTGGTCATAATTATGTAATTTTTAATTTGTGTATTTTAGTTAGATTTTTCTGTATAATTATAATATTTCAGTGATTTTTTTGTTTATGCTTTCTTTGCATAAACAAAAAAAAATGTCGGCCGACATGTCGCAAATTAGATTTTTCCTGTTATTTTGAAAGGAATACACTACGGTGTATGCTCGGAAAGTCTATTGCTGCATAGACTTTTGTTAATTACGATAACTATAATCCCCGCCTGTCATGATTAGGTGTCCTTTCCTTCATTCGATGGCAGAACGAAGTAACAAATAACGAGAACTGAAAAAGCGCTCTCGTGAAAGAACAGCTCACCTTGTTCAGTTTGAGGAAGACACAAGGCCCACCCTCTTCGTAGTTGTACTGGTTAGCAGGGGTGCAGGGGTGGAAGTCGTCGACGGGCACGTCGCAGACCTGCTTCTCGCCAAGGTTTGTGGTGCTCGGGGAGCAGGCGACCCGGTTCTCAGCGCCAGTTGCCTCGCCGCTTCCACTGCCCTTCTTGCGGTACTCTGCAGGGGAATAGTTGATGAGCTTATGTGAATAAGGCCAACGGATGTAGAGTTATATGGATGATGTATCATCAACCTATATTATACATCCCATCACAGGGAATAGGCCTACTCTCAGGGAGGGTGTAGTTGTATGGGCGTCAGTTCACCACGTGTACCTAATGCGAACTGGTAGGTTTCTTCTAGATGATTCCCTTCACCGTTTTAGAATTATGAATTTTATGGTTTCTAGTGATTTTCACAAGCTGTGAGATTTACTTTTTGCTGTCTTTTTCTGTCAGAAATCTAATGGCAATAATTAATTCGATTTGTTTGTACACACTATATTGCAACTAATTACCAGCCTATTTAAATCAGACACCGAGGTAAATGCCTCTCAGGAATAAGGGCTAGATACAGCGGGTCATTTAGCATCACGCAGGTCCAGTGGAGATAGCGGTGGGTGCAGCAAGTCAACAATTTTATTGCTCATCTTGCTGTCAGAAAATTTCCAAGTTAATTCACTGTTTACGTCTCTTCTTGATTATACTTACGTTCAAGGAATTCATCAATGACCTTGGCCCACTTGAGCACGGAGCCCTTGTCGTTCGCCCTGTAGTAGATGAGGGTGCTCTCCACATTGGCAGAGTCAGGCAGTGGCCTGAAACCCATACCTGTGCAAATGATAGAATGGTTCAATGAGTTTGTTTTTACAAGTGAAGTTATTTCGAAAACAATGTGGATATAGGTAAGTGGTTGGTGATTTCGATGCAGCTTATAGCTCTTATAATTCAGATATTCAGGCCATGAACTTTGACGTGCCTAGTAGAGAACTGATAAAAATACGAACTAGGTAATATATTCTTGGTGGAAAAACTAGAAATTCTTAGGAACGTTGGTCTTTTTGAACCACCTGGGTGTTAGGTATCCCCTTAGTCATTTCAGTCTTAAAATAGGTGAGGTGAATGTTGGTTACGTTCAAAAAAAACTGCACCATTTCTTTCTGATTGAATATCACTGATTTAACCTGGTTCATCCACATGACCACCCAGTATAATAAACCTAATTAGAACTTTTTTGTACAGTGATTTTAAGATACTGCAGTAGCGTTAAGCGTTAACTATTATGTTGATCGACATCGACCTATTTATTCCCATTACTATATTATACTTATATGTACTATCAGTCACACGCGATGTGTCCATTATGGCTTCATTAGGATCCCTAGGCATAGGAACCGATGCACTATAGTCAATTAGTTCACTTAAACAAACGCAACGAACCAATTTCTCATCATATTCCACAATATTGTGGAAGGAGTAAGTCTCTTCAAGATGAAAGGTTCAGAAGGTGGTGTATATGGTGTATGTAGAAAAATTATTTGATCGGCAGCTTAATTGGAAGAAAGCAAGCCCCGAATTGACAGGTAAAGCATTAAAGTCCCATTTAATACTGATAAAGACTATTCAATCTTTAATTAGATTTTTAATGATATCCTTAAGATCCTTTATATCTTTAAAGATATCGTAAAGAATTCATTAAATTTCGGAAAAGGGGTTCTTAAACCCCGAGATCAAAACAGTTCATAAAATGATGCAGTATCTCTTATTACCTGGGTTGTTGCCTATCAGCGAACCTTCTTGCTGCCATTTCGGTGTCTTAGAGTCCAGGGTTTGATAGAAGACCGCCAGCAAGGCTGCGAAGAACCCGATCAGGACGGCGTAGAAGATCAGGTAGAAGAGCAGGATTTTAGCTGTGGACAAAGAAAACTTCGTGTTATTTCATTAGGTAGGTATTTATCATTAACATGTATTGCAGCTCCAACCTATGACTCATCTTTGAACTGCCTTCGTGGTCTAATGGTTAAGAGCATTGGCTCTCGATACGGAGGTCGTGGGTTCGATTCCCACACCTAGTGATATGTCACTTTGTGCGTTTTTCCCCAGTTGGTTAGGACATTGCAGGCTGAATCACCTGATTGTCCGAAAAGAAAAATGATTCCGTGCTGCGAATGGCACGTTAAGCCGTTGGTCCCGGTTACTATCTCTGGTGGTAGTAGTCGTTACATAAAAACCACGTCAGGGGCCGTTAGGCGGTCTGTAAAAACTCTGACACCAGGGCTCTGCCCACACAATAAGAAGAACATTGAATAAAGAAAAGTGATGCCGATGAAGGATGGAACAGACGTACTCCAAATCCGAATATTAGTACGCACGGCGACACATCATGCTTCTTCTTATCGTGTGGGCAGAGCCCTAGCTGGTGTCAGAGTTTTTTTAGACCGCCTTTCGGCCTCTAACGTGGTTTTTATGTAACGACTACTACCACCAGAGATAGTAGCCGGGACCAACGGCTTAACGTGCCATCCGAAGCACGGAATCATTTTTCTTTTCGGACAATTAGGTGATTCAGCCTGCAATGTCCTAACCAACTGGGGAAAAACGCACAAAGTGACATATCACTAGGTGTCCCCCGTGGGAATTGAACCCACGACCTCCGTATCGAGAGCCAATGCTCTTAACCATTAGACCACGGAGGCAGCACATCAAGCTGTACAAAACCAACATAAGTCGAGTAACGTATAGCATCGCGCGGCCAACCTATGTTCGTTTTGTATAGCTTGATTTGTCGCCGTGTACGTGTACATAACATATTACAGTACATTACAGTTTGTATAGTAAAGTCTTCTTTCATGTCAGCATGAGCCATATCATATGAATATGACAATCACTCATGCTGTAGTGGAAACGAGGTCATATAGAGGCTGACTGACCAGTGTGCGCGAAACGAACAGGGCCTCTACCTGCACATTCGAACTTCGTAATTGCGTGAATGTTTTCGTTCCAATGTCAACTCTATTACAATGAAGTGCGGACCGAAACAGTGGCGATATATCGAACATCGAAAGTCTGGGTACAGGGACAGGTTTCTTCATAAGGCTCTTTCCTTGCACCCAGTGATGACAGCGAATTCTTTGACATTGTTTTTGCATGCTGAACCAAAAATCTGGATACGTGAGCTTGACTCGCCTGACGCCTCACTGAATCTGTGCAGTCGAGTATAACCCGCTCCCTATAACACTTCACGAGATATTCCTACACCGAGGCAGGCTCATGGTTGTGATGGAATGAACCGTACTTCATCAGGCTACTTCTCTTCTCTTTCTACCTTTGCTTCATGAATCCATTGGTTAGGTCACAATTTAGTCAGATGCACACCTGTATGGCTATAAGACACCAAAGCGGAAAATAATGGCAATAATAGCAGTGGTTGTTGGTCTTACCATTACCATTACCAATTTTTTATTTCATTAATTGCTAACTAGGTACTGTATACTGATGTCACAGACCATTTTTGTCTTGAATGCGTTTTTTTCTGTTCTTTTTTTTGTACCGTCATGCATTCTCATTCTGTCATGCTCAAAGTACCTAACAAAGATAAAATATCAGAATTTTTTGGAGGATGTTTGTTTGACCCACTGGAAAGCTGGCCAAAAATGTTCACCCTTTCCAACACATTACACAAAGGTTTATAGATCGCACCAGGATCGGAACATCTGAGTTTAGAAAGAGCGGAATAGGAAACGGAATAGTATCCTGCTTCCTATCGAAACAACTGAACCAAATTATAATGACCACGTAGGAGTGAAGCCAAGGATCGCGGTCAGTGATCGGCCGGCAATTAGCTAGGAAACTCCTATTGTCCCCAGTTGTCGCCAATTATCGACCATTGCATCGATATGCGACGATAATTGTATTGTACGTACGGCGATGTCGCTATTTTATCTGTACAAAACACCGAAAACAAAAAAGCTTTTCTTCATGGGAAAAGATTCTGGCGAGGTAAGCGTGGGCGGCGCGGTGCGTACGTACGCACAAATATTTTTCATTCAAACTTATTTGATTTACAGGGTGTAACAAAACACCCTAGTAATACTTAAGGGGGTGCTTCAAACCATCAATCTGAACAACATTCGCTATGGAGCCAACGTCGAGAAAAAATCCCATACATTTGAGTTGAGACGGTACTGCAGTTTTGTATGAAAGAGCGGTTTTTTTTCGCGATTTCGATGTTGGCTTCATAGTGAAAGTTGTTCAGTTTGATGGTCTGAAGCACACCCTTAAGTATTACTAGGGTGTTTTGCTACACCCTGTGTCCTCTTTAATATGCTCACACTTTTTTAAGGCGATGATCAGACCCTAAAACTGAACAACTTTATCTATGGTACCAACAACGAAATCGCGAAAAAATCTGCTGTCCCATACAAACAAAACTGCAAATCTACTCGACCCAAATGTGTGGAACAGCAGATTTTTTTTCGCGATTTCGAAGTTGGTCCCATATAGAAAGTTGTTCAGTTTGATGGTCTGGTCATCCACTTAAAAAACTATTAGCATATTAAGAAGGATCCTGTATTATAGTACAGTATATCCAGGTTTTAAGTTTCTGTACATGCATGTTTAGGGTTGCAATGTGTTTCACTGATTGTTTCCTGTTTGTGTGCCAATAAAAAAAATAAAAATAAAAATAGTATGGATGTAGATGACTGGTAGGAGAGGAAGGCCGAAGAAAAGGTGAATGGATTGTCTGAAGGATGACAATCATAATCATTTATTGATGTGTGTAAAGGAGTGAGTGCGGAAATGACGGCGAAGGGAGATGAGTGGAAGAAGATGACATATTGCGCAGACTCCAAATAATGGGCAAGAGAATGATGATGATGATGACGAGGATGACTCATCATCATCACACTTATTATTTAAATTTATCAGATGATAACTGTGACGACCCGGTTAGTACTTACCGTATTGCTAGCTCAAACTTGGTGCAGCCACCAACTTTTGTGTTGTCAGTGTTGTCACAAAGTGATGCAGAACCCCAAATTATTATTAACCCTGCTTAAGTGGGTACTCTCATTTATCGTCGATACAGGCAAAGGTGCGGACACATGCGTAAAGTAGGTATTTAAAATATTTTCAGCTATTGATTAGTGACACACTGTTGACAGATGACCCAGTTAGCAGTAGACGCGCTTGTTTGCGCCTGAGTTCTAATTGTGACCATAATTTGTGTAATCATATTAGTGGTTCAAACTGAAACGGGTCAATGAAATTCGACGTAGGTCCATCATAATAATGCCGACGGTTTTTAAGGCGTTTATCAGACCATCGAACAGAAAAACGTTCTTCATGGGACCAACATCGAAATCGCGAAAAGAAAATCGGCTGTTTCATATAGAAACTGCAAACTCAACTCGACTCGAATGAATGAGACGGACGATTTCCTTTTCGCGATTTTGATTGTGTCTGATCGTAATCCCAACGAATTTGTTATTAGATTCAGGGGTTCTAGGGATTTCAGGTTTTTTTTTTTTACTTTACCTACGTCACTTTCCCGTACCATCCTGTATACTTAATGTAATTATGTCCCAGCTACACAAAATGTGCATAATGCGCCAACGAATGTGTTATTAGATTCTAGGGTTCTAGGGATTTCAGGGTTTTTGTACTTTACCTACGTCACTTACCCGTACCATCCTGTATACTTAATGTAATTATGTCACAGCTCCTCAGTGCTACCAGATCGATACAGTCCACGGCGCATCCTCCATGACCTGTTTTAAGCTGTAAATACTTGTCCGTGCCTGGTATTGGTCTTACTAATAGAGCTTATGGTGCATAGCATTGCACTGATGAGCTCGCTTTATTTCGCGTATTTATAAAACTCAGGCTTCTTTTATGTGCATAAATGTGTGCGTTAAACCCAGATGCACACTTACCCTCCTAAATATAAAGGAACGGAAAGAGCTAAGATCAGAGAAGAGAAGGGGTCGGATGCACACTCTCGTCGATCTTTACCGTCCTAAATATGATAGAATAGGAAACTGCTACGATCAGAGAAGACAAGGCGTCGGATGCACACTCTCGTCGATCTTTACCGTCCTAAATATGATAGAATAGGAAACTGCTACGATCAGAGAAGACAAGGCGTCGGATGCACACTCTCGTCGATCTTTACCGTCCTAAATATGATAGAATAGGAAACTGCTACGATCAGAGAAGAGAAGGGGTCGAATGCACACTCTCGACTTACCCTCTTGAATCTGATAGAACGGGGACTGCTTAGATCAGAGAAGAGAAGGGATCGGATGTACGCTTTCGTCTTTACCCTCCTGTATCTGACGAAATGGGAGACTTCTACGATCAGAGAAGAGAAGAGACCGAATGCAGATGCAGTGTTTCTAACCGGCAGCCACACAGTATGGACTGGAGAATTGTTAACGATTGTATTCAGTAGGTAATCAATCTCTTAGGTACTACAACCCGGGTGAATTAACTAGGCACCTGGCTCGCACGTGGTTCGGAATTTGACACCACCCCTGCTTCCCCCCGCGGGATCCCGCCGCCGCCGTGCGAGGCCGAAGCATAGCATTTCAGTTACCGTTTCACGTGTCCCTGCGCTTTAGCATTTTCGAGCTAGTCTTTCCGAGTTTTCCGAGTTTTTTATTCCGAGCCACGTGCGAGCCAGGTGCCAAGTTAATTCGCCCGTGGTGTTCGCCCGTCCTTCAAATTATTGAAGGATCTGCGAAATATATTATGACATGAGAAGTGAACATCAAGTTTCAAGTTCTAGTACGATGTCAAAGAAAAGAAGATACTCTAGTGACTCTAACATAATTAAGTAACGTAGGTTTTAGATGGACTCGAAAAATGTATTCTAATAATAGAAAAGGACCTAACCATTGGGTTTAATTTAAAGCAAGTTTGTGCGTATGAAACTATTACTAACTGATTCCATGATGAGGTTTTTATTTCTACCATATGCGCCAATTAATTAATGAAACTTTGTAACACAGAAACAACAGATGGGCTAAACGAGCAATGTGCTGTGCTGTGATCCAAAAAAGGGAAATATACTTTACTAGCAATAACCCGTGACTTCGTCCGCACAAATTATATACCAGATTTTAAGTCAGATCATAAGCTATCAAACAAAAAAAGTTTAATCAAAATCGGTTCATTAGTTTTCGCGTGATGCTCGTTCAAACACACAAACAATCAAACTTCTTTTTTTTTTAATTTACAGTTTTATAATAGTGTAGATTAATACAGCTGTGTCCGCCGCTGCTTGTTTTGCGAACCCTAAAAAAAGGAATCTACGCTTCTGTATTTTTATTAGAAAAGTACTTAGGTACTGGTACTCCTCACATTATACTTACTTTATCTTCTGGTTCAGGGAGCTTATTGTGAAAAATACTTGTAAAGTTAAATAAAGATAGTTAGATAAAGTTGTTAGGTGTCATGTGCAACTGTCTACCCTAACACCAGTTACAAAAAAAAAAAAATCACCACCAGCGCGGTAGTGTATATTTTCTTTGCCACCAGTCTAAGAAGACAATAATTTTTAAAATAGTGGCAGGCCTGTCTCACTACTCAGCTCAGGTACGTTTGACAGCCGGACATATGTAGAACTATAGTACATTACTGCAGCGGCCAGCAACAGAGGCATTGATGGACGAACGTGTAAATGTGGGCCGAGGCGAAGCCGAGGCACACATACGTAAGTCCATCAATGCCTAGTTGTGGCCAAGGCTTGTATAGTACTTTTCTCAAAAAATGCGCGGAAATTAAAACAGTAAATTTTCTCAAACAATTCGCGGAAATTAAAACTCTTTTCGAAATCAATGACGAACATCGAACAACAATTAGTTTTTTTTCAATAAACAGCTTTCTATTTGCAAGCCAGTTCGAAATTTAAATAAAACCTTTGATAAGTTACCTCCTTGGTCGCCATGTTTCGGAGAAAAAGATCGTTCCATTTTTAAATTACACGACAGATATGAGTTTAGTATGTAATTTATTTGGTCGCTAAACACGACAGATATGGATTTTCATACAAACATTGCCGGCCGCTGCGCGCATGTATTTGGCCAGTACTGCAATTTCGATTTATCTCGAAGAAGGTTGTCAAAATAATGCTCACATTTCCAAGCATGTTTGAGAAATATACTATTACCTATTCTGTGCCGGACACCTCCGAGGTGTGCATCGTCGCTTATTGACATAAGGCGCATTTTATTTTTCGTTCCTGGAGTGCGATTTTTGAATCTCATTCGCTGAGTTCAGCAGTTGAAAATGTCAAAATTACTATGGAGATACGCATCTTTCTACTGATGATTAGACTTTCAAAAATCGCTCTCCTGCAGTATGATTTTTGAATGTCAAATCAGCAGTAGAAAGATGCATATCTCCATTGTAATTTTGACATTTACAACTGCTGAGTTCAACAAATGAGTTTCAAAAATCGCACTCCTGAAGTGCGCGTTCGAAATTCGAAAAATCGGGTTGAGTGAACTATCTGTACGGTAACTATTAAATAATCTGTGATACTGGTACGAAATAATTACTAACGAAGTAACATCTGTGTTTTTCTCACACTATTGCGATAGCGTTGTCTTGTCATAGATTAAACCGGCCAGATAGTAAGTAGGTACACACGGCGACACATCAAGCTATACAAAACCAACATAAGCTGGCCGCGCGTAGGTCGAGTAACGTATAACGTCGCGCGGCCAGCTTATGTTGGTTTTGTATAGCTTGGTGTGTCGCCGTGCGTACATTTAAAAAGAATTCTGTTTGGTATTGTGTATCGTTGGCAACACTGAAAGAACTCTGTAATGGCTGATTGTCAATATATGAAACCCAAAAATCTTTTTACACAGGGTGTAACAATACACCCTAGTAATACTCAAGGGGGTGCTTCAGACCATCGAACTGAACAACTTTCACTATGGAGCCAACATTGAGAAAAAATAAAAAAAATCTGTTGTCCCATACATTTTAGTCGAGTTGGTGCTGCAGTTTTGTATGGGACAGCAATTTTTTTTATTTTTCTTCGATGTTGGCTCCATAGTGAAATTTGTTCAGTTTGATGGTCTGAAGCACCCCATTAAGGGTGTATTGTTACATCCTGTAAATGGATAAGTCTGATTAGTCTCGGGATAAATCTAATAGAGGAAACGAGAGAGGAATGTCGGGATCGCCCAAAGTGAAAATCCATAGTCTCTACTACTACTACTCTACTACCTAGCTGCCAACTCCTCTGAGAAAAAAGCGTGTGTTTATGTATTTAATTTGTATAAATATGAATATGGTATAAATAACTCTGACTGAGATTTGTTTAAGAATCTTTTACTAAGAAAACACCTGCTGTATCTTCCGAAATATACGAATTGTGCATAACGTAACGTTTTTGGTTGTGGTTTTGTTTTGATAGTATCGTTCAAGATTAGCGCGATTGACCCCCAGTAACATGTTCAGGTTTTGGGCATGATGCTCGCGACAACGTTATCCTGCGTCTTTTTTTATCATTCTGTTGCGTGATAAGTGAAAAAGAGATAAGACACGACTTTGCTAAATCGCGCTGCCATGCTAGCTCCATGACACTAGCGTATCTAACAAAGTTTCGTTTCCCCCAATACGTCTTTTCCTTTTTAATTTTCCCGTTAGAATCAGGTAAAATAGGCAAGAAATCCATGTCGACAAATCCAATTAGGTACACCAATAATTATACTGTATCAGGACAATGTTGACATTCAATAGACATTCTCTATTTCATGTTATTTCTCTAGTTCATGGTCCGATAGGCTAGGCGTGTACCAGTTAGGTACAGAGTGTAATCTTAAATGTATTACATGGATAATTTAAGAACGTGCTTCAGAACATCAAATTCAAGAACTTTGACTATGGGACCAACATTGAAATGGCGAAAAAATCTGCCGTTTCATTTTGAGTCGAGTAACCTTTGACATTTTCTATGGAGCAACCAATTTATTTTCGTTTTCATTATTGGTCCCATCTCATAGTGAAAATTGTTCTGTTCGAAAAATCCGCTTGAGAATTTCGACTCTGAAGTGGAGGTGGGCGGGACACTTGGCCAGGCGGAATGATGGCAGATGGACGAGGGCAGTGACAGAGTGGCGACCGCGGGAGGGGGAACGGTCAGTGGGCAGACCTGCAGCCAGGTGGTCGGATGACATTAGTAGAGTAGCCGGCTAACAGTGGATGAGACTAGCGTGGGACCGTTCTGGTTGGCGTGAAAATTAAGAGACCTATACCCAGCAGTGGGGTTTACCAGGCTGATGATGATAGTGATCAATCAGAAGAAACCGGTAATGAGAAGAGAAACCTATTCGGTTATTTCCGTCAAAGTTCGTATTCGTCCTTGGATCAATGCTCGCAAGGACGTTGCGCGCGCAGTTCGGCGCGGAAAACAGAAAAATGGCACGTCTGGTATCGTTAATTCATAATCTATGACCAACCTCCATATTTAAAATTAAGTTCAGTAATAAAAGATAAACCAGGAAGCTGGCAATAGGTATCCATGAGATAAACCAATTTTGCGGCGATAATAAAATTCCCAGCATTTTGACTGTCATGCAAATTTTGATAAAGAAGAGGAAGTTAATTGCATGATTAGTTTTAATTGAAGTTGTAATAATTAACTATGTACCGAAATGAGGATATAGTCGCTTTATAGACAGTTTTTCATTGAAACAAGGACTGTAGAGCTGGAGTAAGGACACTGACCAAAAGGTCACCGTATGCACAATACTATTCACATGAAACATCAGTAACATTCGTATGAAAAGCCGCTAACCAACACACTCTGTATCTTTTTATCTCTAGAAAAGATATTGGTGCCATATATAAAAAGTGTTCTATATTAAACCCCCTTCAAACGTAGTAAGTATGCCACTTATGGTCAGTTCTTGGACCACTTCTGCCCACTGTCCTTTCTTTGTCAATTGGACATTTTCTATCGTTTTAAGTTAATTGTGACTCATAGCTTTAACCAATCGGATTGTGCTTTATAATAGTTAAAACACTACGTTAAATTAATAATTATGACATAGAATTGGTTCTTAGTTTCTTACATGAAACAGTCTTATATCATCCCCCAAAACCGATTACATAATCATTTTTGGTTTACAGAAAAATCATCCCTTAAATCGCTTAACTCAGAACACTTTTTCTTACAAATATAACAGCGAATCGAAACAAAGAACTGAAAATTAAACCGCACACTGAAATCGATTTTCCCTCCAAAATTTAAAAAAAAAAACCAAACTCACCCCAACTTGATCCCGTACGTCCAAGAAACTGTCCGGTTTCGGAGTTCCATAGGAAAATCCTGAAGCCCTCCCATTTGCCAAGTTCTGGTGGTGGAGTGTAATATTGCTCTACAACCTTCGTTTTGTCCGCCATGATCGACCGCCGTGCCTTGCCGGACTGCGGTGCAGGATCGATTGCCGGCGCCTTCGCCCCCGTCGTACCCTCCCCGCGCACCTCACCAACCCTCTTTCCTCCCTTACATAACGATTACGTAAGGAAAGCGACGCGCGCAGGGTTAGACCTATTTTTCCACCGACCAGTTTGTTTGACCCATTTCTGTGGAATCCTCTCCGCGTTGTTGTTCAGTTTTGTTTGCTTATAAGGGGAAAGGTAGGTCTAGGTTCACTGGTTTTGTTGGTGTAATTATTTGCGGTTGAGTTAGACTGTATTGCGGGAGGTTAGGGGTGTTTTTGGATTATTGCGCGAATGTTTGTGCGATATTAAGTCTAGTAATCATGCCAGGTTGCCTATAGGAATTGATTTCATATCTGCGCAGTCTAGGTTTTAGCGTAAGGAGTTGTCGATTTCCGTTTGGGACAGTAGGGGAAGCATGACTTTGCTGGTAGGATGGCAAAGTCGTGCTTCCCCTATTCCCCATCCTATATCCATACCTACTAATTTACCTCTTCTGTCGTGTCTGTTTTCACGGCGAATTGATAAAATGTTGTAAGTATAAAGATAGGTACAATCCTGTTTGTAGTCCTAAGTCCTGACCAAACGAGAAAAATCGAGATGTGTCTTTGTTATTTTACGCATGCCAAAATGAGCGTGCATGAAGGTTAACTCGTTTTGTCGGGCAGGGCATGCTAGCCCTACTAAGGAAGAACCTGTAGACATAAAGTTCCACGCAGACCATGTCGCGGGGTTACTACTTAGTATCAGCACCAGGGTTATAAATAGCTAAACAATTGGCTATTTATAACCAATTGTTTGATTATGTGCTACAAAACAGTTCGGTATAGTCACTAAAGTTTGGGTATATTTAACAAAACATTTTTTTCAGTGTAACCTGTGACCTGGCGACACCAAGTATCTTTCTATCAACGCCATAATTATATGAGATGATAAAAGGAATTTTCTTGAAACTAGGTCATCAAGAAATAAGATAGATTCTACAAGGTGTAACAAAATACCATAGCAATATCATATGAATCATAGATAATAATAGAGTACTATTATATTGCCTATTCATATGGTAATATTACATTTGAAGCAGTGGTGTAGACCACTAAACTGAACAACTTTCACTAACAAGTCATTTTTTTTAAATCTGCTTTCATTTGAGCCTAGTTAGGTAATAATGTATGAAAAAGCAGATTTCTTAAACAATACAATGTTGCTAATATCCACAATAATTTTACTTACCTATTCTTTTAAGCTTTCCTGTTTTATGTCATGCCACATTCCTGGTAGTGCCTGACAATAGGTACAAAACATAAACTCACGCACGACTATTATCCTATTCCGGGAGATCAGAAGCATCGCTACAACCTACGTACAGCGTGGTACCGTGGTAGCAAGGCCTTCTTATTATGCAGGATGAAAAGTGGTTCAATTTGATTCATTAATGTACAATGTTTTAATAATAAACCTGCTAATTTAATAAATATTAATAATTTAATAACTTAATATAAAATAATTTTAAAGATTACAAAATGTAACTACTTTAAATAGTTTTCGTATTATCAAATAAATGCAAAACTTGAAGGAGTCCGTAGAGCATGGCACAAAATAAGAGTACCTACTTATCTAGTACCATGGTGTATCGTTTTATGACTTATACTTACATTTAAATCGCAGAATGTCACACTCGCAAAATTCTTTTTTTTTTTCTAGTACTTAGTCTAGTCATTAAAAATCTGAGATTACCACTACCTACCCAAGAAATAATAAGTTTTGATTAAACAAGGATAACTTCAAAACGTGATAGAATTAAATTATAATGGGAACATTCTAAATGACATTATAAATGAAGAGATCAAAGGATATACGTACGACAAACGCCTGGTAAAAATGGAAGACAATACCTACGCTATACAAACTACTAACAGAATTAATTTCTAAGAGATTCACTACAGGCACCTACAAGTTCATTAAGGCTGAACGAACAGATTTTTCAGGTTTTTGCGGGACCTCATCGTTTTCAGGCTTAGTCCACGCTTGGCAAATACAGGTAGGACCACTAGTGGACCCATTTGAACTTTGGGACCCAGTCTGCGTACTAGAACTGATGCTGCCCTGTGTTACATGCGATTGCCCACTTTGATGATTGGTCCCTTGATATTGACCACTACTTTGCTGACTTGTCCCCTGATAGTTTCCTGTAGATTGCTGATTGGTGCCCTGATAGTTCCCTGTAGATTGCTGACTGGTTCCCTGATAGTTTCCACCTGTTTGCTGACTGGTCCCCTGATAGTGCCCACCAGTTTGCTGACTTGTCCCCTGATAGTTTCCACCAGTTTGCTGACTTGTCCCCGGATAATGCCCGCCAGTTTGCTGACTTGTTCCCTGATAGTTCCCGCCTGATTGCTGATTAGTTCCCTGATAGTTCCCGCTAGATTGGTGGTTAGTTCCCTGGTAGTTTCCGCCTGTTTGCTGATTAGTTCCCTGGTAATGCCCAGTAGATGGCTGACTGACGAACTGCTGATTTGGTGGCACGATCGGTACTGGTTGATTTGATCCTTGATATTGTCCCTGATTCTGCGATTGGAACTGCCCATTTTGGTACTGTGACTGCGACTGCGATTGACTCTGACTATTCCCGTAACCGTTCTGAGGTTGATATCCCTGATTATTTACGGGGTACCCTCCCACTGCTTGGGGATAATTATTATTGGGGTAGCTTCCCCCGTTCTGAGCAGGATAGCTTTGCCCCTGAGCTTGGAATTGTTGTTGGTATTGGTTCTGGTAGTTGTAGTTCCCGGTGTTGGTCTGTTGGTTCCATTGACCCTGATTCTGCTGGTACCCCTGGGGCGGTTTGTTCTTGTGATTCTGGACTATGTCTATGACCCCGCCGATAATCTTCTCCGGGATGTGAAGGACTTTTTCTTTCACCGTGGTTGCTGTTACATCTCGTAGAGTCGAGATTGTTAGGAACTGGAATGAAACAGATTGATTTTAATAAATAACATAATAAATATCCATTAAACGGTGACGGGCTTACCACCTGTCACATGGACTATGTTGGGGCATTGGTAGTGAAATGTGGTCCACCAGAGCATTAAATCACAGTATATACGCAAAATATACTTGTTTACAACAAAACACCAAATGTACCTACAGTAGCTACACAAAATGTGTGATATATACTTAAATGCGTTACAATACTTTAAGGGGTGCTTCAGACCATCAAACTGGTCTACTGTTACTATCTGACCAACTTTCAAATCGCAAAAGAAAAAGCAGCTGGTCTGCCCCGTAGTAAAATTATTCAGTTTGATACAGTCTATTCTATGCTATGATGCTTTTAACCGACGCAAAAATAGGGGGTTTTAAGTTTGACATTGGCTGTCTGTCTGTTGTGTCTGCTTGTCTGAGGCCTCCACGGAACATTATAAGAGGGGTCTCCTAAAGGCTAAACTAGTGGACGGACTATTTCGATGCGGTTTTGTAATGAAGCTTTGGCCTGCTGTTAAAGAGCTATCCACTAAGAGGGGTATCCCTCGATATCCCCTTAGTAGGTAAAATCGGGATTTATAAAACTATGGGTGTTCTTCATATGCTAATCTTAGAAAATAAATTGCCACGAAATTGAAGAAACAACCAAACTTTTCGAAGTAAGCGACAAGCGACCTAAACACTAGACAAATAAAGTGTAAACTTACGAGTATCACGATTTTGCGAAGTCCTTCCATTTCTCAGTCTCAAGGTTTCTGCTCGATTGCCAGTGGGCCCTGCAAGGACATACTTATATACTCAATCCACTACCGTGCACCCAAATTTATTAGGGTTGGCACATAATTTTGTGAAAATATTTTTTCTTTCAGATAAATTAGGTACAAAAAGATAACAGCTTTGAAAGGGTACAAAGTCGAATTATCGTGATTCCTCTTTTTTAAACAACACAACTGTTCAAAATTAAGTTAGTCTCGAAGTAAAATGAACGAATATGCCACTTACAATAAATCACTTTGAACTCTCTCCTCTCCTATTGAATGGCAGTAAAAACATGAAATATACTTTACATTCATAGCAAAAATCTGTGTAGATGACTGCGAAATCAGTATTTCAGAGTGGCCCTGTTTTATTTATTAATATATCCATAGGCGTTTATTTAACCAAGAGAGACAACATGCGTGACCTACATACAAAACTCTCGAGTGGCAACCCTAATAACAAGCGTGTCTCAAATTCGCGGATCGCAGAGATGATCGAAGGCCATGCGGGAGAGCTACTCATCCCCTCGAGATACCGCTATAGGCTGGAGAAAGGTCGCGTGTTGGCGAATATCGAATCGACTAACGATTGTCGATAAACAGAACAGTTAGTTCCGTAACACCGTTCTTAAAAAATAACAATAACGAGTTTAGACTCTACTAAAGTAGTAGAGTTAATAATGGCCCCGATTCGGACTGTGCCACGACTTAACTTTACTAAATTTATTCTTGTCACTTTCTAAAATAAGAATTTATTTTATTTTTTTATTTATAATTGAATGGACTCTTGCTTGTGCGTTAGCACTACATTTCCGCCAGTGTGAAGTAGTTTATTGGGAGAATCTATCCCAATCTCAGGGATTGTTTTTGGACAAGAACAAGAAGAGATTGAGGAATGTGGAGCCTCGTGGCAGGCACAAACGCGACGCGCGAAATCACGCGAGACGTGTACTCGGGTCAGTTCCTGCAACGTGACTCCTAAAATAATATTAAGAAAAGAGACAGAAAACCAACAGCTGACTTCAGTGCTGTCAAAGTGACGTTACGCGCCCAAAAACGCATTAAATAAGATGGCGTCTTATTTTGGGCGTGTAACGTCACTTTGACAGCACTAAAGTCAGCTGTTGGTTTTCTGTCTCTTTTCTTAATCTTATTTTAGAAAGTGACAGAAATAGTTAAGTCGTGGCACACTCTGAATCGGGGCCAATATGCGACTAAAAGGACATCTGGCACATAATACCCAAAAATGTATAACCGTCCTTCTATTTTTATTATGGACTATGGAACACTAGAAACTAACTGCAGGCATTAGTTTATTTTATAATGATTTATGCGTTTTTATCATTTTTATATTTAAAAAAAGCATTGTGCCTGCAACACCTCCTACCTCCTCCTACTAAACAACATTGACAGCCACGTTGGGGTTGCTGCTTTTTTATAATTTATTAATACTAAATGATTAAATAAATCGTTAAATAAAAATAAATGATACTCTGAATCTGAGTCGTTTTTATAAAACCTCATAATTTATTACACATTTGACTTTAGTCAAAACTTCTATACATTTTAAGGTATTTTTTCAAGGGAGAGCGGCGGTTGTCCTTTGTCAGATAACATTTTGGTAGCAATGTTCTGTAAATATCAAGGTAGTTACTACGGTATATTATATCGATAAGACCAAAACTACCCGAAAGTGTTTACATTTAGTTCGCTGGTTAACATACAGATTAGGTAGATATACCTATTTAGTTTAACTACATATTTCAGAATTATGACAAAACTTGTAAAAAATTGTTTCGGAAATAAACTCCTGATCTTCAGTGATTCGATCCTTGAGATTCTAAACCAATTTTTTTCTCGTACCTACAATCTCTAAACAAATCTCGATAATCGATATCGATATTCGCTACGGTAAGCGAAATTCGCTAACTCAACACAACATGCTTCCAGCCTCGCGCTGTCCGATCGCATGATTGACGCGGTGCTCCGCGGTGCGCCCGCGCACGTATAAAGCACACTTGTGTTATTGTTGTTTTTTTATATTATTTATCGTCGAACCATTGTCGAATTCGAGATTTATTAATGTAACCTCAAAACGGTTTCGAGGAAGCAGCAGTTCGAAACGATTAATTTTTCAAAAATTATTTAAGGATATTTTTTTTTCCAATCCCGGTTGGTGTGGTTGTCAAAGCAGAGGACATGGGTTCGAATCTCAATGATTTAATAAAATAAATTTTAATATCATATCAGGCGTCTGTCAAAAACACCGACTTCATAGGTATTATACAGGGTGTAAAATTAAATGGGACACTTACATAAAGGGATGCTTCAGACCATCAAACTCAACAACTTTTACAACGGGACAAACACTGAAATCACGAAAAAAAATCTACTGTGCCATACAAAACTGCAAACATAACTCGACTGAAATGTACGGGACAGCAGATTTTTTTCGCGATTTCGATATTGATTTAGAAATTTGTTCAGTTTGGTGGTCTGAAGCAACATTTTTATTGTAGTAGTCTTGAAATAGTATCTACCTTACCTACATAAATCAAGATATGTTAAAACAACATTTTGGGAATCCAAAAAGTTTTTATTTCTCTCGCCTACATATTTTTCATACAGCCAAAGAGTTTTCATTGCATCTCAGAAATACAGAACTGGCAGCTATCTATCAGAAAAAAAATACGATACGCCAAATACTTTAATTAAAAAGAAAAAAGTTTTCTTTCTTTTTAGATTTTATGGCTTTTGATATTTTTTTTCCAAGTCATCTTGCCAGTTCACATAAATAAATGAATCAACTAAATAGTTTTTATTCCTAAATCCCAAATAATCGCAATAATATCTCTTTGGTGACTATTTTCCAAACTGAATTAAAAAGTGTTTCCCTGAAAAGAAAACTAAAAGTTTCTACAGCAATTTTCCCATTATATGTATAGTGATCTATGAATTTTCCTGGAACGCTGGTGAATGGTAAATTACCTATTTTTGTTTCTACGAATATATTATTTATTCATAGAAATTATCTGACCAATAGAAAAAAATCGGCCCTAAATTAAACAACAAAAAAACAGATCAAGATCACGCAAATTGAATTGATTTCTCGAGTTCTCAAGTTGTTCAGAAATCTTTTCTCGTTCCGACTAAAGCCAGATTTTTCGAGATGTTTTTCGCGCTTCGAGGAATCGTAGCAGAAATCCTCTAGTGAACATAATACTATTGACATCTATTGACATTATGATACTTATTGAATTTTGTCATTTTTTAGCCGAGTTTTTCGTTCATTTTTAAGAGGATATAATTCGGAGCGCGCTCCATACAAACGAAGTCTGGTAATATTTTCAATACTAACCAATTATAGTCAATAATTTTTTTTAGACACGATCTAGAAACAAATATCTGTGCTTTACATTTGTCAGTTTCAATGCTAGGATAAATTAAAGAATTGTAAAGATAACTTTGAAACTTTATTTTAACGGAAATCTGACAAATTTATGTAAAACACAGATATTGGTTTCTAGATCGATTGCCATTGACTTTAATTGTTTAGTATTAAAAATATAACCAGACTTCGTTGGTATGGTGCGCGCTCCGTAGCTTATTCAAACAAGAATTTACATCCATTCTGTCTGTCTGCCTACTGTCTATAAGGTCCGCCACCCACATAAGGAATTGCAATTCGGAATCCTGAATCAGGATTACGATTTCGTATGGATTTCCCCCCCCCCCCCCCCCCACAATTGCGTTCGGAATTGCGCAGCTGTCAAATCCTATACAATAACCACAATCCTGATTCGGAATTCCGGATTGCAATTCCGTATGTGTGTGGTGGACCTTACGCTGTGTTCCGTTTTGCCAATTCTGGTACCTACGGAACACTAACAAAACCGTCACTATACAGTGCCCGGCAAACTTTGAAAAAAGGGGGGATGATGGATGCAGATGCGCAGCAGCGCTTTCACGTACAAATTTTGTTCTGCGCAGTCAAGGCCATGCTCAAGATGTTTGCTGGCCATTATACTTTAACTACGGAACACTAATAAAACCTTTATAGTACCCTAAAATGGCTACGGGACCCTATCATGGGCGTGCTCTTGGTCGGTTTTTGTTAACATCTTGTATAATGTGTAAAGCCATTGAAACGTATGTGGGGTGAGGCCAGAATCAAAGGAAGTGGGCACAACAATCAGCCGCTTCCGATACACCGGCCCACTGTTCTACAGGGTGTTACAACAGTAAAAATAAACATTTCAATCTTTTATTTTTACTTTTGTATATATGGGTTATTGAGACCTTTCACTATGGGACCAACATCAAAATCGCGAAAAAAAACATTTTTGTCCCATACATTTAGCTCGAGTACCTAGATCTACAGATCTAGGTTTAGTATGGAACATCGCAAACGCATCGCATCTTGGCGATTATTGCAAATCTCCCCATTTTGGGGGAGGTCTATGTCCAGCAGTGGACGTCTATCGGCTGATATGATGATGGAACATCTGATTTTTTTTTCGCAATTTTATTTTGTTCCAGTGAAAGTTGTTCTTCTTCTTCTTATCGTGTGGGCAGAGCCCTGGTGTCAGAGTTTTTTCAGACCGCCTTTCGGCCTCTGACGTGGTTTTTATGTAACGACTACTACCAACAGAGATAGTAGCCGGGACCAACGGCTTAACGTGCCATCGGAAGCACGGAATCATTTTTCTTTTCAGACAATCAGGTGATTCAGCCTGCAATGTCCTAACCAACTGGGGAAAAACGCACAAAGTGACATATCACTAGGTGTCCCCCGTGGGAATCGAACCCACGACCTCCGTATCGAGAGCCAATGCTCTTAACCATTAGACCACGGAGGCAGTTGTTCAGTTTGATGGTCTTAACCATCCACTAAAATGTTTATTTGTATTTTTGTAACACCTTGTATACAATTACAAGGTAACAAAACGTCCCTACTAATATTTAAAGGGGTGGTTTAGGCTATCAAAGTGAACAACTTTCACTATACCTAGTGAAAAATTCGGGAAGAATTTTTCAGAGCTGAAGCTTTAAATACCTATACCTATACCAAATACCTAAAGGAGAACCGTATTGCTACAATTGGCACAATTAAAATATAGTTGCTTGTTATAGCAAAATTTCTGACCACCCACCGCGAGGCATAATGAATAGATAATAATATTCATATGCCCGAGGTTCGGTATGCTGGTGAGATTATGTATTTATTATTTACGAGCTTTTACCCGCGACTTCGTCCGCATAAATTATATACCAGATTTTTAGTCAGATGATAAGCTATCAAACAAAAAAAGTTTCATCAAAATCGGTTCAGTAGTTTTTGCGTGATACTCGAACAAACAAACACCCAAACAAACAAACATACAAACAAACAAACAAACAAACAGACAGACAAAAAATCCAAAAATTTGTGATTTGGAATCAGGGACAGGTAAAAACCAAGTCGTAATTTTTTTTTTTTATTATCTTTAATGTACAGACACACTTCTGTTACAGTTTTATAATAGTTTAGATTTAATTCCTTTTTTTGGTGAACTTGCAGGTAAATAACATTTTGATTTTGAGCAGTGGACATCCATTGGCTGAGATGATGATGATGATGAGACAAAACTGATGTTCAGATGCCGTCAAAAAGTTCCAGCATATAAATAAAGAAAAAAAAGACTTAAATAAAGCTGTATGTAGGTATGTATGCTATAACGCCTATAACTAGCTTTTGCTTACAAAAGTTGGTACAACCCGGGCGAATTAACTTGGCACCTGGCTCGCTCGTGGCTCGGAATAAAAATCTCGGAAAACTTGGAAAGAATAACTCGAAATTTCTAAAGCGCAGGGACACGTGCAACGGTAACTGAGATGCTATGCTAAAGCCTCGCACGGCGACGGCAGGGTCCCGCGGGGGGTAGCAGGAGGGATGTCGAATTCCGAGTCACATGCGAAATGGCACAGCCAGGTGCCAAGTTAATTCGCCCGGGTTGTAAAGTTGATTTGATACCCAAGCCCATTTCACCCCATACTGCCCTGGAAAGGAAAAAAGCATAAGTGCATAGGGATTCCCTATGCATTTAAGGTTTTTTCTTGGCAGGGCAGCATTAGGGGTTGATTTTCAAAAACCCCTGTCTTGATGTACCCCTGCATCCTCTCATCATATTATTCCTTTCAAGTTTTTGTCTTCAGTGGTTTAGGGTGTCCGTTATCTATCAGTCAGTCTCAGGACTGTTTTAAATGTTTAGATAATCCTATAATCATTCACAAGCTTACAAAATAGATCTGAAATCGTAAGTAAATGAGTGTCAAGGCAAAGGTTATCAGTTTATCATCATCAGACGTCCTGACTGCTCCTCCACTCAGGTAACATTCATCACGAGATGACAAATTACCAGATCGCGCCTGCGCCGTGAGGGGGCGACCGTGGACGGTGTTATACCATACCATAACCACAGCCATAACCATAACTCGTCTCATGACGAAGTAGGTAACTAAAATAAAAACATAAATGTAAATTATATTTTTCTCGTGTATTTTGTCTAATGGGAGTAGACAACACCTCCGGTATATTCATAGAAATTAATTGAAGAATATTGAAAGAATATAATAAGAAAATAAGAAAAAATTGATATCAAGGATATCACCGCCCTCGCTCCTGTCCTGCCCTTAGCTAATTATTTGGGGTGGGCGGAATTAAATCTGTACACCCCTATTTATGAATTAAGCAGAATCAGATAATGAAACTAAACAACTTGCCCTAAGGAACATGGATAGGAAACGAGATTTTTTCGGTTCATAGAAAATCGATCAGCTGATCTGATCCGCACTTTTCTATCAACAATTTTTCACATTTTCATCTCATATTCCTCAGGAAAAGTTGTTCAGTTTTATTATCTGAAAATATGTCCTTAACATTTTTCTAGTATCTATCGGTCACTGCAAACAAAATATCTTAGTCACCTCGTACAACATAACCAACAAGAAGACCTATCATCAGATTTACAAACCAACCAATAATGAAGACTAGGAAATTTTTCTAATATCAGGTGATGGTGCTCGACCGTACACCGCCGTCCCATTATCCTATGACAAGCGAGTACTCGCGGCGTGCGCGGGCGCAGTCTGCGCGCGTTGCTCCACGCGCCTGTGTGATCTGCAGTCTGGACCGGGACACTGTTTAGGTAAGTGCATTTAAGTAGGTTCCTCACTATGATACCCTACTCATATGAGTCATATTCGAGTAGAGTAAAAGATGTGAGATGTAGATTTTTTGGCCACATCTTCTCTTCAACGGAACACCTTCCGACGCAATGGTAGAGTCAAAAAATTACGTCAGAAAGCTATCTAATGGGAAATTATTTTGAATAAAAAAAATGAGTTGGGCTTATTCAATCTGCGTGGAAAAGGTAAGGTCATCGCTCACGTTTTTACAATCTTAATCAATACGCTGATCTCTTATTATTCCAAGATTCCCACAACATCTTAGTCTTAGTCTTTTTCATGGAATCGTCATGTCTTTCTCAGATCGTCCATTTTCAGTATCAAGGTAGTTATCTTTTTTTCCATTTCTTGCAATAGAACTATTGTAAGAAATGGACCCCGTGACCCCGTTACCACTTCAGTGAGCCTACCTCCGGTGTTGGCATAATCAACGACGCGCGTAGTTTCACTTCTACATTTAGTGACTGCTCAGCCTATACCAATAAACGCCTTAATTCCCAACAGTTTGAACATCACAACACTTCCAAGATGACGGTGAAGAAGCGGCCATCCGACCTCAACAGCCTCGAGCGGTTCAACCTGTACTACAAGCCAAAGGAGGAGAAGCTATCGGGAGGACAGAAGGTTCAACGATTCCTCTGGAACCCGAAGACGAGGCAGTGCTGCGGCAGGACTGCTGGAAGCTGGTGTAAGTTGTTGTTCTTCTTTTTAAGGTGGAATCCAAGGGTGGATTCTGAGGGACATGACTCCTTTCAAGACTACGACTGAATATGAGTCGTGAGTGACTCATGGATCATGTCACCAATACGGGAATTATGAGATGCTTTCATACCAATCGTCCCTTTCATTCAAAGGGACTAAAATCAAATCCTAGATCTGCCTTTGGGCCTATCCGTTATTGGAAGTTGGCTTTCGAAGCATTCCATCTCCTTCAAAGCATTCCTATTTGGAAAGAGAATGAGTTCAGTTCAACGAAGACGATGGCCATACTACAGGGAGATTTTTAGGATTTAGGACTCATATCACACATGCGATTTTTGAGCATTGGCGATGTGGCCACTGCATTGTAAATGAATCGCCGCTATTTCTACTGAGCGTTATCGCTGCAACACTGATTGATCTTAGAAATATCTCGAAGATGTCGCGGCGGAAATGCGGCAATTCCGACAACGCCTACCCATAATAATCGCTTGTGTGAAAATGGTTCTAGTCGGCTTCCAGACCCCCCGAACAAGGTGGACCGACGGCCTGGTGAAAGCGGTGGGATCCCGTTGGATGAGGGCAGCGCAGGACCGGTCGTTGTGGCGATCCTTGGGGGAGGCCTATGTCTAGCAGTGGACGTCCATTGGCTGAGATTATTATGGTGTTCCTATAAGCATAGTTCAAAAGAGAATGGAGACTGAACAGGAATGTTGTCTCTTCTCCCAATTGACGTATTGAACCCCCTGTAAATCCGGCGCACCCTGGTTTAAAGGCGTGCCGGCCTTTAATACGGAATGAAAGTGCCAGATATCTTCACCACGATCATGATTAGTCGATCGACATGTGCTCGAACACTACAGAAGCGCAAAAGAGGAACTCCGTTTAAAATCCTATAAAGTTAACAATTGAATCAAGTTTTAAAACTCAAGTGAAGCCAAGATGCTCAATGCCGAGCGGAAGCCGCGACCGTCGGGGAATTGAGCCAATGAGATCATTGAGCGACATCCTGCGCGCGCGGCGACCGACGCCAGATCTAACTAGTCTAGACAACAAGCTCAATCTGAATGACTGCTAAATTTTTATTGTTAATGGAATTAGGGTAATTTGATTATGTATATAACCGTGGTTCCTTTTAAATAGCCCACGCAGCTTTTTTCCTGTGGGTGCGTTGTTTTAGGTTAGTTTAGGGGCCTGGGGTCTGAAGGGATAGGCTTTTTTACTGGCTAGTTACTGGTAGTTTAATGAGATACTTTTTTTTCTAAACTTATTTTCTTCTTAGGTCCTTAATTTCCTTTCTTATGCAGTGTCGGCTCAACAGTTCAGTCGGTAGTAACCTTCCTGCTGAGACAATGGTCCAGGGTTCGAATCTCGCAAGTGGCAAATATTATTCATTCGTTGAATACGAATGTCTGTCATGTCATGGATGTTTGTATCCATAATTATTATATTAAGTAAGTATATTCTATATATCGTTGTCTAGTCATTAAAATACAAGCCTGGCCTAGATTCTGGTATTGGGTTGGTTGGATCGGGACTACATAATCAGCGTGACAATCCAAGTCAACAAATCCAATAACAACGATATTTATTTAGTTGTGAGAGAAATCCACTTCAACATCCCTGGAACCTTCAATACAATACACTTGTACCTAAGCCTAATTGCTGAAAAACATAGTCGGTAGTGGTAGCAAAGTTTCTAACCACTCTATTTTTTTTAATAAAGAAATATTAAATAAACCACCCCTAACTAAAGGAATTTTCGACATGTTTCAAAATCCTTTTCTGTTCAGCTGTGGTATCTTTGTGAGATGCCGTAATGTCGCCGGAAATATCTGCACAGATCTGCACATAATCTCAACTCTAATAAAAGTAACCGGAAAGACGTGACGTGACGTGAATTTTATCACTAAAGGAAATTTCCTACAACGCTAATATAAATTATTCCCATACAAGCATTTTTTCTTCAGTCCATGTCGTCTATTTAAAATCTGTTTACAAACGCTGTTACCTAATAAATTGCGCTGCATCAATTCAGTCAATAAAACATTGATTGATATTGATAGTGACACTTCATAATAACTTTCCTATTCTTCGAAATTATGTTTGTGACTATCTATAGAATAGTACAGTCAACCGAACTGGCTGAGATTTCATTTCATGTCCAGTCCAGTCAAGTCCAGTCCACTCCAGGAGTGCGATTTTTGAATCTCATTCGCTGAGTTCAGCAGTTGAAAATGTCAAAATTACTGTGGAGATGTGCATCTTTCTACTGCTGATTTGACTTTCAAAAATAATACTTCAGGAGTGCGATTGATGACGAACGACGACGACGACGACGACGACGACGACGACGACGACGACGTTTTTTTGCGAATGAGAATCAAAAATCGCACTACTGGAGGGAATGGAAAGGAAAAGTTTGATTCATCTGTAGAGTCGATGGCATATCAATGTCCATTTACTTCTTTGTTTCGTTAAATTTTAATTGCCATGGTGTTGAAGAGAATTTCCAGCCAGCATTAAATATAAGGATAGGTACCGAGAGACATGAGTAGTTGCAGGTGGGTGTTATAGTAATAAAGGCTAAAGGTTTGCTGAATTTCCAAGGTGTGCCGGAGGTACCTATCAGAGGCTTAGTAACTACCTCATTTGAGGAGACCTTTTCACGCGTGTCTTTGAGCTAAACATCATTCCTGTTAATTTAATAAGCTTATCATTCCTTTTCCAGCAAAAATCTGCGCATTCTACCTCATCTTCTACCTTGCACTGGGCATCTTAGTCGCGATCTGCATGTGGGTGTTCCTGCAGCAACTGGACTCGAGGCAGCCGATGTGGCAGCTGGACCGCAGCATTATCGGCACCAACCCTGGCCTCGGCTTCAGACCCACGCCTCCCGAAGTCGCCAGCAGTGTCATCTGGTACAAGGGCAACGATCCTGGCAGCCACCAGTTCTGGGTGAAAGAACTGTCGAAATTTTTGAATGGTTGGTTGGCTATTTATTATTACAACGACTCCTTAAGAAATGGGGTTGTTCATTCTAAACCGGATAAGACATGGGCAATCGCAGCAGGCGACTAGAAGGGAATTTCTTTTTTGACGTGATTTTTTGGCGAATTGGGAAAAAACAGACTCCTGTCACCACTTCATTGATAAACGTGACACTTATAATTTACAATGACAATTCAGGGTACATTGATAAACGTGACAATTATAATTTAAAATGACAATTTAGGGTACATTGCTGAGGATATTAGTGAACAATTACCTACTGCATGTTTAGCGTCATGTCATGAGTAACCAGCAATGTACCCAGAATTGTCATTGTAAATTGCAATTGTCATGTTTATTAAATGGGGCCCAGGAACTGGCAGGCTGACCTGAGAAAAGTAGCGGAGCGGATTTGATGTGGAAGGCCGAAGATAGTAGAGTTCTATCACAGTATAAGAAAGAGTATCTATGTTCTATTGTGGCGCGCATTGGGAGTAGGCCATTCTTTAGCATTCATATTTAGGTGGATGATGAAGATTTCAACTCCTACCATAATACCGTACGTACTTCGTACTTCTGTCAAAGTTCATACAGTAAAAAAAACAATATAAACTGAATTCTTCCACAGTCTACAAACACGAAGGAAAGAAAGCAGGCGCTGGGCAGAACATCCACAACTGCGACTTCAAACTGCCTCCACCAGCAGGCAAGGTCTGCAACGTAGACATCAGCGCCTGGGGACCCTGCGTCGAAGAGAACCACTTCGCATACCAGAAGTCGACTCCGTGCATCTTCCTCAAGCTGAACAAGATATTTGGATGGAAGCCGAGCTTCTACAACAGTTCTGATAGCCTGCCGGATGATATGCCCGTCGATTTGAAAGAGCATATCAAGAATATGACGGCTTTTGATAAGAATTATGTAAGTGATTGTTCTTGATCGATGCTTTTCTGTTTTCTATCATCATCATCATCATTCCTATCATAGAATATAAATAAGCCAGAGTTTCGGTACTACTAGTGAAACGTGGATGTTCTGAGGTTTCAGAATATCTCTGACTACCCCCTCGGGGAATATAGTTGTGAGCATATGCATGCATGCATGCATATATATGTACGTCCGTCCTAGTGCAGGACACAGGTCGCCTCTTATGTCGGGTACTTACGATAAAATATCACGACGTTTTAGACTGGTCTTGAGGTCATGATTCACAATCAGCCATCCCACCTCCACAGCAGGCAAAATTATTAGATAGGACCCTCGAAATAAAATACTGGGTCCACCCTTGTTCAAGAGCTTCAGATGATCTTGTGCACCAAATCACAACTTCTTTTTCTGTTTCCAGCTGAACATGGTGTGGGTATCGTGTCAGGGGGAGAACCCAGCTGATCGGGAGAACGTGGGTCCGATCCAGTACTTGCCGTACCGAGGGTTCCCAGGGTACTACTTCCCCTACACCAACCAGGAGGGCTACCTCAGTCCGCTGGTCGCTGTACACCTGCAGAGGCCTAAGAGTAAGTGGATATAGCTCTGGACAATCTTTGTGGATATAGCTCTGGACAATCTTTGACTTTGGATAAATAGGTATCTCTACGATACCTATCTCATGAGCACAGTGTAAGAAACAGTATGGTCTTCACTCCTCAGTACGGACACTCCTTCCCCCCACATTTTTTACCTCACCTCCTCAAGGAAGACGACAGTAAGAGTTAGATTAGAGTACCTATATGTTTCTTTGACAGTACAGGGTGTAACAAAACACCCTATATAGTAATATACTTAAGGGTGTGCTTCAGACCATCAAGCTGAACAACTTTCACTATACAGGGTGTTACAAAAATACAAATAAACATTTAAGGGGGTTGTTAAGACCATCAAACTGAACAACTTTCACTATGGGACCAGTATCGAAATCGCGAAAAAAATATATCATCATCATCATCATACCAGCCGATAGACGTCCACTGCTGGATATTGGCCTCCGCCAAAATGAGGAGATGTGCCATAATCGCAATGATGCGATGCGTTTGCGACGTTCCATACTAAACTACAGATCTACTCGAGCTAAATGTATGGGACAAAAGATTTTTTTTTTCGCGATTTCGATGTTGGCCCCATAGTGAAAGTTGTTCAGTTTGATCATCTTAAGCAGGTGCTTCAGGGACTATACAGGGTGTGATAAAACACCCTAGTAATTCTTAAGGAGGTCCATAAGAATTACTAGGGTGTTTTGTTACACCCTGTATAGTCCTCTCTCCTTAGTATAAAATAAAGTGACAGCAAAGCGTCCATAGCCCACACCCTGGATACTGCTGTCACTTCATAGAATTAGAATTAGACATTTAAAGCAAGAAACCAAAGCCTATGGCTTTATTTCGGCCGGTCGTAATCTACAACGTGTTAATGAATTAACGCAAAACTAGAACCCAGATAACATTTAGCCGTCCTAATGACGTCTTTTTACAGTCTTGCTCGACCTAGGTGACGTACATTTTCGACGTCTGTAGGTCCGATAAAGGACGTACATTTGTCACAACCTAATGACGTCGGATCAAGACGTCCGTAGGCCGTTGTATCAAGACGTACGTAGGCCATCGTATTAAGACGTCCGTAGGCCGTCGTATCAAGACGTCATTAGGTTGTGACAAATGTACGTCCTTTATCGGTCCTACAGACGTCGAAAAAGTACGTCACCGAGGAACGAGACTAGACGTACTTAGGACGTCATATTAAGACCGATCCAGGGACCTTAGGGTGTGGACGCACCCTTAGGCTGCCTGTTCATTGACGCGAGCTGGCTGGCGGAGCGGGGAAGCAGAGTTTTATCAACCAATCAGGATTACATAAAATCTCGGCCGAGATTCGGCCGAGCTCCTGATTTGTTAATATTTTCCTCGCTACACCGCTCCACCAGCCAGCTCGCGTCAATGGACAGGCAGTCTTAGACTGAGATTCAGAGACAAGATTTGAGTATAAGATCCTACTTCGATATGTAAAAATTTTATTGATTTTTACATATCAAAATAGAAACTAATACCGTTTCTGAATGTCAGCCCTAGAATGACGTTCCTAGACTACGGTGGAGTGAACTAGGGTTGTAAATAAATAAATTAATGAACACCGAAATGTGAAATTTTATTTAAAGATTTTACTTTTAGTAAAAGATGTTCTAAAAATAGTTTAAACATTTTAAGATCCGAGCATTTTCGTACATTTTTAATTGCATCTACATAATTATAAAGAAATCAATTTAAATTCGGAGAGGCGATAGTTTGAAGCTGTTGTTTACCGTATGGGAAAACCAAAGCCTCTAACTATTTATCCTTTCTGGAGCATGCTGTAGCCAGGTTTTGATGCTAACTTCGACGCCCTCTGCCGTTGCAGTTGCAGTTGTGCTAACAACGCCTTCTATAAAGAAACAAGAAAGATACAATTTATTAATTGTAAAAAAATGGTCGTGGGAGTAGCACCCACGCACACAGGGCTCCGTATCTTTTTATTATTTGCCAAGATACCTAGATGCCACAACAACAAACTGAATATGTTATGAGGCTACCTCAGTAGGCCTTGCATGCCACCTCCGAGAAAACGATAAAAATCGAGGTGTGCCACCATCCTTATTAATTTACGTATGCCAGAAAGAGCGCGCATGACGTTTTTCTCGTTTAAACGCTTTGTCGTGGATGGCATGCTAGCCGTGCTGTTGTGGAGTTGTTTACAGTTGTTGAGATTATACCGCTATGATATACTGACATACGGATGGACAGCATAGGCTTAGTAATAGGGTAACATTGAAAACCTATGTGTACGGAACCCTAATAATAATTCATTAAAACTAATTATTTGAATTCCAAATAGTGCAAAGATATTGAATGGGGGATTGACGCAAACAATATTGAGATAGTATTGGAGAATTTCGGTAGGTATGTACTCACCTACAATGCAGTCTCTGAGGCGTAGAGTGCAAAAAACTTTTTCGATTTTGGTTTTCGTTGCAGTTTTCATTCCATAGAAATTGTACTCTGCAGCTAGCTTGTCGGAAATGTAGGACTTCATTGTACGTGGCACTTTACTGGAAACATCTCGACCTGTCACCTGTAAAAAGAAATAAGTTAGTTAGGTACTTGTAAACAAACCAATATTATTTTCTTAGACCATATATAAATAACTAGTGGACCCGTCAGCGGCCCCTCCCCAATCGCCCGCACCCCTCCCCTCCTGCTATACAATTCTAAATCCAACCCTTTAATAATTCTCTGCGTTATTAAATAGAAGCGTCGTCGTAGTTAATTCATACAAGCATCCCGAGAAGCCAGGTTCCCCGAAACTGAAAACTGACTAGCGGGGCTAGTACGCCAACCCACGATAGCGTCATATATCGCCAAACCACGATCGCTCTCTTTCTATTGGGGCGCGAACGAAAGAGATAAAATACTAAATTTGGCAGATGAATGTGTTAAATGTCGCTATCGCCGGTTGGCGTACTAGCCCCAGAATCATAATGTAAAGAACTAATAGTGGTGAAGCTCAGCGGTCGCGGCAGGCCAATCGTGCGGGGCGTGCGGGGGCCGGGAGGAGTGCCTCCCGACCCACGTTGCCTGCGCGCGTATCTTAAAAGCGAATTGAGTAAGGGTACGCCCGTACCCCGCATGCCGCGCGGGCATAGACCCGCCACGACCGCTGAGCTTCATCACTATTATTTTATTTACACTATGGTAGCATGCTACACGTGATACGGCTGTATCACGTCTTTTATCTCGTTCGTTCGTGCGCAAATGGAAAAAGAGCGAATGTGTGATAGTGCTGTATCACGGTGGCATGCTACCCATGCAGGAAAGGGATAAAATACGTATCTACCAGTTTCGTATAACACTTGCTGCACACCATAAAGTTTCCAATTTTCGCTGGGGGACGTGTTGAGATTGAGGATCAGCTCAAAAGCTTTGGGCCTTTTTATGACCGGCCAATACACTTCACACCATCGTGGCTTCAGCCACTCTGAATCCACAACAGAAATAGCACCGCCACCGCAAATAATAAACTGGATCACTGCGCACTTGGCTGGGCGGTCCTCGTCCATTACTAACACACTTTAGGTTCAATTTCTTTGAATAACACTAACTCAACAACAAAAAGGACTCCGCGACACGTCCGATGCGCATAGAAAAATGGCGCGACTGAGCTGAGAAAAAAGGAGGCAAAATGAATGTCAATATAATTGTCAAATTGACTGAGAACGTCCGTCAGTATAACGTCCAACTTGCGTCCAACACAGGACGCACACTGGCTGACGGTAAAATGACGTTCCTAGTACCAACTAGTACGTACTTCTACGACCAACATCGGACTATTCGGACTGACTGTATAAGTACCTTAAAATGACGTCATTTTTAAGTCGCCGACCGTAAATGTTATCTGGGAAAGTAATTTGTTTAGAAACGAGAGCAGAATCGAATTATCATGGTTTCAACATAGGTAATATTTTTCAAAATATTAATTACTTACATTGTTTCTAAAATTTTTATAAATTTACTGAAGCCGATGTCAACCCACCGCACAGGCACACTCACCCTACTTACTACCAATACAAGATTATAAAAATGTATCCATGAGTACGTTAGCGCTTTCATTCATTGCTGAAATGATAACAAATCATTTTTGTCTCAAAATTTAAAATGAGAATAACTTTAAATTTTAACTATCAAAATACCTAATGAAATTATTGTTTCAATCTAATTATTTTGTTATAAATCAGTTGGGGTGTATGAGGTTTTGCGTTAATTCATTAACACGTTGTATATTTGCACTGCAACTTTTTTTAACACAATGAAATTCGAGAGGGCTTAGCATGATTGGCGCGACAACTTTATCCCGCGGCTCTTTTTTCTTACGCCCGTCCTAATCCTAAGTAAAAAGAGACAAGGTGCAACTTTGCTATATCGCGCTTCCATGCTACGTGTATGGTTATAGTTTAGTGACAGTGCCGAGTTTTGAGATTATATCTAATAAGTGATTTCCTCCACAGCTGGCATGCTGATCAACATAGAATGTCGTGCGTGGGCGCATAACATCATGTACGACCGACACGAGGGCATGGGATCCGTCCACATAGAGATCATGATAGAGTAGGAGCCAGGAGCGAGATTGAACGAGTGAATGGGTTGTGAACGATATTCTATGTAGAGTAGACAATATGAAAACAGAGTGAGAACGAATGATAGAACGGATTGTGAACGAAGAACGATACCCATGTTATGTAGAGTAAATAATATGAAAACCAATGAAATACATAATACCTAACAGAAAAGGTACATTGCTAAAACTGCATGCGTCAAAATATATTTGTAGCTAAGCTTCTGCCCACCCCGACAGGGATTATGGTCTAGAGTTTATTTATGTACATAAAAGATAGAGTTATAATCACGTAGATATTATTTCAGAATCTTTTCAACTATCTTTTGAAGCAAGCAATTTGTAGCGAGCCGATATGGATGCCAATAGGACGAAATCTAAAGTAAAGATGACTTTAGTAATGTTTTACAATCTGTTCACCAAAGAGTACTAAATAGATACTAAGGAGTAATGAATTATTTTGTGGAACATTCCGTGCATTGTTTGGATGAAACTTGGTCTTGGGTCTTTTAAAATCTTCCCTTCTTTCGGAAAAGCGAAATTATGCACTTTTATTTGTGAGCAACAAAAACTTATGTTGCATTGAAGAATGATAAGACAGTCTGTTACCTAATGAATGAATGAGAGTGATTTTATTTATTGTAATAAAATAGTTTCCAAAGCTTGCACTTTGTTTTATTCTTTACTAGCTGTTGCCCTCGACTTCGTCTGCGTTACCCGGATAAAAAGTACCCTATGTGTTAATCCAGGCCATGGTCTATCTGTATGCCAAATTTCATCAAAATCCGTTTAGCAATTTTTGCGTGAAAGCGGAACAAACATCCATCCATACTTACAAACTTTCGCGTTTATACTATTATATAGTAGGATATGTAATAGGATTATTATGTAGCATTATAAGTAATAGATTTGTAGATGTACACTACACACATGGCACATTAAGAATACCCATATTTCGTATACCTAAATAAAGATAAATACAAGATAAGATAAATAACTTGTGACTTGCAAATAAATGAATATGAATATTCTTTATTTGCACACCAAGAATATACAATTAAAAATTAAAATAGGAATGAGAAGGGTTCAAGGGTAGGTACAAAGATGTGATAAAGAGGAAGATTAAAATAAAACAACAATTTGAGACCATTCGGTAGATACCGTAATATATTTAGCTAAGTATACCTAATTGTATCTTCAGCATATCACATTTAAAACATTGAACAACTTTTACATTAACATTCAAAAATTTCAAAATACATTTGTATACTATCAGACAAATATTTGACTACATTATTGACTAGACTCGTTTCGTTTACCATTTTCAAGACATTTAAATATGCAGATTCATGTTTTTTTACCCGACTATTCTGAGAGGAAGATAATGTTATGACATTTACAATAATTCCTTAGAAAGAGCATGGCAGCGCATAGGGTCAAGTCCCTGTCGGTAGAAGTTTACAGAAGCATTGAAACTGCTATTGAATATCCGCGACCATCTCTTCACCTAATTACGTCCAAAAATGCTGATATGTTACTTACCTATTACTAACAGGAACGGTAAAAAAATGCATAAAAACGATCATGCTACAGACTGAGTGAACTGAATACTGTTCAATAACTTTCGGCATATTTCTCATACTGCCAAACATACATTATGATTTTGATTCTTAAAGATAAGGCACGAACGGTGACATTTAACTATACTAACATAAGAATAAATAAACTATTACCTACGGGAGAGGACGAGCATTATTTAAAGACTCCTTCACCATAATTAGCTATTACAATTCCCAGCGACATCCCGCAGAAAAGAAAGAAAAATCTCTACTGCTGTAAAGGTATCATTTCTTGAGGCGGAAGCTTATTTTAAAGTACTTATCTAAGTGTTATGTCCATAAGTGGACGTCTATAGGCTAAGATGATGATGATGGTCTATGTTTCTTTAAGGTTCGTAAAACTTTTGCTATAAATGGACTTCGTCATAAAAATAATACGCGTCAAAAGATGCTCGTCTTCTTATGGTCAAGTAGGTATACGTAGGTATTTTGATATGGTCCCGTGGTTCAGTCAATCATTATCTCAAGGTGGGTGGAGCCGAGGCGTTCCTTCAGGCTTTTCGTGTATTTGAGGTTTCGGGCCCATGCGCGGCATCGGATATTTATTATCTGGTGCACTGTAAAAAATAAGCCAAGGTTACGAATTGTATACCTACTTAAGCCGACTTTAGAGATCAATACATTTAGGTAGGGTTGTTAAAAGGAATAAAAGATAGATAGATTATTTAAAAAATATATGTTTTGAAGAACAATATCTAACACACTTACACTTCGGCTCAACAATCTGCACAGCCACCAAAGGACTCAGATACCCAGGAGTGTTATCGTACGGGAAGAACGCTTCAGGCAGACCAGGGTACGGGTAGTACTTGACAACACCCAGGGCTTCCACGTCGGCAGGACGCTCTCCCATACATGACACCCAAACTTTCCGGCGCTGATGAAAAAAAAGTCATTGATTCGATATTTCGGTCATACGGCACTGAGACGTGGCCGAATGCTCTCTAAAGGCCTCATAAAAAGGCTAACACTCAAAAGGCGATGTCGAGGGCTTTAGTGGAAGTTTCACTACGAGATCGAATCAGAAATGAAGAGATTCGCAGAAGAAACAAGGAAGCTTTCATAGCCCAAAGAATTGCTAAACTCAAACAAAAGACAAAAACTAACTTGTTGAACAGTTTTGGTAGAGTTGATGTACGATCTGATCTCAGCGGGCATGTCAGGTGGCAGGTCGTCTGGATCGTCATAGTACTCTGGGTTCCAATCGAATATCTGAAACATTCCAATTGATTTCAAATCAATCAGTATATAGGGTCCTTCTTATATGCTGACACTTTTTTAACGGGATGATAGGACCGTCAAATTGAGCAACTTTCTCTATGGCACAAACATCGAAATCGCGAAAAAAAAATCTGCTCTTCCTTACTAAACTGCAAACCTACTTGCGCTAAATGTATGGGACAGCAGATTTTTTTTCGCGATTTCGATGTTGGTCCCATAGAGAAAGTTGGTCGGTTTGATGGTCTGATCATCCCCTTAAAAAAGTGTCTGCATATTAAGAAGGACTGTATAGGTACCTCCTAGTATGTAAGACCGTCAAGACACTACTTCCACTCTAAGAACATGACAGCTTACCTTGTTCAACTTGATAATCAGACATGGAGACGACGGGTATCCATAGTTGTTCTCCTTGGAGCATGGGCCGAACAGGCTGACGTCGAAGGCACAGACTTCTTCTCTTGGGGGCTTCATGTCTCCACACTCACGCTGGTTCATGCCTTGGTTCTCTAGGAGGGAGCTGTTCTCATATGCTGGAATAAACAGGTGAAGTTGCTGTTGAGATTCGAGCTTTTCAAGATGTCAACCCTAAGCGCCCTCGCTCTCCATTTGCGATCGTGTTCTGAAGCATTCTAAAAAGTTATGCGAGTGCTTGGGATTATAGTTTATTGATGCGATCCTAAATTACACCCCAGCCACTTTATATTTAACGTGGCTCGCACTATCAAGAATCGGTCAACGCATATAATAATGAGCGAATTTGAGTGAGAGAGGACTACCACTGCTTACCTACTGTCTGCCTTTTCCCGTCCTCGAATTCCACCGAGAAGTAAGGTCTAAATTGATGGGGGGCAGAAACAAGGAATATGTCCTTACTGTCTAGTTGTCTACTGTATTTAGTTTGATTCTTAAAGTAACCGAAAACTGATGAGGTATTGTACTGATGAGGTATAGTACCTCAAGACACGTCTCGTCCAGCAGCGTAACTTTGTAACCTATGTCTGATTCATGAACTTACGTTCTAAGAACTCGTCGATGTTGTCAACGTATCTCTTGACCTGCGAGGTGCTGTTGGACTGATACCAGATGAGAGCCCCCTCCTCGTACAAGAGAGGCCTGTGTCCCATGCCAGGGTTGTCTCCTGGAACAAGAAGCACGCAAGACAATGTTAATGATTAGAACTTGAGATTGGAGGAACAGGCTGAGATTCAGAAACGAAATGTGAGTTTGATTTCGAACTCTCCCGTATGTCGAAGTCCATACGTTTTCCACCATACTTATAGACTAAAGACGTCCTTGAATGTCGACGGAAATGTTCATGGTGAATGGGAGTTTTGTGAGGTTTGCAATTGCAAGTGAAAGACAAGTAAAAGGAAAAACATGGCTATGAGGAAGTCAACTCCAGAGTAGGGCTAACTGGATTTCATTTTGTCTTTTGTCAGTGGTCGCCGCTGTTGTAATAATACCCGAAAAAAAAACTCCTAGTTACCACACTAGGAGGGTGACCAAAGATACTTTTTAGGGTTCCGTACCCAAAGGGTGTCCCCAAGGGCTGTCCTACCTATTTAGGGCTGTAACTTTTGAACCGTAATAGCTAGATAGTTGAAATTTTCTCAAATTATGCGTTATTACGGCGGATTTGTTAACAAATAATAAAAATGGCAGAAAGTTAAGAATTAAGGCTGGTTTTCAACAAGAAACTAGTTTTTATCAACATTTTTTCTTCACGCTCTTTAGTAAAAACGGTAATACATACAAGCGTCAAACTTAGTGTGATTATAGAGCAAACTCTACAAAATAACAACAAATACTAAAAACTGGCCAAGTGTGAGTCGGTCTCGCGCTAAAGGTCCCGGACAAAAAAAGTTTTTTTTTAAGTTAATAATGTTGTGTTCTGTGGTGGTGTGGTACGGAACCCTCGGTGCGCGAGTAGCCCGACTCGCACTTGACCGGTTTTATTTAATTGTTTAAAAGACATGACGACTGAAAAAGATGAGAATAAGCTGGTATATTTCGCCGACACCAAAATCAACGAATAAGAGAAAAATCTTAGATAATTTAAAGTATATACTTACCGATGATAGAGTCGGCGAGTGTAAAGTATGGGATCCTTTCATCCATGGCTGACATCAGGCCGCACATGCAGATGGAGAAGAAGATGATGATGCAGATGTACATCACCAGGTAGATGAGGCCGATCACACCTGCAACCGAGAGCATCTCGTCAACGTAAGTACATATTAGAATTGTGAAGTCCACCAATCCACATTAGACACGCGTGGTGGACTATTGCTCATTCACCCTCCTTGAGTATATCTGTGCCCTGCAGTGGGACGTATACAGGGTGTAAGTGACAGCCTAGCAAATACTGAAACGGTGAACTCAGACCATCAAACTGAAGTAAACAACTTTCACTATGGAGCCTACCTCAGGAAACGCAAAAAAAAAAACTGCTGTCCCATACAAAACTGCTGCACCTACCTACCCGACTAAAGTGTATGGAACAGCAGATTTTTTTTTTTTGCGTTTCCTGAGGTAGACTCCATAGTGAAAGTTGTTCAGTTTGATGGTCTGAGTTCATCGTATCAGTATTTGCTAGGTCAATTACTACACACTGTATTGTATAAGATGATGATGATGATCAAATTTAGTTTAGTTCTATAGTTTCAAAAGATAGGGGTAGGTACTTTACACGTGCCGTTAACAATTAGTACCTACCTTGTACTTGGTAACTTCTTGAATGCCATTTTTATCATGTATTTGCAAAATAAATTTTCAACCGCTCACTAAATTAAATTGAATCATTATTGACTTGTTTGTTCAACTCAATTTGTTTGTCAAACGTTTATATCCTTATTTAAGTTGTAAGAAACCTAAGTCATTCATTACTTATACATTAGCAAAATGAAGTGTTAATTGTGCCACAACGATTTGCTTACTTACGAATTGTGATCTAAAAACTATCTTATAACCATTGAACTACTATGTTGGTACTAGGTACATACAGTTACATACTAGAACAAACACGACAATCAAACGTCGTACGCCTCATGAGGGTACGACGAGCGCTGGCGAGTGAAAGAGATAGTGATAGCGATTTACTAAAAGATGAGTTGATGACGACATGAGATTCCACAATAGATTCAGGGCAGAGAGTGCTATTTTTTAATCTCATTCGCTGAGTTCAGCAGTTGAAAATGTCAAAATGACTACGGAGATATGCATCTTTCTACTGCTGATTTGACTTTCAAAAATCGCACTCCTGAAGTATGATTTTTGAAAGTCAAATCAGCAGTAGAAAGATGCGTATCTCCATAGTAATTTTGACATTTTCAACTACGGAACTCAGCGAATAAGATTCAATAATCGAACTCCTGGAAACCAATACATTGAGCTCATTACAGGACATTGTAGACTGCGGCACTGTGACAGTACCTACCATTTGCATATAAAAAAGAAATGGCGATATCACCACAAAGAATGGGACAGCGTTGTGACGAGCAGTGCTACCTATTTCCAGTATGTATTTTAAAATATCATCACCGTAATATCTTTTCGGCCTTAACAATCTGACACGACAAAACTTCAGAAAAACTTACGAGAAGCTATTACTGCCTCCACACCAAGTGAAAATTTACTGAAGAGGGCTAACTTTTTTCACGATTGCAACTAGGCAGACCAATGATTTTTGAAATTAGCTTTCCGTCATCTCCATACTGACTATGTTTTGCTGGTATTCGATCACGTAGCTGGCTACCGACAGTCCCATTTCAGTCCAGGATGAAACCATTCTTAATACAAGTACACCTATAAGTACAATTACGACATTGAACTTCAAACTCAACTGTCCAGCAATGGAGTCAGATTTTAGCCTTAATGCACAAATAAACAAACAAACAATAATCCGCAGTTACCTATAATCGATTCTGATCGAAATAGCGGCCGACATCATGGAAACCGCGGCCACGGATTGTTTACAATACGTCATACACTCGTAGTTATGTATAAACGTGCAAATAAGCATATTTGCATTAGTGGTCAATGAGGCTAGAGAAGTGTGTCAGAGTCGTAGCGTGGGGCGATCCGTGGTCTCTGCCTACCCCCTTGGGACATTGGCATAAGCTTATGTATGTATGTATGTATGTATTAGTAGTGTGGTACGAATCTTCAGGAAAGCGAGGATTTATCAGGAATGAGGTGATATTTCAGAGAACTAACGTGGCGTAGCTCTGAAAACTAGCAAGCTGAAGTGGCAATGGGCTGGTCATATCTGTCGAAGAACTGACAATCGATGGGGGTCTGAGTTCTATAATATAGACCACGAACTGGCGGGTGTAAGTGTGAGACGCCCTGCAGTCCGCTGGACCGAAGAGTCGAAGACAGAAGAAGCGAAAGAAAATAAAGGTCGGGAGCGACTGGATGAGGAAAGCCGAGGCTGGAGGAGTTTTGTGGCGACCTAGTAGGTATACTTCGCATATAATATGAAGAATATCCACATTCCACTAGCAGTGCCAATGCGGGCATGGTATCTGCTTTCTAGTGATCGATTAGAACCATGACATTTTGTTAGCTATCATTGCCACCCCCACATCACATGCAGTAGGTAACAAAAAAATCGATCGGCTGAACAGTAATTTTGTTTCGAAGGTCCAAAAACTTTGCTCGTTTTTCCACCCATGTAGGGAAAGTTGTTTAGTTTCATTAATCTGAATACCCAGCACACTCTTATATTTTTATGGTAATTAAAAAATAGTGGGAATGTTTAGTTCATGATGTCACCATTTTTTCCTCTTTTTTGCCAAGCTCTTTAAGTAGATATTATCGATCTTGCATCAATAAAATCTGAAACTTCTATGATTTCAATTCGTTCCCATGTTTTAAGGCGATAGTTTAGGTAGGCTACCGAACTAAGGTACTTAATTATTCTATCATCTACATGTAATGGTGGAATTGAAATAAATCGACAAATTTTTAGGAGTGGTTCAGACGAATTACGAACAACTTTTACTATGGTAGCAAAAACAAAAAAATCCGCTGTTCCATACTGAACTGCAATGCTTACTCGACTCAAATGTATCAACACCACTTTTTTGCAAAATTACAGCTAGGTTTGCTCATTAGCAGTTTGATGGTCTGAACCATAGAGAAAATAACGCGCTCCCCTGGGGTAGAGATGTTGTATCGAACTGTGCACAGATACTCAACTGGGCCTGACGTCATATCAACACATCTAGCGGGAAGTAGCGTATTTAAATGTTAACCCTTCCCCTCACCCGTTTTTCACCCCCTTTGTTGGCGACAACATTTTCTATAGAAACAAGCCGATATGCCATCTCTTCGTACTCTATGGTCTGAACCACCCCACATTTTTATTCAATTTTTCTTATCAACTCCACCCTTTAGGTACTTAGGATGATATTTGATACCTCCTACTATGATACCTAGAGATACCTAATCTAGGAGCACCTATATACCTACCTACATACCTACCGACACCACAAGCACGATGAAATGAAACAATTAAGGCCGCAACTATTTGTGGAAGACATAAACTTTACCGCGTGACGCGTGTTAGTACTTACTATAGTTTTATGATGATGGAGAACATTTTCTACGTCTTCAGTGCAAGGTGCGGCTTTTTTATGGGTTGGAGATGTTTGCGGGGAGGGGCGGAGGGGTTTGAGAAATGTCTGTCTTGCACAGCATGCCGATACGTGAGATGTTTGGCAAGGTGTTCGGCAAGCCTAACAGCGTCAGGAGTGGCTGTATTTAAATCCTCTCTCGTGCAGGTGCTCGGGCACAGCGGAAATTCCAGCATCCAGGAGTGCGATTTTTGAATCTTATTCGCTGAGTTCAGCAGTTGAAAATGCCAAAATTACTATGGAGATACGCATCTTTCGACTGCAGATTTAACTTTCAAAAATCGGACTTCAGGAGTGCGATTTTTGAAAGTCAAATCACCAGTAGAAAGATGCGTATCTCCATACATTTCCAATAGCTGAGTTCAACGTATGAGATTCAAAAATCGCACTCCTGCAGACTTGTCTAAGATCAGTATACCTACCATCTAGCTTTTTTAATTATAAACTCTACTATTTAAAACCCAAGGTTTACTTTGCCATAAATAAAACTCAGCAATCCGTCAAACATTTTCATAAAATAAACAAGATATAAGTAATAATTATTTACGTAAACTTCTGAGGAAAAAGCGAGCGTATCTCAACAGAAACGAGCGGATTTTAGTAATAAATCCATATCGTACTGGATTCGAGGAACATTACTTTAATGCAATATGATTCATACGTTCAATAAGAGCTATTTTCGTCTGACCGATCATAACTTTCCAGAATTTGTAAATCGACCGGATCGGATTTTCAAATGGGAAGTGAACTGAAAGTTGTATGGCAGGACTGAACGTTTGACAAATTCACATTAATAATTATAAATTGTACAGGGTCCTTCTTAATATGCGGTCTGTTTTTTTAGGGGATGATGACCAGACCATTAAACTGAACAACTTTCTCTATGGGACCAACATCAAAATCACGAAAAAAAATCTGCTGTCCCATACATTTGGCTCGAGTAGGTTTGCAGTTTTAAAAGGAACAGTTTTATTCATTTCTTCCCCTGAGTATCGTACGAGATGATTAAGGGATAAGGGTGTCCTATGCAGTGTATATAGGCGAAAGGCTTGCCACCTATCACCTTAGGAAAACTTAAGTCGGACAAGAAAGTTTTGAAAAAAATGACGCAAGAACGTGTCCATATAGTTAGTTAGCAGCCTCACCAGCTCATTTGAAGGTTCTGACTAAGCCAAGATTTGGTGCTCCTGTATTTTAAAAGATATTTGGGTAACTTACTGATGCTGCTAGATAGACGTCTAGGTAGCAGTCGCACTGAGAAATACTGTTATATCTCAGAGGAAGGATCTCTTTATTGCTTTGGTTTATATCAATGTGATTTATACGTCACGATTTAATGCTCATTTAGTGCTTCCTATATCCACAATTTCATTAATATTGATTCAATACAAGCCGAGAAAAAGTGAACCTTCTTGTTAGTACAAAGTAACAACTGCATGCAAGACAGCTTGTATACCTACCTAGTTGTAGCAATTTTTCTGAACACCCCGAAGGGGATTCTGGTCGTGGGAATATGCCGGTTCCTTGGGGTAAGTTGTTCAGTATCTCAAAACAATTACGGAACTAATCATTTTAGTATGGTGAGTGGTAGCCACTAGCCAGGTTATGCTTGGTTTTGACGTTATACAGGGTGTAAGAAAAAGTATCATTAACGTTTAAACCACATAGGTACTCTACCTATCAAACAACTTTTACTATGAGAGTATACCGAGCAGACCAAAAAAAAACGAGTCGAGTAGGCATTGCAGTTTAGTATGGAAAAGCTGTTTTTTTTTTCTTATCAGTTTGCTCCCATAGTAAAAGTCGTTCAGTTTGATGCGTACAGTATGTGGTTTAAAGGATAATGATACTTTTCCTTGCCCCCTGTATTTGAAAAAACTTTCCACGACATTTCCAACTCACCCCACCGATGAGGAGTGCGTCCCAGCACGGTGCCTTCCTCTGGGTTCCAGAAGGCATACTGGATCCTCTGCAGCCAGGGTCTGTGCGGAGGCCGCCTGCAGTAGTTGACCACACCGTTGGGCTTATCGGCACCCATCCTGGGTGGCTGGCGGACGGACACTGAACCGAGGTAGCTGTGAACGTGTGAGGAGACGTGGGGGGAAGATTGTGCCTAATCGGGGATTGTCTCTGAGAGGACGGGGTTTGTATGGATGATCTGAGTGAATAGGAAATATGGTTTTGTGGTGCGCTGAGGCTGTGTACAGAATGTTTTGATAAAAAATGTTTTTTCCTTTGAGGAAACGAGGATTTTTTGTATAATCTCCTAATCATAGAGGACGGCGTAACACGAGTTACGCCCTCTATGCTCCTAATAGTGAAACTTATATAAGGAAAAACTTGAACCATTGACACAGAATAAATAATAGTCTTACCAACCTAGTAGGTACCTGCCAGTGAGACGGTATCGATAAAAACTTGTTTATTCTTCTTGTTTAACCTATTTATTGACACAGATTATTTAATAGTTAGGTACTGTATTGATTAAAACGTGTAAACGAAGTCACGAAGCTTTTATTCGCAACTTTGTTCACGAATAAGTAGTTCGACGTACCTAATTGTCTTTTCGTGCAAAAAAAAGGTTGTGTAAAAAAAAAATCTGCAAAAAAAATTTTTTTGTTACACCGAGAAAATCTTTTATTTGACATACGCTAAATAGGATTTGTGTTCAAGGCCATCTTGTAGAGTGCTAAGGAGGTAATTTCCATATTTGATCTTATATTAATAAACCACTAAAGTCTTGTAGGCAGAAACTCCCAATTCAAACGAAGTCATCCCTCTACAACCTCACTTGCTCTATGCCATCCGCCTTAGATCCGCCCAAATCTGCTTGAGACCGGTGCGCCGCCCGCCCAGCAACCCCCGCCCAACCAATTAGTCCGACTTTACTTAGCTGACACCAGCGTAAGTGATCTATCATAGTGATATACACCTACTACTTATACTAGGCCTACATACGCTATAAAACTGTTTCATATTGTGTTCATATTGTAAAAAAACCGAACGAAGAATGTTGGGATTGAAGCGATGTGAGCTCGAAATTTCATGCAGACCCATATTTGTGACATGGAGTGCGATTTTTGAATCTCATTCGCTGAGTTCAGCAGTTGAAAATGTCAAAATTACTGTGGAGATATGCATCTTTCTACTGCTGATTTGACTTTCAAAAATCATGCCTACTTCAGGAGTGCGATTTTTGAAAGACAAATCAGCAGTAGAAAGATGCGTATCTTCACAGTAATTTTGACATTTTCAAGTGCCGAACTCAGCGAATGAGATTAAAAAATCGCACTCCAGAGCAATACAACAAAATCAAAAAGCAGGAGCGAGCGAAGCAAGCTCGATATTTCCAAGCCAATCAGCTCGATTGCGGTGAGCTTTGTTGTCATTTTAAGAGTTTATCGGTCGTGCCAAGGTCGTGCCCCATCACTTGCCCATAAGACACATACATATTATATAAACTCACGATCGAAATCCCTTTCGGGGTGATCAGAAACATTGTTACAACTGCCAAGTTTCTTGCAGGCAGTTGTAGCAAGAATTATGTTCTAGCATATGGAAGGTTTCAAGATAAAATGACGAGTAAATTGGTGATAGGTGGCTAGCCTTTTTCCCACAAATACATTGCATATAAAATCATTATCCCTTAGTCGCCTCATATGAGACCGACATTTAAGAGCTATGATAGCCCATACGGGAGAGAGCTAGCGCCTCAATCATGAGGCTAGGCGGTGAAGGAAAACAACATGAGGAAACCTGTATTCCCGAGAATGAAAAGAAAAACCATACGTTCGGAGGAAGGTATGCGTAAAATATGGGTGAGCTTGGGGCGAACACAAAGGACCAGCGCTGGTCTTAGTGTTACAATAACGACCTTACTTGCCCAACCAGAATTAATGACACCGACGGGGACACCCATTATGGGAAGAAATGGGGTGGTCCATCGAAATAAACGGCCCATTAGTCAAAGCTGATAATAATTATTGAGTAATTTTTGGGGCAGTTGCATATTATGGCAGGGTAACTTAAGCCCTGCACTGGGATAGGCAGTGACAAAAGATCGCCACATGCTACGATTCTGTTGCCTCTTCAACATCCATAAGTCTCTTCATACCGGTTCCGGGTACATTTTACTCGGCTCTTATTTTCATGGCTTACCATTCCTACGGAGATCACCTACTTTATGGCCTTCGGGGTTTGTTCGTATAATTACCAGATTCCGCCATCAAATCTTCGACTAGGGTTCGTTTCGTTTTAGACTTCGTTAACGATTTGTGCTCGATGGCCTTTCTTCAGTACACATTCGATTTGATAGGCGTACAGTACAGTCGGCGGCAATAATTTATACACACTTTAGTACTACGACGTAGAACAAAAGTGTATACAACTCATTGCGGCCGACTGTACATAGGGTTACCTACGTTACATCTTAACATGTTTCATCGAACAACTTTTATCTTTTTTTTTTTTATTTACGATGGGTTTGCTCTTGACCTCAATCCAGTCCTCAGGACGAAGATGTAGCGAGCTTACCCAGAAGAAGCCTCGGAAATACTGACGCAGGCAGGGCATTCCACTCCTTGGCTGTGCGCATTATAAAAGAATCGGAATGGCGCTTGGTGCGGATATGTGGGATGTCAACCAAAAAGGGATGATATCCCGCGGTGCATCTGGAAGTCCGATAGTAGAAAGGGGAAGGCGGGATGAGCTCATGTAGCTCTTGGGCACACTCACCGAAGTACAGTCTGTAGAAGACCGACAAGCAGGCTACTCTGCGGCGGTGGGCTAGGCTTTAAAGCTGGGTCTCCACCAGTTTACTGTCGCCAATGAGCCTCCTGGCTCTGCGTTCAACCGAGTCGAGTGCGGCAAGTTGATAATTGGCTGAGCCATCCCACAGGTGGCAGCAGTACTCCATACAGGATCGGACCTGAGCTTTATATAACATTAAGAGCTGTCCAGGAGTGAAGTACCGCTTCACCTTGTTTAGGATGCCTAGCTTTTTGGCCGCAGTTTGAGCTTTAGACTCGATGTCAGCGCCGAAGTTGAGTTTCGTGGTCAACATGCCCAGAAGCTCTAGACTGTCGGAAACAGGGACAGATGCACCCCGGAAAGTAGAAGTCAGATTAAATGGACTCCTTTTGGCGGTGATCAGACAATCTAATGCACTATTCAAAGAAGTAATGCAGAGTCAATGTAACGTTTCCGCTATGTGTAACGTTTCGTCGAACATAGTAACGTGCGTTTAGATCTAGACCAACTCGTAGCTGTAGTGTGTTAGAAATAAAAATTCGGACACAATGTTGGAAAGTGTATTTACTTATTTTGATTGACAATTTAATATTTCAAATAAGACTATCTAAAGCCTCACGAGAAAAATAAAAAACCTGATTTAGGGTGCGCTACAATCGACTATAACCTTTAATGACAACGTTTCAAGTACAAAAATTAGTTCCAATGATTTTCCGCAACATTGCGAGGTTTTTTATTTTCCTGATCATGAGTGCAATTTTTGAATCCCATTCGCTGAGTCCAGCAGTTGAGAATGTCAAAATTACTGTGGAGATACGTCAGATACGCATCTTTCTACTGTTGATTTGACTTTCAAAAATTGCACTCCTGAAGTATGATTTTTGAAAGTCAAATCAGCAGTAGAAAAATGCATATCTCCACATTAATTTTGACATTTTCAACTGCTGAACTCAGTGAATGAGATTCAAAAATCGCACTCCAGGCTTTTAATAACATTTTCTGCGAAAATGTTCCCTTAAATTTTAAGTTAACCTTAAAATCAAAATTATACAAATTAAACTTTGGTTCTTTTCTTCTAGTAACAGGGTGCTATAGCATTAAACATATGATATGCTCACGACTATATTCCCCGAGCGTGTAGTCAGAGATATTCTGAAACCTCAGAACATCCACATTTCACTAGCAGTATACCGAAATATTCAAATAAATAATGAATTATAAAAAATTATCACTTCAAAATTAAATCATAATTTACTAAGTACACAATATTCACAATATTCAGTATATTCTTCCCTATGACCAGGTACACACCCGTTTACAAGGTCGGTATATTATGATTAAAATGTTGTCTCTGTGATCATTAAAAAAATCAATCTATCAATTCAATTAAGAATAATTATTTATTTTTTTCAATTTATCCATTTACTAAAATTTATTAACTAATTATTAAATTAGTGAGTACCTGCAGTAAGCAGAAGATTTATTAAAATTCTCGTTTTTTTTTTTCAAATTAGCTATTCGAAGTTACAAATTCGCAATGGGTGTACAGATAATGATAAATTTAATAAATTGCTAGATAAATAGCCAAGAAATTGTACCAACTGCTACATATAATTAAATAACTTAATCATAAATCTAATAATACATTGTACTACATCCAGGTAATGTACAAAATCAACTACTAAAATTACATTTTTATAATATAGGTACTTTAGGTAATACAATTCTATGAGGATTTTACCTTTTTCCCTTTGAAATATTTACTTACACTTTTTTATTAAATTACAAGATAAATGTAAATTTACTATGATCAGTGCAAACAGAAAATGCAATAAGAGATTCTTATTTCTAAAGGAAAACTGCGATTCTAAAAATCAAATTCTAAAAATGATCCGATATAGATAGACTCTATACCCTAAATAGTCTATACTATAGACATTGGTGTCGATTCGAACTGTGCCACGACTTAACTTAACTAAATTTATTCCTGTCACTTTCTAAAATATGATTAAGAAAAGAGACAGAAAACAAACAACTGACTTTAGTGCTCTCAACGCCTTAAATAAGATGGCGTACATTATGATGTCATCTTATTTTGGGCGTGTAACGTCACTTTGACAGCACTAAAGTCAGTTGTTGGTTTTCTGTCTCTGTTCTTAATCTTATTTTAGAAAGTGACAGGAACAAATTTAGTTAAGTCCTGGCATTGTTCTAATCGACACCAATACCTATTTCCAACTTCCTGAGAGGATATCACTGTTAGCGCGCTCCATAAAAATGAAGTTTAACTATACAGGGTGTAACAAAACACCCTAGTAATAAAAATAAAAAAATCTGCCGTCCCATACATTTGAGTCGAGTCGAGACGGTACTGCAGTTTTGTATGAAAGAGCGGATTTTTTTTTTCGATTTCGATCTTGACTCCATAGTGAAAGTTGTCGCATCACTTCCGGGAAGTTACAGACCTATTTCCCTGCTGTGCCACATATTTAAGATCTTTGAGCGCCTACTGCTGGAACGCATATCTGGAACCATTGAAAACGAGCTAATCGAGCAACAGGCAGGATTTAGACCAGGCAAGTCTTGCACATCACAAGTATTAAATCTGACGCAACACATCGAGGATGGATTTGAGGAGGGGAAGATCACTGGTGCTGTGTTTGTCGACCTTACGGCTGCTTATGATACAATAAACCATAAAAGACTGATAGCGAAACTATACCAGCTGACAAAAGATTTTAAACTCACGAATGTGATAGCTGAGATTATGTCAAACCGTCGTTATTTTGTATCCTTCCAAGGAGACAACAGCAGATGGCGCAACCAGAATAATGGACTACCTCAGGGCAGCGTACTGGCTCCCATTCTCTTCAATGTCTACACCAACGACCAACCCATACTCCCTGAAAACCTGAAAGGGCCTGAAACATTATCTTTTTGCCGATGATCTTGCACTAACTTGTCAAACAAAAACATTTGACAAAATAGAAGAACAACTATCCAGGACCCTGGGGGCGCTGTCTTCATACTATGTGGAGAACCAACTTAAACCGAACCCAGCGAAAACCCAAGTCTCTGCATTTCATCTAAAAAATAAATTCGCCTCACGAGAACTGAATGTGACCTGGGAAGGAAACCGCTTGGACCACACTTTCATGCCAAAGTACCTTGGTGTGACCATCGACAGATCGCTCAGCTACAAGCAACATTGTATCAACACTAAGCAGAAAGTGGCAGCAAGAAACAACTTACTACGTCTGATGACTGGCTCCACATGGGGTGCCAAACCCCATACTCTGCGGACAACTGCCCTGGCTCTGTGCTACTCAGCAGCGGAATACGCGTGCCCGGTTTGGAGTAACTCCTCGCACTCCGGTCAAGTAGACGTAGCTTTGAACGAATCCTGTAGACTCCTGGCGGGCTGTTTAAAACCAACTCCAGTCCATTACCTGTAACAGATTGCTGGAGTTGCTCCCCCATCGGTACGTAGACAAATAGCTGTCGCAACAGAGCGCTGGAAACAAGTCAACGACGGACGACACCCGCCTCATAGTCACATGCCCGTACCGAGTCGCTTAAAGTCAAGGAAAAGCTTCATTACTAATCCAGCTCTCGACTGCATAACACCCCAGGAAGCACGTACTGACCTATGGAAACAAGGAATTAATGACAGCGAATCCCTTATTACACCATCTGAAAAGATCTCTGCTGGAAGCCGTGAAGATTGGACGACATGGAAGGCACTCAATAGATTGCGAACGAGAGTTGGTCGATCCAAAAATAATCTGAGGAGATGGGACATACTGCCGGCCGATGCGTCTGTGGAGTGTGGGTGTGGTCAGGTGCAAACCACTCGACATCTATCGCAGTGTAGCCTGTGCCCTGTGTCTTGCTCCAGGACCTAATAGAGGCTTCCCCTCGAGGAATAGAGGTGGCCAAGTATTGGAAGGACAAAGTGTGATCACCTTCACACGAGAAAGAAGAAGAAGAAGTGAAAGTTGTTCAGTTTGTTGGTCTGAAGCAGAGCCTATGGAGCCTTAAGAGCCTATGTCGAAAAATAATTTTAGCGAAACGGACGTGTGATAGCTTATATTACTGCCAGATGCGAGAGAAAGAGATGGGGCGGCGCGCGCGCCTGGAACGAATCAAGCGAAAAAACAAACTTTATTTAATTGTGATTGTACTATTTATGTAAGTTCAATTCTGCTCTAATCAAAACTTAGATAAAAGCAATCTCTTTTTTTTAAATCAAGTCTGATGTTTCTATTATTCACCGTTTAGCAGTTACAAGCGTTTATAGACAAAAACGGAGGCTACTTTGGCTTGTTTTTCTATCGAGAAAATTTGTCTTAATCGTGTTTTGGCTCTAATCAAAACTTCAATTATATGTTCAATTTACACATATCCGCAAATCATACTCCTACTGTTAGTACTTCATGATATATGGAGCTTTGAAGAATCCTATTTTTTTTACATAGCCCCTTAAGTATTACTAGGGTGTTTTGTTACACCTACAGAGTGTTAGGGTAGTTAGGGTAAACAGTTTAAGGGGTGAACCATGGTACAATAATATACTGCGCCTGGTATTCTCTTCCGATCACGTGACTGACCATGTGACTGACACAAGTCTACGTCATCATACCCTTTTAACATGTTTAGCTGCCATTTTTTTGTGACGTAGGCTTGTGTCACTCTGGGAATAGAAGGCATTGTTTTTTTAGACCATGGGGTGAACCCATGATACTGAACAACCTAAAGAAAACCTAAAGATGTTAGGAAAAAATTGTGGACTTTCCAAAAACGAAATGTGACCGTTAGTACTGAAAATAGGATCTAACTTCATTTGTATGCAACGCGCTCTGCAAGGAATATCTATATAATTGGCTAGTTTACAAAAAAAAAATAACCATAAGGTAAAAAAAAAGAAAACGAAACATTTCTTATTTAGCTGACATTTTGTAATATGTTTTGTCATATTTAGGCCAGGCTCATTTTGCTTTAAGAGTTCTCTGCTATTTAATACCTAAAGGAAACTCATTGGTTCATACAAGTACTGGCCAGTTGAAGAGAAAAAAAAATCATCTAAAACCAGTCTAAAACCATTAAGACTCATAAAGAAAAACATTTTTTTTCTTTTATGGTCACTGGTTTTTTTCAGGCCAGGAACATTGTAGTTCGGTTGAGTTGTATTAAAAACTTTTTGTAAGTAACTTATCAATATTTCTGATGTTGTATGTTAGGAAGCCTAATATTTTAGGTAGTTTCTTCATCATCATCATCATTCGTGTTCTCTTCAATGTAGAACATAATGCGAGCGTATCCAGTGCCCTCTTTTATACTTTTATTGTAAATTATGTTTTTGGCCCATGCTCTGCAACGAACTACCGTGAGGGTATTTGCTGAAAATTAAAAAAAAAAAGTATATTAGAGATGTGAAATATTTTTTATGACTTGCTTAACAAGGTCTCCGACCCTCCAGTGTTGCCCTTAATATATTTTTAAATTTCTCTACAATTATAGAGCACAACATTTCCAAAAACCATTAAGTTGGCCTTTTTTAAAATTGATTGAGAAATTAAGGAATGCTAAGTTCAATTTTTGTAGTAAATAATGTTTTAAACAGCCAAAAGTGGCCTCTTTTGAGAATGTTATGTACTTTTGATTTGAAAGAAATAAAAAAATATATTGACATAGCATAATTATTATTATGCCACGACTAAAATCCCAGAAGAATATAATATTTATAATATTATAAAATATCCACGTTTCCTCATCTGTGCCTAAATTCTGTCCAGGGCCAACGTTACAGGTAGCGAGAAAGTCTTCCTTTCAATTATAAAGCAGACACTTCTCGGCGAGAACTTTCAAGGAAAATTACCACGGCTTATGACGCCACGAGAACAATGAAGGGCATCCACACTCTCGTTCTCGGCTGTTCTCGGCGAGAATGTAGTGCCCGCATAACGGTTGAAATTAAAAAGTAATTAGCGCAAAACCCCATACACCCTAAATGATTTACAACAAAATAATTAGATTGAGACAATAATTTCATTATTTTTATAGTTAAAATTTAAAGTTATTTGCATTTTAATTTTTGAGGAAAAAATGTTTTGTTATCATTTCAGCACTGAAATAAAGCGCTAACGTACTCATGGATACATTTTTATAATCTTGTTTCAGTAGTAAGTAGGGTGAGTGTGCCCGTGCGGTGGGTTGACATTGACATCGGGTTCAGAAAATTTTAAATTTTGCAAACAAATTATTTAAAAAAAAATTACCTATGTTGAAACCATGATAATTCGATTCTACTGTCGATTCTAAACAAACTACTTTCTAGTTTTGCGTTAATTCATTAACACGTTGTATATAGAACGTCACTCACCAGGCGGTACCAACTTGACGGCGACGAGGGGGCTCAGGTAGCCCGGCTCGTTGGTGAACGGGTAGAAGCTGGCCGGCAGACCCCGTCCCCACGGGTACTCTATCTTGGTCAAGTTGCCTTTCTCTTCTGCACATGATACCCAGATTTTTTTGCGCTGGAAAGAGGATAGAGGTTAATTATACAATAGGCACAGATATTAGAATACAAGTACAATAGGTACAATCATGGTACAATACCTACTTACTACAATCATGGCAGTTAATTTTTTCTTTCACATGATTCTTTGCTACCACTACCAACAAACCAATGAGCGTCTTTTTTTTTCTTTTTTAAATGTACTTCTTAAAAAACTCAACAGATGGCATTTCCGTTCATCCTTCGATCAACTGTTGATCGAAGCGTTCTTCACTCAATAGAGAAGTGTTAAATAATGTCAAGACTGTGCCTGTCTTTTTCAAAGCAAAGGAATCGAGCCCATACAGCTAATGTTTCAATTCGTTAATTATGAAATGTTCAATTAAAAATGCTTTGGCATCTTTTTTTTATCATCTTTCCATGTTGATTATTTAAAAAAAAAACAAGTTTTGAATCTTTCACCTTTGTTCGCGAAGGCCGTAGCGCCATCTAGCGAACCCAAGACAACAACTAGAAAAACGCAATTAACCCCTCGTATGCCGAAGCACGGATCCGAACGACGAAACCATTGATTTCTGTTGTGTCTGTAATTTCCGGCATACGAAGGGTTAAGTTAGATTTCAGGATGAACCGACGCGTCAAGTGGCGTGTGATAGACAGACTCAGACTAAACATCTACTTAAACAAGTAATATCACCTTGTCAGGATCTTCAATGCTGTTGATGTGTTCTACCAGGTCCTGTGGCATGTCCGCGGGCAGGGCATCCACGTCGTCGTAAAACTGGGGCACCCAATCGAAAATCTGAAACACAATTAAGCTTGATGTAGAAAGAGGCGCATTAGGAAGACCGTAGCTATCGTTAAGATCGCTCCTTGCGACTCCAGTCTGGATTGGTGATATTCCAAAATGAACACCATCCGTTGAGATGGTTTATTTACCTTATTCAGCTTGATGTAGAAGCAGGGTGCATTAGGAAGGCCGTAGTTATCATTAAGGTTGCAACCCTTCTCCGATGTGAACCAAGTGATGCCCGCATACGCTGTCGATACAAAACCGATACACTATTTAACTAATTTGTTGAAAAAACCCTTCAAAAACAATATTTATTAGAAGCAGGCAGAGAGCCAGGAGATGGAGGCAGATTCCTTATGAACCTGTGTCAACCGTAGACCATAAACAGTACCCGGCAAACATCACGGGCGAGGGAGGTAATACCAACTGCTCTCAATCGGTGTAGGAAAACATCGTGAGGAAGTCTGCATAGGCCGCTGATGTAGAAATTCTGATGCGTATGTCAAGTCCCAATCCGCATTGGGCACACGTGGCAGACTGATGCCCATACGACCTCCCAGAGGGTAGGCCTGTGCCCTGCAGTGGGACATAGCAAATATATACTTTGGTCTTTTTTTTTTGAGGGGATAATCAGACCATCAAACTGAATAACTGTCTCTATGGGACCAACATCGAAATCGCGAAAAAAAAACTCTGCTGTCTCATACATTTGGCTCGAGTAAGTTTGCAGTTTTGTATGGAAGAGCTGATTTTTTTTTTCGCGATTTTGATGTTGTTGCCATGGAGAAATTTGTTCAGTTTGACGGTAGATCATATCTCCTTAAAAAAGTGTCAGCATATTAAGAGGACCCTGTATAGACTGATGATGATGAAATGACTTCGGGTTTTGACGGGTACTCCGGTCTGCTCTGCGCAAACGAAGATTGACGAGCGAGCGAGCGTAGGTAATTATTTTCCCAGTCGTACTATTACCCTATCATATCATAAACCTACCATACAGTAAGTACCTGGTTTGAAATTCATCCCATAATTTGCACGGGTCTGATATCAACACCTCTAACCTTCACACAACGAGAAACATTCAGACAGAGGTTTGATGGAGGTAAATTGCAAACAGCACAAATATGTAAATAGGTCGTGGGCTTGTCAATGTAAACATACTGTGTACTTGTACAGGATGATTTCAGCCGTATTGTGTTACCGTCAATAGGTTACGTACCTATTCAGAGATCGATTCAATGATTATATCCAGTTGGGAGTCAAGGTTATGGGCGTTAAGGCTTTTTGATTAATTGAACCGCGCCCAGTACGAAATTAGAGCTAAGCAAGAAAGTAGTTTAAGCGTAAGAATACAAATAGGATTGCCAGATGCCCCGTATATTACGGGATACCCCATATTTCAGACATAATATATGTCCAAGTGCGTGTCGGACCACGCGCAGAGTAGGGTTCCGTAATTGCTTGTTACAATAATATAATACGGACTTAGAAGGAGGCTTTTTGTTTTATACTACTACGGTTTAACGGCTAATGAGTCTAAAAAGTACATTTTATAAGTTGGTCAACTATTACTAGTAAACTTGTAAAGCCTACTTAGCGGTGATAGTTTTCCTTTTAAATTCGTTATATATGCTATTGCCGTGAATTTTTTAACATCTCCAACTACAACCGTTTAGCTGGGAGAGGGGGGGGACACTTGACTTTAACCAAAATTTTCGCTTTAAAGCTTAATATTTCGCTAACGGCTCCCTAAATCGAAAAATTGCTTTCGCAAACCCACAATATTTTTAAAAGACCTATCCAACGATACCCCACTACATGGGATAGACGAGAAAAAAAAATGTCATCCCCACTTCGTGTACCCCTGTAAAAACCCTAAAAAAAATATTTTTCAAGATTTTATTTTACCACTTTGTCGGCGTGATGAATATGTATACATATGCCAAATTACAGCTTTCTAGTATTAAGCGTCTCTGAGCTAAGCCGCGGTCAGACGGACAGACAGACGGACGGACAGACGGACGGACAGACGGACGGACAGACGGACGGACATGGCGAAACTATAAGGGTTCCTTTTTGACTTCGGAACCCTAAAAACGGGTCGGGTAGTGTTATTTTTTCCCGCCAGAGCAGAGGTCGCAAAGCTTGAAGAGCCTCACTGGAACTTTTGTATAAGGTCTACATACTTAGGAATAGTTTCTGCGGCTTTGCGAACTTTAACTTTTTGTAACAACATTATACAGGGTGTAACGGACAGCCCTCCGCAAACTGAAACGGTGAACTCGGACCACCAAACTGAACAACTTTCACTATGGAGCCTATCTCAGGACACGCAAAAAAAAAATCTGCTGTCCCATACATTTGAGTCGGGTAGGTACGGCAGTTTTGTTGGGACAACTGATTTTTTTTCGCGTTTCCTGAGGTAGGCTTCATAGTGAAATTTGTTCAGTTTGATGGTCTGAGTTCACCGTTTCAGTTTGCGGATGGCTGTGTCTTACACACTGTAGGTATACTAAATTGCTAATTGAATAAGAAAATGAAGTGTCTAAATTGAAAAATTACAAATCTCAACTGACGTTTCAGGAATTCGTCCAGCTGATCGGTGTAGGTCTTCAGGTGAGTGGTGTTCTCCTTGTTGATGCGGACCACGAGACCCCAGCCCCACGGCGGCATCGGACGCGCCGTCACTCCTGGGTTAGCTCCTGAAAATAGTCGTTATAGATAATTACGGTACAAATAATGTAAAATTCTTAAGTAAATAAAAAATTTCAAATTTTTCTCTTTTATTTCTAGAGTTATTTTGTAAAACGTTTAATGGCTGCATGGGACGCATTTCTTTTGCCTGAAACGGAATCGAATCATCATTTTAAACACACATCATCATTTTATTCTTACATCTGAAATTTTCTTAATCATTTGTCCATAGGTAACAATCCTTCCATTAGAACACAAACTATTAAACAACACTTTACCACCTATAAAGCAGGCACTTCACTCTCGCGAAAACTTCTCGGCGAGAACTTTCAAGATGAGTTATGACGCCACGAGAACAATAAAGGGCATCCACACTCGTTCTCTGCTGTTCTCGGCGAGAATGTAGTGCCTGCTTAAGAGACTGCTCGAGCGTGTGCTTGGATCTGGTGTTGTCCAGGCGGAAAAACAGACCTCCCATGCAGAGGCCGAAACACAGCGCAAGCACCAGGTAGAACACATTAACTATCAAATAACACTTACCTATAAGAGACTGCTCTAGCGTGTGCTTGGGTCTGGTGTTGTCTAGGCTGAGGAACAGCCCTCCCATGCAGAGACCAAACAACAGCGCAAGCACCAGGTAGAACACATTAACTATTAAATAACACTTACCTATAAGAGACTGCTCTAGCGTGTGCTTGGGTCTGGTGTTGTCTAGGCTGAGGAACAGCCCTCCCATGCAGAGACCAAACAACAGCGCAAGCACCAGGTAGAACACATTAACTATTAAATAACACTTACCTATAAGAGACTGCTCTAGCGTGTGCTTGGGTCTGGTGTTGTCTAGGCTGAGGAACAGCCCTCCCATGCAGAGACCAAACAACAGCGCAAGCACCAGGTAGAACACATTAACTATTAAATAACACTTACCTATAAGAGACTGCTCTAGCGTGTGCTTGGGTCTGGTGTTGTCTAGGCTGAGGAACAGCCCTCCCATGCAGAGACCAAACAACAGCGCAAGCACCAGGTAGAACACATTAACTATTAAATAACACTTACCTATAAGAGACTGCTCTAGCGTGTGCTTGGGTCTGGTGTTGTCTAGGCTGAGGAACAGCCCTCCCATGCAGAGACCAAACAACAGCGCCAGCACCAGGTAGAACACATTAACTATCAAATAACACTTACCTATAAGAGACTGCTCTAGCGTGTGCTTGGGTCTGGTGTTGTCTAGGCTGAGGAACAGCCCTCCCATGCAGAGACCAAACAACAGCGCAAGCACCAGGTAGAACACCGCGTAGAATACTAACACTATACCTGGAAAGTGAGTTAAGAGGGGGTCATACCTATTTTGTTTGTTTTCGAACCGATTTTTGATAACTAAATTATTACATTTAATATATACAACGTGTTAATAAATTAACGCAAAACCTCATACACCCCAACTGATTTATAACAAAATAATTAGATTGAAACAATAATTTCGTTATTTTGATAGTTAAAATTTAAAGTTATTCGCTAATAAACGTTATCTTAACGTTACGTTATCTTTTAAGTTTTGAGGCAAAAATTATTTGTTATCATTTCAGCAATGAATGAAAGCGCTAACGTACTCATAGATACATTTTAATAATCTTGTTTTGATAGTAAGTAGGGTGAGTGTGCCCGTGGGGTGGGTTGACATCAGGATCAGAAAATTTTTTATTTTGCAAAAAAAATATTTCATATTTTGAAAAAAATTACCTATATTGAAACCATGATAATTCGATTCTGCTCTCGATTCTAAACAAACTACTTTCTAGTTTTGCGTTAATTCATTAACACGTTGTATAGTTCACATAACAGTGTAGATATATACGTTCTTTCTGCAGGGCATCTAACCGTTGAAAACACGATTCTATTAAATTTTCTCGATAGAAAAGAAAAGAGGAGCTAAGTAAGTTCGATTTCAGATTTATAACCAGTTTTACAAGAATCACCCTACACCATTTCTTCTGAATATACCATCATTTGAAAGGTAATTAATTATAGCAGGGCTTCTACCCGATGGATTTTTCCCCAAACACCCAAGAGAAAAGATATTGATGAAAAATACGTTTTTTTGCGATCTTGCTTTCAATTGAAAAGGGATGGCTAATTGCAAAAGTTTGTTTGTTAGAAAGAGAGGCTTGCTCTACTAATACCAAGCCTTCAAGAAATTGAGTGGTGGTAATGTCAAGATGTCAATGATATCTGTATCGCGATAGCAGCCGGCGAGCACCAGAGTCGAATCGTACCAATTATTTTCGAGTTTTTCCAGGGTTCCCAGAAAAAATTATCAGTAGTTATTCCGCACCCAGAAATCTCACAACTTGGCGTAGTGATTTCTATTGTTTTCTACTAAGACAATGTTGTAGGTAAGTCCCGCATTACTATGATTATAAAAGCTATGTTTTACCCCCTCGGGGAATAGTCGTGAGCATATGCTATGTTATGTTTTACTTTGTTGTTGGTGTACTTATCCCTTTCATCCTTAGATAAGTATTTGTGAAAGATACCCCGTGAAATTTAGGGAGACTCGTCATCATAAAACTTAAGATTTCTCAATCAAGAAAACCTAAAATAAAAAAGTATAGCACAAACTTTTAAGGCGGTTGCAGAGGGGTCAATTTTATACGAAACTTTGACGCACAATACGCGTAGACGGTATTAATATAAGTAACTTTGTATACAGGGTGTAACAAAACACCCTTGTAATAGGTACTTAATACTGCTTCAGACCATCAATCTGAACAACTTTCACTATGGAGCCAACGTCGAGAAAAAATAAAAAAAATCTGCCGTCCCATACATTTGAGTCGAGACGGTTCGACAGTTTTGTATGAAAGAGCGGATTTTTTTTTTCGCGATTTCGATGTTGGCTCCATAGTGAAAGTTGTTCAGTTTGATGGTCTGAAGCACCCCCTTAAGTATTACTAGGGTGTTTTGTTACACCCTGTATATGGAAAAATAGGTTATAAAATCTAGATGTCGCGTATCAAATAACATTTGCAATTTATAATATAATTACGAAGATATAAAGCTTCGAAATTTTTCATACAAAATTCTAAGAGCTTTAGGTATATCTTCGTAATTATATTATAAATTGTAAAAGTTATTTGATACACGACATCTACATTTTTTAAACTATTTTTCCATACTTAAAATACTTATTACTTTTATTAATTCCGTCTACGCGTATTGTGCGTCAAACGTTCGTATGGACTGAAACCACCTTAAGTTCTCTTATATACTTGAGAAATCTTAAACTGTGTGATACAATGCATGATACAATGATATTATATACAATAACTGTGCGTTAAAAATCGCATTGGAACTGAACTAATAGTAATAACTATCAAAATAGATTTACAGAAAACCATTAAGCCAGATACTGAAAATGGTACTGTAAACTTTACATAACTAACCGCTTCCAAACTACCACTACCAATAAACAAACTGAACCGTTTGCTGAAACAATGTGGACTTTAAACCTTTGGTAATAGGGCGGAATGTGTCCAAGTAAATAGTCCTAGTCGTTATGGAGATATTTTAAGGAAACGCTGCACTTTGGGATGGAAGCAAGCCGCTTTGCACAGTGATAGTAGGGACCAAAATAAGCGATTTGACCCGCAGCAGCGCAACTTTCATCCCTTAGGATAATAGATGGCGCCACTTCATTAAAAAAAACTTTGAAAAATTCTACAAGCCAAACGGCTTCACCGATTTCTATTATTAATGTGTCAATCGAAAGAATATTTATTAGTTTATGATAAAAAAAATAAAAAATAAAAATATCTATAATGGCTGCAAAAAGCCATGCATTTTTGTAATTTTTTTAAAGTTATTTTTCCGTTTTTTCTTAATAACATTAAAAAAATGTATGAATTGGGTATATTAATAATTATTCACATTGTTAATAAATCAATAACATGTTTAATAAAAAAAAACTGCATGTCAATATCTTTAATAGTTAGGAAAATATTTAAGATTACATAAGCAGGTAAGGCGCGCCCCAGTCTTAGTAATTATGCAAAAATTACTCAATTTGGTACTGGAAGCAAGCCGCTTTGCACAGTGATAGAAGGGACTAAAATAAGCAATTTTACCCGCAGCAGCGAAACATTAATCGTTTAGGATAACAGATGGCGCCACATATTTCAACAAACTTCAAAAAATTATAGAAACTAAACGGCTACACCGATTTTAATTATTTAGGTGTCAAACGGTTCGACTTTTTATGTTTTAATTTAAAAAAATTAAATACTCAATTATTTGTAGAAATAGAAAGTGCAAAAATAATAAAATATATAAAAAAAAATGAAAAATGTCATGTTTTCACTAAACTACGTTGAACAATGTATGAAGTGTGTTTTTTTCTTTGTCTAAAATTAGACAGATCTATTTCGAATCTAAAAGTGAAAACTGCATCGAAACCGTTTTATTAGTTATGTAGATATTTCTAATTTCTGCCGATAAACGTCCACTAAACGTTGACGTAGGCCCCCTCAAGGATCGCCAAAACAACTGGTTCTGCACTACTCTCATCCAAAAGGTACCCACTATCATCACCGGATCGTCGGTTCACGTAGTGGAGGCCTACCCACGGTACGTTTTCCGGTACGCGACCTCGCGGTCGCCGGTCGAGAACTTTTCTGCCCCATCAGCATCGGCCAGCTGTTCTGCGAGCAATATGCCCAGCCCATTGCCACTTTAGTTAGCAATTCTTCGGGTTGTGTCGAATACATTTCTGATTTGATTTAGAAAGGGAAACTCCGAGCTTAGCCCTCTAGCCCATTGCACTTTGGTTGACTTGCAGCCTTCAAACTATGCCTTCATTTAGTATTATAATAATAATATTAGTATAGCCAGGTATTGTAGTTGGTGATTGGTATTGTAGTTGTGGTGTATGAGTTTAGATTCCGGTACTTTAAATGTACTAGATAATTTGTGTGACAATGTCCAAGATATTTATTTATAGCATTTCAAAATTTTATAGGTAGGTACTTTACTTACGTTTGATTCCCACAGACGCTTTTGCAGAATATTTTACACTGCAAGGTGCAAGGTTGGTCGACGTGTCGGCAACTACAGCGTATTGAGTCCGTCGCAGCCTCATTTATAAGTACATTGGTCGGAGAATGTTTTCAATTTAATAGTTCCCATCCCATGCCTATCTTTTTATGATGATGTAACAAGACCTCCTAAGGTAAGATGGACTCCACAATGGTCAAAAGTTGCAATTTGTCAGAATTATCCCTCTTCGACTAACTAAATACGCTTGTAAATCAGGCTGCGCACAATGCACTGACCATTGTATATTTTAACTACTGTGAAGTCCATCCACCTTAAGAGCTCTTGTTACATCCCTAAAAAGATGGGCATGGGATGGGAACTATTAAACAGAAAATATTCTTCAACCAATTCGCTTAGAAATCAGGCTGTGACGGACACAATGCGTTGTGGTTGCCGACACGTTGACCTAGCTTGCACCCTGTCCTCTGCAGTGTAATAAAAATTCTGCAAGGGCGGCTGTGGAAATCATACGTAAGTTAATAGATATGATTTGAAATGATATACACATATAATATAATAAATTATGCTATTACATGGTCGCTCACTAAATTAAAGCCAAGTAAAAATGTTGTAAGTCACCCAAAGGCAATGGAGATGGCTATATAGATTGTCCCTGCGAGATCGATTAAGAAATGAAGAGGTCCATCCGCAAGAGAACCAGGGTAGCCGACAGCCCGACACAACCCGGAGAATGGGGGATTTTCCAGAGAAAAAAAAAAGCTAGTTCATAATTTCTCGATAGATGGCGTTGAACAGAGAGGGGTCGATTAGGTACCTATGGTATATTTATGAATATTATTAATAAAAAGACGCAGTATAAACCCTTTGATATTATTGTCGGTTTATTATTAACAATCTCGGTGTTATTGTCTGTCAACAATGAATCAAGTATCTGACGTGACTGTATGGCCTAGGGCTTTGTATCCATTTTGAATATAACGACAATAACAAACTACAAAAACCTAAAGCCGGGTCCGCTGCGCCATGTTTTCGTGTTTGCTAACATCGTAACACGAAAACATGGCGCAGCGGACCCGGCTTAACAGAAAAACACAAATAAACCGGGAAACTTGTAATCGCTATTTCATCAACAGCGGGGCTAGTACGCACGCCAACCCGCGATTGCGATATTTAACACATCCATCTGTCAAATCTTTTATCTTGTTCGTTCGTGCGAAAATAGAAAGAGAGCGGAAGCGTGATAGCGATATATCACGCTATAGTGGGTTGGCATACTAGCCCCGCAGATAGTTTATAATAAACCAACAACGATAAGAAAGGGTTTGTTTGTACACAAGGCGACAGATCAAGCTAAGCATAACCAAAATAAGGTGGTCGCGCGACGTTATACGTTATTCACCCTGCGCGCGGTCAGCTTATATTGGTCATACTCAAAGATAAAATATAGGGGTAGATAAATAATATAAAGCAAGACATAGAAACGCTACTTGACATCTATTCACACTTATGACAACCGCCCATTAGAATAAGTGAAATGTCAATAGTAAACAGATACCGTCTTGAACCATTTTGTCACCAGACCTCCAGCTGGAAGACTCTGCTATTTCCTTACGTTAAGAACGAATTTTGCTTGAATTTGCTTAAAAAGTGGTGACATTTGTTTAACAGATTTACGTCTAATCTAGCTCTGTCACTCTTATGGCAATCTGTGTGCGACTGTAAGGAATGACTATACATGTTTTTGTACAGTTTGATATTGGGTAGACCAGCACTGGTAGCATGCCAGTATCGTTCTTTTGCGCGCGAACCAACGAGATAAAAGACGTGATAAAGCCGTAACACGGCTATCGCGGGTTGGCATGCTAGGTACCAGTGCTGCACTGGTAGCATGCACACCCGCGATAGCCGTGATACGGCTTTATCACGTCTTTTATCTCGTTCTTTTGCGCGTGAAAGAACGACATAAAAGACGTGATAAAGCCGCATCACGGCTATAACGGGTGTGCATGCTACCAGTGCTGGTCATACCTAATCGACCCCTCTCTTGTCAACGCCATCTATCGAGAAAATTGGAACTAACTTTTTACTTTTTTTTGCTTTTGGAAAATCCCTCATTACTAACTAAAGTAGGAATGGGCTTAGCACATTGCTCAACGTACGGATGGGCGATGGGGCTGAAGAGTTCTCGAGTGGCCACCGCGCAGTCGCGTACCGGAAAGCGTATCGTGGATAGTCGTAATCGTAAGCGTATATCGTAAGCGTATCGTAATAAATCGTAAGCGTATCGTAAGGTGGACCGACGATCCGGTGAAGGTAGCGGGCACTCGTTGGATGAAGATAGTACAGGGCCGGTCCTGTTGTGGCGATCCTTGATTTGTGGACTTTTATCAGCAGAAATTAGAAATATTTACAAAACTACTAAACCGATTTCGATGCAGTTTTCATCTTTAGATTCGAAATAAATCCGTCTAAAATAAAAATACACACTTCATACATTGTTCAACGTAGTTTAGTGAAAACATGACATTTTAAAATTTTTTGTATATATTTTATTATTTTTGCACTTTCAATTTCTGCAAATAATTGAGTATTTAATTTTTTTAAATTGAAACATAACAAGACGAACCGTTTGACACCTAAATAATTAAAATCGGTGTAGCCGTTTAGTTTCTATAATTTTTTGAAGTTTGTTAAAATATGTGGCGCCATCTGTGATCCTAAACGATTAATGTTTCGCTGCTGCGGGTAAAATTGCTTATTTTAGTCCTTTCTATCACTGTGCAAAGCGGCTTGCTTCCAGTACCAAATTGAGTAATTTTTGCATAATTACTAAGACTGGGGCGCGCCTTACCTGCTTATGTAATCTTAAATATTTTCCTAACTATTAAAGATATTGACATGCAGTTTTTTTATTAAACTTGTTATTGATTTATTAACAATGTGAATAATTAAAAATATACCCAATTCATACATTTTTTTAATGTTATTAAGAAAAAACGGAAAAATAACTTTAAAAAAATTACAAAAATGCATGGCTTTTTGCAGCCATTATAGATATTTTTATTTTTTATTTTTTTTTATCATAAACTAATAAATATTCTTTCGATTGACACATTAATAATAGAAATCGGTGAAGCCGTTTGGCTTGTAGAATTTTTCAAAGTTTTTTTTAATGAAGTGGCGCCCTCTATTATCCTAAGGGATGAAAGTTGCGCTGCTGCGGGTCAAATCGCTTATTTTGGTCCCTACTATCACTGTGCAAAGCGGCTTGCTTCCATCCCAAAGTGCAGCTTTGATTTCATAACGACTAGGACTAAAATGCTAAAAGCGAATAACCGACCGCTCTCATGACGAAAGTGCGGCTAAATCGGTAGCAGACAGAAATAAACCGCGTACGCATATCTACGTCAATTCGGAATATAATGACGTTTTTGTATGAAGTCTGGAGACTATACCTACTGTGATGTATAGGAAAGACAGATGTTGAAGAATACAAATGTTGATAAATGAATGAACGTAAATTGTCTAAAACTTCTTCAAAAACTTATTTGCTCTCTTGGCCAGCTATTCTTATTCTTAGCGTAACAGTAACCGTACCAGTATATTGACCAGTTTGCAGTAAATTCTGTTTTCTAATTTTTGACATTATTTTTAAGAGGATAGGCGGGCTGAAATTCTAATTTGGAGAATAGGTCACTTTTCCGACTGTTACGTATTTGTCCGATCCGCCCCACCCATACACCCCGCGACTAGAGTGCAAAAGAGACGACTGCAGCTTGGACCGATTTTATAGACAAAAAATTTACGATATCTGGAGTGAGATTTTTGAATCTCATGCGGTGAGTTCAGCAGTTGAAAATGTCAAAATTACTATGGAGATACGCATCTTTCTACGGCTGATTTGACTTTCAAAAATCGCACTCCTGAAGTATGATTTTTGAAAGTCAAATCAGCAGTAGAAAGATGCCTATCTCCACAGTAATTTTGACGTTTTCAACTGCTGAACTCACCGAATGAGATTCAAAAATCGCACTCCAGCATGTCGTATTCCCGTTTCCTCCTCCAAAACTAAACCGATTTTAATAATTCTTTCAAAAGTAATATGAGAAGGACTTTGGCTATGTCTAGGTATATGTTTTGCTTTTTTTGTTTATATTTCGTCAAAGTTTATTGGATGTCTGAAAACGGGCGGTAAAATTTTGAATTTTCGAAGGTCCCTAGTTCCTACAGTACCTAGTCAATAAATGCAAAAAAGCAAAACATAGGGACATGGCAGAGGTGACATAGATTGTATGGTAAAAAAATATTTGCTCTAGTGTTATTTATTAGAAAACAGGGGAATACGTTTGTATGGACTAAACCGTAGTGGTCTATGCTCTTAAAAGCTGCAAGACTCACAGTAAGAATGAATTAATTTAAGAAGCCAAAATGTACTTAGGGTAATAATTTTTTGACTTTTGATATAATTTTATCATTTCTTATCTTATCACTTTTATTATAGAATTTTGATATATTTTTCGTACTGTCTGTGACTTTCGAGGTGGTAGTACCTAGGTACCCATGAATGTTCAGAAAATGGGGCATTATTTTATTCAGGGTACCATAATCCGGTCCCCTTAAAAGGCAGAGGAACAAAGGCGATTTTGTTAGTAAAATAGGTAAATTCCAAAATAAATCTGTTATCGGTAACTAACGAATAAGAAACCAGTCTTAGAAAAACGTAAGACTTAAAGTAAAATATTATACTTTTTTGCAAATGGGGAACACAAAAGGGTCAAAATATTACTAAAAAATACACTTAAAATCTTAGCGTAGATCATGTACATTACATTAGTTTTTATTTCACTTCAATACATGCAGTATTTCCGAAGTTATGACGACGAGAAGTTTAAGCGCTTTTTAAAATTTCCGAGTTTACGCGTGCTCACGCTTTGACGTCACACCCCCGCTCAGCCCGCGACCGCGACACAGCGCGGCGCTCGGTCCGGTGCATTTTGTTTCGTTTGTTCGTCAAAAATTCGTTTAATTTCGTTTATATGCTAGTATTTCAAGGAAATAATACTTTTACATTAATTTTATAACCGATTACACTAAAATAAACCGTGTGGTGTGTAGAATGGATAAAGGTTTTCAAAAAGGTGTGTATGTTTTATATAAGCATTACCTACTGTCGGGTAGGTATTTGGGATCAGCTTTAGTATCCTGCGGCATGAATTTGGGGGGGGAGATGGGTGGGGGGTGGAGGGGGCGTATGGGGGGGTTCCCACATGCCCACATAAAGGGAAAAAGTGAGGAAACCCCCTTTTTTTTAAATATTTGAAGTTTGTGGTTATAATTAGCAAAAAAGTGAAATTTTTAGTATCCTGCAGTCCAAAAATAGGTGGTAGGGAGCGTGGGAGGAGGGGGAGCCCCCCTCTGCCCCTCCCTCCCCCCCACCCACGCTGGGGGGCAAAAAAGAAGTGAATAAACGAAAAAAAATGTTTTCTTTGTAATGGGCAATGAGAGGGGGGGGGGGGGTGAGCGAGGGGGTGGGCGAGGGGGTGGGCGAGGTGGTGAGCGAGAGGGTGAGCCAGGGGGTGAGCGAGGTGGTGGGCGAGGGGGATAGTGAGGGGGTCGGCGAGGGGGATAGCGAAGGGGAGGGGGAGGGGAGGGCCCCCGTGGGGTCTCCAACAAAAAATCATACAACGAGCATAACCGCAGTGAATGTCAAAAAACCTTTCTGTACCGGCATTGGCACCGGGCCGTAGCGGAGCGGCGGAGGCCCGGCCCCTTTTTGACAGAAGTAAGGGGTGCAATAAATAAGTGCGGAGCGAAGCGTAGCGGAGCGGAGCAAACGCGTTTCGACTTGTAACAATGCCTTTTTTGCGCTTCGGGGGGGGGGGGGGATAGAGGGTCCCCCTCCCCCACCCCTCCCGCTCCCTTAATATATATATTGTATTTTGCACCCCATTTAAAAGGGGGTTTTGGGGTGGTAAGTGGAGTAACCCTCCACCCCCCCTCTGGGGTTGTAAGGGGGGTTGCCCCCCTCCCCTCCCCCAAATTCGTGCAGCAGGACACCAAAAATTGCACTTTTTTGCTAATTATAACCTCAAACTTCAAACATTAAAAAAAAGGGGGATACATACATACGGGACCTACATTATGGACAACGATTTAAAAAATCTAGGTAGGTACTCGCAATCGCAATCCACATCTTGCTCGTACGAGGTTGTTGTTGTTGATGATTATTTGTGTTTTATTAGTTTAAAAACATCGAAATGGTCTTCACAGCAGTGCGCTTTAGTTTTAGGCCCTATTGCATCTACTCTTTTTATGGCCGACATCCACTTCTTTCTCATTTTTGGGTCCTCAGGCACATAAAAAAAGAGTTATCGGGTGTTTTCACAGTTGAATTGAAACACTGAGGCACAATACAATACTTTTTTTCCATTTTCACTGAATAGAACTCGATGTTTACTGCACAGCAGCGAGCGTACGAGAGCGCGACTGACGAATGACCGGGGGTGTGACGTCATCGGCTAGTGGGCGCCCGCCCGCGTTTTTAAAAACCTTCGTCCGGAAATACGCAATTTGATCGTTAATATCTCAGCCATTTTTGAAGATATAAAAAAAGTAAAAACACAGTTTTTTTCGTAATTTTTTGAAGATTTATTTGACATGTAAAGTGAAAAACGTTTGTCAGACCCATTACGGTAACTCATTTCAAATATTATTGATTTTGAACATGTTACAGCCATGTTGTGCTATTTCGAATCAAATTAAAGATTGAAAAATTCAGTCTCGGGCGGGACTTGAACCCGCACCCTTCCAAACCGGGGAAGTGCGTTATCCAATTTCGCTACCGAGCCCACTAGCCAGAGAACGAATTTTTCAATCTGTTGCGTCTTGAGGGGACGTGAGCGACATCTACTGGCAGCTATTACAAACTAGCCAACCCGCAAGTTCAGAATTACAACTGAAATTCATACGGTTCCCCGGTTTGGAAGGGTGCGGGTTCAAGTCCCGCCCGAGACTGAATTTTTCAATCTTTAATTTGATACGGTAACTCAGTTGTTTGTTTTATGAAATGCAATATAATTTTGAGGGACGATAACGCAGTGGTTATTTTGCTGAAAAAACATCAATAAATGTAAGAAGTAGCAAGAAAACATCGCTGCAAATGTCTTTAGCGATTACTATAAACAATGATGAACAAAAATCGGCATAAAACGGTAAAAAAGACTTTTTAGACAATAATAAAAGAAAATAAAATTTTATCCAAATTGTACCCTGAATAAAATAATGGCCCAAATAATTATGTAGGTATTTAATATGTGTATCTGCCAGTTGTACTCATACAGTGCCAGCAGAATATAACGCCGCCATGGGTAGTGCCCACTAAGCATGAGTTGTGCCCTTCAGCATACAAAAGCTCAGACAAGAGGGGTGACGTATTGTAAGAATTCAATGACCATTCAATTCATAATATGAGGACTGGTTTAAAAACTCGTTTCGCTCTTTAGTTCAGATTATTATTTGTTTATAGGGTTGGTACATTAGGGAATATACAGGATGTGACAGCCTAGCAAATACTGGAACAGTGAACTCAGACCATCGAACTGAACAACTTTCACTATGGAGCCTACCTCAGGAAACGCGAAAAAAAATCTGCTGTCCAATACATTTGAGTCGGGTAGGTGCAGCAGTTTTCTACGTGACACTAGAACAAAACAAATTCTTCTATGGTGGTTAGGTATAAGGTGTTGGTACTTCGTTTGTACGCAGCGCGCTCGCAGGTTAATCGTCCGATTACCCCTTTAAGGTCGATAAGGTCTTTAGGGTCGATTTTCGAAAAATCCTTTCTTCCCTACCTACATCCTTTGTAGAATATAAGTAATATCTATCTTCAGCGGTTTAGGCCGTGCGTTGTCTGTCAGTCACGGAACTGTTTTATAATAAGTACCAGGAGTGCGATTTTTGAATCTCATTCGCCGAGTTCAGCAGTTGAAAATGTCAAAATTACTATGGAGATTTCTACTGCTGATTTGACTTTCAAAAATCATTCTTCAGGAGTGCGATTTTTAACCGACTTCAAAAAAAGGAGTAGGTTCTCAGTTCGACCGTATATTTTTTTTTTTTTTTTTTTAATGTGTGTTCGCGGATAACTTCGTCGTTTATGAACCGATTTTGATGATTCTTTTTTTGTTGGAAAGGAGATATCCCAAGGGTGGTCCCATGATAAGGAAACCAGGATCTGATGATGGATCCCAGAGAAATCGAGGGGAACCTTCGAAAATCGTAGTGCCGACTAGTGCGTTTGTTAATTTGAAGCACTACTGTTAAATCGAACTAATGAATTCACCACTGAAAATTGTGAAATAAACAAAATTTTAACAAAAAATTAAAACCGCCTTCAAAAAAACTAAAAAGTTAAAAAATAATATTGCAGCCGATGACTTTTTCGTTCGCATCATAAGAACATTAATTTGTTTTATAGAAGTCGGTGTCAAGCCAAGCCAAAAAACGAATGCAAGCTCTGTCGCGAATCGGCTTGACAGCGACTTCGATAAAACAAATTAATGTTCTTATGATGCGAACGAAAAAGTCATCGGCTGCAATATTATTTTTTAACTTTTTAGTTTTTTTGAAGGCGGTTTTAATTTTTTGTTATTGAAAGTCAAATCAGCAGTAGAAAGATGCGTATCTCCATAGTAATTTTGACATTTTCAACTGCTGAGCTCACCGAATGAGATTCAAAAATCGCACTCCTGGATGGAATAGTGTGGATTTTCTACTCGTGCGAGAATTGGTTTTTGTTCCATACAACTTGTCGCGGCAAACGCGACTTTCTCTATGAAAAGCGCGTGAAGAAATTTCCATTTCTACGTAGCGAAGTGACGAAGTCGTGGGCAATAAGCCAGTTGTTATAATATCAAAGTCCATTATGATTGCTTTACAATGGATATCAGTCATCTGAATAAATAACAATATTTAATTCAATAACAGAGATTATAAATACAGTGGATTGGATGTAAGTAAAACGCCCCGTGAACTGAACTGCGTCAGACCTCTAGCTCTCGGGTCAGGTTCAATCATTGCAGATTACAAGAAATAACGTAATATTGTTATAGGTAGGTAAGTAATAAGAGATAACAGCATCTCAACAAAAAAATATGCATGCTGCAATCTGCTTTATACAGAGTCGATTAGGAATTGCAGTTTAGTACGGAACAGCAGATTTTTTTCTATTTCAATTTTGCTCCTATAGTAAAAGTTGTTCAGTTTGATGGTTGGAACCAACCCTGAAACTATTTTGAAAGTGATAAAAAAATGACTTAGTATACATACGTACAATCACGACCATAATTCCTTGCGGGGTGGTCAGGAGTGCGATTTTTGAATCTGATTCGCTGAGTTCAGCAGTTGAAAATATCTAAATTACTATGGAGATACGCATCTTTCTACGGCTGATTTGACTTTCAAAAATCTCACTCCTGAAGTATTATTTCTGAAAGTCAAATCAGCAGTGGAAAGATGCCTATCTCCTAAGCCTATCTCCGACGTAATTTTGACATTATTTTACAACTGCTGAACTCACCGAATGAGATTCAAAAATCGCACTCCAGGAACCCCATTTATTCCCGTTCCCCTTGAATGTCATAATAACGGCACTATCCAGGGCAAACCATTCACTTAATATCAGCCGATAGACGTCCACTGCTGGACATAGGCCTCCCCCAAGAATCGCCACAACGACCGGTCCTACGCTGCCCTCATCCAACGGGTTCCCGCCGTAAAGGTAAACTATGCAAGTAGGTACTTATTTAACGTGCATAATGACTGCATGAACCTTTGGAATAAAATACTTAGCTAGGAATGAATCCCAACTTATCACATTACGTCTTGCCGTCTTGGCAGTCATATCGACTTACAAGACACGTATAAAATATAACAATAAGTATTATGTTATTGGTATAGGTCGGTTATCTGTAAGCATATGATGTAATGGTCTGTCTGCAAACCGATGTCAGACAATCATTAATAGTGAAAAAATTTAGGATCGAAAGATTCTTTAACTTGTTTAGTGAAGGAATATGCCAAGCCGTGTGGTTCCCGTGGGTGTCGTACGAGTCGACTAAGGAATTAAAAGATTCTTATGCTGTGTTTTGTGGGAGGAAGGCTAGCCACCTATATCATTGACACGTCATTCCATCGTAATGTGAGCATTTCTGCAACAAGTACATTCTTAAACAGAAAGTTGGTTCCTGTAGGTACTATTGTTTCTGACCAACCCGAAATTTTTTGTCTTATTTTCCAGACCTCATAAAGTAAATACGGATCCCAAGACTTCTCCCATGTCTTGTACCAGTCACAGTTAAAGAAAACAAGGTAGGAATGTGGTCAATATAGGTAAAAAAAGTGATTAAAAAGTCAAGAGTCGCGTTGCAAGTCTGGTATTGGATGGACACGTGACGGTTGCCTACTCCCCAGCTTGCAACGAAGTTCCATTTTATGGTGGTCAAGTGTTTTTTGCATAAAACAATACCAAATAAGTAGGTATTTATTACCGGTCAACGTCAAGCACTAGCAAAAGTGCTTGACGTTGACCGGTAATAAATACCGGTTGAACTAGTCAAAATCATCAACACAAATATTGATTACGTTTTTACCACCATTTGCACAATTTAAAGATTAAAATAGAACTTTTTACCATTCTTCTACCTAACTTATTCTTTCCCCTAAGTAAACAAATGTCTATATAAATTATCAGCCAGTCCTTATAAACCGTGAAATTTGATTATCACAGGCCATCGACACAGTTACTGTAATTAGTAGGTATAAACATTTCTTAATCTGTTTTATTAGTAGTAGGAATTAAATAGAACTACTTAGTTACACTTCGGAGGCTGCGTTTCACAGCGGTATAGCACCGGGTGAGTTCATTTCCCCAAGATTTCCCCGCAGGAACATTTACCTCCCGGGCACAATCTGCAATGGCCAATGTAGAACTCATTAAATCGGGTTTCCACTCAAGTTGGCCGTTGCAGACTTAATTTATGTAATTGGGGTACAGGGATTCAGGGTTGATGGGACACCTGTTAGAATGTCCCTTATTCCCGAACACCTGTACGAGAGAGGCCCTCAATAAACCTACACTGAACGTTGTCAGGCTGGCCCAATATCAATAAAATATAGAAACAACATCACAGCGGTGTATTTTCAAACACAAAACTTTTGCAAGCTGGTGATGACCGGTTATACCTACTGTCGAAGCGGTCTTCGTCACTAAAAGTGATTTTTCGAAATGCAAGTCACATAGAAGTTTGCGGGGGGGCCGAGATGCAAGAAATCGATCGTCATGGAAATAAAACAAAGGCCTTGTCTACGTCCACTGCTGGAAACAATGAATTTACACATACAAACCCAAGACCATGATCTTCTTTGGGGTAGACAGAACCTCCGCTGCAATCTGCCCAAAATAACAATGCAGTTTGTTTCAAAATATTTATAAATAAGTATTACATTCCAAAACTTACCCCATCTCTTAGCCGTTCTCCCCAAAAAGCTCTTGTCTTCAGGATTGTAAATTGACTTCAAAAATCGGTTGCAAAAGGACCCGGTAGGTGGCGCACGGGCCCATTCCGTCACATCCGTACCATTCGATTTACTAGCCATTTTCTATAATTTATATTTAAACACACGTCTGCCATCCGCGGCGGTGCTACGGAGACTGCGCGTGCGCATGTGTAAGTAACTAAACTACGCGTAGCAGTTTCGTGTGTGAAATTTGTAAACAGTATTTTTTTTCTGTTGCCTTCATTATAGACGGGAAACATGTGGGACGGGCCGTAGAAAAAATAGGGTTGTTTTTTGTTGTAAAAGGAATGGTAAGATGAGATGCTGATAATAAAAACGAGTGATTGATGATTGACAACTGGAATAAAGCTAAAATCATACTAATGGAAGCGCGTTGAATTATTCTAAAGCGGCATATTTTTATCGCTATTTTTATAAAAATGTTAAACACAACACGAGATAATGTATTTATTATTAAATATTTTTTGCTCAAAAACACAAAAAATCGGGTAGGCTGTGCTGTATCAGGGACGCAGCCGCAGTGGATAAGCGATCTTGTTATAACATATTTCGTTACCATAATATGGTTTTTGGGTTTTTGCATATGAGTGACCGAAATGAATGAAATTTCAGGTCATAAAATTTAAAAAAAAGTATGATTTGCACTCAGGACACATAAACTTTTTTGGAAATATAATATTAATCTTAGGGATGCAACGATTACGAAGCGGTGCATCGTTTTGCATCTGTAATCGTAATAATCACGATTAATAACGATGCAATGCACCGTAGTAAGAATCGTACGATTATTAAATCGAATTGAAAATGTCAATCGGATTGCACTTGTTGACAAATACTAGACCTGAATAATAGATTCAAGAGCAGTAAAGCAACTTTAGAAAAATCTGATCTCTCGATGCCATTTTAGCTCATTTCGAACTAAATCCTGGTTCAATCTTTTTTTTTGGTCAGATTTTAGTCTCATTTTATTATTATGTTTTTATTTTTCTGAGGATTTGATTTTCGATTTTCAAATCGAGTGCGAGTCTGATGATGCGTAGTCTGTTCCATAACTTACATACATTCTCTTTTTCGCGATATCTCATCCACATTTTAAAAGATTAATCTCCCTCGTAAATCCGACGACATCGCTTGATTAACGAGGTTAATGCAGAATCATGTTCCATATTGTGTTTTTCAATGCAAATTGGCCTCTACGCATGGAAAAATCAGACCAAGTAAACCTCTAATTAGTAGAAAAAGTTACAAAATCTTGGAATTTTTAAAAGTTTCGTTTTAATGATTTATCCTTCATTGGAATGTAAAGAAACACTATGAGAACTCATTTTGGGGATAATCTCAACAAATTTTGTTTAATTAATCGTAATGCATCGGTTATCGTAATAAATAACGATTAATATCGTAATCGTAATCGTAATCGTAATGGCCGAATCGTTGCATCCCTAATTAATCTTCAATGAGAATACCGGACCAGACGCACTTCTTTACAGTTTTATAATTTTCAAACGTTCGGCTTCTTAGAATAGATTAGTTTTCTATGCGACAATGCAATCAATGCAACTAAGGAAAAGATTCCTTTGATGCAAGCACTCACCTGGCGAAGCGCAACGCAGAGCATTTTTCACTGTTAAACATAAGCCACTATCGACTTTACTTACGTTGAAAAAACATCGATAATCAATAAACACAACTACTAGTCCCCGAGAGCATCGAAGCGACTTGAGGCGAAAGTTGTGGTAATTTATTATCGATGTTATTTCAACGCAAGCTAAGTCCATAATGGTTTGGCAGGGAAACATGCTCTGCGCTGCGCGGGTTGTTCGCTGGAGGTCATGTTCTTGTTTTGTCATGTTCTGGTTTGGTCATGTTTTTTTCTGGTTTGATCTTCGCTTGGCCAGGTGTGCACTGGCCAGCGTCGGTCTGGGACCCAAAAAACTAACGGGAAAATTTTCAAACAAGCGGCCCACCGACTTTTTCGTAGACTATGGCAAAGTGAAAAGAAAGGGCGTATGAGCTAGGTCCTGCAATAAGATCTATGTAAATCCTGGAGCGAGAAAGTGAAGTTTAAGAAAGTGAAAAAAAAATTATAATAATTGTCGATTATTTTATTGTAGATTTCTTTTGGTGTATTTTAAAGTGACTCTTTTTAATTCTGGGGTGGGTCAGAAAGATTCTGGAGTGGGCTGTGCCATTTTCTGTGGGATGCAAATGAAGGGGGTAGAAGAGCTGGGCCGGACCGGCCCACGGGGTACCGGCCCACCGGGAAAAGTCCCGGTGTTCCCTGAGGCCAGACCGACACTGGCACTGGCCCTAAGGAGTGTCAGCATTAAAATTTTTAGATTACACAAAAAATAATTTTTTTTTTCAAAAGACTACTTTATTATTTTCATATAAAATAATGTCGAGGCACACAATTAGAATGTCAAGTTACTACGAAGATAAACTTCCTTGGACGGATTACATTAAGTAGTTATTTAGATAATATTCATACAAAATGACTGTTCAGTCTTCTTTACATATATAGGTATGTAGAGATTACATAATTTATAATTATAGGGTCCTTATTTAGCTGACGGTTTTTCACAATGCGAAGTCTCATTGTGTAAGTATTCGATTCAATTGGTATCAAACCGACATGGTGTTTTTTTTCAGACACTGGATATGATGATCACAGACACAAAATATGAATTAAAAATTGCTCAGTACAGTCATAATCATAATACGTTATCGATCTTGTAAACGATATAATCGGAAACTTACACAATAGGTAGCTGATACAAACTCTGTAAGCTATTGCTTAGGGTCAGCGCACACCCAGCGTAAAACTGTTCGAGCATGCGCGAGCAGTTTTCATTGATTCAATTGATAATGAACTCTATTCCCATTGAAATAAAGTTGAAAATAGCTTGCAAGTGATTAAATCCCTTCAGCGTCTGTTCGAGTATGCTCGCGTATGCTCCTCGCGGCGACGGGAGCAGTCGCGAGCATGCGCGCGGATGCTCGCGCATGCTCGAGCATACGCGCGGGTCGATGCTTGCGATCCGTCGTCAGTGTTGCCACCCCGTCATTTTTCGGGCTAGCACTAAAATCTTTTTTATCAGCCAATAATTACCAAATCCCAGTCCACCATACTTTAAAATTGCTCTTATCGCACGTCTTTACTTTAAAATATTGTAAACACAACTGCAAAATTCACTGTCAACTGTAGCAACACGGGAGCATCCGCGAGACTGTTCGAACACGCGCGAGCTGCTCGCGCATGCTCGAGCATCCGCCGCTGCCGCCGGCGGATTTCGCCGCTAGGTGTGCGCGACTGCAAAGAACATGCTCGAGCATGCGCGAGCAGTTCTACGCTGGGTGTGCGCTGACCCTACAGGGCCTGCTTAAATTCATACATTATCCGCTTCCAACATTCAGTCCAATAAAAGTCACACTGGCATTATTTTTACTAAAGAAAATGGATGGCCGTAAATAATTAAGTAAGAGTCCTTTATCGCTAAGTGGCGCCCTAATATCAAAATTTTATATTTATTGATCCAGAAAATCTAAAATGAAAAAGTGCACAAACTTACACAAAAGCCTAAATTTTTTTTATAGGTTTGAAACATTCACCTTTAAGGAAAATCTAAATTCTAAATAAATAGTAATTTAGTATTTTCTCCATTTTAAAAAACCTCTAAAATTTTGGTACCTATTCATAAGAGCTTGTAAAAAATTAGCTTTCAGGCTTTTGTTGTTGTTGTCTTGCACTTTTTTATTATTTAGTTTTTCTCAAATTATATAATTGAGGAGATCGAACGGTAAAATGCCTTTTAAGCAGTTTATGTGTATTTATGGTACTCAAAATAGAGAAATGGCAGGATATCCTTATTACCTAACAAATAAACGTGTAAATAAAAAAACCGTCACTTAAAAGGACCCTGTATTGCTTAGATCCTATTATTTTGTAAGTTTTGTATAGAAAAGTATAAAAATATTAAGTAAAAATAAAATAATTAGATTCCTATGGAATGGATTAGTTCGAACACAAAGTCTAAAATTAAAGTGTAAATAACACAATAGTCTACAATTATAAACAAATTAATGCAAAACCTAAAAACCTCTTGCCTCAATCGATACGATACGTATGGAATTTACAAGTGTGAATGGAATAGTTAAGAGGTCGTCCTAGACACACGTACCTACGCTGAAATCAAATACGTACCGAAAAAGGCCGAGTAAGTACCCGGAACCGACGAGCATGTATGAAGATATGAAGAAACTTATGGATGTTGAAGAGGAAAGCGATGTGTGTCAGAATCGTAGTATGAGGCGATTTATTGTCTCTGCCTACCCCAGTGGGATATAGGCGAGAGCACTCTCCTAGGATGGAAAAGAGTGGAGAATACCTTTGCTTAACGACGATGGGATGAAACAGGTTAAAAAAGACAATAACTGAAATTCGTACTAACTTCCACGTCGCGTCGATATCAATTTCTGTAGTTTCTAGGTTTGCATTTATTTTTTAACTCCTTGTAAATTCAATAAAGAACAAAGAATTCGTTAAAATATAACAATTACCTATTGATATGATGCTATTCGAGATACGGCACCTGTTTAAAATTACTATTAATTAAATTGCATTTTAAAATTCATCATCTCAGCCGATTGACGTCCACTGCTGGACAGAGACTTCCCCCAAGGATCGACACAACGACCGGTCCTGCGCTGCGCTGCTCTCATCCGACGGGTTCCCGCCGCCTTCACCAGGTCGTCGGTCCACCTTGTATCTACCCACCCTGCGCTTTCCGGTACGCGGTCGCCATTCAAGAACTCTTCGGCCCCATCTGCCTTCTGTTTTGCGAGCAATATTCCACGCCTATTGCCACTTTAGTTTAGCAATTCTTTGGGCTATGTCAGCTACTCTGGTTCTTTTGCGAATCTCTTTATTTCCGATTCGATCTTGCAGGAAAACTCCGAGCATAGCCAACCCTCTTCATTGGCCTTTGGGTGACTTTTAGTCTTTTTATGAGGTCTTTAGCGAGCGACCACGTCTCAGTTCCGTTTGTCATCACTGGGAGTACACACTGGTCAAAGCCTTTTGTCTTGATTTCGAGATTAATCAATTATCATATTTTTTTTCATCATCATCATCATCTCAACCGATGGACGTCCACTGCTGGACATAGGCCTCCCCCAAGGATCGTCATAACGACCGGTCCTGCGCTGCCCTCATCCAACGTTTTCCCGCCGCCTTCACCAGGTCGTCGGTCCACCGCGTCGCCACTCGAGATCTTATCGGCCCCATCGGCCATCGGTTCTGCGAGCAATGTGCCCCGCACATATTTTGTTACAAATAGATATTATAAACTGGGATGGCCAGATTAGACCAATTTTAAACATATTTATTTCAGCCAATACCATGATTTGACTGTGGGTACACACAGGTTCTTGGACTGAACCAGACATTCAACGCATTTCAAACAGATCACAATTTGTATGTTGTTAGTAACACACATCGGAAAATTTGCATTCCGGCTAAGAGTCGGCTAAATCATTATCAATTTTTCTTGCGTTGTAATAACATCGATAATCAATTAACACAACTACTAGAGCCCGAGAGCATCGAAGCGACTTGAGGTGAAAGTTGTGTAAAATTGATTTTCGATGTTATTTCAACGCAAGCAAAGTCGATAATAGTTTGGCAGTGAAAAATGCTCTGAGCTGCGCTTCGCTAGGCCTGTAACAGCTGAAGTCTCATATCCATCAACAATAGAGATTTATTCGACAACTTCTTACTATCTATAGGCACTTTCTTTTCAAAAACTTCTTAAAAAAACATTTGGGACGGACTTTCAGTTGAGTATGTATCGACAAAGTATTTTTAGTTATAAATGCAAAACTTATTCTTAACTACTACTAAATAAGGCTCAGATCTTATGATTAATCTTTGAGATATCATTTTTTACATTCCAGGTTATTATATAAAAATATCTCTACACTATTGCTGTCAAAAGAAAACACGTAGCAAACTTTACTTAGAACTATCTTGAGATTCTTTCGATTTCAAGTCTCATTATTTTGGTCTACTGAAAAGACCATTTCTTACATTCATTATTCCTTATGCAATCGCATCGGATATTGTAAAAATTTTCAAATTCATTATTTCAGACGCTAAAAATGTCGGTCTTCTCAGTAGACCATGTCAAAAATATTATTTATGAAGCACAATGTTGCACTTACGTTAGATTACGGTAAGTTAAGGTCTATATTGAGATTATATTTAAAGGTCTACTCAGTAGACCAAAGGCAAATAATATGTAAGTATAATAAAAATTAAGGTTTTTTCAGTCTACTCGATCATGATCTCAAAATGCACGACTCCTAGCCGCTCTCTCCTGTCGTATTTGATGTTTCGGGCCCACGCGCGGCATTCTATGTTTATCAATATACCAGCTGTAAAGAAAATTCATTGTTTATTCTTCTGCCGTAAGACATAAGGGCCGGCGCACACCTTGCGAAGCGCAGCGAAGAGCATTTTTCACTGTCTTTGCATGCGTTGAAATACATCGAAAATCAATTAACACAACTACTTGTCCCGAAGAGCATCGAAGCGAAAGTTGTTTTGATTCTTGATGTTATTTCAACGCAAGCAAAGTCGATAATGGTTTGGCAGTGAAAAATGTTCTGCGCTGCGCCACATGAATAGATATCTCGACGAGACCGGACCAGAAGATAAGCTTCATACAAGCAAGATGCCGCGCTGTAGCTCGCTGTTAGACTGCTTCGAGAAGCTTGGCTTCTAGTCATATCTAGATATTCATATGGCTGTGCTTCGCCAGATATGCGCCGGCTCAAAGGTGCCAATAATCCTGGAATATCCTTCAAGTAGCTTATATACGATATACATGAAACAAGGCTCACCGTTAGCATAGAGTAAATAAATTATACACAACAGAGGGTCAATGCCCATACTAAGAAAGTTGTCACCTTCTTATATGAAAACTCGCGCAAGTACAGCGCCGGTGGTGAGTAACGGTACTACAGCAATGTTCAATTACGTTAAATTAAAATACGTGTTAAACACATTTGTTATTAAAAATTTTAAGAAAATTAATCTATATAATTTATTTCCGTGGAACAAAACTCAAATAATAGTGATCTGATTACGTTTAATGAAGATTTATCTCTCGTTCAGGCGAGATCTGTTTGCGCCAAGACTGTACTAAATCTAAAATGTATGGAACTGTCCAGACATGCCGTTAGCATCTTAAACATATTAGCATATTAGCAAATTAAAAATAACAACTTACTTCTCGGCCTCTGTAGATGCACAGCTACAAGTGGGCTCAAGTAACCCTCAGCGTTGTTATAGGGGTAGAAGTAACCGGGGAAGCCGGGGTAGGGGAGGTAGCGGACAGGGCCTATGTTCTCCTTGTCCGCCGGGGTCTCCCCGTGGCACGATACCCATACCATGTTGGCCTGGGGATGGGAAATATAGTTGATTAATATGCAATTTTGCATTGCATAGCTATGCTATGCCTTAGCATATGCTCACGACTATTCCCAGAGGGGCAGTCATCGATATTCTGCAACCTCAGAACATCCACGTTTCACTAGTACCGAAACTCTGTCCAGTATGACGGGGAGTGAACCCGTTGTCACTTGAAATGGACAGTGGGTACAATACATGCCTCGAAATTGAAACATGCAAGTTTCCTCACGATGTTTTCCTTCACCGAAAAGCCAGTAGTGTTACGAATCGTAAATAAATTCCGAAAAAACTCGTTGGTACGAGTCGGCCTGGACTGGGATCGAACCATCGCCTCCTACAAGGTTACTCGCCAATGGACCACCACGGCTCGAATTTTGCGTTTATGGTATTTTATGTTAACATATTGGTGTATGACGCATACACGCATTACACGCGTTTTGCGGACTTTAAAGAGGTGCCTAGACCACATCGCATATCGTGCATCCATGTAAGGACGCGAAATTAAAAATCCGTCTAAAAGCAGTCTATTTTGTACGGGAGGGATATAAATACATAATAAATAAATAAATAAATAAATAAATAAATATCTTGGACAATGTCACACAAATTATCTAGTCACATTTTAAAGTACCAGAATCTAGCCTGGACTTGTATTATGATGACTAGACAACGATATAGAATACATATATAAATACAAACATCCATGACTCGGGTACAAATATTCATATTCATCATACAAATATTTGTCCCTTACGGGATTCGAACCCGCGACCCTCGGCACAGCAGGCAGGTTCACTACCGACTGTGCTACCGGGCCGTCGATATATAATACTAACATAGTCCCTATTGTAGGCAGTGATGTTCCTGATATGTGACTGCAGATCCACCGGCATGTCTTCCGGTAGATTCTGTGTATCGTTGTGATACTCCGGTCGCCAGCCGTATATTCTGAAATAACAAGAAAATAATTCATTAAAATCTTTGTCATTTTTTGTCTATGTAAGAATAACCAGAGTAACTGACATAGCCTCAAAATAGCTAAACTAAAGTGGCAGTGGGCGGGGCACATTGCTCGCAGAATCGATGGCCGATGGGGCCGAAGAGTTCTCGAGTGTCGACCGCGTAGCGGAAAGTGCAGCGAGAGTAGGCCACACAAGGAGGATCTTGGCGGTCTGGTCATCCCCTTAAAAAAGTGTCAGCACATTAAGAAGGACCCTATATATAATTTGGTTCCTTATCGTACTCGCGCACCGGAGCCGCATCGCAGCGGACGCAACGGACGGATTTCTTGCTTTGTATGGATTTTTACAGGGTGAAATTGATATCATTGGCATCCTTTTAAACTAAGAGTGTACCCATCAAACTGAACAACTTTTAGTATGAGAGCAAACCGATCGGAGCAACTAAAAAATCAGCTGTCCCATACTACCTAAACTGCAATGCCTTATCGACTCAAATGTATGCAACAGGTGATTTTTTGTTGCTCCGATCGGTTTGCTCCCATAGTAAAAGTTGTTCAGTTTGATGGGTCTTAGTTTAAAAGGATGCCAATGATATCAATTTCACCCTGTATAGAAGTGCGTCCACGCCCCCCCCGGCCCCGCTGCGTCTGCTGCGATACGGCGCCTATGCGCGTTCTACGAATCAACCTGGGTGGAGGAGAAAACTTCGCTCACCTGTTAAGCTTCAAGAAGATGCAGGGTGAGGACTTGTGGAAGGAGAAGTGGTTCTCGTCGATGCACGGCTCCCAGCCCCTGATGTCCACGTCGCATACTTTGCCTTGCGGAGGCGGGTTCTTGAAGTCGCAGTTGAAGATGTTCTGACCCGCGCCCGCTGTTTGACCCTTCTTCTTGTACACTGCGAAGATAGGGTCAACAATTTCATGTGTGAAGTTAAACATACATACATACGCTCGAAAAACATGACCTTCTGGTGCAGTCGTGTAAAAACGAGGATATGGAGTCAAAATCAAACTAAATCAAATGCACAAAAAGTCTGTTATTGTCTTAAGACAAACAACGAAACTACATACATAACTCACGACCGTAATCCCTTTCGGGGTGGTCAGAAACATTGCTACAACTAACAACATTCTGTTTAAGAATGTAGTTCGTAGTAGTGTAGTAATAAGGGTGGGACAGTGGTTCCATTCCTTGAATGACACCTTATAGAAAATAACACAAATAATTGCCGAATGTCCCATGCAGGACAGATTGCACTAGCAAGAGGATGACAAAAAAAAATGTTGTAGCAATGCTCACATTAAGCAATTTAAGTTTTAAGTTGGAATGAAGTGTCAAGTGGTGAGAGGTGGCTAGCCTTTCACCCACATAGACACTGCATAAGAAACCCTTAATCCCTTAGTTGCCTTTGTACGCCACCCACGGGAAGAATTGGGATGGTACATTCTAAACCGGAATCACAAGGGCCTATTATGAACGTTATGTTATTTTCCAAAGTTCCGTGAAACGGCCAATCATTATAATTATAACAGGAGATGACGACGAAGAATTAAGCAAGACTTGGCCCTACATGAGATGAATTGTGTTGTGAGACTTGACAAACTTTTTTATTCCTCAAACAGGATTAGAGAATGCGATCCTAGGCCGCATAGTGGGGCAATCAATCAATCAAACAAATACATACAGGGTGAAATTGATATCATTAGCATCCTTTTAAACTAAGAGTCTATCCATCGAAGTGAACAACTTTTACGATGGGAGCAAACAAATCGGAGCACAAAAAAAATCTAATGTTGCATACATTTAAGTCGCGAACTCGCGCGACGACATTGCGGTTTAGTATGGAACAGCTGATTTTTTATATGCTCTGATCGGTTTGCTCCATAGTAAAAGTTGTTCAGTTTGATGGGTAGACTCTTAGTTTAAAAGGATGCTAATGACATGACATGGATATCAATTTCACCCTGTATAGGTATTTTATTTTAACAACAACCAAATACAGAGAAAAAAATTCATTAGGCACAATGAGTGCCTATTGTAGTATTTTTTTATGAACAGACAAAAGAAATCTTACCTGACAAGAAATCAATGAGCTGATCCTCCCAATACTTATAACTCTCATACCCAGTCCCCTTATACCAGATCAAGGTGCTTCTAACATCTTCCGGCAATGGTCTGAACCCCAGTCCGGGGCTGCTCCCGATAAGGCCGTACTCCTGCTGGAGGCGGGGGACTCGAGGGTTGATGAACTGCTGGAGGAAGGTCACCATGCAGATGGCAAATAGAGCGATGAGGGCTGCATAGAAGATTGTGTAGAAGGCCAGGAGTTTTGCTGTGGAGAGAAAGGAAATTTGTTTTATGGTGATTTTGTGACTTCTTTTACAGCACAGCCAGGTCATTAGCGCTTTTTTCACTTGGCGCGCATCAGTGAGAAATATGGCGAAGGATAGTCGAAGATTTAAACAGTAGGCCTAGCATGCCACATTCGAAAAAACGACAAAAGCCGGTTTCTTGTTTTGTCGCTTTGTTGTGCTTGTCATGGTAGCCCAGGAAACTGGCATAGGTATTGTCTATATCTGGAGGACAGACTGCATTACAAGCGGTGAAACATGAAAATACTCCTTGGTGGTCGGTAATGTTCGTTCTTCCGTTATTGTTTCCGACGTCAACTAAATCTGTTTCTAATCCAACGACAAAAATTAATAGAAAGGGACAAACTTAATGTCGGAAACATAGACGACGGACACGTACGAATTTGTCTTCGATCGCAACTGGTTACGAAGCTCCAGTTTCGTACGCGGCCGAAACGTACGAAAGAAGGACGAACATTATCATGGACCATTTTCGTGTTTCAATGCTTGTAAGGAGGATATGCATCCATTGGTTATAAATCTATGGACCATCCTTTAAAAACTGTCAGCATATTCATTTAGTCCCTGCATAAAATCTCCTTGCTTAAGAATTCAAATAAATAGGTACTGGCTACAATACTATGAAAAAAATACTTGGCAGCCATATGGGAATGAAAAAAAATACAACTATGATTTTTTTCTTTCCAAGCTAATGTCATCAATTATATTTTTTCATTGGGTTTTAGCCAGTTTTTCTGTGTATTACAACTTTTTAGATAAAATTATAAATTGATAATCCATGAAATGCCTAGAAGAAATACAACTTTTTATAGTGAAAGCTCCTTGATATCTAAACTATTATAAAAGAAGTGTGTCTGTACCAGGAAGTTGGAATAGGTATTATATGTGCTAGACCTACAGTTACATGCCTCAAAAATGTTTGATGTGGTGGATTTCAAACAGCTTAGACCTTAGAGCCCGGTTACACGTTCAGTATTTCGTCATTCTGGTCCATCAGTCTGGTCATGTTTATTTGATATGAAGGGAAACTGATATACTGAAGCACCATGTTAGTCGGGTCAATCTCGAGTCAGTTTCCCTTCAAATCAAATATACATAACCAGACTGATGAAATACTGACCGTGTAACCTCCCTCTTAGACCACTGTCATTGAGAGACTCATTTTTAGCCTATTTCACACCCTCTGGGCTGCGTTCACGAACGTTTATGCGGTTGTTTCTTCAACTCGCTCTATGGTAGAACGTCTATCACCGAGGCTCTGAACGGCGTTTAGTGCGAAAAGTTGCGCTCGGGGTGCACTCGGGGTGCACATGGGGCGTAGGTTCTGAACGCAGCCCTGCACTCCATAAAACGTTGTCACGATTAGTAATGATAGAGAAACAAGATGGCACACGCGCCGGCCGTCTCGCTCGCACGCGCGCGCCTGCTGTATGTGCTTTGTATCCCCAGAAAGTTTGGGGGTGAAGTGCGATATTTGAAGTCAGAGAGGGGCAAGGAGCAGACATATGTAACTTCAGGGTGTTAATCTGTTTGTTTACATCAACTGTAAACCAATTATGACATTTTAAATCTTTAGGTCACCTTACTAACTATTATTTCGGTTGGTAAGGCTTCTTGTAGAAGATTATGGTAGTCCCAGACATTAAACACCTCAATAGCTAATCTAGCAAATTAATAAGATTACAGGGACTTCTATTAATGACATTATTGCTATCTATTCTGTATATACAGACAGGGTGTTAAGTGGAACTGTTACAAAACAAAAAGGCGTCAGATTATGTTAATTTTAAGCTCACAACTATTTTCCAATGGAGTCAAGAGATATTCAAAAGACTCTCCCTATAGAACAGGTGCAGGATACCTGCATACAGTCGTCAGTCACCAGCAGATATATCGTAGCAAACAAGGTGGTCAAATATTTCTAAGCAGAAGTGCGATTTTTGAAATTCATACGAGCGAACTGGCAGTAGAAAATGTCAAAATTACTATGGAGATTATGCATATTTCTACTGCCAAGTCACTCGTATGATTTTCAAAAATCGCACTTCAGTTCTAATTTTCAATAATTTCTTTACTCATAGTCAATCAAAAATATAGGAACGCCGAGAACATCAAATATATCGACGCAGTCAGGGTGGTCATAAACATCTGAACAGTTTCGGATAAAAAACCTTACTGCGTTGTTTTACATGTTAATTTTAAATAACATTGTAAAGAAATTATTGAAAATTCGCTGTTCACATATTTATGACAAAATACACGTTTAGATATAATTGGTAACATTTACTGTAAATAATTTAATGAAAATTAGCACTGCTCAGAAATATTTGGACACCTTGTATGCTACGATATATCTGATGGCGACTGTACATACTGAAGAAATTCTTTTGCATATGTAAAGTCTACGCCACCAGTTGTAACACCACTGGATTTTGGGTGAAGGACAACATAGTGAGGAAACCAGTGGCCTTAGTATGGCAGCGTGATATAACGCTATCATGCTTTGACTCTCTTTCTATTTGCACGCAAACAAACGGAATAAAAGGTGTGATATAGCCTTTTCGAGGCATATATTGTACCCACTGTCCATTATAAGTGGTGATGAGCTCACTCCCCGTCACACTGGACAGAGTTTGGTACTAGTAGTGAAATATAGATGTTCCAAGTTTTCAGAATATCACTGACTAGCTCCCTGGGGGAATATAGTCGTGAGTATATGCATGCAAAGTCTACTACTCTGCTTTTGGGCATGCATGGTGGACTAAGACCCATACACCCTTGAGGGTATGCGTGTGCCCTGCAGTGAGATGTTTAAAGGATGATGATCAGGGACCGAACCCGTATCGATAATACCGGTATTTTTTGGTTACAACCTTTATATTTTTTTACACATATTTTTAGAGGTAACCTTAAATATCAGTCTACTAAGGGTACGCGTACAGTGTTTAAAAAAAAAATTTTCTTCATAAATATAGTAAGTTTGTATTCAATTTTTAAGTTAAGTACCTCGTTAGTTGATACTAAATACAAATTAAATCAATTATAATGACAAACTGAAACTCAAACGTGAACATAAACTTAAACCATTCTATGCTTTTGGGTTCAATAAAATGTAAATAATCATCTCCTTTATCATTTCGACCTGTCCAATGCTGTAGCAACACTGAAAATAGTGCGCGCGTCGCTCGTCGGGTGCTCTTTTGTCACCACTACGCTACAACAATGACGTTGTTCAATCAATTTTGTACTTTTGATTAGTAGAAATTAAAGTTCATTTTTCAGTGTTATTAAAAAACACGCGCGGTTTTTGCCGCTCCGTCTACACTGACCCTTACCCGCACGCACTCACTTTCTTTTGAAGGTCATATTTAGGTTACCGGTATTAAAATCGGTTGTTACCTGGATAAAGGTAACATTTAAATAAAGGTAACCGAAACTTTTCGGTCCCTGATGATGATGATTTATTTTCATTCTAATTCTATTTTGGAGATTATGGCTCCATCGGTTTTTTGATGATTCTGCCAATGTCTAAGTTGAGAGACACGCGTTTCCAATTGTTGATTGACCCGTTATTAAAATCTTCTTCCGCGGATTTCAGTTGTGTTTATTTTCATTAGGTGTGCTCAAACGCTATCCAGTATGACAGGTAGTACGTGTATTCTGACGCCACTGTTAAAGGACAATAAATACATTCCTTGAAATATAGTTATGTAGGAAAATCATGTAGTGACTATGTAAGTTCTAGATGATTATTGCCAGTCTTCTACTGACAAGAATGTTGATCATGTCATGCATAAATGTATGATGATGTCACAGAATGCCATACGAATCAAGTCCTCATAAATAATGTAATCGAAGTTCAAACAAACAACAATTAAGTACCACCTTTATTTCATTTCAGAGGATAATCTTTGCATCGTGCCAGACCAGAGCACAAACGAGGTAAGATTCTATTTTCAATACTAACAAATAATTTTTTTTTTTTAATAATTAATGGAGCTTGCTTGTGCGTTAGCACTGCATTTCCGCCAGTGTCAAGTAGTTTATGGGAGTATCTATCCCTTAGATTAAAAACTTTTCGCTAACGCTGAAAGATGTAGCCAAGAAATGAGAGAGTGAGATAACCAGTTATGAAAACTTATGTAAACAAAAAAGACAGAAATATTATTGTTTGTTTCGGTCACCGTGGCCGGTTTTTTTGTTAGGCAAGATGTCAAACCACTGTCAAACCTATGGAATGTTGATGACATCTTGCCAAACAAATCAACTTTTTGTATGCAAAAGTCACGCTATTGAAATTGAAATTGAAACATGAAACAGATTTATTGTCACAGCAAAAAAAATTATACATCATTTCATCTAAACATATTAAACGAAATATAACATTAACATTAAACATTTATAAATACCATGATAAAGGGACTAGGCTTCAGCTTGACGCACTGGACTCAGTTGAGCGTCGAGCCAAGAGACTCATCGATGACGATGCACTCGTCGAGACTAAGTTACACAGTCTGGAGCACCGACGATTGGTCGCTTGTCTGTCGGTATTCTATCGGCTACACTTCGGCGAATGTGCCCAGGAGTTACATGACCTGATTCCACCATCCCCCTTCCATCATCGTACGACAAGACGTAGTGCGAGACTGCATCCATACGTTGTCGATATTCCAACAATCCGCACAAATAGGTTCGCATCCTCTTTTATAATGAGAACCGGTAAGGTTTGGAACTCTCTCCCTACGTCTGTTTTCCCAAGCAAATACAATCAGGATATTTTTAAAAGAAGAGTAAATAGGCTTTTTCTGGGCGAGCGCGCTACATCCTCGGCTTCATCTACACTTTCCATCAGGTGAGCTGAAGCCAAGCGCAAACCCATTATGAATAAAAAAAAAAAAAAAAAAAAAAGCTTTTGCTGGTAGTGTGGTAAAACACACTGGCCAGCGCTGTTTTTCAGCATAACCCCTTTTTCACGTACCGGCAAAATAGTGTCGACACTGTCGCAAAAAACAAACATTGCAGATTGGTTGCACACAATGCCCTAGCCGCTGATAAACGCGTTCGATAGCTTGTCATTTAATTTTCACTTTGATCAAAATTATGTAATGGACCATGAATGGAGATGCCGAGAACTTTTTTATTTCCTTATATTTATCGTTACCTAAATTCGTTTCTTTTCCTAGTTTTATTTTTATTCACATATTTCACATTAATTATTTTTTTATGATTTTCTAACAATATCAATTTAAAATGTCTTTTTATGCAGTATGTATTCTTTGCGCTACGGATAGGAGGCGGTTAGGAGGCGGCAGCTATTGCTGTTTCATGTGCGGCCACGTTATGGTTAACATCTAGTTACTATATCTATGATCTATTCCAATCTCAGGGATTGTTTTTGATCAAGAAAAAGAAGGAGATTAAGGGTTGCGGAGCCTCGTGGCAGGCAAAAACGCGACGTACTGTTCATGCAAGAGACAAGTGCTCGTGTCATAACCTGCAACGTGACTCCACCAATTAAAGTTGATGAAATTTTTAAACACGAACTAGACACACAGACAGAGATTACTACTTATGGTTTGTCAGATTTCCGTTAAATAAGACAGTACAGTTTTTAATTTAAGATTTCTATGGAAATCTTTGAGCTTCTGTAACTATGAAACTATAAATTTTAATAAAAATCGGACAAACCACGGGCAAAGAGATTCGTTTCCAGATCGTGTTTCAAAAGTATCATTGACTTTAATTGGTTAATATCCAAAATATAATCGAACTTCGTTTGTATGGAGCTCATAGATTGATAAGAATGTGTAACAAGTAAGACTTAAGGCTATGTTTAAATAGGCACTAAGGCTGCCGGTCCATTGAAGCGAGCTGGCTGTGCGAGCTGTGTAGCTGTGTTTTTTTAAGTTTAAAAAGTAATAAAACTTTGTTTCAATATTTTAAACAAAATAATGTATAAAAATGTTAAAAAATACAGGTACTTTTTATTTACTTAGTATATTTACTTACCAATTTATGTGAAACAGGACAAAGCTGTTTTTCTATAGACGGCCCGGTAGCTCAGTCGGTAGTGAACCTGCCTACTGTGCCGAGGGTCACGGGTTCGAATCCCATAAGGGACAAATATTTGTATGATGAATATGAATATTTGTACCCGAGTCATGGATGTTTGTATCTATATATGTCATCTATATCGTTGTCTAGTCATCATAATACAAGTCCAGAGTTTCTGGACTTTCTGGGTAATGCAATATTGTATTTTAATTGTACTTTGTACATTTTGTTTTGTTTAACACTTTCACTGCTGACTACCTACGTCGTAGGTCGGCAACAAATGGGGCGCAGTGCTGAAGAACACATGCAACGAGTCAGTTCAACAGCATTTCGCCTGTGCTCATGACCTACCGCGCGAGTCACCGACAACCTTACGCCTGCGCGGGTGACCCACGAGACGAGCCAGTTTATCGGTTCACCATTACAACTGACCTACAAGGGGTCAAGTGCTATTGCATTTCGCCTGTGCTCATGACCTACAGCGTGAGTCACCCAAGCCTTACGCATGTGCGGGTGACCCACGAGGTGAGCCATTTTGATCGTTTCGCCTTACGACTGTGCGCACGACCCACGAGGGGCGTCAGTTTTAGCACTGCGCGATGATCATGATTTTGAGCTTAGCAGCGAAAATGTTAAAAGATGTGTGTTGTAGAGTTTCTGGCCGCATCTTCTCTCAACGGAACACCTTCCGACGCGGTGGTAGAGTCAAAAAATGACGTCAAAAAGCTATCTGGGTATATGATACTATTTTGAATAAATTTTGTTTTTTTTTAATTTTCTAGTACTTTAAAATGTGACTAGATAATTTGTGTAACTATGTCCAAGATATCTTTACGAATATTCAAGGCTAATTAAAAGCAGACTATAAATCACTATTTATCATTAAGTTATAGTTATAAATTAAAAAAAATGCTAACCAAACAAATATTACAAAAAGCCACGCCCTCTGCATTAACGACACTGTTTTCGAATTTCTGCGCAACAGGAATGTTTCTGACTAAACCCATGAATAAAAATGTGTTTATTGTAACTAATATTAGTTAAATAAACAGTGCAAAATACTGTACTTACCCCAGCTTTCCTTGGTTCGCCCCAAAACTGTCCCGGTTTGATCATCGTACAAGTATTTTGACTTTTGAGACCTCGGCGCTTTTGTTTCGATTTCAAATTCCTCTAATTTAGGATTTCTAGACATCTTTATGAATTTTAAGGCACTTTATTTTAATAAAACATGAAAAAATAAAACGAATAAACACTCCGCCCCAACCGCTTGCTGAGCTGACAGATCGACCCAGTGTTGCCAGATCCAATTTTCTAAATACGGGAGGTGAACCAATAAAAAATCGGGAGATGTATGGGCGACATTATGAAAAAATCGGGAGATAAATTTTTCCTTAAAATTAATCAGACCATGGTCTTTTAATAAATGTTTTTTAAACATTTTTTCGTTTACTTTAAAATCATAGCAATTGCAATTTTTTTAAATATTTTTCGTGTGCAAGATCCCTGAATTTCCTAATTTGGCCGGTTAACCAAAGCAAAAGCAGGTTTATTTCGCTACTTTGCAATGTTGCAAAATTAGTAAACTATAACTGCCAAAGCTTGCCATTGAATAGGTATTCAACTTTATGTTATTAAGTCAAAGTATAGTTTAGGCTACGCATTTTACAAAGTTATGTATGTTAAGTACTGGCCATATAGAATGCCTATGGCTTTGTGTCAGTCTATGTTGCTAGGATACATTGTTATTGACTTTGTTTGTGACAGTTGCTGTAAAACGGTTCCCGTACGCAATATATTTATATTTCTATCCAAATCTTTTCAGTCGTTTATTTACAGTCCTTAACATGGTAGCAGAGCGTGGTTTTCATCACAAATAAATTAAGGATCAGACTGATTTAGTTGGATTTGACGAGTTGAGAGTTTTCAACCAGATTTTTCAAAATGGAAAGGTCGCTGTACGATGTGACGAAAGTCCAAATTGGTCAACTGGATGAAAAAAACTGGACAACATGGAAATATAAAATGGTTATAGCACTCAGAGGTATGGGAGTTCTTGACCTAGTAGAAGGAAAAGTAGAGACGCCCAAGATACCAGAGTTAACGGCTACACCGGAAGAGATTGCGAGGTACGAAAAACAATTGCAAATATATCAAAGGAACGAAAGTGTTGCAATTCTAACTATCACGACCAATTTGACAGATGATAATCTTCAGAAAGTAATGAGATTTTCTACCGCTAGAGAAGTATGGCAAGAATTACATCGACTTTTTGATGGAATGTCTGAAGACAAAGCATACGATCTCTGCATGAAATTTTTCGGATATAAGAAACTACCTGGTGATGACATGGTTACACACATATCTAAATTAAAGAATATGTGGTCAGAACTTGTCATAGAAATGCAGAAATCTGAAGGACAGAGTAATCTACCAGAGATATTTCTAATATGCAAGCTGTTAGATACACTACCTGAAGAATATTTTGCTTTCAAATCCAGTTGGATGTTGCTTTCTAAATCGGAAAGAACGGTAGAAAAATTAACGACTCAGTTGTGTGCGCATGAGAGAGCAATGAATGCTAATGACAATCATGAGCAAGTAGAAGCTCTAAATGTGCAAAGAGCTGGAAATTTGAAGAAGAAATCTGACAAAAAGAAGCAAAATGAGAAATGCAATTACTGTGGGGAGATAGGTCATCGTGTAAAGAAATGTCCTAAATGGATAAATGATGGACGCCCACCGAAACCAAGTACATCCAAAGGTGATCCTGGAAAAACTGTGAATATGAGTGTGATGGCTGTAAATGACAGAGACAATGAGAAGGATGAAGATAATTGGTTTGTAGATAACGGAGCTACCAGTCATGTCACGAACAGGTTTGACATCTTTCAAACGTTTGAGCATTTTACTAACTCACATACAGTCACAACAGCCAATGGTCATGCTATAGAAGCAATTGGCAAAGGAACCGTTAGAGTTGATGCTGATGTTGACGATCACAAGGAATGTATCACTTGGACGAATGTATGGTATGTACCTGCCATTACAAAGAACTTATTTTCAGTTCTGGCAGCCCAAGACAAACTCGGAAACAGTACTTTTATCTCGTCGGCTACAACATGTAAATTATCGGTTGAAGGAAAGACCTTGCTAATTGGGGATAGAAAGAAGCATGGTGGTCTCTATAAGCTGAGATTAAACAATGTTTTGCCCACTCAACAATTAGAAGTGAATAACTTCAACACAAATAATCTGCTACAGTTATACCACGAAAGATTAGCACATCAGAACAAGGTTCATGTGAAAAAAGTAATCGAGAGAGAACTTGGAGTAAAAGTTAAACTTGATAGTGAACTGTGCGAAGGATGCGTTTATGGCAAAGCGCACAGACAGAAATTTCGTCATAGAGAAAGAGCAACTAAAGCTGGAGAATTAATTCATGCTGATGTATGTGGACCCTTTGCATATTCTGTAACCAAATTCAGATATTTTGCACTTTTTAAAGATGATTATTCTAAATTTCGCTATATATACTTTCTGAGACAAAAGTCAGAGGTACACGAGAAGCTTAAACTGGTGTTGGCTGAGATAAAAGCAATGGGGCACACAGTAAAAGAGCTATTAAGTGACAATGGCGGAGAGTATGATAATGCTACGGTTAAGAAAATATTGGCGGAAAACGGAATTCAACAAAGATTAACAATGCCATATACACCACAGCAGAACGGATGCGTAGAAAGAGATAATCGTACCGTTGTCGAAGCCACGAGGTCGATTATGCATTCCAAAATGTTACCGGTTGGATTATGGGCAGAGATAACTAACGCAACGGTATACGTACTGAATAGAACAGGTAATACACAAGAAGACAAAAGTCCCTATGAGATTTGGTGTGGTAAGAAACCAAAAATTGGACACTTGAGAATACTTGGAAGTACCTGCTATGCCCATGTACCAAAAGCCAACAGGAAGAAGTTGGATAAAAAAGCTATTAAAGGTGTACTATTAGGATATGACAGTAACGAGGGATATCGAGTATGGATCAAAGATACTACTAAGATGGTACGATCCAGAGATGTTATCTTTGAAGAGAAGACTCTGAGACCCTGCGACTGCATAGAGAAACCTTTAGAAGCTAATCCGTGCAGAGGATTAGAAATTCCTATCCCAATACCGACATCGTTTGATGATACAAAGACATCCACAAATCCGGATTCATCAACTTCACCACCTACCGATATGTCTAGTGACCGAGAGACTTCTAACTCAACCGAAGATAAGATAGTAGAAGAACCTGCCATTTTAGATGAGAGAGTAGACGAACCAGAAGACGACTATAAGTCTGCTGATGGAGAAGGAGAAGAATTTGAGAATGAATCTGAAAGTGAAGATGTTTTGCCCTATCGTGAAATAGAGGAGCAAGGAAAAATGACACTTAGAGATAGGTCGAAATTACAACGTCCAGGTAGATTTGAGGATTTTGTAATAGCTACAGTAGATAGCATCAATGATTTTAATGAGCCAACCTCTTATCAAGAAGCCATGCGTAGCAAGGACAGAGAAAAATGGATGCTAGCAATGGATGATGAGATGAGATCGCTTAAAGAAAATGAGACTTGGGAAATGGTGCCACTGCCAAAGAATAGAAAATCTATCCCTTGCAAATGGATTTACAAGATTAAAACCAATCCAGATGGAAGCATAGAACGCTACAAGGCTAGGTTGGTAATCAAAGGCTTTTCACAGAAAAAGGGATTGGACTACTATGAAACCTTTAGTCCTGTAACGAGGTTAAGCACTATCCGAGTGGTTTTAAGTATTGCTGCCAGGGATAACTTGACCCTTACTCAGTTTGATGTGTCCACAGCATTTCTTTACGGCAGCCTGAGTGAAGAAATTTACATGAAGCCACCAGAGGGTTATAAAGATGGCTCCAACAACATATGTAAGCTCAAAAGGAGTTTATACGGACTAAAACAAGCACCACGTTGTTGGAATAACTGCATCAAAGACTACCTGCTGAGTGTTGGTTTCAGTATAAGTGAAGCAGATCCATGCCTCTTCTTAAGGCGGAGGGAGGAGAAAATGTTAATATTAGCTCTCTACGTAGATGATGGATTGCTTGCTTCAAATAATGAGGAAGAAACAAAGCAGTTTCTTGATGAAATGCAACGCAGATTTAAAATCAAATCGAAACCAGCAAACTACTTTCTTGGTATGGAGATAGAGAGATATAAGGACGGTTCGATAAGATTAAATCAAACTGCATACTTAACCAAAGTATTAGAAAGGTTTTGTATGAGCAAGTGCAAGGCAACCACAACTCCTATATCGAAAGATACTTCAGGAATTGGAGAAGAAGATGATGGAGAAAAATTTCCTTATCGTCAAGCAGTAGGTTCCTTGGCATATTTAATGGTTGGGACGAGACCCGACATAGCATACGCAGTTGGTGTGGCATCTAGGCACCTGGAGCATCCTTCAAGAGAAGATGTTACTAAAGTGAAGCGTATAATGCGCTACTTACAAGGGACTCGTGACTGGAGCATTATTTACAAACGAAATGCTCATAAAGCATTGACGTGCTATAGTGATGCTGATCACGGTGGCGACATAGAGACAGGTCGCTCTACGACAGGAATGTTGTGTCTTTACAATGAAGGACCAGTATCGTGGCGAAGCGTCAGACAGGCTTCTACTGCGATATCAAGTACCGAGGCCGAAATAGTTGCGGCCAGTGAGACAGCCAGAGAAATGATATGGCTCGAGAAGCTCATAAAAGGCATAGAAAGCCCGAATGGTGTACCGACATTGTACATTGACAATGAGTCAGCTATTAGGTTAGCTAAGAACCCACCATATGAGCTTCATCAGCGAACGAAGCACATTCGAATTCGACACTTCTTCATCAGAGAAGCTGTGAATGATGGGACTTTAGAAGTAAAGAAAGTGCCGGCAGAGAGTCAACTCGCCGACATGCTTACTAAACCTCTCTATAAGCCGAGGCTGACCAATCTGAGCAGACTCATAGGATTGAGCTGCAGCAAGAAATAGAACAGACTTCACAAAGAGAGAAGATGTTAAGTACTGGCCATATAGAATGCCTATGGCTTTGTGTCAGTCTATGTTGCTAGGATACATTGTTATTGACTTTGTTTGTGACAGTTGCTGTAAAACGGTTCCCGTACGCAATATATTTATATTTCTATCCAAATCTTTTCAGTCGTTTATTTACAGTCCTTAACAATGTACACATTCAACATAGCATTGCATAGCTTAGCATTTAATTTTGTTCCGTTTTAAGCAGTTTTTTCGAAAAAAAAGTTGTTCTTAAAAAATCGGGAGATTTGAGTGGGAATCCGGGACATCGGGAGACATTGACAAAAATCGGGAGATATCCCGGAAAATCGGGAGATCTGGCAACAGTTCGACCACAGATTAGATTACTGATAACTGATAATGTAGCAAGCTACAGATGCGACGGTGAAATTTTCACTTAGTTCCAACAGGTCCGTTTTGGCGCTGCTGTCGCAAGGCTGATTAGTATATAACCTGTAGTTATAGGTATAGGTATGTATACAATGATTCCAGAATGAAAAATTATGGATATTTGATAAAGGAACAAACTAAATAAATAAATAAACAAATAAATAAATATCTTGGACAATGTCACACAAATTATCTAAATAACTTAAAGTACCAGAATCTAGCCTGGACTTGTATTATAATGACTAGACAACGATATAGAATACATATATAAATACAAACATTCATGACTCGGGTACAAATATTCATATTCATCATACAAACTGTAGTGTACTTATCTATGGACTTTTGTCAATTTGTCATGCTTGTTACGTAAAATGTCTACCTATAATTCTTTGCTGAATAAAGCCAAGTTTTAGTTGGTATTTCTGTCTTTTATCAATTAACGTCATTTCTTATTAATTACTAATCAACAATCAGTATCATTCATGTTAGATCAAAAACACTCGAGTAAAATAAAAAAATGAGAAGATTGAAAGGTGGCGCACAGAACTTTCATGTTATAAATATGATATTATGTACCGACCCGGGAAGGAAAACGCTGCTGCTGACGCACTATCGAGGGTTTCTGCTTGTTTGCATCCCAATAAATTGTATGACTTGCATAATTTATTATGTCATCCCGGTATTGTTTGCATGATGCATTGGATAAGATCAAAGAATCTTCCGTATTCCCTTGAGAACGTCAAATCGATGACTGCCGCTTGTCCAGTTTGTGCAGAAATCAAACCAAGATTCGCCAAGATTGGAGGTAAATTAATAAAAGCAACAGAACCGCTTCAGAGATTAAACATAGACTTCAAAGGGCCAATACCATCTAAATCCTCAAACAGATACATATTGACAATAATTGATGAATATTCTAGATTTCCTTTTGCGTACGCATGTAAGGATCTTTCGGCGCAAACTGTTATAAATTCATTGAAAGACCTATTTATGATGTTTGGCACTCCAGCATATATACATTCCGACAGGGGTACTGCATTCATGTCATGTGAATTAAAACAATTCCTCGATGGTTATGGAGTCGCTACCAGCAGGACAACGCCCTACAATCCTGAAGGAAACGGACAAATCGAACGCCTAAATGGAACACTCTGGCGGACGATACAACTTTGCCTTCGCTCCAAGGAAATGGATGTGATGGACTGGGAGAAAGTTTTACCCGTAGCGCTGCACTCCATACGATCGTTATTGTGCACGGCAACTAACGAAACCCCTCACGAACGTATGTTCCGCCACCCCCGACGCTCGCCCACTGGAAACTCAACTCCCAGTTGATTACTGATCCCGGGCCCGGTGCTTTTAAAAAGAAATGTACGGAAATCTAAATATGATCCTTTAGTGGATGAAGTGGAATTACTTCAAGGCAATCCCAATTATTCTTATGTTTGTTTGCCAGATGGACGGGAGACAACTGTATCCAATAGACAATTAGCACCATGTCCTAGCGACGATTATTTTATAAATGATTCTTCTCCCCAAACTCTTCAAGATCCAGAATCTGATTCAGAAACTGAGCCTAGTCAAGAGCCTGAGCGTAGGGCCGAGCCAAACGACCCTACGTTGCCGATTCGCCATTCGACTCGAGAAAAGAGAACCCCGGCTCATCTTCGGGATTATGTTTTAGAGTGAGTGTGATGGAAAATGGCCAGGGGAGAATGTAGTGTACTTATCTATGGACTTTTGTCAATTTGTCATGCTTGTTACGTAAAATGTCTACCTATAATTCTTTGCTGAATAAAGCCAAGTTTAAGTTGGTATTTCTGTCTTTTATCACAAACATTTGCCCCTTACGGGATTCGAACCCGCGACCCTCGGCACGGCAGGCAGATTCACTACCGACTGTGCTACCGGGCCGTCAACGACTAATCAACGATATTATTATGTCATACAACGGAGAAGAATAAGGGCTCCTCAAGTATTCTCAACTCAATCGAAAACACCATATAGAACACGCTTCTGTCGCAACAACATGGCATGACGCTGCTGCAGCTGTAAGTTCAATATGGTGTCCTATGATGGCGTTTCATGAGGGAAAGTGTGACTGCAGCGCTACGACGAACCTATCGGAACTAAAGCTGTCTTACGCCAGCCAGTAACAGACATATCAGTCATCTGTGGCTGACAGGAAACAACTAGAGATTGCTAGAGGTGTCAAAGTTTACCATGTCAAATGTGAAGTACTATCGGTTTAAAATAACAATGTGCATGACCTTGAAGGGCCGTTCGATAACTTCACTCGGTTGTAAAGGAATATAGACTCTATGTAAAGGAAATAATCATTTGAATGACTCGAGTGAAGTTCGTGCGATTGAATGACGTCACATGTGCAGGCGAGGTCATGCACATTGTTATTTTAAACTGATAGTATAATCTATCGATTAAATTTTTTTCACACATAAGCGCGCGCTTGGTATGGTATGGCCAGTAGTCCCTACTTCCCTTTCGATCATTTCAACACCGTCACCGACTATCAATGTCAAGTGACAGTGACAACACTCAGACTGTCAGGGAGAGTTTTTGGCGGGCATTCGTTAGCTACGTTTGAAGTCCACATATTTTATAGAATTTTTATTATTTATAGTGAATTTTGGTTCGTAAGATTGGTGTTGTTTTGCGTGACAAAGAGTCGTGCAAGTGAAAAATATACAGTTCAGGGAAATATGATGGTGTACGGGTCGTAAACAGGAAAAGTGTTCCTTCATTTTTAGCGCAGCAAAGCGGTCGGTTCACCTTTTTCCTGTGGACTTCTACGCTTCCTACTACTTTCGATTGTCTCCAAAAACTCCAAAGAAGCGTCAAAACGTCGAATACCAACGTTTCGACGCTTAAAATTTATCTTCATTTATCATCCACCATAAGGAATATTATGAAGAAATTAACGTAGATATGGCTTTAAAGGATGCAGTATCCAGAGCCATTAAACACATTATAATTTTTTTTTTAATCTGACTGTCACTGTCAGTGTTATGTCAATAATTCAATATTGTCAATTGGTTGTTTCCCGTTTCCTGATTTTCTAATTTTCCAGGATTTTCCGATTTCCTAAATTTACTACAATTATGGCATCGATGCACAAAATAATCGTGATAGTGGGATTTATTTCCCTATTCCATTCAGCATTTTCAGCTGCCCAACGTAAGTTTCTGACGGTTTCTACTGAAACTGGTAACCAATTTCGTTTAATTCCTGTGTCTGACCTAAAATCTTGTTTTAGATCGATCTTATCTGCGGATCACATCACAAGAATTCACATCTTTGCCTCTTGATGTAAGTGTTCAGCATTACCTACTTATTTATGAGCTACGAGCTAGGTGAAGCTCGCTAATCATGTCTCTTTTTTTCCGAAGTATCTAAGACACTGACCGTATCTTGAGTACAGTGCGACATAAAAGACTTGTGTGTCCCTTAAGCCTTTTCTTGTATCTTATACAGAATTTTTTGACCTCCTCTTTGATAGTTGGGATTTCCAGGTATTCATGTATTTCCATAGATATAGTAACTATACTCCATTCCAGATAGGGGCGAAAAGAAGGTAAAAAAGATTCTTTATAGTACACACTTTAAAGAAATTATGAATATTGTATCAAACAACAAAATGGCGATGTTGAAAGACCTAAAGAAGCAGTGGTGCGCACAGGTGGTTCGCCTTTGTTTCAATGAAGCTTTTTTAAAGACTGTTATGAAAAAAATCCGTCAGGTGGCGCTAGTAGTAGCCATATTAACAATTCTAAAAAAACATCTTTAAACATTCTAAAAAATTGTACCAAAATTATAACGACTTCATTTAAATCGTTATAATCGTCATCGTATTATTAATGTATGAATAAATTTGTCTCTAATCTTAAAATCTAGGAAAATACGTTTGGCAAGCATTAGTTTATTACTGTGGCAATTTTTTTTAACCGACTTCAAAAAAAGGAGGAGGTTCTATGTTCGGCTGTATGTATTTTTTTTATGTATGTTCACCGATATTTTCGTCAATTGTGAACCAATTTAAAAAATTCTTTTTTTGTTTGAAAGGGTATACTCCCGAGGTGGTCCCATTTTTTTTAACCGACTTCAAAAAAAGGAGGAGGTTCTATGTTCGGCTGTATGTTTTTTTTTATGTATGTTCACCGATATTTTCGTCAATTGTGAACCAATTTAAAAAATTCTTTGTTTGTTTGAAAGGGTATACTCCCGAGGTGGTCCCATTTTAATTTTGTGAAGATCTGATGACGCGCTTCGGAGCTACACAATAGAACTCCTCAAAAGTTGACAGCAAATCGTCTGCGATTGAACCATTTGCCTCGTTTCAATGTACCCTTTGCGTACATAACTAATATCTGAATCGAACTAACATATTTAATCACTGAAAGTTATGAAATAAAATTTTTTTTTACACAAAATGTAAAAACCGACTTCAAAAGTAAAAAAGTAAGAAATAATATTTCAGCCTATGACTTTTACGTTCAAATCTATAAGGAAATTAATTTGTTTTATTTTTGACTTTTGAAGTCGGTTTTTACTTTTTTTGTAAAAATGTTTTATTTACCAAAACGCCTCATAGATATAATCAAAGAACATTATAAGGGGGTTTAGAAATGCAAAGTAGCGCTTTTGCTTAGGAGACGACTGTCACCACGTATCTTCCCACTCACACTGCTACAACTACTTATCGCTCGCACCACGCCGCGCACCTTATGCAAATCATTGCATAACCGTGTGGCACGCGTTTCATGCCTAATTTGCACTTCTAACTTCTCTTATAATGTTCTGTGGATATAATCGTCACGAGATAATGATGACAATTAGGCGACAGACTACAGAAGACTAATAGGTTTTTATTCACACACGCTGGACGCAAGACGGAGCGTCATACTGCAGCCCGTCATTTGTGAAGCAAGGAATTGTATGAAACCGCACGTAGGAGCATACACGGTGACGCATTGCCACTGCGTCAATTCAGCAGCCGTCACCGCGGCGACGTCGCATGGTATGGCACACGGGTGATGCAGACTGCAGTGACGTGCGTAATGTTGCCAGCAGATAAACCATAAAATGACCTGGAGCTCTGCATTTTCGATTAAAATTATGAAACATTGTAACATATTGTAAACTAATTGCTGCAAAAGGAAAATAAATAATGTAGTTCCTGACCAATCGCAAATTTAAATATACCTATTAGAAAAATGTATGGTTTCTCCGATCTTCGAACACGAATCTAAAGTCAGAAATTCAGAAAAGTGGCCGCCAACTTGAACTTTTTTGTTTTTCAACCGATTGCTCCCAAAATGGATATCTGGGGGTTTCTGCGATCTCCGAACACGAATCTAAAGTCAGTAATTCAGAAAAGTGGCGCCATCTTGAACTTTTTTGTTTTTTAATTGATTACTTCTAAAACCGATATGTAGGGGTTTCTGTGGTCACAAAACACGGGTCGGAAGTCAACATTCAGAAAAGTGCCCGCCTTCTTGAACTTTTTTTCTTTACAACCGATTGCTTCCAAGATCGATATCTGGGGATTCCTGCGATCTATTAGCATGAATCTGATATCAGAAATCAGAAAATTGGAAGGAAAACAAATAAGGTTAAAAAACAAATAAGATCATCTTGAATTTAATTGTTTGTTAACTGACTGCTTCCAAAATAGATATCTCACTCCGGAATCTCCGGAAAAGTAACAGATGGAGGCCACTTTTCAAAATTTTTGACTTTAGATTCATGTTCGGAGATCGCAGAAACCCCCAGATATTGATCTTGGAAGCAATCGGTTGTAAAGCAAAAAAGTTCAAGATGGCGGCCGCTTTTTTTGGTTTTGGACTTCAGATTCGTGTTTGGAGATGGCAGAAACCCCCAGATATCGATTTTGGAAGCAATCGGTTGAAAAACAAAAAAGGTCCGAACAGATTTTGTAAGTAATAGATTGAAAAACAAAACAGTTCAAGATGGCGGCCACTTTCCGGAATTTTTGACTTAAGATTCGTGTTTGGAGATGGCAGGAACCCCCAGTTATCAATTTTGGAAGCAATCGGTTGAAAAACAAAAAAGTTCAAGATGGCGGCCACTTTTTTAAATTTTTTACTTCAGATTCGTGTTTGGAGATAGCAGAAACTCCCGGATATCGATTTCGGAACCAATCGGTCGAAAAACAAAAAAGTTCAATATGGCGGTCACTTTTCTGAATTTCCGACTTTAGATTCGTGTTCGAAGATCGGTGAAACCATACATTTTTCTAATAGGTATATTTAAATTTGCGTTTGATCAGAAACTACATTATTTATTTTCCTTTTGCAGCAATTAGTTTACAATATGTTACAATGTTTCATAATTTTAATCGAAAATGCAGAGCTTCAGGTCATTTTATGGTTTATCTGCTGGCAACATTACGCACGTCACTGCAGTCTGCATCACCCGTGTGCCATACCATGCGACGTCGCCGCGGTGACGGACGGCTGCTGAATTGACGTAGTGGCAATGCGTCACCGTGTATGCTCCTACGTGCGGTTTCATACAACTCCTTGCTTCACAAATGACGGGCTGCATTATGACGCTTCATCTTGCGTCCAGCGTGTGTGAATAAAAACCTATTAGTCTTCTGTAGTCTGTCGCCTAATTGTCATCATTATCTCGTGACGATTATATCTACAGAACATTATAAGAGAAGTTAGAAGTGCAAATTAGGTATGGAACGCGTGCCACAACGTGGAAGTAATAGATTGAAAACAAAAAGTTCAAGATAGCGGCCACTTTTCTGAATTTCTGACGGATTCTATTGAGTGCGTCCATACCACATCACACTACCGGCAACGCTCTGCGCGACGCAAGTAATACCAAATAATATTGATGTTACAAGCGGACGGATTAAATTCCAATGATTTCTGCAACATGGATTCTGCAATTGCATTTTTGGAAAAAAAATTGTTACAAATTTGAGTTTGCTTGAGACATTTTAAGTGATATTAGCTGATACCGACTTGATCTATTTTAAGATGTGTTTTAAGGCTTAAGAAGAACTCGTTTAATATGTCTTCAAAATCCATTGTCAGCACGGTTTATTAATACGGAATAACGGACATTAGTGAGCACCGGTGGCGTAGCGTGGGTGTCTATCCCCCGGAGCACAGACCGATTTTGCTGCCTCCTTATATTTATAAGAAGACCTACGTTAAACATAAAGGAGAGACCGAAGCGACCGAAGCCAGCTCGAAATTTTTTAGCACAACCTGTTCGGGTTGTGGTCAGACATCTTTAGGTCTTTTGGCTTTGGTTTGGTGGGGTTTGTTATCCATTCAAAAATAGACTTTACTCTGCTCTATGAATTGGTTATACAGGTTGTTTATGGTAACTAGTTGCATTACTAAAAGGGGTGATTATACTCATGATACAGTTTGACAGCCTGTCACAGTTTGACAGTTTGACAGCCCGGTAGCACAGTCGGTAGTGAACCTGCCTGCTGTGCCGAGGGTCGCGGGTGTATGATGAATATGAATATTTGTACCCGAGTCATGGATGTTTGTATCTATATATGTATTCTATATCGTTGTCTAGTCATCGTAATACAAGTCCAGGCTAGATTCTGGTACTTTAAATGTGGCTAGATAATTTGTGTGACATTGTCCAAGATATTTATTTATTTTTATACTTAACAATTTTACCTAAGAAACCTAAATAAAATTCATAAAAATTTTGTTGGTCTTCCTATAGTAAATGCAAGCAGCTGATCCAACATTTGTATGAAAAGTTGAAATTTTCATACAACCGTTAGATCAACTGACTGAATTTTGCGGATTTCCTATAGGTTTCTTCAGAAACGAATTTAAGTGTCATAGGTAACTACAATAAAGTAATGCAACTGTTTACTCTAACATCCTGTGGTTCAGTCAGAGCTCAATCAATTAATATTTTTGATACCTCTGGTAAAGTGCTGCCCGGTGCCCGGGACATTTGCCCCCCCCTCGCTATGCTACTAGTGAGCACATACATAACAGACGTTTTCTTATTTTTCCATCAACTCCGATAGTGTGAACTAAAATGTGCCTAAGTATGTGAGTTTACCCGGTGACAGCATTTTAGTTCTAATAAATGCCAGTGCGCTACCGACTATTGGCTGTTTCACTCGCTATCCCTAATCGTTATATTCATCAGTCATCACATCAAACACTGACATAAGTGTTTCGATTTTTTTATAAAATGATCACGGTCTGAAAAGGTTTCGTAGCCCTGCTTCTGTGATCTTCTTTTTTTCGTCTTTAATAAAAATGGAGTATAGATGAAAACATACCGTGGCCGCACATGAAACAGCAATAGTGTGACTTTTGCATACACTAAGTCGGTTTGTTTGGCAAGATGTCATCAACATTCCATAGGTTTGACAATGGTTTGACATCTTGCCAAACAAAAAAACCGGCCACAGTGACTGAAACAAAAAATAATATTTCTGTCTTTTTTGTTTACATAACTTTTCATAACTGGCTATCTCACTCTCTCATTTCTTGGCTCCATCTTTCAGCGTAAGTGAAAAGTTTTTAATCTAAGTGTATTTCATTATTTTTTGTGAACCATAGACATAAAAGACTAGACATAAATTGAGGGCATAAGTGTGATATAAAAGAAGAGACATAAATCGCACATAACCCGGAAAGATCATCCCAGATTATGTAGCTTCAGTCATTCTCCTGAGAATAAAATATTTAACACCGCATTCTACTCTTTTTTTGTCAAGTTGTAAGTGGTTGTAAATTTAATTATGTGGTGGTCTATCACTTCTTCTTATCGTGTGGGCAGAGCCCTGGTGTCAGTTTTTTCAGACCGCCTTACGGCCTCTGACGTGGTTTTTATGTAACGACTACTACCACCAGAGGTAGTAGCCGGGACCAACGGCTGAATGTGCCATCCGAAACACAGAATCATTTTTCTTTCCAGACAATCAGGTGATTCAGCCTGCAATGTCCTAACCAACTGGGGAAAAACGCACAAAGTGACATATCACTAGGTGTCCCCCGTGGGAATCGAACCCACGACGTCCGTGTCGAGAGCCCAATGCTCTTAACCATTAGACCACAGAGGCAGTGGTCTATCAATGTCAAAGTATATCACTATGATAATGATGTCCTATTTGACATAGTCTACAGTGACACCCTGGACTTTACCTAGTAGAGTTGGTAAGGAACGGTGGTAATTAAAGTACTCTGTGGTAAGGATATCCTTGAGATTATGATCTCCAACAAACCACTTGAGAATATCAGAATTTCAGTGCTAAGCAAAACTTCCTCAGTGGTCAAATGGTTAAGAGCATTGGGATCTTGACTTGACACAGAGCTTGTGGGTTTGATTCCTGTGAAATGAAATACGTAGTGAAATGTTACTTTGTGCGTTTTTCCCCAGTTGGTTAGTACATTGCACCTGAATCACTTGATTGTCTGAAAAGAAAGATGATTCTGTGCTTTGGAGGGAACGTTAAGAAGTCCTAAGCATAACAAAGTGGCAATTTATTTGTAAATAACCAGCTGACCCAACAGACATTGTACTGTCTACCAATGACATTAGTAAACAAGAATGGACAGGCCTTACGCGAACATTTCAAACCAGAAAAATGAGGCAAAACAATTGACAGTTCGAAAATTTACTGAGATGACAGACCAAGTACCCTAATTTGTATTGAAGTGCCCTAGTTTTGCGTGCTTCAACTTAGAGCGCTTTGGGCCTATCCATTCATTTTACTTTGATCTAAGCTGTCTACAATAAAAACCTTATTCTGACTATTAAAACTTTGTTAAATTAAACAAAAACTATTACAACTGATCTCATAATATGGTTCTCTGTTGACATTATAAGTGTAGCAGTTTCTCTTTCCATCATATTACCACGGAGTACACCACCATATTAAAACCGTATGTCACTATGATAAGGTAACTGGTAAACGAATCAATTATTCACAGATTGTGGTGCAAGCAGTAGCAAGCCTCTTTGCGGTGATGTGGGGAGTCCTGAACGTAGCCGGCAACCTCCGTGAGATCCCAGCGGCTGCAGAATTGAACACTGTTCAGTGGGAGACGCAGCGCAACCTGCCTTCTTTCTACATCTTCAATCATAGAGGAAGGGCATTGGCAGAAAATTATATTCCCAGTGTTGGGAAAGGGGATCTAGAAAATAATGAATTTAGTTAAATGTTAAGAGTAATTTATTATGATTAAATTATTGGTTTTAAGTGTTAAATGAATTTTCCTGTTTAGTTTACGATTATTAATTTATTAAGTAAACGCGCAAATATTCCCTGCCTGGGGTCTGGGTTTTTTTTTTTTTTTTTTTTTTTTATTAACTATGGGTTTGCTCTTGACCTCAATCCAGTCCACAGGACGAAGATGGGGTCGTAGATGTAGCGAGCTTACCCAGAAGATGCCTATTCACTCGTACTTTAAAGGAATTCGGGTTGTAAGTACTCGGAAATACTGACGCAGGTAAGGCATTCCACTCCCTGGCTGTGCGCATTATAAAAGATTCAGAAAGGCGCTTGGTGCGGATATGTGGGATGTCAACCAAGAAGGGGTGATATCCCGCGGTGCGTCTGGAAGTCCGATAGTAGAAAGGGGAAGGTGGGATGAGCTCATGCAGCTCTAGGGCACACTCACCGAAGTACAATCTGTAGAAGACCGACAAGCAGGCCACTCTGCGGCGGTGGGCTAGGCTATGAAGCTTGGCCTCCACCAGCTTACTATCGCCAATGAGCCTCCTGGCTCTGCGTTCAACCGAGTCGAGTGCGGCAAGTTGATACTTGGCTGAGCCATCCCACAGGTGGCAGCAGTACTCCATACATGATCGGACCTGAGCTTTATACAATACTAAGAGCTGTCCAGGAGTGAAGTACCGCTTCACCTTGTTCAAGATGCCCAGCTTTTTGGCCGCAGTTTGAGCCTTAGACTCGATGTCAGCGCAGAAGTTGAGTTTTGTGGTCAAGCTTATACCCAGAAGCCCAAGACTGTCGGAAACAGGGACAGATGTACCCCGGAAAGTAGGAGTCAGATTAAACGGACTCCTTTTTGCGGTGAACAGACAAGCCTGTGTTTTGGTGGCGTTGAAGTTGACTAAATTATTGTCACCCCACTGGGAGACAACACTTAAAGTCAAGTTTGTCCGCTCAACCATGGCCTCCCTCTGCGAGCGTATTTTATCCCCGCTGGCCCCTGCGCCAGATACATATCTCTCCATGACAGTACTGTCATCTGCATACCCAACAATACCTGACACAAGGAGGTCATTGATGTGCAGCAGGAAAAGTGTCGCGGAGAGAACAGACCCTTGAGGAACTCCAGCATCAATTGCCATAAGGTCAGAAGAGCAGCTGTCAATGACAACTCTAATCGACCGTTCTCTCAAGAAATCAGATATCCAGCTGCAAAGATCAGCGGGGATGCCATAAGCGGGAAGCTTGCTCAGCAAACTAGCGTGCCATACCCTGTCAAAGGCCTTCGAGATGTCAAGTGATACAGCCAGTGCTTCACCGTGCTTCTCGATGGCCTCGCCCCAGCAGTGCGTCACATACACAAGAAGATCCCCAGTCGATCGCCCCCGGCGGAAGCCATATTGGCGATCACTGAGTAGATCATTGTCTTCTAGGTATGACAGCAACTTACTGTTAAGTACTCTTTCCATGACTTTACAGAGAATGGAAGTAATGGCGATAGGGCGGTAGTTGCAGGGGTCGGCACGACTGCCCTTCTTGGGTACCGGTTGCACATTCGCAAGCTTCCAGGATTTAGGCACCGTTCTTGTTCTGAGAGAGAGGCGATACAGGCGTGTTAGAACAGGAGACAACTCAGGCGCACAATACCTCAACACTCTTGCAGGTATACCATCAGGACCACTGGCCTTATTCACATCCAGACTACGCAATGCTCTGCGGACCTCTTTTGTATGTATTGTGACCTCCGGCATCGAAGAATCACAACGAGGGATGGTTGGCGGCTGTTTGGCACCAGCGTCCAGACGTGAATTGCTCGCAAACAGAGAAGCAAATAAATTAGCTTTCTCAGTTGCGGAGTGAGCCAGCGACCCATCAGGCTTCTGCATGGGAGGCAAAGTGGGACGGCAGAAGTTGGATTCGACCGATTTTGAAAGGGACCAGAACTGTTTACTACCAGAAGGGTAGGATGCCAGTTTGGCTCCAATGCGGCTGACATGGTCGAATCGAGCCCTCCGGATCACCCGTTTGCAGGACTTGGCGGCAGAATTAAAGGCCCTCTTCTTCGCGCGAACCCTACGAGCTCTAACTTTGCGGTCGCGAGCTTGGACCCATGCTTGGTAGGCGGCTTCTTTTTTAGCCTCAGCGCGAGCACAATTCGCATTGTACCAAGGTTGGGCTTTGTGACCGAGTGAGATGTCGGAGAAAGGAATATAATATTCCATTCCCTGTCGTATCACGTCCGCAACCGCATCAGCCGAACTAGCAGGGTCACTCGAAGAAAAACACACTTGCCGCCACGGGTAAGACGCAAAGAAATGCCGCATCTCATCCCAATCTGCCGACCCGTATCGCCAGACTCGCCTCGTGCCCTTAGGGCTGTCATCGGGAGGAGAGCAGATCGACACGGATTTCACCAGACAGTGATCGGACGTTCCCAGCGGGGCAGAGACCGATACTGAGTGCCTGTCTGGATCTGAAGTCAGCAGAAGGTCCAAACAATTGGGCGTATGACCATCAACATCCGGTACCCGCGTTGCTTGATTCACCAGCTGGGTGAGATCTAGCGATAATGCAAACTTGCGCGCCTCTCTCCCAGCATGGTCAGTTAACTGGAACGGGAACAGCCACTCGCTATGGTGGGCATTGAAGTCCCCCAGAAAAACAAGCTCCGCCGTTGGATACCTTCGTTGGGCTGTCTCTGCCGTCTCAGTGAGATACTCCATGAGCCTGGTTGTCTCCTGGTCACCGTCGTGCGATCGATAGACACCGACGTAGAGAGATTTCTCCATTCCGGTGTCTACAAAAAGCCATAATACGGAGAACCCGGAAACCTCAAAGCAACGGAGACGCCGACAGCAAATGTCGTCGCGAACATACACACAGACCCCAGCTCGCCTCTTGAACTTATGTTCCAACGAGTATCCTGGGTAGTTGAGGTACGCCGTATCAGACGGGGTTGCTATCTGCGTCTCCGTTAAAAAGAATAGGTGTGGCTTCTCGGTCTCGAGGTGGTGGTGGACCGGATCGAGATTTGAGTGCAGACCTCGTATGTTACTGAGGTGCACTTTGAGTGGGAGGAAGTGCAGCCGTTGTCTAACCATTTTCTTTTTTGTGACTTTGTTTTTCATAGTTTGTCGAGTGGTGGAGAGGTGGAAAAAAAGTCGAGATGCCACTCAGGTACCCTAGAAGACCTCATGAGCTCGACTGACTGGTGGGAAACTCATTTGGAGACTGCGGGGACGCCCGAACCCCCCCGCAATGGCCACCGGGTCCTCCCTTCCAGTCGCCAACTGGCACGGTGGAGCATTGCGGGATTTTTCGCAAGTTGTGTGGGGCAGCCTTTCACACGTGGCTAGCGCACTACTTGGGCCCCCTACTAACTGCGGTCGGCCAACGACTGTCACCGTGCTTCGGATCCCGCTACCCTCCAAAATGAGTTTCCCGGTACAGTGTTGCTTAGAGGTCAAGACCGGTTCTGAGTAGCGCAACTGACTTTTTCCCATTCCCCAATGGCGCTGGGACTCCTGCACACCGACGGAACGCAGCAAGCTGCTTGGCGCCGGACTCCGGCAGGAGGGTGGTCGCGAGCCAGGCGGCTCCTTGCGGAGCCTACCACCGCTGTGGGGGATCGTTCAGCCGACACCACGAACTTGTTGTAGTCTGTGGCGGCGTTGCCCAGGGTGGACCACTAGGAGGTAGATCCCCAACCACCCTAAAATTTAGGGTTATTTCCTATGTTCAGTTTTGGTCTGTTCAGACTAGGTGATAAAATGCTTGAGCATGTTCTTGGCCACCATTTAGACTTAGCGTAGAATCTACGGGTCCACTGGGTTCGAATCCTGCACTGGTAGCATGCACACCCGCGATAGCCGTGATACGGCTTTATCACGTCTTTTATCTCGTTCGTTCGCGCGCAAAAGAACGAGATAAAAGACGTGATAAAGCCGTATCACGGGTATCGCGGGTGTGCATGCTACCAGTGCTGGTTTGGTCATGCATGTTATGTTTGTGCAGTTGTGTTGGTTGGTTCCCATAACAGAAAGCCTGAGGCTTACTTGGGGTCATCACAATGTATGTGCCTGTGGATGTTATTTTACTGTTTCATACAGATTTCAGCTGTTTGAATGGAATAACGTTGATATTTAATCGCCACTAAAAAGTGCCTAATCTGAATGAATTGTGCCATAGGGGTCAGAAACTTTGATTAGGTAAACTGTGTTTAATAGACACCCCAAAATTCCATAGAACGGTCCCATGATTCTTGACCAGGAAGCTGGCATATGTATTGTTGTTCTTGACTAATAATTACAGATACAGAAACAATTTATGCAGCAGAAAGTTTATACATGCTTCTTGCTCTGCTCCCCTAAAGTGTCCCCAGACAGGAAGTGTGGTATTTGACCGATCGGGGAAATGGACGAAACCGGGAAGTGGATGTTCGGGTCCATAGTGGACATTCGGGGAAAAGGTCGTAACTGACCTGATCCATTTGAAGTCAGAGAGGGGCAGAGTCGCCAACTCTAAAATGTGACCAAAGCTTTGAATTAGTTTATTATTACTGGTCTACCTAACTGGTCTCAAAAATGAGTTATGTGGTGAGCAATTAAATAAAAAAACATCTTGGAGAAATATTCTTTTATTCTTATAATTTAACAACTTCAATAAATCATGGCCCTCGCCACACATTGATTTGACTCTTAAAATTACAGTTATATAAAACAATTTTGTACAGAAACATACGAGTACCTATCCCTAGGTAAACTATACAATTAACTCACAAAAAAAAATAAAGTTCTTAAATAGACAACGCAAATAGCTTCTATTCACTTTCTATCTTTAATAGAGCTTGTATTTTATGGCCTATGTCAGTGGTGGCAAAGACGTCGACAGCGGTCTACCCGGTCATCCGCGGTCGACTTTTATGGTAGTCTCGCAAACAGATTAATAACTACATTAAAGATGAAAAAAAATTACAGTATATCTATCAAGCAACCTATTCATATACATTCATTTCTAAACCTGTTGCGATTGAAGACTATAGTATAAGTATTGAAGAGTATATTGTTGTATTGATAGACTGCCAGGTATATTTAAAATTTTAATGTAGACCGTGCAATGTATGATGTTTGGCCACCCCTGGCCTATGTCATACTATAAATTCAAACATAAGCCAGCCTCTCTAGAATGATTTCTCCACTTGCGCGTGACTCAACTTTATTTCCACACTACAAGTTGAGGCATGTGCGGCTTTTGCTCTCTGAAAAGCGGCAGAAGAAGTCATTTTCTAGTACTAGTTTCATCACACACAAGTAGAGAAACCATATTAGAGTGGCAGAAGGTGGAACATACAGGGTGAAATTGATATCATTGGCATCCTTTTAAACTAAGAGTCAACCCATCAAACTGAACAACTTTTACTATGGGAGCAAACCGATCGGAGCCAAAAAAAATCTGCTGTTGCATACATTTCGTCGCGAACTCACGCGTCGACAGTGCAGTTTAGTATGAAACAGCAGATTTTTTTATTTGCTCCTATAGTAAAAGTTGTACAGTTTGATGGATAGACTCTTAGTTTAAAAGGATGCTAATGATATCAATTTCACCCTGTAGAACCAGCCTCTTAACTGAAAAACTATGCACAAGTGAAAACTTTAAATAAAACAAAAAGGCGCTCCCATTACGTTAGAAGAAACTCAAATATAGATACTCTTTCTTATACTGTGCTCAAATGCTCAATGCAATGCTTCCATGTCAAAGACATATATATTACTAGCGTAAGGACATGGCCTATGAGCTTGACTATTGTCCCCAGTTCGTTGGCTCTAAAATGCAAGGAAAAATGGCAATTTAGAGCACTACAAATATATGACACGATATAGTTCGTATACGAGTTATGACAGATGGCGCAAATTTTTGTTTCTATGAAGAAGGTTTTTGTAAAATATTCTGACGGGCCTATCCTTATGCTAATAATATATAAATCTATGTTCCATGTAATATAAGCCGCATCTTCTCTACAACGGAACACATTCCAATGCGGTGGTAGAGCGCTGCAGCATTAATAACAGCGTAGATAACACGGCAAGGGCTTACTGCTACAAAGAGTTTGTCATTTATATAAAACAAGTGGGATTGGAAGAAAACTTGAAACAATAATTACATGGGCTCACAGTAAATTGAGTTCTACTATTCTACCTATGAAACAGTTACAAATACATGTAATAAATTTCACAAGCAATTGCACTAGCAGTTTACAAAACGTCAAATCCCCGTGTGACGAGGGCCAGCAGCAAATCCTTTTTAACTGTAAACACAATGTCAAACACAGTTCAGTCTGCGCACTATCGACCTCTGCCTCTGAAGCCGCCACCGCCTCTGCCGCCGCCGCCGCCACCTCGGCCGAAACCTCCCCCGCCGCCTCTGCCGAAACCACCTCCACCGCCTCTGCTGAAGCCGCCGCCGCCACCGCCTCGACCGAATCCGCCGCCTCCGCGACCACCGCCGCCCCCTCGACCAAACCCGCCGCCCCCGCGACCACCGAAGCCACCACCCCCCCTACCCCTCCCGCCTCCTCTACCGCCACCTCCCCTCTTCGCTCCAGGCGGCTGCGGTAGAAACCTCTTCAACGGCAGCAACTTCGCTGGATCAATATAAAACTGCTGCCCATCCTTGAAACTCTTCGCCTTTATATTCTCTCCGAGCTTCACAGACACGTAGTAGTCCCTCAAGTTGCCGAATATCTCGTCTATTTTGCCGATCTGCTCCTTATTTTCGAGGAAGATTGGCGCGTTGAAGTAAGGCACGTCTTCGATGTCCACTTTGCAGACGAGGTCGTCCTGTACGGTCCAGCCGTAGTGGCCTAGCGGGATCACCTCCTCGGGTGGCCCAGCGTCTTGGTACCTGTTGAAGCCTCCGCCGCCTCCACCTCGGCCTCCGAAGCCACGACCGCCGCCTCCGCCTCGACCTCCGAAGCCGCGACCGCCCCCACCACCTCCACGACCGCCGAAGCCTCGGCCTCCGCCACCACCTCCTCTACCGCGGAATGACATTGTGTATATTTAGAGATTTTAATGTAATTAAATGCAATGGATATGAAAAATAACCTCAAAATGACCGCGCGGTGTTTTCGAACAACATTACAACACCAAAGAGTACTTTATGAACAACACGCTCTTTTGACAGATTGATTGAGGACACCGAGAGTCCGTTTCATAGCGTATGAATTCCGTCACGACAGTCTATCTTTCTCACTCTAGCTTACATATCTTTTTTTCTTTCGCATTCGCACTCTGAGTGATTTCCACATGTTATGAAACGCACCCTAAGCACCACAAGTGTGACCAGTTCTAGCATTGAATCGATGAAAATACAATCGATAATTTACCTCGCGGCACGAGGCTCTAGCGCTCAAATGTGAATTTATGGTAGGTTTAAACGATGACAATTTTGCGCCGCCAATTCTGCGGCGCCTAAAATTAGCACCGTATATACACTTTTGGCACGACAATTTTACGCCGTGCCTTAAAATTGTCGTGCCTTAAAGTGTTTACACGGTGCTAATTTTAGGCGCCGCAGAATTGGCGCCTAGAAATTGTCATCGTATAAATACGACGAAAATAGTGCATAGTGTCTTACATACGGTCAGCGCTAGAGATTCTAGATACTAGAAGTAGAAGGCGTCATAAAGCCGTATCAGGCGCAATATGCTAATGCTACGGCTTCTGCATGGCTAGCATGGCAGCATGATATAGCGCTAATACAATACACCTTCGCTTTCTTTCTATTTGCGAGCGAACGAACGAGTTATATGGCGTGATATCTAAGCCGTATAACATGCTACGGAGGCTGATGGGCAACTATAAAGGGCCCATTCACTGTAGTCCGCCGCTTATAAAGAGCAGTGAATGTCTAAATGAAACTGCGAAACCTACACGGGGCGGACTGCAGTGAGTGGGCCCTTTTATGAAATCCAGCATCTTCTCTTCTTCATCATATCACCCGCCATCATCGACTATAAACTGACGGCGGGTCGGGCCATCGTGTAGTGTATAGAAGCCTTTACAAGAAGTTTGGATCCGTAGACAGACAATACTATAGACAACTGGTTGCCGTGGCCACATGAGATAGAGCGATATCAAGGAGCAGTGTTACCATATTAACATAATTACCCGATTTTAAGCGATTTAAGGATTCAAAGTACATCTTCACCAATTTAGATATTTAATACTCATTTTCAGTCTTACCACACGCTTATACGATTATCTTACTAGAAGATAGATGAGATGACTGTGTAAACTAAAGGATGATAATAATAATAATAATAAATGTATTTATTCAAATAACCATGATTCATTTTGTTAGTAACACACTTATGTTAACTATGTTAGTAGGTGCTTAATATTCAAATTACAAATGTTCAATGTCACATAAATTTACACAATACAATTAAATTAAATTAAATACAATTAAATTACATTCCATTCATTTCAATTATATTCAATTCAATTACAATTCAATATGTCAGTCAAGCGATCATTAGTTGCGCGACAAGTGCATCCTACAACAATGACCCAAGTACGGCCCGTCCAGTCTGTCGGCAATCATCATCAGGATGCTGTTGGTGCTGTCCCGCACTCTGCGGATTAAGGGGCCACATCTTTTGCGAATCGTGGCATAAAAACAATCCGTGCGCGCCTCCGCGAACATAGTGGATGCGCTACAAAAGCGGGGCAGCCTCATCAGCACCCTGAATGCATTGTTATATTGAACGCGAAGAGTGCTGTACTGTTTTTGAGTATAATTTACCCACAAGCTGCACGTATAGAATGATGTGCAGTAGGCTCTGAATAATGTGAGTTTGACCTCTTTCGAGCTACGTGCGAACCTGCGGGCAATCATATTAGCTCTGACAGACAACGCTCTTCGCTCTCTTTCAATGTCTGCATTGTCCTTGAGGTCAGAGGTTATGAGATGTCCGAGATATTTAAATTGTTCAACTCTTTTAAGAGGAACACCATTTAATTTAATAAGAGGAACAGTTTCTGGACGTCTAGTTTTAGCCCCAAAGACCATGCATTCACTCTTGACAGCGTTGTACCTTAGGCCATGTGACACAGCATATCTCTCGCAAATACCTATAAGTCGTTTCAGGCCACAGACTGACGCACTCAACAGTACCATGTCGTCCGCGTAACTTATGTTATTGACATTAATACCGTCCACATGGCAGCCGACACGAGTACTGCTGAGCTCACCAATCAGTGCATTGACGTACAGGTTGAAGAGCTTTGGGGATGTTAACCCCCCCTGCCTCACCCCGCACTCCAACCTGTACGGTTCGGACATTGCGCCCGCCCATCTCACGCTATTGACCTGTTTGTCGTACCGTAATGGTTAATTGGTAATCGTAGACATACAGCTAACAAAGATGAGTTATTAAAATATTTTACCAACTCCCGAGTAATAGGATGAGGACAAGGAGAGGGGGGGGGGGGGGGAGGTTTGTTTGTTTGTGCTTTGGGGACACCACCAAAAGATCGCACAAACGTGCGTTCTTTTACGTGTTTATTCAAGAGTTTGAGCTGACGTGATGAAAGTGATATATAACATCTTAACTATTATAAAACACTAACAGAACTATGTCTATGGATTGAAGATACTTAAATAAAAAAAAATTATTTGTTTGTTTGTACTAGCATCACGCAAAAACTACTGAACCGATTTTGATGAACCTTTATTTGATAGCTTTTGATGTGATTTAAAATCTGGTGGGGATATATTTTGTGCGGACAAAGTGGCGGGTGAAATTTGTTAAAATTATTGCACAATATAAAATTTATGAATTATCAATAAAGACCTTGATCTACATTTGAAATCATCGTAATTTTTCAGAGTTCAAGATAGCAGGCGAAGATAGGCTTCTAGAGATTTTAATACTAACTTAGTGATTCGTCTAGGATTGTCAAAAATATGTTGTTTTGTCCAACTAGACAAAATAAAAGAGGTTTTTGTTGAGAACAAAATAATCAAACAAAAAGTACAAAAGTAACGTAATATTTATTTTATATTTCTTAGCATGTGATGTATATAATATGTATTCATATGCATGTCCTACAAGGCATACAGGCGTACCGAACTGCTTTTTAATAGGAAAATACTCTGATGGGTATAGCAATAGTGATCTCAGAGTTAAATCTGAACTTACTGTTTATGTACCATTCGCCAATTTTGAAACTAGTTCCAGGCAATAATTTATCTACATCTGCAGTCATTGGGGAATCTGGTCCTTTGATCTAAAATAATAAAAACAACATTAGGGTAACAGCAGAATAGAATAGAATAGAAGATATGGCAAATAGTATTTTTTAAAGATAATTATAAGTATACTTACAAAATCAGCATCTGAACTAGATTGTGTTAGATTACTGTTATGTCCATAGGTTCTTCAACTACCGAACTTGTAGAAGGAAGGAAGGAATAAGCATTTCTGTTTCCTGAAAAGCAAAGTTTACGAATTAGTAGTAGATGGTAGTAGGTAGTAGTCATTTAAAAGGGATTTTAAAACTAGGTACTCTTTTAGTTGCTTTAGTTTAAAGATAAGATAAGATAAATATTCTTTATTTGCAAACTAAGAAAATACAAATACAATTTAAAACAGGAATGAGAAGGATACAAAGGGCGGTCATTAAACTATTATTAATTACTACAAGTTGAATAGGTGAGTACATAAATAAAACAATAATTACCAGCATTGGAACAGCATTAGGAAGTAGAACAGTCACTTTCCTCTTTTTAAATATAACGTTTGCCGCACAATGTTTACTACAAATTCATGAGGACTTATTTGGAGTCCAATTTGGTCGCCCCGTAGCCTCAATCCGACGCATTCGTAAATCATCGTTTACGGGAAAACTGTAACAAATAGAGTAAACTGTAAGAACAGTACGTAAATAGTATTCAATAACTTTATTTAAAAAAATTACTCGTGAGTTTTGGGGAAATTTAGTACCAAAAGATGGCAACACTAAGCCGAATTATTTTTAGGTTATGTAAAGGTAAATAATCGACTTTTTATACTTATTTGAGGCGCAAAGTTAAATTTTCCATGTAATTACGTATTGCAGTTAAATTATATAATCATAACTAAAGCTAATACTTGATCAAATGTATCGTACTTAGGAGTGGAAAGACAAATTGGGAAGCTTCATTTCACTGTCACTTTTACACTCTAATACGCTACACCGAACCATTATTTCGTGTAAATTCTTTATAGGAATTCGTCTTTTACAATTCCCAATGGTTATAGCTTCTTAACCGCAATCACTATTAGTATTAAACTTTAATTTTATTATGAAAAACAGAAGAGCAATGAAGTACCTGATAAATTTGTTTAGAACACTAGTATGCTGACCTTGAAAAAACCGGCACGCGACGCGAAACAAAAGATCTAATCGTGTTGTCTCGTTTTTTTTCAGGACGTGGGCATAAGTTGTTCTTTTTCTTGTGTGAATGCGATGGAAGCTATCACTTTGTCTATAGTATTCTCTGTCTACGTTTGGATCGTATGATATGGATATGATGACTTGGCTGTATGAGCTTTGTTCCATTTGTCGTTTCCGTAGAGCCAAAATAAATTTTGGTAAATTGTAACAACAACAACTGACACAGAAACGGACCAGTGCTGCCAATTCCGGGGAATTTCCCCGATTTTCGGGGAATGAGGGGTGCGTGCGGGGAGAGCGCGGGGAATGATTCAAATCGGGGAATTTCGGGGAATCGACTATTTGCAATAAATGTTGAACAAAGGATGTCTAAAGAAGAGGGATTGTTAAGATTCGAACCGAATCGGACTATCCTTAGATCGAAAATGTGGGAGAAATATAAATAATAAATAAAACTCATTGTATTCTAAATATTTAAGTAGATTTTTTGATAAAAATTAGAAGACAAAGAAGTTGATAAGCTAATTTTGTGAAACATTAAACTACATTTTGCATGAAAAAATGCTTTATTTCTTGAATATTGCAGTGTCGGGGAATTTTCGGGGAATGCATGATTGGAAATCGGGGAAATTCGGGGAATTGAGCCTAGCCTACTTAAGCGGGGAATCAACAAATTTACATTGGCAGCACTGAAACGGACGGTTCCAATGTAAGTACTGAACTGCGATTTTTGAAAATCATACGAGCGACTTTTCAGTAGAAAATGTCAAAATTACTATGGAGATTATGCATCTTTCTACTGCCAAACCGCTCGTATGATTTTCAAAAATCGCACTTCTGGTTCCAATCGTGTTCAGGCCTATGACAGCTTAGTTCTGGTGTAGCCGTTGTGGCGCTGTTTCCCATCGTCCTTATGAGGACGAGATACAACGCCATATTGAACTTACAACAACAGCAGCCTCATGCCGTTTGTTGCGTCAGAAGCTTATATCTTGTGATTTTCCTGGTATTTTAGCTTGAGTTTAGAATCCTTGAGAAGCCTCAATTCTTCTCCGTCGTATGACATAATAATATCGTTGAATAGTTTGTTCTTTGGTCAAATATCCCTATTTTTGCATCCGGGAATCAGTGTATACATACCTATAACTACAAGTTCTATACACATTAGTTTGACGACAAAACGCCACAACGGAAACAATGGAACTAAGTGCAAATTTCACTGTCGCATCTGTAGCTTGCAGGGTTGCCAGATTGGGTATTTTTTCGCAATTTTGGGTAAAAATTTGGCTCCTTGCGAAATTTTGGAGAAAAGGAACTTTTGGAGAAATGTTTGGAGAAAAAAAAAATCAAGTGGAGTATTTTGGGTAATTTAATTTTTAGTTTTCGAATGTATCCGTATATGAAACGAACACGCATTATTCGAACGTTCGTTCGTTCGTTTCCTTTCGTTTCTTCATTCCATTCATTCGTTCGCTACACCCACTCACCCACCCACATTAGGTTTTTGTTGTTTGTTTTGTAAAGTTTTGTTTGGTTTGTCGATTGTTGTGATCAATCTGTAATATCTATGAGAAGAAAATTTTTATAATTAGTCAAAGAGAAGAAGTTACCTAGTTTAATTTAATGCGCTGCGTACTTAGTACCTTCCTCGTAGAAGACGTTATGTCTTGACTTAATGTCAACAAGAAGATACAGATCAGCTTGAGAAGCTGAACCACAGTTTTCCGGTAAGTTTTATGTTTTTTCCTTCATTTGCCGAACAAAGCAGGGGTTTTATTTTTCTGTACCAATATGTCTATCCTATTGAAAGCGTTTTTATTCTTTTTAGGCTATATTACTGTACGTATTGATCTGCATTCTGGCCTTTGGGTAAAACTAAAGAAAATAGTATCGTTTTGGAGAAAAATTATTTCAAATGTGGGGAGAAATAGAAAAACGCATCTGGCAACCCTGAGCTTGCTACATATCAGTACTAGTCATTCACTTCAAGTTGGCCGCTACCTCCCTTCCCGCTTCCCCGCACCGCACCCCTAAGAGACCCTAATAAACGCAATTTTATAACCTTTAGCAACGCAACCACGTACGGCACATCCGTCCCGGTCACTAATATCGCTTTTAATTTTAAATTTTTATTTGCCTTTTATATTATTTTTTGTCGACGGGACCAATTAATGTGCCTGTGAGGAAATTTTGTAACGGTCATCGACGGCCAACTGGTCGTGAACGGGTAGTAATAGTCTGTGCAGTAATTAAAAAAGTACTCTTTGGCAGTAATCTGTGATCGTGTTCCAATCTAACTTTGTGTTTGTAATTTGTTTCTTTTGAAGAAAAACGTTTATAATCGTGATAAAAAGTAATAAACAGTACTTTTAACGATGCAAAACGATGGGACTTTTCAAACAATCTGTTAACAAGCTTGTGCTCGACAAAAGTGTCAAAGATTAGTGCATCTTTACCAGTGGTATTTTCTTTCGTAATAAAAAAACATGGCGAACATGGAAGATCAGGTCAGGGACCTGAGAGACATGAATAGCGAGCTGGTGCAGGAGGTCCAATACTGGAAGGTCACGGCTGCTCAGCACGAGAAAGAAAAACTAGACCTTATGAAGGAGATAAACGAACTTCGGTTGAAAATCAGTGTAAGCACTTTCTAATTATTTTTTCGAACTTACTGCGCTCTCTGGGACGCAAAGTGAGAGAACGCTACTTTTCCCTATCCTGCGCCGCAGTATAATAAAGAGTATCTAGTACTACATACAGTATAGACAACACACCTTGGACACTCAGCTGATAGTTGTCATTTCATACACATGGTAAAAATTTAAAAGAAGAGTGAAGCATGTGCCATATTGTTGCGTGCGAGCGAGACAGGAATACGCATTTGCTTAACACTTTAACTGCTGATGATCTACGTTGTAGGTCACGACATATGGGCCGCAGTGCGCACGACTCAAACCTTGAGTCAGAATTGTATAGCATTCTACAGTGTTAGCACTGCGCGAGTGTCATTGTTTTGAGCTTAGCAGCGAAAGTGTTAAGAGCTTAGACCATTTAAACATGGACGAGTTACGCATGTAATTTTACTTACAAATTTTTCTGCCACTTTTTGTGGGGGATGAGGTAGCATGAAACACGCAACTTTGGATTTTATTCCTTTATTTTAGAGTCTAGTTTTGAATGTCAAAAATCATGACAAATAGTCTCATGTGAACCCCAAACAAGACTAGTTGTTCCGCGATTATGAGCTGTCTCGTTTCGTGATAAGGTATAAAATTGTATGCACAAGTATATGATCATTTGATCTTGTACCTTGGCAGAGGGGAATGCTCACGTAAGGCACGTCCCTATTTAAATGGTCTAAGGTTAAGAGGTAACCACAAAGTAACCAGAGGGGGTGAGGTAAAAAGTCGGTGGGAGACAGGAGTGTTGGTACTGTATGTTGTACTAGATACTATTTCTTATACCCAATCGTAGACCTCGCATACCAGGCTTGCCTCGTCTTTGGTCTACCGTTTAATGAAATAGTTTGAGAAAAACTTAAAATTAGTACATTACTACAGCGGCCAGCAAAAGAGGCATTGATGGAACGTATAAATGTGGGCCGAAGAATCTCCGGGTGGGATCGATCCCCCGTCACACAACTAACGCGCGCGCGTTAGATTAGAATCCATTGCGCACAATGGATTCCGATTTGCTTAACATACTAACTGGAATTGGAGAAAATACAATTACTTTTCAAAATCAAGGACGAACAATGAATAACAATAATTTTTCCCGCATTAAAGTGTTCAATTTTTTTTTTTCATTAAACAACTTTCTATTTGCAAGCCAGTACAAAATTTAAATAAAACCTTTGAAAAGTTACCTCCTTGGTTGCTATGTTTCAAATGTGTCAGTTTGTTTGCTACATACAATACATTTGAAGATGATAAGTCTTATGTGTTGTGTATAAATTGCCATTAAAAAATTACAGAGACTGCGAAGTGGCGGTGCTGCAGAATCCCGCAAACTCGACACAGCACTACAGTCATGTAGCGAACAAGCCCTAACCCACCTCGTCCAGGCTTCCGGAGCCGTAGCCCGCTCAATGGAGCTCGTGAAGCAATATATCCTGGACCGACAGGAGTTGGACACGCAGTCCCCTCGGTGGAGCTCACTGGGGAACACGCCGAACACTGAGAAGGTGCACAGGGTGCCTCCGACGTTGATGGGTGGACAGTCCATACAGCCGGTTGTTGCGCTGAGTAGGACTATGTTCAATACTGCTAGTAAGTTTTTATTTTAGTATTATAATTCTCTTAATAAGGCAGTATGTTGACAACTAGATTTCACACCTACACCTTAAAGCTGGTTTCAGAGTCGCGTTTACGCCAGCGCGGATGGTAAGCGACGCGGGCCACGCGCTTGGTGGTGCCTTGTGCCGTTTCACAGTGAAAATTGACCTGTGACAAACAATTTCATAGTGAACCGCGCGCTTACCGCCCGCGCTGACCGTACTCTGAAACCAGCCTAAGGTGGCAGTGTTAGCTTCATAAAGAATCATTCCAAATAGTTTTTTTTTCTTTTTTATTTATAATTAATGGACTCTTGCTTGTGTGTTAGCACTGCATTACCGCCACGCCAGTGTCAAGTAGTTTATGGGAGAATCTATCCCAATCTCAGGAATTGTCTTTGGTCAAGAACAAGAAGAGGTTGAGGATTGCGGAGCTTCGTGGCAGGCAAAAACGCGACGCGCGAAACCACGCGAGACAAGTGCTTGGGTCAGTTCCTGCACCGTGAATCCATGTCAAATAGTTAACGTTGTAACGTGTAGTAACGTGTCAAGTTGTAAGTTTTGCCGCGACCGGTTGAGTCATCCGCGTGGTTCACGTTTGTGCTTGCGACAAGGCTCCGCCATCTCTTTTCTCAATTGTGGTTTAAGCTCAAAAAACAATACTGGAAATTGGGATACATACTCCCAAAAACTACTTGGCTTTGGCAGAAATGCAGTGCACAAGCCAAATGCCATTAATATATATAAATAAAAAAAAATGTTGAAGGAATAATGTTGCCACACACAATCCCACTGTCATCCACTATCCTATACACACTGCTTAAGGGTTGAGAAACATTACCCGATGGTGGGCCCATACAAAAATGTCATTTAGTATGGAAAGCCGTCCGCCGTCGGTCGACGCGGCGACGATGGCAGAAAGCTTCCTATATTAAATGTCATTTTTCTATGGGCCCGCCGTCGGTCGCCGTCGACAAATCTAAATCATCTGCAAGGCCGACTGTAAGGCCTATGATAATAATTATGAAACAATTGTTGTAAAATTAAATCAGAATATTGTGTAATATGGAAAAATTTCCAATTTTTCAGGATCCACCAGAAGTCCCAACAATGTTACACAAAGAGCAGTTCCTATGCGTGTGTTACAAGGTAAATTTTACTACTTACTACTACCTATTATTTTACCAAAGTAAGTCTACTTCTTAAGGTAAGCGCATATTACGATAGGTCGCAGCGGGGCTGACCTAAGCGTATAAATCCCCTCAAATCGCTTCTATAAACTATAACTTGTCAGAACGAATAGTTCGTGAGTGGAACAAATTGCCTGAGACTGTAATAAGTGCGCTTTCAGTGAACTCTTTTAATAGTCTTAGTCGTTATGGAGATATTTTAAGGAAAAGCTGCACTTTGGGATGGAAGCAAGCCGCTTTGCACAGTGATAGTAGGGACCGAAATAAGCGATTTGACCCGCAGCAGCGCAACTTTCATCTCTTAGGATAATAGATGGCGCCACTTCATTAAAAAAACTTTGAAAAATTCTACTAGCCGAACGGCTTCACCGATTTCTATTATTAATGTGTCAATCGAAAGAATATTTATTAGTTTATGATAAAAAAAATTATACATAAAAATATACCCAATTTATACATTTTTTTAATGTTATTAAGAAAAAACGGAAAAATAACTTTAAAAAATTTACAAAAATGCATGGCTTTTTGCAGCCATTATAGATATTTTTATTTTGTATTTTTTTTATCATAAACTTATAAATATTCTTTCGATTGACACATTAATAATAGAAATCGGTGAAGCCGTTTGGCTTGTAGAATTTTTCAAAGTTTTAATGAAGTGGCGCCATCTATTATCCTAAGGGATGAAAGTTGCGCTGCTGCGGGTCAAATCGCTTATTTTGTTCCCTTCTATCACTGTGCAAAGCGGCTTGCTTCCATCTAAAAGTGCAGCTTTGATTTCATAATTAGTATGACTATAAAAATAGACTCGACAATTATTTAAAAACCTAAACAAGTGCAGTGATATACACGCATCAGCTTTGAGCTGCTAGTGTATCATGTATAATAATAATATCGCATACTATGCCAGGCCCTATACTCTGACTTTCTATTTTCAATTTATCGTGACTGTTTCTGTCCGAACATTGTCGCTTGTTCTGGTATGAATATTGTTCAGCATGACTAGTATGATTTCTCTACACGCGCGCCACGCGCCTTTGCTCCATATAAAATAACCTCTTGCGCTTTTCGAAGCGAATGCCACGCGCAAGTCGAGTCGCGCGTAAGAATATATATCATACTAGACGTGCAGTTTATGTATGTAGAACTTAATCCAAGCCCGGACATGTTTACAGATGTGTACATACCGCTGACAAGGATAGACATTGCAGAATTACAAGCTAGTATGGAGACTGAGGGAAGCAATAATAATAGCGCAGAGGACATGGCATTAGATGGTAAGATTTATATTAAAACTTGATTTCGCCCGCGACTTCATCTGCACTGGTCGTAGAGCGTCACGTGACTCCCGTCAGCGCTCCGGTCCGTAGACGGGAGTCACGTGACGTAGAGAGATAAATTATACAGTGTTACAAAAATACAAATAAACATTTTAGGGGGTGGTTAAGACCATCAAACTGAACAACTTTCACTATGGGACCAATATCGAAAACGCGAAAAAAATCAGGTGTTCCATCATCATCATCATCACCATATCAGCCGATAGACGTCCACTGCTGGACATTGGCCTCCCCCAAAATGGGGAGATTGCCATAATCGCCAAGATGCGATGCGTTTGCGATGTTCCATACTAAACAATACAGTCCTACTCGAGCTAAATGTATGGGACAAAAAATTTTTTTTTGCCATTTCGATGATGATCCTATAGTGAAAGTTGTTCAGTTTGATGGTCTGATCATCTCCTTAAAAAAGCGAGATTAAGAAGGACCGCATATAAGGAAGGTGCTTTGTTTTTCAGATAGCACAGAACAGTTGGACGAGTCGCAAAATGCCTCTAGTGTTGATGATTTTGACAGATCGTAAGTTAATTTGAATAATTATATTGATTAATTGATGATTAATTAATATGACACGTTTCTTTGAAACTAAATGCTTAAAATGTTGTAGCAAAGTATCTGACTGCCTCAAATTGACGACATTTCATTTTAAGAAACCATAATTAGAAAACCATTTGGGGACTATGTGATTCAAAGCTTATATCAAAATATCAGATTTTTCTATCCATTATTTCTTGAGCATATGCTCACGACTATATTCCCCGAGGGGGTAGTCAGAAATATTCTGAAACTTCAGAACATCACATTTCACTAGTAGTACCGAAACTCTGTCCAGTGTGACGGGGGGTGAGCCCGTCGCCACTTATAATGGACAGTAGGTACAATACATGCCTCGAAATTGAAGCATGCCGGTTTCCTCACGATGTTTTCCTTCACCGAAAAGCCAGTGGTGTTACAAATCGTACATAAATTCCGAAAAACTCATTGGTACGAGTCGACCTGGACGGGGATCGAACCATCGCCTCCTGCACGGCAGGCAAGGTTACTCGCCACTGGACCACCACGGCTTTTGATTATTTCTTGAGTTATTTGAAAAATACTGAAAAATAAAAAAGAGGTTGAATGAGATTTTATTCCTTTGTCTGCTTTTGTATTTGACAGTTTTTATTTTTAATTTTATTGCGGCCAAGGTATTATCGCCATAAATCCTACGTTTTTCAGATAATTCAAAAGTAAATTAAAAATAGAAATATCGGTCGAATATTAAATCGGAAAAATACGTATCTCTTATTTTTTTACCTATTTTTATATTTTTCATTAAAAACAGGTGGTTAAAATAAATGAAATGTCAATTGTGTATTACAATAATTTGTTATATTTTGTCGGTAGACGCAGATTGGACGCAGTTATGGAAGATCCGGAGCCGGACGAGATAGAACCTGATGATGATGATGATGACATTGTAACCCCACCAAGGTAAGTTATAAACTTATAATCTGCAAGAATGAGGAACACAACTGCATAAGCATATGCTCACGACTATATTCCCCGCGGGGTAGTCAGATGTATTGTGAAACCTCAGAACATCCACGTTTCACAAATGTTTGTTTCGTTTGCGGTTCGTTTTACAACTGCATCAAACTTAATAAGATACGTAACATAGATTGTCATTAAAGGTTATAATTGAACATAGCACCTCCAAAGCAGGTTTTTAGGGTTCCGTACTCAAAGGGTGAAAACGGGACCCTATTACTAAGCCTACGTTGTCCGTCCGTCCGTCCGTCTGTCCGTCAGTCCGTCTGTCCTACCTATTTAGGGCTGTAACTTTTGAACCGTAATAGCTACATAGTTGAAATTTTCTCAGATTATGCGTTATTGCGGCAGATTTGTTAACAAATAATAAAAATGTCAAAAAGTTAAAAATTAAGGGGGGTTCTCAACAGGAAACTAGTTTTTATCAACATTTTTTCTTCACGCTCTATCGTAAAAACGGTAATACATACAAGCGTTAAACTTAGTGTGATTATAGAACATACTCTACAGAATAAGAACAAATACAAAAAATCGGCCAAGTGTGAGTCGGTCTCGCGCTAAAGGTCTCGGACAAAAAAAGGTTTTTTTCTTAGTTAATAATGTTGTGTTCTGTGGTGGTGTGGTACGGTACCCTCGGTGCGCGAGTAGCCCGACTCGCACTTGACTCGTTTTTTATTTTTCTGGTCAGGCTTTACACAATATTAGGGTTTAACCTCATCTGGCACCGCGACATCGCATTTTTCCGTCGCTCCATCTTTTTCTGTCACTCAGGAACGTCATTTGCTAGGAATTATAGCGGGAATGCGATCGCACGCGGCATCACCGGCATTGTTACGACCTTTCTCGCTCTAGCCAATGACGTTCCTGAGCGACAGAAAAGGATAGAGCGTGAAAAAATACGATGGCAACCCTTACTGAATATTTTGTGTGTTTTGTTACAGACCTGTAGACACTAGATTAGACAACCCATTGGAAGGACCAAGTTGGTTACTGGATGTACCCAACAGAAGGGTGAGTGTGCTATTAATTAACATATTTAATGGATCAATTTCTTTACCACTTCATTTTTTTTATATAAAGGACATCTGGCACATAATACCAAAAAATGTATAACCATCCTTCTATTTTTATTATGGACTATGGAACACAAGGCATTCGTTTATTTTATAATGATTTATAAGTTTTTATCATTTTTATATAAAAAAAACATTGTGCTTGCAACCTATGACGTCTGTGCTTGCAACACATCCTACCAACTCCTACTAAATAACATTGACAGCCATTTTGGAGTTGCTGCTTTTTTAGAATTTATTAATAATAAATGATTAAATAACTCGTTATATAAAAATAAATGATACTATCTGAGTCGTTTTTATAAAACCTCATAATTTATTACACATTTGACTTCAGTCAAAACTTCTATACATTTTAAGGTATTTTTTCAAGGGAGAGCGGCGGTTGTCCTTTAAATGAAAGAAGGAAAGACTTGTAGACTTTCCTAAAATAGCATGGTATGCATTAACTTGTTACATATCTAAACAAAGCTATTGTTTTTAAAGCACGCTACCTTCGTCCTTTTCGAAATGGTCAGAATCGTTAACACATCTACCTTTTAGTTTAGATCAAAGTAAAATTAATGGATAGGCCTTACGCGAACATTTCAAACCAGAAAAATGAGGCAAAGCAATTGACAGTTTTACTTCGAATATAATATATACCGAGATGACAGACCAAGTGCCCTAGTTTGTATTGAAGTGCCCTAGTTGTTGCGTGCTTCAGATTAAAGCGCGTTGGGCCTATCCATTAATTTTATTTTGATCTAAGCCTTTTAGAGCCAAATCACACAAGCGATTCTTGAGCTTAGGCGTTGACGGAAAGATAACATCGCGATATCGCCGGGACCTCGGCCGGATTCCGCCGCGATATTTCCGAGATCAGTATCGCTGCCGCGGCGATAACGTTCAGTAAAAATCTCTGCTATTCAGTTGCGACATCTGGCAGCGGTGCGGTTGCGAAATCACCTCCCTACCCTCCTAAATCGTTTGTGTTCATTAGTTCAAATGCCCCAATCTATTATATAATCAACTGTTTTCGTTTTGCAGCAAAACAGGCCAAAGACTAAAGAGTTTTTAGAGGCGGACTCAACGACGCCCTCTACCGGCGAGGACACCGCGACGAGAACAGAGACTGAGGTACACATTATTGTTTTTAAATACCTTGCACACGATGGCGAAGATTCAATGATCAATAAAAAAACACAACAAATTAAATAAAGTTGCGGTTTTTAATTTGTGGGGGGGGGGGGACACTATAAGGATTTGACTACGAAGTCCTAACGGGATACTTACTGTAAAAAAAAGATGTAGCTTGCAGTAAAGTTTCTACTAACATTTTATTCAATGCCCTATGTTCAAGCCACTGGCCACTTTCATTTATTCCACACATAGATGAAGAATTTTTCGCTTGTTCACGTAATGTCAGTGTAACCGGGTATGAGATAGCGATAGTCATAAAATCCTGTACAATTTATATGAAGTGACTGCGGAGTCAGGTGGCCGTAGTAGTACAAAATATTGCCGATTGCGTCGATAAGGATTAAGGCATAGACATGAACTCTAGCGATAGACAAGCACGTTCAAACAAACAAGTTGTTCCAAAACTCTTTGGGAACATTAGTGCCATCTAGTTTACATAAAACAGAAACTACTATAATTTGGTCAAAGAGCATCACCGGCCAAGACAGATGCGACAGTTCATATTTATGTTGGGTATTTATACCTACTGGGCATCCTCTACTACTTACGTGCAGAATTAGATACTTACTCATAACTTTTGATTGTGTGAACTGTGAACAGATTACTACGAAACAAACATTAAGATAATCAGTTAAAAAAGATACACAAAATTAAATTAAATAATACTATGCGAATGAAAAGAAAAATAGTAAGGAGACCACGGAGATGTAAATCTCGTTGCTCACCGCAACCCGGCACAGTGGATCCGTTCTGAAAAAAGATGGACTTAGGACCTAAAGTCGGAATTTCTCTTCTCCTTGACCGATAGTAGTCCCTTTTCTTTAATTACAAAAATGAAATCAGAAAAGTAAAAAAAAAGTACCTGTCATCTTGATTATTTCTGCCTAAAAATGACATTAAAATGTTTAATTTAGCAGCAGGTACACGAAAATATACAAAAAGTTTGGCAAAAACGTGCACTCTTTGCAAAATATGCGAAAAAAACATTAAATTTTTGACACTTAATTTCTCGCTTCGCTGCAAGTGACTGCACTAGTTTTTTTTTGGGTCCAGTATTATTTGGTCTTTCATAAAACGTAAGCCAATCCCGTCCCGAATTGAACCAAGTCAAGAAATAAAATAAAAGGTGTTCTTCTCCATACAAAAAAAATGTATAATTTTTTTTCTCGTAAACCCATAGATTTTACTGAAAGAATAAAAGTTACAAGGATAGTTATTATCTCTTCTTCAAAAAAAAAATCTGCACGAAATTCCGACTTCAGGTCCTAAGTCCGTCTTTTTTCAGAACGGATCCACTGTGCCCGGTCGCGATCAATGAGAATTTAAAACGCTAAGTCGCGATGATGACTTTAGCTGTCAATAAATCTTTTTCATCTCGAGGTAAAAGGTAAATCAAATAATTGTTTTCGCATTAATTTTTTTACCATGAACAAGTATAAAAATATAATCTCAAGTATGAACGATCTTAGCGTCATTTTCAATTTCAATCCTCGTCTGGCACCCGCCTTAAGTTCATTATATTGTGACGTAGTGATTATATTCTCTTTGATATTGTGCATGTATTGTGCCTATTTTGTGCCCTCTGATTTAAGTCTCTTGATTCATCTATGATCATTAATACCCGTCTCTTTTCCTTAAATGTCGCTTTTTGGGTGCCGAAACGAGACAAAAAGTAATGGACTTACCCAATCTTGAGCAAATTAATAGACTTGCCTATTTTCTAAAATTTAAATTAATAATTACATATCCTTATAATTTTACATACTTACCTTATATTCGAATAAAAGTATCCCGTAAAACAACTTTCAGGCGGTTTTTATAGTGATAACAAATTTAAATGCATTAATATAAAATTAAAATGATTATTGAAAAAAATGACAGACTGGTATTCAGATTGGTTTGTCATTCCCATTAGCATAGAGTAAACTAACATCAATGCGGTAACACAACCGCATTGCAGAGTAACATGCAGTTCCTACTGAACACCGTATCTAGTACTGGTACAGTACATTGATATCGTTGGATTAAGGACAGCAATAAGGTAGCGATCTCCTTTTTTAACTAGAGCTAATTGGCTATGTGCATAACTTATTGAGTGAATATCACAAAACACGTTCCAACCTCTATTTGTTCTCCCTCTATGGTTCCACACGACCAAACCTCTATTCCTATTTCAAACCCTATCATATCTAAACCATTATAAAACTGTAACAGAAGTGTGTCTGTACATTGATGATATTTACAAAAAAAAGATTACGATATGGTTTTTGTCCCTGATTCCAAATCACAAATTTTTGGATTTTTTGTCTGTCTGTTTGTTTGTTTGTTTGTGGGTTTGTTTGTTCGAGCATCACGCAAAAACTATTGAACCGATTTTGAAAAAACTTTTTTTGTTTGATAGCTTATGATCTGACTTAAAATCTGCGCCCGCGGCATGACACCTCGATAAACGTTTTATCGCGCCTGCTGGCTCGTTCGTTCGCGCGCAAAAAGAAAGAGAGGTAGGGTGCGATAGATATGTATCGCGCCGTCATGCCGCGGGGGCTGGTATATAATTTATGCGGACGAAGTCGCGGGTAAATGCTCGTAAACTATATTTTCTTTCAGATAGATTTGTCTAATTATTAATCAACAATTTAATTTCTGTTCAATGAACCACCAAACAGCATAGAGAAGTGGAGGCAGTAACGCCGGCGCGCGTGTTCACGCCGACGGTGCGCCGGCGCAAGCGCCCCGCCACGCCGCCCTCCGACGCCGACGCAGACGACTCCCCACTAGCGCCCCCCGCACCCTCGCCCCCTGCTGCCTCGCCCTCTAACCGCCCCCCGAGGAACTCCCGTGCAGACTGGTATGACATACATAGCATAGGAGAGTAACAGCGGGAAACAAAGTAAACGGTGCTCTGCATACTATTGTGGCTAGCCAAGTAGTGTCCAAAAAGGCACGACTTGCTATACACAGTGGTGTGTTGGTGCCTACACTTATGTATGGCAGTGAGTGCTGGGTATGGCAGAAGAAGCATGCAAGTAAAATTAATGCTGTTGAAATGCGTTCCTTGCGAAGTATGTGTGGTGTCACGATGAGAGTTAGGAGTGAGATATTGTGTAATAAGAGATCGATGTAAATTGAAAGAAGATGTTGTAGAGAAAGCTATGCTTCGATGGTTTGGTCATGTGGAGAGGATGAGTGACAGCAGATGTACGAAAGAGATATGTGTTGCAAATGTGAGTGGAAGTGTCGGCAGAGGGCGCCCTCGTATGACGTATGCTGATCAAATCGGTTGCGTTCTACAAAAAGGGGAGGTGTGGAGTACCCGAAACCAACGGGCATGTATGAAGAGATGTATGGATGTGCATGAGGCAAGGATCGTAGTAAGTGCCGCGCCCTGGTCTCTACCTACCCCACTGGGAAAGAGGCGTGACGTGATAGATAGATAGATAGTAGTTAATTAATAAATGCAATTGTCACTCAGCGATCGCGACAGGTCATAGAAAAAGTTGAGACTAGAGCGGAGGGTAAAATAATGATAGTCGCGAAAGCGAGACAGGCTTATACGCTAATTGAACGGAGTGAGCGTGAGAAATTCTATTTTGTTTGTCCCTTTCTGCGTATGCGATAATTTTGTTTAACTTAATTGAAATTGCTTGTACAGGGTGTCCCAGAAATGGTGAATCAAAATGCTATGGGAGGCAGCTTGACTAATGTCCTATCCATAAAAAATATTAAAAAAAATAAAACGCACATGACCATAAAAAAAAAAGAATATCCAAAAAAACGGGAAAATCATCAAATTTCCCCGATTTTTTTTAAATCCCGTTTGTTTAAAATCCCGTTTTTTTAAGAATCCCGGTTTTTTAAATTCCCGGGATTCCCAAAAAACTGGGAATTTAAAAAACCGGGATTTTAAAACACCAGGATTCCCAAAAAACCGGGATTCCCAAAAAACCGGGATTTTAAAACACCGGGATTCCCTAAAAACCGGGATTTTAAAACACCGGGATTCCCAAAAAACCGGGAATTTAAAAAAAACCGGGATTCCTAAAAAAACCGGGATTTTAAACAACCGGGATAAAAAAAAAATCGGGTTTTTAAAACACCGGGATTTTGAAAAACCGGGATTCTAAAAAACCGTGCCATTACTACCGGGTATTGAAACAACTTTTTTAGCCAATTCTAACCTTAGAAGCAACGGATTAGAAGTGGAAAATGAATTAAAAAGTAAAGAATAAATTGCACAAATTTCACCCTAGCACACAAGAAAATTAATATCTCCCAATTTTGTAAAGTAAATTCAGTGATTCGTATCATTTTAAAATCGTCATTAAATAGGCAACTTTTTGAAGTAGTTTGCCGCACAAGTCCCATACATTTTTTTTATACTACAGCTGGTTAAAATAGCAAGAAAATTTTTCGGTTCAGAAAAAACAATTAAACTAAGTGGTCTGTGCTCGAAGTGCAGACATTTTTTTTTGTAAAATGTTAACAATCAGTCGAAGCAACCTCTAACAATTAATATTTGCAGAAAAAAATTACAAATTATCCCAAAACGCGATAATTAGAGCTGGAAACTTAAAAAAATTTGATGATTTTCCCGTTTTTTTGGATATTCTTTTTTTTTTATGGTCATGTGCGTTTTATTTTTTTTAATATTTTTTATGGATAGGACATTAGTCAAGCTGCCTCCCATAGCAGTTTGATTCACCATTTCTGGGACACCCTGTATAATCCTGCACTTTCGTTGCTAAGCTCAAAACAATGATATTCGCGCAGTGCTAACTTTGAGTCGTGCGCACTGTGGCCCATTTGTCGCTGACCTACCACGTAGGTCGTCAGCAGTTAAAGTGTTAAGTGAAACAGTCCCACGATTTTTCATAAATTTTTGGCATATAATCTCCATCCCTTTTCAGTATAGTTACGCGCTCAACTTGTCAAAACTGCTCGGTTTTATAAAATAATATTTCCAGTGCTTTCAATCTAATATAATTATAATATTTAGGTTAGTTTACTCTAAAACATAATCTTGTTTAAAAAAAAGGATCATGACGGGTGTTATTTCATCTAAGTAGATGTTTCACACTGATGTTCAATTACCGACATTTGTAGCTGTATAAACCAACGAGCTTTTACCCGCGACTTCGTCCGCATAAATTATATACCAGATGATAAGCTATCAAACTAAAAAAGTTTCATCAAAATCGGTTCAATAGTTTTAGCGTGATACTCGAACAAACAAACACCCAAACAAATAAAGAAACAGACACAAAAAATCCAAAAATTGGTGATTTGGAATCAGGGACAGAAAAACCATGTCGTATTTTTTTTTGTAAAATATTACGATATGGTTTTTAGGCTTCCCTAATTCCAAACCAAAAATTTGTGGACTTTTTGTCTGTCTGTTTGTTTGTTTGTGTGTTTGTTTATTCGAGCGTCGCACAAAAACTACTGAACCGATTTTGATGAAACTTTTTTTGTTTGATAGCTTATGATCTGACTTAAAATCTGGTATATAATTTATGCGGACGAAGTCGCGGGTAAAAGCTCGTACTTAATAAATTTCTATCCACATTACAGTAAACCAAATCGGGTCCTCAAGGTTGTGGTAGCTAAAATGCGTCTTTCCGAGGAGTCAGGCGGCGGGGGTGGGGGCGACGGACAATCGCCGGCCCCCCGCGCCGTGACGCCCCCCGCCGGTCCGCCGCCCCCGCCAGACGTGTCGCCCCCCAAGCGGACGAGAGAACCCGCCATGCGGTTCGATGCCCCCAGTCCCAATGGAACTACGGATGCTGGGGTTATTGTGTCGTACGTATTTTTATATTATACTAGAGTTTAAACGCGACTTCATCCGCACAAATTATATACCAGATATTAAGTCAGATTATAAGTCAGAAAAAAAAAAGTTTCATTAAAATCGGTTCAGTAATTTTTGCGTGATGTTGTTACAAACACATTCACAGTTTTATAATAGACTAGACCAGGCATGTCAACCATGCGGGCCGAATTGCTCTTTCTTGCGGCCCGATCCGATTTTAAGAACAACTTCCTGATGCGGCCCGAGAGTGTGTAGACTTTTACAAATACTCAAGTAGCCAGATTTTCGGCGAGCCTGACAGTCATATTATGATTGTAATACCACTGTTTTGAATCATGATGTGAAAAATGTCGAGCTCGCTTCGCTCGCTCATTTTTTTTTTGCATTGTATGCAGGGCAGAGCTAAGGGTTCCGAAAACTGAATAAGTGGTAGGTACATACTGCACAAAAATTATTATCAATTTAATTTTGAAGTCTCAATCAAACCCCCTTAATTTTTTTTCTGAAATTCAGTTCTAGCTACAGCCCTGATTTAGATACGGTTTAGAAGTTGATTTCTTAAGATTTCTGCAGATAGTATTACCCCCTAATGAACAACATATTATATTGCGAAAGACACATTTATTACGACACAAACGATTTCCTATAATTGATACAATATCTCTAAGTTCTTTGCGGCCCGCTGACTCTACTATCATTATGAATTTGGCCCACCAATGACTTTGAGTTTGACACGCCTGGACTAGACTGACTAGATTTTGCCATTTTACGAACCTTTTCCCGCGACTTTGTCCGCAGGGCAGTGGTTTCCGTCACCGTAATCAGATACAAGGTATACAAGTATATTTAAGTCTAATCATAAACTTTAAAAAAAAGTTTCGGTTGAGTAGTTTTTGCGTGATAGGTCTGTCTTTTTATTAGTTTGTTTCGAAAACAAACAAACAAACAGACAGACAAAAAATCTAAATATAGGTATTTGTGATTTGTACTTTTTTAGTCAGGGACACATTACATGATTTTTTTTGTAAATATCTCTAATGTCCATACTCACATGTCTCAGTTGTGGATTCCCACGGTCCCCAGGAAAATTGCTGGAAAAATTATCACTTACCATTATACCAATTTACAGAGAAAATCGGTCTATATTGGAGCAACATATAAAATCTCGAGCCACCAGCCACGCCTCCCGCACCAGCGTCGAGAGCAGACACAGCAGGACCCAAGACAACATACACAGCGACAGTGATGGAGAACCGCATGAGGGCAGGACTCGGAGGACCAGGAAAAACGTCACTTATAAGGAGAAGCCGCTAAACAGGTGAGTAAAAGGACCCACAATGACAGGAGGAACCACAATGACAGTAGGAACCACAATGACAGTAGGACCCGCAAGGACAATAGGAAGAGGAACCACAATGACTAGGACCCGCAAGGACAGTAGGAACCACAATGACAGTAGGACCCGCAAGGACAATAGGAAGAGGAACCACAATGACTAGGACCCGCAAGGACAGTAGGAACCACAATGACAGTAGGACCCGCAAGGACAATAGGAAGAGGAACCACAATGACTAGGACCCGCAAGGACAGTAGGAACCACAATGACAGTAGGACCCGCAAGGACAATAGGAAGAGGAACCACAATGACTAGGACCCGCAAGGACAGTAGGAACCACAATGACAGTAGGACCCGCAAGGACAATAGGAAGAGGAACCACAATGACTAGGACCCGCAAGGACAGTAGGAACCACAATGACTGTAGAACCCGCAAGGACAGTAGGTTCCAAGACAACACACACACAGCGACAGTGACGGGAAACAGCGTGAGGGCAGGACTCGAAGGACGAGGAAAAACGTCACTTATAAAGAGAAGCCGCTAAACAGGTGAGTGATAGGACCCACAATGACAGTAGGAACCACAATGACAGCAGAAACAACAATGTAGGACCCGCAAGGACATTAGGTTTCAAGACAACACGCACAGCGACAGTGACGGGGAACTGCATGAGGGCAGGACTCGAAGGATGAATAAAAACGTCACTTATAAGGAGAAGCCGCTTAACAGGTGAGTAATAGGCCCACAATGAGTGTAGGAACCTCAATGACAGTAGGACCCGCAAGGACAATAGGAACCACAATGACTTGGATCCGCAAGGACAGCAGGAATCACAATGACTGTAGGACCCGCAAGGACAGTTCAAGACAACACGCACAGCGACAGTGACGGCGAACCGCACGAGGGCAGGACTCGAAGGACCAGGAAAAACGTCACGTATAAGGAGAAGCCGCTAAACAGGTTAGTAATAGGACCCACAGTGACTTTAGGCTCCAAAATTACAGTAGCACCCGCAAAGACATTGGCATCCAAGATAGAACCCCAAGATTATAATAGTACCCAACTCCACCTGCCTAACCTAACTCTGGACTACCTCCATGGTCTAATTGTTAAGAACATTGGGCTCACGACACGGAGGCTGTGGGTTCAATTTCCACGGGGGACACCTAGTGATATATCACTTTGTGTGTTTTTCCCCAGTTGGTTAGGACATTGCAGGCTGAATCACCTGATAGTAAGAATAATGATTCCGGGCTTCGGATGGCACGTTAAGCCGTTGGTCCCGGCTACTATCTCTCGTGATAGTAGTCGTTACATAAAAACCACGTCAGGTAAAAACTCTGACACCAGGGCTCTGCCCACACGATAAGAGAAGGCACTCACATGAGGGCAATTCTCGACGGACGAGGAAAAACGTCACGTATAAAGAAAAGCCGCTAAACAGGTGAGTTATTAGGACCCACAATGACAGTAGGTCTCGAAAAATCATAAGGATCTAGATTCAGTTTAAAACCAGTCGGACCAAAAATGTGTTAGAATTTTTTGCACAGGGCAGTAATAAAGGGCAGATACTTTAACCTATGCAGCTACGTGAAAACTTTCTTACGAGTCCTTAAACTTTTTGACACATTCCGACCTGCATTCGGAGATTTTGAACAAAAAATTACAGTCGGCAAGACAATTGACAATTTCATTTTTTTTTGCAAATCTGTGGCCGCAAATAAAAAGTATGCCATTAGTCCATATAAAGCTACACAACCCCCTTTGTGAATGTATAGAGATACATTTTCGAAAGCAAAATACCTCACAGTTGCCTCACAGCCACCTTTTTTTGTTACAGAAAATTGCGAAGATGATCACCGATTCGAGAGGAATAAGACTCTAACGCCATGTTATAGTAACTGCATGCTGCAGGCCAACATGAGTTAGCTCTAGTTAGGGTTGCCAACTCTACTTTTATAATATAGTATCCTACTATATTAGGGGCCCTACTACTATAATTCTGAGAAAAATATATAGTAGGCAAAACTTCTATATTTTGATGAACAAATAATTTATAGAGAATTAAAATATATCGAAGTTATCGGTCATTTTATTGGACCTAAGTGGTCCAATAAAAATGACCAATAACTTAACATTATTTTAACGATTTTCTTTTTCTTCATCACATTTGTTCCATAAACAGTTTTCTATTAAATATACAACTGAAAAGAGACAACAAGTTTTCCTAAAGTCAGATTTATCTATTTTTTTAGAAATTATATTATTTCTGTATCGAATCCAGCGACTTCTGCGTTTACAGGATGCATTATTTTCTATAACAAATACGAAATAGAGAAATGATTGTTCCTTAAAAATAAGAACTTGGTATTCAAATTCAAACCAAAAAGTAGCAAAAAAATATCTTTTTGAAAAAATTTAAATTCACAAATTCGAAAAATACTATATTTTTTCTTATTTTTCACCGATCTACTATATTTTTTCGGGCACTAAGGCTCGAAATTCTATATTTGGTCTAAAAAAAGTTGGCAACCCTAGCTCTAGTATACATCCACACCCTGGACAAAAGACAACATTTCATTTTATAAGCATAAGTATATGCTCTGCCCACACGATAAGAAGAAGAAGTATATGCTCACGACAGTGAGTCAGAGATATTCTGAAACCTCAGAACATCCACGTTTCACTAGTACCGAAACGGTGTCCAGTGTGACAGGGAGTGAGCTCGTCGCCACTTATAATGGACAGTGGGTACCATACATGCCTCGAAATTGGAGCAGGTTTCCCGATGATTTCCTTCACCGAAAAGCCAGTTGTATGAAGTCCAGGGTGTCGTATTTGCCTAAATCGTCGCCTTAAATAGCCTAAACTATTAAGTTTCCATTATAAATGTACCTAACTAGTATTTGAAGCTAATTTAAGTTAGTTATATTATTATAACAAATAGTGCCTCTTAGTTAGAACAATGTTATAAAGGCGTATACATTACTACACTAGCATACTAGAGCGTTAACCCGCGACTTCGTCCGCACAAATTATACACCAGATTTTAAGTCAGAACATAACCTATCAAACAAAAAAGTTTCATCAAAAGCGGTTCAGTAGTTTTCGCGTGATGCTCGAACAAACACAAGCAAAAAATTCTTTTTTTAAATTTACAGATTTATAATAGTACGAGCTTTTACCCGCGACTTCGTCCGCATAAATTATATACCAGATTTTAAGTCAGATGATAAGCTAACAAACAAAAAAAGTTTCATCAAAATCGGTTCAGTAGTTTTTGCGTGATACTCGAACAAACAAACACCCAAACAAACAAACAAACAGACAGACAAAAAATCCAAAAATTGGTGATTTGGAATCAGGGACATCTAAAAATCATATCGTAATCTTTTTTTTGTAAATATCTTCAATGTACAGACACACTTCTGTTACAGTTTTATAATAGTTTAGATATAGCGTTAACCCGCGACTTCATCCGCATAAGTTATATACCAGATTTTAAGTCAAATCATAAGCTATCAAACAAAAAAAGTTTCATCAAAATCGGTTCAGTAGTTTTTGCGTGATACTCGAACAAACAAATACCCAAACAAACAAACAAACAGACAGTAAAAAAATTCAAAAATTGGTTATTTGGAATCAGGGACAGGTAAAAACCATGTCGTAATGTTTTTTTGTAAATATCTTCAATTTACAGACACATTTCTGTTACAGTTTTATAATACTTTAGATAGATAGATAGATACAGTGTACAATACAAGAAAGAAGTTTTACAGATTATTTAATAGTTACTTAACAGATACTGCACTGCCCCGATTCTGCCTGCCTGATTCTCGGGCCTGTATCTATCCTGATACGATAACCGAATGCATATATCATGATCATCATCATCAGCCTATAAACGTCCCACTGCAGGGCACAGGCCTACCCTCAAGGAAACGAGGGAGGGTGTATGGGAATTAGTCCACCACGCATGCCCAATGCGGGTTGGTAGACTTCACATACACATCAGAATTTCTTCTTCAGTGTATGCAGGTTTCCTCACGATGTTTTCCTTCACCGTTTGAAAGCAGTCGGTTTTACGTACATAAGTTAGAAAAACTCATTGGTACATGGCATGTTGTCCGTGCGGATTCGAACCCGGACCCCCATAATTGGGAGTCCATACCTCTCCGCAACGCGCCACCGACGCTCTCGAATGTATATATCATGTTATGCAAATCATTGCATAACCTGTGGCGACACGTTCCACGCCTACTTTGCACTTCTAACCCCTCTTAATGTTCTGTGCTTATTATAATTTTTAGGATGACTAGACAACATCTACTATTTAACTAGATTATAGGCATCTCTTTAGTGAATAGGACAAAACACTGACCTCTTTGCTTTCTCCCTCTACGAGTAACAAATAGAATTGTCTAATGGTACCGATTCGGACTGTGCCACGACTTAACTAAATTTATTCCTGTCACTTTCTAAAATAAGATTAAGAAAAGAGACAGAAAACCAACAGCTGACTTTAGTGCTGTCAAAGTGACGTTACACGCCCAAAAACGCTTTAAATAAGATGGCGTACATTATGATGGCATCTTATTTTGCGCATTTAACGTCACTTTGACAGCACTAAAGTCAGCTGTTGGTTTTCTGTCTCTTTTCTTAATCTTATTTTAGAAAGTGACAGGAATAAATTTAGTTTAGTTAAGTCGTGGTACACTCCGAATCGAGGCCATTAGCATCCTTTTAAACTAAGAGTCTACCCATCAAACTGACAACTTTTACTATGGGAGCAAACCGATCGGAGCAAATAAAAAAATCAGCTGTTCCATACTAAACTGCAATGTCGACGCGCGAGTTCGCGACTCAAATGTATGCAACAGCAGATTCTTTTTTGCTCCGATCGGTTTGCTCTCATAGTAAAAGTTGTTTACTATCAGTTTAAAATAACAATGTGCATGACCTTGAAGGGCCGTTCGATAACTTCACTCGGTTGTAAAGGAATAGAGACTCTATGTAAAGGAAATAATCATTTGAATGACTCGAGTGAAGTTCGTGCGATTGAGTGACGTCACATTTGCAGGCGCGGTCATGCACATTGTTATTTTAAACTGATAGTAGTTCAATGGGTAGACTCTTTGTTTAAAAGGATGCTAATGATATCGATTTCACCCTTCATACGAGTAACAAATAGAATTGGCTATCTATTTTGTATTACGCTAGTATAGTAATGTCTGCGGATAAAAGACTGGATATATTTTACGAATCATTCAAAGGATCGGTCGGTTTACAGTACATAACAATTATTTGATGTTTTGTAGTTTTGTTTTGTTACTGCACGGCTTGCATGGCACCCACGACAAAGCGACAAAAGGAGAAAAACGTCATAAGCGCTCTTTTTGGTATGTGTGAATAACAAAGATGGAGGCATATCTCGATTTTTATCGTTTTCTCGAGGGTGACTGCGTGGCCTTAGCATCTTTAATAACAACTACAATCCGTGCGAATTAACTTGGCCCCTGGCTCGCACGTGGCTCGGAATTCGACATCCCTCCTGCTACCCCCGCGGGACCCCGCCGTCGCTGTGCACGTGTCCCTGCGCTTTAGCATTTTCGAGTTATTCTTTCCGAGTTTTTTATTCTGAGCCACGTGCGAGCCAGGTGCCAAGTTAATTCGCCCGTGTTGTACATTATTCAAGGCGTAACAAAACACCGTAGTAATATTTAAAGGGTCAGTTTAACCCCTAGCATGATTTCTCTACTTGCGCGCGACTCGGCTTTTTTCTATACTACAAGTCGCGGCAAACGCGGCTTTTGCTCTCCGAAAAGCGCGGGAACAGGTTATTCTGTATGTAGCGAAGGCGCGTCGCGCGCGTGTAGAGAAATCGTACTAGACATGCTGGTTTAGACCATCAAACTGAACAACTATTCAGTAGGTATGGATATAAAGTGGAGAAAAAGAATTTGGTGTCGACATTTGAGTCAAGATACTAAAATTTTGTATGAAAAATTTTTTTTCTCGATGTGAATGTTGTTCAATTTGATGCTCTAAAGTTTAGACTTTAGAGTCTAGACTAAACCAACCAACACAAAAGTGTTGTTACACCTGTATAAGTAACGAAATTATTTCTACCTTTATTTAAAATGAGAAACAAACTAGGAAATGTTTGATAATAAAATAAAACATAAGCACCTCTTGTGTGTTTAGCCCAGTCATTTTACGGAGTTTTGTTAGGAGAGGTGGGAAGTAATTATTAATTGGACTTTCAAAGTGTAACTGGCACTATTTAGTGACAAAAATACTATCTAAAAACATATTAAAAAAAATTGTTACGCAACATAGAAATCAAAATTGTGAGTCCCAGAAGGCTTTTAAATTATTAATACCAATGCCCTCAAATGAATTAGATTTAACAATATACATTATTTTTTAACAAAAAAGTAGGCATTAAAATGCGGTTTTTATTAGAAAATACGAATGTATTTTTCCAAACTTTCTAAGTAGACAAAAATATTTACATCATGTTTGAAGTACCTGTGTAGATATAATGGTAATGCCTTAAATATGTGTAAAAAAATTACCATCAGGTTGTTTTTATAACGAGATAATACCTAAATATTAAATTTGGAACTGTTGCTGATAGATTTTTTTATTTTGTTACATTTCTAAGCTCAAATTTGCTCTTAAATACTATATCGAAAAAAAATATCAATTACTAATTAGTTCCGGCTCAAACCGTAAAATGACTGGGCTAGTTGTGTACTCTCTTTAGCGTAGTCGAGTGATGATATCATATCATATTTCGCGACATATCGTCGCGGCGATATCGTTCTTACGCCTAGCTATGCTCAAAAATAGCGTTGACTCTAAGTGGGTTATTTCGTTACTGTTTGTCTCAATGAATATCGCTTATTCGATTATGATTGTGATAATTGTACTGTATTTATTCGTACATTATTAAAGTTATTATTTAATATTACTTGTGGTTTTATTTACTGTTGGTAGATTAGATTACATCCTGGCCAACACATTTACATTCAATAATGAACCTTATTGATAAAGCTTTAAGTATTGTCAGTTACTTACAATATGTGGTCTATAAAGATAAAACGTACAGTCGCCATCAGATATATCGTAGCATACAAGGTGTCCAAATATTTCTGAGCATGCTAATTTTCATTAAATTCTTTACAGTAAATGTTACCAATTATATCTAAACGTGTATTTTGCCATAAATATCTGAACAGCTTTTCAAAAAAAAATTTACTATGTTATTTAAAGTTAAAATGTAAAACAACGGAGTAAGTTTTTTATCCGAAACTGTTCAGATGTTTATGACCACCCTGACTGCGTGTTCTAGGCGTTCCTATATATTTAATTGGTTATGAGTAAATAAATTATTGAAAATTAGAACTGCTTAGAAATATTTGACCACCTTTACGATATATCTGCTGGTGACTGTACTATGCCTGACAAAGGGTTAAACTTATAACGCATTTAAAGGACAGTGGGCAGAAGTGGTCCAAGAGCCCGCCCATAAGTGGCCTTTGAAAGGGGCTTTTTAATATAGATCATTTTTTTATACGCGGCACCAATATCTTTTCGAGTGAAAAAAGATATAGGGAGGGTGTTTTGTTTAGCGGTTAAGTAAACGTGAGCCCAGGCGGAGGACATTTGCCTTTTGGTGGTTTTTCCGATTCAGTTTGCATAGTATGTGCTGCCATCTGTTAAATATATCTTTTACTATGAAAAAAAAGATTATATTGTCTATGTCAATGTCAAATTGACAAATTTACAAAATGGCGACCTACCTTGACTAATGTGCGTGTTGTTTGTAGTTTTTGTTCAATTTTGTGCTGATTTAGTGATGTTCTGGAGTTTCAGTTGTTCTCTTACCAATGTACATATTACAGGAATAGTAAGGATACTGGAATTTCACTCGATCGGTGCGGGATTGAACGAAAACTAGCATTCAAACAACGGTATGAGTATATAAGTATATATATAAGTAGGTATGTATAGTATAGGTAGAATTATTTTCAGAGAAACACAGATGGCGCTAGCTAGCCTTCAATTTGACATAAGGTGGATGCATAATGTTGCCACGAGTGGGTTCTCTTTTCTTATACAACGTGTTAATAAATTAGCGCAAAACCTCATACACCCCAGCTGATTTATAACAAAATAATTAGATTGAAACAATAATTTCATTATTTTTATAGTTAAAATTTAAAGTTATTCGCATTTTAAGTTTTGAGGCAAAAATGATTTGTCATCTTTTCAGCACTGAAAGAAAGCGCTAACGTACTCATGGATACATTTTTATAATCTTGTCTTGGTAGTAAGTATGATGAGTGTGCCCGTGCGGTGGGTTGACATCGGGTTCAGAAATTTTTAAATTTTCCAAACAAATTATTTAATATTTTGAAAAAAATTACCTATGTTGAAACCATGATAATTCGATTCTGCTGTCGATTCTAAACAAACTACTTTCTTGTTTTGCGTTAATTCATTAACACGTTGTATACTTATATTACTCTTTGCGTGAGCCTTATTACTTTAGTTTTAGCTAAGTTTCTGATCACCCCGAAAGACATTAGTTACAACTTTCGGGGCCATAATATTAAAACGAATAGGCTCTCTAAAACGACTTCGTCTGAATAAAACACTGTATCTTTTTTTCCTTGAACATATGTTGATGCCCCTTGGGTACCATGTACGTTTGGGTATCATGTACGATTGGGTATCTTCTAACTATCCCTACCTGTGTCATAGCGGGGGGCTCTTGGAGCAGTGGCCATACGTTTTTGCCCAGTATCCTTTACATCCTGTATGTGTATTTGTAATTCGGGCCCTAGATATTTTTGTTTTAGAAACTACTTCAATGAAGCTAGCTTTTCTAAATAAATTTTATATTATTCAATGAATGTTTAAAATAAAACCAATAATAATTATGTCATATTAATTTATTAATACCATAATAATTAATGTTAACTTACATTTAACTAAAATTAAAGTAACCAAGAAACTTGACCATTTAAATATCAACCGCGACATTTTAATCAAAGTATGCCGTTATGGTCCATTATTGTTCGATCACTCTAAGGCGCAGTTTATACAGAACAGTCGCGTGGCGGTGGCGGATAGTCAAAGTAACACCAATGGCCTCGATTCGGAGTGTACCACGACTAAACTAAACTAAATGTATTCCTGTCACTTTCTAAAATAAGATTAAGAAAAGAGACAGAAAACCAACAGCTGACTTTAGTGCTGTCAAAGTGACGTTAAATGCGCAAAATAAGATGCCATCATAATGTACGCCATCTTATTTAAGTCGTTTTTGGTCGTTTAACGTCACTTTGACAGCACTAAAGTCAGCTGTTGGTTTTCTGTCTCTTTTCTTAATCTTATTTTAGAAAGTGACAGGAATACATTTAGTTTAGTTTAGTCGTAGTACACTCCGAATCGAGGCCAATATAAACCTTATAGTACGTAGCAGTGTCGTTTGGAGAATTATACGATTATTATTCGTTTGGGCGCGATTTTTCTTTACGACAAAAACGACGCTATGCTACGTACTATAAGGTTTATATTGGTGTTACTTTCCGCCACCGCCACGCGTCTCTTCTGTATAGACCGCGCCTAAGAGTTTTTAGGATCTTATATGCAATTTGTAAGGGTCAGCGCACACCTAGCGGAGAACTTAGGTTTTTTTACATGAATCAATCGATAATGAACTCAATATAATTGAAAATAGCGTGCAATTATAGATCCCTGTCCCTGTGACGTGTTCGCATTATTTCTTGCACGCTATTTTCAAATCTATTTCAATGGTCGTTGAGTTCACTATCATATCAATTGATTAATAACAACAAGACATCGTATGCTTCAATTTTAAAGCGTGTATCCGCTGTTCATTAAAAGTGGAAAGTAGAACAGCGCGAAAGTACAGCGCTCTCTTTTTATTCAATACTTTTGCCAAGCTATAGTCACAGTATAAGACAGTAATCCATCTTCATACAGTGGTACCAAACGAGGCTTGTATGTGTGCTCGCCAGTACGTACGACGATATCTCAGGCAGCCTAGGCAGCACCAGACGGGGCTACGCGGAGATATTGTCAGTGTGTGCGTGCTACGAGGAATTCGCTGCGTTTGGTACCATTGTATGAAGATAGATTACTGTCTTATACTGTGTTATAGTATAGGTAGATAAAAATAACGGAACGGCATACTAGTTTTAACACCGCGGTACCGTGGGTATCTATCATATAGGTACATAAAATGCTAATTTAGGTAAAGACACTTAACTTCGCACCATTTTACATATTAATGAGCCAGCATTCACAATACTTCTAGATCTATGGAGAGTGCAAAATAAAATGTTAACGTGCATTTGGACTTTAAAATGTTATGGCTTTCGATTGCCTCGCCTCTCCTTATGGGATGGGAAACGTTGATAAGGTTGAGTATGGCACAAGCTTACTCAGGAAATATCTAGGTATTTACTTTTATATCTCGAAGACTATAGTGCGATTTTTGAAACTTACACGATGAACTCAGCAGTTGAAAATTGCAAAATAACTATGGAGATATGCATCTTTCTACTGCTGATTTGACTTTCAAAAATCATACTCGAGGAGTGCGATTTTTGAAAGTCAAATCAGCGGAAACAAGATGCGTATCTCCATAATAATTTTGACATTTTGTACTGCTGAGTTCAACGTATGACTTTCAAAAATCGCACTCCTGGTTGGTTGCTTTACTTCCATTAATGAACTACAGAAGTGCTCAAATTGTCATAATTATAAAATTTAAGATATTAGTGACCTAACACGGGTGATTTTCGAGCGGCGATGTTGCAAATGCACCACAACGACATTGCAAATGAATCGCCGCGATCTGTACTGAGCGTTATCGCCGCGACACTAATTGATCGCAGAACTATCGCAACGATATTGCTCCATCAACGGCTACGCTCGAAAATAGCTTGTGTGATATGGCGCTTACATAAGTTTAATTGATTAGGTGCATTAGGTACTCACAACACACACATTTTCTCAAATGGTCATAATCGTTAAACGTCCAATTCGCAAAAACTCTCAAATCCCGTTCCAGCATGTCCGATTCGGGTATCATTAGCATCCTTTTAAACTAAGAGTCTACCCATCAAACTGAACAACTTTTACTATGAGAGCAAACCGATCGGAACAACTAAAAATATCAGCTGTCCCATACTAAACTGCAATGCCTACTCGACGCAAATGTATGCAACAGCAGATTTTTTTTTGGTCCGATCGGTTTGCTCCCATAGTAAAAGTTGTTCAGTTTGATGGGTAGACTCTTAGTTTAAAAGGATGCCAATAATATCAATTTCACCCTGTAGACTTTTTGCAACTAGGTACAATTGGAGAGAAATCTATTATTATACAAAATGAAATCGGACATTTTCTGAACAGAGTTCATTTTTGGTCTCAAAATGGTCCCAGTTAGCGTAGTGTACCAACTGGACCATTTGTGAATTTGAGATTTTGAGAAACTGTTTTTCGAGACGTGACCTTTTGCGAACATGACCTAATTCTCCTATTCCGGTTCGAGGGCACGATAGCAATGTGCTTCACAAGCGGTGGTGTAGTTTAGTTTAGCTAGGGGAGGGTACTGGGGGCTCGGGAGGTGCGGGGGGCGCGGGGGGCTCGGGAGGCGCGGGAGGCTCGGGATGTGTGGGGGGCGCGGGGGGCTCGCCGGGCCGCAGCAGCACTGTCGCCGTCGCCTCGGCCGCCGGGGCGTCCTGTGGAATGAGTTTGATCTTATAAAAATGTCAACTTATAAGAAGACCCTGTATTTTAGTTCTATATTTGGTTGTGTGTATTTCACACACAGATAGAATATGTTCTGGTTTAAAACATAGGATATTTTTTTTAAGTCAACGCAGACGAAGTCGCGGACACAGCTAGTAATTTATAGTTTATATAAAAACTATAAAAAGCAATGAAACATTGACGACATCTCTGTAAAATTGTTCATACAAAGCACGTGTTATGGCAACTGATAGAGTTACCTACTGATTTGAGTAGTTATCAACTAGCGGATAATACACATAAAATTACCTTTTGGTTCAATCCACTGTCTTTATAATAGATTCGATGGCACCTCAGTGAAGGTAGAAGTGCCTGGTTCGTTGTGCTCGGTCTGATTCAAATTTACCTGGACCTCTGTAGAGGTTGAAGTGCCTGGTTCATTGTGATCGGTCTGATTGATATTTACCTGGACCTCAGTGGAGGTAGAAGTGCCTGGTTCATTGTGCTCGGTCTGATTGATATTTACCTGGGCGTCAGTGGAGGCAGAAGTGCCTGGTTCATTGTGCTCGGTCTGATTCATATTTACCTGGAGTTCAGTGGAGGTGGAAGTGCCTGGTTCATTGTGCTCTGTCTCATTTATATTTACCTGGAGCTCAGTAGAGGTAGAAGTGCCTGGTTCATTGTGCTCGGTCTGATTGATATTTACCTGGGCGTCAGTGGAGGTTGAGGTGCCTGCCTCAGTCCGGTTCATATTTACCTGGACCTCAGTGGAGGTGGAAGTGCCTGGTTCATTGTGCTCGTGCACGTGCGTGTGTGTGTGCTTGTGACCATGTTTGTGCACGTGCTTCTTCTCCACGTGCCCGAAGCAATGCTCGCATTCATCCTCGCTGTCTTCAGAGTCCGACTCGTCGAAACGGCGAGGCTTCTCGTATATACAGCAACCTGTAATAGTAAATTGATAATAAAATGGCTAGAAATCGTACCGAATTTTTTTCTGACCGATTTTCTAGGTACCTACTTGTTTATCTTTCTGTGTATTTAAGTGTAGCTATATTTTGACTGTTGGTGAAGGTGGCGGGAACCCGTTGGGTGAGGGCAGCGCAAGAACAGTTGATGGGGGGCTCCTTGGGGGTGGCCTATGTCCAGCAGTGGACGTCTTTTGGCTGAGGTGGTGATATTATTTCGGATGAGATATTTGAAGTGCAAAGAATAAAGTATAATTGATTGATTGATCAGAATAAAATTAGCTTTTGGTCAAATCAACTGTCGAATCGATGGTATGTAATTATACAGGGTGTTTGGCAGACAGTTATACAAAGAGGAATGGCGGATAGGGGAGATCATTTAAAACTCACACCAATAAATATACCTCAAAGACCATAAAATTCTTAGGGTCTTGTTGTGTAACTACATGATTCAACCGGCAATCATTAGCAATTCTGCTACTAAAATATTGTCATATTAATTTCAGACAAGGATTATGATGATCACAGAAACAAAATATTACATAAAAATTGCCTAGTATACAGGATGCTTCTTAATATGCTGACACTTTTTTTAAGGGATGATCAGACCGTCAAACTGAACATCTTTCTCTATGGGACCAACATCGAAATCGCGAAAAAAAAACAGCTGTCCCATACCGAGTAGGTATTGGTGCAAGTAGCAAGGCTAGCATGCCACCACGACAAAGCGTTTGAACGAGAAAAACGTCATGCGCGCTTTTTCTGGCCTACGTAAAATAATAAAGATGGAGGCACATCTCGATTTTTATCGTTTTTTCGGGGGTGGCATGCGAGGCCTATAGTAGGTTTGCAGTTTTGTATGGGACAGCTGATTTTTTTTTTCATCATTTCGATGTTTGTCCCATAGCGTTCAGTTTGATGGTCTGGTCATCCCCTTAAAAAAGTGTCAGCATATTAAGAAGGACCCTGTATACACACGGGGACATATCAAGCTATACAAAACCAAAATAAGCCGACAGCGCATACGTCGAGCGAGTAACGTATAACGTCGCGTGGCCAGCTTATTTTGGTTTTGTATTGTGGCTATGTGCACGACACTAGCGCCACACTAGCGCGGCGTACTGCCAGAACTTTTTCGGACAGCCAATAATTATCTACACTATTATACCTACTGTAAAAGCATGTGTTTGTTCGAGGATTCTACCAAAACTACAGGACCGATTTTGATAAAACTTTTTGTATTTGAAAGCATATTATTAGTCTTAAAAACTGGCGTATATTTTATCCAGGTACGATGACAGGAGCGGATGCGATGCGGACGAAGCCACGGAAAAAATCGAATTTGTATCAGAATTTCTATTCAAACTTATTCCTCACTTTTAACACCTTTTGTGTTGCGGGTTGAAATGCGACAAACCATTTTTTAAGTGAGCATCTTAATGCCAATAGAAACTTCCATGCCAAATTTTAAGTTTGTAGTCTTGACAGTTTTGGAGATTTCGTGTTAAGTTAGTGTATGGATTTGCATAGATTCAAGCATATTTTCACAGCTTGTCCGGAAAAATACAAATTTCTGCCACCCCGGGCGCTGCGATCGATTTGACAGTTTCCATTACCCACTTCGCACATAGCCATAAACTTACACAATAGGAGGAGGAGAAGGAGGCCAAAAATTTGAATAGTTGTTGACTTACACTTAGATTTTTTCTTATCCATATGTTCATTGTCGACGGTGTCCTCAGTCCAGACCACCTTCTTCCGAGACTCGGTCTTCGTCGGCCGCAGGGTTATCACCGCTACTGGTTCAGGGGGCTGCGAGGGTTCCTAACAATAGTTACTTTATTTAGTCACACATACATAAACGCCTTTAAATATCTCTCAACGAGGGAATCCTACACTGTAGTGGATCTTTGGTATTGGAAACGATCACCGAAGATAAGCAATGTCAGGTCCGGTCAGTCTTTGAATGGCTGACCGTTTAGTTACAGTATAAGAAAGAGTATCTAGTACTAGGCATATACAGTACGGACGCTCCCTGTCTCCCACCAACTTTATCCTCACCTCCTCTGGTTACTTCGTGGTTACCTCTTAAGCAAACGCGTATTTCTGTCTCGCTCGCACGAAACAGTATCGCACATGCTTAGCTCTTCGTTTAAATTTTTACTTATGAAATGACCGCTATCCGCTAACGGTGTTCAAGGTGTCGTTTAGTGGTATTTCGGCTCTAGCTTCGGTCCCGGATAGTGCCGTCAGATGGCGGTGTAATCCGCGCTGGGCCCGCGTGGTGGAGTGTGGCCCGCTCCTTATGACCATTATTCGGGAGAGGCCTGACGTGCAGTGGAATCCTACAGGCTCTAACTTACTTTTAAATTAAATATCAACCAATTAATGAAATGAGGCCATACCCACCCACTGCCGAGCAAAACGCCTTGGTCTGATCCAAATGGAAATCTCTGAAAGTCGTCGGACCCACGATCTGGTGGTCTGCCTATTGATAATCGTCCCGCACTTGGCCACCAGTCTGATACCCACGAACTTGGTCCATTGGCAGTCTTCCCTTCTAGCGAAGTATCCATCCCTACTTCACCTTTGGTATCAGCTCATTCACATCTGGTTTGTTGCTTGATTTCAACGTCACGCACGCGGTCCGGTCCACTAGAGAGATATGCCTAGCATGATACGCTCTATGGCTCTTTGTGTTAATTTTATTTTGTGCACATTTCGCCATGTCATGTTAGTGTAAACCTAAATAAATTATCGTGTCGTATCACGTGTCCAATACCAATTATCCTCATGACCCTGTTAGTGTGGTGTAGTTACGTCGGACTGCCGCTAACAAGTTGTGAGTTCGAATCCCTCTTGAGTCACTATTCATCAATGTTATAGGTAGTTGCCTATGTCCATGTTGTCTGGTTTCCACCATAAAAGCCTGGTAGCTAGAGTTTGGGATGAGATAAATGCCTGTAGGATGTGCCTGAACAAGCATTATTTACTTGTTCTTGTAGTGTGAGAACACTACCACTGTTTTTTAAATGAAAATCTGACTTTTCTTGAAACTCTTTCAATGTGTTTGTAAGTATTATTTTATATAATGGTAGTAATCAGATACACGGCAAGTAAATAGTTACAAAAAATTTTTATTGACATTCGTAATTCTTATCACAATTGCTACATACGCTCAAAACTTTATTTACGTAAAATATAACTCTGACAATTCAAGATAAAATATGTAGTCATGATGGATATACTTACATTTTATATAAAATATTTATGTAAGAATCTGAAATGTTATAGATGAATTTAACCTTATCTCAAAAGAATATACTTAATATTGATATGATAAGATATATGAAAGTATAAAGCATTACCGAATAATCTTATTATCAAGCAAAAAATCTATCTTCTTTCCGCTATAACCTAAGAAATTAGACAAAACATCTTTAGTATGTTCTCCGATCTTTGGTGGAGCCTGCCGGGCCAGATTACCGCCTACGCTATACACCGTTGGAGGTCCCACGACTTTCACGGTACCTCCATCAGGATGCTCCAACTCCTTAACCAACCCAATGGCCTTCACATGTTCGTCTTCAAAAACCTCTTTCATCGTATTCACTGGTCCATTAGGGAACGATGCTTTACTAAATATTTTGGCCCATTCCTTCTTCGTTTTAGTTTTAATAACATCGCTGATAATCATAGTAATTTCTTCTCTATTCGTAACACGGGCAGAGTTATCTATAAAACGTTTGTCCGTTATCAAATCTTCTCTGTTTATGAGACGACAGAAATCAGCAAATTGTGCATTGGAGCCTGTGCCAATAACAATATCTCCATCTTGAGTTTTGAACGCTTGGTACGGGACTATATTAGCATGAGCTGTTCCCCAGCGTTGTCCTTCAATGCCGCAGTTGAGATAAATATTTGCTACGTTGATCATGCTTGATATTTGAGTAGATAACAGATTGCAGTCTATTTTCTGTCCTTGTCCTGTACGCTGGCGGTGGTATAAGGCTGTCATGATGGCTCCGAAAGCATGGAGACCGGTGGCTACATCGGTCATTGCTACACCTGGCTTGACAGGGTTACCGTTTCGTTCTCCTGTCGAATTTAGTAGACCGCCCATCGCTGCAGCAATTACGTCGTAACTGAAAACAAATATATTTTTCAATAAAGTTACTCAAGGAATGTCTCACTTCAACTTGTATATTATAATAAATAGCATTTACAAATAAAGTCTAGGCAATTAGGCATACTTATTATTTGATGATGACTTGAGGCTGGCCGTGCACCAGAGATGTGCGAGGCGGCGTCAGATATTAGATAATAGTACTGGCCCTCTCTAACTTTAGATGCCGCACCTCACCCCGAACATCGAGGGTAACTCTAGGGGAGCCGAGCAAGAAGCACATAGAGCCAGAAGTGTGATTTTTGAAAATCATACGAGCGACTTGGCAGTAGAAAATGTCAAAATTACTATGGAGATTATGCATCTTTCTACTGCCAAGTCGCTCGTATGATTTTCAAAAATCGCACTTCAGAAGTGCCATTTTTGAAAATCATACGAGCGACTTGGCAGTAGAAAATGTCAAAATTACTATGGAGATTATGCATCTTTCTACTGCCAATTCGCTCGTATGATTTTCAAAAAACGCACTTCAGAGCGCGCGTGCGAGCGGGATGTTACGTGTGGCTACGCCATCTTGTTTCTATGGCAGTACAGTAGGTACTATCATAGACATTATTATTCTACTACCGTGAGTAGACCTAGTAAGTGTGTGAATGAGATTCCGATCATAATGAAAAAAGCTACGTGTGCGAAAGAGATTATAATATAATTGCCGTAAAACCATTTTGAAACAAATCGGAGTCTTTTGGAGCCCTGTCAAAAAATTATTTCTCGTTATTTTAGTGATTTAATTTAAATTCATTTTGTGTTTCATAAGAGAAATATAAAAAATCATAATGGTGTCGTGTTCCGTGTTGGAATGTAGTGTAACTTACACCAACAACCCAAATAAAGAAACGTTTCACAGGTAAATACGATCAGTACAATACCACTTTCATGAGGCTTGTTTTCACATATGTTTTTATTAAAATGATTTAGTAATACATTCATTAAATGCAGTAAACATCCTATTTTCTAAATAATGTGTAATTTTAAATAATTATGTGTAAGATAAAAAATTATTGTGTACGTGAAAAAGGAACCGTTTCGCATAGATATTGCACAAAATCTATCGATATGTCGATATTTTTGAAATATGTTTTTCTGTACTACCACCTAGCTCCCTCCGTTCATGTCTCGTCAGATTCTGGTATTGTTTTTAAACGTAGGTATTGAAAGGCTGATTTATAGCCCAGTCATTTTACGGTTGGAGCCGGGACTAATTGATAATTGAATTTTTTTTTTGCTATAATATTGAAGAGCTAATTTGAGCTTGGAAATGTACCAAAATTAAAAAAATATCACGACAGCAACAGTTCCAATTTTAAAATTTAGATATTACGAGCTTTAACCCGTGACTTCGTCCGCATAAATTATATACCAGATTTTGAGACTCGAGAGTTTCGTTTTTCAATGTGTGTACGGTTATTGATTTTAAGTCAGATGATAAGCTATCAAACAAATAAAGTTTCATCAAAATCGGTTCAGTAGTTTAGCGAGATAAAATACATACCAGTTTTTTAGGTCTAATTATTAGATTTTAAACTCACTCAAGTCCAATTTTTTGTGAACATCAAGATAGCGGGATCAAATCTCCGATTCAAAATTTAGCATATGGGGAATTTAGTACTCCATTTGTACTAAATGTACCCCGAGTTTCAAAATTTGTACCTTTACCGCCAAGAAAGTACAATCAAAAATATCTGATCCCGCCACCTTGACGTCAAAGTGGCGGGACCATTGGGAAGCATTGCCCACATGTGGACGACAATAACATGGGTAATTAGTACTACATTTGTACTGAAATATACTCGATTTTCAGCCCAGTACAAATTACCGTTTCAAAGATATATTCTATAATAACTGGTCCGCCATTCTGACGAATCGTCCAATTGCTTTTTTCATACGAAAATCGTAGTTTATAGTAAATATTATAATGTGGAGAATTAGTACCAGGCAGGTACAAAAACATATATTAATATCAACCTTCTATCTCCTTTACGTAAAGAGTTATAGGAAGATACATTTTCCAATCGAAAAATACAGGGTGTAAGCGACAGGCGGCCAAATACTGAAATTGCGTATAATAGACCATCAAACTGACCAACTATCTCGATGGAACCAACGAAACGTCGAAATCGCAAAGAATCTTCTGTTACAAAGATACATTTATCAAATAAAAATACAGGGTGTAAGAGACAGGCGGCCAAATACTGAAATTGCGTATAACAGTTCATCAAACTGACCAACTATCTCGATGGAACCAACGAAACGTCGAAATCGCAAAGAATCTTCTGTTACAAAGATACATTTATCAAATAAAAATACAGGGTGTAAGAGACAGGCGGCCAAATACTGAAATTGCGTATAACAGACCACCAAACTGACCAACTATCTCGATGGAACCAACGAAACGTCGAAATCGCAAAGAATCTTCTGTTACAAAGATACATTTATCAAATAAAAATACAGGGTGTAAGTGACAGGCGGCCAAATACTGAAATTGCGTATAACAGACCATCAAACTGACCAACTATCTCGATGGAACCAACGAAACGTCGAAATCACAAAGAATCTTCTGTTACAAAGATACATTTATCAAATAAAAATACAGGGTGTAAGGGACAGGCGGCCAAATACTGAAAATCAAACTGACCAACTATCATAATGGAACCAACGCAACGTCGGAATCGCAAAAAATCTGCTGTTACCACAGAACATTATAAGAGGGGCTAGAAATGCAAAGTAGCGCTTTTGCTTCGGAAACGGCTGTCGCCACTTGTCTTTCCGCTCACGCTACTACAATTATTCTTGCCCTCTCGCTCGCACCACGCCGCGCACCTTATGGTCAGGCATTTCCCGTGGTACACCTAATTTGGTTCACCTGGTGGACCACGGGCAGAACTTTTTACCCGTGGTACACCTGATAAATTTAAAATTTCATTTAATTAAAATGTATTGCCCGTGGTTCACCTGATAACAAAAACTATTTTAACGCAAACTTTTTTAATTTCTCCACCATGGACCAAGGTGTACTATAGATAGGGTTGGTTAAAAAAAAAATTTATGAAAAAAAAAATGAATAAAACAACAAGAAAAAAGACAAAAACACACACGCACACATTCAGTCACTCACATATTTTCATATACACATGCACAGATATTCACACAATGGTGTTATGCAAATCATTGCATAACCAGTGGCGATACTTTCCACGCCTACTTTGCACTTCTAACCCCTCTTATATTGTTCTGTGGTTGTTACAAACAAAACTGCAGTACCCCGACTCAGTATTTTCCCGGCTTTCCCTTACAACACCCTATACAAAAATTATAAGTATTCAAAAGGTAAAAGAGAAAAAAACAAATTAAAATGCATATTTTTTATTCATCATCATCATCTCAGCCGATGGACGTCCACTGCTGGACATAGGTCTCCCCCAAGGATCGCCATAGCGATCGGTCCTGCGCTGCCCTCATCTAACGGGATCCCGCCGCCTTCACCGGGTCGTCGGTCCACCGTGTGAGGGGCCTACCCACGCTGCATTTTCCGGTACGCGGTCGCCACTCGAGAACTTTTTGGCCCCATCGGCCATTGGTTCTGCGAGCAATGTGCCCCACCCACTGCCACTTTAGTTTAGCAATTTTTTGGGCTATGTCAGTTACTCTAGTTCTTCTGCGGATCTCTTCATTTCTGATTCGATCACGCAGGGAAACTCCGACTTTCAGCCTTTTTACTAAGCCTTGAGTGAAACACACACTGATCGAAGACTTTCGTTTTAAGACACTGCGGTATTTGGGACGTGAAGATACTACGTAGGTTCCCGAACGCTGCCCAGCCGAGTTGGACTCGACGGTTAATCTCTTTCTCGAAGAGATTAACCGTCGATTTTTTATTGTTTTAAGCAAATTGGTTGGTCCAGTTAAGTACTGGCCCTGTACCCGCACTTTCGATGTTCGCTATATCGCCACTGTTTCGGTCCGCACTTCATTGGAATAGAGTTGAAATTGGAACAAAAATGTTCACGTAATTGCGAAGTTCGAATGTGCGGGTAGACCCTCAGTTCAAAATAAAATTTCGTAAAACACAACTACTTTAGTCACATATTTGTGGAAAATGGCGCTGCACTTCTTTTTTTTTTGCGGTCCGTGTCTTTGTGCTACGGTCAAAAATGCGCAAATATGCGCTATCGGTAGAGATAGTACGCACACAATCGGTTCATAATGCGCGAATGTGCGGATACGTTTGCTGTCTGACGTCATCAGTGACGTCATTAACTTGCGCTTACGCCGCACACAAAAAATAGGTAGTGCAGCATATGCATGTCAAATTGACACCTGTTTCAAATTGTACAAATTAGTATTCGTACTTACTAATTTGGACCGACCTGTAAAGCGTGTGCATAGATAGCGTTTGCACTATTGGCATAATTCGAACCGTAGCATTGGTTGAGCGCGCAGCTCGAAGAAGAGTCAACGACTTAGCCGACATTCAACCAACAACATTTTATTTCAAACAACCTAATATTTAAAACGTTATAAACTTAATATTTATTTATTTATAATTAATGAGAAACCCTGGTCTATATGGTCTACAGTGAGATCTCTTAAGAATAATAAAGCAGCTATTACTTTACCCAACATACGTTACGTTTTCATGTGATGCGCAAAAAAACAGACAGACAAAAAATCCAATAATTGGTATCTTGCAATTTCGGTGTTGCATTTGTTTCAGTATTTGGCCACCTGTCCCTTACACCCTGTATTTTTATTTGATAAATGTATCGTTGTAACAGAAGATTCTTTGCGATTTCGACGTTTCGTTGGTTCCATCGAGATAGTTGGTCAGTTTGATGGTCTGTTATACGCAATTTCAGTATTTGGCCGCCTGTCTCTTACACCCTGTATTTTTATTTGATAAATGTATCTTTGTAACAGAAGATTCTTTGCGATTTCGACGTTTCGTTGGTTCCATCGAGATAGTTGGTCAGTTTGATGGTCTATTATACGCAATTTCAGTATTTGGCCGCCTGTCTCTTACACCCTGTATTTTTCGATTGGAAAATGTATCTTCCTATAACTCTTTACGTAAAGGAGATAGAAGGTTGATATTAATATATGTTTTTGTACCTGCCTGGTACTAATTCTCCACATTATAATATTTACTATAAACTACGATTTTCGTATGAAAAAAGCAATTGGACGATTCGTCAGAATGGCGGACCAGTTATTATAGAATATATCTTTGAAACGGTAATTTGTACTGGGCTGAAAATCGAGTATATTTCAGTACAAATGTAGTACTAATTACCCATGTTATTGTCGTCCACGTGTGGGCAATGCTTCCCAATGGTCCCGCCACTTTGACGTCAAGGTGGCGGGATCAGATATTTTTGATTGTACTTTCTTGGCGGTAAAGGTACAAATGTTGAAACTCGGGGTACATTTAGTACAAATGGAGTACTAAATTCCCCATATGCTAAATTTTGAATCGGAGATTTGATCCCGCTATCTTGATGTTCACAATTTTTTTTCTTCAAAATAATGTATTTTTGTTCAAAATAATATCAAATAGCTTTCTGAAGTCATGTTTTTGACTCTACCACCGCGTCGGGAGTGTTTCGCTGTAGAGAAGATGCGGCCTGAAACTGAACAACACATTGGTTTCACACAATAAGTTTCATCATAATCGGATGTAACATCCCCGTCATATTGATTTTGTTCGTATAAAATGTATCCTCTATGTCACCCAGACCATAAATAATAACGAATCGATTGCCACCTCATTCATCAACATCGGCTCAGTAGTTTAGGTGCTACGGCGGAACATATACGTAAATGCATGGAATCAAAATCAGCATAATTTATCATACTTAATCATGAGAACCGTGGTTATTTTCTCTTTGAAACGCTGCTAGTTTCAATTATGTATCGCAAAATTCTTCGAAATTATATTGCACCTGTACATTCTGTGAAAAAACAGGATAGGTTTTTAAGTCCTGGCTACTACAGCAGGTTTTTATTATTTTCATAAATTCGATTCCATATCAAAAATAAAGAAATCTTTGATTCAGGGACCCCTAAACACTATAGTCATATGCTTTTATTACAAAATATTTTCAATGCTCAGACACACATTTCAGTTTTATAATAAGTAGTGTATGTAGACAAATTATAACCCAGCAGATTAAAACTTTATAGAAGTCGGTGTGATTATGATATCAATAATGCGGATACGTCAATGTCACATCACAAAAACTCACACACATACCAATTTCGCACATACTGACATTTCGGTTTCGGTGATGCGATAATGAGGAGTCACTTGAGCCTCTAGCCGCACATTCGAACTTCGCAATTCCGGGAACATTTTCATTCCAAATTCAACTCTATTACAATGAAGCGCGGACCGAAACAGTGGCGATATAGCGAACATCGAAAGTGCGGGTACAGGGCTTGGTCTACTCGGTAGTATCTTTTAAATCGAAAAAACGGCACACGCACGTGATGCGCGCACTTTTCGTGGGGCTGGGCAATTGCGTTTTTCATAGAAAATATTCGTCGACCTATGACCTATGACCTAAGTAACAGTTTTAAAGCAGTGTAGGTAGATGGATTGTAAGCCTAGCCGATTTAGACTTCGTAATATTAAAATATAATAGTAGTAGTGACAACTATAAATTAGTGATGTAACATTGACATATTCGCTATTATCGGTATCAAAATCACATCGACTACTAAGTAGTCGATAATCTGATATCGATGATTTTGATATCGATAATCGCGAATACGTCAATGTCACATCACTAGAACTCACACACGTATCAATTTCGCACATATTGACATTTCGGTTTCGGTGATGCGATATTGAGGAGTTCCTCAGTCTACTCGGAAGTATAATATGTTTATGGGTACTATTGAAGCATAATGAGATCTATGTATACGAGAATCAGGGTGTGGCAGCGTGCGAGGAAATAACCAATTGCGCATAAGCTGAAGAAACTGAAGACCTTACATGCCTAGTACACGGCCAACCTTTCAGAATCAAATCTCTCTTCAATTCAATATTGAGTATTAGGAATTAGAGCATTTCATGCAGAAAATTTTATATTTTAGGCATTCATTGATCATTAAGACCATGTTTTCATACCCAGGTTTGTGAGCATAAGGACCTGTGGGTCCAAATCCAGTAATAGCGCAGTAAATCAGCCGAGGATTGATGCTACTAAGTTTCTCATAGCCAATATCGTGTTTGTCAAGTTTCCCTGGCAGGTAGTTCTCCACCATTACGTCACATTTTCTCGCCAAGTCATATATAACTTTTTTACCTGAAAATTGATTTAGTTTTAAGATAGAGATCCGAGACAAAAGGGGAGAAATGCTAGAGAAACATGATGTATAATTGTGAAAATTGCAATTGTCTTGTGAATAAAAATAATTAGTTCTCTGTATTGCCACAGCTGTTAGTGACATGCTACTGTACCCCAATTAATTAACAATAACATGACGTAGTAAACTAATTTAAAATGTAGACCACTTTAGACTTATTTACATTTTACACTTGTAGTTGGGTTGTTTAGATCGAAAAACAGCTCAAGTTTGCAATTTTTGATAAAAGCAAACCACTTGGCATGGGTGTTCCTTAGGTCAATAGAAGCCGATTAATACCGGTAGGCCGCGGGAGTCCCCCCTCTGGTCCGGTAGGGGGGGGGGGGGGGTTCAAAGATGCGCTCCGACCGGCCACATTCCACTACTAATAACAGAATTAGTTTCGATAGTAGGTCAAGTTTGGTATCGTTTTCGGATAAATTGAGGGTGTACAATTCGTTTCTGATATAAAAAATGGTAGTATGTAGAATGGTTTTTGAGATATTTTAAAAAAAATCGAAATCGCGAGTAAAATTTTATTCTTCAAGCCATCGTAATTGTTAAAGGGGCTTCATTTTTGGAACACAAAAAATATGCCATAATAGCCTGTTTAATACAGATTATGAAACATATAACTTATTAGCATCTCTTCATACAAAAAATAGTAGAAAAAATTTTTTGAAGGTCGCGCGCCGCTTGCATTTGAGTCACTCGCTATGTTATGACGAGCACACGATGTTGCTACTGAGAACATAAATTCAGATAAAAATTATTTAGAATAGTGGATTAGGATCGGCTTAGCAAAATGAGCCTTGATTTTTACTCCCTAGCTAGGGGTTCAATTTCGGGACATACCTTCTCCGTAAGCCTGCAAAATCGTAACATACTCGGTTATTTTACAGCCTGCCAGTTTAGAACTATAATACTATTACCTATTCTGTGCTAATAGGTCAAGTTTGATATCCTTTTTGAGTAATTTTAGGCTAAAGAATGTATTTTTGATGTCAAAAGTAGTGATCGATGAAGCAGTTTTGGAGTTATTTTTAAAATAATATATAAATTTCTAGTTTTTTCCTTTCTTCGTAATTGTTAAAGAAGCCGAAATTGTACATAGGTATCTAGCTATAGAAATACTTGAGGAATGCTTGTACACACATATATTAAAAATATAACTTTTTAGAACTATTTTTATCAAGATATTGCAATAAAATTTATGTTAACACCGCGCAAGTTATTATTTTTCACCACATTTAATCACCATCCATACTTCAACTTGTAATGAATGATTATAATTGTATGAATGTAAAATCTATTTAAAATCATAATAATAGTAGACTCGGATGAAGCTATTTTTCTTTATTAAACTCGTTTTTATCCTTAAGTTAGGGGTACATTGATACCTACGCTACGGCCGAATATTTTACTATTCTCAGTTCGGATGTCTTCAGTTTTTTGTAGGCAGTATCCGGGGTGTGGCATAGGTTTATATTAGATGTTACCATTTATCGAGTTTAGGTTTGGTTAATGATGAATGTTTGTATGTGTTTTTTTTTAAATGCTTACAATATTTTTATTTTACAATCTGAATTCAGATTTTAATCTAACTAGCTTTCATAATTCATTCAGAATGAATGAAAAAAGGCTTACGAATGAAATTTATCGAGCACAGGTGAGCGGAAGTGTTGGGAGAGGCCGTCCGAGGAAAACATACCACGATCAAATCAATGATCTTTTCCGAAAAAGACAAGTGCGTAGCACCCTCAATCGACGGAAGTGCATGAAAATATGTATGATGTCAATGAGGCTAAAGAAGTATGTCAGAGTCGTAGCGTGTGGCGGTCCGTGCTCTCTGCCTACCCCCTTGGGACTGGCGTGAGCTTAAGTATGTATGTATGTAGCTTTCATAATTTCATAGTAATAAACTTAGATACCATATTTACTAGATCGAATAAATCGGAAATACAAAAACAAACTATTTAACACAAGTTTGTATGTCTTGAAGAAGTTTAACTAAGAAAAAGAATCGGTCGTATTACTTAGTTCGACGGCTACTTCCACAAAATAAACCACTAAAGCGCAAAAATTATGTTTATAAAGAGAAAAGGCTTCCTCCTATTATGATAAATTTAAGCAGATTTTAAATTCATAATGTAATGTCCAGTTGAAGTGTGGATCGTCGGCGTCGGTTGAAATGAAAGGGGTGAAAATACTAGCTTGCGCGGTGTTAACATTTATTTTTCTGCAATACTTATCTCGATAGAAATGGTTCTAAAAAGTTATATTTTTATTAAATCTGTGTTAAACAAGCATTAATCAAGTATTTTTTTATAGCTATGTACAATTTCGGCTTTTGTAAAAATTACGAAGACTCAAAAGACAAAAATCTAGAATTTTTATATTATTCCTAAATATAACTCAAACTGCTTCACCAATGGTTCTAAAAAGATTGATTCTATAAAAAACTTTTGATATAAAAAATGAATTCTTTATCCAAAAATTACTCAAAAAGGATATCAAACTTGTCCTATTAGCTAAACTGGCAGGCTGTAAAATTACCGAGTATGTTACGATTTTGCAGGCTTACGGAGAAGGTATTTCCCCAAATTGAATCCCTAGGGGGTAAAAATCAAGGCTTATTTTGCTCAACCGATCCAAACCCGCTATTCTAACCAATTTTTAGCTTAATTTACGTTCACTGTAGGAACGTCGGGTGCTCGTCATAACATAGCGAGCGAAAAAAAATTTAACGGCGCACGACCTTCAAAAATTTTTTTCTACTATTTTTTGTATGAAGAGATGCTAATAAGTTATATTTTTCATAATCTGTATTAACCGGGCTATTATGGTGTATTTTTTGTGTTCCGAAAATGAAGCCCCATTAATAGTTATGATGACTGGAAGAATTAATTTTTACTTGCGATTTTGATTTTTTTGTAAATATCTCAAAAACCATTCTACATACTACCATTTTTTATATCAGAAACGAATTGTACACCCTCAATTTATCCGAAAACGATACCAAACTTGACCTACTATCGAAACTAATTCTGTTATTAGTAGTGGAATGTGGCCGGTCGGAGCGCATCTTTGAACCCCCCCCTACCGGACCAGAGGGGGGACTCCCGCGGCCTACCGATCTTAATCGGCTTCTATTGACCTAAGGAACACCCATGCCAAGTGGTTTGCTTTTATCAAAATTTTACTCACTTGTGCCTAAACGCCTCTACTATTGGGAGTTATGTTTCACAAAAGCTTAATGATGTTATTACAGGTGATTGTAGCCTGACCAAAAAAATTTTAGCGAATCAAATGAAATTCAATCTTGTCTACATAAATCTTATGACTGAATCTTCTTAATCTGTAGGGCTCGCATGCCACCCCCGAGAAAACGATAAAAATCGAGATGTGCCTCCATCTTTATTATTTTACGTATGTCAGAAAGAGCGCGCATGACGTTTTTCTCGTTTAAACGCTTTGTCGTGGGTGGCATGCTAGCCGTGCAGGTCATAGTGACTTACTACCTTTATCTGAACAAAATGTTAATGTATGAACAGATATGGTATAACCATATTAGTGATTTACAGGTATGCTACTTCTATTGAAGCAAAACCGGGTTTTCTATTCTGTCGGTACAATACACAATACAGTTTTGACTTTGGTTGACAGCAATGGACATGTCATCTATGTTATTTGTATCATATCAGTGTACAAAATTCTTATGTAGCTAATTCAATGCTCTCCACCTCCAATCCTTCCTAATGAACACAAACTTGTGTTCATTAACACATTTATGTTTTATACTTGCAGAGATCTGTTTGAGGCAAAAAATCACAGACTAGTAACATAGTAACATCTATTAGCATTTACTATCTCTGTTGTTAGCAGACAGAGATAAAAGGAACAGATAGAGACATCTTTCTAAATATCAGCTCTATCTGTTGAACAAATAGATGCTTTAACGAAAGTTTTTTTTTAATTACCTATTTTTTTATTTTACTTTATTTAGGGACTTTTATACACATGTACAATACCAGTCCCATCGTACCCTAAACTTTATTACTCGCATCATTGATTCACTGAAGAAGTCACGAAGGTGAACAACTTATTAGCCTCATCTGAACAAGGGCTAGCTAATACTTGTTTGTAAAAAATACTTGTTGCAAATAATAAAAAATCAATGTGAGCTCAAATTATGTGATAAATATTCCGAAAAAACATTGTTTTATTCTGTTTCCGATTTTTTATCACAGTTTGTATCCTGCAAGCCAATTTTGTATAATTTCAGTTACATGGCTGAATAATTATAAATAAAATCAGTCAAGTGTGAGTCGGACTACTCGCGCACCGAGTGTTCCGTACCACACAACATAATTATTAACTTACAAAATGTTTTTTCTCCGTGACCTTCAGCACAAGACCGACTCACACTTAGCCGGTTTTTATTATTTGTTGTTATACTGTAGAGTTTGATCTATAATCACACCAAGTTTGACGCTTGTATGTATTACCGTTTTTACAATAGAGCGAGAAGAAAAAAGTTTATAAAAACTTGAACTTTCTTCTATGACCCCCCTTAATTTTTTACTTTTTGACATTTTTATTATTTGTTAGCAAATCCGCCATAATAACGCATATTCTGTGAAAATTTAAACTATCTAGCTATTACGGTTCAAAAGTTACAACCCTAAATAGGTAGGACAGACAGACGGACGGACAACGTAGGCTTAGTAATAAGGGTCCCGTTTTCACCCTTTGGGTACGGAACCCTAAAAACCTACTGGCAGCCCGGGTGGGCACTAAGTGAGAAGCTTAAATGGGAGCTCATAAATGTGAATAGTGTTCAAATAAATAATAATATAAGTAAAACATCTTACCGTCATCAGTCTTGAAATCGACGCAAACACTCTTCTTGTTCCTATTCACGGACAAGAAGTAAAAAGAATCTTTCGTTCCATTCACAAATGGCGGTCCCCACATCCTCGACTCGTCACCCTCTAGGCTCTCAACTTTTATCACATTTGCACCTAAATCTCCGAGGGTCATAGTGCAAAATGGACCAGCTATCACCCTAGTCAAGTCTAGCACGTTTACATCGTCGAGCAATCCCGGTTTCGTCGAGTATCCAGCTCTGAACACTCGAATTTGTGGTTTGAACAATAAACTCAGTTTTCTGGCCGTTTCCATCGCGAGTTTAGACGTAAATAGAGTATTTACCGCGCCGTACCGTTATCTACAAAGGCATGATAACCGCTTCAACTGGTAAAGATAAGGCAATAAAATTACCTCAAGTTGTGGCGGAACGGTAGACACCGCCGTGCTCGTAGTTGCCATATCTTCAGGTCTAAGCGTCTGGCGATCTCCCATCAAACAAGGCTCTTGATATTTTCACATTATACGCTGAAAAAGTCTTAAATGCAGGAGATTTTTAGATAAAACTCGTGATTTCCTTTTCGGCAAATTCTGAGAATTTTCTATGATTTCCTGTCAATCAGGGCTGCCACCTCAAAAAATCGATTGGGCGCTAAATGAAAGTCTGAAAAAAGCGCTAGATTTCAACATTTTCGCGAATCAAAAAAAAGCGCTAGATTCGGCGCTAAACTCTTATCACTTAAATAGTCCTTCAAATTTCTTTAAATAGTCTTTCCGAAACCCGTTCTAAGTCAATTTAAGACAGATAATTCATAGGTTCCTTGTAAAATTAATATTAGCACTTCAGATAAACGCTCATATTATTTAAATTTTCCGAACACTGCACACTCTATAAACATGTTGTGACCACAATATGCTATCAATATTTATCATATTTCAATCAAAAAAGTCAAAATATAGTATATTCAGACCATAGATATATTATAAAAGAACAAGATGCACAATCTCATATAAAATCATAGCAAATTTTTGTCCGAATTGACACATACTTTTTAAACTTTTGCAAAGAGATTGAAATCACTAGACTTTTTTCTGTTATCTTTTCGCGTAATACATATCAATGGAACATATACCTTATTTTCCAGGTATAAAGTTGTAAATACTTCTTACATATCTTTAAAAATATATATATTTTTAAAACAGCATTTTGAAAAAGGAACAAGATGTCATCTATCAGACGATGACAGGAGTGGTATTTTTGAAAGTCATACGTTCAAATAAGCAGTAGAAAATGTCAAAATTACTATGGAGATCTTTCGATCATCTTTCTTTCTAATGCTGATTTGAACGTCTGACTTTCAAAAATCGCACCTGGAACAGAGACAAATGATAAGCCACACAAAATAAGTATGAGTGCTGTAGGTTGATACTAGTACTTGATATTTGACTATTAAACTTAGTCGTATTATGTATGTTTACAGTCAAAGAGGCAGCGCGGTACTGAGGCAAGAGGAGGTACTTTTATTCGAAAAGTACCTCATTTAGGTCTGCCATTTTTGGACCGCTGATTGTGTATCTTGTTCTGTAGGTATAATATATCTATGATTCAGACACAAATAATGTTGCTTTATTAAAAATTCGATAGATTCTCCACTAGGCGCTAAATTCTGAGATACGGCGCTATACATACAAAAAAAGCGCTAGATCTAGCGCCGAAAGCGCTAAGGTGGCAGCACTGCTATCAATGTCAACCGTAGAGGGAGTAGAACTATGGAGTAAATGATACGCACACATCTTTAATGTTCGATAGAGGTGAACCTATACACTAGTCTGTAGAAAGAGTGAGAAAGACTATAATGAACGCCGTGTAACCACTTTTTTGGTGACCGCAACTTGTCATTTTGACGTATTGCGGTCCAAATTGACTAGTATTGTTGTTAGGCTTATCAAAAGTTATGAATTACGGAATTGTAACAGCCTGAATTACCTGCTGTGTGAGGTGTTCTGATAATATAATAATTTATAATCATTATCGAAGTGAAAATGGTGGTCTGCAGTGTCCTAGGATGCAAAAACAGATCGAAAAGTGCTGCTGGGAATGTTTCGTTTCACAGGTACGTTTGACTGCAATTAAATGCTACAAATACTTTGTTTGTGATTAGATTAATGTCTATTGTACACGTTAAAATGATATTAAAATACAAATTAAATCATAAAACCAAGTTATAGATCAACATTGATTCCATAACCTCTAGATCAGCAGTCATTCAGTGTTACCAGTTTATGGCCTTTGAAACACCCGTAAATACGGGAAAACTGACTTGGAAAATACATAGGTACCTAGTAATGGTTTGGTTTCATCACTGTTTTGTTCATTTTCAGGATTCAGCTACCAGACAACCTGTCATAATAGAAAAAATTACAGAAACACTGAGGAAGAAACATCTTAGAATTCAATTGAAGAGTGAGTTAGCTGAAAAGCGCCTAAAGAAGTTGCGTACTACTCGTTAAGCGCAAAGACGATTAATAAAGAAGAATGCTGAGTTACTCAATATAATCATGGAATTAAAAGTTAAAGCTATGATTTCAGCACTGGTAGCATGCCAACCCGCGATAGCAGTGATACGGCTTTATCACGGCTTTTATCTCGTTCTTTCGCGCGCAAAAGAACGAGATAAAAGACGTGATAAAGCCGTATCACGGCTATCGCGGGTTTGCATGCTACCAGTGCAGATGTTTTAAATTAAAAATTTTTTCACGTTTTTTTTAACGGTAGAAAAAAAACTGTTTTTTTACAACACTATTCCTGATCAAAGCCATTTGGTTAGATTAAGAAACATTAAAATTTATTTTCCAAATTGTAATTTATTTACCATAACCCTTCATCATGCTTCAGTCAAATAAAGAAATTGATCAAATTCGAAAAAATAACCTCTTTGACCTCATTGCTTGACAAATAACTACACAGTTTTTCAAGGCTCCAATTCTGGCTAATTTTATTACATATTAAGGTGGTTGCAGAGGGGTCAATTTTATACAAAAACAATTTTATTGACGCACAATACGCATAGACGTTATAAGTACAAGTAACTTAGAATAAATAAATTTTTATTTTTTATATATGTAAAAATAGTTTAAAAAATCTTGATGCCGCGTCACAAATAACATTTGCAATTTATAATATAATTACGAAGATATAATGCTTTGTAATTTTTCATACTACATTTTAAAAGCTTTATAAATCTTCGTAATTATATTATAAATTGCAAATGTTATTTGTAACGCGGCATCTAGATTTTATAAACTATTTTTCCATATATAAAATATTACTTTTATTAATTCCGTCTACGCGTATTCTGTGTCAAACTTTTGTATGGACTGAAACCACCGTAACATTAAATTTTAATGTTATTTGTGAATATTTCTGCGATTTGTGTTAGGAAAGTAGTATTAACAAAATGTATTACTTAGACTAGCCGACTGTGAAAAGTTGGTGGTATTGATAAATTTGTGGGAAAATTGAGTTCAATCGGGTAACATTTACACACACATGTACAAATCAGACACCGATAGAAAACCGGTTACACTGTCACTTGCTCTATAGTTTTACTCCCTCTACGATGTCAACACAGCTATTGTTGACAGATGTCAAACGTCCGATTTTGTTTAATAGTTGATCCTTTCGGAAAGGCAATGGGAACTAGCCCTTACAGCCTGGTCTTTAGTTACATTTTACTTTGTACTTAAAACTAACCTAACCTAATCTTATACCTAACTCGTGGTACAAACATTCCAATGTTCAAGAGAGTTTTACGCGAAGATCAATCCGAATCAAACGGAAGCGTCTTCTTTATTTCTCACTTTTACCATATTGTTCTTCATTAATGGCACACTAACACAATAATAACCACAAAAAACGAATTTAGAAAATTAAGAAACAAAGCCCGTCCTTTTAATTATCCCATTCACTGAGGTGGGAGTGGGAGTAGGGTTGCCAACTTTTTTTAGACCAAATATAGTATTTTGAGCCTTAGTGCCCGAAAAAATATAGTAGATCGGGGAAAAATAAGAAAAAATTATTATAGTATATTTTTCGAATTTGTTAATTAAAATTTTGTCAAAAAGATATTTTTTTGCAACTTTTTGGTTTGAATACCAAGTTCTTATTTTTAAGGAACAATCATTTCTCTATTTCGTATTCGTTATAGAAAATAATGCACCCTGTAAACGCAGGCAGAAGTCACTGGATTCGATACAGAAATAAAATAATTAAAAAAAAACATAGATAAATCTGATTAGGAAAACTTGTTGTCACTTTTCAGTAGTATATTTAGTAGAAAATAGTTCATGGAACAAATGTGATGAGAAAGAAAATTGTTAAAATAATGTTAAGTTATTGGTCATTTTTATTGGACCTATACTTCATACCAAATAAGGACGACAGATTTTCCGATTCCTATTTAGCTTTCTGGTCAATTCTGATTACCAAAAGTAATTTATTTATCAGAAAGATATAGTATCCGACATATCTTGGACGGTACTAAAGCTGTTTTAAGAATAAGTGAGAGGAAGTGTTTCAAATCTCTGTTTCTGTAATGTAAAATAGCTTTAAAATTTCGTTGCTATTTGGAATGGAGTATAAGTACCAATATAAATGTATTTAAATTCTCTATAAATTATTTGCTCATCAAAATATAGTAGTTTTGCCTACTATACATACATAGGTATAAGTATTTTTCTCAGAATTATAGTAGTAGGGCCCCTAAAATATAGTAGAATACTATATTATACAGGGTGTAAGTGACAGCCTAGCAACTACTGAAACGGTGAACTCAGAGCATCAAACTGAACAAATTGAAGGCTAGCTAGCGCCATCTATGTTTCTCTGAAAATAGTTCTACCTATACTATATATACCTACTTATATCTACTCATACCGATAGATATTATTGTTTTAAATGCTAGTTTTCGTTCAATCCCGCACTGATCGAGTGAAATTCCAGTATCCTTACTATTCCTGTAATCTGTACATTGGTAAGAGAACAACAGAAACTCCAGAACCTCACTAAATCGGCACGAAATTGAACGAAAACTACAAACAACACGCACATTACACAAGATGGTAGCCATTTTGTGAATTTGTCAATTTGGCATTGACATAGACAATAAATCCTTTTTTTTTCATAGTTTTGCGATATGTTTACGAGATGGCAGCACATTCTATGCAAACTGAATCGGAAAAAGCCACCAAAAGGCGATTGTCCTCCGCCTGAGCCTACCTCAGGAAACGCGAAAAAATCAGCTGTCCCAATACAAAACTGCTCTACCAACTCGACTAAAAAGTATGGGACAGCTGATTTTTTTTCGCGTTTCCTGATGTAGGCTCCATGGTGTATGTTGTTCAGTTTGATGCTCTGAGTTCACCGTTTCAGTATTTGCTAGGCTGTCACTTACACCCTGTATAGTAAGTAGGGTTGGCAACCCTAGGTGGGAGAGGTGGTTCACAGTTTGGAAATGATTTACGTAACCTATCCCTGACTGCAAATCAACCTTTTTTAGAATTTTACACTTAGTTGCAGAAACGCTCATTAGAGTTAATCGTCCATTAAATCTCTTGCTAGCTTTTACTACGTCAAAAAGTGACAGCAAGAGATTTAATGGAGGATTTACTTTAATGAGCGTTTCTGCAACTGACTGAGGAGGGTATGTCTGTTTGTTTGTTCGAGCATCACGCAAAAACTACTGAACCTATTTTGATGAACCAAACATTTTTAGTTTGATAACTTAAAATTTGATTTAAAGTCTGGTACGTATTTAATACATCATCACTATACAGTATAAAACAAAGTCTCTTCCCGCTGTCTGTCTGTCCCTGTGTATGCTTGGATCTTCAAAACTACGCAAAGGATTTTGATGCGGTGATTCAAGACAAGAGGAAGGTTTATATCAGCATTGCACCCGTGCGAAACCGGGGCGGGTCGCTAGTAAAGTATATAAGAGAGTCACATATTATCCAAAATCCAAACTATTTAATTAATTTAGAAGGAATTTTAATTTATTTGGAGTGTAAAATAATGATTATAAAAACTATTTATTACAAACTATTTATTACACGCTTTGCAAAACCAACGCTTGTTGATTTAATGATGTGGCATTCGCACACAGCGTCGGTCCGCAAAATTGTTTATCGTCCACTCACCGCTCGAAAATAAAGTATTTTGAACTCATGAAAACTTTTGGAATTACTCCAGACAGCCGCAAAAAAATATTTCCCTAGCGACTTCATTTTAAAAATAACTTTTTTTTATCGGCTTTTGTTTACACTTTGTCGGTAACATTTTTATTTTTAGTTTTATCTTGATAAAATAACAAAACACTTCAAATTTATTTAAATAGGTAGGTACCTACTTGCAAAATGTTCTCGTCTTATACTACCTATTAATAAAACAGAAATGGTTCTCTTATCCTGGAATGCATTTATTGGTAAAACAAATAAAATTGGGTAAGGTCGAATAGATATCTAGTATGTCCGTGTGGTGTCGGCTAAGAATAGCACCATCCCATTTCCTCCCATGGGTGTCGTAAAAGGCGACTAAGGGATCTACCGGAGGATGGGCAGCAGCATCCTCTGAGTACACACATGCATTCAATCCAACTGCGATCGCCAACCCTCTTGCCAAGCGTGGCGAAACCCCCAAAATGGGGGGTTTGCCATATACGCCACGATGGCGTACCTATATGGCAAACCCCCCATTTTGGAGGAGGCATATGTTCAGCAGTGGACGTCTATCGGCTGATATGATGATGATGTGTGCTGTGTGGGATGCTGGCGTTATTTCATCGCCTATTGAAAGAAATGAAGATAATCTTGAATCTTCTCATAATACAGGTATTACCTATTATTGCAGATTTAAAATAGCACTATTGCATGCATCTATCTAGCTTGCGTCACAGTACAAAAAATCTGTTCTTATCTTTGACTACCTACGTTCTTATGTATAACAACGACGTGTGACAGAAATTAATGAGAACTGAGAACATTTAATTTTGGTCTTTGATTTTGGTACATTGTAGCATAGCATATGCTCACGACTATATTCCCCGAGGGGGTATAATCCCCGCAAGTTGATATTGCGACTGGCGGCCATCTTGGTGACGTAATTTTGACGTAGTCGACTGTGCACCATCCGTACCGTTCGCAAGGTTAGCCCGTGCTTGATGACGTCACTTAGCGGTTATTGTGACAAGGTTCCATCGCAATATCAACTTGCGGGGATTATAGCCCGAGATATTCTGAAACCTCAGAACATCCACATTTCACTAGTAGTACCGAAACTCTGTCCAGTGTTCCAATCGCACTCCTGGAGTGCGATTTTTGAATTTCATTCGCTGAGTTCAGCACTTTGTAAATGTCAAAATTACTATGGAGATATGCAACTTTCTACTGCTGATTTGACTTTCAAAAATCATACTTCAGGAGTGCGATTTTTGAAAGTCAAATCAGCAGTAGAAAAATGCCTATCTCCATGGTAATTTTGACATTTTCAACTGCTGAACTCGGCGAATGAGTTTCAAAAATCGCAATCCTGGTCCTATCACTTACCTACCTATCTCCGGATCACAGTCGACTTGATAATATTTATCTAAATTACCGAAATAAAATTCACGGAATTCGAGTAAAGAATTATTTCAAATTCCTGCGTTTATTTGAATTCAGATGTAAATGAAAATGTACAACTGCGCGAGTATTTCCAAAGTTTTATTAAACCGTTTGATCTCGATTTTACGATGGCACCGACCGCCGGCGCCGTCAAATCGTACCGTTTCGTATTGAACCTTGTAATCGTTTCATTTTCATCTAAGTACAACGATTTTTGAATCTCATTCGCTGAGTTCAGCAGTTGAAAATGTCAAAATTACTATTAAAAAAAAAAAAAAAAAATGTTTTATTTCAGACTAAGAATAATATTAGTATAATCACATAAAACAAAGCATTAAAAAATCATAGGTACTCTAGGAGTGCGATTTTTGAAAGTCAAATCAGCAGTAGAAACTTAGAAAGATGAGTATCTCCATACATTTTCAACTACTAAGTTTAAAGTATGAGATTCAAAAATCGCACTGCAGACCATCAAACTGAAAAAAACTATTAGAGTACCGAGATTATTTGACATTAACTAAACTACTTTCACTCATAAACATAATTTAAGCTTACTCTGCTTACGTGAAACAAAAATAAATGATTGAAGTACCTATACCTACCTAATTCACAATCAAATAATCATCTCATAATCATCTGTATTATAAAAAAAACAGATGCGTTTTATTTCTTTAGCTAAATTAGTTAAGAGAAGTTTATTACAAGTGCGCAGATGGGCGCTGCATACAAGCGAAGTTTGGTGATATTTTCAATACTATCCAATTAAAGTCAATGAAATTTTTCAGAAACAGTATAGAAACTAATTTCAATGTTTGTATGAAGTCAGATTTTCGTTAAAATTTACAGTTTTTGTAAGATTTGTATGGAAATCTTTGAGGCACTGTAACTTTAAAACTATACATACATTTTAACGAAAATCTGACTTCATACAAACATAGATTAGTTTCTAGATTTCTTCTGAAAATTTTTATTATCTTTAATTGGTTAGTATTGAAAATATCACCAGAAGTGCGATTTTTGAAAATCATACGAGCGACTTGGCAGTAGAAAGTGTCAAAATTACTATGGAGATTATGCATCTTTCTACTGCCAAGTCGCTCGTATGATTTTCAAAAATCGCACTTCTGACTTCGTTTGTACGGAGCCTCCGAATTATATTCCCTTACCCTTAAGCTTGTCATCAATCATATTCTGTCCGTCCTATTTGCGACGTCTCGTCAGTCTAAGCTATTTACGACCCTGTAACATCTGTTCATAAGAGCAAGCAGATACTAGTTTGCAGGTCTTCATAATGTGACGTGAACTATGGGAAGTCACAAGTCGACACCTACCCGAATGTGTAACGGTGACAAAGTGTCACATGGTTTTCAACAATTTGTTATTTTAAGACCTGGAGTGCGATTATTGAATCACATTCGCTGAGTTCAGCAGTTGAAAATGTTAAAATTACTAATGGAGATACGCATCTTTCTACTGATGATTTGACTTTCAAAAATCGCACTCCTGAAGTATGATTTCGTACCCTATAACAATATAAAAACGGCAATCGGTAATCTTTTATGTAATTAAAAAGTCCCGTGGCTACAGTACTACTATACTTACCTACAGTGGCGTCTGGGCACTTCTGACAATCCACGTAGGAAAGACAGGAGCGGAGGTGTCGCAAGGCAATAAGCGTTTTTCTTTTCTTTTTTAAATTTAGTTCCTAAAAAACTCGACAGATGACATGCTTATCACTCCATAGAGACGTAGGCGAGATCCTGTCAAAATCATGTCAAGACTGTGCCTGACTTTTTTTTAAAGGTAAAGGGATCGAACCACTAACTATGTCAGACGTAAACAGTTTCATATTTTCGATTGAAATGATTCGTAAATAATGAAATATTGAATCAAAAGATGAGTTGGCATCTTTTTGATCATCTTCTCCCTCTTTATTATTTTAAAGAAACACTTTTTGAAATTTTGACCTTTGTTCGCACAGACCGTAACGCCATCTATCGATCCACTAGAAAACTAAAAGAAAAATGCTCATTAGGCCTTTCGCCATGGTCATCAATCATCAAGTCACAGTGGGCGTGGCCTATGAATCCTATGATGCTCGAAGCGGACCGCCATTCTTTTTGCTGAGAGGGATTGTGTCAATAAATAAAACGATGAAGGGCGCTGTTCCTGGATTCAGGGGCGGAACCGTCTTGCATTGTGGCGACACTTACATCGATAGAAATATTGTTTTGCGGCATATCCGCTCCTTTTTGTCCTCCGTGACAATCCAACCTACCAATAGGTACCTACCTAAGAAGGTAGGTAAAGGGATCGAACCACTAACTATGTCAGACGTAAACAGTTTCATATTTTCGATTGAAATGATTCGTAAATAATGAAATATTGAATCAAAAGATGAGTTGGCATCTTTTTGATCATCTTCTCCCTCTTTATTATTTTAAAGAAACACTTTTTGAAATTTTGACCTTTGTTCGCACAGACCGTAACGCCATCTATCGATCCACTAGAAAACTAAAAGAAAAATGCTCATTAGGCCTTTCGCCATGGTCATCAATCATCAAGTCACAGTGGGCGTGGCCTATGAATCCTATGATGCTCGAAGCGGACCGCCATTCTTTTTGCTGAGAGGGATTGTGTCAATAAATAAAACGATGAAGGGCGATGAATGCATTGTGGCGACACTTACATCGATAGAAATATTGTTTTGCGGCATATCCGCTCCTTTTTGTCCTCCGTGACAATCCAACCTACCAATAGGTACCTACCTAAGAAGGTAGGTAAATCGAAATTTTGGTCGGTCTCAAAATAAAGCAAGGAAAGCATGTTCGAATGTAAACATTTTCTTTTTATTGCGAATCTGTGTCAAGAAGACATCCAATTTCACAATGTCGTTTCGCTTTTAATTTGAAAATACGAGCTTTACATTACAAATTAAAAAGCTTTCCATTGGGTTCAATGTTTTCAAACAAAAACAATACCCGAGAGAACAAGTGTTCTTGTTTTTAAAACTCCTACCTACCTATTTCATAGCATAGCATATGCTCACGACTATATTTCCAGGGTAGTCAGTTATATTATTCTGAAACCGATGTCATTGTCTTATGACTGATTATTAATGGTTAATCGATCTGTTGATATTTTTTGAAAAAGTCGTCGGTCAAATTACTATTATAGCAGCCCTAGTAGGTTGGCTTCCATTGGCCCACAGTGGGGAATCCGTGGGAAACCTACTTACGAAGTGCATTGTGGCCCAATCGAATGTTATTATAGGGCTTTAAAAAAGTGCCTACCTATACCTATTTTAACTATCCTCGTAAGTCGTAAGGCCCGAACGAAATTCAAGGCTTTAGTTATTCCTCCATTTAGGTTTATTATTTCTACCTTAGGGTTTTCTTTTTTGGTTAAAAAAAGCATAGTGCTTAGTTTGGATTAACTTTTATATAGGGTCCTTCTTAATCGCGAAAAAAAAATCAGTTGTTTCATTCAAAACTGCAAGCAATCCTACTCGACCCAAATGTATGGGACAGCTGATTATCTATATACATACAGGGTGTAAGTGACAGCCTAGCAAATACTGAAACGATGAACTCAGACCATCAAACTGAACAACTTTCACCATGGAGTTGTGTTCTTTCAAGAAACGCGATAAAAAATCAGCTGTCCCATACAAAAAACTGCTGTACCTATGTAGGTACAGCAGTCTGGTATGTACCCGACTGAAATGTATGGGACAGCATTTTTTTTTTTCGCGTCTCCTGTGGTAGGCTTGATAATAAAAGTTGTTCAGTTTGATGGTCTGAGTTCACCGTTTCAATATTTGCTAGGCTGTCACACCCTGTATATTAAGCTGGACCCTGTAATAGGTTTTATTTCATCGAAATCTATTGATCAAAAGTTATGAGCACTTCAATTCAGTAATCGCGCGTAGGTACGAAGTGGCGGGAGCTGATGCTAGTCGGCAAGTAAGTTTAGATGCAGTTTCAGTTATTAGGTTTTACCTAACTATGCAATACTCACGAGCAAGCGGTACAAACCTACCTAGTAGTTGTGTAGTAGCTAGCTAAAAATTACACTACTGACGTTCCATTACAGCATCGCAAATAGAACGGGTTATCTTTCTCCAGAACTGTACATTACAGACGTACAGAGATGTATTCAGGCGAACGCTGGAGAATTCCAGGAGGGCTCGATTCAATACAAGAGCCGCTCTATAAGCTTTGACACAAGTTTATCGTCGTTGTTAGTTTTCCTAATGGAAGAAGTGACAAATGTATTTAATATTGTGTAATTTGTTTGTGGAAAAAATCTAAAACGGCTCACTAATTGTCTGGTATGTTTATTAGATCGAAACCTGACTGACGTGCCAAGCCCACAATATTGTCTCAATGGGCGGGTATAATTTCTAAAAAAAACTTGTAAACAAGACAAAATATAAGCTCTTGATCTCTGTCACACGGATTCCGACGCGCCCAATTACTTGCGTCGCGTCACACAAACAAAAAATAGAATTTCTTAAAAACAATAAATACGAACATTCCCTCCTTTAGCTCATCAGTTGCTTGTGGATCTCTGTGGCGACAACTTCTAAATATAAAACTTCAACATGAATTCTGAGGGCGTCAACTTGGTTGCTACTTACTGCATCCTACTGCTTTTGCTGATTGCCTTGTGGCTGCTCTACTCTGCATTCTAAGTTATAAGTAAGTACCGATTCTTATTCTTAACAGATCCTTTAGCAGGACTTTCAGTCTCGTCAAAGCTAACTTAGCGTTCTTTAAAGTAAGTACAATAACAGCACAACCAAAATAGTGTTTTTGTATCCTTTGACGAAAACTATATAGTTCTTAATATTCCCCCAATTTTCTCCACGAATGAGTCCCTGTGCAATGACGTATGAATTGCCGAAACGGTTCCGAGGATCTTGAAACAACCAGTGCTTGTTACGCTCCGATTCCACCATGCCGATCAACGCGGAGACTGTGAACCTGGCCGCCACCTACATGATCCTTGTGGTCCTACTCTTCTTCCTTTGGCTCTTCTACTCTGCGTTCTTCTAGTGTAAGTGTAGTCAACAAGTTATTATTGGAGGTGTGTATTTGTGGAGATATTTTGCGGGGGCGTGGTGTGGGAGTCGATGTCGCATGTCGCAGCGATTTCTCCAGTTCAGGTGGAATTGTCCAGGAGTTAAGACGGCAGGATGCCAGCTCACGAGGCTACTAGTTTGATCGCTACGTATCTGATCTTGGTGCTACTGTTGGTCAGCCTTTGGGTGCTCTACGAGGGATTCTTTTGAGGTGCCCAGGTTTGTTAAGTGTTTTAAGTTCGTAATTATTCGTCTGAACAGTGGCTATAATGTTTCAGTTTGACTTTGATATTAGATACCTATTTCAATAAGATAGTTATATTAATATTCAACCAACGTTCGTGTCCATAAAAATTTAGTTTTATATTTTTTTTTTTAATTTATTCTAAAATTTGCTTGTGCCGTGTTAAATCTACACTAATGTTATAAAATCGGAATGTGTGGCTATTTGCACCTATTCAATTATACTTGACAGTGAGAAAGAACAAAGGCTTCTTTAAATTTAGCAACGAATTTTAAGCTAAGTAAAAACTAAGTACCTAATCAATAATTTTACTAGCTTTTGCCCGCGACTTTGTTCGTGTATCAAAAGAAAATGTAGCCGGTGCTATTAAGGATCATAGTGTGCAATCGGTTAAGTAGTTTGAGAGATTACTCCTTACTCCCTACATACATACAAACAAACAAATACTTCATAGTAGTTCTCTGTGATATTAGTACCTGTAGATAATACTTACAAACAAAACATTACGGCGATCGCCATACATTTTTGTAAAGCGTTTATTAATTTCATTCAGTGTTTAATTCGATACTAAAATATACCCATCTTCCATCGAATCGAGATGCGGACATTAGGTAATAGACGTACCTACCTACTAACTTATTATTAATCATAGGCCATTAGATTTGACGAAAAGCGAATTTGATGAAACAAGGACTTGACGAATGTAGTATTTGACGAAATAAGAATTTGACGAAAGAAGAATTTGACGAATGTCGTGGCTACCTGCTTGGAGTCCTACTCATGTCATCCTCTCACTATTCATTCACATGATTCATATCTTCAGTTGCTTCTTCTTCTTTCTCGTGTGAAGGTGATCACACTTTGTCCTTCCAATACTTGGCCACCTCTATTCTTCGAGGGGAAGCCTCTATTAGGTCCTGGAGGGAGCAAGACACAGAGCTGCGTTCAGAACCTACACTCTATGTGCACCCAGAGTGCACCCCGAGCGCAACTTTTCGCACTTAACGCCGTTCAGAGCCTCTCGGTGAAAGACGTTTTACTATAGAGCGAGTTGAAAAAACAACCGCACAAAAAGGTTCAGAACGCAGCTCTGGGCTCAGGCTACACTGCGATAGATGTCGAGTGGTTTACATCTGACCACACACACACTCCACAGACGCATCGGCCGGCAATATGTCCTATTCTTCAGTTGCTATAAATCTTTGACAAGATAAGTAGATATACGATTATGTAGGTATACTTAATTCAATATTCTTGCAAGCTGGGTAGAGACTTCTTTCAGTTTTTAATTGCATGTGTAAGTCATAAACATGAATAAACATCCATTAAAAATTGACTTATGCACAATAGTGATCAAATCTTCGCATTAAGATAAGGAAAACAATGGCAGGCATCTAATTTAATTACTTTTTAAATTAACGTTCTAAAAGACTGAAGCGAAATTATAAGTTCTTATTAGATTATCTATTTCGTCGGCAGTTGAAATCACAGTAGGTATCATTGACCGTGACTCACTCATGTCTATGGAATAGAAATTAATTGAATTAAATACCTAATATCCTACTAATACTTATTATAAACGAGAAAGTTTGTATGGATGGATGGATGTTTGTTACTCTTTCACACTAAAACGGCTGGACCGATTTCGATGAAACTTGGCATATAGATAGTTCATAGCCCAGAATAACACATAGGGCTACATATTATTATATGTCCACGCAGACGGAGTCGCGGGCAAAAGCTAGTATGATGATAATGAAGACGACAATAATCCTGCAATCATCTCGACAGCATTCTTATGTTTTTACAATGTCTCCTTTCGTAACAAACATCTTTTAGGGCAATCGAAATGCTTGGGTCTGAGTGACACTAACTTATAGTACTGTATAGTATCAATTATTTTATTAAATAGACTATGTATTATTGTATACATAACATTAGCATAAAAATTTATATTGTTTAGTTATTAAGTCGTGTTATGTTGTAGAGTTTCTGGCCGCATCTTCTCTACAGCGACAACACGTTCCGACGCGGTGGTAGCTTCAAAAAAAGATTTGACGTTTAATAAGTGTGCTTCAAGTTCCTATATTGAATAAATTATTTTTGACTTTGACTTAGGCTGGCTATTCGTTTGCTAGGTATATGTATATTTTTCAGTCAATCTATTTTATTGTTCCTAACATCTTAAACGTGAGATGCCTGTCTATCGAAACAAATAAAATTCCTTATATACCTACCTTTGCCTACCGTTTAATATTATTATAGTATGTGTGGTCTGTCGCCGAAAATAATATTCTCAGCCTGACTGTACTTAAAATATGATGTCTTGCGTTTATCGTGTTTTGCGAATATCATTATTTGCGAATATCTGTTAGATAGTTATTTTGCGAATGTTTTGAGAATATCTGCGACAGAGCGGTTGAACCTACCAGCAGCGTGTATTCGGTAGTAGTAGCACAAACCTATAAGACAGTTAACAAGACACTGACTAAGCTAAAAAACTAATCGGTTGATCAAATAGGTACCTACACGAATTTAAATACGACAATCCAACAAATAGATTAATGGATCAATTAATGTTGCATACGCCGCTGGAAAAAGCTGAGCTGCCAAAATTCATATCATCGCATCGTCAGATATTAAAAATAATTATGACGTTTTCGCTCCAGAGTGTCCAGATGTAGGCGAATATCTCGGTCAGGGCTGCAATCGCGGTAAACATTCTGTGATGGAACCCAAAGAGTACTTATGGAACCGTTATTGGACTAACGTTAATCATAACTTGTGAAACATTTGGTATTGCGCTAGTCGCGGTACAGCTCATGACAGCCGTTAGAGCCGTTTTGACAGATCGCTCACACGTTAAGGGCTGTCAGTTACATAGAGTTTAGCGCGATGCGGAATTCAGTACAGTTGAATATAAATTGTATTGCAATGTACAATAATTAGAACTGTAATTGGATAAGAATAGAACTTCGATATTTTAACTTAGCGCAATCGGGCTCCTGGACACTCCCTGAGCAACTAAATTGAACGCCTGTGAGTCCGGAAGTCATAACATATCTCGTCTAAAATTACTTTCAATGATTTACGAGTAATCTAACAAAAACGTTAAAGATAAATATTGTTTTTTGTGATAAAAAAATTGTAAGTCTGCCAAACAGATTTTTGTTTGAGACCGCGGATCAAAACTGGTCAGTAAACAGTAAACATGTCACAAATGACAGAACAGGGCGAGCTGTGGAGAAGAACAAAGAAATTTACCAGTTGGACACACATAGTAAACAGAATTAGAATGTTAGAAACTTTGCCAACGAAAACATTAGCGATAACCGAAATATGCTTGATCTAAGATAGGTACGAGAGCGTAACGTTTAGCCATGAATCCAATCACAAGAACCGCAGCGTTATTTAAAGCGCCTATAAAAGTCGGATAATAGAGAAACAAACAGTGAACAAAACTTAAAAATCCACCAAGTTAAATACTATAAAGCCCATTAGGGACGGTTCACATTTAAAAAATCTACTAATAATCTAATCTACCCATTAAACTGAACTTTTACTATAGGAGCAAACCGATCGGAGCAACTAAAAAATCAGCAGTTGCATACATTTGAGTCGAGGAGGCACTGCAGTTTAGTAATTAGTATGGAACAGCTGATTTTTTTGTTGCTCCGATCGGTTTGCTCCCTAGGTTTGCTCCCATAGTAAAAGTTATTCAGTTTGATGGGCAGACTCTTAGTTTAAAAGGATGCCAATGATATCAATTTCACCCTGTATGTATACAGGGTCCTTCTTAATATGCTGACACTTTTTTAAGGGGATGATCAGACCATCAAACTGAACAACTTTCTCTATGGCACCAACATAGAAATCGTGAAAAAAAAATGTGCTCGTTCATACAAAACTGCAATACTCGAGCCAAATGTATGGGACAGCTGATTTTTATTTCGCGATTTTGATGTAGGTCCTGATCCTCAATCAGACGGTAATGGACCATGCTGGTTATTAGATTGAAGCAGGGTGAAGGGTAGAAGCAGGGACGTAATGATAGCATAGACGTGGCGATGCTTCAAATCAAACTATTTCTATTGATTGTACAAATTTAAGATTTTATACAAATCAATAAATTGTACGAATTTGATAGATAAAGCAACTCGCCTCCTTTTTGTACGAATTAAAAATATGTACAAAATATTGTACATACTGCTAATAAATTAGAAATTGTACAAATCGCGAAACTGTACCGAAGGCGATGCTTTGGCTGTCAGATTTTTGAATTTCAAGTTTGCGATGTGAGAGAATCGGCCAGGGAAGTGCCTATACCTACTGGCTGCAGTTTGTTTAGTCTTCTCGTCTCGATTGTACCTATCTCCTGGACGCTTCTCCACCTAACCAGCAATGTTTAATGGGTCCAGGCTCAGAGCTGAACCGTAAAATCCATTCATATCTTAAATAAACAATTAAATCATGTCATGGACGACCACAATATATTTCGCGTGGTAAAATTTTTCTTAGCAACAGTTTTATTTACAATGTTGTTTACATTTCGTTTCTTGCTTCTAGCATCTTGGAATAAACGTAATATTTCTGAGATAGTACAGTTATCTAGTAATAGATACTCTTTTTTATACTGTGGTACAGTTATAACAGTTTTCTGACTAGATTAGTCTAGATAGAGAGGTTAATTCCCAGAAGTACCTTTTGACAGTTCCTCTGAAGGGATTGGGACATTTTCTTCCCATTAATCATTTTGAAGGAACTACTGGGACTTAATTTTAGATAGTATACAGTTGACATTCCTAACTGCATCTCGTAAATTTAACACATTTGTCGACGACGCTGTCACCGTGCGGAAAGCTTGCAATGCGAAATGCGACCCTCGACTATAAGTACCTACATACATTCTAGCCATGCTTTTTGTATCACGGGGTAGCAAAAACCCACCACATATTGAAACAACAAACAACTGTGGTCAACTGCAAGCAAAAGCAACATCCAATGCCTGCAAAGGGTTCAGAACAACATACTCAGGACCATTGCCAATGCTCCCTGGTTCTCTCGCAACTCCGAAATTCACGAATACCTGGAGATACCTACTGTTCTCCAAGAAATAGAGCGGCACAAACTAAAATACAAAGAGCGGCTAAGAAGTCACCCAAACAAGCTCGCCAACTCGCTGCTGACAGCCAGCAACACTAAAAGGCTGAAGCGGAGTCATGTGCTCCCGAACTAGAAGAGGGTAGGGCGCTGGCCCTGTCACTCTTAAAAGCCAGTAAATCTTTTAACACATCTGATTATAGTCTTTCGACTGATGGCAGATAAAAATTCAACAAAAAAAAAATATATATATATATATATATTGAAACAACACTTTCGATAATCCTATTAAAATTTGTGACCCCTCCAAAATATTCTAATTTAATGCAGTTTTTCTTTGTTTTTAAAAACAACGTGAACAGACGACTCGGGCCGCGTAAACTGTTCTGAGGTTATACTTAAACCAAGTGCTTTTTATTGATCCGCGTGGACGAAGCCAAGGGAAATAGAAAATCATTGTAAAAGTGGTGGGCCAGTTAGGATAGGACATATCAAGTAGGTAAGTAGGTGATCAAAGCACGTCATAGCCCGTGACAAAGCGAGATAAATTCGGATAGGTAGGCACCTATGCCGAAGTCTTTGTAACTGAGTAAGCCGAAGCATTACCTAAGTATCTGTATACTTATCTCAATTTTTCGTAGTGCACAAAGTCTTCGAATGAAAACATGATATTAAATCTGTTACGAATAAAGTTAAGTAAATCCAGTCAAAAAAAACATAAAAACAATAAAATTTCGAGACAGATAAAAAAACGCGAAACATATGAAAAACAACGTTGTTTTTTTAAATATTTACGATAACAACTGAAACGAAGTGAACAATTGAAAAATATCACAAACACCACAAACAACTTGCCAAAGATCTGTTCTAATTTTGAGTTATAAATTTTAAAAAAAAGCAGAGAAAGAAAAATATAAATATGAACAATAATAAATCATGTGGTTTGTCTCGGTCTGTCAGTTTAGACTCGACATCGACGGATTGAGATTTGTGTTGGGAACTATTATAGTAGAAGGAAATAAGTGACCATAGAGTTAAGAAACGTGAGAGTTAAAATTTGTAATTAGTAGTAGTATTTTGTTGATTTCGACTACGGCGACTGTGTATAGTGTGTATATACAGGGTATTGTAGCAAAACACCCTTTTAATACTTAAGGCTGCTTCAGACCATCAAACTGAACAACTTTCACCATGGAGCCAACATCGAGAAAAAATAAAAGTTTGATGGTCCGAAGCACCCACTTAAGTACCTAGTACTAGGGTGTTTTGTTATACCCTTTAGAATATCATTGACAGCGAAACATGCTTACACAAAAGACGTTACCTATAGGGGGAAATATATTCGGGTACATGAAAGGGTCTGTTCACCACTTGCCGTTTCTGGTTTTGTCTCAAAATCAATGAAAATTATCGTAGATTGTTGCCCCCTTTTCGGAATCCTATACTTTTCATTAGTTTTTCGCCCACTTTTTGCTAAAGATCGATAAACATCTGATCGATCGATGATCATCATCTCATTCTGTGTTCGATAAACACGAAACACATGTAACGTCCTTGTCCTCCTGAATCTGTTGGAACGGGAAAACGCTACGATCCGAAAGGTCGGATGCAGTTACTCTAAATATGTCTGAAAGGGATTAGAGACACGCATCTTCAGATGATATTCATTGGGATCGCGCTTCGGATCGCAACGCGATGCTGTTCCAATTCCAAGTCAGGTAAACACTGGATAAATTCGATTTGTATTGATTGAATTCTTGTTAACCTACAGCCATGTTATTGAGTTTGATTGATTTTTATTTTGATAAATGATAAAAAAATATTGTTATCGGGTTTAGGCAAGATTTAGAAACCACAAAAAGATGTATAGAGGCCCTACGAATAAGAATGTATAGAAATGTAAATCAAGCTCAAAAAGTGGCACCAAAAAAAGTACACCGTGTTCGAAATTTGTTCCTTAAGAGCCTATGTCGAAAAATAATTTTAGCGAAACGGACGTGTGATAGCTTATATTACTGCCAGATGCGAGAGAAAGAGATGGGGCGGCGCGCGCGCCTGGAACGAATCAAGCGAAAAAACAAACTTTATTTAATTGTGATTGTACTATTTATGTTAGTTCAATTCTGCTCTAATCAAAACTTAGATAATAGCAATCTCTTTTTTTTAAATCAAGTCTGATGTTTCTATTATTCACCGTTTAGTAGTTACAAGCGTTTATAGACAAAAACGGAGGCTACTTTGGCTTGTTTTTCTATCGAGAAAATTTGTCTTAATCGTGTTTTGGCTCTAATCAAAACTTCAATTATATGTTCAATTTACACATATCCGCAAATCATACTCCTACTGTTAGTACTTCATGATATATGGAGCTTTGAAGAATCCTATTTTTTTACATAGCCCCTTAAAAACTACACCATGCCGCCAAAACTCATACAAAAAGTCATTTTTCATTAGGTGCCAAAAATTATGTTGCTTTTGTTTAGAGTTCGTAGATAGAGGCCTTAGTATTATCGACCCTTTACTTAAAGTTGTATGATGTTATTATCGTAAAAATTTTACACCACCACCATTTTTAATCCACTGTAAGTTATAGTGTATCCTAAATAACGCCAAATTGATTTAGTGGGACTAAATCAATTTGGCAAGAGATGATTTCGTAAATATTATCTACCCAATATCAAATACCTAATCCAGATCTATGTAGGTACCTAGGCTACGAGTACATCTATCTATATCTTCTATAATTAATAATTATCATTCTATACATTATAATAAAACTGATTTGAATAGGGTTTTCACAAAATCATAGGGCTTAGATTGGATTAACATTTACGCTTTATTTTATCGCAATCGGTTTATTCAATCAAAATTTGCGAGTATTTGAAGTCAGTAGTACGCGCTTACGATAATCGCGGGCGCTGCTAGTTGGTACATAAATATCAGATTAAATCGTGACATTAAATGAAACCATAAAGCTATTTCGCTAGAATTTAACTGTTTTATTTCATTTTGTTGACGTCAATTACAAACATGAGGTTTTTTCTAGATTTTATTTGAAACGCTGTTTCCTCTGGTATTATTTATTGCTAGCATTTTCTTAGAACAGCTTTTGCTGGAAGTTGGCACTTGGCAAGAGATAGCGGTCCTCTTTCCACCTTTTCTATCATCATCTCAGAGTTGAGCTTTTTCTAAATGTAACTTCATTCTGTCACGTTGTACCTATTTATTGCACTTTTATATGTTGCTATCTGTATTTCAGCAGGTTTAACAAAAAGTCGCATAAAAATACGATTTTGGCACAAGTCATCTCGGATATGAAAACCCTGAGTGGCCAACCTACTATTTCGTATTTTTTTATTTATTTTGTATTTCAGCTGTGTTTATGTTTCCATGCTTTTGAAAAAAGTCAGGATCCTTTGCTATTAAACATTCTTACGGTGTTTTTTGGGTCAAGAAATCTGGAATGAGCTAGGTCTCATCAACGGGAAAAAATGATTTTTATAAAGAGAAGCGGCGTAAAGGGAAAGTGGTGTATCGGGAAGCGGCGTAACGGGAAAGCGGTGTGCCGGGAATAATTAGATTTTTTCATGTAATAGATGGCCCTGAACATAAAGGTATCATATAGAGAATCTGACAACTCAGAGAGCGAGATGTACCTAGCGGCGCCACTGTATAATAAAAAGAGATACGTGACGCGAGGCAATAGAACCGTTTTTGGGAACTTGTCAGCACAATCGACTGGGTAAATATTCGTGCTCTGTGAATAATTAGTGAATCTAAAGTGAAGTTGTAGATTATTTTGTGAAATATACTAACACTATTTCATTAAATTACCTACGATTTCACGTTAGATTCTCAATTATACACAGAACTCGAAGTTTTAGGGTGCCGATAAGTGCCGACAAATGCACAAAAAACGGTTTCATTTGACAACTCATGTCAGTTACTCTATTCCGACAGGTATAATAACTTTATGGCCCTGAATGAGCGTACTTGTCACCTAGAAGTGCTGTTTTCGAATCACTCTTTCAAAATCATAATTGAATGATGTAGCTAAACATCCATGTAAAATATTGACATTTTCTACTGCTGATTTGAACGTGAATTTCAAAAATAGCATTAATCCAGATAGTATGATTTCTTTTTTGACTTTAATGATATACACGAAAATTCAGTTTGGATGGATTGTTTGAAATGAAATGACATAAGTATGTAGGTAAGAAAGGTGTGTGCTCGAAAGCTAAAACCTCGTGGAGACTACGGCCTTGATAGATGTAGTCTGCGGATAAAAATTAGGTATATATCGCCTCGACCCCAAATAATGAGACGCAGGCGATTCAGGTTGACCTCATATATGTAGATTTAGAGGTACCCTACCCAGTTGATTAACAAAAATCTCATATTAGAATTTAATTGTTTCAGATAATGGTCAAGATATACCAACACAAAATGTGAGACCAAACGAGGAAGGATAGCCAGGAGCTATGAAGCCGTTTAATTTAGGAAACCGTAATTTTACTAAGTTAAGTTAAAAATATGTTTAAGAATTATTTACCCAAGCATTTATTATTAAGAACAACGGAACGCTAAAAGAAGAAGCAGGATGAGACAATGTTGATAATAAAGAAGAATTTTTGTAACTCTGTGCTGGGCATTCCAATTTTAAGGAGTTTGTAGTAAAATTGTTTATAGATGAAAGACAGCTAAGTTGAACGACGGAAAATGTTGTTTTAGTTATACTGTTGCTGTTTGCTAAACATCTATTTTTGTTTAAGAGTTTTTATAAATAAAGTTTTATAAAGAATTGGTGGGATTTCTTTTAGATTAATCGTTGATCACTAAAGCAATTGAATTGTACAATATACAAGGTACAGTACAAAATACATACAATACATAATGTACAATACACAAAGGTGCAGAGTATCAATTCAGATTTAATAAGCTATAATTTTTTGTAAACGTTTAGGTGTGGCAACTATACACGGTGTAAAAAAAACACCCTAGTAATATTTAAAAGGGTGGTTTACACTCAGTTGCAGAAATGCTCATTAAAGTTAATCCTCCATTAAATCTCTTGCTGACATTTTTTGTCTTGTTGACGTAGTAAAAGCTAGCAATAGATTTATTGGAGGATTTAACTCTAATGAGCTTTTCTGCAACTGAGTGTTTGACCATCAAACTGGACAACTTTCACTATGTAGACAAAGACGAAAAAAAATGCTGTCCTATACATTTGTCTGTATAGTCGAGACTAGGTACTGCAGTTGAGTATGAAACAACAGATTTTTTTATTTCCTCCACGTTGTTGGCTCCATAGTGAAAGTTGTTCGGTGTATGATGGTCTAAACCACCTCTTTAAATATAACTAGGGTGTTTTGTTACACCCTGTATCAAAACTATTATAAAACTGTAACAGAAGTGTGTCTGTACAATGTACAATGAAGATATTTAGGTAGGTACCTACAAGAAAAAGATTACGATATGGTTTTTAGGTGTCTCTGACTCCAAATCAACTTGTTTTAGAATCTTTGTGTGTCTGTTTGTTTGTTTGCCGCACAAAATTTATATGTAGTAAAATTATAATTTGACTTAAAATCTGGTATATAATTTGTGCGGATGAAATCTCGGGTAAAAGTTCGTACTATTATAAAGCTGTGGTGGTCTAGTGGGGAGTAACCATTGACTGCCGTGTAGGAGGCGATGGTTCGACTCTTCGAAGCTTTCCAGTATGTTTTTTTATTTTATTATTTATTTTTTTTAATTAAATGTAAATTAATCATAGGCACTGAATGAATCAGTCCGCATGCGATGTCCAGTTAGTATAATCCTAGAAAACAGCTGACTTTGGAGGGCCGTGTGAAGTAATGTAGTTTGAAAGCTCTACAATTGGAGAGCTGGCTTGAGGCCAAAACTAAATGTGTTGCAATACGATTGATAAATAAACCAGCAGTAACTGTGAATGAATATATTTTTGCTGATGACCTAGTGGAAGTAGCGAAATGTGGCGTTACGCGTATACTAATGTATTTATATTAGTGTACGTTGCACGAACTTTTCTGACCCGGTGACTGCGAATAGTTAGGGTTGACAGTTGCATTTCTTCAATGGATGCTGATTGTATTCATGATACTGAACAACCTTCCCGAAGGACAGGGAAATAAGGGAAATTCACAAAAAAATATCGACTGTTCAAACACACGTTCAATCGGCTGATCGCAATTAACCGAAAACCGTTTCTTTTTTGCTATAGCTTTCTTGTGGAAAGTTGTACGGTATTTTGGGTACAATCACCCCTTAAAGCAATGCAAGGAACTGTTTACCCTAACACCCCGTATAATGTTACAAAGTAGTCGTTGTTGTTGGTGTAATGGTTACAGTTGCTAGCCTGCCAAACCAGAGGTTCTGGGTTCGAACCCTGCTTGGTCATGGATGTTTTGTGTATGTGTAGTCGTTGTATGGTTTCCGTAACAAAAAGCCTATACGTTTGGGATTATAATAATGTATGTGCCTGTGAGCGTTACTTATTTTATTTAGTACAAGCCCGGGTCAGACATACTTGTCGTATTTATTAAAATTAAATACGTATAGGTATAGCTAATTTGAAACTGCAATTTTAATACTCCAAAACAAAACAAAAAGCGTTAGCATAAAAAAATATAACAACCAAAATGTTTTGCTACTCTCATCAAAAAGCTACTTCTTGGGTGAACGCGACTTTGACGTTCCTTGGGTTGCTTCGCCGCCTTCCAGGTCGCTGTCCATCATATTCAGGTTCCTTTCCTCTGCCGTCAGCTCTTCGGCTGGTGTGCTGTCGCTAAGCTTACGCGGCTGCAGTAACGGCAACCGGTGAGACGCAAGAAACTGGGGAGATGAGGCCGCGGGCGTGGGCCGTTGCTCATCCTGATACCTCACCCGAACGGATCGCTTCGACCGACTGGACATCTGACTCGCGTCAGAATAACGTATACTCCTTACCTCTGGCATCTCTTCCATTTCTACATGTTTTTCTTTATCTTTATTATACTGCATTAGCATAAACCCTTCGACGCTACCCGCTGAATCGGCATGATGTATTTCTATTGATCCTATACTCTCGTTTATAACGTCCAATGATGACGTTTTGTGTTTTTTAATAGGGTCGTAATCGTAATCATCAAAATTGCTATTTATACTCTGCGTAGATTGGATGGAACGTCTGAGCTCTTCTTCCTCGTATTTTTCAATGAGCTCTTTTGTAGTTTGTTCATCCTCTTCTCTTAGCAAAGTGTCTCTCTTATTTTTTTTATCTTTACTGCTTGATGGAGTACCTCCTCTCGTGATTAGACTCTTAGCGGCAAGTGACATTTTTCGAATGAATTTAGCTCCTTTTATCAAAGCCGCTTCAGTATCAGTGACTGACGTAGTGGTGCCTCTCTTTTGACTTGAAAAACTATGAAGCGATTCTTCGTCTGGTGCCTTAATCGACTCATCAAACTTAATTTCTTCATCTTCTAATGAGTCATCTCTCATCTTAATTAAATCTATACCAGATTTCAGTGACTCTAATTCTCTTGCCACTGACTGTCTATCTACATTGTGCATCGTAGATCTGCGTTTCAAATCTGTAGGGGGTGGTTCGTAATCTTCATCGTCACTTTTGACTGACAAAATACGCTCGTGCCTTATGTCTTCAATATTCATGGCTGGTTCATCCTGATCCATAGGAGTGATATGCTCGTGCTTTATGTCCTCTGACTTCATAGCGGCTTTATCTTCATCCATAGGAGCGATACGCTCGTGCTTTGTGTCTTCTGACTTCATAGCGGATTTATCCTCATCCGTAGGAGTGATACGGTCGCGCTGTATGTCTTTTGGCATCATAGCGGCTGCATCCTGATCTATATGAGTAGAAGATCTCAAATTTTCTAGTTCCTTTGCCACTGATTTTATATCACTATAATGTATTGTAGATTTGCGACTTGTATTTAAATTAACTATTTCCTCGTCACTTTTAATCGATAATATAGACAATTTCCGCTCTGATTTCTTTTCTGTTATTATCGTAGGTAGATCTGTACTAGGCAATTCCATCGTAGACTCTAAATCATCCAACTCTGATGCTACTGCCTGTCTATTTACGTTTTCCATTGTTGATCTACGCCTGCTATGCATCGGCCAGAGATCAGTATCTACAACAATAGGTGCTCCCATGTCCTGGAGAGACGGACCAGTAGGTGGCGTAAATTTAGGTTTTCCTTTCTTCTTATCTTTAAGGGAAGTTTCGCCGTGTCCTTTGGTGTCTTCCTTTATCTCAACCGTTTTTCTACGTTCCTTTGCTGGTATCATTTCTTGGGCTTCCGCTGGTTCTTTTGATTTATTTGCTTCCACCATTTCTTCGACCTCAACAGCTGGTGCGTCTTTCTTGGCTTCCGTTATTTCTTTGGTTTCTTTACCTTCCCCTGTTTTTTTGGTATCTCTAACTTCAGCGGGTATTTTATCTTCCTTGGTTTCCATCGTTTCTTTGGTTTCTATTATTGGTTCGACTTCCTTGGGTTCCTTTGCTTCCACTATTTCTGTATTTTCCTTGGCTTTCATAATTTCTTTAGTTTCCTTAGCTACCGATATTTCCTTGGCTTCCGCGCGTTCTTTTGTGCTTTGTATTAATGCTTCGTTTTCCTTAGCTTTCAACGTTTCTCTAGCTATCATATCTTTGCCTGTCATCGGTATAAGTGTTTCTTTGGTTTCCTTAGTTTTAATTATCTCTTTTGGTTCCGCTGTTTCTTTGTCTTCCTGAGTCACTAATGTTTCTTTACCGTCCACTATCTTTTTGTCTTTCTCATCTTCGTTAATTTCAATTTTAGCCATCTGTTTACCCGGTTTTGTTATCTCTGTTAGCTCTAAATCTTTCGATTCATCTGTAAGATCGTCAGATAAAGGAGATGTATCTTGTAAATATGAATCATGCTCCCATATTTGTGGGCCAGCTATATCTATAGCACTTTTAATCTGCACACGCTTCTTATCACTTTTGTCTTGTTCTTGAAAGAGTGTTCGTGACGGTTTTTCTTCTGCCATGGATGGTTTTCTATCATCCGGTGGACCTCGATATTCGGATTGGGCGATGACTTTGTTGCTTTCCGGAAAGTGTTTGAGGAGATACTCCCAGTCATTGAGACGTAAAGTGAGGACTTGTGATTTGGTCGTCGTGCGATAGGAGTATGGGTATGCTGAGTCGCGTAGCAGTCCTTGTGCCTATAATGATAGAATTCAATTAGAAGGAAACGGAACTGGCTTGCTTGTCGTGTCATCCCTTACGTTGAGACGCGAGACACCTCAGTATGGTTGGATTCTATAATGCATAATTCATTCATTCATATTTTATTCATGCGGATAATATGGTACATAAACAGTGTTACAAAACAGAGTAGATCAACATATGATACCCATTGTGGGCACAGTATGCTGTGGAACACAGAACAAAATGTATTACATTTAAAGCGAATACAAATTGAATTGAATAACATTATTAGATTAAAATTTTAACATTCATTCAATTAAATAATAGTGACAAAATTCAATAACTCCAAACAACGACATTCATAATTAGGCACATAAAAAAATCATTATAGAATAGAATTCTTTGTAAGCTAAGGATAAATTGTGGAATAATCAGTATAAAGTTTTTGAGATGGGTATAGGATTTTTGTACCTTATCCTTAGAAACTTTTAGTCAGGACTCAGAATCCGTAATCCACCTTTGTGTCAGCTTTCGTACCTAAAGGCTCAGATTTTCATAAACTAACTACATTGCTGAATTTACAACCGAAACCGAAACGATACAAGGCAACACCTAGCTCGTGGCACGCGTGTTGACCAAACGTCAGCGTGACTCTGACACCAGTCTTCTAAGTACCCACTGGTGTGGTGGCTTAGGTGTATGTCCACAACGCGTGACCAACGCAGCAGGGAGCCAATTAAGAAGGTATGCCACCCCGAAAAAAAAGACAAAAACCAACATAATGTAGGTACCCCTCTTTGTTTCTTCGAAAACGAGCAAGCACATTTCTCGTTTTTTCGCTTTATGGTGCGTTGCATACTAGCCCTGCAGATTGGCATGTTTATTTAATTGAATCGTAAAATTGTCGTGTGGTTCTGGCTTAGAATGGACCAACCTAATTCTTCCCGTGGGTATCGTACGAGGCGACTAAGGAATTAAAGGCTATGCAGTGGGCGAAAAGCCACGTCTCACTATTTGACACGTCATTCCATCCTGAAACTTTGAAGCTAAATGTGTGCTTTGTACACACGGCGACAGATCAACCTACCCATAGTTCGACCTTATGTCCATGAACATAGAGTTCAACTATGGGTAGGTTGATCTGTCGCCGTGTGTACATTCTTAAACAGAAAGTGTGGTAGTTGTAGCAATGTTTCCGACCACCCCGAATGGGATTACGTTCATATCGTCGCTTTTCTTACGAAGTGACCTAACTGACATTTTTGACGTAACTGCACTAAATATACTATGATGTAATTTTGAAGCTCTATCGATCTATCTAATCGACGTTTGGATATCTTCTACCATTTAGGTACTATTTATTTCAGAAATATAATTATTCTAGAAGTGTCGTATCTGTTTTACCTATTTTTAATTCAATAAATACAAACTTTTAATAATACAATCTACATTTGCAAAACGGTCTTGAATCACAGATTATAAAAGTATTTATTTTATTTTCATAATACTTTATTTGAGCAAGCTGCAGAGCTTTGTTTGCTTAATACGTTGAACGCCGTGCCGTCGGGTCACAATAACAATAGATTTTCCATTGTTTGTCGGTCATTTGGCAGTCCAAAGCATTAAAATAGTGTAGAGCGCGCAATCGAAAAAAGCTTGTCCTGAACAATATACTCGATGCCAGTTAGGGCACTTCGTAAGAAAAGCGACGATATGTAGGTATGTAAAATGTTCTCACAATGCCGAAGCACTCGCCCGCCTTGTAGGCTCCCACCGCCTGCTCCATGTCCTCATCCAGCTCCTGGACATGTCCCTTGTGGATCAGATACATGGCGTCGGTGATCTCGCACTCCTTCACAACGTACATATCTAGTAATGAGACAACCGGTGGAACGGAAGGTTACTTAATTTTATGTGAAGAAGTAGAAATATTTATTAACAGACTTCAAAAAAGGAGGTTCGACATTCGTCTTTTATGTTTTTTTGTATGTTTGCAATGCCATAACTTCGTAATTACTTGACAGATTTAGATGATGCTTTTATTCATAGTGAAGAACCCCCGAGTTGGTCCCATTTTAATTTTGGTGAAGATCCGCCTTACTTGTACTAAGTACTTGTAATTCTTTATCGTTATTCAAATTATATTCTGTTTTGGTGTGCAATATAATTGAATTGAATTGCATTGAAGATCTGATGACGCGTTTTGGAGCTACACAACAGAACTCCTCAAATATTGGCAGCAAATCATCACCGATTGAAGCATTTGCTTGGTATCGATGTAACCCTTGTTTAAACCGACTCCAAAACTTAAAAAAGGAAAAAATAATATAACAGCCAGTGTATCTTACTTTCGCATCTATCAGAACATTACTTTGTCTTATTGGAGTCGGTGTCAAGTCAAGCCCAAAATCTTACTCCAAGCCCAGTTGCAAATCGTACCGGTTTGACACATGACTCCCATAAAATAAAGTAACATGTTATGAATGTTACGATTATGACAGATACGAAAGTAAGAGACATTGGTTGCCATATAATTGATTTCGTAGGCGGTTTTAATTTTTTAATAATTTTTTTTATCAAATTAAGTAAGCACCGTAAAACCATCATGCCCTGGATCCCTGAAAACGGTCGTCGGCATCCAGGTCGACCCAGGAATCGGTCGGTCGGTCGGAGGCGGGATGACCAGGATAAATTTGATGACCAGAGGCCAGAGGTTGCCCAAAACAGGAACGAGTGGAAGAGCAAGGGAGAGGCCTTAGCCCAGCAGTGGGATGAAGTAGGCTAATAAAAATAAAACTGGTCAAGTGCGAGTCGGGCTACTCGCGCACTGAGGGTTCCGTACCACACCACCACAGAACACAACATTATTAACTTAGAAAAAAAACTTTTTTTGTCCGGGACCTTTAGCGTGAGACCGACTCACATTTGGCCGGTTTTTAGTATTTGTTGTTATTCTGTAGAGTTTGCTCTATAATCACACTAAGTTTGACGCTTTTATGTATTACCGTTTTTACTATAGAGCGTGAAGAAAAAACGTTGATAAAAACTAGTTTCTTGTTGAAAACCTCCCTTAAATTTTAACTTTCTGCCATTTTTATTATTTGTTAACAAATCCACCGCAATAACGTATAATCTGAGAAACAACAATCAACTATCTAGCTATTACGGTTCAAAAGTTACAGCCCTAAATAGGTAGGACAGACGGACGGACGGACGGACAGACGGACAGACGGACAGACGGACGGACGGACGGACAACGTAGGCTTAGTAATAGGGTCCCGTTTTCACCCTTTGGGTACGGAACCCTAAAAAGTAGGTGCTGGTTATAATAAATACGTAAGTAGGTAGGTAATATTTCAATTACCTGCATTGTAATGAAATAGGTAACAACGACCAACAAGCTCCTGAAGGAAAGCAGGTTCACAGTCTTTAAATACTGGATGCTGAAACAATATATTATAATAAAACACTTTATTGTACACACGGACATAATAATTAATAATACATAAAGTTGAGAAAACATGTACAAAGAGCGTGCTGATATTGATCAGCAAAAGGGTGTAAACTATGCGCTACTGTTTTAGACCATCAAACTGAACAACTTTGACTATGAGGCCAAATCTGAAATAGTGAAAAAAAATCTTGTGTTTCATATACCTACCACAGGGTAGGTACTATAATTACCTACTACTGTAATACCTATACAACGTGTTAATGAATTAACGCAAAACTAAACAGTACCTAGTTTGTTTAGAATCGAGAGCAGAATCGAATTATCATGGTTTCAACATAGGTAATTTTTTTTCAAAATATTAAATAATTTGTTTGCGAAATTTAAAAATTTCTGAACCAGAAGTCAATCCACCGCACGGGCACACTCACCCTACTTACTTTACTACCAAAACAATATTATAAAAATGTATCCATGAGTACGTTAGCGCTTAGCTTTCTTTCAGTGCTGAAATGATAACAAATCATTTTTGCCTCAAAACTTAAAATGTGAATAAATAACTTTAAATTTTAACTATCAAAATAATGAAATTAGTGTTTCAATCTAATTATTTTGTTATAAATCAGGTTGGGGTGTATGAGGTTTTGCGCTAATTCATTAAAATGTATATATTTTGGTAGTGTACCTAGCTGTTGATATTTAACAGCTAATTTCTTTTTCGCGATTTCGATTTTGCCTCCATAGCAGTGGCATCGTTTTTTTTTTTTTAAGTATGGGTTTGCTCTTGACCTCAATCCAGTCCTCAGGACGAAGATGGGGTCGAAGATGTAGCGAGCTTACCCAGAAGAAGCCTATTCACTCGTGCATTTTAGGTACTTCGAGTTACAGGTATCTCGCGTTTTAGGTAGTTATGCAGCAGTGGCATCGTGCATTTTTGGTACTTCGCTCAAAAGGGAAAAAAATTCAGCTGTCCTATACAAAACTGCTGTACCTACCCTACTAAAATGAATGGGACAGCAGATTTTTTTTCACGTTTCCTGAGGTAGGCTCCATAGTGAAAGTTTTTCAGTTTGATGCTCTGAGTTCACCGTTTCTGTATTTTCTAGGCTGTCACTTACACCCTGTAGATGACGCAGGGCCGTAGCTAGGGGGGGGGGGGGGGGCATCGTGGGGCAATGCCCTACCTTAAAATCTCAATGCCCTACCTTAAAAATTACCCAACCATTATTATAGTCTGTATAATATGGGCAAGTGGGGCAAATTGAATTGTATTTTGGGGATGGCATACCTAATGGAACTCGTACCGACACCGTTTTGAGACTTGAAGTCTAAAATTTTGAGCTCGCTTCGCTCGCTCCAGCCTATAATATTATAAGTGTAGGATGGCTAAAGGAACTCATACCAACACCGTTTAGAGTCATGGAGTGTGAAATTTCCAGCTCGCTTCGCTCGATCTAGCCTTCCAAATGATATTTTGAGTATAGGTAGGCTAATGAAACTCGTACCAAAACCGTTTTGAGTCTTGGAGTGTGAAATTTCGAGTTCGCTTCGCTCGCTCCTGCCTTTGAATGGTGTTTTAATTGGTGTGATAGGTAGGTTAATGGAACTCATACAAACACCGTCTTAAGACTCGAAGTGTAAAATTTCGAGCTCGCTTAGCTCGCTCCAGCCTATGATATTATGAGTGAAGGTAGGCTAATGGAACTCTTACCAACACCGTTTCGAGTCTTGGAGTGTAAAATTTCGAGCTCGCTTCGCTCGTTCCAGCCTTTGAATGGTATTTTGAGGATTGGTAGGTTAATGAAACTCATACCAACACCGTTTTGAGACTTGAAGTGTAAAATATCGAGCTCGCTTCGCTCGCTCCAACCTATTATATTATGAGTGAAAGTAGGCTAAGGGTTGAACCTCATCTGGCAGCACCGCATCGCCTTTTCCGTCGCTCCATCCGCCTCATTCCGTCTATCTTATTTGCTCTGTGTTCTTTTCTTTCTTGAAGAGAACATTTCAAAGACATTGAATTATGTTACTCATCATACTCATCCAAAAAACTGCTTTTCACTTCCGCCCTACCTTAAACCTCCTATGCCCTACCTTCAATCCAGTTCTAGCTACGGCCCTGAGATGACGCTGTACAAAAAATTGGAACGAAATAATTTTGTCGTGTGAAAATGCATTTTCTCAAGGATAACACCTATCTAGATTATCATGGAAGTCACCGAGAAAGGTCCATCCAGGTACCTACTGTTAATGAAGCTAGCATTGAATACCTTAGTGAAATGGTGAAGGTAAGCCGCAGACATGACCTTGAGCTTCAAGCACTGGGGGGCGGTCTTCAGAAAGTGTGGGATCTGCACCCCCCGCGCCTCCCGCCACAGGTGCAGGGAGTACTTGTTCACTACTGTCACCAGGTTTCTTGCGACGCGGTTGTTTTTCAGAAATTCCTAGAAAATATGAAACCTGGACTTCACACTAGCACACCTTGGACACAGAATAGGTAATAAGTTCTACATACCTTGGACACTGTCAGCTGTCATTTCATACAAATGGGAAAAATGCGAGCGAGACAGGAATGCACATTTGCTTAAGAGGTAACCACGAAGTAACTAGAGTGGGTGAGGTAAAAAGTCGGTGGGAGGCAGGGAGAGTCTGTACAGTACACTGACTTAGACTCTAGTGATAGACAGGCCCTTTCATAGAAGCACAGATAAGAAAATACTAATAGAAGCAACATGTTCCACTTGAATACGGTGTCCGCACTGCTTTGATGTTCCCGAATTCACTTAGTCATTATGGCAATCATCATCATCAGCCTATAAACGTCCCTCTACAGTTAATGGACAGGCCTATCCTTAGGGAGGGTATATGGGCATTAGTCCACCACGCGTGGCAAATGCGGATTGGTAGACTTCACATACACATCACAGAATTTTTTCTTCAGTGTATGCAGGTTTTCTCACGATGTTTTCCTTCACCGTTTGAGAGCAGTCGGTGTTACGTACACACGGCGACAGATCAACCTACCCATAGTTCGACCTTATGTCCATGAACATAGAGTTCAACTATGGGTAGGTTGATCTGTCGCCGTGTGTACTACATAAGTTAGAAAAACTCATTGGTGCACGCCTCATTCTCTATGGGACCAAAATCGAAATCGCGAAAAGAAAATCAGCTGTCCCATACATTTGGCTCGAGTAGATTTGCAGTTTTGTATGGAAGAGCAGATTTTTTTCGCGATTTCGATGTTGGTGCCATATAGAAAGTTTATCAGTTTGACGGTCTGATCATCCCCTTAAAAAAGTGTTAGCATATTAAGAGGGTCCTACTTAATATGCTGACACTTTATGAAGGGAATGATCTGAAGATACAGGGTGTTAGGGTAACCAGTTGCATTACTTTAACCTTTTCAGCGCCAAAGTCTGATATATCAGACGTTTAAGTTTCGTGCCCTCGCCGCCAAAGTGATATATCAGACAAAAAAAGTTGTTGAAAAATCCTTTTATTTTTATCACAAATAAACTTATCAACGTACGTATATGTTTTCCAGATAGTGGACAAATTTTGGGTTCTGGCGTGTGATGAGCGTTTTCTAAATAAATCCGTGGCGTGGAATGGGTTAAGGGGTGATTGTACCCATGGTACAGAATAACTTTCCCTAAGAAAGGTATAGGAAATTCGCAAAAAAAATATCGACTTTTCAAACAATCATTCGATTAGCTGATTGCATTTAGTGACGTTTTGTGTTTTTGCTTTTTTTTATTCAATGAGTGAAAAATCATTCCTTAACTTAAAGTAATGCAACAGTTTACACTAACATCCTGTATATGCTAATAAATAGGAAGGAGACAGTATACCTGTAGTTCCAAGTACTTGCAGTAATAGCGGAAGGACCTAAACGACTGGTACTGGATGATGTTAGAGAATTCACCCACGTACACCATGTACACCATCGTCGATATTATCTGCAGTATTATCACGAATATCACCTGCATTTTACAAAAGGGATGTCAGGAAACATGGAGATGGATTGTTAGGTCGACATATGAAGGAATTTAATTTTAGAGAGGAACAGACGTAAGATAAATCCGATATCAATCTTCCTCCCATAGTTAAAGTTGTTCACATTCAATAAAACATTCTAAACCACCTTTAACAATTTGGAAAGTGGTTAAAAAATCACCTTGAAAGTGTGACAGGGTGGAATTGATATCATTAGGCATCCTTTTAAACTAAGAGTCTACCCATCAAACTGAACAACTTTTACCACGGGAGCAAACCGGTCAGGAGTGCGATTTCTAAATCTCATTCGGTGAGTTCAGCATTTGAAAATGTCAAAATTACTGTGGAGATACGTATCTTTGTACTGCTGATTTGTCATTAAAAAATCGCACTCCTGAAGTATGATTTTTGAAAGTCAAATCAGCAATAGAAAGATGCGTATCTCCACAGTAATTATGACATTTTCAAATGCTGAACTCACTGAATGAGTTTCAAAAATCGCACTGCAGAGCAAAAAAAAAATGTGCAAATTCTTATGATTTTCGAATTTGATTTCCTTGGATTAGAAGGCACCACAGTGACATAATGAAGGACAAGCCGGTCAAAAATAGGTATACCTACTAAAATGAAGTAGTTCAGACGTGGCTCTGAAAGGGTCAAGATCGTTCGGTCATTGAAACCTCTTAATATTGAAAATAGGACGGAACTTAGTTTGCATGGAGCACGCTAGAGGGCATAATTTAAAAAAATCTGGCATAATAAAAAAGCTCATAGCAGATAAAATAAATCTGTTAGCGGTTAGGTCATTTGTTTAGTAACATTATGTTATTGTGCTACGTACGAGATAGAGGCGTCGCGAAACCAACGAGGCATGCGCAGCCACTTGTTATTGATGCCTAAATCTTGAACTTGTGCCAAAACACAGACTTCGATAGTTGATGATTCTCGTAACAGTACACATTCTTCATCTTTATTACGGATGGAGGGATAGTTAAATTTTATTAGAAGCTAACGCGTAACAAATGTGAGACACATAAAAAGGGGGTACTTAATTCTTCACGTGCCGAAAGTCACAGTGACAATCATACTGAAATATTCTTTAGAGCAAAGAATATCACATGAGCTTGAATAGTATAATATAAATGTTATTTGCTAAATTGTTGGTCACAGCAACCAATGGTACCAGATGAAGTCTTTATCCTTTGCGTACCAAGTTCTACCCTAACTAACATTTACGCGCTAAGATAAAGAGTTACGATGGATCTAGGAACAAATAATGGGTGCATAGGAGCATTAATGAAATCATGAACTAATAAACATCTAATAAAATCAGCGCTAAACTAAGACTTTATATCGGTGGTATAAGGGCAATCCTGTGTGACTGCGATGTCTTGGCGGCAAACGCATGTGCCTCCTGGGACATGGATATCCAAAGCCCGGAGATTACAGGTTTCTCTCCCTGATCGGTATCTCATCATCATCATCTCAGCCGATGGACGTCTACTGCTGGACATAGGCCTCCCCCAAGGATCGCCATAACGACCGGTCCTGCATCCTGTCCTCCTCATCCAACGTTTTTCCGCCGCCTTCACCAGGTCGTCGGTCCACCGTGTGAGGGGCCTACCCACGCTGCGCTTTCCGGTACGCGGTCGCCACTCGAGAACTTTTCGGCCCCACCGGCCATCGGTTCTGCGAGCAATGTGCCCCGCCCACTGCTACTTAAGTTTAGCAATTCTTTGGGCTATGTCAGTCTATCGGTATCTATCGATTTAGGTACCATGTTTGTGAAGGGTGAAAAAATGTATGTCAAAGGAAGGGTCAACAACACAAAAGATCTCATTGGGTCGAAGTATTGCTGGCTTGCCAGCCTCCACAATAAATTAAGGTAAGTAGAAAATACCTCAGACTGTTTCCTGGGAAGGAAGTCCCCGACGCCGTTCTGAGTGAATGTGGTCAGAATGAAGTACAAGGAGCACACGTAGAGGTTGTTGCACGAAGGACCGTCAGCTGAAGTGAAACATTTCAATTTCTTTCTATGAACGTCATTTAGTTCGAATGGCGAGCGGTCAATTAACAATGGTGTCATTGTAAACTGTAAAGTGTATCTACACAGCATGCTGTCCATGTTCATTCGCCGTCGTGTAAATAAGCTATGATTAGTTATTACTCTTTCAAGTGCTTCTAGCATCTTTAAGGTTTCAGGATCGTCCTAGCCTTTAGTAAAAATAAAAATACAAAATACAAAAAAAAACCGGTCAAGTGCGAGTCGGGCTACCCGCGCACCGAGGGTTCCGTACCACACCACTACAAAGCACAACATTATTAACGTAGAAAAAAAATCTTTTTTTGTTCGGGACCTTTAGTGCAAGACCGACTTACACTTGGCCGGTTTTTAGTATTTGTTATTATTCTGTAGCTGTTTGCTCTATAATCACACAAAGTTTGACGTGTATTTATTACCGTTTTTACGATAGAGCGAGCGTGAAGAAAAAACGTTGATAAAAACTAGTTTCTTGTTGAGAAACCCCCCATAATTTTTAATTTTTTTGACATTTTCATTATTTGTTAACAAATCTGCTGTAATAACGCATAATCTGAGAAAATTTCAACAATCTAGCTATTACGGTTCAAAAATTACAGCCCTAAATAGGTAGGACAGACAGACGGACGGACGGACGGACAACGTATGCTTAGTAATAGGGTCCCGTTTTCACCCTTTGGAAATGGAACCCTAAAAACAAAAATTTATCTTCTATGATATGATATGACTGAGAGGTAAATATAAAAAAACTACGAACCATTATGTAACCAGGAAGAGCCAGGTTCGATGAGGTCCTCACAGACTCCGATATAGTACCACAAGCAGGTGGCGGTGTGGACGAACAGTGTGAACCAGATGAACACCGAGAACATTGTGCTGAGCACCAGGTTGATGGAGAGTTTCTCGTGGTGTCGCTTTATGCAATTATATACGGTCACCTGGTTGGAATAAGGCGCATTTTTATTTTAATTCATCATCATTTCAGCCGATAGACTTCCACTGCTGGACATAGGCCTCCTTCCCCTTTTACAAAAATTATTTTAATCTCCATAAACCAAGGTAGTTTTTAAGATAACGTTTTTATAATAATCACCTGTTAGTACTTTTTTTCTTCACAATGGGTACGCTATCAAAAGTTAGATTTTTTTCAAAGGATTTTAATATTTTTTGATCGTTCATTTTTTTCTTGTTGCTTTCCTGACATTTGAGTAATTAACATTATGTCGTTCGATAGATGCAGTAATGAAGTAGGTTCAAGCCATGGAGTAAGGTTCAAGCCGAATTTATAGTTTGATTTAACATAAAAACCAATTTAGTGGCACAAGGCAGTAAATGAGTAAAAATCACAAAAATTTGAATAAGTTTAAAACCGTAAATTTTGTGATCATTCTGTATAGAACCAAAAATATTGAAAATAATGTCCCCTATCCCAATGACATTAGTAAACAAGAATGGACAGGCCTTACGCGAACATTTCAAACCAGAAAAATGAGGCAAAACAATTGACAGTTTTACTTCGAAAATGTACTGAGATGACAGACCAAGTACCCTAATTTGTATTGAAGTGCCCTAGTTTTGCGTGCTTCAACTTAAAGCGCTTTGGGCCTATCCATTCATTTTACTTTGATCTAAGCCCTATCCCAGATTTTCGTTTGGACCGTCATAACTCGACCACCCTGTATTTATGTCAGTAACGAACGACATCGTTATCAACTTACAATTCTTAACATTCTGTTGAGTCTGAGCACAGCTAAATACCACCACATATCGGCCTGTTGCAGTCGCACCAAACAGAACATTTCTATCGGCAAACATGACGCTACGTCATATTTGAACTCTGATTGAAAATAACTGAAAGGAAAAATTCAATTCAATGAATGAATGAAATAGACTTTATTTACATCATATATACAGAACAGAGCAGGATACAAAAATAATTTACAATAAAAATAATATAATAAAATAAAAAATAACAATTTAATTTACAATTTTTTTTTATATAAAATAATTAAGGTACAAATAAGGCGGTCTTATCGCTAAAAAGCTATTTATTCCAGACAACCTTGGGGTAGAGGAAAGATAACTAAGAATACGGGTCGGTGTTACAAAGAAAAATTAAAAGAAGAACAATGATATAAATACCTAACAAAAATAAATAAACATACAACGGGTTAATGAATTAACGCAAAATTAGAAAGTAGTTTCTTTAGAATCGAGAGATGAATCGAATTATCATGGTTTCAACATAGGAATTTTTTTTCAAAATATTAAATAATTTGTTTACGTATAAAAATTACTGAACTCGATGACAACCCACCGTACGGGCACCCTCACTCTACTTACTATAAAAACAAGATTATTACATGTATCCATGAGTACGTTAGCACTTTCATTCATTGCTGAAATGATAACAAATCATTTTTGCCTCAAAACTAAAAATGCGAATAACTTTAAATTTTTAGTATCAAAATAATGAAATTATTGTTTCAATCAAATTATTTTGGTATAAATCAGTTGGGGTGTATGAGGTTTTGCGCTAATTTATAAACACGTTGTATAATTCTGGTGGGCAAAATTTTATAAAAGAATGAAATTGTATAGCATATAATTCTTATTTACATAATAAATAAATATTTGTAATCATAAATACCTATATAATAACTATAATATACAATTATTTATAGGTATATATTAATTATATATCAATCAAAATAATAATATAATTCAATCCTGATGTTTAGATCAAAAAGAATCTCCACATCTACGTCATGCCATGCCAATATAAAGGCAAGAAAGGCACTCTGATTCAGCCGATGACTCGCAAATGTTCCTATTCTAAAAATCCCATGCGCAAACTCGTTACGAACTCGCATAATATGGTCCCATTCACATTGGTCCCAGTCACATAATAGTTCTATTCTCATGATGGTCTCATTCGCATAATGGTCCAATTTTCTTATAAATAAATAGGAGCTTGTTGCTTTAGGAAAGGGATATCTAAAGTAAGATAAACCTCGCATCTGGTCAACAACTAACAGATTTTAGCACGCTGTTTATTTATCTACTGGCACCTACTACCCAATAAAGGCAAAGAAGAAGAAACGTTAGAATGAACAGCGAGGAAGGATAATCGAATAAATGATGCCAAAATACTGGCAAAAGCTTCGAAAAAATTAATAACGGAAGTAACTTACGCACTCCTAGCACCCATCAGATTTAGTCTCATCTCAGGGTCATCAACAACCCGCGGCAACATATAATTCATCAAGATCTTCAAGTAGAACCCCATGTCCAGTAAATAGAGGGTGATGATCAACCAGACACTGTTATCTTGGAAGCTTGCGTTGTAAACGTCACCGTAGATGCAGAGCATAGAGACTACAATCAAATACATCTGCGAGACTTTGTTGTGGATGGAGAGGTACTTCACCAGGCCTCGGCGACTGGCTGTGATGAGGGGAGAGCTGATGGTCCGTTCCTTCCAGGTTTTTATGGAATCCTGTGAATCCATGTGCTGCAAGCTGCCTATTATGTAGTTCTGTAAAGATGAATGGTATAATATTATGGTAAGTGAGGAGCTCACCTATCCCTTCGAGCACAGACCTAGAAATTTTATTTTGTGTGCATATACAGGTGTAAGTAACAGCATGATGGTCTGATCATCATCTTAAAAAGCCGTCAGTAGGTATATTAAGAATAGGACCCTATATTTAGAATCATAAATTAGGGTCCTATTCTTAATAATATTATGCTGCCGGTTTTTTAAGTGGGTGATCAGAGCATCAAATTGAAAAACTTTCTATTATACTGTACCAATGTCAAAATCGCGAACACAAATTCCATACAAAACTGCAATCCAGAATCCTAATCGACCCGAATGTAGCAGATTCTTTTATGCGATTTGATTTTGGTCCCACAGTAATATAGTTGTCAAGTCTGACGGTTTGAAACACTCCATAAAGTATACTGTAACGCATTTAAGTTTACACCCTGTATAAAGTATCTAGGGATTTTAGGATCTTCTTCTTATGTGGGTAGAGCCCTGGTGTCAGAGTGTTTTTAGACCGCCTTACGGCCTCTGACGTGGTTTATGTGTAACGACTTCTACCACCAGAGATAGTAGCCGGGACCAACGGCTTAACGTGCCATCCGAAGCACGGAAACATTTTTGTTTCAGACAATCAGGTGATTCAACCTGCAATGTCCTAACCAACTGGGGAAAAACGCACAAAGTGACATATCACTAAGTGTCCCCCGCCCACACAGCACAGAATATCTACTAGATATCTATTATATGTTTTGTAGACACTTAGATATTTTGTAGACATCTATTAGGTATCTTGTAGACATTTGTGCTGTTGGGGCGTGGGAATCGAACCCACAACCTCCGTGACGAGAGTCCAATGCTCTTAACCATTAGACTACGGATGCAGTTTAGGATGAAAATAAAAAACTCATCAATGTGAACGTTTTCCAAAATTAGAGAGATTCTTAGTGCCAGCCACGTACCTCACCGTGAGGCCGGTACTTCCTCATGAGCACCTTAACTGAGTGAAAGTCTATGATTATCTTGTAGAACGTCTGCGTGTTCATCTGCAGTAGGTGCACATTGCTGGTGGCAACTATAGTGGTCGGACAACGAACCGTCTGCGCTGTGTCTAGGTTGCCGAATACACTATAACAAACAAGTGCACATCAGAAATAATTAAGAACCGTGTCCGCCATACTGAACTTTTGACGTACGACTCTTGATGTCACATTGCGTATGAGTCAAAAATCGAGCATCGGCACACTACAGTCAACTCCTGTTTAAAAAAAGGGATCAACAGGAATGACCTCTCGAAACACTAGATAATCAGCCCCCAGCGAGCTGGATTTCGTCTATTTATCGGTCTTGGAATCCTCAATGAATTTAATCAAAGAAATGAGGAAGGAAAAGTAGGACTACCACACGTCACACGTCAAAAGCGGATAGAAAAAAACACGCTTGACTCAATATTATTTCGCATAAATGGAGTCAAGCTGACAGGGTCCAACACAATATGCTGACAGTTTTTTAAGGGGATTATCAGACCGAACTGAACAACTTTTTCTATGGGACCAACATCAATTTTTTTCTACATCCAAATTGCGAAAAAAAATCTAATACATTTGAGTAGGATAGGATTGCAGTTTTTATGAAACGGATGTTTTTTATTCATGATTTCGACTTTGGTCCCGTTGAGAAATTTGTTCAGTTTGGTGTTCAGATCATAAAAAAACTGTCATATTCCTTTTTAGTAGAAGGAGCACAGGAAAATTACTAAAACCTGATCAAGTTTTACGAATACCGAATATTTCATTTAATTTAATTTTTTTATTTACACGTAATCTTACCTGCCCCTATGCAACCTTATGAGACTAGTAATACCCTCTTGGATGACCATCACCTCCACGCTGCCATAGTCAACGAAGTACATGTCGGCGATCACGTTGTCCGTGCTGATGATGACGGTGTGTTTGAGGAAGTACAAGCTGTTTACGGCGCGGCCCACGATGCGCAGGAGTGAAAGGTCGCAGTGGTACAGGATGGGACACTGAGAACACATGTGCCAGAAGCAGTGTACCTTAACAAGGTGTTATAAAATAACCAGGTAGATAGCAGATGTAAAGTTTGGTTACAAGGGACTAAATGCAAAAAGTACACGACCGAGCGCAGTACCTATCATAGTGTAATAAAAACGAATAGTGGTGAAGCTCAGCGGTCACGACGACACAGGCCCTGTACCCGGACTTTCGATGTTCGATAATGTCGCCACTGTTTCGGTCCGCACTGCATTGTAATAGAGATGACATTGGAACGAAAACGTTCACGCAATTGCGAAGTTCGAATGTGTGGGTAGAGGCTCTGGTCAATCGAGCACGATGTGCGGGAGCGCGTGTATGATCAAAGTGAATGTAATTAGCCGGGTCCACACCTGACGATCCATCGCGCTCCGATCGCGCGCGGCACATCCAAACGCCTGCAATTAGCCGGGTCCACACCTGACGATCCATCGCGCTCCGATCGCGCGCGGCACATCCAAACGCCTGCAATTCGCTCCTGCCGCGCGCGATCGGAGCGCGATGGATCGTCAGGTGTGGACCCGGCTATTCGCTCCTGCCGCGCGCGATCGGAGCGCGATGGATCGTCAGGTGTGGACCCGGCTGTTTGGATGTGCCGCGCGCGATCGGAGCGCGATGGATCGTCAGGTGTGGACCCGGCTAATAGGTTACGCCCGTTTCCGGCACACAGCGCGAGCATAGACCCGCCGTTTTTATTACACCATGACAGTAGCTGGCTACAAAAAGCGTAAAAGAAAAAAAAGGTTTAATATATGATAATTAATAATATGTTAGTGTGTAAGAAAAGAGTGAGAGTGTCGGCGAACAGAGACAAATGGAAGTGTCGTAAGGGGAGAATGATGGCTTGGTTTTGGAATATTACCAGAAGTCATGAAAACAACCATTTAGTTACACTTGCTGAAGTTACCTTAGCGAAAGTCTGCCCGTAGATGTGCAAGATAGCATCAGTCCTCAAAGTGATCTGGTCACATAGTTTGAGGACGCTCCTGTAATCTGTTCCTCCCATTTTATCCCAGTTATACTCGTAGTGAGCTAATACTTCTCTGCAAAGAATGATAACTTTTTAATGACTGATGTTGGCAACTATCGTCATGTATTCTGTTCTAGTGTTGGTCACATTATCAGGGCTTTCATTATCTGCTAGTGAGCGAGCGAATCGAGCTCGAAATTTTTGCTAGAAATGTCTAGCAAAAATTTCGAGCTCGATTCGCTCGCTCCAGATGTAAGTCGTTATGATATGAGTCATTCAGCCCTTAGACATGCAATAATACAATTGTGAAATGAAAAATGAATGTGAATGATGTTATTATCTATCTATCTATAACGTCACGCCTCTTTCCCAGTGGGGTAGGCAGAGACCAGGGCGCGCCACTTACTACGATCCTTACATAGGTCTCTACTACCTCTTTTGCCTCATGCACATCCATACATCTCTTCATACATGCCCGTCGGTTTCGAGTACTCCGCACCTCCCCTTTTTGTAGGACGCAACTGATTTGATCAGCATACGTCCTACGAGGGCGCCCGTGATCTTATTATTATGAAATAATCGTATTTTTCCACCTTTCAAAAGTGTTCACAACCTCCTTAAAAATCCTAAGCCGAATTCTAGTTACGAGTCTCAGGAAAATGAACTTTTGGACCCATCCTTGCCACATCAAATTTGAGTCTTGCCACTGGCGGTCGATAGCTGATGAGCGGGCTGGCCGGCTACCCCAAATCCCTAACTAGACCAATGGCTTTGAACCAAATTTTCCTAGAAATGCGACAGTATATAAAGGTAGGTTCAGAGATACCTCTGCAGTTCCTTGCTAAGTTTCTCCTTCCGCATGTAAGCTTCGATGTCCTTCATGTGCTGCTGGAAGCTGGCCAGATCCTTGTTCACATTGGCGCGGATACTGATTATGCGCACCGAGAAATACGTCGTTATCATCGCTCCTGGAGAATACCTACTTATCATCATCAGCTGCCGATACTTAGACTACGAATAAGAATGTATAGAAATGTAAATGAATTCAAAAAGTGACCCCAAAAAAAGTACACAGTGTTCGAAATTTGTTCCTTAAAAACTACATCTTGCCGCCAAAACTCATACAAAATGTCATTTTTCAAAGGGTGCCAAAAATTATGTTGCTTTTGTTTAGAGTTATTCTTCTATAGTTATTCTTATTCGTAGTACTTAGACCATGAATTCTACCTACTCATAAAAAATGCATAAGTACTTAAAATATCCGCACTGACTTAAAAATTATCTTATAATGTGCGGGGCATCATGCTCCCAGTCTCAAGAATAGTTACGCCTGGTAAAAGTAATTTTTAAACAGACTCTGTAGTAAGCAAGGCCTCTACCCGGACATTCGAACTTCACATTTGCGTGAACGTTTTCGTTCCAATGTCAACTCTATTAAGATTTAGTTCGGACCGAAACGGTTGCTTGCGGTATATCGAAAATCTAAAGTTCGGGTACTAGGCCTGGCCCGTCCCCAGACTTTCGATTTTAAATCGAGTTGACATTGGAACAATAACGTTCACGCAATTGCGAAGTTTGAAAGTCCGGGTAGACCCCCTGAATCGCTGTGTTCACTGTTCATAGACTAGACGCATGGTTTGTTAACGTAACATTTTTATTAAAAATTGACTTCTAACCGATTTAAAGAAAACTATGAATTGTCGTCGACTTACAATATAATAATGTTTGTTACACCCTGTAATACGTACTACCTTACAGAATCGACGAGTATGATAAAAATATGAAAACCAGCACTCACCAATGATCATGCCCCAGAACAGCACCTGTAACAGATTCAAGTTGCTCGGGTTGAAGGTGTTGTAGCCCGTGGTGGTGGTCTCGTATACAACCCAGAAGTACACCGCCAGGTGAAGGTTCCAAGGGGACTCCGTCATGTTGAAGCGAACTGTTTAGTGATTAAATCTATGAAAGACATCATTTTAACAGATCTATTGCTGCCGCAATATTCCCGATCCTGGGCAATCAAGCTACCATTGCGAAAGTGACCTCGAACTGATTTCACTTACATAAAATAAACAAAAATACAATCTCCTATTAACCATTTTGGGTGATTGTACCATTAATATGGTCCGGCCTATGATCTTCATCAATCATCATTATTATCATCATCAGCTTTTGTCCACCCACTGCAGGGTATAAGCCTCATTCCCATCGTGCCATTCTTTCCTGTCATATGCTAGTCACATCCAGGTATTTCCAGCTGACCTCGTAATATCATCATCCTGGCTGCTGGAGTTACCTGGAGCTCTCGGTCAAGCCTTTGCTCCATCTGCCTTCTGTTCTGCTATCCTCATGTCCAGCTCACCGCCACTTAACTCCAGCAATTCTATCTGATACTCACAAGTATCTTTAAACTGAGTGATCCAGGATCCTCCTTTGTCTTCGAATGGAACTATGAACCATCCCACGCTGCCAGAGGTAGGCTTATAGATATCCACGGAGTAGTAGACCATCAGGCATGACAAGACATTGATAAGCGCCATGAAAAGGGGGATAGCTTTAATGCTGCAACAGACAATTTTGAGCCTGATGAATTCTTTGGCCTCTCGACATCGTGTAAACCAAATTTACGTTATAGAGGCAAGTTACTTGTTCAACTTATTCTGAGAATTTTAAAGCCGTCTCAAATTCTCAATATGCCTAAATAATGACTTTGCAATGACGATGAACTAAATTGCTACAGGGAGGGACAATATCAGGGTTTCATAACTTTTTTGTAGCCGCGGACCACTTTCCAAATTTCAAAAATCATATCTGGAACCTGTTCGAATTATTAATTATTATTATTCGCCGACAAACTGCTGTACAGTTTGGCGTGGTAATTTTTAAGACACACATGTACCCTTTAAAGAGAATAAATAAATTAAAAAAAAAAAAAAAATCTACACTAATATTATAAAGAGGAAAGATTTGTACCTATTTTTGTATGTTTGTATGTTTGTAATGAATAAACTCAAAAACTACTGATCCGATTTCAAAAATTCTTTCACCATTAGAAAGCTAAATTCACCCTGAGTAACATAGGCTATAGGTATTTACCGCTAAAAAAGATTAGACGTCCACCCGTGCGAAGCCGGGACGGGCCGCTAGTTAAGTATAAAAAAAGAAAATAGGGGAATTTAAAAATACTTTTTATTAGTAACACAGTTCATGGACACTGCCGGTAATGCTATGGAATAATAAAATTTAGAATGGCAGGCATCGATTCAATAGAAGAAGATTATGTAGGACTGGAGGTAACCAAGCACACACGCGTTTGTGGGGACTTGTCACAGATGTCAACACCCACAAGTTATAGCAACGAAGCTAACAGATGGCGCTACAGTCGCACTCGCAAATGTCCACGTAAGACAACTTGCGACGTCACATTAGTAACCCGTTAGCCGCTACACATAAGGTTCACAATCGTATACAAGACATGAATCGCGCCAGAGATTCAATAATATAATTATATACAAGGTCCAACTAAGAACTGTTCGACCACGGCCGGTCCCCATGCTTCACACATAGCCTGGTGGAAAATCCTTTTTCAATGGAGGAACATTCCCAGTAGCACCTCCATAAGTTGTTGTGCTTGTAGCAGAAATAGCAACCTGTGAGTTTATTTCTGCCTGTTATTTCAAATGTAAGAAATTACTCACGAAATAAAAATTTTACTGGTTAGACTGCTGCTTAGATTGGATCAGTAGGTTAAATTGAGGAATTTTCCTTGAAATATGTGCAAAATGTAGACAAACCACGCGCAGTATAATAAATTAATGCATTAATATTTATCTTAAGAAATGTTGATAGGCAGTATTAGGTATCGTGTAGCCATGGACCCCGGCACTCGTGAGTGACACGGACGGACCCCGTGGACCAACTAAAGAAAATCTGGCATATACGAGTACAGGGTTACCTCGGAGACAGTGCGCAAATTTTGCGTATATGAAGATCATTCAAAATAAAAAGGCCCGCATTTTTATATTTTACCATGTTTCATACAAAAATATTAAAACAAGACGCGTGCGCACTCTGCGGAGGCGTTGCGATCAGTGATTCACCCTCGGGAAAGGCCACGGGGCGCGTATGCCGGTCGCCCCCTCGCTACCCTCGCACCTACCTACCTTTTTGACTCACGAGTGTAGTGTAGCAACGCTACATTAATTTTCAGATGGATAAATTGTATTCTATTAACGATACTGATTGCATGGAAGAAAAATGCGCACTGTCTCCGAAGTAACCCTGTATGAACATTGAACAATAATCACACGAGTATGATGTCCCTCCTCTCGATGTGCTGGTTGATGATGTCCATGGCGCTCGGCAGACGGTACAACTGCAGAAGACGGTTTAACATCAGGAACTGAGTCGTTGAGGTCATGTGGTACTTGCTATCTGCACAAAATTAAAGACATGTTCTGCCATTCCTGCAATTTTGCTTCAATTGGGGATCTGTGAACGAATGAATTTTGAAAAACTCCTGTTGCGATAAAAAGGGTCTTGAAAAGTCTTTTCCCCCACAAGCTTTCAAAGGCACCCCCACAAGTACCGCCCCATGAAGATTATTTAATAATGCTCATCGTCGGTTTTGATCGCTTCGTTAGGTACAAAAACAAAGACAGAATATTATTATCATCATCATCATCTCAGCAGATGGACGCCCCCTGCTGGACATAGGCCTCCCCCAAGGATCGCCATAACGACCGGTCCTGCGCTGCCCTCATCCAACGGGTTCCCGCCGCCTTCACCAGGTCGTCGGTCCACCGTGTGAGGGGCCTACCCACGCTGCGCTTTCCGGTACGCGGTCGCCACTCGAGAACTTTTCGGCCCCACCGGCCATCGCTTCTACAAGCAATGTGCCCCGCCCACTGCCACTTAAGTTTAGCAATTCTTTGGGCTATGTCAGTTACTCTGGTAATATTATTATACGTGCATAAATTAATGTGTGCGGTAAACTGGTCCTCTGTTGACGCTAATCAAAAATCCATTCTCCAGTCCCGAGTTCCATACCCTCCTAAATATAAAGGAACTGTTAACCGTTCCGATAAAATTGACTCCAATCGGTAGACACACCTATTGCTTAAAATTATTAGTCGCATAGCCAGGCGACGCAGTGCTATTCTTAGTCGGACAACACACAGGTCTGATGATCACTAACCGATTGACTCTCTCAGCGAAGACTCAAGGTTCTCCAAAGGAAGGCAGCCGAAGAGGTCAACAATGAAAGCTCCCTTGATGTAATGCGCAGCCGTGCTGGATGGGTGGTAGACCAGAATGCCGTGTTCGTTGAAGTAACCGATGAGCATACGTTGCAATCTGAGGGCAGTAGTATATTTAAATAGGGGCCGATTGGGCCATTGCCCAAGGCCGCCGAATTGTAGCTCACGACTATATTCCCCGAGGGGGTAGTCAAAGACATTCTGAAACCTCAGAACATCCACGAAAAACAAAAGTGACAAATCAAATTAAACAAATATTATTAAGTATAATCCAATTATATGTAAGTAGGTACTAGTTACTAACAAGATCCTGCATCTTCAGTTAATTTAGGCTAGTTAAGTTTTGTTAGTACCGACTTACTTATAATTTCAATTTTAATCAACTATACTAACACTGAACTTGCACACCTCGACGAGGTAGATTGTTGAAACCTAAATATTAAGATAAGAACTCACTGACTATGGCGAAACTATAAGGGTTCCTTGTTGACATTGGAACCCTAAAAATAGTAAGGGCTTCTCGATTTGGAACAAAAGATCTTTATTATAACAATCATTACGGTTACTAATCAAATTAAAGATTGAAAAATTCAGTCTCGGGCGGGACTTGAACCCGCACCTTCCAAACCGGGGAAGTGCGTTATCCAATTTCGCTACCGAGCCCACTAGCCAGAGAACGAATTTTTCAATCTGTTGCGTCTTGAGGGGACGTGAGATTACGGTTACTAGCTACTCATCTACCTAAACAACTAAGTAGCTCGTTATTCCTGTCATCAATTTATATAATCATTATTGTATGACATTTTTGTCGTCAAGTCCTGTTTTGATCTGTGGGAGAGTTACATTTCGAGATCAAGGCTTTTCAGCCAGTCTTCTGCTGCCGGCATTAACCTATGAAATTATTCAATTTCATCTGGGAAACGGCGCGGCGCATAGTGCACTTACCACATGGGCGAGGGTTCATTAGTACCGACAACAACTAACATATCAAAGTAAGCGGATGCATCGAGCAGTAGCGAAATCATGTACAGTGGCGGCCACTGCAGCTGTAGGTAAGTGTAGCTCGGGAACACCATGGCGGAGAATAGCGCGCACACCGCTCTGAACCACTCGTACCTCGTCAGGTACAGCCCGTCGGGGCGTATCGTGTAGCGCGGAAATATGTACCTGCATGGGACAGATCATGGTCATCGTCATATCACTCTTCGCTGCTTAACGTAGGCCCCTCTTAAGGCCCGTCACAACTATCTTTCTTCCAACTGTCCTTTTTAGTATCGGGCATAGGCCCACCATACATTCCCACCGCTGTAACTCCTGTAAACCAGGATCAACAGCGGCGACCATTCACAACACTAGACAATGAAGTCCAGCGAGCCCGGGGGACGACTCTACTCTGTCTTGGAACCCGCAATGAATTAATCAAAGAAGATAGGAGGAGTAGGAAAAAGAAATATCCGACTTCCCTCCATTGCAAACGGGAGACAGCAATAGAAAAAAGCATGACTATTAGAGAGCCAATTCCAGAGATAATTTATGGCAGTGTTAAAGACTACCGCAAAAGTACAAAAAAAAATATAACTATTGGGACCTAACATTATACTGAAAACTATGACCTACTTTGCTTCCAGTAATAAGTATGGCAAAAACATCTGAAAGCACGGAACTCCGTGCCTTCCGTGCTTTCAGATGTTTTCCAGCTGTCCTTATCTAGTTGCTATGCAGGTAATTAGTTTAGCTGACCGAGGGGCACACTATGCCAACTAGTTCGTGAACTTCATTCTTGAATTCAATAGCGTCAGTGGTGTGTTACGGGGAGCTGTAGACACTCATTCGTGAGGGTCCGGTTGAGGTTAGGATCTGCACAGACGAAATGCTATGTACCAATGAGGTTTCTCAACTTATGTTCGTAACACCATTTTCTCTCAAACGAAAGAAAACATCGTGACGAATCCTGCATTTATGCTGAAAAAGAAATTCTGATGCGTTCGGTCGGTCGATAAGGCGACCTGAATAGCAAGAGCATTCTGTATTATACAGGTATTATATAACTCATTGGTACATGGACATTAAACACGGACCCTCGTGATCGATTGTCGTCCTTTCCACAACGTGCCACCGATGCTTTGATTGATGAATAAGAATCAGTAGTACCTACTCTGAAAGTCAGCGAACGGTATGATGAATGTATACCTCAAGACAGCTAAGAAGCCCAGTCCTCTGAAAGGTTGGAGGAAGGCGGAGTCGGGTTCGTGCTTTCTAGGCAGCTTGAAGTACTCCCTGTTTGGAGCTGGTGGTGGAGGCTCGTACAGCACGAACGCTTCCCGGCGGAGCAGAAGCAGCGAGTATTCCTTGTTGATGACATTATTCACAATAAGTAACAGAATATTTATCACGTGGAGGAGTATCACAGGCTGTTGTTATCTTCCTAAATTTTACTAGTACTTACCTGAGACTCAGATTCTACATGAGCGAAAATTGTGTAGGTACCAAAGAAGCAATCAATGGTGGTGCTTTGGTATTGGAAACGATTACTGAAGTTAAGCAACGTCAGGTCCGGCCAGTCTTTGAATGGATGACCGTTTAGGCTTACAAGTTACAACACTTTGATCGATGCTTTGTCCATTCAAAAAGCACGATTAGTATGGGACGTCGCGCCGCGCCGTCCGCTTCCTTTCGCATCGGCGGCGCGGCGGGCGACCGGGCCTTGCGAATGGCATCCCAATCCCATACGAATCGCACTTTTTGTATGGTCAATCCGTCAATTTGATATTTCATCTCAAGCGAATTTGACATTTAATAAATGGGTTCCTAAGTATATTATTGCATTAATTATTTTGACTTTGAGTATCTCCGTACTTCGAAAGGCAGTAAGCAATAAGTCCCGAATAGTTCCGTGAGATGACAGTGTCACTTTACTATTCGTTAAGTCAGGTCAGAGGCTTGAAAATTATCCGAGAGCAAAATCGATAAAACTTTGCCTCCACCAATCCCAATCCACACTGAACCTTTGCTCTGCAGTAGTGCGATGAAACAGGCTCGTACGAAGATCTCACCGATTGTTTCTTAGCATAAACGATAGCGTCCTTCAGTTTTGGTAAATCGATGGCCTTCAACAAATGCTTCCTTGATATCCTGAAAACTTGCACGTGGGTCACTGCTCGCACCGTGTAGAAAGCTGGGAATCCTATAAAAAATATACTGACCATTGTTGACTTCAGCTTTAAGTTTTTATTGAGATTCGCTGGACACCTGGATATTAGATATGTGATTATTCTGAATATGTATGGTTTACTTAGAACTAGCATTTGCCTGCGACTTCGTTTACGTTGACTTTAAAAACGTTGGTAATGTTTGCCAAACATCTAAATCCGTTCAGTCGTTTAGTGCGTGATTGAATCACACACATCCACACATCTAAACATCATCACAAAAATTCACATTTCAGCATTAACTAGTAGGATATCTGAAACTACCCCCTCGGGAAATATAGTCGTGAACAGATGTGAGCATGCGTGAGATGAAAAAATGAATCTTGGGCTAGAAGAGCGCTGAAAATTCAAAAATTCCCTAGTATAGGTACCCTGTATTCGCATCGCAAGAATAAACTAGGTATCAACTTACGCAATAAACATTCGAGGGTACCAAAGTGATTTTTCGCAGTTAATGAGTTAACAACTCCTTTCGTGTCTGGACTTAAGATCTGCAAAATAAAGAATTTAATTTTTGAAAGAGCAATATTTAGATGCATTATCTATTGGGCACTTTTTTAATTTAGGCTTTCTTTATTGAGAAATCTTTATTACTGTGACGAGGGCGCCACGAACTCGAATAGCCCTAGCTCTTAATTTAATCAGGCGTTTCTTTGAAGATGCTCCTTGGTGAAGTGAAACACGTGTAGAGTAGACATTATTTGGTGGTCAGATTGTGTTGCATAACGTAATACAACTGGTCAGATTGTATTGCATAATGTAATACAACTTTGTATACTGGGTATTTAGAAGCCGCGGTCTCTATCATCATCATCATCGTCATCTCAGCCGATGGACATCCACTGCTGGACATAGGCCTCCCCAAAGGATCGCCATAACGACCGGTCCTGCGCTGCCCTCATCCAACGGGTTCCCGCCGCCTTCACCAGGTCGTCGGTCCACCGTGAGCGGGGCCTACCCACGCTTCGCTTTCCGGTACGCGGTCGCCACTCGAGAACTTTTCGGCCCCATCGGCCATCGGTTCTGCGAGCAATGTGCCCCGCCCACTGCCACTTAAGTTTAGCAATAATTTGGCGGTCTCAATACAATCTTGTTATCTATTTAAAAAAAAGCCTATGGCTAACTTGGGATCATTACAATGTATGTGCCTGTGAGCGTTATTTATTATTATTTATTATTATTAGATATTATAAATAGTTTATTATAGTTCACCTCACAGATGCCCTGCCTGATGACATACATATCGTTGGTGATGTCTCCAGTATTCAGTAGGATCTCGTTCGGAGACGTGTAGAACAGTCTGGCGTGGGACGCTATCATCTTCAGATCTTCACTGAGGATATGCTGTCGGCACATTTCATAAGCATCAGTTAGCAACTGAGGGCGAACTATAAGGTTTCCAGCTTTCATTATTGGTCGCTGTGGTTACAATTTGTGAAGTGGTGAAGGGTTGTTTTTCGCTATAAAACTGTTTAAGAAACCTTATCCTTTAGTCGTCTCGTACGACACCCACGATATAATGACTTCGAAATTTGTATGTTTGTTAAAAATCATTTTCATATGTTCCCACTACATTCCCGTCCAAAAAATTTACGCCCCCAGAATAAACTCGCTCTGCCATTCTCGAACATGCAAATGATCCACAATGGACCTTATGCCATGGCAGTTAAGATATATAATCATATTCCCAGTATTATACAGAATTACGATCATCTAAAGTTTAAAAAGAAATTAAAAGAACACCTTATAAACAAATGTTATTACACGCTGCAAGAGTTTTTTGACGATAGCTCACGAGATGTTTTTTGAATTTCTGTGATTTTATTTATTATTTCTATTTTATTTAAAAAAAAAAAAATATCATTGAAAATTTTTGTTAATACTTACCTAATCTAATTTTATTCACCCTAGTTTGATTTTGAAATTTCAATAATGTGAATGTATTTAATTTTATTTTCGTTTCAATTTGTGTTTGTTTATTTAATTTGCCTATAGTCTTAAAAATCTAATATAATTTGCCTGGTTTGATTTTGTAATTAAATAATGTGAATGTACCGCATGTATTTGATGAAATCGCATATAATTTTAAGTTAAAAATAGTATTTAATTTACCTAAGCTTGAATCTGCAATGTGAATAATGTGAATGTTATACTTAATTAATTTTTATTTATGTTTGTTTAGTTTATGATGATTATTTTATGATGATTGCCCTTACATTTTTTAATTTTGCATATTGATTTAACACTTAGGTATACCTAAATGTTGCTGTGCCCTTACAGGGTTCATGTTTGATACTTACTAACCTAGCATAAGACCAAATGTTACAACATGAGTGCAATAAATGATTCTATTCTATTCTATTCTATAATAAATGGGGTAGTCTAAGCCGAAACCACGTATGACGCTAACAATGATTTTGGGGTGTTTTCTGACTGCTAGTTTAAACGTAGTTCAATATTCATCGATATTAAGGCGTTGACGTGACCTGGGGCTGAAGATGGAAATTTAGGGTTAAAAATTTAAAATAAATGAATGTCACTGGTTCAGATCAGACTCATCCGTTGACGGGACGTCTTTTCATGATTTTCCGCATATTTTTTTTATATATTTTATTTATTATTAATATCAAGGTTGATGCACATCCATCTCCTATCAACGCCTACGCCATCTCTATCGAGCCATTTGGAACAATTTTGTTCTATTTTAATGGCTTTCGGGCTTCGCGGCGTACGAATTCTGATGTACGTGTAAGCCACCAATCCGCATTGGGAACGCGTTGTGGACTGATGCCAGACTTCCTTTCTGGGGGTAGGTCTATGTCCTGCAGTGGGACGTAGATCGACTTATGAATGGCTTTCGGAAAATCCCTCAAGTCTTCCCTCAAATGAAATTTAGGCTGATTTCAGGCTCTGAAGTTTGTAAAAATAGGAATCAGGGACGAAACAAGGAGAATTTTCACTTACTCTCATGAACGGTATGCAGAGGAGGTATCGGATGCGCTGCCTGGAGACCAGGTCCTGGTGCACGTGTGGTGGCAGGTCGTAGAAGATTGAACTTTCCTTGTGAGTCATAGAGTACGCCTGCAAAATGACTCAACAGTCCATTCTGTTCTTTTGTGATTCTGTTTTTTTCTCAAACAAATAAGAACTCAAAAGTATCGTGGCACACCGACAATCATAAAAGGGGTAAATAGCCCTATGCAGGCTACGGTGTTACAGAAGTAAAAATAAACATTTCAATCTTTTAAGGGGGTTGTTAAGACCATCAAACTGAACAACTTTTACTGTGGGACTTTACTGTGGGACTTTTACTGTTTTATCTGTAGTTTAGTATGGAACATCGCAAACGCATCGCGATTATGGCAAATCTCCCCATTTTGGGGGAGGCCTATGTCCAGTAGGGGACGTCTATCGGCTGATATGATGATGATGATGATGGAACATCAGATTTATTTTTCGCGATTTCGACATTGGTCCCATAGAGAAAATTGTTTAGTTTGATGGTAAGACCACCCCCTTAAATGTTTATTTGTATTTTTATAACATCCTGTATTTAGAACATCCAAGACATGGGCAAACATATATTGTGTTCATCACACAAATATTTTCCTTTTGCAAGATTCGAACCCTCAACCCGAGGATGCCAGATGCAAGATTTTGGAGCCTGGTTTACTACCAAAACCAAATAAGAAGAACGAGCCATCCAGGAAAAAGGACGGTAGCATTGATATTCCATACAGGGTTAAAACCATTCCTATTGTTAACGGTAAAAGGATAACCTTATCAGTGAACCAGCACAGCTGCAAGTACGTGATGAACCGGTGTCGCAGCAAAGGGTCTATATTGTTCCTGATCAGGAAACGCTTTACAGTTCCTATGCGTGAGTCGTAGTCCTCTCTGAAAAAGAATTTACCATTAATAAAAAGGGAAAATCTTCAGCAAGACTCTTGATTTTGTTGCTGGTCACCTATGTGATTCGTCATTCGGTCCGACCTTTGAACGGCTGTATCTCCTAAACCGACTGATGAACCATGTCAGATTTTAGGGTTCCGTACCCAAAGGGTGAAAACGGGACCCTATTACTAAGCCTGCGTTGTCCATCCGTCAGTCCGTCCGTCCGTCCGTCCGTCCGTCTGTCTGTCCGTCCGTCCGTCCGTCCGTCTGTCCTACCTATTTAAGGCTGTAACTTTCGAACCGTAATAGCTAGATAGTTGAAATTTTCTCATATTATGCGTTATTACAACGGATTTGTTAACAAATAATCAAAATTTCTAAAAGTTAAAGATTAATGCTGCCTGTCCATTGAAGCTGTGCGAGCTGTGCGAGCTGTGTAGCTGTGTTTTTTTAACCAATCAGGACCTCGGGCGAGGCGCGGCCGACCTCGCCCGCACACAGCTACACAGCTTGCACAGCTTCAATGGACAGGCACCCTTAGGGGGGTTCTCAACAAGAAACTATTTTTTATCAACGTTTTTTCTTCACGCTCTGTCGTAAAAACGGTAACACATAAAAGCGTCAAACTTAGTGCGATTATAGAGCAAAACTCTATAGAATAACAACAAATACTAAAAACCGGCCAAGTGTGAGTCGGTCTTGCGCTAAGGGTCCCGGACAAAAAAAGTTTTTTTTTTTCTAAGTTAATAATGTTGTGTCCTGTGGTGGTGTGGTACGGAGCCCTCGGTGCGCGAGTAGCCCAACTCGCACTTGACCGGTTTTATTATACTGTTCACATAGCTACAGTGCATATTACAATAGTATTATACAATCCGCCTTGCAGCTGGTCGTTAATTTTTTACCGACCTTTAAACGTCTGTAACTCCTAAACCGCCTGGAGTTGCCCATCACAGATTATGATCTACAATTCTACACCCAATGAATACTGAATCAGCCTTGCAGCTAATGGTTACCAAAAGTCCCCTTATCTCCTATTGGTACTAATATGGGACCAACATCGAAATGGCGAAATAAAAATCTGCTGTTCCATAGAAAATGTAAATAGAAATAACTTGACCATAAACTGACCCTTTCAAATCAATTGGCACCTGATTATAACTTATTCCATTACTAGTGCTATTTTTGAATGATGATTCCTATTCAAAATCATGACCGAATGATGCATAATCTCTATAGTAATTTTGACATTTTTTACTGCTGCTACTTTCTGCTGCTGCTGATTTAAAGGTATGACTTTACAAATCTCACTCCAGGCGGATAAGAATCCACTTTGCAATGTGATATTGGACACCTAGTTGGGACACCTAGTGATATGTTACTTTGTGCGTTTTCCCCCAGTTGTTTAGGACATTGCAGGCTAAATCGCCTGATTATTTGAAAAGAAAAATGATTCCGTGCTTCGGATGGCATGTTAAGCCGTTGGTCCCGGCTACTATCTCTGGTGGTAGTAGTCGTTGTCATAAAAACCACGTCAGAGGCCGTAAGGCGGTCTGAAAAAACTCTGACACCAGGGCTCTGCCCACACGATAAGAAGAAGAATGTGATATTTCACTAGTTACCGTTGAAGACATTACAATATCTTACGGAAAGCCGAAGTAAAGCCAAAAACTCTCGTCAATACCCTCTCCCGAACTCCCACTTCCTATTCTTACCTCAATGCTGTAGTAACCATGATGGTAGCTGAGTAGACAGCCTCCACGAAGATGTACAGCATGATGCACATTTCCAGCACCACCATGGTATAGAGGATGTTCCAGTATTCGTTATCGCTCATCGGATCCTTGTGAGCTGCATGCGGAACATTCAGTGACGTAAGAAATGGTAAATTAAGGTGGAGAACCACTATACATTTTCCTTCCGTATACACCGCGACCGACTTATCAAGCTTTACAAAACCAATTGCGCCAGAAGGAGAGTTATTAGTGTTCCGTACCAAAATTGGCAAAACGGAACACTTATGGAATCAGCTCGGTGTCTGTCCGTCCGACCGTCCGTCCGTCCGTCTGTCACAGGCATTTTTCTCAGAGACTGTAAGACATAGGAAGTTGAAACTCGGTACAAATATAGTAATTGCTGGTCCAATATCATAAATAAGTAAAAAAACTTAATTTTTATATTGGGCAATTTGGGGAGTAAGAAAGGATAAATAAAAAAACGATAGATAGCTAAACGCAGGAACTAAATATTTTAGTACAGTGCAGCAGTAATTAGTTTTTATAGACAAAGACTAACCAGTAAATGTAATAACAGACGTGGCCCAATAAAGTGCGAAGGCCAGCCGGTTGTCCACATTGCCTTCGTCTAAGGGTTCCTCTGACCAGAACGGTGATTGGGTAAAATTTCTGACTCGGCAGTGCCCGAACCTAGACAGAAAGCCTTCTATATGGACCCTGCTGCTGACGGATAAATGCTGACGGATTTTTCAGATGTACTTTTTTTTAAATAAACGTATGGGTTTGCTTTGCTCTTGATATCAATCCAGTCCTCAGGACGAAGATGGGGTTAAAGATGTAGCAAGCTTACCCAGAACAAGCCTATTCACTCGTACTTTAAAGGAATTCGGCTTGTAAAAAACCGCCAGCATTTAAGTTGAACCCTGTAGGTATAATTTCTATCACTGCTACTTATACCCAAAAATCTAGGACCAAAAATCTATGACAAGTACACTACAAGCTTTAACGCAGTACCTACCTCAGCGTATCATTGTCTGTATTCCATCGTTGCTAAAAAGTAGAAAACTGGCCAAGTGCGAGTCGGACTACACGCACAAATAGGGATCCGTAATCCGTACCAATATATTTTTTATTTAGAGATACAAAAATTTTTTTTCTCCCCGCTGCTTAGAGATAACCCGGCCCGCACTTGGATAGTTTTAGTTATTTCTTGTTTATTGTATGCTCTATAATTACACCAAGATTGAAGCTTTTGGTTGAAATTTACACAGAATATGAATCATTATATTATTGTTTTTGACGACAAAAAATACAAGGGTCCCTTTTTCACACTTTGGGTACGGAACCCTAAAAAATTAGGGGTTTCCCATACAAGAAACGTGGGTGGTGGTTGTATGGGAAACCCCTTAATTTTTTCAGTTTTTGTATTTTTTGTCATCAAAAACAATATGATACCTCTACATATTCTGTAAAAATTTCAATCGACTACAAATTACCGATCTATAGAATCGATCTATACAGTCCTATAGGCCCGCCACATACTTGCGGAATTATTCCAGATGGAATTGTACCTACTCTTATATTCCGTGACGGAAATACGATTTTCTAGTTTATCAAGAATTCCGTTCGGAATTACGGAGGCATTCAATCCTATACAAAATTATACGAATTCGAATTCCATAATGTGTGGAACGAAAACGGTATTAAAGTTAGGATGGAGACGGAAAGACGGACGGACAACGTAGACTTAGGACAGTAAAAGAAAGAGTATCTATTACTACATACATTACGGACACTCCCTGCCTCCCACCAACTTTATACCTCACCCCCTCTATTGCCCTCTAATTACCTCGCCAGTTACCAATGTTAAGCAAATGCGTATTCCTTTCTCGTTTGCACTCACTTAGTATCGCACACGCTTACCTCATTTAAAATTTTTCTATTGGTATGAAATGACAGCTAAGTGTCCAAGGTGTGGTAATAGAGTCCCATTTCCAGCCTTTGGGTATGGAACGTATGGAACCCTAAAAAGCATTAAGGACAATACAGGGTGTACAATAAAATGGGACAGCTACTCAAAGGGGTGCTTCAGACCATCAAACTGAACAACTTTCTCAATGGGACCAATATCGAAATCGCGAAAAAAAAATCCGCTCTCCCATACAAAACTGCAAACATAACTCGACTGAAATGTATGGGACAGCAGATTTTTTTTTCGCGATTTCGATATTGGTCCCATAGAGAAAGTTGTTCAGTTTGATGGTCTGAAGCACCCCTTTAAGTAGCTGTCCCATTTTATTGTACACCCTGTATAAAAACTAACTGAAAGCACATGAAGCCCTGCTGCAGCGCCGCGAAGAGATAGCAGGCGATGAGCATGAGCACGCTGTAAGAGAAGAACCGCAGCACGTTGCTGTGGTACACACACACGTCCTCCAGAGACTTGAGTACTCGGAACAACTGGGGAGCAAACCTGGAGATAAGGTTATATATACGCTGGAGATAAGGATCTCGCTCGAATGCGCGCAAAAAAAGAGCTATGTCGAGCTGCCATGCACTCAAATACTAATATTCATTAATCAGCGCCGAAATCTAGCAATCCAGGATCAATCCAATCCTGAAGGAAGATTAAGAGCGCCGGTGGCGCGTTGCCAAGTGGTATAGACACTAATTTATGAGGGTTTGGGGGTCGAATCCGCAGGGACGACATATCATGTACCTACCAATAAGTTTTTCTAACCGTACCTATGTAATACCGACTACTCTCAAACAATGTAGAAAAAAATCTTGAGGATACCTGCGTACGCTGAAGAAGAAATTCGAAATGTGAAGATTACCAATCCGCATTGGGCACGAGTGGTGGACTTACGCTCAATACACCCTCCTTGAGGGTAGGCCTGTGCCCTGCAGTGGGACGTTTATAGGATGATGATGAAGATCCTATCCAAAGATGTAGGGATTGATAAAAGCTCTGCATTCGCTATTCCAGTTCGTCCTACATTATTGGCAGAGATAAAAAACTACTCGTGTGCAAAATAAAATGTAGAAAAGCAAAGAAGATAATAACGGAATAAATACCTTCGGCAGCCTCAGGAGTTTGTTAATGCCAGCGAAATGCCCTTCTCCGATAAACTCGAATATAGGGACAGTGCCCAGTACGTCCAGAACAAACCAGTGACTCTTCATCTGCTGAGAGGATGTCTGGGCAAAGGTTATTGGCACCCCTGAAGAAAGACATTTTGATATATTGCAATAACAGCATGACTTCATATCTACAGAAGATACGCAGAATACAAATCCAAACAAAAATTAAAATGTTTAGATTATTTGTCTTTCATAAGTTCTTTTTCTCTAGGAAGGAAACATTACCACATTCCTGACCCTCTAGCATGATTTCTCTACTTGCGCGCGACTCGGCTTTTTTCCATACTACAAGTCGCGGCAAGCGCGGCTTTCGCTCTCCGAAAAGCGCGGGAACACGTTATTTTCGCGTCGCGCGCGTCTAGAGAAATCATACTAGACATGCTGCTTTATAAAGCAACTTTTGTGGTTCATTTCCCAACCTTTGATGCTAGTATAAACTTTAAAGCGCCTGCTTCAAGACCCATACCTTCTTCAACATTGGCCCCGGTGGAGAGGTATACAATCAGGTCCAACACGAAGATCCCCGTCACCACATAATCAAAGAACCTGAACTCCAGTGACACTGTCTTCTGATAAACGAGGACGTAGGGGTGAACCTGTGTGACAGAAAAGAGAACTTATCTACAATGATACATTGGTTTTTAGGGTTCCCTACCCAAAGGGTGAAAACGGGACCCTATTACCTAAGCCTACGTTGTCCATCCGTCCGTCCGTCCGCTCGTCCGTCCGTCTGTCTGTCTGTCCTACCTATTTAGGGCTGTAACTTTTGAATTGTAAGCGCTAGATAGTTGAAATTTTCACAGAATGTGCGTTATTACGGCGGATTTGCTAAGAAAAATGTCAAAAAGTTAATATTAAGGGGGTTCTCAACAAGAAACTGGTTTTTATCAACGTTTTTTCTTCTCGCTCTATAGCAAAAACGGTAATACATACAAGCGTGAAAATTGATGTGATTATAGAGCATACTCTACACTATAACAAAAAATAATAAAAAACGGCCAGGTGTGAGTCTGTCTTGGTCCCGACAAAAAAAGGTTTTTTTAATGTTAATTTGTGTTCTGTGGTGGTGTGGTACGGAACCCTCGGTGCGCGAGTAGCCCGACTCGCACTTGACCGGTTTTATTTAGTAACTGTTCATAGTTTGATTATTTATTGCTCTATAATATCTCCGATAAATTCGATTTATTAAATTCCTATAGGATACATGAAATCAACGACCGAACCGGAATTCGAACTCAGGACGACCTTTGTACTTGTTGGTTTGACATAATAATATATCCATTATCCATTGGGATCCAGAACTTGAATCAAAATTATGCACCTTGTACGAAGCAACTTCGCACATTGCCATCTCAGCACTAAAGTTAACCTTATTAGTCAGTTAGCATAAGACATTCAGTTCACGTTACGACACTACTGCGGAAACGCGCTCTCATCAGCACAGCTAGCATGCCACCCACGACAAAGCGTTTAAACGAGTAAAACGTCATGCGCGCTCTTTCTGGCATACGTAAAATAATAAAGATGGAGGCACATCTCGACTTTTGTCGTTTACTCGGGGGTGGCATGCGAGGCCTACAGCATACCTAATCAATGTATCATAGGAGTAATTATTTCAATCAATAAATCAATATTCTCTTCTGAGTTTTGTCATCTTTATCTGCACAACTAATCTCCAGCTCACAAGGTATACAGAACAGAACCCGTACAAACCTAATACTGGACCTGCGTGCTATAGACAATGCTATGGCCAATTCCCTGAATTTTTTTCAACAAGTATAGATTTACTTACAATACAAACAATAAAGATGAGGCACGCTACAAGCGCGTGCCAGACGACTTGCAGCGAGGACGTGGGCTGCAGGATGCAGGGGAAGGTTGGACGCAAGCAGATCGCATCGGACTCGTCGGTCAACGATGCATCTCCACGCTAGAATACGTTGATATGTAGAAGAAAGAGAGTGCATTTTTACAAGGCTTTTAGGACAGTTTCAGCGAACAGCGACTTCATTTGGTCTTACCTGGGATGCTATTGTGTAACTATCTGATTCGATCAGTATCAAAATGGTGTTTTATGAGAGTTCTTGGCGATTCTTATTCTTAATTTATTTATTTAGCTAATCAACAGTCTGCCTTTGGGCTCTTAGCACGGCTGCCGTGGGTTCAATTCCCATGGGGGACACCCAGTGAAATGTTATTTTGTGCGTTTTTCCCCAGTCGGTTAGGACATTTCCGGCTGAATCACCTGATTAACTGAAAAGAAAGATGATTATCTCTGATGGTAGTAGTCGTTACATAAAAACCACGTCAGATGCCGTAGGAGGTCTGAAAAAATTTTTACACCAGGGCTAGCTGCCCACACGATAAGAAGAAGCTAATCAAATATTACTTAAGATTATAAATAAGTCTATTAATTTACGGAAACTCACATTCCTCATGATGTAGGAGCCAGCAACTTCCAGAAAAATGTCAGTTCTCGCCAGAAGGAGGTTCCCGTTGGCATCTTTCGCTTCCTTCAGAGCCATTAGATTACGTTTGAAGTGCAAGATACTGCTTTTGTGCCTGTTGGTTTAAATTAAGCATTAATGTCAGACGTAGTCAGAAATATCCGGTTGTAAAAAAAAGGTTGCAAACTCACTTGACGTTCTCTGGTACCCTTGTGCTGTAGTGTTTCTTTACTTTTTCAAAATGCTCCTGAAAAGGTTAGGTTTGGTATAAGATATCCTCACTCCAAGGACTCAAAAAGAGAAAAGAATCGGTGACATTGACAGGAGCGACCAATGTCGTCGCAACCAATTTTAAAAAAGGACTGCGCTTTACACTCTGGCACGAACAGAACTGGTTGCGACTGTAATTCCTGGGATCTGACAAACTTGGAATCTTACAGAAATTCCAAGAGCGTCAAAATACTCACTTCGAACGTGGACAGAAGAATAAAGTTTTGTCCGTTCCCCTTGCCGAACTTGAGTGCCACCTTCCACAGGTCCTTGGCCATCAGCACGTGCGCGGTGCAGAAGGTGGCGGCCCTGATCTCTACGTGTGCGCGCGCGCAAGCCACGCTCGCGCAGCCCCCGCACGACGACAGCACGGTGCCGCGCGTGAAGCGCAGTATCGGTGTGATATCGTCCTCTGCTGTCAGCATCTAGGAACATTGTTCTGTCATCAGCTTCGTTGGTACGCGCGGCGGGTAGGCCCCCGACGAGCTGGTGAAGGCGGCGGGAACCCGTTAGATGAGGGCAGCGCATATAGGACCGGTCGTTGTGGCGGTCTACGGGGGAAGCCTATGTCAAGCAATGAACGTCTATCGGTTGATATGATGATGGTGATGATTGGCATCGTTGGGTTGTTGGCATCTATTTCTGGACATATTAGGACCTCTCCCAGTTTAGTCCTTTACAAGCCATTTGGCATAGGCAGGGATTCAGGATGAAAATATGCATGACAAGCTTTTGCCCGCGTGGATTTCGGTAAACTTTAACACGCGTTGAGCCCCTTTAGGGATTGATTTTCCCCAAATTCTTTCTTAGCACCCCTACACGCTCTCCAGAATAGTATTCCAAATATCATGTTTCCATCTTCAGTGGTTTAAGCTGTGCGTTGTCTATCAGTCAGTACAGATAGCATAGATATGCAAAGGAAATTTTACAAGACATAGAATTAGTCAATTTACCTCAACATCGCCGTACGTGATGTAAATGATAGAGGACTTCCGAGTAGATCTCTCAATGAGGGCGTCTCCAGGAATATAGTTAATAGTAGTCATTATCTTCGACAGCTCCCATAGGAACTGATATGACAAATCTCGGAGGATACGGCTCTGTGTTGAATATGAAAACAATGGAATTAGTATTATTGAGAACCTCATCTTTTTTATAAGTCGGTTAAAAGGGAAATATTGTTACCTACCTTTTGCTGCGCCTCAAAGTAGATATCAGTGTAGATGGCAGTAGGCAAGGTGTGAGGGAAGATCGGAAGAAGTTGAGTGACCGAAACTGCTCTCTGCTTGTGCCAGTACATCTTGTAGAAGGTTTCCACCTTGCATCTCAGCTCTGGGAGGATGTGCTTGTCTTTCTGGAAGTGCAAATGGTGTTTAGTGCCTGAGCAGACGATGTACGTTTTGCCTGTAGATACTCGCGGAACAAAACATCACCCAGAAGTTCGGCTCCACGCAACGATCGAAACTCTAACATAAAATGAATAGATATACATAGTAAGGTCAAATTCAAAGTACCTAGCTCGCGACCTACCTTAAGGTCTCCTCGAGAATAAATAAACGTCGTTGATGCATAGTTTTTCGTAAAATTATGGCACGTATATATGTCTTTTGCTATTCTAAACATCGTGAAAAAAGGAATAAAGGCCTAAAACTCCATTCGATTATGACTCGACCTCACTAGAGGAACAACATGGAACCTCGAGATATAACTGGTATTCTGTGTAAGGTTGAGTCGAGGAAGACTATGGGTGTAAGGTCCCAGAATTAACATGGCACATTCTAAACGTAACAAATAAACCTCCACTCACCATTTCCTTTATAATAAGTTTGAACCTAGCCCTGAAAGCCTCCTCGGGCCGCATGTAGATGCTGATGACTAGGGCCAGGGAGGCGACGGCCGCTCCTGTCACGACCAAGCAGCCGGTGATCATGACGAGCAGGCACATTATGCGCTCATAGTCGTTCTGTGGAGCCACTGAGGGTCTGACGACAACATGGGTAAGGAAATCAGTAGGCGCTCAACGAAGTTCAACTGCCACAGGTAAAAATAAATAAATAAAATAAAAGTTTTTTTTTATTGTGAATATAATCTTTTTAGGGTTCCGTACCTCAAAAGGAAAAAACGGAACCCTTATAAGATCACTTTGTTGTCCGTCTGTCTGTCTGTCTGTCAAGACCCTTTTTCTCTGGAACGGGTGAAGTTATCAAGTTGAAATTAATAATAAATACTAAGTTCTGCGGTCCCGTGGTGGTGTAAAAAAAAAAAAAATCTTTTATTGCATCAAAATAAAATGAACATATAATTTTTTATGTAGCCCTGGCAATCCTATCTAGGCTAGCCTGAAAAACAAACTGCCTGAAGTGCGATTTTTGAAAATCATACGAGCGACTTGGCAGTAGAAAATGTCAAAATTACTATGGAGATTATGCATCTTTCTACTGCCAAGTCACTCGTATGATTTTCAAAAATCGCACTTCTGAGGTGGAGGAAGCCAGTGCAAAACAATTTTGAGCAAATGAGAGCAAACAAAAAGAAGATAAATAAAACATGCAGAATGTGTCTAATGAAAAGTGTTGATGAGTGTGTAAAAAATTCAAGCTTCTAAGTCAATTCAATCAAAAGATACGTCCATTTGTGTTCCAGTTTTCATACTAAACGCCCGCAATCAAAAACCTATAGGGTACTTCCCTTTGACATAGAATCATTAAATTTGGCAAGAAGCAAGGTCTCAAAGCACAAATAAGGGAAAAAATCCGAAAATAGTTAATTTGTAGTTATATCACATAAAAAAAGCATAAAAACATATTTTTTTCGGTTACAAACTTACATTTTCAGTTGGAACATCAACCGTGGTATAGACCCTAAGAGCAATAATCTCCTTTATGAATAAAGGAGATTATTGCTATTAGCAGGCTCTTAGTATAGACCGATGTATGGGAGAAAAATTTTTCCACCGCAAAGTTAAGTTTGTCTTTCAACCCAAACTCCGAAAGCTTTATCCAATCTTCTTTGTGCAAATACTTCGTGGTTACCATTCATAGCCAACCTAGAGTCATCATGTCAAATTATAATGTAGTGCTGTATTTGAATATCTACCGATGTCGATAATTAGGTATTGAAATAATTATTAATGTCTTGGCGAGGGATTGATCTCATTCAAACCAATAAAACAGAAACAGTGGTTTTTGATGTGTTAATAATTATACTGTAAAATTTTCAAGCATAAACATTTATTTAAAATCACAAAGATTTGAAGCTAACATAATTTTAAATACTTAATACAATTCTTCATTTGGTAGGTAGGTATGTGTGTCAGTTCTTAATTTTTTTCCTGTGATTTAAAACCCAATTTTGACACCTGAAAATAAAAACATTAAATATTATGAAATCATCAAAAACATCGATATCGACATTTTTCATAAATAATCAAAGACCTATTAAAAAAACACTTTCTGGAGCATAACAAAAATTATTTTTGCTCAAACATGAACCAGGGTTTATAAATTACAATAAAATGCACTCACCTTGCTTTATTTATTGGAAATTTAACTTTCTAGAAATTACAAATTTGAAAACAAACTGACAGCTAAGATATGTGACATTTTCATAAAGAGAGCATCAAGAAAGAAGATTAATATCTATTTTAATCGAATAAAGAGATCATTCCTCTGAGGTAATACATACCTATAACCCAGTAAAATTAGATAAATCAGAAGAAATAATTTCCGGAGTTTTGGAACTTTTTTTAAACGTTCCTTTGGTACGTAATATTGAAGAAAAAAAAAGTCCTGGTGATGGGGTGAGCTCGAGGAAGGGGGGGGGGCTCTAAAGGTAACTTTTTTCAGTTTTTCACTTATTTCTTGAAATCTGAAAGTCGTATCGAAATACTTTGTATGGACAAATTAAACCTAACAAAATTTCCTACAAAACAAATGGTATGCATTTTTGTCATAGGACTTAACCTTTGAGGGCTACGGGGCCGAGAAAGTAACGGCATTTCAAAAATTATGAAATTTGTATGGCGACCCTCATGAAAGTTGAAGATAAAAACAAAATGATTTCACATTCTTAATTAGCAGCCCCGAAAACTCCCAGATACAAATTTTCAGTTGGTTCGGGGAACCCTTAGGGTCAGCGCACACCTAGCGTAAAACTGTTCGAGCATGCGCGAGCAGATTTCATTGATGCAATTGATAATGAACTCTATTCCCATTGAAATAAAGTCGAAAATAGCTTGCAAGTGATTAAATCCCTTCAGCGTCTGTTCGAGTATGCTCGCGTATGCTCCTCGCGGCGACGCGAGCAGTCGCGAGCATGCTCGCGCATGCTCGCGCATGCTCGAGCATGTTCGAGCATACGCCCGTGTCGATGCTTGCGATCCGTCGTAAGTGTTGCCACCTCTGCCGGTTTCGGACTAAATCTAGCATATTTTTTTACTACTTTAGCACGAAAAGGGCAATTTAGTACAGAAAATATATAATAATCTAACTCTTTTTGAAAATACAATGAAAATCTCAAAGGTCGAAGCAGATTTAGTAGGTTTTCAAATTGTTCATATTCCATTTTATAGTAGTCATAAAATAACTGTCCCTTGAACTTTAAACCGTAGCACAGGGTGTGGTATTCCCCAAATGTACATCTTTCTTGCCAGGTTGCTTCAGCCCATATTCTTCTTTCAATTTTGTGTCGTCCTCTTTTCATTTTATTGACGTGCTCTTCTTGCTCCTCTTCCTCTGCTAGTAACCCAATAATTACCAAATCCCAGTCCACCATACTTTAAAATTACTCTTCGCACGTCTTTACTTTAAAATATTGTAAACACAACTGCAAAATTCACTGTCAACTGTAGCAACACGGGAGCATCCGCGAGACTGTTCGAACACGCGCGAGCATGCTCGCGCATGCTCGAGCATCCGCCGCTGCCGCCGGCGGATTTCGCCTCTGCCGCCGGCGGATTTTGCCGCTAGGTGTGCGCGACTGCAAAGAACATGCTCGAGCATGCGCGAGCAGATTTACGCTGGGTGTGCGCTGACCCTTAAAAGCTGCATTGGCGTTTGAAATTTCCATGGTAGCCATCTTGGATATAGCAATTTTGGATTTTTTTCACCGCCAACCAAATCTGACCAGGGTCTTCTATGACATTTGTTCGAGGTCCATAACCCTATCTGTCATAGTTTCCGCGGGCCGTTGACCTCATCCATCAGGAGTCGACCTTCCGAGGAAGTCAAAGTTTTCCCTGTATCACCAATGCATCTATATGATGATCCCCAAATGTCATCCTTGTACCGTAAGGGGAACCCGGAGATCAATTGGAGGTTTCTGGTTGACCCCCCCTCCCCCCCCCACATAGATATTAAGATAAATACCCGTATGTTGTTGTTGTTGTTCACCGGGTTTCCCCCATTCAACGTATAGTAAAATGATTTTAGGGATCATCATGAGGATGCCCTGGCGATAAAAATAATATTTCGACTTCCTCAGAAGGTCGATTCCTACGAATACTATGGTAGTACGGAAGCCTCGGTGCGCGAGTCCGACTCGCACTTGGCCGGTTTTTTATTTTATTTATTAATTTTTTAACAGTTACCCAATCGGAATGAACATCCTATTGATGATGTAGACGGCCTTGAAGAACTGTCCAGCCTGTGTATCGTTGAGGCTCTCCAGGTTGGTTTCTTTCTGGGCGGTGTACATTGCGCGCCTGGTAGGATCTGACAGCGTGTATTCCGCCTCCATCTGAAGTTGACCACTTTATTGTGTTAGTAGTTCTTCGATGAAGAACGATCCTAACACTCAGCAATGATATACAGTCACTTCGTTCATGTTTTAGCCAATAAAACGGTCCGAAAATATGCTCACAATTCTATCTACATAGTTCTTCTTGTGGTGCCATCTCGTATCGGAGGTTGGCTATCATTAGGGCTATTCGGGCCCTGGAAGACTGCAGCCCTAAACACTGCCACATATATATCAACGTATATCTATCTACATACGCCACGTCTTTAATCCTCATGACTAAACCACCTCAAAAGGAGAATGCCCAAGTGACTATGGGACCTATAGTATCGGTATGAAACGTAATTGTGTTACAATGTCATCAGCCGGTGTATGCGGTATATGTCCAACTGCAAGGCACAGGCATACCCTCATGGAGGGTGTATGTGGGCCTTGTGGGCGTTATCGTTAGTCCACCACTCGAGCCCAATGCGGATTGGTAGACTTCACATACGCATCAGAATTTCTCCTTCCTAACCTCTCCGCTCGCGTCTCCGAACCTCCCGTAATCCTGTATAGGTACTTATTTAAAATCCCGAATTATTGAAATACTAGTTTCTTAATCATAAGTAATTTGCAGATTAAGAAGTGCTGCTCTTGACGCTACGGTGTAAAGCGCCTACGATAATAGCAACAGCAAAGAGTTTGAAATACTCAAAACCGGAGTTCTTTATACGGTACACATTACAACCGAAAGGCAAGGCACTCCTTTCTACATTGAACATAATTTTTGACAGATTGTCCCTTAGCAGTGGAAACTAGTTCAAATATATTGTTCTGTTTCAAAAATCTGGTAGCAACGTAAAATATAAATAGCCAACCTTATCAAGTTCCATCCAGACGAGGGCACAAGTCACTCTCAGCACAAGGAAAATGTAGAAATACTTGAGAGCTGTTCCTACCACGCTTCCTTTGAGATTGTAATCATTCAGGGACCCTGTATAGAATAATCAACCAAAACCATAATGTTCTTACAAAACGTGCTGACAATCTATGATCCAAGCAGGATTCGTATGGGCTTATTGTGTAAATTGCTCATGATCGATACTGAAACGAGTTTAAGCCGTTTTAAGAGCGTCATTATCATTGAGATAGACGTCCACTACTGGACATAGGCCTCCCCCAGGAATCGAAACCGGTCCCGATCCTGCGCTGCCCTCATCCAACGGGTTCCCGCCGCCGCCTTCACCAGGTCGTCGGTCCATCTTGTGCCTACCCACGATGCGCTTTCCGGTACGCGGTCGTCATCCGAGAACATTTCGGCCCCATCGGCGATTAGTTCTGCGGGTAATGTGCCGAACCCATTTTTACAGTTTTATGATGCATAGCACACACAAAACAAACATAAAATTGCACAATTGTCAAAGTACGATCGACGATCGAAAGATTTCGAACAGAGGGTCTACCCGCACATTCGATTCGAACTTTTGCGTGAATGTTTTCGTTCCAATTTCAACTCTATTACAATGAAGTGCGGACCGAAACAGTGGCGATATAGTGAAGATCGAAAGTGCGGGTAAGGGGGCAGATCGCTCCTTAATTCGAAAACTATCTGAATGCTGGTTCCTTTTTTGCAGGCGTATTATAAGTATCTAGTACTACATACAGGAGGTACGGACACTCCCTGCACCCCGCAATTTTTTTACCTCACCCCTCTTGGCAGCGCAGCGGAGGTTGAATTGAAAAAATGTTTAGTGTCCCCAGTATCAGATTAAACCTGACCCCTCTATCTTAATCTTTATAAGCGCAAGGGGGTTAGATTTCTAATTCTGATAATCAAAATATAGGTAACTCATATTAGATAACGATAAATTAATTTACAATAGGAACTTACAGAGATATCTAAAAGGCCTGTGCAAGCGCACGTAATAGAAGAAAAGTTTGACATCGTTTGCAGTCTTCCCTTGGAACAAGTTAGCGGGGTAGTGCAGGTAGGTGAGGATGTCTACCGCGAAACCAACTGGAAAGAGAATCGTGCGAAGAAAATCAAGATCATTTACGGAACTAATATAGGGCTAGGAGTAGGGCTGCCATCATCAAAATCGCCGTCGACGGACTAAGATTTCAAAAGCCCCGGACATTTTAGTAAAATCTGAAATATTCCCCGGACAACCACGAAAAAAATTATTTTGTCAATAAAAAAGCGCTTTGTTAAAATTCAAAGTTTTTTCACGAAAAAATAGAGCGTGCTGAGCGAGCTCAAGATTTTTCAAATACATAATTAACTCGATTTTCTAGTTTAGCCGAGATAGAGTTAATGTGATGACCATCGTGTAGGTATATCAAATAATTGGGTTTACTTGGACACAGGAAGTGTCCAGGTTTTCGCCGGACACTACTGTGTCAAGCCCGCCCGGACGCCCCCGGACGCCCCCGGACGCTTCAAACTAGGACAAATCCGGGGAAACCCGGACGGATGCAGGCCCTAGCTAGGAGTAGACATCGACATCGTTTTCTCGGGGATGGCATGCCATGCCATCCCCGAGAAAACGATAAAAATCGAGATGTGCCTCCATCTTTGTCATTTCTATGCCAAAAAGAGCGCGCATGACGTTTTTCTCGGTTATCGCTTTGTAGTGGGTTTCATGCTAGCCGTGCAATATACATTCTTGCCCAGAACAGACGATAAAGGCTGAGACAGAGTAAACAAGGACAATTCCTTCTTAATATGCTGACGGTTTTTTAAGGGGATGATCCGACCATCAAACTGAACAACTTTTTCTGTGAGACTAATATTGAAATCGCGAATAAAAGATCTGCTGTCCCATCCATACCGTAGTGTAAATAAAATAGTGATGAAGGTTCTATGCCCGCGCGGCGTGCGGGGTACGGTGGAGGACGGGAATACCCTAACTCAATTCGCTGTTAGGGTACGCGCACAGGCAGCGTGGGCCGGGACACACTACTCCCGGCCCCCGCACGCCCCGCACGATTGGCCTGCCGTGACCGCTGAGCTTCACCACTATTAGTTATTTACACTATGCCCATACATTTGGGTCGAGTAAGTTTGCAGTTTTATATGGAACAGCTTGTTTTTTTGTGATTTCGATGTTGGTCCCATAGATAAAGTTGTTCAGTTTATGGTCTGGCCCTATAGCCGGACTTTTCAATACATCGTGACCGTTTCCGTCCGAACTTCATTGGGATACAGTTGATATCGATCGAAAACGTTCACGCAATTGTTAAAATCGAATTACATGATAGAGCCCGTGATCATCCTATATGCTATATGCTAACGAAAATGATAACGAATTATTCAGGCCCTGTACCGTGACTTTCGATGTTCTATACAGGGTGTTACAGAAGTAAAAATTAAAATGGAAATCTTTTAAGGGGTGGTTTAGACCATTAAACTGAACAACTTTCACTATGGGACCAACATCGAAATCGCAAAAAAAAAAAACTTTTTTCCTATACATTTTGCTCGAGTAGATCTGTTGTTTAGTCTGGAACATCGCATTATGGCAAATCTCCTCATTTTGGGGGAGGCCAATGCCCAGCAGTGGACGTCTATCGGCTGGTATGATGATGATGATGGTTTTTTTTTCGTGATTTCGTTATTGGTCCCATAGTGAAAGTTGTTCAGTTGTATGGTCTTAACCACCCCCTTAAATGTTTATTTGTAATTTTGTAACACCCTGTATATCGCCACTGTTTCGGTCCGCACTTCATTGTAATAGAGTTGAAATTGGAACGAAAACGTTCACGCAATTGCGAAGATCGAATGTGCGGATAGAGGCCCAGTAGGTAACTAACGTTTCTTCCCCCAAGTCCTCTCAACGGGTTCAAGGTGCATATAATCACTGTACACAAGCCCCATCACGTGTATCATGTATAGTACATTGTATGCCGCCTCAACCACGTGCTCGTAAGGAGTGTCCAACTTCATGGCAATCAGGATAATGCAGACAAGCGCCATGATGCACACCACGCAGTTCCATAGCGTGTTGTCTGGGAGACATTTGAACCATTGGATCAGCCGCTTGCTACTAAACCATAATGGGTATTTAGCCTGAAAGAAAAGGACAGTGAAAAGTGCTATCTAAACTATTATAAAACTGTAACAGAAGTGTGTCTGTACATTGAAGATATTAACAAAAAAAATATTCATCATCATCATCATCATCATCTCAGCCGATGGACGTCCACTGCTGGACATAGGCCTCCCCCAAGGATCGCCATAACGACCGGTCCTGCGCTGCCCTCATCTAACGTTTTCCCGCCGCCTTCACCAGGTCGTCGGTCCACCGTGTGAGGGGCCTACCCACGCTGCGCTTTCCGGTACGCGGTCGCCACTCGAGAACTTTTCGGCCCCAACGGCCATCGGTTCTGCGAGCAATGTGCCCCGCCCACTGCCACTTAAGTTTAGCAACTCTTTGGGCTATGTCAGTTACCCTGGTTCTTCTGCGGATCTCTTCATTTCTGATTCGATCTCGCAGGGAAACTCCGAGCATAGCCCTCTCCATTGCCCTTTGGGTGACTTTCAGCCTTTTTATGAGGCCTTGAGTGAACGACCACGTCTCTGTTCCATATGTCATCACTGGCAACACACACTGATCGAAGACTTTCGTTTTAAGACACTGCGGTATTTGGGACGTGAAGATACTACGTAGCTTCCCGAACGCTGCCCAGCCGAGTTGGATTCGACGGTTGATCTCTTTCTCGAAGTTGGACTTACCTAACTGAATAGTTTGTCCCAGGTAAACATAATGGTCAACAACTTCGAGCGCAGAGTTTCCGATCATTACAGGAGTGGGCACAACATGGTCATTTGACATGATCTTCGTCTTGTCCATGTTCATTTTCAGACCAACTCGTTCGGAGGCTCTGCTGAGATCATCGAGCATTTGACTGAGCTCCTCCATAGTCTCCGCCATGATGACTATATCATCGGCAAACCGAAGGTGACTGATGTACTCGCCGTTTATGTTGATGCCTAGCCCTTTCCAGTCCAGAACCTTGAAAACATCTTCCAGTGCAGCGGTGAACAGTTTCGGAGATATAACGTCTCCCTGCCTCACGCCTCGCTGCAGTAGGATAGGTTTCGAGTTCTGGTCCTGTAGTCGGACTGACATAGTGGCGTTTTTGTACAAGCATTTCAGCACTTCGATGTACCGGTAGTCTACTTGGCATCGCTGAAGAGACTGCAGTACAGCCCAAGTCTCGATCGAATCAAAGGCTTTCTCGTAGTCCACGTACGCCAAGCAAAGGGGCAGGTTATACTCTTCAGTCTTCTGTATAACTTGCCGAAGCGTATGTATGTGGTCCACAGTGCTAAAGCCCTTTCGGAAACCGGCCTGTTCGGGAGGCTGGAAATCGTCAAACCTGCGCGCGAGACGGTTCGTAATGACTCTCGAAAACAGCTTGTAGACATGGCTAAGAAGGGAAATGGGCCTATAGTTCTTCAACAGGGCATTATCGCCCTTTTTGAAGAAGAGCACCACCAGACTTCTGTTCCATGCCTGCGGCGTTTTGCCCTCGAGTATGACGGAATCGAACAGCTTCTGAAGGGCCTTCAGGACCGGTTTTCCACCCGCCTTCAGAAGCTCGGCCGTAATCCCATCATCACCCGGCGCCTTGTTGTTCTTTAGCTGTTTGAGAGCCATACTAATCTCGTACAGGCTGACGTCCGGAATATCTTCTGTGTAGTGCCGGGTCAATCTAGCTCTTGGGTCGTTAGCCAGATCTGTAGCGGGTCTTCGTGTTGACGTGTATAACTGTCCATAGAACTTCTCAACCTCTCTCAGAAGCTCAGGCTTGGACGATACGATTCTGCCATCCTCAGTCTTCAGCTTTGATAACTGGCTTTGCCCAATAGACAGATCCCTTGCGAAAACTTTGGAGCCTTTGTTCCGCTCTATAGCCTCCTTAATACGCTCGGTGTTAAACCGACGCAGGTCGCAAGTCACGGACTTTGAAATCTGCCTATTGAGCTGCCGGTATTTATTCGCATCATCTGAAGACTGCAGAATCATCTCGCGCCTTTCCTCCATGAGCTTAAGAGTAGGGTCTGAGATTTTCTTGGTTCTATTTGTACGACGGGTCTTAAAGAACTTGGACCCGACCGCATGGACAGTTTCCACAAACCCATCGCTGTAGTCGTCCACGCTACTCCCCAGGCAATCAAAACGATTTTGGAGTTCGAGCTGAAAACTACAGGGGTTTTGGATCTGGATCGGTACTGGGCGGAGCGTAGACTTCATCAGACGAGATCTTTCGAGCTTGATATTAAGATTCAATGTGCCTCTTACCATACGGTGATCGCTTCCGGTTTTAAACGCGTTTAACACAGAGACATCATTGAATATTTGCTTCTTCGTCGACATGATGAGGTCTATCTCATTTCTTGTACCGGTCGGGCTCAACCAGGTCCACTTTCTGTGCTCCCGCTTCTTAAAGAAGGAGTTCATCATATAGAGTCCCTCCTTCTCCATGAAGCCAGCCAGCAGTTGGCCCCGTTTGTTCCGTCGTCCATACCCAAATTTTCCCACTCGCATCTCTTCACCGTCTCGTTTGCCCAGTTTCGCGTTGAAGTCTCCCATGACCACCGTGAAGTGTGTTTTAGAACTATGCATGGCTCTAGAGATATCCTCATACATAGTTTCTACATCGTCGGCGTATTTCTCTTCTGAAGTAGGGGCGTATACCTGTATAACCTTCAACGAATACCGTTTGGTTATTCTGAGTATAAGGTACACCACCCTATTCGACACACTTTCGATCTTCTCCACGTTGTTCACAAGAGACTTATGGACCATTAGCCCGACACCGTGCTGGGACTTTAGTTCGCCCTCTCGGAAATAGAGCAGGTTACCGGATTTGAGGATTATCGAGTCCTCTCCCTCTCTTCGGACTTCAGATAATCCAACAATATCCCAATGTATCCTGCTCAGTTCCTCCTCGAGTATAGCGAGCGACTCGTCGGTCCGCAGTGAACGTAAGAAGTAAAAAAAATATTACGATATGGTTTTTAGGCTTCCCTGATTCCAAATCACAAATTTTTTGACTTTTTGTCTGTCTGTTTGTTTGTTTGGGTGTTTGTTTGTTCGAGTATCACGCAAAAACTACTGAACCGATTTTGATGAAACTTTTTTTGTTTGATAGCTTATCATCTGACTTAAAATCTGGTATATAATTTATGCGGACGACGTCGCGGGTAAAAGCTCGTTATTATTATTTTTGGTTGGGCTATCGCAAGCAAGGGTCGTTACGTAACACTGCGACCATCGCTGATCTTTTGTGTTCGCCCCAAGCTCACCCATATTTTACGCATACCTACCTCCGGACTTATGGTATTTTCTTTTCATTCTCGGGAATGCAGATTTCCTCACGATGTTTTCCTTCACCGCCGAGCTAGTAAATCTAAACTATTATAAAACTGTAACAGAAATGTGTCTGTACATTGAAGATATTTACAAAAAAAAAATTACGACATGGTTTTTACCTGTCCCTGATTCCAAATCACCAATTTTTGGATTTTTTGTCTGTCTGTTTGTTTGTTTGTTTGTTTGTTTGTATGTTTGTTTGTTTGTTTGGGTGTTTGTTTTTTTTTTTTTTTTTTTTTTTTTTTATGTGTGATAGGTAAGCATTTGACCCCAATCTCACCTGATGTTGAGTGATGATGAGGCCGAAGATGTAGCATGCTTACCTAGAAAGATGCCTATTCACTCTCGCCTTGAAGAGGCCCAGGTTGTATTGCTCAGGGAACAGGTCCGCAGGCAGGGCATTCCACTCCTTAGCCGTGCGCATTATAAAAGAAGAAGCAAACTTCTTCGTGCGAATTGCTGGTAGGTCAACGACATAGGGGTGGAAACCCAGTCTGCGTCTCGTCCCCCGCAGATGAAAGGGAGACGGTGGTATCAGATCGTGTAATTCAGTCGCACACTCTCCGAAATGTATCCTATAAAAAACAGACAGACAGGCTACCTTGCGACGATGCTCAAGACTTTGTAGCTTCGCCACCGAGGTTGGATCACCTATGAGCTTCCTGGCACGCTTGTCGATTGAGTCCAGCGCGGCCAGCTGGTATTGGGCAGACCCGTCCCAGAGATGGCAGCAGTACTCCATACACGATCGGACTTGTGCTTGATAAAGTTGTAGAAGCTGTCCCGGAGTAAAGTACCGTCTGACCTTCGAGAGGACGCCCAGTTTTTTCGCTGCGGTTTTCGCCATGGACTCAATGTATTGGACTATGGACTAATGTAATTGTTTGTTCGAGTATCACGCAAAAACTACTAAACCGATTTTGATGAAACATTTTTTGTTTGATAGCTTATAATCTGACTTAAAATCTGGTATATAATTTATGCGGACGAAGTCGCGGGTAAAAGCTCGTGATAAATACAATCGTACATAAATTCCGAAGAACTTAGTGGTACAGGCCAGGAATCGAAATGCGGACTCGTGATTGAGGCGCTAGCTCTCTTTGAAAAGTGCTAAGTTTGATCATTATTTAGTTTTAAGCATAAGCATATGTTCACGACTATATTCCCCGAGAGGGTGTCAGAGATATACTGAAACTTCAGAACATCCACGTTTCACTAGTAGTACCGAAACTCTGTCCAGTGTGATGGGAAGTGAGCCCGTCGCCACTTGTAGTAGACAGTGTAGGTACAACACCTACATGCCTCGAAATTGAAGCATGCAGGTTTCCTCACGTGTTGTGTTTTCCTTCACCGAAAAGCCAAGTGGTGTTACAAATCGTACATAAATTCCGAAAAACTTATTGGTACGAGTCGGCAGGGCCGGATTAAGCCATGCAGAGGCCCCTAGGCAATGCAAGTCTCGGGGCCCCCCTGCCCATGGGCGTAACAATGATTCTTTTCCAGTGAGGTCCAGATTAGGTGGTCGCAATAAAACAGCACATATCTACTAAAATCAAGCTTCTACTACATACAATATGAATAGGATGTTGCAACACGATCCAAAACCTATAGTGTAGTCTGTGTAGTGTTCCATAACAAAATTGGGAAAACGGAACACTTATTGAATCACCTTGATGTCTGTCCGTCCATCTGTCTGTAACACTAGTAAACTCGTTTATCTCGGAGATAAAGAGATTTTTATATTATATAATATATAAAATTCTTATATTGTAAGAAGCTGAAACTTCGTTTTTTATATCAATTAAAGGGCCCAATTAGAAGAGTGCAGTCAAAAAAAGATTTATTATTAAAATTGAGCTTGGGAGTCAAAAGTTTTTTATTCTAAAATTATTATGTGGGGTATCATTAAAGGAAACGTTATGAAAATGAAAAAAAAAAAATCTTTTTTTTAATCTTTTCTTAATTTTTTATTCAATTCAAATACAAAAACGAATTGTTTTTTTCTCACGGGCCGCGGGGCCCCTTGGCGGTGGTGGGCCCGTAGGCCCGTGCCTACTTTGCCTATATGGTTAATCCGGCACTGCGAGTCGGCCTGGACGGGGATCGAACCATCGCCTCCTGCACGGCAGGCAAGGCTACTCGCCACTGGACCACTACGGGGCGTTATTTAGTTTTAATATAATTATTTAGATCTTAATGCTGGTTATTGAACTCATAATCATAAGTCAAAGAGTCAGGTCAGATACGCAGGGTCCAACTTAATATACTATTAACGTTTTTTAAGAGAAAGTTTATTCCAAGACCGCAAAATAACGAAGTGGTGATATTTTCAATACTATATTATATCCAATTAAAGTCAATAATTTTTTAAGAAACAATCTAGAAACGAATCTCTATGTTTGTATGAAGTCAGATTTTTGTTTAAATCCCTTTTCGTTAAAGTACCTATTATACAGTTTCAATGCTGGGATTTATTTAATATTTGTATGGAAATCTTTGAGGCACTACTTATAACTTGAAAACTATACATTTTAACGAAAATCTGACTTCATACTCAAAACAAACATAGAGATTAATTGCTAGATTGTTTCTGAAAAAGTCATTGACTTTAAATGGTTAGTATTAAAAATATCACCAGACTTCGTTTGTATGGATATTTGAATTATTAAGAAGATGATGATCTCATCAAACAGAACAACTTTCTCTCGCGAAAAAAAGAACTGTCCCATACATTTGGGTTCAGTAAGATTGCAGATTTGTCTAGAACAGCAGATTTTTTTCATCGTCGTTTAGTTGGTCCCATAGAGAAAGTTATTCATTTTGATGGTCTGATACTGTCAGCAAGTCAGCATATTAAGAAGGACCCTATATTAGTAGAATTAGAGAGTCGACTCTATAATTCACTATTTTTTCCAATAATATACATAGCTATGTATATTATTACCATTACATGTTATATTAACCTACCGACCTAGGTAGGTAAGTAATACGTGTTGGTCAGTCTCTGGTCTGAGTCTACCTGAACCCATTTTAAATACCCCAATTATAGGTAAACCATTTATCTCGCGGGACGCCCGCGGGGCAAGAGGTAGGTGGGCGCGGGGGCTTTACAGGCGTTTCGGGGGTGAAGGCGCGCGCGCGCGCGGCAGGGAGTACAAGTGACGTTTCTCGGAACAAGAGGGTCTACCTGCACATTCGATTCGAACTTTTGCGTGAATGTTTTCGTTCCAATTTCAACTCTATTACAATGAAGTGCGGACCGAAACAGTGGCGATATAGTGAAGATCGAAAGTGCGGGTAAGGGGGAAGGAATTACGTGTGTATCGATACCCGCGCCCACCCCCCTCTTGCCCCGCGGGCGTACCGCGAGTTATATGGTTTACCTATAGTAATATTTATCTTTGATTTATTATTATTAGGTTGGAGCCGGTAGAGGGAGCAACATGCGCTCTTTATATCTGACTGAGATCAGGCTTTTATATTTACAATCTGGGTAATTAGCGATTTTTCGTAGAGTTAATGTGTGCGATAAATTGCCGATCTGGGCGATGCACACTGCAAGCTGGTTAGTGGACTAACACTTCTCTAAATCGGTACCCCTGCTTAGTAATTAATCGCATACCTCGTCTTGATAAATGAAGAACTGGAAGTCAAAGTCCTTAGGAGCGCTGCTCGCGAGCCGACTGGCTCTTGCGAACGCTATGGACATCGCTTCTCAGAACTTTGACACGCTCGCAACAATCTAAATAAACATAACAGTAATTTCTTCTGAAAACCCCACGAGGAAAAAATATTGAATAATTTAAGATTTATAATAAATTGATATTCACAAAACTTCTTTATTTACTAAGTTGACGTTTTCTTGATAGTTTGTGTTGACAGCATAGAAAAAAATCCTTAATCTTTCAAGAAGTTTAAACTTTTTCTTCTTCTTCTGTTATCTGTGATAGAAAATCTATGGTGATAGAAACTACCAAGGAGACTTTGGTAGAAGTAGATGAGACCTATCGAACAAGCTAATACAGGGTGTAAATTAAATAGCCAAACAAAAGCAACATAATTTTTGGCAGATTTTTGGCACCCTTTGAAAAATGACATTTTGTATGAGTTTTGGCGGCAAGGTGTAGTTTTTAAGGAACAAATTTCGAACACTGTGTACTTTTTTTGGGGTCAGTTTTTGAGCTTGATTTACATTTCTATACATTCTTATTCGTAGTGTGAGACACAAAATGACGATTAGACACTATTTCAACTTCTTTATTAAACGTAAAAAAAATCTAAATTACGTTTAGATATCTGAATCACTAAACGTATGTATCACAATAATGCATCTTAATTAAAAGAATCTACAATAAAAATAATGAAATATACAGATTTTACTAGCATGGAGGAAACTGTAACTTAAATAGGTAAAATTATATCTGTATAAATTACTACTTAATAAAAAACAAAAAATTGATATGGCAAAAAAATCATAAAAACAAATAATTCGTCTAGTATTATTTTATCATATAGATAATTAGGGGAGTTATTTACAAATGGACTTCATTATTGTTTAACAAATGCCCCGAAAATAATTAAAATATCTATCTTAGACATAATTTAAGACCGAAATAGTAATTATCTAATTAGGTATAACCATTTAATAAAAGTGGAAAATATGCCTAGAAGATACGGAATGGGCCCCACAGATCCAAGAGGAAATGGAAGAAACAATTTAAATGCCTTTTTGGAAAAACAGCCAGTTGGTTATACTTTACGATGCATAGGCACAGATTATTTAATAGTTACTAGCATAGGTTTGGAGGAAAAGAGACTCTGACCTGTAGGCCTCGCATGCCAACCCCGAGAAAACGACAAAAATCGAGAGGTGCCTCCATCTTTATTATTTTACGTATGCCAGAAAGATCGCGCATGAAGTTTTTCTCGTTTAAACGCTTTGTCGTGGGTGGCATGCTAGCCGTGCAGTAGTTTGACAAAGAAGGCATATAAATAAAAAATACTTGAAAGAAAACAGCACATTGAAATCTTATTAACCCATAGATTTATATATTACTAGCGTAAGGATAGGCCCGTCAGAATATTTTACAAAAACCTTCTTCATAGAAACAAAAATTTGCGCCATCTGTCATAACTGGTATATGAACTATATCGTGTCATATATTTTCGAGTGCTCTAAACTGACATTTTTCCTTGCATTTTAGAGCCAATGAACTGGGGACAAAAGTCAAGCTCATAGGCCATGTCCTTACGCTAGTAATATATATGTCTTTGTATTAACCATTTTAAAACAGTGTTTTTATGACGCATTGTAAGCAAAGAGTACTTTATTATGACTGAAGGGCTTAGAACAGGTAAACATTCATGCTTGTTATTTTGTATGTTTACGATGTGCAAATAAAGAATAATGTTGTATTGTATCCTATTATGCTATTTACTATTATGGTCTTCACAAAATTATCTAACTATGAGAACAAAATGAACTCGTATCACTTCAGCTTTGCTTCTCCTCTCGAACTTTCAGTTGACCTTGACCTTCGTGTTCCTGAGGTACTCCTGACGGAACTGCTTGTTCATATGCACCCCGACCTTGACCCTTATCCACTCAGGAGCCAGCTTGATGAAAAATGTCTGGAAAATTAAAAGCATGCCAATATAAAGCTCCTGATTGCCCACCCTTTGCATGCACTGTGACATTTCGGTTTTTATTGGAGCAATATTATTGAAACTTTGGATATGAGAAACACTAAATAAGCACTAAATCTTGACAATGTCATTGATAATAAACAGTATTTCTCGCTGCGACTGCAACCTATGACGTCTATCTAGCAGCCTCAGTAAGGTACTCAAATATCGATTAAAATATAGTTGCACTGAATCTATGCTTTGGACACTAATTAGCACCAATTAGGCACTTAATTTTGGCACAGCTAAAACCTTTCTGTTTCTCTGGTGTTGCTAACTATAGGGATACAGATAATCAACTCACCTGGATCCCGTGGACCCAGTACCCTGAGGTGTTCTGCACTCTGCCGAGGGTGTTAACCGCGTGCCTCGCGTACGTGGCCGCGTCGGGGACAAGCAGGTTGCCGTCCATCAGCCTCTGGGAGAAGGCGTTGATCTTCGTGGAGACGAAGAGGGGCGCCACGTGCTGGACGTGGATGCCTTGGGGTGCGTACTCCTCGCGGAGTGCGAGGGTGAAGCTACGGACGTATGACTGGAAGAAAATTGATTGTGAAACGCTTGACTTGGATCTTAGAGTAATTTTTGGTTTTGGCCATTGATTTACCAACTACTGAACGTAGGGTCCGAGCTCAAAAGTGTACGAACCAAAAGAGCTCCAAAACGTAAAAAGAAAATCAATTACGCGACAGCAGTGTTGCAAAAGCTACCGATTTATCGGTAGATCTACCGGTTTCGGGTACTGTCTACCGATATACCGATTTTAGGTTGTGATCTACCGATTTATTTCACAGAAGATGTTTTAGACAAATATTGAATTATTTAGCCTTTATTGTGGCAGATAATTAGAAATTCGCGTTAGATAAGAATCTTTATTATGGTCTTATTAGAAAGTTTGGACTTCGCCTTGAAAGTTTGTGAACTGAAATAATTATGAAATGCAAATTAGATTTTATAAGTTATGGAATAGAGTTCCGGCTTTTTAAAAACCCCTGCACAAAAATCCTTGAAATCAATATTTATCTATAGTAAGTAGGTATCTACTAAATTTTTACAAAAATTGTTTCACTTCTCACAAGTTTCAAGTTTTAGTTAATAGTACGAAACTGGCATGGGCACAAAATTATTAAGTATCAGCTGTCTCATCGTTCAGAATTTGTTGGCGATTGAACACTTTTTGAAAAAAAAAAATGAGTTTAAACCAATCTACCGATTTCCACCGATTTTTTGTCGCCAATCCTACCGATTTTATCAAAGAGACTTTTGCAACACTGCGCGACAGTCTGCGTTTGATCGGCCGAAGACGCGCACGCCTACTAAACTCGGCGTCCATAGTATTCAACGTCAACGGTTTTGGCTTAATCTAAGACTTTGATTAAAATTGTTCTTGGTTGTAAGATGATTTTAGTCAATTATTAGGATATGCCTCGGACTACTCTTACCTCCTCGGAAAATAGAAGTACACAGCGCAAGCGTAAAGGCACTTTTCTGTAGTTCCCAGTATAAATTATATTTTGATCACCTTTTTTCGCTTTCAGGGTCAGAGAGACTTTTAAAGTATGCAGTTCTATTCTAGCACAGTTTATTTATGCACTGTGGTTCTAGTAAGGTTAAAACAATCATCGTCATCCACTAAAGACCACTGCTGGACATGGCTTTCGTACAATAGTATAAGCCACACAATCATTGGTCAAATCCTATTTCTGCAAATCCTACATTCGTCAAACAATAGGTTTAAGAAAGCATGGGCAATTTAAGAGCCTCAGCGAGTGACGAAATCTGATGTCGTCTGGCGGACCCTGGGGAGTCAGCCTTGATACGACTGACTGGCTAATCTTTCCACTGCAACATGAGTGATTGTCATGCGATATGGCTCATGTTGACAAAAACAAGCGAACATTCTTGACCATCCAGAACATTTCTATCCCAAACAAACCATCATCTTCAAAACCATCAACAAACCTTCGTAGCAGCATACACAGTCATCAGCGGCAGTGGCTGATGCTCCGACCCCGAGGAGATGTTCACCACCGCCCCCCTCCCCCGCTGCACCATCCCCGGCACCACCATCCTGCTCATCGCCGTGACAGCTCCAACGTTCACGTTTATCAGTTCCCAGGCCTTGTTCGAGGGCACCTCGCAGACCGGCATGGGATAGTCATAGTTGCAGCCTACGTTGTTTACTGGAATAGGAGATAGCATAAGCATATTCTCACCTGATTCTCACGATTCTATTCCCCGAGGGGGTAGTCTGAAACCTCAGAACATCCACGTTTCACTAGTACTGTGCTGTACTCCAGTAGTAAGATAATAATGAGATTAGTAGTAGAGAACACATCGCATTTAATCCTCAAATATTTGAAAGATCCCGTTACAAGATTTCTGGGCCCATATGGTAGGTTTAGACGATGACAATTTTGTGGCGCCAATTCTGCGGCGCCTCAAAAAAAGCACCGTATAAATACTTTTGGCACGACTATTTTACGGCACGGAAAAAAACAAGGAAAAAAGCACACGTCGCTAGTGACCTCCGCCCGCGTCCCTCGCATCCCCCTTGCTAATTTTTAGACTCGTGTAAACGGGTCGTGCTAATCGTTAGCACGGTTTTCTCTAGCAAATCCATTGGCATGCGAACAAATTGGCGCTGGAAATTAGCAGCGTGTAAACGAGAGCGAGCCGTGCTTTTTTTTCGTGCTAATAAATAGGCGCCAGGAAATTGTCATCGTCTAAACCATGGAGTAAGTGTGAATTCTCTGTGGTCTAAACCTGTGGTCTAAACCTACCAATATGTTAATATAGGTAAAGATAACACGGGCCTATGCTATGACTGAGGAAGGAGTATAGACATAACTTTAGGAATATCTGACAGAAACTTTCGCTGGTACGAATCTTGGACACGCTGTGCCGCGGTTAACTGCTTTTATGGGGGCGTTCAAGTATTTCCTCAGGGGCGCAACTTTTGGAGATACGCCACCTATTACAGGAAATTCCAGTTTTATGTATTAGCTTCGGTATTGGGAACGACTGATCTCCGCCTGGTCGGGTCAACCTTTGGATGGATGATCGTTTAGTGGTATTTCAACTCAAGCAACTCCGTAGTTTGGATGACATCTAGAGACGAGGCACGTCTGTTGTGAGACGTGGGTATGGAATGATGAGGACTGCCGAGTGTTAATTTAGTGATTAAAAAGTTATTAATAACTTACCTAATATCCCAACCGGTATATCCTTGAGCTCTTCTTCTATATGAGGATATACTTCTTCTCCTTTACTGAAGTCGGCTACTACTATTTTCGTCTTGACTTTGTGTTCATTTTCTGAAAAAAATATATTGTCTTTTTATATTGATTTGATTGATGATCGCTTCCTTTAGATAACCTTGTAGTCACACTATAGTACCTACCTACCACAGAGTACTACTATACAGGGTGTAACAAAACACCCTAGTAATACTCAAAAACTCAGTAATAGCAGAGAGAGTCCAGATTTTGAATGACGTCATTTGACAATCTCAACTGCACTACTGCTGTAGTTCAACAGAAATTAAACACTAACTCAATCTACGCACTATCTACAGGGTGTAACAAAACACCCTAGTAATACTTAAGGGGGTGCTTCAGACTATCAAACTGAACAACTTTCACTATGGAGCCAACTTCGAAATCGCGAAAAAAAACAGCTGTCCCGTACATTTTAGTCGAGTCGGTACGGCAGGTACAGCTGTTTTTTTTTTTTCGCGATTTCGCAGTTGGCTCCGTAGTGAAAGTGGTTCAGATTGATGGTCTGAAGCACCCCCCTAAGTATTACTAGGGTGTTTTGTTACACCCTGTAGATAGTGCGTAGATTGAGTTAGTGTTTAATTTCTGTTGAACTACAGCAGTAGTGCAGTTGAGATTGTTAAATGACGTCATTCAAAATCTGGACTCTCTCTGCTATTACTGAGTTTTTAGAAACTCAGAGTAGGTAGGTACTCTACATGATAATTTAACACCACTTTCTTTTTGGAGGAGGGAAACATCATGAGGTTAAATTCAGGTTTTCTGCAGGTTTGGACATAGTAAAATGTGGATAGGTACCTATTCTGAATATGTTACATAGGTACCTTTACACTTTACAGAATATGTCCGAATACCCCCTCGGGTATTATAGTCGTGATCATTACGAATAATATACTCTGTCACTGCTGCTAGCCTGGTTAGCCTTTTTTAAAACGTTGTTATTATTTTTCGTTGACCAACTTTAGTGGTGGATGATGGTCACAATTATCACTATTTAACACACAATTAGATTACAATGCGCACGATTTCTTATTTCACAAAGCATCACAATCACAATGAATAATAATACCTACTTAGTCATTTCCGGGTAATTGATTTATAGTACATGATCCAGAAATTAATACATGAGCGAGTAGATTTAAAAATAATTGAGTATTTCATCGTTATGGTTCATAAAAACTTTTTCCCTGTACATGTACATGTCGCCCTTTGTACATGTTTTCTCTATTTTCTGTATTTTTATGTCAGTGTGTACAATAAAATGTTATAATAATAAAATAATTTATGCCTAGATTTATCTACAAAAATATTTTTAATACTTATAGAAAGTGTATTATTATGCCTATGTCCATGGTTTATCAAAATCAATAAGAATGAAAGAAAAATAATGTTGTTTTTTTAAAAGAAAAGAGTTCGTTTCTTACCGCCGGCTGCGCAAACCCTGTACCCGGTCTTTCGATTTTCAATATATCGAGACCGTTTCGGTCCGAACTCAATTATAATAGACAAAGATTTTTTAAAAAAAATCTTTGATAACAGAGTTCACATTGGAACGAAAATGTTTACACAATTGCGAAGTTCGAATGTCCGGTAGACCCTCTGGTTTATTATTACTGTTGTCGTCTCTCGATAGAGACGACAAAACGGCAAAACTTACCTACCTACCTCGACCTACCTCGATAGGTAGGTAAGTTTTGCCAATTCACAAGCTTACGCCTAGATATATTATTTTCTTGATCGTGTCTACCGTCTAAAATCTGATCTAAAATAATATCATTTGAAATTAAATACTTTATAATTGTAAAAATAATTTAATGGTAGTAAAAGCACAAGCAAAACTTACACTAAACTTAAACCATACTAAACATTCTAAAAAACTTACCCTAAACTTGAACCATACTATACAATCCTAAACTACAAATTTAACTAATTCTACTTAATTGAAAAGCCCGCCCCAGGTCATACCTGGTCCGAAGGTGCCCATAATGCTGGCCGCATTTCCTCGTTGAATCGCTAATGATATGCGTGGGGCCAGGTATGACCCAGCACGAGGACCGTTACCCGCATCCCGTAAACGTTTGCTCAGGTCTCTCATAAAAGGTTTTGCTTCATGCCCCCACGGGCCTGCCGTCTCCACAGCAAAGGGCACGAATAAGTAGCTCTGCTCCAAGATTGTGTACCATTGGTGTTGCCCTTTATAATTGTATAAATCTTTCCGCCGGATCGTATACTATAACAGAGTGACGTCAATAAAATAAAACGCTATTCTATATGCTAAACGTTAGTTCAATAACGTCCAAGTGTACGTTTGTTACCAAGTCAGGTAAATAAATAGAGTACCTACCTGACTGTGTAGGTACAATTTACTTTGTTTACAACTAAGTACCTATTGTTGTGTACAATTTACTTTAATTTACAATTTATATATAGTACCTATTTTAAAGCAAGCAAAATAAGAGCTAAGATGTGCAAATAAATAATACTTATGGTGTTATGGTAAACAGTTGCATTACTTTAAGGGGTGATTGTAACCATGATACTAATCAACTTTCCATGCGAAACTTATAGGAAATTCTCAAAACAATTTATGCACTCAGCTAATCCTAATTTCGAATAGAAACAAAAGCGGCCGTTTTTTTTCTTTTGTAAAAATTTGTATAACCTAACCTTTAAAAACCCTATAAAACAGGGGTGGCCAAACTTTTCAAGTAAGTACGCGGTCTACTTTGAATCTCAGATATACTTAGCGATCTACTTTTAAAAATTATATATCTGACATATTCATTTATTCAATCAAAAATTTTTGTTTATTTTGGTGGTGGATGTTTTTTCATAACTTACATCATAGAAAACGTTGATTCATAATCTACTTTTAATGTGGAAACCTGCCACTGTTTCCAAAAACATGCAATTTCAAAAATTATGTCTTAGGTAGTATCAATCAGAGTTTGAATATTATTCCTCGCACCACATTTATATAGCTTCGACTTCTTCTACAGTTTCAAAATTCGAAAACAGCCTTTCGAATTCCAATTCCAACAGTTTTTCAGCGATATTTCTAATTTTAATTAGATTTTGAGAAACGCCATGATTTAAAAATTGATTCTTACTTTCTTTTAAATTTTTTGAACTCTTCGCGGGCTACCATAAAACACGACGCGGTCGACCGGTCGACCGCGGTCGACGTCTTGGCCACCCCTGCTATAAAAGTATTCTATGAAAATAGCTTGAAGGCTTTTGTAGTTTATCTGTTGGACACTTTTTTAATTTAAGCTTTCTTTATTGAGAAATCTTTTTATTGTGATGAGGGCGCCACTGAGCTTGTAATAGCCCTCTTAATGTGGATATGCGGAACGATCACGTATTGGTGTGTGAATTAAAGGCGTGATTGTAAATAGGATGTTTGCTGAAGCTATTCAAATATTGATTTATGGGCAGACTGTGTATTAACACATACGTAGGTAGGTGTTAGGTGTTGTGTAGGTCAAATTATCATCTTAGTCTGTCTACCTTCTATGAATACCTTTTACGTTGTATTGGAGTCAATGCAGAACTGAAAAACAGCACTGCGCAGTCAACCCCGCTAGCTGTAGTCAGTATCACTGACCTCCTGTTCTTTGTTTTCACTATTGTATTCTTTTGTGTATTTTATTCCAAAACTGTTTATTTAGGTATGTTTTTTTTTATTTCTTTTGGCTATAAACTGATTGCATGAACCTCGTTCTCTGGTCCCGTGGGAGACCCACCTGCGTTGACACTCTGGCACCGTCCCATCTCCAGAGAATAACCACGGGAGCTGGTGCAGTGGCGGCCTCTACGATCATTCCATCTGCGGGCTGAGCTCCCTTCATCTGGCTCAGCTCATTTTACCCTTTTTTCTGTATTTTTTTTGTTTCTTTTTTAATCTTTTTTTTTCACAAGATTGTGTTGAATATTCTGAAAACGTTCGTTGATGTCTTTTGTATGGAACTAAAGAAGATTAATCTTTTGTTCCATACAAAAGACATCAACGATGCCTATTTAGTACAACCTGTGCGAATTAACTTGGCACCTGGCTCGCACGTGGCTCGGAATTTAACACCCCTCTTGCTACCCCCCGCGGGACTCCGCCGTCACCGTACGAGGCCGTAGCATAGCATTTCAGTTACCGTTGCACGTGTCCCTGCGCTTCAGTATTTTTGAGTTATTCTTTCCGAGGTTTAGGAGTTTTTTATTCCGAGCCACGTGCGAGCCAGGTGCCAAGTTAATTCGCCCGGGTTGTATATTCTTCATTTTCATTTAGATAAACAACAGATTTGATTTAATTTAAAATATTACCTACTCGATACGTAAAATAAACACAATAAAGAGTTTTTTCGGACGTGACTCTTTAGAAGCATTGTGTTCAGTTTTGTGCCATACCATTTGAGTGTGCCGTACCCATTTTCCAGCTTCCTAGCCGTACCCGAACCAAAATTTACAAAACGGAACAGGACATCAACTCTGTCACAAATCCCCCATCCCAAATGTTTGTCCGTCCGTCTGTCTGTCACACGTACTTTTCTCTGATACTTTCAGATGAATCTTGGCATAATGAAAAACAAATCTTTTATATCATGGGGGGTAGGTAAATACCATTGAATTTGGAACAGAGTTTAATAGTCATACCATTTAACTATTCCAGATTCAATGGTATTATGAGTGAAAAAACGTTTTTTTTTAATGATCTCACCTATTTCCGAGGCCACTGCCCTCAGTTTCTCAGGGTTTCGGCTGATGATGACCAGGTTCAGCCCTCGCCGGGCCAACTCCACAGCGTACTGTTTCCCAATGCCGTCCGTGCCACCAGTTACCGCTGAAAAACAATTTATTCAATCAAAATACAAGCCGTTTGTTGTTCACAGCTGCAGGGTTAGCCCAGTCATTTTACGAAGTTTTTACGAGTAATTATCAATGGGACTTTTAAACTGTAACCGGCATCATTTTAGTGACAAAAAGACTTCCTGAAAATGTAATTTTTTTAAAAATCGCTACCCAACATCAGAAATCATTATGTCTCCCCGAAGGCTTTTAACATGCACTCATTTTAACTAGATTTAACAATATATTGTACATTATTTTATAGCAATGAAATAGGCATTGAAATTATAAAAATCAGGTAGTAATGGATAATTAGAAAATACTAATGTATTTTTCAAAGCCTTCTAAGTAGACAAAAATATTAACACCATGTTTGAAGTATACAATGGTAATGCTTTAAAATGGAGCAAAAAAAAATTATCATTAGGTTTTTTAGAACGAGATAAATGCTGAATTTTATATTTAGGGCTGTTGCTGACGTACATTTTTTTTTTATTACATTTCTTCACTAAAATTGGCTATTAAATACTATACCAAAAAAAAATATTCTTCTTATTATTAATTAGTCCCGGCGCAAACCGTAAAATGACTGGGCTAGGTGTAAAGTGTAGAGTCCAAACTTACACTGTAGAGACAGTTACATTATTTTAAAGGGTGATTGGACTCATGATACTGAACAACTTTCAGCAAGAAATTTAATTAATGCAACTTTTTTAAATTACAGATGGGTTTGCTCTTGACCTCAATCAATCCAGTCCTCAGGACAAAGATTGGATCGAATATGTGGTGTCTACACTTAGACTGCATCCTGTATGTCATACATATAATATTATACAGGCTACACAGTGTCCAATTTAATGTACTGACGGTTTACAATAAAACTAGACAACTTTATCATCCGGTTTTTTAGAACGAGATAAATACTAAATTTTAAATTTAGGGCTGTTCCTGACGTATTTTTTTTTTATTACATTTCTTCACTAAAATTGGCTATTAAATACTTAAACCAAAAAAAATAGTCCCAAATTAGTCCCGGCGCAAACCGTAAAATGACTGGGCTAGGTGTAAAGTGTAGAGTCTAAACTTACACTGTAGACAGTATCGTTATTTTAAATGGTGATTGGACTCATAATACTGAACAATTTTCCCCAAGAAAAATTAATGCAACTTTTTTTAAATTACAGATGGGTTTGCTCTTGACCTCAATCCAGTCCTCAGGACAAAGATTGGGTCGAAGGTGTGGTGTCTACACTTAAACTGTATCCTGTATGTTATACATATAATATTATACAGCTACACAGTGTACAATTTAATGTACTGACGGTTGACAATCAAACTAAACAACTTTCTCTATAGAGAATCCTATAGGACCAACATCGAAACCAAAAAAAAACAGCTATCCCATACCTATGGGTACACTGAAAAATATGTTTTTTTAAATATACTTAATCAAACTTTAGTGACTTCGATCCAAACTGTTTTGTAGCATATAAACAAACTTTCGGCTTTAGATAACAACACGTTTTGCTATTTATAACCAAATGTTTGATAATGTGCTACAAAACAGTTTGGAAGTCACTAAAGTTTGGTTATATTTAACAAAACATTTTTTTCAATGTAGAATAGGATTGCAGTTATGAAACAACAGCTGTTTTTTGGAGTCGGTGCCAAACTGCCGAGCTGAGACCCAAAAATTTGGGTAAGTTATTAACTTTCACCACTGCATTGCTCCTTACATGCATGCATGCTTTCGAATTTTAATGTTATAATGGCAGTTTAAACGACCAGTTGTGCAACGTCTGGTTAAGATGCGGTTTTGCGGATTTATCTCGTTATTGAAAATCTGCAAGACAAATCGTTTGCGGTTAGATGTCGGCAGCTGTAATCGTGAGAACACAAGGGCATTGTAGTCTATATTTTATAATTTTTAAAAAGAAAGTTAAGAAGTATAAATTTGGGAAGGGGAGGGGGGAGGGGATTGGGGGGTTGGTTTGGAGGGTTGGGTTGGGGGGAAGTGGGTTGGTTTAGTTGGGAAGTTTTTTTTTTATAATCTTCTTCTTATCGTGTTAATTGTTGTACTTACTATTTCTAAATTTTAAGGTTATAATTGAATTCACGTTGATGTTGGTTGTAAGCCTTTAGAATATTATTCAGGGACACGGAATATACAGGGAGCAAACCGATCGGAGCAAAAAAAACAGCTGTTGCATACATTTGAGTCGAGTAGGCATTACAGTTTAGTATGGAACAGCTTATTTTTTTGGTGCTCCGATCGGTTTGCTGCTATAGTGACAGTTGTTCAGTTTGATAGGTAGACTCTTAGTTTAAAAGAATGCTAATTATATCAATTTCGCCCTGTAGTTAGGTACCATATAAATATAAACTCTCTAAAGACGCTATTAGGGCTTCCACCGTTCGGGTTGACAGGAAGTCTCCAAATTTCATCTTTCCTCTAAAGTCCTTCTGCACATGTACTGCACACCTACTGTTGAAGTGGTTACTAAGGATTTGACCACTTTTTTTTAATTAAAACCAAACTAAACAGAAAGAAATAGACATGTCTCTAGTTGGGTACCTACTACAATGTATCCCATTAAGTTGACAGTCACAAGTTGGCATTCTCACGTGCGTTTTGGAGTTACGCAACACCGTGCAGTCAACTTTGCCCGTTGCATTTGACCTGTGTCGTAAGATGCCCTGCGGTTTGCAAATACGCGTCGTGCAGAACTTCAGAAGGTTTCTAAATAACAGTTCTTTGGACCAAAGGCCAATAATGTTAACCATCAAAATGCAAAAATTGTGCAATGCTATAACTGCATGCAAAGTTAGTTTAGTTTTTTTTGTTTTAAAAACGCTTTACAGCATATAAGTGGGTAATTTTCTAAAAAAACTAAAAGATTTTCCTACTTTTTTATGGTCCACGGCATACGGAGTCGCGGTCGACAGCTAGTCTTCTATACAGGGTGATGGATGTTATCATTAGCATCCTTTTAAACTAAAAGTCTACCCATCAAACTGTGGGAGCAAATCGATCGGAGCGAAAAAACAACAGCCGTTCCATACTAAACTTCAAAGCCTCTAATGTAGGTACACTAAAGCAATTTTTTTTTGCTCCGGTCTTCTGTTTGCTCCTAGAACGTTTCGTTTGTATGAAAAGTCACGTCGTTTTTGAAGTGAAAACTTCTTTAGCGGCGTTGTGCACTTTTTGGGATGGGTAAAAAATTTTTAACTCGCATCAGGACCGTGACGTCACGATACCTGATCGAAAATTCGTAAGCATAGATATAGTCAGACCGTGAAATCACGTGACGTAAGATCTCTTAGTTTTCACTTCTGCCGGCACTCCCGGAGTGCATCTCGATGTTTTTTTTTATTTCTCTTTTTTCCATAGGAAAAGTATCATAAGTACAATCACCCATTAAAGTAATGCAATTGTCTACCCTGTGTCTACTCTAGTCTGCTATAGGCCAATTACAATAGGTCCTTGCTATAGGTGCTCACGATTCACTCCATGTACAGGGTGAAATTCATATCATTGGCATCCTTTTAAAATAAGAGTCCACCCATCAAACTGAACAACTTTTACTATGGGAGCAAACCGATCGGAGCTACTAAAAAATCAGCTGTCCCATACTAAACTGCAATGCCTACTCGACTCAAATGTATGCAACAGCTGATTTTTTTTTGCTCCGATCGGTTTGCTCCCATAGTAAAAGTTGTTCAGTTTGATGGGTAGACTCTTAGTTTAAAAGGATGCCAATGATATCAATTTCACCCTGTATAAATCAAGAAGTAAAGCTTTTATTTGACCCGGGAAAAGTCCTTATTTTATTTGACCATGGCATATCGATACTCCGTGAAAATCATTAATCCGCTTGACCTCTTGTAGCAATTTTATGTATGACCTAGACTTTTGAAAGTCTGTTAGTAGGTACACTAGGTACTTATATTATCCAATACCTACCTATTAGTTAGAGAATGCAAATTTTTTTATTCGCTAAATTGCACAAACCATGCGAAAATGCAATTAGCACAATGCGTTATAAATGACATAATCAATTAGTAGGTAGTTGCATAAGTTAGTAGGTATTTCGAATTTAGTCGCCAAAAAACTGGAAATCATAATTCGACGACCGATTTTGAATGAATGAAATATAGGTACTTTATTTACACTAAACAAAAAGTACATTTTACACAACAGGAAACAAAACTGATTATGGTACAAATACAAATAAGGCGGTCTTATCGCTAAAAAACTATTTCTTCCAGACAATCGAACTGTGTTAAAAAATGAATATGTAAATTGAATACAATTTTGTCCTACTTAATATGCTGCAATTTTTTTAAGGAGCTGATCACACCATCAAACTGAAGAGCGTTCTCTATGGGACCACCATCGAAAGGGGTCGTTCACAAATTACGTAACGCATTTTAACGTAATTTGTGAAAACACGAAAATAAATCAGTTGTTCCAAACAAACCAAACCAATGTAACAGCAGATTTTTTTTCCACCGGTTTCGATGTTGGTCCCATAGAGAAAGTTGTTCTGTTTGATGCAGTAGCGTAGCGAGGGGGGGGGGGCAGGGGGTGCAAATGCCCCGGGCGGCACTTAACTAGGGGCGGCGAATTCGGGAAAAATATCGATTGATTGAGCTCTATCTATAACCAATTCGTAGAGCAGAGAAAAGTCGAGCTCGCTTCGCTTTTTAATTCCTGTACACATAATCCTAAAGAGTTCTGATTTCTGACCACGGCTAAGACGTGGAGCTTTAAATGTCGAGCTCGCTTCGCTGGAATCATAGCTTTTACTTAGGTTACTTTGCACATGTTTTGTATGTAAAAAGCTCTGGCTCCAACCGATTCGTATTGAGTAGAAAAGTAGTGGTTGCTTTGATCGCTCTAAGTTTCTGTTTAGCATGGATAAACTAAAAGATTTCTGGCCACAAGTTTCCCCACGACCTGACATCTACATAATGCAAGTCGGTCACATAACCATAATGAATTTAAAAGGTCCATAAAACAATGCGTTGCTATTTTTGGAAAGAATGTAATGGCATCGACCGAGACGCGACGACACGTATGACTTCAATGGACAGAGTTATGCAAAACGTCTTTTGTCAAGTTGTTACGCAGTGCAGCAGTTGAGATGCCAGGGCCTCAATTGCGCAATTTTATACGGTTTTGGTTTGGTTTTGGTTTAGTTTTGGTTTAGATTTGGTTTAGCTGAAGAAAAAAAGCTATCGCGATATTTTTTTCTGAACGGTTAAATCGCACAATACAGGAAATTCGATCGAACGGACATCAAACGTTACGCCAACGTATCTTCCGAAATAACGCTAAATCGTTACCGTTAATATAATTTGCGCGATACGAATTGTGCATAACGTAACGTTTTTGGTTGTGGTTTTGTTTTGGTAGTATCGTTCAAACTTAGGGCGATTGAGGCCCTGAATTGTACCAATTGATAATTTGTGTCATTGTACGAATTGATAATTTGAGAGAATTGTACAAATCGCGAAATTGTAGGTAGTGATGGCGATTTTCGAGTTTAGGTACAGTACGACCATTCTCTAGGCGCAAACATAAGTCACAAACTTAAATTCGTCGTAAAAAACATCGGCGAGCTGTCAACTTTAAACCAAACGAGTATTTTTTTAACCTCCCATACAAAAGTACGGAACAGCCGATCGATTTTTTATGGGAGGTCCACAAATTATTTTTCGTATTTCGACCCATATGTTTCTTTTGTGAATGAATTTATTGGTAAAAAGTTTCATCGTCTGAATACACCCTTAATAATATTGTTATTAAAACTTCGTTTGTATGGAGCGCGTATTTCTGTGTTCTTCGAAGCTTGTAGAATATCATCGTATGATCGATCCCCGTAACAAATAACAACTTAAAAAGATTGCACGATCATCATAAATCATGATAGCGTGTAATTTAGGCTCATTCAGATTTAGCTAAGTTACATAACATAATCTAGACCGAGACTGAGCCCAGTGTTGCTAACTATCTGAGACACAAATACTGTCTTCACAGGATTACGACATAGTCTTAAAAAAACTGTGTAGTACAGTCATGTCTTGTCTAGGAACATGCATTGTATGATGAAAGTGAATGTTAATAAAACTAAAGTGATAGTGTTTGAACGGGATGAATGCATGATTAGAGGCAGTATGTAGATTGGGGATGAAATACCGGGACATCTGGGAAGATGTTCACTAGGGATGGGAAAAGGGGATGGACATAGAAAAGAGGGTTCAAGCTGAAATGCAAGTAAATGTGGCCACCAGCACACTTGTGGGGAGCCGAAATGTATCCACCAAAGCTCGTTTGGCTGTTCACAATAGCGTGTTGGTTCCGACCTTGATATTTGGGAGGCAAGGTGGGTTTGGCAGCAGAAGAAGGAAAGCAGAATAAATGCAGGGAAATGAGGGCTTTACGCAATTTGTGTGGTGTGACTATAATGGATAGCTGTAATTTGGGAACGTTGAGGTTTGAATGAAGATGTAGTGGTTAAAGTAAATTAGGGTATGCATCGATGGTTTGGATATAGGTATGGAAAGAATGAATGAAAGTCAACTTACGAAACAGATTTATAAGCCGTGTGTGGAAGGAAATATTGGTAGAGACCTAGGAGGACGGACGGATCAAGGACGTCATTAAATAATGTCAGGTTAAAAGCAGCCGAAATCGACGGGAATGTAAGACTTTTTTTTATTACAGATGGATTTGCTCTTGACCTCAATCCAGTACTCAGGACTAAGATGGAGTCGAAGATGTAGCGAGCTTACCCAAAAGAAGACTTGTACTTTAAAGGAGTTCGGGTTGTAAGTGTTCGAAAATACTGACGCAGGCAGGGCATTCCACTCCTTGGCTGTGCGCATTATAAAAGATTCTGAAAGGCGCAAGGCATAGTTGTGAATATGTGGGATGTCAACCAAGTTGGGGTGATATACCGCAGTGCGCCTGGATGTCCGATAGTAGAAATTGGAAGGCAGAATGACAAGATGTACCAAGAGGAAGCAAGAGAGGTGTGTCAGAAAGGACTGCCCAAAATGGTCTGCCTACCTCTCTGGGAAGAAAGCGTCATTTTATGTATGTAGTATGTAATAAAGTTATTTTTACTTCATAACTAGGCAACCACGTCTCTCTGTTCGGTGCTACATCCCGCCACCCAATGCAGCAAGCATCCAGTTCGTCTCTACACCTTTTCCGTGATTTGCTTCGACCTTGACTCCTGTCACCGTCCGTCGTAAGGCACCACGTCCGCGCCGACTCATACCAATGAGTTTTTCAGAATTTATGTAGGTATCTAGTAATAGATACTCTTTCTTATACTGTGCCTACGGTTTGTTACACCACTGGCTTTTCAGTGAAGGAAAACGCCGTGAGGAAACCTGCGTGCTTCAATCCAAGGCATGTATTGTACCCATTATACCCCAAATAAGTTAAGACAGAGTTTCGGTACTACCTACTAGTGACTCGTTGTACAAGTATTATGTCCCACCTTTCGAAACTGAGAAAACGCCTCTTTAGAAAACCTTTTCCCATGAGATTAGCACATCTAGCCTAGCTGGCACCGTGACTAGACCTACTGAAGATTCTTGCTAAATCTAGATGTCGAAACGAAAGGCACACGTTATTGTACCTAGGAACATTATCTCGAGACCTGAGAGCTAGACTCTTATTATTTTAGCATTACGAAACTATGAATATTCTAAATATTTGGTTTCTGTTGAAAACTGTGAGAGATACAATCAAAAAATAGCATGCCATTAAAAATACAGAAGGTTAACCAATTCTGGCCTGTCAGAAACTCTTGGACCGATAGCTCAGTTGGTAGAGAACCCTGCCTGCTGGACGAGGGCTGTGGGTTCGAATCCCGAAATTATCTAATACCTATATTTATCTGCAACAGTAAGATAGATAGTGTAGGTATATAATGGTATTAAAAGCATGTTAAAATTGTACATACAAAATGGAGAGACCGCAAAACAGCATTTGTGCTAAGGAGGGCCTTAGCACAAATGCTGTTTTGCGGTCTCTCCATCAGGAAATGTTCATGACGTCGTTGAACGGTCGTTCAATCAGGAAATGTTCATGATAGTGCTATATCTTTTTTCTGGTGAATAAATCTCTTTTTTATTTTATTATTTTATTTACATTATGAGTATTTGTAACCCGAATCTTAGTAAGTATTATTATTTTATTCGGTTTATCGTTGTCTTGTCATCATAAGTGGAATCACACACGATGACACAATATGACGGAGCGGCAGACGTCAGTCCGTCATTTGACGACCCGTTTGGTGTAATGGTTACCACGCCGGACTGCTAAGCCAGGGTCCTGGGTTCGAATCCCGGTTCGGTCATGGATGTTATATTGTTGTATATGGTTCCCATAACAATAAGCCTAAGGCTTAATTTGGGATCATTACAATGTATGTGCCTGTGATTGTTATTTATTTATTATTTATTTGTGAAGCAAGGAGTTGTATGAAACCGCACGTAGGAGCATACACGGTGCGTCAATCCGTCACCGTCTGCCGCTCCGTCAATGCGTCATCGTGTGTGACCCTACTTCGGGCGTGCTTCAGGTTTGATTCTGGCAATTTCAATTAGACTGGATAATGGTTTTCTAAGCTTCGTGACAATGTCTTAGATATTCAGGTATAGAGATATATACGCATAATATAATAGCAGTCTGACTGCTGCGATAGCAGACGACGAAAATTATTTCTAAGTTAGGTATTATGATTAATGACCTATATACAGGGTGAAATTGATATCATTAGCATCCTTTTAAACTAAGAGTCTACCCATCAAACTGAACAACTTTTACTATGGGAGCAAACCGATCGGAGCAACTAAAAAATCAGCTGTCCCATACTAAACTGCAATGACTCAAATGTATGCAACAGCTAACGGTGTTGCACTTTTAGAAGTCAGGTAACGCACTCAATTTTTTTTTTTGCTCATATCTGTTTGCTTCCATAGTAAAAGTTGTTCAGTTTGATGGGTAGACTCTTAGTTTAAAAGGATTCCAATGATATCAATTTCACCCTGTATATAAGCCTACAATCCGACATGCACTTTTGAGTTTTTTCACTTTTCTGTTTTCGTAACTTAGGATTCCATTCCATACCTAACTTCCTATTATGTTCTCTTAGAATTTAATTAAATTTTAATGAAGTAATTACAAGTACCTTCTTCCTATGTATAATTATTAGATATCGGATATTAGTATGCATATTTACCTAAACTTCATTTTTATCTAATACGAGCTTTTACCCGCGACTTCGTCGGCATAAATTATATACCAGATTTTAAGTCAGATGATAAAGTATCAAACAAAAAAAATTTCATCAAAATCGGTTCAGTAGTTTTTGCGTGATACTCGAACAAACAAACACCCAAACAAACAAACAAACAGACAGACAAAAAATCCAAAAATTGGTGATTTCGAATCATCTAAAAACCATATCGTAAATCTTTTTTTTGTTAATATCTTCAATGTACAGACACACTTCTGTTACAGTTTTATAATAGTGTAGATATAAAATTATGGAAGCGGCTTCTTAAAATTATTATTTTCAAATAATTGTCGGTGGCATGAAAATGCGGGAATGCATTACTATTAATCGGATGCATACTATGGAAGCAAATTTTTAAAATTATTTAATTTAAAAGAGAAAAAATGTTTTTTTTGGTAAAATAAATCCCGGTATGCCAGGAAGTCCAGGAATGCATAACTACTCGGATGCATAGTATAAAAGCGACTTCTTAAAATTATGAAATTATACAAAAAACATTATTTTTCTTTACAAAAGTGCACTCCATGATAACCAGAACCTCAACTTTAGGCAAATATGCATCCGATTATCCGATCTCTACCAAGCAATCACCCGTGATACTGAAAATTTTTCCCTAAGAAACCTAGGTAAGTATAGGAAATTCGCAAAACATTTTTGGACTTCCCATACTAAATGCAATATTAGCTGATCGAATGTTTGATTCATCAGCATTGTCTTGCCCATTTCTGTGAATGTTTGTATGAAAAGTCGAAATATTTTTTTGCGAATTTCCTATAGGTTTCTTAGGGAAAGTTGTTTCTTAGGGTCAGCGCACACCCAGCGTAGAACTGCTCGCGCATGCTCGAGCATGTTCTTTGCAGTCGCGCACACCTAGCGGCAAAATCCGCCGGCGGCAGCGGCGGAGCATGCTCGCGCGTGTTCGAACAGTCTCGCGGATGCTCCCGTGTTGCTACAGTTGACGTAGTGAATTTTGCGTTGTGTTTACAATATTTTATAGTAAAGACGTGCGATAACAACAATTTTAAAGTATGGTAGACTGGGATTTGGTAATTATTGGGTTACTAGCAAAGGAAGAGGAGCAAGAAGAGCACATCAATAAGATGAAAAGAGGCAAGAAAGATGTACTTATATTTGGGAAATACTACGCCCTGTGCTGTGTTACGGTTTAAAGTTCTAGGGACAGTTATTTTATGGCTAGGAACTATAAAATGGAATATGAACAATTTGAAAACCTACTAAATCTGCTTCGACCTTTCAGATTTTCTTTGTATTTTCAAAAAGAGTTCGATTATTATATAATATTATCTGTAGTAAATTGCCCTTTTCGGGCTAAAGTAGTTAAAAAATATGCTAGATTTAGTCCGAAACCGGCCGAGGCGGCAACACTTACGACGGATCGCAAGCATCGACACGGGCGTATGCTCGAACATGCTCGAGCATGCGCGAGCATCCGCGCGCATGCTCGCGACTGCTCCCGTCGCCGCGAGGAGCATACGCGAGCATACTCGAACAGACGCTGAAGGGATTTAATCACTTGCAAGCTATTTTCAACTTTATTTCAATGGAAATAGAGTTCATTATCAATTGAATCAATTAAACCTGCTCGCGCATGCTCGAACAGTTTTACGCTGGGCGTGCGCTGACCCTTAATCAGTATCATGGGTACAATCACCACTTAAATAAATGCAGGTAACCATCTGTGTATGTTACACAATCAGTAGTTATTTTCTAAGTTTTCACACTTTTTACGATCGTACCTACCTACATCTTAAACTAAGATTAAACCAAAAGCTTCCTTCTTTGGTTTTCTATTGAGAGAATACTTTTCCCACAAGCTACGAAATGCGGTCGCTGCGAATACAATGCGACCACAATCACTAAGACTACAACCGAATCGTAATTATTGCGGAAAATAATTTGTTAACCTCCAACATTTATTTTAATGTTTAGGTTTGGCGGACCGCACCCTCGTCACGTGGGGTCAGAAAACTTCTGTACTAATTTGAACAAAAAAAAACAGTGTTCAAATGTCGTAATTTAAAATTTTCTGCAATTTTGCTTTAGTAAATTAAATAAAAGGACGGACGAGTCTTTAATCCGGAATCCGCGCTTGCTGCAGTAGTTTGATTATGATAAAATGTTAATTGTGGTGTTTGATTCTTGAAGAAAATCCAAGTTACATAGGTGCCCGTCTTATCAGAATCAGCCTTTATCTATCTAATTATACTTTAAATAAACTAATCCATAACAAACTTATCTTGTATAAATACTTCCGTACTATAGGTAGGTATATAAATTTTTTTATTTAGATAATGTTTTACTTTTCAAATTTTTAAGCAATTTATTTCAGACAAGGTTTTAATATAACGATATACTTAATAACTAACTAAAATAATACTTTTTCAAGTTAATTTAAATTGGTTTTAGCATGGACATTTCAACGTACTGCTTATTTAGATGATGATGGAAAAAATAGATTTTGTTTGATTTTATCTATAATTATACAGGGTGAAATTGATATCATTAGCATCCTTTTAAACTAAGAGACACTGAACAACTTTTACCATAGGAGCAAACCGATCGGAGCAAAAACAAAATCAGCTGTTGCATACATTTGAGTCGAGTAGGCATTGCATAGTACGGAACAGCAGATTTTTTAGTTGCTCCGATCGGTTTGCTCCCATAATAAAAGTTGTTCAGTTTGATGGGTAGACTCTTAGTTTAAAAGGATGCCGATGATATCAATTATATTTTTTATAAGAACAGATTTTACGTGCAAAGCTCGTACTAGTCTATCCTACTATAATATTATAAACGCGAAAGTTTGTAAGTATGGATGGATGTTTGTTCCGCTTTCACGCACGCATGCAAACTGCCGAACGGATTTTGATGAAATTTGGCATACAGATAGACCATGGCCTGGTTTAACACATAGGGTACTTTTTATAAGGGTAAAGCAGACAAAGTCGCGGGCAACAGCTAGTATTAAATACTATACTTACGTCTACTCTACTACAGGTCACAGGCTACCGAATAACTATACCAAGCGAGCGGCTTCTTCCGTTTGGTTTCATCCAAGATTAAAAGGTCAAATTGCATAAGCTATCACATGAAGTCTTCATGCCCGATTGTCAACGTATACATCTAATCAAACATTTTTATTGCGTATAAGAGCAAAGAAAATAGCAAGAAATCGCGTTCATACGACGAAACATCAAATAGTTACATAAACCATGCCATTTCTGAGTAGTACTTGTAGCAGGTAATGGATCTCTATGTAAACAAAGCATGTATTGACATACTGCGTGACGAAACTGTGATGGGTTTATTACGTGACAGTAGGACACAAGAGATCGCAAGTAGACTTCCTAAAAGGTCCCTATTATATTTAGTTACCATACACAACCATCCAACTATTAGCCCTAGGATGCAAGTATGATCCAATTTCATGTCGTTCCAAATTGCTACGCTACACATCCCTATTGTAATATAGTGAATGTAAGTTTGTTTGTTAGGCTTTCACGCGAAAACTTTAAGGGGCTATGTAAAAAAAATAGGATTCTTCAAAGTTCCATATATCATGAAGTACTAACAGTAGGAGTATGATTTGCGGATATGTGTAAATTTAACATATAATTGAAGTTTTGATTAGAGCCAAAACACGATTAAGATAAATTTTCTCGATAGAAAAACAAGCCAAAGTAGCCTCCGTTTTTGTCTATAAACGCTTGTAACTGCTAAACGGTGAATAATAGAAACATGAGGCTTGATTTAAAAAAAAGAGATTGCTATTATCTAAGTTTTGATTAGAGCAGAATTGAACTTACATAAATAGTACAATCACAATTAAATAAAGTTTGTTTTTTCGCTTGATTCGATCCAGGCGCGCGCGCCGCCCCATCTCTTTCTCTCGCATCTGGCAGTAATATAAGCTATCAATCACACGCCCGTTTCGCTAAAATTATTTTTCGACATAGGCTCTTAACCGATCATCATGAAACTTTGTACACATATTCTTGGAGGTATTAGAAGTAACATAGGATACTCGGGGTTTTCCAACGTGGACGAAGTCGCGGGCAAAAGCTAGTATTAAATAAATGCCATTTAAAAAAACCTTTATCGCAAGCAACGACAAAGTGAACAGCTATAGGTGATGTTTCGATGGCTTGCTGACGGTTTTATAAGGGGATGATCAGACCATAAAACTGAATGACATTCTCTATTGGACTACCTACCTACTTGAGGTAACAAGGAAATCGCAAATGCAGGGCACAGCCATACCCTCAGAAATGTACCCTTCGTATGAGACAGCAGATTTTTTGTTTCGAATTAATTGTTTGCTTCTATAGTAAAAGTTGTTCAGTTTGATGGTCTGAATCATCCCTGAAAGTTTCGGATCGGAACGGTAAAAATAATCAACACATTTTTTTAATGTTCAATGACATGATAATTATTCGGTTAATGATAAAGGCACTAAAAATTCAACCCGGGGTCATAGATTATCCAAGTCCAGAGTTCGAATCTTATCGGAGTTCGAAATAAAATAAACTGTAGGTCTACCATATGGTAGACCTACTAGAAAACTCATGAGTTTTCACTGTACGCTACTACCACAGCCCGGACAGTAACCAGGGGGTCAATCACAAGGGGGTTATGCACAATTCGTATCGCGCTAATTATATTAACGGTAACGATTTAGTTTTTTTTCGGAAGGTACGTTGGCGTAACGTTCGATGTCCGTTCAATAGAATTTTCTGGTGTGGTAGATGCGTGGTAGGTTCGTGGTAAGTGTATGGTAGATGTATTTTGGTAACCATACTTGAAACGTTTACGGCTTAAACGTTTCGAGTTTTGTTTTGCTTTGGTAACGTCATCGATTTAACCGTTCCGCTCCGTACCGTTAAAAAACAAATAGCGCGATAGCATTTTTACATCAGCTAAACCAAATCTAAACCAAAACCAAAAACGTTCCGTCCAAACGGTAAAACCGTATAAAATAGCGCAATTGAGGCCCAGTGCGCGGTAACCAGAGGGTGATAGAGGGGGTGAGGTAAAAAGTTGGTGGGAGGAAGGGAGTGTCGTATCTAGTAATAGATACTCTTTCTTATACTGTGCTACTACTGTAGTTGTGATGCCAATTTTGTATGACAGAATTAGTTCTCAACTTAACCACTAGGAGCGCTGTAAGAAAGTTTACTACGTACGCACGGCGACACATCAAGCTATACAAAACCAACATAAGCTGGTCGCGCGACGTTATACGTTACTCTGCTTATGGGCGGCCAGCTTATATTGGTTTTGTATAGCTTGATGTGTCGCCGTGACTCATGGTAGGCCTACGGGCTATCTTTCATCCTCCTGCCGACTACATAGGCGTAATATGAAATTACATAACTGGCAATAACTTTATCGTCATAAAGTCTAGAATTTTATGCATTGCATGCAAAGAGATTTAATATATAGTTAGTAATATATTGAAAGTCTTTGATTGCATGCAACGTCAAGTGTTTGCTTTATCGTATAGTTACTAAGTAGGTACCTATTTGCTAATCTTTAAGACTCTGTTTTAAATTTACTATCCATTCAATATTAGATACCTATAGATCTTTACGTGCCATTCAATTCTAAAGACATCAAAAATTTATTTATGAATATTTCATGAAATTAAATAGGTTCCATGTTTCCATGTAACTAAAAAACTTTGCACGCAGAACAACATAGGTACCTTGCAAACTGACGAGCCTGAATATAATGTGAAAAAAAATCTGCTCTTTAATTTTTTTTGCGATTTCAATGTTGGCTCCATACTGACTGCGTTCAGCCCAGGAAGCCGGGAAAGGTATTGTCTAGTTCACCCATACCCAGATTTGTGGCAGCAAATCTCCTTGCTGCTGGTGTTGCTGCCCTCAAGAAATTTTATAATTCTGGTGTTTGATTTTAAGTAGGTACTTCTTTCTTCAGTGGCATGGACAGGACAGGGGATCTGACATTAGGGATCTTCTCGAGCTCGGTGTGAGAGGCAATCCGGTGACGTGAGCCGTCAGGACCCCACGACGAACAAGTTGCCATCCCTCGTCCTGCAGTTGGAGACGCCATGCCCATCCCACGGCTACCTCCGTGGTCTTATGGCTTCGAGCATTGGGCTCTCGACACGGAGGCTTAGGCTCTATTCCCACGGGGGACACCTAGTGATATGTCAATTTGTGCGTTTTTCCCTAGTTGCTTAGGACATTGCAGGCTGAAACACCTGATTGTCTTAAAAGAAAGACGATTTCGTGTTTCGGATGGCACGTTAAGCCGTTGATCCCGGCTACTTAAATATATGGGTAACATTTTCGTATAAAATAGGGTGTCAAATGGTGAACATTTACTTATTTTAGGTAAAAAAATTATTTTTTTGGATGTAAATTTATACTTCATTTGGTAAGCAGTTGAACATAAGCCAAACTTAAATTATAGCCACAGCATCTGACCCCACCTCTGATCGTACCGTGTCGTGTATATAGGATAAATTATAAGTTTAGTACATACATTTTATGCAGGTACATAAGATGACCTAGAAGACAACTGAATGCAAGAGAGCTTTTAAAAGGACTTGATACCCTTGAAAAATGCAATCCGCGATTTTATTACAATTTTATGCATCTTGTGCGAATGTCGCATCATGGTCATTTTTGATTTTTATGAAAATATTGAGTTGATACTCTCACGATCGATTTTATGAATATTGATTTGATAATGAGTAAGAACTTGCTCCCGAAGCAGAAATAAAGTTTTTTAGTTTGTGAGAGACACACCTAACGTAGCTTTAAACTTTACCCTCAATTTTACATAACAATAAGTTTCTGTCCCCATGCAAGAGCGAAGTAGGGACCTATACAGGGTGTAACAAAACACCCTAGTAATACTTAAGGGGGTGCTTCAGACCATCAATCTGAACAACTTTCACTATGGAGCCAACGTCGAGAGAAAATTAAAAAAATTTGCCGTCCCATACATTTGAGTCGAGACGGTACTGAAGTTTTGTATGAAAGAGCGGATTTTTTCTCGCGATTTCGATGTTGGCTCCATAGTGAAAGTTGTTCAGTTTGATGGTCTGAAGCACCCCTTTAAGTATTACTAGGGTAGGGTTTTGTTACACCCTGTATACGTTTTTCGCACCTATAATAGGTATACAAATTTTGATATTTTCTAAATAATCAAAGGTCAAGGTTTATTTTTGAACGTATCAGACCAGTTATTCCGAGAGATAAGTGTACTTTTTGTAACCATCAGCAGCAAGGCTGATTCAGTGTTTATGGGGTGTACAGCTTTTCTGTGATGGGGATGGACCAGGTCTGCCTGCATAACTCCAGTCGGTTTAGGAGTTACTGATGATTACAGGTCTGTAAAAAATTAACGATCAGCTGCAAAGCTGATCGTATGTTATTGTTGTAGTATGCACTGTAGCTATGTGAACAGTACAAAAACTGGCATGGTTCAGACGGTTTAGGAGATACAGCCGTTCAAAGGTCGGACCTTTGACTGGCTGTATCTCCAGAACCGACTGACAGAACTTGACAGTTTTTATACTGTTCACATAGCTACATTGCATACTACAAAAATATCATACGATCAGCCTTGCAGCTGATCTTTAATTTTTTACAGACCTTTAATCATCAGTTACTCCTAAACCGACTGGAGTTATGCAGGCAGACCTGGTCCATCCCCATCACAGAGATGCTCTACACCCTATAAACACTGAATCAGTCTTGCTGCTGATGGTTGCAAAAAGTACACTTATCTCTTATACTAAGTAGTATTTTTTATTTTTTTATTATGTATGGGTTTGCTCTTGACCTCAATCCAGTCCTCAGGACGGAGATGGGTTCGAAGATGTGGCGAGCTCACCCAGAAGAAGCCTATTAAGCCTAGCATGCCACCCGCGAGAAATCCAGAAAGTTCGAGATGTAACTCCTAAACCGACTGGAGTTGTGCAGGCGGACCTGGTCCATTACCATCACAAAGATGCTCTATACCCTATAAATACTGAATCAGCCTTGCAGCTGATGATATCAAGAAGTACGTCTATCTCTTATACTATACAGGGTGTAACAAAACACCCTAGTAATACTTAAGGGGGTGCTTCAGACCATCAATCTGAACAACTTTCACTATGGAGCCAATGTTGAGAAAAAAAAAAATTTGCCGTCCCATACATTTGAGTCAAGACGGTAGGTAATGCAGTTTTGTATGAAAGAGCGGATTTTTTTTTCGCGATTTCGATGATGGTTCCATAGTGAAAATTGTTCAGTTTGATGGTCTGAAGCAGCCCCTTAAGTATTACTGGGGTGTTTTGTTACACCCTGTAGAGAAGGATGGCGCGTAGGTACCGATGCCGACGACATCTTGTTTATGTTGCAGTACTATTGAAGCATCGTGAGATCGACGTATGGAGTGCCGGGGGTGCGCCTCAACCTTCTGTCGCTTAATTGTTAACTAATGAAGGGTGCAACTGATTCCTTTTACTATTCCGGAGATTTTCGGTTCGTTGTTTTAATTATAAAACAGTAGGTAGGGAATCGCCGGGTTATAATGTGTGTTTGATGACAGTATAATGTACAGTACAGATAAAAATACAGAATTGTATAGGTAGTAAAAAATACAGTTAAATAGTAATATACAAGTAATTTTCTGTGTACATTGAAGGACGTTTCTATTGGAGAATAATCTAAGCCCTCTGAGGTAAACAGGTTGTAGGTAGGTAGCTAATCAATCAGCTGATACGATAATACGCTTTCCTGATAATATTCTAACCTTTCCAAACATTCACAAACTCCAATGTTTACTTACCTACTTCAAGTTAGTGTTATTTATTCATGTAAGTAGACAAATTTCACAAGGTGACAAGCACCAGTCGGTCCTAAATATGAACATCAAAACATTGCTAAAACACCGGCAAATTAAATTTCTGACTTAACTCACCGGCCCAAGGTCCAAATCTCTTCGTCAGCGGCTGCACTTCGGACGGCAAGAAATAAGGCATCAGATACGAAGATACCAGCTCCAGGACACTCCATAGGGAATCGAAAACAACGAAAGACACTGCTGTCGCCCCCACTATTGATAAACTAAACATTGAAAACATAACTAGTCCCGTAAATGCACCTATGATACGAAAATTAAAATAAAACTAGCGTAACTTGGCCAGTTTCTATTCTAAATTTGAATATTTTTTCCTGTTTATTTTTTTAAATAGACCGTGTGTGCATTTATGGAGAAAGCCAGAGTATGCGTCGTGGTGGCATGACGGAACAGCGTGCACTGAGCAATACCGATTACAGCGACATTCATTCAAGCAGGCTGTCTAGATACTGACCTATAAAATAACGAAGTTATGCCATTGACACGCTTTGTGCGACTTTGTAGTCAAATAGGCCGTAAAAGATGTAACCGAGAGGGTAATTGTTATTATTATTTTCTTGCGGTTGTTTACTCTAGCTTGTTACAATATTTTACGCAAGTCACTTCTTCGTGATGATCGTTTTAACGCCTGTGAAAAGTGATAAAGCAATGCGTGTTAAAAAGTTTTTGCAAAAACTTTTAATAGAAGGCACTTCAACTCCTTTTGACTAAACAACTAGTCGAACGAACCTATCTGGATCATGAATAGTCCTAGGACATATTTAAAAAACCTCTGTTTTGTAGACATTAGGTACTATAACCTAACCTACGACTACGAATACAAGTACCTATTCTAGTTCACTTGACTATCTTCTTCTTGCTCCCCTTATCCCATTACTTGGGGTCGGCGCATATGTCGTCCTCCTCAATTCGTCTCATTTAGCCGAAGTTTAGCCGTCATTTCTGCGTTCACTCCTTTTCTTTCACACAATCCATCCATCTTTTCTTTGGTCGTCCTCTATTCATGCAGCCATCCACATTCATATTTAACGCTCATCTTGTAATATGATCCTCATATCTCCGCATCACATGCCCATACCACGATAATCTATTAACTGCGCAATTTTTCGGTTACTGGCGCTACTTTAAAGCTACCTCTTACTCATTCCTAATATTGTTAATTCTAGTAACACCACACATCCAACTCAAGAATCTCATTCAACATTCGCATCTCAGCTGCATTCATTAGTTTTTCATGCGTCACTTTAGCGGCCCAACACTCCGAACCATACATGACGACAGCGCTGACCCATGAAAATAACTTTACCATGAAAAGAATTTTAGACTATGAAAAGAACTAAGGCGTAAGCGAAAAATTCTTCGTCTATGACCTATAGGTACCCAGTAGGTATACCAGACTACTCTGGGTAGGTACAAAAAAGCTATTTTAAAGTAGACTTTATTCTATTTTATTTGCAGAAGCTGGCTACTTATGTATGAAAAAAATACATAGCCGCCTTTTGATGCCAAAGAAGAAATAACACTTTATTTTTTATTTTTATATGGCTGAAGAAAACATTTTTATTAATATCAGGCCTGGATAGCAATAAAATCTTTTTGAATGAATTTTCCTTGCGTTGCAAAATAAAATAGCAACTGATAGCAACAACTTTTTTTCGAATTTCGAGATTCTCTCAAAAAATTCGCGGAAATTAAAACTCTTCAAAATCAATGACGAACAACCATAGATATAATATCCAATACAGGATCGCGCTGTGCCAAATTATCTTTCTCTCGGTTTAATCAAAAATAATCCATAGCCCAAACACATAAGAACTATTTGACACGCATAAATTTGACCACGCTAGAAGAAGAGGGCATGAGTTGTACCCTGTGTCTCATTCTAACAGTGCACTGGTGTTGCCAAATGAAAATGTTATGATTTCAGACAAATTGGTAAGATGAAATGAAGCAAAAATGTATCAAATCTTTTTAAATTATTTGTGTGTTGAAAAGCCGTGGTAGTAAAAAAGAAAAAATATGACAACCCAAACTGCCATTTTAATTGAAATTGCCGGCAGCCGTCAAATTAATTTTTATTATTTTTTATCCTCATTTTTATGTTAAAATGGGCCGTATTTGCTTGATCGACGGCTGCAAAAGCTAATATTATCCAGATTGTGGCTTATCGTATCACAGGTTTGTATTTTTAATATGATTTAGTCTTGAAAATATTGAAGTAGTTAGGGTAACAACAAACAAAGAAGGTATGCTTCGGAAGCAAACAAAACTTCAATTTGAATTAAAATTGCTGCGTAATACCTAAATTATGATAAAAATTACGAAGATAAAACATAGGTAATAGGCAGGTAGGTATGATTATGATATGATAATACTGGGGCGGTGCTCTAGCGTACACACGAACACAACAAAATTTACTTAGATTTTTGTGTATTTTCCCTGAACAATAGCGTCGATGGCGCGTTGCAGAGAGGTATGGACACTAGGACACTCAATCGTGAGGGTCCGGGTTCGAATCCGCACGGATTACTTTTTCTAACTTGTTGTATACGTAATACCGACTGCTCTCAAACGGTGAAGAAAATCATCGTGAGGAAACCCGCATACGCTGAAATAACAATTCTCATGCTTATGTGAAGTCTATCAATCCGCATTGGGCACGCGTGGTGGACTAACGTCCATGAAACTGTGCCGGCAGTGGGACGTACGTCGTACATAGGTTAATGATGATGATTGATGATGTATACACTGGCATACTTTATTATCTCCTGCTTTCGGCTTGACGTTAAATTTTGGGTCTCAAAATGAGTATTGTTTTATTTATTTTAAGATTCCCAAGAGATAAATTGATAAGCAATCATGGCTGAACGCATTACCAATTGATTGCTATAGCAAAATTAACGAAAATTCTGTCATATGCAGCAGGCATTTTCAGGCCAATGATTATATGCCGGGCGTAATATCAAGACCGGTTTGAAAAGAAAATGCCGTACCCTCTGTTTTTCTTTGGGTAAGTTGTAGCATAATTCGATCTATGGGAAGGGTGCGAGTTGCATACATTATTATTAAAGTGCTTTACTTCTTTCGAACCTTTTTAGACACTGCGAGTTATATACTACTAAGTTCAAGAAGAAACTGCATATCAGCTGTCCCATTTTAGTGCGGCGATGTAGCCACACCTCACTCGTCACTCACTACATCAGAGGGGCTCCCAAACTTTTCATTTTAGTACCCTGTAGGTTTTGATTTGCAAGTCAGCAAATTACACGTGTAATAACGCCGCACTACCCTTCGGTTCGCTCCAAGTAGCGCTCCAAGATTTCGCCTCGGGTTGCAACGAAGCTCAACCACTTACAAAAATAATCCTTGATGTCACCAAATATTTAGTAAATATTTGTGACGTTCTCAGGGAAAAGGGACCTTGTTTCCGAGATATTCACTGTTTTATGAAATCACGTAAAAACACCGATTCTTTTATTACTTTATAGTAACCATAGTCTAAAAAAACAAGGTCTTCTATTCCCAGAGTGACACAAGTCTACGTCACAAAAAAATGGCCGCTAAACATGTTAAAAGGGTATGATGACGTAGGCTTGTGTCAGTCACGTGGTCAGTCACGTGATCGGAAGAAAATACCAGGCGCAGTATATTATTGTACCATGATAGTAACCAACAGCATAGTATAGCAGCTATTTAGATGACGTAACGGAAAACCAAGATTGCGACCGTTTTCCAAGTGGCTCCGATCAGACTGAATATTTAGGGGTTTTAGTGTCCCCGATTAAAATGTTTGTTGTTTATGGTTTGAACTATATTATATCAGATAAATAATGTATTAAGAATAAGAATATTTGTGATATGTTACTTATTTACCTATTTATTTGAATAAACGATTAACGCAGAATGTCACCCAAAGCGCAATGGAGAAGGCTATGTTCGGAGTTTCCCTGCGAGATCAAATCAGAAATGAAGAGATCCGCAGAAGAACCAGAGTAACTGACATAGCCCAAATAATTGCTAAAATAAAGTGGCAGTGGGCGGGCACTGGCCTGGGGAGTTCTCGACAGGTCGCGTACCGGAAACCGCAGCGTGTGTAAGTGTGGTCCACAAGGTGGACCGATGACCTGGTTAAGACGGCGGGACCTCGTTGGATGAGGGCTGTGCATGACCGATCGATGTGGCGATCCATGGGCATAATAATTCTATGCCTTGGGGGAGGCCTATGTCTATGTCTGATGATGTTGACTTTTTTTACCTGGTACGCTTGTTTTTTTTCTCGCCAAGGTAGCGTAGGCAGGTACACATTTTCAGTGGCAAAACGACTACTCAAATAGTGAAAAATATAATTGCTTGCTTGCTTATCGTGTCGACTTCAACACAACAAAGTCGCTAAATAGTACTTTGCCAGAATTTGGCAACCGATACTGCACCGCCGCTAGCGGTCATGAGCTCCTCCTGCGTGCAGGTGTTAGGGCACGCAGGGCACGATGTGAGATGGGCCATCGTTTGTGGAGCTCCACACAAGCAAGACACATTTTGCGCATCCGAGAATCCCCACCTGGCCAAAAAATATAATAAAAGTCCTAAAAGCATAATCGCATTGTCACCCTACTAAGGATAATATCTTTATCCCTCTCTACACAAAATTCCGAGAAGACCGCATTCTAGGTTTTACGTAGTAAATTAATATTTCTATGCGAACAACGAACATTTTTTTTTTTTTCAATAAACAGCTTTCTATTTGCAAGTCAGTTCGAAATTGAAATAAAACCTTTGATGAGTTACCTCCTTGGTCGCCATGTTTCGGAGAAAAAGATCGTTCCATTTTTAAATTACACGACAGATATGAGTTTAGTATGTAATTTATTTGGCCGCTAAACACGACCGATATGGATTTTCATACAAACATTGCCGGCCGCTGCGCGCATGTATTTGACCAGTACAGCAATTTCGATTTATCTCGAAGAAGGTTGTCAAAATAATGCTCACATTTCCAAGCATGTTTGAGAAAAAAATAAAATTATAATACTTGCTTAGTTTATTTATTTGCTTTGAATATATTATCATGTCTGGTCAGTTCCATACATTTTATATTTAGTATAGTCTTGGCGCAAACAGATGTCGCTACTGGCCTGAACGAGAGATAAATCTTAGTTAAACGATATTAGATCACTATTATTTGATTTTTGTTCCACGGAAATAAATTATATACAGGGTGTAACAAAACACCCTAGTAATACTTAAGGAGGTGCTTCAGACCATCAATCTGAACAACTTTCACTATGGAGCCAACGTCGAGAAAAAATTAAAAAATCTGCCGCCCCATACATTTGAGTCGAGACGGTAGTGCAGTTTTGTATGAAAGAGCGGATTTTTTTTTCGCGATTTCGATGTTGGCCCCATAGTGAAAGTTCGTCAGTTTGATGGTCTGAAGCCCCTTAAGTATTACAAGCGTGTTTTGTTACACCCTGTAAAGGGTGAAATTGATGTCATTAGTGTCCTTTTAAACTAAGAGTCTACCCATCAAACTGAACAACTTTTACTATGGGAGCAAACCAATCGGAGCAAAAAAAAAATCTGCTGTTGCATACATTTGAGTGGAATAGGCATTGCAGTTTAGTATGGGACAGCTGTTTTTTAACCGACTACGACTTCAAAAAAGGAGGAGGTTTCTCAGTTCGACCGTACCTATATAAATTTTTTTTTTATGTGTGTTCGCGGATAACTTCGTCGTTTATGAACCGATTTTGATGATTCTTTTTTTGTTTGAAAGGAGATATCCCGAGGGTGGTACCATAATAAGGAAACCAGGATCTGATGATGGCATCCCAGAGAAATCGAGGGGAAACTTCGAAAATTGTAGTGCCGACTAGTGCGTTTGTTAATTTAAAGCACTCCTATTAAATCGAACTAATGAATCCACCACTGAAAATTGTGAAATAAACATAATTTTAACAATAAATTAAAACCGCCTTCAAAAATACTAAAAAGTTAAATAATAATATTGCAGCCTATGACTTTTTCGTTCGCATCATAAGAACATTAATTTGATTTATAGAAGTCGGTGTCAAGCCAAGCCAAAAAATGCAAGCCCTGTCGCGAATCGTACCGGCTTGACAGCGACTTCAATAAAACAAATTAATGTTCTTATGATGCGAACGAAAAAGTCATAGGCTGCAATATTATTATTTAACTTTTTAGTTTTTTTGAAGGCGGTTTTAATTTTTTGTTAAAATTTTGTTTTTTAGTTGCTCTGATCGGTTTGCTCCCATAGTAAAAGTTGTTCAGTTTGATGGGCAGACTCTTAGTTTAAACGGATGCTAATGATATCAATTTCACCCTGTATACATCCTAATTAATACGTCCCACTGCAGGGCACAGGCCTACCATCATTAAGGGTGTATGGGCGTTTAGTCGACCACGCGTGCCCAATGCGGATTGGTAAGGCTTCACATACGCATCGGAATTTCTTCTTCAGCATAATTATGCAGGTTTCCTCACGATGTTTTCCTTCACCGTTTGAGAGCAGTCGGTATCACGTACATAAGTTAGCAAAACTCATTGGTACATGGCATGTCCGTACGGATTCGAACCTGGACCTCAAGATCGAGTTTCCATTGCTCTCCGCAACCACTGACGCTTTTTAGGGTTCCGTACCCAAAGGGTGAAAACGGGACCCTATTACTAAGCCTACGTTGTCCGTCCGTCCGTCCGTCCGTCCGTCCGTCCGTCCGTCTGTCCGTCTCTCCGTCTGTCCGTCTGTCCGTCTGTCCGTCTGTCCGTCTGTCCGTCTGTCCGTCTGTCCGTCTGTCCGTCTGTCCGTCTGTCCGTCTGTCCGTCTGTCCGTCTGTCCGTCTGTCCGTCTGTCCGTCTGTCCGTCTGTCCGTCTGTCCGTCTGTCCGTCTGTCCGTCTGTCCGTCTGTCCGTCTGTCCGTCTGTCCGTCTGTCCGTCTGTCCGTCTGTCCGTCTGTCCGTCTGTCCGTCTGTCCGTCTGTCCGTCTGTCCGTCTGTCCGTCTGTCCGTCTGTCCGTCTGTCCGTCTGTCCGTCTGTCCGTCTGTCCGTCTGTCCGTCTGTCCGTCTGTCCGTCTGTCCGTCTGTCCGTCTGTCCGTCTGTCCGTCTGTCCGTCTGTCCGTCTGTCCGTCTGTCCGTCTGTCCGTCTGTCCGTCTGTCCGTCTGTCCGTCTGTCCGTCTGTCCGTCCATCCGTCTGTCCTACCTATTTACTTTTGAACCATAATAGCCAGATAGTTGAAATTTTCTCAGATTATGCGTTTATTACGGCGGATTTGTTAACAAATAAAATAATACAAAAGTAAAAAAGTTAAAAATTAAGGGGAGTTCTCAACAAGAAACTAGTTTTTATCAACGTTTTTTCTTCACGCTCTATCGAAAAAACGGTAATACGTACAAGCGTCAAACTTTGTGTGATTATAGAGCAAACTCTATAGAATACTACCTGTGCGGATGCTATGTATACCTACTATCTTGTTTGATCATGGATTCAATTCGTTCGCGCTTCGTGTTTTTATGATTTGTGTAATTGTTTATTATACACCACTAGTTTTTAATTACTAACGTAACTTTAAGGGTGTATTCAGACCATGAATCTAAACAACTTTCCCAAAGAAACATGGGTCGAAAAACGAGAAATTTTTTTGGACCTTCCATACAAAAGTGCGGATCGGCCGATCGATTTTCTATGGGAGGTCCAAAAAAATTTCTCGTTTTTCGACCCATGTTTCTTTGGGAAAGTTGTTTAGATTCATGGTCTGAATACACCCTTAAAGTTTCGTTAGTAATTAAAAACTAGTGGTGTATAAGTAGGTAAGTATATCAATGTGTAAGACAGATGTCGTGAAGTACCTAGTATCGAGACAAACCTGATAGGTTTAACGATGCTAGCCAGTATTCTAAAATGTTATAATATTTTTTTGATAAGAGAAGTAAATAAAAAAAAAATAATAATAATAATAACAACAAATACTAAAAAGCTGCCAAGTGTGAGTCGGTCTTGCGCTCCCGGACAAAAAAAAATTTTTCTATGTTAATAATCTTGTGTTCTGTGGTACGGAACCCTCGGTGCGCGAGTAGCCCGACTCACACTTGACCGGTTTTATTGTTTTACGTTCGCTTTACGTTCTACTTATAAAACTTTGATCGAAGGATACCTATTTTTTGGTATCTTGATGTGCTTAAAATGGGCCGTAAGACATCATCGAATTCCAAATTTCATTACCTAATAGTCGTAAGGTAATGAAATAAGGAATTAAATGGTGTGCATACCTAAATTTATACAAAGATTTACTTTACTTTACTTTACTTACCTCAAACATTGAGATTTTTGAGTTAGATCCCTTTAGATCTAGGTGTGCGATATACCTACCTAGATATAGGATATAGGTAGTCCTGTAACTTAGACAATTTAATAGGGACTCGCCTTGCGGTAGCATTTCCCCTCTGCCACGGTATTAGATCAATTAATCTTGCGCATTTACACCCAATTTTTTTTATACCTAACGAGACGAGACAGCCTATACTAGCGAAACAATAATTTTGAACTTAGAACGTTTGGGGTTCACACGAGACTACTTTTCATGATTTTTAACATTCAAAATTAGAATCTAAACTAGGGAAACAAGGGAAATATATATATATAATATAATAAAATATATAATATAATATATTTTTTATTCCCCATAGGGAATAAAATCCAATGTTGCGGATTTCATGTTACCTCGCCCCCCGCAAAAAGTCCCTATTAAATTGTCTAAGTCCTGTAAGGCAAATTAGGTTACAAAATAAAATAACTTTGGCAAAAACGTAATAAGTTTATTTGCAGGTAGGTAGGTACTTGCTTTGATAATCTATACTTATAAAAGAGTTCTATAATAAAATAGTTCCGTGACTGACTGACTGACTGACTGACTGACCGACAACGCACAGCCTAACTAAACCACTGAAATAGATTCAACGATATTTCTACCAATAATATCGCTGTGAAACTTGGAATATTTATATTCTATAGACTATAGAATCCTCTATCTATAGTATAATAGAAGATGCAGGGGACTATGAAAGGATTTTTAGAACATCGAGGGGGATTGTCATTGAAAAACGATAAAAAATATTAGCTGTAATCACTGTTCCATAAAAATATTCGGATTTCGGCAGCGAACTATAAACAAGATTTCGGGGATAATACAAATGTAGGTATTTCCCTGTTTCCTCCGTGGATAGTGACACTTAAGCAAAACCATACTTACCATACAACCTATGCTATGTTACCTCTTCTGCTATGTCCCTATGTTTTGCTTTTTTGCATAAATTAATTACTGTAACAACCCTTCGAAAATTAGGCCAGTCATTTTACGGAGTTTTGTTAGGCGGGGTAGGGAGTAATTATTAATTGGACTTTTAAACTGTAACTGGGACCATTTAGTGACAAAAATACTATCCTAAACCATATTTAAAAAAATTTGCTACACAACATAGAAATCAAAATTGTGTGTCCCAGAAGGATATTAATAATATTAATACCAATGCACTCATTGGAATTAGATTTAACAATTTAAATTATTTTTAAGTAATAAAATAGGCAATGAAATTTAAAAAATTAGGTATTTATTACAAAATACGAACGTATTTTTAAAAACCTTCTAAGTAGACAACAATATTTACACCATGTTTGAAGTATGTATAATGATAAAGCCTTAAATATGTGCAAAAAAAATTTACCATCAGGTTTTTTAGAACGAGATAATATCTAAATTTTAAAACTGGAACTGTTGCTGACGTGATTTTTTTTAATTTTGGTACATTTTTAAGCTCAAATTGGCTCTTCAATATTATAGCGAAAAAAAAATGCAATTAGTAATTAGTCCCGTCCCGGCTCAAACCGTAAAATGACTGGGCTAAATGTCCAATTTTACCGCCCGTTTTCAGACATCCAGCAAACAAAGACGAATAGAAACATAGCCAAAGTCTTTCTCACATTATTCTTGAAAGAATTATTAAAATCGGTTTAGTTTTGGAGGACTAAACAGGGGAATACGAAATGCTGATTTCGTCCATTTTATGTAGATAAAATCACTCCGAGCTGCAGTTGTCTCTTTCGCACTCTTGTCGGCGGGGTGTGTGGGAGGGGCGGATCGGACAGATACTTAAAAAATCGGAAAGTGACTTATTCTCCAAAATTCTTGGACTGCCCACCTATCCCTCTTAACATGGTATAATTCATAGAGATGTAGTATAATTAGATCTAACAATAACAATAAATCGGTCGGTTATACAGGTTCAGTGCTCTTCTGTGGCGCCTCCACCTGCGCAGGAGTCGACTCCTCCTTCAGAGTCCTCATTCCGCTTATCTTGTTCTTTATCGTCTCGATAGGAGCTGGAATGGAAGCAAAAGAATAACAGTTAACATTTCTTATTGTGTAACTATCCGATTCAATCGATATTAGGGCCCTTGTTAATGAGACGGTTTGTACCCGGTCCGGCGCCGGGTAAGCTTGTTCACGAGCACGGTTTGTACCCGGCGTAAACATATATTCCGTGCCGGCGTGTAGCCGGCTGAAGTGCGGCCTCATTCTGACGTTTTTAGGGTTCCGTACCCAAAGGGTTAAAGTTAGTTTTTATCAACGTTTTTTCTTCACGCTCTATCGTAAAAACGATAATACACACAAGCGTCAAACTTAGTGTGATTATAGAGCAAAAGTGTGAATCGATCTTGCGCTAAAGGTCCTGAACAAAAAAAGTTTTTTTTCTAAGTTAATAATGTTGTGTATTGGTGTGGCACGGAACCCTCGATGCGCGAGTAGCCCGACTCGCACTTGACCGGTTTTATTTTATTCTAATCATGCTCAGTAAATAAAAATAAATAAAAAAATAAAAAAGCCTTTTAATTTCTTGCTTTAAACAAAAAAACATACATAACACAGAAAAATTAATTTCATTTCATTCTCTTACATATCTAAATAACTTAAAATTCTGATATTTGTTAATCCTATGTGTCATGCAATATAAACAAATCAAAATATCTAAGAGTTTGTGACATATTGTTAAATTATTCTCAATAGAAAAATTCTATCATTTCACTTTACATTATTATTTATTACTTATTATTATTAATACATTTCCCTAAAAAACAATACAATTTCACTATTATATTTAGATGAAAAATTAGTTTTGCAACTTTTATGCTGTGACAATAAATATCTTTCGTTTCATTTCATTTCAACACAATGCACCCATGTCAAGTTTGTAAGTAATTTCAATTTTTAATTTTTACATGTCATTTCCATACTTTGTTATTGAAACTATTTAATAAATAATACAAAATTAATAATGTCAACAATCTAATAAATTTAACAATTAATCATGCGCAAGAACCCCTCTCAGAGGGTGAAGGCCTCCTCCAGGTTACTCCACTTTTCTCTATTTTTGGCTACTATAGTCCAGTTTTTACCAGCAGTTTTAATAATTTCATCAGCCCATCTTGCGTGCGGTCTACCTTGCCTGCGCTGGCCGCTTGGCCCCGGCCAGGTTGTGCTTGTTAAGGTCCATCTCTCATCCTGTAGTCTAGCGACATGTCCAGCCCATTTCCATTTAAGAGATAGTGCATGTTGTAGGGCATCTATTAATTTCGTTTTCTTTCGTATATTGGAGTGCCGTATTTTATATATCTTTCTTATTTTCATAATGCTCCTCTCCATTGCTCTTTGACATGTCCTAATTTTATCTCTTACTTTTTTCGTGAACGTCCATGTTTGAGAACCATATGTCAGGCAGGGTAGAATGCACGAGTCCATAATTTTTTTCTTCATGTACAACGGTAAATCTCCTTTCAGTGTTTCTTTCAGCGACCAAAACTTGTTCCAGGTCATCCTGATTCTCCTGTCTACCTCCTCTTCATTGTTGTTAATTTTGAAAGAGACTTGTTTTCCTAAATAGATGTACTGGTCTACATATTCTAGTGGTTGCTGCTCTATCATAAGACATTTCTGTTCGCTGTTAGTCATTAGTTTTGTTTTAGATTGGTTCATTTCCAAACCTACACTTTTGCTCTCTTCATTTAAGCTTTGTACCATGACCGCTAGGGCTTCATAAGTCTCTGACATAATTACTATATCGTCGGCGAATCTCAAGTGGTTGATATATCTACCATACATGTATATGCCATGCCTGTCCCATTTTAGTCTATCAATGACCGATTCTAGTATGGCTATGAAGAGCTTCGGTGACATGGGATCGCCTTGCCTGACGCCTCTACAGATTTTTATTTCAGGGCCTGTATTTTCCAGTTTTACTTTACTGATGCAATTTTCGTATATGTTTTTAAGTATCTCTATGTAACTATTTTCTATATTATTCTGTTCGAGTGTTGCAAATAGTGAGTTATGTGATATAGAGTCGAATGCTTTTTTATAGTCAATAAAAGCTAGGTAGAGCGGCCTCTGGAATTCTTTATATTTTTCTATAATCTGTTCTAAAGTGTGGATATGGTCTATTGTAGAAAAACCTTTTCTGAAACCAGCTTGTTCTATCGGCTGATTTATTTCAATTTTTGGACTAATTTTTCTTTGTATACATGCTGAAAACAGTTTGTAGATGCTTGACAGAAGGCTGATAGGCCGATAGTTTCCGACATCATTTGGGTCTCCTTTTTTATACAATAGAATTATGTTAGATTCTGTCCAGGTGCTCGGAACTCTCCCGTATTTTAAAATCAGGTTGAAGAGGTGTGCTAACGGTGTTACTAAATTGGTTTTAGCTAATTTTATTGCTTCATTGACTATATTGTCAGGGCCTGGACTTTTCTCAAATCTCAATTTTTTTATTTCCTGTAATATTTCTAATTCATTAATTATGGGGGCTTCTTCTAGGTTAGATACTTCTGTGTTTCTGGAGCTCTGTATCTCCTGTAATAGATTTTTATCTTGTTTAGAGTACAATAGTCTGTAGTAATTTGTAGCTATTTCTATTATATCTTTTCTACTTTTTGATGGCTCTGTAGAGCCTGTCAAGCTTGGAATCCATGTTTTGTGTGATTGTAGTTTCTTGTAGGCTCTTTTCAGGCTTCCTGTCTCTTTCAGATGTTGTTTAATGGTCTCTGTTCTGTGCTGTTTGTAGTCTTTTTTCATACTTTTATTTGTCTTTTTGTACATTTTACTAAGCTCTTCTCTAGTTTCAGATGTTCTTGGTTTTGTGTGTTGCAATTCGTGTCTGTATCTTATTAGATTTTTTGTTTCATTTGATAATATACTTTTCTTTTCAGTTTTAGCTGTGGAGGCTGAGTTGAGACTTTTATTTATACAATTTGTTAGCCTGTCGTAATAGCTTTGTACTGTATCATTTTCTTGCAGTTCTAATTCACTTTTGCATTTTTCCAAATTATTTATATACAGTTTCTTGTCTTCTTCTGTTGTCAGTATATGTTTTCTGGCCATAGTGTACTTTATTCTGCTACGTTTGGGTATAAACAATGATATTTTTGCCCTAACAAGTCTGTGATCCGAAGCAAATTTCAAGGACGACAACACCTCTACATCATTAAACATTTTAGGTGTATTAGATAGGATAAAATCTATTTCGTTCTTGGTTTGTCCATTTGGTGAGAGCCATGTCCACTTTTTGTTTATATTTTTCTTATAAAATGTATTCATTATACAGAGTTTATACTCGTAAGCAAAATCAACTAACATTTCTCCTCTATCGCTTCTAGTTCCGTAGCCATATTTTCCCATAATAAGAGTTTCAAATTCATTTCGTTGCCCTATTTGTGCGTTAAAGTCCCCCATGACTATAACCTTTCCGTCTGCTTCATCTAGAGCTTCTTTCAAAATCTTATAGAAATATTTTATTTCGTCTTCTGTTGATTGTTCTGTTGGAGCGTAGACTTGAATGATAGTCATTGGTTGGTTGTGTATTTTTAGTCGAAGTAAAGCGACTCTCTCTGATAGTCCTCTAAAGTTAGTTATGTTATTTTTAAGGCTTTTCTTTATAATGAATCCGACACCATATTGACCTTGTGTCTCACCTTTGTAACATAATATTACATCCTGATGCTCTTCTATATTGCAGCCAAGACGCCTGACCTCTGATAGGCCGATTACGTCGTACTTTACATTCTCTAAGCAGTACAACAGTTCTAGGAGTTTAAAATCTGATTGTAGAGTTCGCACGTTATATGTAGCTAAGTAGAGTTCCTGTTTGGTATTGGTATCTGGACCTGGAGGGTTGTAGTCGTGATCCCCCGCGGTGACAAGCCGTGTTGGGAGATTTGGAGGGGCCTTTGTTCGTTGCTATTCCTTGTTTCCTTTTGGTGTCTTAATAAAGTAGTGTTTCATATCATTTCTTATTTTCTTTATTGGCTGTTTGGGTCTATTTGATGTTTCAGAAGAGTTATGTATGGGAGTTTCTGGAGAAGCAGATAGATTCCTCTTTTTCCCATTAGAACGGATACTTTCTTTTTCTCCTTTTTTGTCTGGAAGTATTACAATTTTGTCGTATTTTAGAATAGCTCGTTTCCCTTGGTTTCGTATTTCCTCTAATTCTTCTTGTAACTCTTTTCGTTTCTTCAGAACTTCAGGTGGGAAATCTTCTTTTATATAAATACCTGTGTCCTTTAAATATTTTTTGTTCTTTAGCAATTTTATTTTCAGCTGCATATTTATTACGGTCACGACGATAGGTCTCGCTTTTTCTCCTTTCCTGCCTAATCTCCTGACTGAATCTAAGCTCGTTTCTTCACAGTCAATTTTCAAGATGTTGTTTATTATTTCCAGTATAAATGTTGTTAGATCTTTATATCCACGTTCATCTTCCTCAATTCCGAAAAATAACAGGTTTTTTCTTCTCATAAATCTGTCGAATTTGTTAATTGAGATAGCTTGTTGTTCTATTTTTTCTTCCAATTTTTTATTTCTGGCTTCAATATTGCTAAATTTCTCGTTTATATTGTCATTTATCGTTCTTGTTATACTTTCTTTCATTTCTCGTATTTCCTTCTTTTGTTCAAACATTTCCACCTGGATATTTTTCAGAAGTTTAGTAATTTCTTCCATTTTTTCATACAAGCTGCGCCCTCTCCCGGTGTAGTTGTAGTAGTGCAAAGACCTTGCCGTCACTTTTGTAGCAAAGTATCGGCGCCGACTACGACCAAGTATCGATCCTTTCGGATAGATGGCGTGATATATAGGAAGATCGTATCGGATACTTGTTCCGATCCTTTCGTATAGATGGCGTTGCTTGTTACTGAAGTAGAAAGCTGTTTTGACGATTCTGGATTTCTTAGGTTAGAAACAAAAACACTCTAAAATCATAGCTCAATCATGCTCAGTGCTAAGCAGAAAAAAAAATTATCGCTTTAGTACCCAAAATTGTCGTATGTACGCACGGCGACAGATCAACCTACCCATAGTTCGACCTTATGTTCATGAACATAGAGTTCAACTATGGGTAGGTTGATCTGTCGCCGTGTGTACACAAAATTTAAATTACGAAAAGAAAAGTTTTACAAAAAATTTATTGGATATCCATCCGATTTTAGAGAGCTAAAGACAAAACATTTTTGCGTTTCATGCTCTTGCTAAGAGGAACTGATGAAATGTGACCGAAAATTTATCGCGCTAAGGATCCTGGAAAAACAATTTTTTTCTAGTAGAGAAGTAAATATAACCACATATAACATATTGTGTGCAGAACGCCCGGAGCACAATTCCGACTCGCACTTGGCCGGTTTTTAAAAAGGTCACTAGGGAAGGTTTAGGCTTTGAATTTGAGCTTGTTTTATGAATTCATGGTCAAAAACATAGAAAAGGATTATCAAGGCGGAAAGTTAGGTATTTGCGTAAATTAACATTTTAAGCACATTGTATTTAATATTTCGTGTCGAAAGGTGCTTCATATGTAGTTAATTACATTCTGAAACCTTCAAATCCTTTAAGAGGATAGTTCTTGCAGCGCGCTCCATACAAACGAAGTCTAGTTATATTTTCAATACCTACTAACCAATTAAAGTCAATGACATTTTTCAGAAACCATCTAGAAACTAATCTCTGTGTTTGTATGAAGTCAGATTTTCGTTTTAAATGTACAGTTTTAAAGTTACAGTGCCTCAAAGATTTTCATACAAATCTTGAATTAATCTATTAACTGTATATCTGACTGTATACAAACATAGAGATTAGTTTTTAGATTGTTTCTGAAAATTTTCATTGACTTTAATTGGATAGTATTGAAAATATCACCAGACTTCGCTTGTATGCAGCGCGCACTTGCGCTCACGGAATAAAAGGAAATCAAGGGTAAAACCATTATTATATTATAATTATTATATCAGTGGTCGCTGTCCCATTGTTGGGCAAAGGCCTCCCCTGCATTATCTCCGTCCGGTCGGACCTTTGAACGGCTGTAGCTGCTCTCCTAAATCGACTGATGAACCATGCCAGTTTTTATACTGTTCATGTAGCTACAGTGCGTACTATCATACGATAATATGCAGCTGATCGTAATTTTTTTTCTGACCTTTAATCATCAGTAACTCCTAAACCGACTGGAGTTATTTAGGCAGACCTGGTCCATCCCCATCACAGAGATGCTCTACACCACATAAACACTGAATCAGCCTTGCAGCTGATGGTTGCAAAAAGTAGGTAAACTTATGTCTTATAAGTACTAATTTTATATTAGGTCGTCCTGGCATGCGGCAGACAGTAGTCTAAGGGCAGACATGATGGATGAAGCTGTTAATTTGTTCCAAAGTTTTAACATTCGTAAACCAGGGCCCTATTCAACAAACGTTACAATTGTAATTTACAATATCAATTCAGGGTAGATTGCTGATAATGTTAGTGACACATTACCTTCTACATATTTAGCGTCAATATTAACCAGCAATGTACCCTGAATTGTAATTGTAAATTACAATTGTAACGTTTGTTGAATAGGGGCCTGCTTTGAAATTCCACACATAGCAGTCCAAAAGTTAATTGCGCGTTAGTTAAAATATTTTTTTTTTACTCTTTGTCATTGCAGGCATAAATGTTAACGCGGTTGACCTTCCGCGGTCGGCGACGTCTTGGCCACCCCTGCTATAGGTACCTGTTACTAATTTTATATTAGGTCGTCCTGGCATGCGGCAGACATGATGGATGAAGCTGTTAATTTGTTCCACAGTTTTAACATTCGTAAACCTGCTTTGAAATTCCACACACAGCAGCCCAAAAGTTAATTGCGCGTTAATTAAAATATTTTTTTTTACTCTTTGTCATTAGGTCGACCGCATCTTGTTACCTGTTTTATTTTCTACCTTTCCGAAACTTTCAGGGGTGTTTCAGACCATCGAACTGAATAAAGTTTACTATGAAACCCAACCTGAAATCGCAAAGAAAAAACAATTGTTCCATAATAAAACTGCAATGCCTACTCGACTCAAATGTATGAGACAGCAGATTTTATTTTTACCAATTTAGATTTGCTTCCATTATAGTTGTTAGTTTGATAGTTTGATGAACCACCCCTGAAAGATTCGAATCGGGGAAAAAAATCATCCGGTATAAGGTCCAATGGTTTTTTAAAGGGGACCAACTTCGAAATCGCGAAAAAAAACAGCTGTTCCATACAAAACGGCAATCCTACTCTGCCGAAATGTACGCGGACAAGTGTTTTTTTTTCGCGAATTCGATGTTGGTTGGTCCCATAGAGAAAGTTGTTCAGTTTGATGGTCTGATCATCCCCTTAAAAAACCGTATGAAAACCTTAAAGGAACCTGTATGTAGAGTAATATAGAGTACCTTCCTACCTACAGCGGATTCATTTAGTACCTACCTAAGTAATTTTATTATAGTACCTTTCTTTCTGTGGTACAGTCGCCATCAGATATATCGTAGCATACAAGGTTATCAAATATTTCTGAGCAATGCTAATTTTCATTAAATTCTTTACAGTAAATGTTACCAATTATATCTAAACGTAAAATACACGTTTAGATATAATTGGTAACATAAATTGGTTCATAAATATCTGAACAGCAAATTAAAATTAAAATTTAAAACAACGGCGTAAGATTTTTTTTCCGAAACTGTTTAGATATTTATGACCAGACTGCGTAGATATATTTTGATGTTCTAGGCGTTCCTATATTTTTGATTGGTTATGAGCTTATGAGTAAAGAAATTATTGAAAATTAGAACTGCTTAGAAATATTTGACCACCTAATTTGCTACGATATATCTGCTGGCGACTGTACCTACATTGTTTTTTACTGTGAATGGTCTAAAATTGGTCTAGACTTAGAGCCAGGTATCTATGATGAAACTGAAATTATTAGGTATTTTTTAGTTTCAACACAGATAGAACACTGATATCTGCGCATGGGTGAAGTCAAGGCTAGTTTTTAAGAGTTCCATATCCAAAGTTAGCGTGTTGCAAGATTTTTTCTAATAGGTCTTATACAGAGTGTAACAAAACACTCTAGGTAATACTTAAGGGGGTGCTTCAGACCATCAAACTGAACAACTTTCACTATGAAGCCAACATCGAAATCGCGAAAAAAAAATCCGCTCTTTCATACAAAACTGCAGTACCGTTTCGACTCAAATGTATGGGACGGCAGATTTTTTTTTTCGACGTTGGCGCCATAGTGAAAGTTGTTTAGATTGATGGTCTGAAGCACCCCCTTAAGTATTACTAGGGTGTTTTGTTACACCCTGTACAGGGCGCGTGTAACAATACTTCAGACGGAAACTGACCAACTTTCACTATGGAGCAAACTTCAAAAAGCGAGAAAAAAAAGCAGCTGTTTCTTACAAAACTGCTGTACCAAGTCGACTCAAATATATGGGACAGCTGATTTATTCATCGCGGAAGTTGTTTAGATTGATGGTCTGAAGCACCCCTAAAGCATTACTAGGGTGTTTTGTTACATCATCCGTCCGTGTAGGTAGGTATTCCTTAAAATTACTTACGAAAAACAGAAAATGTTAGTATACTTAATTTGGTTTTGGTACGTTTTGAATGACTGCTGTACCTACATACGAAAATGAAAGCGTCAAAAGGTGGGGTGGTACAGACTGCAGTGTAAAATTGCTTACACTCTAAAGAAAAAACCGGCCAAGTACGAGTCGGGACTCGGGCAAAGAAACCAGTATAAATTGACACTTACTTAGTATGTGGTCACATAGTAACTGAAGATCATTTTATACTGGTCTCTCTGGTGTTAGTTTTTTGGGTATAGAAAAAAACTATTCAAGTTAGAGCCACCCTGATAATTTTCCCGCCATCTATCCGTTATTTCTGTTGTTCATGATTTTTTTCAGATCTTATACGGCTATATTTTTGGAAATAGAGGTGGGGACAGCAATTTTACGGATTTAATTGAAAATTTTGTTAAACAAAGTTTTAATAAAAAAATTGAAAAGTATATTTTTAGACTCGTATTTTCACAAGCTTTCAATTGATACCACACCATAGGGTAGAAATTTTTTATTTATTTACCCTTTCTACCTCCCCAAATTGCCCCCAATATAAAAATTAAGTCTTTTTTAAGTACTTTATTTATGATATTGGACCAGCAATTGCTATATCTGTACCGAGTTTCTATGTCTTACGATCTCTGAGAAAATGCCTGTGACAGACGGACGGACGGATGGATGGACGGACGGACAGACGCCGAGCTGATTCCATAGAGCCTGTCCAGATGAGGCGTTTTACGCGCGTATCGACTCGCGCGTAGGCATACGCGCGTATGCGAGATACTAGAGGCTCATACATTGCGTCCACATGCAGTCGCGCGTTTTGGTGCTCGCGCGTAAATCGCGTGCAACGCGCAGGTACCTCGAGTCGCGCGAGTGACCCGCGTTCTACGCGCGAGTCGAGATACTAGGGACGCCATAGTTGCGTCCAGTACACGCGCGTATTGGAGCGAGTGGACGTATTTAGAATATTTAAAAAAATGGAGCGTGATAACTTGCAAGAGCGGCAATATGTTTGTTTATAAAGGCATTTATAAAATTTTGTTGTGCCAAGGATTGGAAACTCATTAACAAAATAATGAGTGAATCTGTTTCTTGTATTTCGGGACGTTGCACTTGGGTCTTACTGTCTCAGCGTTCAAAATAACGTATTGTACAGAGTGTGGTCATACTTAGGTATAACCGTCTCTTAATATGAAGAAGTTATGAAGAACATAGCAAGGTTTAATTATATTTTCCGCAAAATTTATAAGATCTACATTTAGTGGTCTGTGAAATATTCTCCATTTGTTCACCAAAATGCCAAAACAATATTCCGTAGAGTCGTGCTTTGGATAAGCAATAGTTGAAAATTCTTAATCGTCTGAATCCGTCCCAATAAATTGCGCGCGTGAAGCGCGCCTGAAACGCGCCATCTGGACGCAATACAAAATGCAGACGCGCGAGTGGTTACGCGCGTAAAACGCCTCATCTGGACAGGCTCATAAGTGTTCCATTTTTCCAGTTTTGGTACGGAACACTAAAAAGAAGGATACCTAGTTTGAATTGGCAACAAAATTTCTGAACACACCGTAAGGGATATGGTCGTGAACTCATGTATGTAAACTTCCGTAATTATATATAGGTAATAACGTAGGTAGAGGTAAATTGTAATTCATGGAGAACTATATACTATTACCTATTCTGTGTTCATGGTTTGTTAACACTGACACCGATTATTTAATAGTTACTACCGACACTGTATAAACTTAACCTAATCACAACAAGTTAAAAAAAAAAAACAAAGAAAACCACGTACCGGACCACAATCTCAACTTTTTCTTAGATTTATCTTCTTTACAACAGGAACGAACAATTTCCACCACTGCCAGGAACGTAACAAAGATCAGAATAGATAAAACTATAATTTGTATCATTTTGTGCGCAAATTGTGGAGACACGCTGCTTTGTTGACGTCGGAACCCACACTAAGGTCACGATAACGTATAGGTAGTATAGGTAACTGCTTAATTATATTCCGGTTCTCAATGTCTAGAGAATCTAAACATGAATGTATTGTACAGTCGCTGTCAATGGTTTTTTTCCGCGAGCTGCAAAGATTTTTGCACTGCAAATATTTTTTTTGGTTTTCGCTGTCGTTCGTATAAGTAGTCCAAAAAAATCTTTGAGCTACTGCTGAATATATTGGAGGGATCACGAAGGGTCTACAGAGCCAGTGAATCAAATTGAAGCGGGATGGCTAATTGCAAAAGTTTGCTTGTAAGAAAGAGTCCATTTATTACCTTTGACACTACTGCTTGGCACTACCAGTAGTGCCATGGGAAATTTTACTTTCCTTACTTGCCCTAGGGATACCTGGCCTTAATTAGCTGAAACTATTTCAAGGGGATGATCAGCAAACATAACTCAACCGAAATGTACAGGGTGTAACAAAACACCCTAGTTATACTTAAGGGGGTGCTTCAGACCATCAAACTGAACAACTTTCACTATGGAGCCAACATCGAAATCGCAAAAAAAAATCCGCTCTTTCATACAAAACTGCAGTACCGTCTCGACTCAAATGTATCGGGAGTATCGGGACAGCACATTTTTTTTATTTTTTCTTGACGTTGGCTCCAAAGTGAAAGTTGTTCAGATTGATGGTCTGCAGCACCCCCTTATGTATTACTAGGGTGTTTTGTACACCCTGTATAGGATCCCATATCTACATAGAGAAAGTTGTTCAGTTTGATGGTTTGATCATATCAGCTAATGTTGTTATATTATATACTACTAGATACCTCTACTCTTCTTCTTCTTTCTCGTGTGAAGGTTATCACACTTTTTCCTTCCAATACTTGGCCACCTCTATTCCTCGAGGGGATGCCTCTATTAGGTCCTGGAGGGAGCAAGACACAGGGCACAGGCTACACTGCGCTAAATGTCGAATGGTTTGCACCTGACCACACCCACACTCTGCAGGCCGGCAATATGTCCCATCTCCGCAGATTGTCTTTGGATCGACCAACTCCCGTTCGCAATCTATTGAGTGCCTTCCATGTCGCCAAAAAAAAATAGTGTCATTTATCTTTTATCCATCACATCACTAAGCATGCTTTTTATTTCTGGTATAGGCAAATTTGTAGGTACAAAGATACAATTCAAGGTTCTCAAAGGATTTCCGCATATTAAGCATAAGCCTATTCCAACAGGTATCTTAGATGTAGGGTTGCCAACTTTTTTTAGACCAAATATAGTATTTCGAGCCTTAGTGCCCGAAAAAATATAGTAGATCGGGGAAAAATAAGAAAAAATATAGTATTTTTCGAATTTATTAATTTAAATTTTTCAAAAAGATATTTTTTTGCTACTTTTTGGTTTGAATACCAAGTTCTTATTTTTAAGGAACAATCATTACTCTATTTCGTATTTATTATAGAAAATAATGCATCCTGTAAACGCAGAAGTAGCTGGATTCGATACAGAAATAATATAATTTCTAAAAAAATTGATAAATCTAACTTTAGGAAAACTTGTTGTTGTCACTTTTCAGTAGTATATTTAGTAGAAAATTGTTTATGGAACAAATGTGATGAAGAGAAAGAAAATTGTTAAAATAATGTTAACTTATTGGACATTTTTATTGGACCTAAGTACAATATATTTAATTTCTCTATAAATTATTTGCTCATCAAAATATAGTAGTTTTGCCTACTATATATTTTTCTCAGAATTATAGTAGTAGGGCCCCTAATATAGTAGGATACTATATTATATAGTAGGGTTGGCAACCCTACTTAGATGTTAACAAAGGTCTCAAATCAGCTGCCCCATACATTTTAGTCGGGTAGGTACAGTTGTTTTGTATGGGACAGCTGATTTTTCGCATTTCCTGAGGTATAGGCTCCTTAGTGAAAGTTGTTTAGTTTGATGGTCTGAGTTCACCGTGTCAGTACCTTATTGCTAGGCTGTCACTTATATCATGTATACATAATTTATGGAAGACCACAAATGCCATACGATATGATGATAATTATACAATAACCATACCTACACTTAAGGTACTTCGTTATCGAATGTGATAACATATTTAATAACTCGTATCTTAAGGTTCTTTCATTTTAATGTGGTTCTTCATGAACAGAAAGAAATTATGGTGATTACCTAGGTATTTATTTTCTTGTTCTTGTTTACATATTGTGCCAGCCGTATCGACATAGAACAAGTACCTATTACGTTAAGTAGATAGGTACCTATAAGAAGTTCAAGGACCGCGTAGAGTCCATCGTAGGTACACAATCAACCTATTGATGTCTTCCTCGCCGACACGGCTACGGCGACTGCTGCTGGTATGTTACGCATAGTTGAACTCTATGTTCATGAAAATAGAGTTCAACTATGGGTAGGTTGATTTTACCTAATACTATTCTAACTATAGTGCTTTGGATAAGGTAAGCTGAGCAAGGTGGCCTCCTGCAAAAAAGTAAAGTGGTACAAAGGGTAAAGCCACAGGTAGAGCAACCCCCTCGATCTCCAATCACCTTTACTACATCAATTTCACAGTAATACTCAATATATTTATTGCATTCCATAATGTACAGTAAGATGTTAACTTATAAACTATGAGATACAGTACGGGGAGTGCGATTTTTGAATCTCATACGTTGAAATCAGCAGTTGAAAAAGTATGGAGATACACATCTTAGTACTGTTGATTTGACTTTTAAAAATTGCACTCGTGGAGTATGATTTTTTAAGCCCAATCAGCAGTAGAAAGATGCATATCTCCATAATAATTTTGACATGTTCAACTGCTGAACTCAGCGAATGAGATTCAAAAATCGTACTCCAGGAGTGCGATTTTTTTATCTCATTCACTGAGTTCAGCAGTAATGCTCAAATGATTATCTACATATTTTAATTGTTTATTGGAATTTGAATAAATGCCTTGAATCGCCTCAAAAAAAAATCAAAAGTAAGCTATTTTTGGCAGAAACCCTAATAATACTTAAGGGGTGCTTCAGACCATCAAACTGAACAACTTTCACTATGAAGCCAACATCGAAATAGAGAAAAAAAAATCCGCTCTTTCATACAAAACTGCAGTATCGTCTCGACTCAAATGTATCGGGAGTATCGGGACAGCACATTTTTTTTATTTTTTCTCGACGTTAGCTCCATAGTGAAAGTTGTTCAGATCGATGGTCTGAAGCACCCCCTTAAATATTACTAGGGTGTTTTGTTACACCCTGTATAGGATCCCATACATAGAGAAAGTTGTTCAGTTTGATGGTTTGATCATATCAGCTAATTATCTTATACCTTATACTTATATACTACTAGATATCTCTACTCTTCTTCTTCTTTCTCGTGTGAAGGTGATCACACTTTGTCCTTCCAATACTTGGCCAACTCTATTCCTCGAGGGGAAGCCTCTATTAGGTCCTGGACGGAGCAAGACACAGGGCACAGGCTACACTGCGATAGATGTCGAGTGGTTTGCACCTGACCACACCCACACTCCACAGGCGCATCGGCCGGCAATATGTCCCATCTCCTCAGATTATCTTTGGATCGACCAACTCCCGTTCGCAATCTATTGAGTGCCTTTCATGTCGCCCAATCTTCATGGCTTCCAGCAGAGATCTTTTCAGACGGTGTAATGATGTGTGGTGATGTGTGATTCGCTGTCATTAATTCCTTGCTTCCATATGTTGGTACGTGCTTCCTGTGGTGTTATGCAGTCGAGAGCTGGATTAGTAATGTAGCTTTTCCTTGATTTTAAGCGACTCGGTACGGGCATGTGACTATGATGCGGGTGTCGTCCGTCGTTGACATGTTTCCAGCGCTCTGTTGCGACAGATATTTGTCTACGTACCGATGGGGGAGCAACTCCATCAATCTGGTTCTTCTTATCGTGTGGGCAGAGCCCTGGTGTCAGAGTTTTTTTCAGACCGCCTTACGGCCTCTGACGTGGTTTTCATGTAACGACTACTACCACCAGAGATAGTAGCCGGGACAAACGGCTTAACGTGCCATCTGAAGCACGGAATCATTTTTCTTTTCAGACAATCAGGTGATTCAGCCTAAAATGTCCTAACCAACTGGGGAAAAACGCACAAAGTGACATATCACTAAGTGTCCCCCGTGGGAATCGAACCCACGACCTCCGTGTCGAGAGCCCAATGCTCTTAACCATTAGACCATGGAGCAGTAATCTGGTATAGGTAATGGACTGGAGTTGGTTTAAAACAGCCCGTCAGGAGTCTGCAGGATTGGTTCAAAGCTACGTCTACTTGACTGGAGTGCGAGGAGTTACTCCAAACCGGGCACGCGTATTCCGCTGCTGAGTAGCACAAAGCAAGGGCAGTTGTCCGCAAAGTATGGGGTAGGTTAGGTACAACATAGCCACTTTTTACCGTACCGTATTTTAACGTTTGTTTGATTGTTTTCGAGTGTGACTGTACTAGAAGTCTAGAAGCACTAATCAATTCTCGAAGTCTAGACTCAGCGTTGCTAAACATCAAACTATTAAATCAAGGTAACTGCATTTCGTACAATGATGATGTGATGGTGATAGGAGATAAAATGTAAAGACCACAGAACATTATAAGAGGGGTTAGAAATGCAAAGTAGCGCGTTTGCTGCCTTTGCTTCGGAAATGGCTGTCGCCACTTGTGTTCCCACTTACGCTGCTACAATAGGGATGATAACAATATTTATTTTATTTCTTTTTTAAAACTGTTTGATATCTTAAACACTAAAGTGAAACAGATTTTTTTAATATCTTCAAAAATAAACGAAATATATGTGTTTAAAATTTACGGTTAGAGCAAGATGCATATATGAAGGGAGTGACGTCATATATACCCTCGTATTTTAATACTTATAATGACGAAGTGTCATACAATCTGTTTTGCATAGAAGAGATAGAAGACGATAAAAAACGTATTTCAATCGCTGATAACTTTTTTGTTTTCTACTTGATTGTAATTTCGTTTTAACATTTTGTTATTGAATTTCGCCTTTTTTAGAATTCTTTATAAGATATGAATTTCCAGGATCAGTCATCATCCCTATTACTCATGCCCTCTCGCTCACTCCACGCCGCGCGCCTTATGGTGCTATGCAAATCATTGCATAACCAGTGGCGACATGTTCCACGCCTACTTTGCACTTCTAACCCCTCTTATAATGTTCTGTGGTAAAGACTACCTGCCCCTTTCTATTTCTTTGGCCTAGAATTTAGTGGTTTAGCAAGGCTATTAGCCCATCAAAAATGATGTGATAAAAAACTACTTTTTTTTACTTTTTATTGTAGTAGTAATATACAACTACCTACATAGGTAGACTTACTTAATTATTGTAAACTTGAAGTAAAGGCAATTACGTTACCCAATTAATCGAGCCTGATTTGGCATAGGTAGGTACATTGTTTGCTTTGAACTCTGCACTATAATTTATAAATAAAATAGTGTTCGTTTAGAACATAATGGACGCTGAATTTCGACATTTTCTGCCAAAAATGGCTTACTTTAGATTTTTTTTTTTTGAGGCGATTCAAGGCATTTGTTGAAATTGTACAATTCCAATAAACAATTAAAATATGTAGATAATCATTTGAGCATTTTTAAATTTTGTAGAATTGAATGGAACTATGTAAATTTGAGCTTCAAAGATGCACCGCCGACAGTTTTTAGTGAAAACCATATTCGTAAAATATTTATTGTAAATTCTAGTAAACGAAAATGGAAAAAGTACTACTCTAATAAACAAGAAGGAGAACAGATCTATCGTTAACCATGGACAAATAATTATAGAACCTTCAGCGTCGGTCTGGGACTCAAAAAACTACCGGGAAAATTCAAACAAGCGGCCCACTGACTTTTTCCCCGACCATGGCAAAGTCAAAAGAAGATAGATAGATCATGGTCAGGTTGCAAAACAATCTAGGAGCCAGGAGAGCCATGGGCGTAGCAATGATTTTTTCCCAGGGGGGTCCAGGCCCAGGGTCGTTGCAATAAAATCTAAAATCTAGAGTGAGTGAAGCGCGCTCGAGTTTTTTACAACCTAAAATCTGGAACGAGTAAAGCAAGCTCGAAATTTGACTACGCTATGAAAACTTATAGGATCCAAAACCAAGAGCGAGCGAAGTGAGCTCGAGATTTCACTGCATTCTGGACCAAACGAAGCTAAATAAGCTCAAAATTTTACTGCAATGTATCTAGGTCCTTATGATACAATCGTAGCCAGGAGCGAGCGAAGCGAGCTCGAGATTTTACTGCAATATAATGAGATCAGTGTCATAAGATTTAATCCTGGAGCGAGCGAAGCGAGCTCGAATTTTTTACAACCGAAAATCTGGAAGTAGCAAAGCAAGCTCGAGATTTTACTTCACTATGAAAATACACAGGATCCAAAACCTAAAGCGAGCGAAGCGAGCTCGAGATTTCACTAAATTCTGGAGCGAGCGAAGCTAAGTGAGCTCGAGATTTTACTGTAATGTGTCTAGGTCCTTGTGATACAATCTTATCCAGGAGCGGGTGAAGTAAATCCTGGAGCGAGCAAAACATGCTCAACATTTAACTACACTATGAAAAGTTGTACGATCCAAAACCTAGAGCGAGCGAAGCGAGCTCGAGATTTCACCGAATTTTGGACCGAGCGAAGTGAGCTCGTGATTTTACTACAATGCGTCTAGTCAGGAGCGAGCTCGAGATTTAACAGCAATATTAAATGAGATCAGTACAGTACGTCATAAAAAAAGAGCGAGCGAAGCGAGCTCGAGATTTTGCTTCATTATAACTCTATTTTTCCAGCTCATGCGGCAATCAAGACGAAAAAGCTGAGCGAGCTTAGCGAGCTCGATTTTTCGAAGTACCTACATTCTGTGTCTCTTATTTTTAATAAGTGGTACATTTGATTTCTAGGGTGGGCCAGAAGGATTCTGGGATGCCGGTCGATATTGGTCCCATGGAAACAGTTACTTACTCAGTTTGATGGTCTGATTATCTCCTTAAACCACCGTCAGCGTATGAAGAAGGATTCTACGATATGCTGGATTTAAAACCAGGAGCTTTCAGCTCATGCCGAAATCTAGTATACATTTTCGTAAAAGAAAAAGAATGAGCGAGCGAAGTGAGCTCGAAAATTCGCAAAATATTTTGACTTCACAGGGGGCCTCCGACTCAGTTTCTTACTGAACATATTTTAGCCTTGTTTTGAATTTGATCAAAAGGGTTCTCCAGGTTTGGATGCCCCTTCCATCAAAATTATGATAAGAGAGCAAAACAAAACTGAACGAAAGAAGCGAGCTCGCAATTTTACAATAAAAACATTTTTCTGAGTTTCTCTGACTTTTTAAGAAAGTGAAAAAAAAAAATTACTTAGTTGTCGATTATTTTATTGTAGACTTCAATTTTTTTTTTTAAAGTTACTCTTTTTAATCCTAGGGTGGGCCAGAAAGATTATGGATGCTCTGGGTAATATGTGTGCCCAGGCCTATGACAGCTTAGTTCTGGTGTAGCCGTTGTGGCGCTGTTTCCCATCCTAGATCCATCCGATCTCATCGATCCCATCCGAGATACAACGCCATATTGAACTTACAACAACAGCAGCCTCATGCCGTGTTGTTGTGTCAGAAGCTTATATCTTGTGATTTTCCTGGTATTTTAGCTTGAGTTTAGAATCCTTGAGAAGCCTCAATTCTTCTCCGTCGTATGACATAATAATATCGTTGAATAGTTTGTTCCTTGGTCAAATATCCCTATTTTTGCATCCTGGAATCAGTGTATACATACCTATAACTACAAGTTCTATACACATTAGTTTGACGACAGAACGCCACAATGGAAACAATGGAACTAAGTGCAAATTTCACTGTCGCATCTGTAGCTTGCTACATATCAGTAATCTGTGTGTGTGCCTGCGCTCCCACCCGATCTTAATCCCGTCCGCGTCATCCCTCCCGCGCACCTTGGTAGGTTAGGTACCGCCCGCGACCCCTCTGTCACCCTCGATGACGTATTGTTATGGAAGACATGAAAGGTACCTAACATGTTATCACATTCGATAACGAAGTACCTTAAGAGTATGTAGGTATATTGTATAATTATCATCATATCGTATGGTATTTGTGATCTTCCATAAATTATGTAGGTATACAGGATATAAGTGACAGCCTAGCAATAAGGTACTGAAACGGTGAACACAGACCATCAAACTGAACAACTTTCACTAAGGAGCCTACCTCAGGAAACGCGAAAAATCTGCTGTCCCATACAAAACTGCTGTACCTACCCGACTAAAATGTGTGGGGCAGCTGATTTGAGACCATGTTTGTTTACATCTAATACCCGTTCTATTGGAATCGCTTATATGCTTAATATGCGGAAATCCTTTGAGAACCTTGAATTGTATACCAGAATAAAAAGCATGCTTAGTGATGAGATGGATAAAAGATAAATGAAAATAGAGTAGTATATTCCTTGATGACAATATTTTGTTTTTATTTTTAATATGACTGTGATTGGAAGGTTTTTTTTAAATATATTTATTTTTAATATTTATGTTCCTTTGAATGGAATTGTTACCTAAAAGGAACGAAAGTCGAGTGAATGCAGTTGAAATGCGATCTTTACGAAAAGTAGGGGAAGTCCGGGCAAAGCGAACAGCCCAGGCAAAGCAGCAGTACCTACTTCCATAATTACTCATTTTATGATGGTGCTACTGTTTTGGCTTGATCGTGTCTTCAAAGCGCATGTTTACTTGTTGAAATACAACGAGTTTTATTGGGATGTTGTTTCTGGATTTGGTTCTAAGTTAGGTTAAGTTCAACAAGTACCTGTTGTTGGGCAAAGCGAACACGGGCAAAGTGGATACGGTATCCACAAAGGACATAGCAAATGATGTAATGTATACTACGTGCTATTTTTGTGAAGAAGATTACATTAAAATTAATTAGCAGCCAGTTGATGATTGGATCCAGTGAAATTCCTGCAAGCAATGGAGTCATGAGAAATGCACGGCTTACGAAGGAAAAGGCACATTTCTGTGTTACAAATTCATTGAATACTGATTAGTTATATTCATCATTAGTCATTCTTCTTTATATACAGGGTGAAATCGATATCATTAGCATCCTTTTAATCTAAGAGTCTACCCATCAAACTGAACAACTTTTACTATGGGAGCAAACCAATCGGAGTAACAACAAAATCAGCTGTTCCATACTAAACTGCAGTGCCTACTCGACTCAAATGTATGCAACAGCAGATTTTTTAGTTGCTCCAATCGGTTTGCTCCCATAGTAAAAGTTGTTCAGTTCAGTTCGATGGGTAGACTTTTACCCTGGTATATGATTTTAGTTATGTTCTTCAGTAATTGTTCCTTAATTAACAGTGTGTTCACTTTACCCGGTGGGTTGGGGCAAAGCGGATAGCGGCACTTATAGCAGTATGATTGATAATTTTAGTAAAGTATGGGTGTAACATAATTTGTGTTGATTATATTAAAAACTTTAATAAATACTGATTCATACTTAGTCATCATTTTGTTTCTGTGACTATCGGTTCTCTTTCCATAGCCTGCCAAAGGTTAAGGTGTCCGCTTTGCCCGGACTTCCCCTAATTGATCCAGAACAGTGTGATAAGCTGATAAGGGATTTGTGTAAGTTGAAGGATGATGTAACAAGGATGGAGGGGTATGCTTAGATGGTTCACACTCAGTTGCAGAAACGCTCATTAAAGTTAATCCTCCATTAAATCGCTCGCTGTCACTTTTTGTCTTGTTGACGTAGTTAAAGCTAGCACGAGATTTAAATGGAGGATTAACTCTAATGAGCGTTTCTGCAACTGACCTATCAGTCACGTAGACAGAATGAATGAAAGAAGATTTACGAATGAAATAATATAATCAAGCAAAGGTGAAGTGAACGGAAGTGTTGGGAGAGGCCGTCCGAAGAAAACATACTTACCATTACCATGATCAAAATTAAGGCTTTTACTGCCAAATGACCGACAAACAATGGAAAATCTATTGTTATTGTGACCCGCCGGCGTTCAACGTGTTAAAGATCTTTTCCGCCCTCAATCGACGGAAGTGCATAAATAAATAAAAAACGGGTTGCACTCCGGGAGTGCCGGCAGAAGTGAAAACTAAGAGATCTCACGTCTTACGAATGTCTAAGATCTTACGTCATCGTCTTACTAATTTTGTCTTACGAATTTTCAAATACGAACGCTCATTTTTATGTTATCAATAATTTTACAGGGGACTTGACTTAAATAAATTGGATTTGGAAAGGCTGATTAGACTATTAAAAAGTCTAATCAGCCTTCGCGGCTCCAAAAAGCGCTAGATTCGGCGCTAAACTAAATTAATTTGGAGCCGCGAAAATGGAGATAGCGCTTTTTTCACAGTTTTAGCGCTCAATCGATTTTTTGAGGTCAAAAGTGCGATATTTGAAAATCATACGAGCGACTTGGCAATAGAAAGATGCATAATCTCCATAGTAATTTTGACACTTTCTACTGCCAAGTCGCTCGTATGATTTTCAAAAATCGCACTTCAGGTCTTTCTGTCACAAACTTGTCACAAAGATAAAAGGAAGGCCGCGGGGAAGTTTTTGGCGGGATTTGAACAGATACGTTTGGAGTCCTCATATTTCATCGAATTTTTATTGTTTATATTGAGTTTTGGTTCGTAAAATCGGTGTTGTTTTGCGTAACAAAGTGTCGTGCAAGTGAACAATATACAGTTCAGTGAAATATGATGGTGTGGGTCGTGAACAGGAAAAGTGTTCCGTTCTTTTGTAGCGCGGCAAGCGGTCGGTTCACCTCTTTCCTGTGGACTTCTCTGCGTTTCCTGCGTTTCTCGATTGCCTCAAAAACTCCAAAGAAGCGTTGAAACGTCGAACACCAACGTTTTAATTGCTATAAATGAGAGTATTTATTCACGTTAGACGGCGTGACGCGTAGACAGAGAATACTATAGACAACTGGTTGCCGTGGCCACATGAGATAGAGCGATATCAAGGAGCAGTGTTACCATATTAACATAATTACCCGATTTTAAGCGATTTAAGGATTCAAAGTACATCTTCACCAATTTAGATATTTAATACTCATTTTCAGTCTTACCACACGCTTATACGATTATCTTACTAGAAGATAGATGAGATGACTGTGTAAACTAAAGGATGATAATGGTTAATTGGTAAGCGTAGACATACAGCTAACAAAGATGAGTTATTTAAATATTTTACCAACTCCCGAGTAATAGGATGAGGACAAGGAGAGGGGGGGGGGGGGGAGGGGGACACCACCAAAAGATCGCACAAACGTGCGTTCTTTTACGTGTTTATTCAAGAGTTTGAGCTAACGTGATGAAAGTGATATATAACATCTTAACTATTATAAAACACTAACAGAACTGTGTCTATGGATTGAAGATACTTACAAAAAAAAAATTATTTGTTTGTTTGTACTAGCATCACGCAAAAACTACTGAACCGATTTTGATGAACCTTTATTTGATAGCTTTTGATGTGATTTAAAATCTGGTGGGTATATATTTTGTGCGGACAAAGTGGCGGGTGAAATTTGTTAAAATTATTGCACAATATAAAATTTATGAATTATCAATAATGACCTTGATCTACATTTGAAATCATCATAATTTTTCAGAGTTCAAGATAGCAGGCGAAGATAGGCTTCTAGAGATTTTAATACTAACTTAGTGATTCGTCTAGGATTGTCAAAAATATGTTGTTTTGTCCGACTAGACCAAATAAAAGAGGTTTTTGTTGAGAACAAAATAATCAAACAAAAAGTACAAAAGTAACGTAATATTTATTTTATATTTCTTAGCATGTGATGTATATAATATGTATTCATATGCATGTCCTACAAGGCATACAGGCGTACCGAACTGCTTTTTAATAGGAAAATACTCTGATGGGTATAGCAATAGTGATCTCAGAGTTAAATCTGAACTTACTGTTTATGTACCATTCGCCAATTTTGAAACTAGTTCCAGGCAATAATTTATCTACATCAGCAGTCATTGGGGAATCTGGTCCTTTGATCTAAAATAATAAAAACAACATTAGGGTAACAGCAGAATAGAATAGAATAGAAGATATGGCAAATAGTATTTTTTAAAGATAATTATAAGTATACTTACAAAATCAGCATCTGAACTAGATTGTGTTAGATTACTGTTATGTCCATAGGTTCTTCAACTACCGAACTTGTAGAAGGAAGGAAGGAATAAGCATTTCTGTTTCCTGAAAAGCAAAGTTTACGAATTAGTAGTAGATGGTAGTAGGTAGTAGTCATTTTAAAGGGATTTTAAAACTAGGTACTCTTTTAGTTGCTTTAGTTTAAAGATAAGATAAGATAAATATTATTTATTTGCAAACTAAGAAAATACAAATACAATTTAAAACAGGAATGAGAAAGATACAAAGGGCGGTCAAAATTCAAAATTCAAAATTCAAAAATTTTTCAAAATGCAAAATTCAAAAATTTTTTATTCAAAATAATATCATATAGATAGCTTTTTGACGTCATTTTTTGACTCTACCACCGCGTCGGAAGGTGTTCCGTTGAGAGAAGATGCGGCCAGAAACTCTACAACACACATCTTTTAAACAAAACAAAATGTACAAAGTACAATTAAAATACAATATTGCATTACATAGTGTAAAATTGTCAAGACCAGACATTTTGGTCATTCAAATAATCATCGAGTTTATAGTAACCTTTTTTACAGAGGACTTGTTTAACATGAGACTTAAACTTTTTGTCTGGTAAGTTTAGAATATCCTCTGGTATCTTATTATAAAAGCGTATACAGTGCCCCATGAAAGATGTGTTGACTTTACTGAGTCGAAAATGTGGGAATACTAATTTATTTTTATTTCTTGTATTGTAATTATGAACGTCACTGTTTTTGGGAAAGAGAGACAAATTTTTTCGAACATATAAAATATTTTCGTAAATATATTGACTGTAGAAAGTCAAAATACTGATATCTTTAAAAAGATCTCGTAGTGAGTCTCGACAACGCAGATTATAAATGGCTCGAATTGCCCGCTTTTGAAGGATAAAGATAGCCTCGACGTCTGTAGCACGGCCCCACAGCAAAATACCATAAGACATGATACTGTGGAAGTAGCTGAAGTATACAAGTCTTGCAGTAGCTATATCAGTTAGCTGTCTAATTTTTCGAACTGCATAAGCTGCCGAGCTCAGCCTACCCGCTACGGTTTCTATATGTGGACCCCATTGCAGCCTCGAGTCAATCTTTATCCCTAAAAATACAGTATTACTTGTGAAATGCAATATATCATTATCTAAAGTTATATTATTTTCATTATTTATAACGTTTGGTAGAGTGAATTTAATAGATTTAGTTTTCTTTGCATTTAAAGCAAGATTATTAACACTGAACCAGTTCAGAACTTGTCGAAGAGTGTCATTTACATTGTCATTAATATCATCAACATCTTGCGCCTTTCTACTTGTTTTGAAAATAAGAGAAGTATCATCAGCAAATAAGACTATGTTGGACAAGTTCTGCACCATGTAGGGTAAATCGTTTATATAAACCAGAAAGAGAAATGGACCCAGTATAGATCCCTGTGGACTGGTCATTAAACCATTATTAATTACTACAAGTTGAATAGGTGAGTACATAAATAAAACAATAATTACCTGCATTGGAACAGCATTAGGAAGTAGAACAGTCACTTTCCTCTTTTTAAATATAACGTTTGCCGCACAATGTTTACTACAAATTCATGAAGACTTATTTGGAGTCCAATTTGGTCGCCCCGTAGCCTCAATCCGACGCATTCGTAAATCATCGTTTACGGGAAAACTGTAACAAATAGAGTAAACTGTAAGAACAGTACGTAAATAGTATTCAATAACTTTATTTTAAAAAATTACACGTGAGTTTTGGGGAAATTTAGTACCAAAAGATGGCAACACTAAGCCGAATTATTTTTAGGTTATGTAAAGGTAAATAATCGACTTTTTATGCTTATTTGAGGCGCAAAGTTAAATTTTCCATGTAATTACGTATTGCAGTTTAATTATATAATCATAACTAAAGCTAATACTTGATCAAATGTATCGTACTTACGAGTGGAAAGACAAATTGGGAAGCTTCATTTCACTGTCACTTTTACACCCTAATACGCTACACCGAACCATTATTTCGTGTAAATTCTTTATAGGAATTCGTCTTTTACAATTCCCAATGGTTATAGCTTCTTAACCGCAATCACTATTAGTATTAAACTTTAATTTCATTATGAAAAACAGAAGAGCAATGAAGTACCTGTCAAATTTGTTTAGAACACTAGTATGCTGACCTTGAAAAAACCGGCACGCGACGCGAAACAAAAGATCTAATCGTGTTGTCTCGTTTTTTTTTCAGTACGTGGGCATAAGTTGTTCTTTTTCTTGTGTGAATGCGATGGAAGCTATCACTTTGTCTATAGTATTCTCTTTCTACGGCGTGACGTCATTGATGACGTCATTATCAGCGCCATCTTGGAATTTCTGAGCCCATGCTCCACAGCGATATCACCGTGAGCCTTATGTCAAACCCAAAGAGTAATGTCAAACCACTGTCACTGTCAATGTCAGACTGATGTTTAATGGCGGTTTTTGGTACAATATAAAGTGAATACAACCGTCAGTGGTTTGAGACCGGAAAAAGCGGTCCGATTCAAATAGCGCCGTAAGTTGTGAAATCGCGCTTTTTGTTCCGGACCAGCGATTATGGACCATAGATTAGTATATATTATTGGGTGATAGATGAGCCTCTCTATGGATTTTTAGTGTATAGTGCTGCCGTCTGATTCATATTTTATGAACTACTTGACAGCGGGTAGGGGCGCGGGGGCGCGGGGCGGGGGGTCTACTATTTACCTTTTTATTTAAAGTTTTTGTTTGGTTGAATTCAAAAATAACGTGTTCCTAAGCTTACTTTACTGTTTTTATTTATGTTAAAACATTTCAATAAATCGTCTACGAACAGTAAATATGCTTAGGATCACGTTATAAAAATAACAAACTCAAAACACAACAAGAATGTTTCATATTTATTTTTTGTTTACAACCTTACTTAAAACTACTTTTTACACTTATGTTTTTTATCACAATTAGCTAAAGATTTCATAGTTGTAATATGTAATAAAGAAGAGTCTTAAACACTTTTACTGCACGAATTTCACTGTTACAAGGAGTCCTAAAAGCACTAACTAAAGTGTCACTATCACAGTCACTACTCGACAAGAAGTTCTCGACGTTCTTATGTTATTATCACTTCACGAATTTTAATTAGTTTCACTATCACACAAATTTCACTCTCGCAATGGAGGGCGGAGGGCGAAGACTATTTCCAGATAGAGGAGTGTTGCTAAACACAGCAAGGAAGTAGAACAAAACACAATGAGGGATTTTTACATGCCCGCAATTTAATAAAATCGAAATTGAAACAGTTACAAGTTTGAAACTTTGTTTACAAAAAAAAACTCGAGAAAAGTACGATAAGAAAATTTTCAAATAAATGTTGCTATAGGAACTAGGTTATTTTACCCACACAAAACATGTTAAATTGCGCAGTCCTCTAATTTATTATGTAAGTCGAATACAATGAGGGATTTTCCAAAAGCAAAAAAAAGTAAAAAGTTAGTTCTAAATTTTTCGATAGATGGCGTTGACAAGAGAGGGGTCGATTAGGTATAACCAGCACTGGTAGCATGCACACCCACTATAGCCGTGATACGGCTTTATCACGTCTTTTATCTCGTTCTTTCGCGCGCAAAAGAACGAGATAAAAGACGTGATAAAGCCGAAACACGGCTATCGCGGGTTGGCATGCTACCAGTGCTGGTCTACCCAATATCAAACTGTACAAAAACATGTATAGTCTTTCCTTACAGTCGCACACAGATTGCCATAAGAGTGACAGAGCTAGATTAGACGTAAATCTGTTAAACAAATGTCACCACTTTTTAAGCAAATTCGAGCAAAATTCGTTCTTAACGTAAGGAAATAGCGGAGTCTTCCAGCTGGATGTCTGGTGACAAAATGGTTCAAGACGGTATCTGTTTACTATTGACATTTCACTTATTCTAATGGGCGGTTGTCATAAGTGTGAATGGGTGTCAAGTAGCGTTTCTATGTCTTGCTTTATATTATTTATCTACCCCTATATTTTATCTTTGAGTATGACCAATATAAGCTGACCGCGCTCAGGGTGAATAACGTATAACGTCGCGCGACCACCTTATTTTGGTTTTGCTTAGCTTGATGTGTCGCCGTGTGTACAAACAAACCCTTTCTTATTGTTGTTGGCTTATTATAAACTATCTGCGAGGCTAGTATGCCAACCCACTATAGCGTGATATATAGCTATCACACTTCCGCTCTCTTTCTATTTTCGCACGAACGAACAAGATAAAATATTTGACAGATGGATGTGTTAAATATCGCAATCGCGGGTTGGCGTGTGTACTAGCCCCGCTGTTGATGAAGTAGTGATTACAAGTTTCCCGGTTTATTTGTGTTTTTCTGTTAAGCCGGGTCCGCTGCGCCATGTTACATTTACAGACAATAACACCGAGATTGTTAATAATAAACCGACAATAATATCAAAGGGTTTATACTGCATCTTTTTATTAATAATATTCATAAATATACCATAGGTACCTAATCGACCCCTCTCTGTTCAACGCCATCTATCGAGAAATTATGAACTAGCTTTTTTTTTTCTCTGGAAAATCCCCCATTGTAAATAAATTAAATAGATATAATTACTAATCAATATATTTTTTTATCATAGCTAATGGTTAAATGCTGAATTAATAACGTCTTAAAAATGCCAAAAAACGTACCCTTTTAATAAGGAAAAATTTTAAATACTGGTCGCAAAGCGGAAATTGTCATAATATTACCCCTGTGGAAAACTAGGGAGCGCTAGTAGTTACAAAGTAATGTAGAAAAAAAACTACTAGGTGGCGCTGTTCCTAATAAATGCAATGCCCCATACAAGATTCCATAGCATGTTATGGACGTTAGCACTGTGAGCCATGAAATGGTGAATCGGGCCGCCGCCGAATATATCTGTCACAACAATCTGTCCAGTGTTGGCAGACCTACGGATTTATCCGTAGATCTACGGATTTTTGGCCTGGCATACGGATCTACGGATTTTTATGGCAATTCTACGGATTAGAAATCTTCTGAATTCAGTTCAATTTTCTGCATAAAATGATACCCAATAGCAAATAAATCAATTCAAGTTCACTTTTTCATGTATTGGCCTGTTTTTCCTAAAATATGGCTCGTCCCTACCCTACTCTTTTCCATCCATCTCCTTCCTTCTACTTTCAGTCTATAAACGACAGAAAAATTTAACTGTACGTATGACAAAAGTACTGACACAGACGGTGATCATAGATATAGTAACTAGATGAAACCATACCGTAGCCGCACATGAAACAGCAATAGTGTGACTTTTCCATACTAAAAGACGGTTTTTTTGGCAAGATGTCATCAACATTCCATAGGTTTGACATCTTGCCAAACAAAAAACCGGCCACGGTGACCGAAACAAAAAATAATATTTCTGTCTTTTTTGTTTACTTAGGTTTTCATAACTAGCTATCTCGCTCTCTCATTTCTTGGCTCCATCTTTCAGCGTAAGCGATTTTTAATCTTAGACGGTGATAGTGAAAATAATGAAACAGAAAGATAAATTAGAACAGAAAAGAAAGAGTAAATTTTATTTATTTTCATGTTCACTTGTTAAAGCTCCTAATTTCCTCTTCAATTTAGAGTGATTTTTTGAATCAGTTCACTCCAAAAAAATAGTCAGATAAAGCATTTAAATAAAGTCTGTAGATCAACGGATTTTTCAAGAGGTAATTTTGTACGCATTTTTCAACCTTGACCTACGGATTTCAAAAAATTTTATCTGGCAACACTGAATCTGTCACTGTGTTTTCATGCAGTGTGACCACTTTTAGTAGATTTCTACTTTTTTGGTAGATTTAGGGCAAAGAGAACGATAATTTAGTAGTGGGAAATCGTTTAGTAGATTTTGGTAGAAATTCGGTATTCAAAAATATGATCAAAAATGCAAGGATTCAAGCAAAAAAAATCAAAGCTGGAAATAAAAATAGCTGAGAAAACGATTGCAGGGGGTTTTCTGGAACTTCTAGTAAAGCTTTAGTGGTGTACAGCAAAATTAATTTTATCGCTTAATGTTGTTTTTTACAAAAGGGGGCTTTTATAAGACACAGAAAACTGAACCAACTTTAAGCCTACAGGGACGACCAATAATACTTATTTAGATTTATTTGGAAATTGAAGCATCCATGTTACAAAGTGATGAAAACCGATATTCTTTTTACAAAAATGCGATAATAACATGAGTAATGATGAGCTTTAGTATGAAAATGATAATATTTTGTTCAAAAACGTGTTTTTTATTGAATTTTAACCATCTGTTGGTAGATTTTAAGTAGAATTTGAAACAGGAGTTGGTAGATTTTGGTAGATTTCAGCAATCATTTTGGTAGATTCTCTGAAAAAAAAGTGGTCACGCTGTTTTCATGTCACTCAAAACTCAAATTCTTTGTGTTTTGTAATTTGTTGGTTAATAAAAAGTCATTGTTTTGTAGGGATGGGTCATATCGAATTTTCACAATATCAAATCGAAACCATATATTGATATTGAATATCGGATTCTGAAACTATATATTGGATATCGTTCGATATCCAGTAACGCTGTATTAGTTGGTATTAGTATACCTTTAAGATTTAATATCGTACGAATCCAATATAACTATTGCTGTTTCACTCTCTCGCACGCTGTGGGTAACACCCTTTCACTCGGTTTTCCTCGGTTCAGTTCGGCATAGTTTTTTGTGTATTATTGGATAAAGATGGGTAAGTTCGCATTGGAAAACATCGCATTATTAGCACTATTACCACTAGGTGGAGCTACATTGGTGATGGCTCTATGGACGAAATCTCCACTGTTGACTACATAGTACTACACTATTATTACTAGATGGCGGGTGTTGTATATAGAAAATCAACGGTCTGTAATTTGTTCTAAGATAACACAGTATGCAGTTCGGTTCGGTAGATAGCCGCTAGACCGTATAGCGATGCGATACGGTTTGATATCCTATATCTGTAAATCACGGATATCTTGATATCGAGGCGAATCGAATTTGTGCGCCGATATAGTGTTTCACCAAATATATAGTTTCTGTACGCATCGATATCTGATTTTTAGATATTCATGTGATATACGTTTCAATAACTATATACGATATATATCGCCCATTCCTATTGTTTTGTTCTAAAATATTACTTTTCTTTGCAACAAACGCAAACAAAGAGCTCCATATTATACCAAACCAAACAATGGAGAAGGAACTTGACAGAGTAGTCGAAGAAATAATGGCGACGCCAAACGTAAGCGGCTGCCTAGTGGCGGACCACCAAGGTCTATGTCTAGCGGCAAAGGGGGCGGCGCACGTAGACTCCGCGGGTATAATAGTGGCTATATCTGAGCAGGCGTGTAAGATACAGCCTAACCTGAAGCCGCCGACTGTCTGCCTGGAGACTGATAAGAAACAATGCCTTATTCAGAGACACGGGACTATTACAGGAGCGATTTATAAGCAGAAGGCCTAGTGAGTTGTTTTTGAGTTCTTAAGTGCGTAGTACATGCTAAAAGACAATGAGAAGAAACGTCCCCACCATCCAACAGATTTGAAATAAGTCTCATTTGAAGCGTCTAGTAGGATAGAAATTTTTTTACTATGGCGATGTACTTCAAATACGTGGGTTTTATAATAAACGAGCTTTTACGCGCGACTTCGTCCGCATAAATTATATACCAGATTTTAAGTCAGATGATAAGCTATCAAACAAAAACAGTTTCATCAAAATCGGTTCAGTAGTTTTTGCGTGATACTTGAACAAACAAACACCCAAACAAACAAACAAACGAACAAACAAACAAACAAACAAACAAACAGACAGACAAAAAATCCAAAAATTGGTGATTTGGAATCAGGGACATCTAAAAACCATATCGTAATCTTTTTTTTGTAAATATCTTTAATGTACAGACACACTTCTGTTGCAGTTTTATAATAGTTTAGATTGTTTTTTTATATATTTTTTTTCTTTTTACTAACACATTTACTTAGTGTGCAATAAAAAGGATTAGAAAACAGTGATCCGAAGCCCCAGCTCATGGATTTTCTCCACGACACGTGCCACCCGAGCTCGGCTAGCTCTATCTGGAGGAAGGACTCCCCTTCGGCCAGAACTAGAGTGTCATCTGCATAGCAAACGACACTGACGCCGTTGGGTCCCGACATCCGCAAATGCTTAGGCTAACTATGTTTCGACTGCATTTGGAATGGATAACGTTTCAATATTCATGGGTAACGTTGCCAGGCGTACGGATAAAGCTGGATATAGGTAGGCTTTTTGGATGTGTGTCCGGCCAAATTAGACGGTGTCTGGCCTGTCCGGTTTTTGTTAGGCGTTTACATTTCACCAGACTATTTTGAAAAAAACGGAGCTTTTAAAGTAGACATCAAAAATATTGATTATTTTTGTTTCAATTACTTACTTCAGTTTAATAATTAGGTACTGATATGAAGAAGTATCGTTTTGTTTAATTTTGTGTTTTCCATTGCATTGTTTCATTAGAATTTAAAGAAAATTTTATTGTAAATGGTCAAAAAAACATGAATAAGGGTGTCCGGCCTTTTTACCCGAATATCCGGCCAAACTGCCTGGTCTGTCCGGCTATTCGGTTTTAAGACCTGGCAACCCTATTCATGGGTATTCAAAATCGTTTGAAACTTTGTCACAGAAGAGCTTATACAATGTGTTAATGAATTAACGCAAAACTAGAAAGTAGTTTGTTTAGAATCGAGAGCAAAATCGAATTATCATGGTTTCAACATAGGTAATTTTTTTTTAAATATTAATTAAGTAATATGCAAAATTTTAAATTTTCTGAAACCGATGTCAACCCACCGCACGGGCACACTCACCCTACTTACTACCAAAGCAAGATTATAAAAATGTATCCATGAGTACGTTAGCGCTTTCTTTCAGTGCTGAAATGATAACAAATCATTTTTGCCTCAAAACTTAAAAAGTGAATAACTTTATATTTTAACTATCAAAATGATGAAATTATTGTTTCAATCTAATTATTTTGTTATAAATCAGTGAGGTGTATGAGCATTAACACATTGTATAAATACAAGTACAAGTACACTAAACCCCATAGTGCCTACTTAAGGTACAAGTAGTACATGTAGGTACCCCAATGACATTATAGGTACTCTTGCCTTGGTAACACTATAAGATAATTAAAAAAATTGTTTCAGGTAACAGTGGAATTGTAATCCGGTGGTAAAGACTGATAAGACATAATTTGTAAATGAAACTTCATGGAAATTAATCAGGACTTCCTTTGATAACTTGCAGAGTTAATTGTCACACGCCATGGGGTCTGCCAGCTGTCGACCAAAAATTCAATAGAAAAGTCGCTGGCGACTCCCTTGTGTTATTTTAAGGGGCACTTCAGACCACTAACTAGGCTACTTGACCCAAAGAAGGATGTCCACTTTTTACCTGTCAAATAATTTAACATCTATTAAGAGGGCTATCGCAGTCCAGTGGCGCCCTCATCACATTAAAAAAGATTTCTCAATAAAGAAAGCCTAAATTAAAAAAGTGCTCAACAGATAAACTACAAAAGCCTTCAAGCTATTTTCATAGAATACTTTTTATAGGTTTTTTAAAGGTCTAAACATACTTTGAAAAAAGAAAAAAAATGTCCGCTTTTGTTTTTATTCGAAATTGTCTAAAAGTGGAATGTTTAGAACCTATAAAAGTATTGTATAACAATGACTTGAAGGCTTTTGTAGTTTATCTGTTGAGCACTTTTTTAATTTAGGCTTTCTTTATTGAGAAATCTAAGAACTCGAGATCTTTAATGTGAAGAGGGCGCCACTGGACTGCGATAGCCCTCTTAACATGTATAACTTTTATTCAGTCAGTCAATCAGATGTGCCCTCTAGTGGGGCAGAACAGGCAAATAAAACAGTACATTCCCCATTATCAAATTAAAATAAATTATTACCGATGTAAATGGAATCGACACTTTTCCTATATCAATATTAACTGTATACCTACTTCAACCTTTGAGTACTATTCGACTTCAACTAAATAAAAAAATAGTTTGACAGGTAAACGAATGTATGGGAAGTGGTCGTTCTTTATGGAATAGAAGATTTTTTTGTCATTTCGATGTTAGTACCGTATTTTTGGGTGGGCTATAGTACCGTAGAGCAAGTTGTTTGAAAGCAGTCACCAAGGACCCTGTATAAAAAGATAGGATAGAATATGTCAGTCTACCGGGCGGGGGACCCCTTAGCGTGGTAGTGTTTATATCTGCTTTGGTCAACTTATATTTAGCTTTAATACATGTATGTTAATGTTTTATTTTAAGCATAGTTTATTAAAATATTTAAGTAAAGTATGATATATTGGCATGAAGTTGTTTTAATAAATAATTATGTTACCATTAGTTCTTTTCACAGCAAAATTGCCTACTACCATTGACTCACCAACTACTGGACGTAGTCTGCGCTCATGTGTCCGAACCAAAACGTTAAAAGAGAACAAATTATGCGACAGTATTCGTTTGATCGGCCGACTACGCGAACGCGCCGTGCGTGCCCCGACGGGGAAGTGAGATAGAAAACAATTTCAGCATTTTCAATGTTTTTAGCTGGTTTATATTACTGCATGTACTTATACATGCACGATAGTATGCATCTTTCTACTGCCAAGTCGCTCGTATGATTTTCAAAAATCGCACTCCAGCACCTCTTTTATCTCGTTCTTTCGCGCGCAAAGAACGAGATAAAAGACGTGATAAAGCCGTATCACGGCTATCGCGGGTGTGCATGCTACCACTGCAGGTCAAAGGTATTGGGGTGCGATTTTTGAACATCACACGTTGTAATCAGCAGTGGAAAAGACAAAATTACTATGGAGTCTTATGCATCTTTCTGCCTATTTGAACGTGTGATGTTCAAAAATCGCACTCTTGGCATGGTTGGCGGATCTTTGGTTGACGCAAAGGTTGGCGGCATCAAGGCATATAGGTACGAACGTAGGGTACGAAGAATTTCTTGGAATTTCTCGCTTAAGGGGCCCATTCACAGTAGTCCTACATGTAGGACTATAATGCAGGATGTGCCCACACCATAGAGAATTCACCGCAAGGGCGGATCCAGGGGGGGGGGGGGGGCCATGGCCCCCCCCACGGACCTCTGCGGGTTGCATTGAATTTCGAGGCTGAGTAATGACGGCACTTTACTAGGGCAAAGATTGATTGAGCTCTGTGCATAAACAATTCGTAGAGCGGAGAAAATTAGAGCTTGCTTCGCTCGCTCTATGTTTCTGTTTTAGTTATTGTACCTGTGTAGGTACAATAATTAAAACAAGGCTGTGGTCAGAAATTGTTGAAGCAAAGAGAGTTTGTTCTACTTTGTAATCTCTATGCATGTCATCTGCGTAGTTACATGACAGAACAAGAAAAATGATTTCGAATAGAGAATGACATGAGATGTCGGAAAAAATATCTTGTGAGAAAAACCGTGTGTTTTGACTGTTACTTTGTAAAATGCATTGTAATCTTTTGCAATAAATATATTTCCAATTTCTCTGATGTTAATCACTTCATTAGAAATCTTTAGGATTATACACATAATATAATCCTAAAGATTTAACAGCAAACAGGGGAACACGCCCCGGGCGGGCGGCAGGTTTAGGGGGCGCCAAAATAAAGATGGAAAAAAAATATTGCATCGACTTGAGAATTTTGCAAAAAAATCTCGAGCTCGCTTCGCTCGCTCCTGATTTCAGACATCTCATTACGAAACAGCAGCAGTGACAAAATCTCAAGCTTGTTTCGCTCGCTCTTGGTTTAAGATCGTATTGCAGTCATCCCATTATATTGCAGTGAAATCTCGAGCTCGCTTCGCTCGCTCTTGGTTTTAGATCTTATTGCGGTCATCTCATTATATTTCAGTGAAATATCGAGCTCGCTTCGCTCGTTCTTGGTTTTTTTGTTGTATTGAAATTACCTATCGCAGAATTCGATCATATTGCGAATTTCTGACTCGACCTAATCATATTGCAGTAAAATCTCGAGCTCGCTTCGCTCGCTCTTGGTTTTAGATCTTATTGCAGTCATCTCATTATATTTCAGTGAAATATCCCAACAAATATTTAAAAATAATAATTTTAAGAAGCCACCATAATTTTATTGCTAAAAATTAAGTTTAGCTAACTATGCATCCGAATATCCGATCTCTTATTATTAGGCCCTAATTTTGTAACATAAATCATAATGCGGTGTTAAAATTATTTATTTACAGCCCCCATATTCCCCACCTTGACAATTTTTTCCCCATAAATTTCCCCAACGATTTCACTTCTCCAAATTTTCCCCAAAGGCCAAATTTTTCCCAAAAATCCCGTGAAAAACCCCCAATCTGGCAACCCCGACGGTGACTGACACCGACCATCAGAAGTGCGATTTTTGAAAATCATACGAGCGGCTTGGCAGTAGAAAATGTCAAAATTACTATGGAGATTATGCATCTTTCTACTGTAAAGTCGCTCGTATGATTTTCAAAAATCGCACTACAGTTTACCATCAGAAGTGAGATTTTTGAAAATCATACGAGCGACTTGGCAGTAGAAAGATGCATAATCTCCATAGTAATTTTGACATTTTCTACTGCCAAGTCGCTCGTATGATTTTCAAAAATCGCACTTTTGTATACCATCATTCACAACGGTATGACAGTCTGGGATGGTTTACCAAGTAGCTTATCTATGGACCCTTTGTAGGACTGCAACACCATTCACGATCCGATATTGGTGTAGGACTGCAAGACGGACTACTGTGAATGGGCCCCTTTATTCTCCCATCATTCTGGCATCGGAGTTTTTGGCGGGATTTGAACAGATACGTTTGGAGTCCTCATATTTCATCGAATTTTTATTGTTTATAGTGAGTTTTGGTTCGTAAAATCGGTGTTGTTTTGCGTAACAAAGTGTCGTGCAAGTGAACAATATACAGTTCAGTGAAATATGTTGGAGTGGGTCGTGAACAGGAAAAGTGTTCCGTTCTTTTGTAGCGCGGCAAGCGGTCGGTTCACCTCTTTCCTGTGGACTTCTCTGCGTTTCCTGCGTTTCTCGATTGCCTCCAAAAACTCCAAAGAAGCGTTGAAACGTCGAACACCAACGTTTTATTTGCTATAAATGAGAGTATTTATTCCTGACATCGTCGGTTGTATGCGATACTGTAATCGCTTTACCTTGAATTGAACCCAAAAAAAATATCATTCTGGCATCATTCTCCCGTCATTCAGACCAGACTGATGAAATACTGACCGTGTAACCTGGCTCGTAGGATTTGCAGGACTCGAGACGCATCCTACACAAGGTCATCGGACGCCTTGTAGGACTACAACACCATTCACGATCCAATATAGGTGTAGGACTGCAAGACGGACTACTGTGAATGGGCCCCTTTAGTTGGCGCTTTGTCTTTGGTTGACGCCTTGGCGCATAGAGCTTTGCAATAGCGGTAATCTTGGCGGTAATTTTAAAATATTTTGGCGGCTAAAACTTTAATATTCATTTTGCAATAAACTAAATATGGAGAAATTAATTGTAGGTTCAGCTATTGAGAAAATAAAACGACAGGAAGAAAATGAAGAAACAAACTTAAAAGTGAAGCGGGAATGTGAGTCAACCTGACCTGACCTGACCTGTGACCTTTGAGTTATTTGACTGAAATGAGTTGGTTTTTATCCTATTATACGTACATAAAAGATTTATTAATTTTATAGTTAAAGCAGCAGTAGCAGCTCAAGAGCGTTCTATTCGCGAAACTCTTGCTCAAATTGACAAATACAAGCAAGAACATGAAGAATTATTAAAGAAGACGCAAGAACTTCGAGTTCAGTTGTGCATCCAAAAGATACGTCGAGATGCGCTATCCGCTCAGCTTGCAGCTTCTAATAAGGAGTTAGTGGAATTACAAGCAAAATTCGTAAGCATCAGTTTTTCGATGGTTTTTCTCACAGAACCTACAACGTGTTAATGAATTAACGCAAAACTAGAAAGTAGTTTGTTTAGAATCGAGAGCAGAATCGAATTATCATGGTTTCAACAAAGGTAATGTTTTTCAAAATATTAAAAATTTTTTTTGCAAAATTTATAATTTACTGAACCCGATGACAACCCACTGCACGGGCATACTCACCCTACTTACTACCAAAACAAGATTATAAAAATGTATCCACGAGTACGTTAGCGCTTTCTTTCAGTGCTGAAATGATAACAAATCATTTTTGCCTCAAAACTTAAAATGTGAATAACTTTAAATTTTCACTATCAAAATAATTAAATTATTGTTGCAATCTAATTATTTTGTTATAAATCAGTTGGGGTGTATGAGGTTTTGCGTTAATTCATTAACACGTTGTATGTTGTAGCGCCATAGTGTAATTAAACTAGTGAGCGCGTTCGTGGCGGTCGTGACAGGCTAATCGTAGTGGGGCCTGCCGGGGGAACCTTGTCTAAACAAGTAGGTACCAATTTACCTGCGCTCGTACCTCAACTGCCAGTATACTAACCCTAACGAACACCGCGTGAGCATAGACCCGCCGCAACGGCTGAGCGTACCCACTATGCAGTGCCGTATTAACCATATAGGCAAAGTAGGCACGGGCCTACGGGCCCACCACCGCCAAGGGGCCCCGCGGCCCGTGAGAAAAAACAATTCGTTTTTGTATTTGAATTGAATAAAAATTAAGAAAAGATTTAAAAAAAAAGATTTATTTTTTCATTTTCATAACGTTTCCTTTAATGATACCCCACATAATAATTTTAGAATAAAAAACTGTTGACTCCCAAGCTCAATTGTAATAATAAATCTTTTTTTGACTGCACTCTTCTAATTGGGCCCTTAATTGATATAAAAAACGAAGTTTCAGCTTCTTATAATATAAGAATTTTATATATTATATAAAATCTCTTTATCTCCGAGATAAACGAGTTTATGAGTGTTACAGACAGATGGACGGACAGACATCGAGGTGATTCAATAAGTGTTCCGTTTTCCCAATTTTGTTATGGAACACTACACAGACTACACTATAGGTTTTGGATCGTGTTGCAACATCCTATTCATATTGGATGTAGCAGAAGCTTGATTTTAGTAGATAATTGTGCAATTTTATTGCTACCACCTAATCTGGACCATACTGGAAAAGAATCATTGTTACGCCCATGGGCAGGGGGGCCCCGAGACTTGCATTGCCTAGGGGCCTCTGCATGGCTTAATCCGGCCCTGCCACTATGGATGGCGGCTGCTGCGTGAACACTCCTTTCGTCGCCGCATCGTCGTGCGGTGCCGCAACGGCGCCGCGCCGCACCGCCCGGCGCCCGTGGGAACCCTTGTGCGGCAAAATCTTTGCGGTGCGGCGCCGTGCTGCTGCTGCACCGCGCCCTGTGCTCTTTCGGCTCTTAGGCCGAGATTCAGAGACGTTTTTTAAGTCTTAGTTCGAACTCCCATATGTCAAAATCCATACATTTTGGCCTTACTTAGATTGAACTATGACTTAAAAAATCGTCTCTGAATGTCAGCCTTACAATGTTATTATGCAAATCATTGCATAACCGTGTGGCACGCTTTCCACGCCTACTTTGCACTTCTAACCCCTCTTATATAATCCCCGCAAGTTGATATTGCGACTGGCGGCCATCTTGGTGACGTAATTTTGACGTAGTCGACTGTGCACCATCCGTACCGTTGTTCGCAAGGTTAGCCCGTGCTTGATGACGTCACTCAGCGGTTATTGTGACACGGTTCCATCGCAATATCAACTTGCGGGGATTATAATGTTCCGTGGTTTTTCTACAGTTGGGAAGCTCTATTCATATTACGACGGACGAGCGCGGAGGCGGAGGAAACAAAGTAAAATAATGCCTATTTCAATACTGATAGAGTTCACAGAGAAAGCGCATCCGCGTTCTCTCTGCTCTGTTAACTCTATTGGTATTGAAATAGGTATTATTTTACAATGCACCCTCCGCGCCCGCCCGTCGTAATGTAAAATAGTAGCTTATCTATGATAGAGCTTAAGTTTTAGTTGTAACGTTTGAATTTCATAGAACGAAAAATATTCAGAAGTTCAAGATCTCCGCTCGAAGTATCTAAAAGAAGTTCAATACGTCACAGACAGGTGTGATATTTGGGCTCATCTTACAAAGTCCGTAACGACGGCGACGGAGCTATTGCCACGAGATGTGAAAAAACCACTCGACAATTCTGATCAAGCAATGCAGATCGAAGATAGACTGAAAAAAGCACGGGAGAGGCGAGATAAGTGTAGAGATCGACGAGCTCGCTTGATGGCTAGACCCCATGGAGGGGAGTTTATGCGGCAAGATTTTGATTTTATTAATTAAATTGATAGGGAATTGTACCTATATAAAAGAGATCTGAAATAACACACTAGATGTTCATCGGATAAACTTGTTTTATTTTCGTTACCCTATACATACAATTATTCCTATATTGAGTCTGAAATGACACTAATTTATTCTAACTGAACTCTTAAATTAATAAGTAGGTAGGTAGTAATCACAATTTGATCTAAATTTAAGGGGCTATGTGAAAAAAATTGGATTCTTCAAAGCTTCATATATCATGAAGTACTAACAGTAGGAGTATGATTTTCGAATATGTGTAAATTGAAAATATAATTGAAGTTTTGATTAGAGCCAAAACACGATTAAGACACATTTTCTCGATAGAAAAACAAGCCAAAGTAGCCTCTGTTTTTATCTATAAACGCTTGGAACTGCTAAACGGTGAATAATAGAAACACGAGACTTGATTTAAAAAAAAGAGATTAATATTTTCTAAATTTTGATTAGAGCAAAATTGAAATAACATGAATAATACAATCACAATTAAATAAAGTTTGATTTGGCGCTCGATTCGCTTCAGGCGCGCGCGGCGCCCCATCTCTTTCTCTCGCATCAGGCCGTAATATAAGCTATCCCACGCCTGTTTCGCTTAAATTATTTTTCGACATAGGCTCTTAATCACTAATTTTTAAAGTATGAATGATCCATCAACAAAATGAAATAATTAAAATATCCTGGTGAACACGTTTTACAAAACGTGTTCAGTTGTACGATATCCAACTATCTAGCTATTACGGTTCAAAAGTTACAGCCCTAAATAGGTAGGACAGACGGACGGACGGACGGACAGACGGACAGACGGACGGACGGACGGACGGACGGACGGACGGACAACGTAGGCTTAGTAATAGGGTCCCGTTTTCACCCTTTGGGTACGGAACCCTAAAAAGATCTTTTTTGTCCGGGACCTTTGACCTCAGAGCTAGAACGACTCACACTTGGCCGGTTTCTAGTATTTGTTGTTATTCTGTAGAGTTTGCTCTATAATCACACTAAGTTTGACGCTTGTATTATATTATTTTGATTGTATACTTTCATCACTAAATGATGCCAATTACGATTTAAAAGTACGAATAAAGATTACTTCGACGTCCTCCATACTAAACACGCTAAGATGATTGGGGTATAGGTTTGTGTTGTTTTAGTCTCGGACACTTTTTTTGAGAATTTTGTACTAGACCCGGCGTCCATAGTATTCTACGTCAATGCATACTACAGACACGGGCGGCTATTATTAGCAAGGAACATATGTACTCTATTATTAGCCTATTAATGTCCCACTGCTGGGCACAAGTAGGCCTATCCTCAAGGAGTATGTATGGTTAGTCCACCACGCGTGCCCAATGCGGTTTGGTAGACTTCACATACGCACCAAAATGTCTTTTTCAGCATAGGTACTTATTACGTTTCTCACAATGTTTTCCTTCATCCGTTTTTGAGAGCAGCATAAATTACATAGATACCTACATTATAAAAACTCATTGGTACATAGCATGTCGTCCGTGCGGATTCGAACCTGGACCCTCATGATTCGAGTACCTATACCTCTCCGCAACGCGATACAGACGAGTTTAAACATGGTTTAAACTCGTAATTTTGCATTCTTTAAAACGTGGCTTTAGAAGAGAAAATTCTCAAGTTTTAGATGTCGCGCTATACTTATCTCCGCCGTCTTTTGTCAACTTAAGGGTTGAACCTCATCTGACAGCACGGAATCGCATCTTTTCACGCTCCATCCTTTTCTGTCGTTCGAGAACGTCATTCGCTAGAGCGAGAAATATAGCGGGAACGCGACAGCACGCGGTAGCACCAGCAGTGCTGCGACCTTTCTCGCTCTAGCAAATGACGTTCCTGAGCGACAGAAAAGGATAGAGCGTTAAAAAATACGATTCCGTACTGCCAGACGAGGCTCCACCCAGCTTGCGGTGACTGACCAGCTGTCCGGCTGCCCGCCCTAGGCGAAAACTAGGCTAAATAGATGAGATATTAAAGAAAGAAACAAGACATCAATATACACACATTTATTACAGATATGCCTTCCTAACAGTAACATTAGACGTGGAACAACTCGTAACTGATTACTCTATACAAATACAACTATGTATACATATAACATACCAAGATGCAACATTATTCTATACTGTATTTCATCTAAGTTAAGATTTAACTTAGTCTAGTGCTCGCTCTAAGCTTCTGTTTTAATTCTTCACACCGTGACATTATCATGTATCTCATCTGTAGGGGGAAGGGAGCGGCAAATTCGGTCTAGAGTAAGAATTTTGTAGTTTGGGGTAGACCCCAGGCTACAGAAACCTACGCTACGCCATTGCTCCACCGTGTGAGATCTAACACCCAAGCCCATTTTTTACATATTATTTAAAAAACATCCCAGTTGTAGCTTTGGAAAAACACCATCTCAAATTTTTATTAAGGCTCAAAAGTTATTGTGGCCAGGATTTTACGGCTGTCAGATCAAAAATCGTCGATGCATAAAGTTTGGAGAAAAAACATCCATATATGTTCACGACTATATTCCCCGAGGCATTAGTCAGACTAGAAAATATGGGAGAGCCGATCCCTCCCCAATGTTAATCCGCCATTGAAATTACCCCTTTTTATTTGGTGCTTGCGTTTGGCTTGACTTGTTGGCTTGTTGTTGCCCCACGAAATGTCCCATCTGACTGCCTGTCAAAGTAGGCCAGCTACATACATTAGTAAGGACTAATGACTGCAGAAGAAGCGAGAAGTGTATCAGACTGGACCGTTGGTGTTCTGCCTTCCCCAATTTAATACAAGCTTGAACATTTATGTTTCAATCTCTGCACTAGACTTAAAAACAGCGAAGACCTAAAAACCTAAGAGTTAAGAACGGTGACTCTTCATTTGAATTATTATTATATACAATTTTCCAAATAATTACTTAAATAACAATTAATTTATCTAATGTACATGAGAGGACGAGAATTAAAATAAATGATCGATAATGAAATAAAAAATTAAAAATATAATAAAATTAAGAAGCACAAAGTCATTAAAACTGTGTTGCTAGTCGAAATTGCAATTTAAACTTCGCTGGCAACACAGTTCACATTGTAAAAAATTAATTCATTAGTTTGGCTATGTATGAGCAAATATTAATTCTAGAAAGCTTTACCTAAAGACTAGGTACTTATACGAGATAATACTTAGTCGTCAGCCCTCTCTTTTCTTCTATATAATTTACAAAAATATCTCGAAACGGCATTAACAGTGATATTTCATTACTTTCGTGAAACAATTCTCTAGGGGGTTACATTTTGATAATACATTTTATTATAGTTACTTACATACTTAGTTTTTAGATGGCCGCCACACAAAAGCAATTGAAATATTCCACTTTCATCGCCATAAAGAATGGCCAATAATAAATACGAATAAAATACACATCATTTGACCACTAGGTATATCTCTTGTAGATTTTCCATTGTTTTTTACTTATCAAGTTGGGTAAATTCGTCATAGGAGCAAGTCCGTCCGACTCCGAAACTAGAAACTGGAGAAATTTTTCATGAAAGGTACTCAGATTGTGTCTTGTTGAATAACACATTGAATTGTAGTCAGGCTTGCCCCTATAATGGACCTTACTAACTTGACAATAAGTCTTACAATCCAGTAGCTTACATGTGGCACCATCTTGTGATAAAATAACCGAAGTTATTTGAATCATTCCTTAGCTTAGATTTTAACGAACATTTAAATTGGATTAGCAATTTAAAAAAAACCTGTATTGATGTTCTGATGTAATATGGTCGTTTTGCCTTGCCAGAGTTAATTGACTTGAGTCTTTCCGTCCATTGGAATAAGACACAGGTTCCTCTGTCATTCAGCCATCAGCCAATGATTCAAATCAAAATATAAACCTACTTTTGCATATTATTTTCGTGAGCATGATCCTACATTTTTCTCTAATACATCTAGTAAGTGAAGTGCCATTTTGTTATGAAAATTTTTCGTTCCCACAATTTTCTATCTAGAATTTATTTTGGTAACAATATTCCCAATGGAAAATTATGAATGCATAAACATCAATAAATAACGACCACACAACCAAGTCAATAATTAGACATGGTTTGATTCTGTTATATAATTATACGATACCACAGACAATTAAAGCACAAAGACGCATAGGGGCTTCCAAATACTCAAAAATCCTTCCCAACATTTTGACACTTACATACAGAAGTCGTTGAAAGAACCGTATTTGTGGCTTAATTGTCTACACAATACTAATGCTAAATATAACTATAATATAACTTCATGCAAATATAGAAGACATACAATGGAACAGGGCTACATAATAAAAACAACAATGAGACCCATTTTACAATATGGAATGCACGTGATATGTTCTGGTATAAAAACAGTTCCGCTTTACATAAATAAGTTATTTATGACAGCGAAAAAATAATAAAGTGGGGAAACTCGGCCGATCGCGGCGTGCTGGGGACGGGGCATCAAGCTTTTTCGGTACCGAACGCAGGCACGTCGGTACCGAGACGCGGTCCCCCCGCTTGATTGACCTGTCGCGACCGCTGAGCTCACCACAATATTATTTTTTCGCTATACTAATTTTCTCAAACACTCCATCCTCGAAACATGTCTGCACTGTGGAAACCGCATCTAGATCCGTTCAGCAGTTTTCAAGACGAGCGTAGACAGCATTCCGAGAGATTTCCAAAATTTTCGATTTAATAAAAAAATTACTAACCTACAACTAAGCATACAATAAAGCATACAATTTCAGAAACTATGGGAAGGCGTTGATATGGATATAAAATAGTAATAATAAAAACACCATAATATAAATGTCAAGTAAGTTCGCAACCTAATCTGTATTTGGGAACAAGACGTAAAGAATAAAAGCTATCATAAAATGTGACGTCCTCAGAGCAAAGGGACCTTGTTGTCGGTCGGTATGTGGTTAATTCGTTCAAGGTCGGTATGGAGTTATCCAAAATCGACATAAATTTCTCTAAATAAATATTTATAGATATATCTTGGGAACTACAACCGACAACAAGGTCCCTTTTCCCAGAGATCGTCACAAATGTTGTAGGTAGAAAAACACTGTATTGGTACCCCAGGGGTGTTTCTTTTTAAATTTCCTAATTCGTATTCGAATAAAGCTTAAATCCTTTAGAGTTAAGGACATATTCGGATACGAACTAGCATGAGTGAATTAAAAAATAGCTCCCTTCCTGTGGTAAACATATTAATAAAAATTTCAACGCATTGGACTTATATCAAATGAAGAAATCCTAACACAAGCCTAAAAGATTGTCATTGAAATAAAAATTTTAGCAAACGCTTGAAGTTTTTAAAAGTCCTTACTACAGTTTACGAACACATAAACTTATAAGTTCTACAATTTCATAAGAAGTTTGTTCCCAATAAATAATATTGTCTTTAGATAGAAACATTAAAAATAACTGGACGATATTTTGAGACCAAAGTTTTGTCTCTCCTCTGTTGGGAACAACATATATTTAAAATTACATTTCATTAACAATCTATAAAAAGAAACGATCAAAAGTGTGCGTTCACTCAAAGAATAGGTCCGATTTGGATTTGATACAGGCATAATGTCCAGCTTATAAATTAGTTACGAATTAAAAACAAGACCGTTTTTAACACATATTTAAATATTATAGCGCGAACATTATTTATTTATTTATTTAATAGGTACACCAATAGCTTAAAGTATTTCACATTACAAACAAAATTTCCATATAAATCTAGTCGCTAATACATAGGCCATTATGCTTTAGCCTTCTCCAAAACGGACCTCCTCGTCGCTACTTCCACAAAATATATAACAAAACCGGGTGCCTACGTTCGTAACATTAAACCTAAACTATTAACAGCCTTCGCCTACGATATAAATGATTATGATAACCAAATCACGACTTCAATACTTTTTGTCTTGAAGAAGCTAGGACACACTAAAAGATTTGATAGAGTATGTTGATTCCAGTTAGGCAAACAATATACCCATGGAATACAAAACACGGGAAAATTCCCTACAAGTAAAATAATAAATGTTTTGATATTATTATTGGTCCTGCTTGGCTAAGAAACATAGACCTGTCGAAATATTTATATTAACTTGATTTGTAAACCTGCTACCTCAAACTGCCACAATACTTAGTAATCTCACTCACGCCAATGTACTTCACGTAAAGTGAGAGGGAGACAGCCAGTGGTGTAACACTACCTTTTTTTCTTCAAAAAACTATAGTGAAAAGTTGACTTTATGAAAAATTATTTTCGAAAAGCGTTTACATACAAAAATGACTTTTGGCATTGCATTATTAAATGGAGAGCAAAATTCAACGATGGCAACACTCGTTTTACTGTAAATATTTCAAAACGTCACACATGCCAGGAAAGTTAGAAACACACTCAACAATGTTTTTTACATAGGTAATTATTTTTATAAAGTGTCCAAGAAAAATTGTGCTGATACTAAATTCACGGGAATACTTATCCATAAGAAGCCACAGGAACTCAAAGCTCACTTCTAGACACAAAAATAGAATAACGACAGATCAACCTACCCATATTTGAACTCTATATCCATGAACATAAGAGTTCAAATATAAATAACTACGTTCAAACCCTCTGAACATTAAATAACAGTTAGAAGTGTTCTAACGCATGACCTATCACACAAACGATTTTTTAGCGTTGGCGATGTAGCATCTGCACCGCCGCGACATCGCAACTGAATCGCAATCGTAGGACCCTTACTAGTTGTTATATCACTTGGCAAGATTACACGGTTGACTATCGCAAGTAATGACAAATATACGCGCATTTCCACTCCCCAACGGCCCGCAGAATGGGGGGGGGGGTCACTTTAACTAGTGGTCACTATAATTTCATGTTCTGTGTTCAAACCAAAAAGTACTAAGACCGCATAAAGGCGACATACCACCACGTGAATTTAGCACCAACAGCTAAAAGAATACTAAAGTGTTCCCTACGGTACCAGGAGCGCATAGAAGCGCGGGAGACTCACGGAGGGTATCAGTGTTTTGTTGGAACGCCGGTGAAGCTGATGGGCTGCTCGTTGGTCACTAGGTTGGCCCTCGGGGCTGCGGATTGGCCTAAGCCCGCCTCGAGGGTTGCGGCCGACGTCCGCATGTCGTCTATTGATGCCCTGGTGGTAAAAGTTCTTGTTAGATTGGTTGGGGAAAGGCTATTCTCCAATATTACTAATCAAAGCGGTTTGCGGGTTGATTTTGTCGTTGGATGAACCTGTTTGCGTCCCGATCACATTATGCTTGATCAGTATATCGAGGTAATACAGTTATTGTACCTACTCTATTAAATCAATGTGAAGTCTTTGAAATTATTGCAAGGGGGTGTTGTCAAATTATTTACTTTTTAGAACGAAAAAGGGTGCACTAGTGGTTCACTGATATATTTTTACTTCATAAAAAGCAACAACATGACGTTATTGCGACAAGCTAGTACCTGAAAAAATAAAAATCGATTTATCTCATGCTAAGCGCTAATTTAAAACGTAAAAACAATCCCTGAAATTGGGATAGATTCTCCCAATAAACTACTTGACACTGGCGAAAATGCAGTGCTAACGCACAAGCAAGAGTCCATTAATTTATAAATAAAAAAAATAAAAAATAATAATTGAGAATCGCGCACTAATAGACCAAATCCAAAAGCACGAGCACTATTACAAATCTTATATTTTCATATAACCATATATTTTGGACGTTGGATAATAACATCGGATATGTTAGTATAAGATCTGGAATAAGCGGGCAATGGTTTTGGTCGGTGCGCGACCATTATACAGTAAAATTTAAAAAACTAGCCTTAAGTAGCCAAAATAATTTAAAAAATAAATATACTAGCATTGTAATGCCTAAATTCAAGATTTCAGGAGACAACGTATATTCGAAATAACAAAATAGACTTTTTGCTAATAAATGTAACAGAAAATTTAAAAATAAAAACGTGTTTTAGTAGCAAATGCATTCCCATGCAACATCGCATAATGTGTAGTGTAGTGATCCAAAACATAAATAAAACACGGAACTAGCTCTTGTACTAGCGACCAGTTACTACAGGTTGTCAGGGTCAATTCAGATTAGGTGGGAAAATGCTCAAGCATATTCGAGCATGTTCGTGGCCGCCATTCACTCACACTTAACGCAAAACGTCACTGCTGTCTGATGGATTCGATTTTCATGTAGCATCAGCTCTGTTTGAATCTTAGACTAATTATATCGGGACGCGTAACCACGTGTCATTCTACTAACAAACTTTCTGACACTTTTTGCGGGGGGCGAGGTAACATGTTATCCGCAACTTTGGATTTTATTCCATATGACTTTAGATTCTAATTTTGAATGTTCAAAATCATGAAAAGTAGTCTCGTGTAAACCCCAAACGTTCTAAGTTCAAAATTATTGTTTCGCTATTATAGGCTGTCTCGTTTAGTGATAAGGTATAAAATTGGGTGTAAATGCGCAAGATTAATTGATCTAATACCGTGGCAGAGGGGAAATGCTACCGCAAGGCCGGTCCGGATATAATTAGTCTAAGGTTTGAATGAAATAAGGTTGATATTTAATTACCACATGGCTGCCTTTAATTGAGGTGGCACACGCCTATTGTTATTTTTTTTCAATGTAGTTGTTATAGTATTGTGTCTTAGTCCAATATAAATAGAGACGAGTTACGCGTGTAATTCTACTAACAAACTTTTCTGCCAATTTTTGCGGGGGACGAGGCGCGAGGTAGCATGTAATCTACTAATCTCTTTGACTAAAAGAATAATCTAGATACTTTGGATTTTATTCCATTACTTTAGATTCTAATTTTGATTGTTAAAATAGTCTCGTGTGAACCCCAAACAGGCCCTGCAACCGGACTTTCGATTTTCGATACATCGCGACCGTTTCTGTCCGAACTTCATTGTAATAGAGTTGACATTGGAACGAAATCGTTCACGCAATTGCGAAGTTCGAACATCCGGCTCCGGGTAGACCCCAGGACTAGTTTGAAGTTATTGTTCCGTAATTATAGGCTGTCTCGCGTAGTGATTAGGTATAAAATTGTATGCTCATGATTTATTGATCTTGTAACGTTGCAGAGGGGAAATGATAAGGCGAGGCTGGTCCCTAGTTATATGGTCTAAGTATTGTGTTCACCTTGTCAGCGATCCTAAAGAAAAAAAACAACTTAAAAAGTGCTCGAGCATTTTTAGCCTAGTCCGACACGTATTAAAAAAAGTTTGAGCACTAGCCAAGTCGCCTAGCATGCACATGCCACATAACACCTGAGCAGTTAGTATTGCCTGGCCGTTTAGTTGGGGCGCCAGACGTCGGGGTCCTCCATGAGGGTGACGCTGTGGTCGGGGGGGCCCTGCGCGCCGGAGCCGGGGGGCGTGCTCCCCCCCGCCGCCATCGCCGCCATGTCGTCGCGAGACCCCCTACGGTTAGTTATGTACACACACACGCTCCACCAAATACGCTTGTTTAGATTGTTATGAGAAAATAATAGTCAGTTTATTTAGCCGAGGATCCCAAGAGCAAAAACCATCAATGATTAGTTTAGGACAAAAACAAACAACTCAAATACACCAAAAACAGGAAGAACCCATTAAATATTTTTATTTTAGATCCAGTATCAAGTCTAAATTATTAATCAATTATATTTAAAACGCCTAAACGCGTCTATTTAAGGTGGTTTCAGACCACACAAAAGTTTAATGCACAATACGCGTAGACGGCATTAACATTTTGAGACCCGCGGACGCGATAGCGACCATCGCCCATTTAAGAGGGGGTCATACCTATTTTGTCTGTTTTCGAACCGATTTTTGAGAACCAAAGTATTACATTTAATAGATATAGTTCACATAACAGTGTAGATACGTTCTTTCTGCAGGGCATCTAACCGTTGAAAACACGATTCTATTAAATTTTCTCGATAGAAAAGAGGAGCAAAGTAAGCTCGATTTCAGATTTATAACCAGTTTTACAAGAATCACACTACACCATTTCTTCTGAATATACCATCATTTGAAAGGTAAATAATTATAGCAGGGCTTCTAACCGATGGATTTTTCCCCAAACACCCAAGAGAAAAGATATTGATGAAAAATGCGTTTTTTTGCAATCTTGCTTTCAATTGAAGCGGGATGGCTAATTGCGAAAGTTTGCTTGTTAGAAAGAGAGGCTTGTTCTACTAATACCCAGCCTTAATGCCGGAATCCGAGCGGTTATTTTGTGACGCGACATCTATATTTTTTTTAACTATTTTTCCATATATACAAAGTTACTTATATTAATGCCGTCTACGCGTATTGTGCTTCAAAGTTTTGTATAAAATTGACCCCTCTGCAACCACCTTAAATTATAGAAACCAGAACACATTATTTGTTTGACAACCAAAAAAAACACCGAAAGAATCTCTATACATAGACCCCACAAGATAGATTTTTGTATGCGCCTTGTATAAATTACTTATTATTTTCTCATAACTATAGCACATTGTTAACACAATTTACACACAAAATTATTCACATTAAGTCTACTATTAGGTAATGGTATATTCAACTATGATAGTTATTTCATATGCTAGTGTGTAACTTGCAGATGAAAAAAAGGGACAAATTCTTATTTGTATTAGTGCTCAAAGACAAGAACACTTTAAAATCATCCGGAAGTTTTAATACACATGCTTATCCAATGTCGGAAAATCTAAAAGGTACACAATTAAGCATATTTTATACAGGGTGTCCCGTAAACCGACGTCAACCCGGCGCATGCTGATAGGTTAGGTCATGACTAAGCGGAATATCAAAATTTGGCTTCAGTAAAAGTGGCTTAGTTTTCGAGATATTGACAGTTTTAACACAGATACTGCATAGAGCATTTGTAGCCGTGGCACTCAAAATAGTGACTAAGGTAAAGAGTTTCACGAATTTCATAAAATTGTCCTTATCTCGAAAACTAAGGATCATTTCCTAAAGTAAAATGTTGACAGATTGATTGATTGATTGACAGATTTTTTTATATTTTTTTGTATATTAGTATGTTCTGGTTAGGCATGAACTAACCTATCAGCATGCGCCGGGTTGGCGTCGGTTTACGGGACACCCTGTATACCCTGTAAATTTATTTAGTCTAACACATTCATCACCCTGAAGATTGATATTTTCACACAGTGGGCATTCTGAATCTTTCGCAGTGGGCCCATACATAAATGGATGCATATACAGGGTCCTTCATGCTGACACTTTTTAAGGGGATGATCAGACCATCAAACTGAACAACTTTATCTATGGGAACCACATCGAAATCGCGAAAAAAAAATCAGCTGTCCCATATATTTGGCTCCAGTAGGTTTGCAGTTTTGTATGGAAACGCTAGTATTAGTTCGCTGGGAAGAGTTGATTTTTTTGTCGCGGTTTCGATGTTGGTCCCATAGAGAAAGTTTTTCAGTTTGACGGTCTGATCATCCCCTTAAAAAGTGTCAGCATATTAAGAAGGACCTTATATGCGGTCTGGGCACCGCTATAAAGTACGCAAATGCGTCCGGGGGCCCGAATATGTTAATCTACATAGTATCTGCATGTATACAGAGTGTAACTTAAAAGCGTTACATAATTTAGGGGGTGCTACAGACGATCAAACTTTCGATAACGAGCAAACATCGAAATCTCATTTTATATGGAACAACCAATATTTTTTAACAATTTCAATATTGGTCTATAGTAAAAAATTTTAGTTTGACGGTCAGAAGCACCCCGTTTAATATGTAATGCATTTAATGTTACACCATGTATTAGTATAAATGTTACGTTATACGAAAAAATTGATCTTATTGTCAATCGTCGCTTACTAACGTAATCAATCATATTACTACAATGTGTATATCGAATACAGGCGACAAAGAACGACCTAAACGTAATCTACAATAAGGTCGATTTTCCCACTGAACGCCACAAATGCATGTATTGACCTAAACCGTTAAGATAAAACTCTTGTTAATAAACCATTAATGCTAACCCATTAATAGATAAAGCACCCAACACACATAGCAATAAGGTATTAATTTATTATTTGATTTATTATATTATGCAATTACCCATTAGACATAACTCATATAACATTCCTGGAAGATTTCATTTTGTAAATAATGATAAGCTTCGACTCTTTCGCACTTAGGAATAATTAGTCTACCTACTTTAAATCGTTCTAGAATCTAGACACTCTGCTTTGATAAGTATACATACATTATACTTCCGCCTGTCTCCACATTGGGGCAGACAAATGATACTCTATCTGATATTTGCTACTACGGAAAAAGTACAACATCTGTAGGTAAATCCTTAAATTATACATGTTGTGAATTTAAATGCGTTAACTTCAAGATAATGGTTCAGACCATCAAATTGAACCAAGACCAACTTTAAAATCGAAAAAGAAAATCATCATCATCATCAGCCTATAAATGTCCCACTGCAGGACACAGGCCTACCCTCAGGGAGGGTGTATGGGCGTCAGTACACCACGCGTGCCCAATGCGGATTGGTAGACTTCACATACACATCAGAATTTCTTCTTCAGTGTATGCAGGTTTCCTCACGATGTTTTCCTTCACCGTTTCAAAAAGAGAATCAGCTGTTCCCAAAGGCTGTTCCATAGAAATGTCACATAATCATAATCATAATCATTTATTGCTTTCACATGTTTTATAGATGTTACAAATACAGTTATGGTCCTATGTGAAACCCTGACCGGGCACTGCAAAAAACTCTTTGACAAATTTATTATATATATATATATATATACATTATTCCGTATACGTAAGAATTTACATTATACACAACAATAGAAACAGAAAAAAAACAACTAATAATCATATTACAAATGGGTATTATTATTCATTAATGCTCATCAAAAAACTCCTTTAAACTATAAAAACATTTGCTAATCAGATATTGTTTTAAAGATAAAAAAATTGCATTTTTTTTTATTTCTTTTATTTTTGTGGGAATATTATTGTAAATTTTGATGGCCATTAAATAGGTGCCTTTATTGTACATTTCCATTGTTTTAATGTTTGGTGGGGCCAATCTATCTTTGTTCTGCGGCTGGTTGGCTATCGTATCACATGTTAACAGCAGGTTTTATTTTACGATTTCATATTTTTGGTCCCATTGTAAAAGTTGTTCAGTTTGATGGTTTGAAGCACCCGTTTAAATATGTATCGCATTTAAGGTTACACCATAAGCCACAGCATACAGCCTACTCGTGATACGTACGGTACCGACATAAAGACGTGTATCACGTCTTTTATCTCGTTCGTGCGCGCGCAAATAGAAAGAGAGCAAAGGTGTGGTAGCGTTGTATCACGGTGACATGCTACCCATGCAGGTATACTTATTCCGTACACGGCGCTTAGCAGACTTGGACAGAAATTACCGCTTGCCTCAGCTAAAGATGGAATTTTTTTCTGCCGTGTTCATAACTATAGTTTCACACTGTCTATTTTCACGGATAATTTATTCGGCGGACAAAATGTCCGCTGTCTGCTTAACGTCTTAAATTAGTGCAAATTTATTCCTGTCACTTTCTAAAATAAGATTAAGAAAAGAGACAGAAAACCAACAGCTGACTTTAGTGCTGTCAAAGTGACGTTACACGCCCAAAAACGCTTTAAATAAGGTGGCGTACATTATGATGGCATCTTATTTTGGGCGTGTAACGTCACTTTGACAGCACTAAAGTCAGCTGTTGGTTTTCTGTCTCTTTTCTTAATCTTATTTTAGAAAGTGACAGGAATAAATTTAGTTAAGTTAAGTCGTGGCACAGTCCGAATCGAGGCCAATGTCGATATAACAGTCAATAAACTACGATCAAACCCTATGACAATTCGATTATTGTGATGAGATATCAGAGTCAATTTATAGTAAGCAACCTTCCAAGTGCGAAGAAGACGACAAATACCCCGACAACTATCAAAAGTAATATAAAAATATACTGACTTCTTGCCGAGGGCCATCATGCCGTATATGACGCCGGTGGCGAATATCAGCCCGCTGCCGAACCAGGTGCTGATGCTCAGGAAACAGACGAAGAACGGAGGAAGGGCCAGCCTGCAATATACAACATTAAATAAATAAATTACAATAAGCACATACAGGGTGTAAGGGACAGCCCTCCGCAGACTGAAAAAGGGTTGAACCTCATCTGGCAGCACCCCATCGCCTTTTTCTGTCGCTCCATCCTTTTCTGTCACTCAGGAACGTCATTTGCTAGAGCAAATAAGGTAGACGAAACGTTATCGCACGCCGCAGCACCGCCGCACGAACTGGAATTCGAACCCAGGATCTCTGGAGTCTGGAAGGCAATGCGCTAAATAAATCGCAATTGAACCGTGATTAGACCACGTGCGAACCCCGAATTTTAACACATTCAGTATTGTGCTATTCATTTGACAGCCGTTAGAGCCGTATTGACAGATAGCTTACACGTTAAATGCTGTCAGTCACATAGTAAATAAGTCAAGTTTAGCGCGATACGGAATAACGATTCAGCACAGTTAAATAATAATTAGATTGCAATGTGATTAGAACTGAAATTGGATTAGGATTGAACTTGAATGTTTTAATTAGCGCAATCGCCCTCCAGGTATGGCAACACTTAGAAGCTAAACCTTCTTCCGTAAAGATTGACTTAGCTGGTCGTGATAAATGTTTAGTCGGGTATCGCGCAGTCGGGTATATCTACGATTCGACTTCTCTTTTTCCCAAAGGTAGGTCTCTTAGGTATCGCTGTTAGCCTCGTATGCCACCCCCGAGATAACTATAAAAATCGAGATGTGCCTCCATTTTACGTATGCTGGAAAGAGCGCGCATGACGTTTTTCTCGTTTAAACGCTTTGTCGTAGGTGGCATGCTAGCCGTGCTGGAGTGACAAACTGAAGAAAGCTACAAAATCGAGCGGGGCTGTGTACGGTAGTTGGTTTAAGCTACAAAATCGAGCGAGGCTGTGTACGGTAGTTGGTTTAATAAAGCTAAAAGTGATTACACTTTTAGGAAATTACTCTTTAAAACTCAAACTTTTAACCTCCGAGATGTACTTAAAGTGCGGTGTCGTTTTTTCCACAGTAAGACCTTGACCTTGCTTTTTTTCATTCAGTGTCACTCAAAACTCAAATGTGGCCGTGGCTAGTAACTATTAAATAATCTGTGCCGTGGCAGCATTATGAAAGTTCTTATCAAAACACAAACACATTGGACTGTGACTGAAAACTTGTGTTTTATTGCGCATTTAATTGTTATCTCTATAAATCCTCTCACTATATCCTAATTACAAATAACTTACCCCATGTACAATATGGCCTTGTTCCAATAGGGCCTCGACTCGACCCTATCGGACAGGGTCTGCACGTAGTCTATGAAGAAGCAACAGCACGGCGCTTCGCATATTAACACTATGAAGCCCGCCAACATCTGCCAGATGCCGGCTATCAGGCAGCCAGCGTTCAGGAGGATGATGCCCGTACAGTTGAAGAGGCCGAGGAGAATTGCGACTGCAAATAAATAAATTTAATGTTAATTTAGTAAATAGTAAAAGCGTAAAATACCTGAAGCCTGCATACGCTGAAAAATACATTACAATACACAAATGTGTACATGTAAAGTCCATATTAGGGCGCTCGTCGACTAACGCCCAAACACCGATGTTTCACATCTATCTGACAGTGCACCAAAGCCACAGTATAAGACAGTAATCCATCTTCATACAATAGTACCAAATGCGGCTTGTATGTGTGCTCGCCAAACTCGCCAGTACGTACGACGATATCTATGGGAGCGTTTAAACAGAAGTGACGTGGCGCGGACATTTCGCGGGCGGGGTGCGGCAATATAAACCTTATAGTACGTAGCATAAAGTCGTTTGGAGAATTACGCCCGCAACTCGAGGCGACGTCGCCTGGCGGCGGGGGCGCGATTTTTCTTTACGTCAAAAAACGACGCTATGCTACGTAATATAAGGTTTATATTGGTGTTACTTTGACATACCCGCCACGCGTCTATTCTGTATAAACCCTTCCTAAGGCAGTCAAGGCAGCGCCAGACGGGGCTACGCGGAGATATTGTCAATGTGTGCGAGCTACGAGGCGTACGCCGCGTTTGGTACCATTGTATGAAGATAGATTACTGTCTTATACTGTGCCAAAGCGATAGGACAGCGGTCAAGTCCAAGCGAGCCAATAGGATAATAAATAATAAATAAATCTAATATCTTGGATATCGTCAAACAAATTGCGCAAGTCATAATGAAATCGAGTTGTAAATTTGCCGATTGGCAAGTCGAATTCACCAGCTTCGACTTGACTCGCTTCATCTCGTAACGTAAGCTTTCGTCGAGAAGAAGATGTAGCGAAGATGATAACAGGCGACCATATTGGCCCACATGGTAGAGAACCTGCTGAGCTGAGGGTCGCGGTTCGAATCCCTCAAGGGATAAATATTCATATGGTGAATACGAATGTTTGCAAGCCAGGAATGTTTGTATCATATACGAGCTTTTACCCGCGACTTCGTCCGCATAAATTATATACCAGATTTTAAGTCAGATGATAAGCTATCAAACAAAAAAAGTTTCATCAAAATCGGTTCAGTAGTTTTTGCGTGATACTCGAACAAACAAACACCCAAACAAACAAACGAACAAACAAACAAACAAACAGACAGACAAAAAATCAAAAAATTAGGGATTTGGAATCAGGTACATCTAAAAATCATATAGTAATTTTTTTTTGTAAATATCTTCAATGTACAGACACACTTCTGTTACAGTTTTATAATAGTTTAGATAAACATATAAACATATAATAGTTCTACAGGGTTGTTAGGGTAAACAGGTGCATTACTTTAAGGGTTGATTGTAGCCATGATACTGAACAACTTTCACTACGAAACCTATAGGAAATTCGCAAAAAAAATCTACTTTCCATACAACCGTTCGATCAGATGATTCCATTTAGTATGGGAAGTCCAAAAACTTCCTATAGGTTTCTTAGGGAAAGTTGTTCAGTATCATGGGTACAATCACCCTTAGATCAAAGTAAAATGAATGGATAGGCCCAAAGCGCTTTAAGTTGAAGCACGCAAAACTAGGGCACTTCAATACAAATTAGGGTACTTGGTCTGTCATCTTCATCTCAGTACATTTTCGAAGTAAAACTGTCAATTGTTCTGCCTCATTTTTCTGGTTTGAAATGTTCGCGTAAGGCCTGTCCATTCTTGTTTACTAATGTCATTGCAATCACCCCTTAATGTAATGCAACTGTTTACCCTAACACCCTGTATAGTTACATACATTGTAAACAATATGCTAGTAAGATATGCATAGGCGAGTAACAGCGGGAAACAAAGTAAACGGTGCTCTGCATACTATTGTGGCTAGCCAAGTAGTGTCCAAAAAGGCACGACTTGCTATACACAATGGTGTGTTGGTGCCTACACTTATGTATGGCAGTGAGTGCTGGGTATGGCAGAAGAAGCATGCAAGTAAAATTAATGCTATTGAAATGCGTTCCTTGCGAAGTATGTGTGGTGTCACGATGAGAGATAGAGTGAGAAATTGTGTAATAAGAGATCGATGTAAATTGAAAGAAGATATTGTGACAAGAATAGAGAAAGGTATGCTTCGTTGGTTTGGTCATGTGGAAAGGATGAGTGACAGCAGATGTACGAAAGAGATATATGTTGCTAATGTGAGTGGAAGTGTCGGCAGAGGGCGCCCTCGTAGGACGTATGCTGATCAAATCAGTTGCGTCCTACAAAAAGGGGAGGTGCGGAGTACTCGAAACCGACGGGCATGTATGAAGAGATGTATGGATGTGCATGAGGCAAAAGACGTATGTAAAGATCGTAGTAAGTGGCGCGCCCTGGTCTCTGCCTACCCCACTGGGAAAGAGGCGTGACGTTATAGATAGATAGATAGTTCTTTTCTATACTTAACTTAGTTATAATTATAATACATGTCTGAATTCGATTCTGATACTTCGATTAGACAATTTGTGCAAGAATGTCCAAGATTTCACCAATTGTTTTGGCCCTGAACTAGGATTTAACAATGGACTGTGACGTCACAATACTATGGGCATAATAAAATAAATTCAGTTGTTTCTTTGTTATCACTTGTTTCTAGCTATAGCTAGTTATAGTTTTACATTGGTTTTACAAAACGTAATTCTACACGGTTACATAATGTATTTACATAATTCATGGTTTACTTTATTCTCGTGTTTGTTTCGGTTTAACGAATAGACAACTCGTTGGTTCTATTATAAGATAGCATAATCTGGTACGAACGAACTACAATATCCCCGAGTAATATAGGCTAGTACCTCATCATATCAGCCGATAGACGTCCACTGCTGGACATAGGCCTCCCCCGAAATGGGGGGGATTTTCCATAATCGCCACGCTTGGCAGGCGGGTTGGCGATCGCAGTTGGATTGAATGTGTGTACTCAGAGGATGCTGCTGCCCATCCTCCGGTAGATCCCTTAGTCGCCTTTTACGACACCCACGGGAGGAAATGGGGTGGTGCTATTCTTAGCCGACACCACACGGACAAGTACCTACGGTATCCTAAGGCTAGTACCTACTACCTATAAATCACATGTCCACGCTGACGAAGTCGCAGGCATCAGGTAACTAGTTCCAATCCTAATGATTTCATATTTCAGATAAATTTATGCTGATCTTTGGTAGGACCAACTAGTAGTATTACTGTGTATGGCGTATCGAGGCCGTATCAACTAATTTGGCTAAACTAAATATATCCAATCGTTGACTCATATCTTAAATCAATAACATAACGTCAATCAAATAGTTTACACTGTCTACAAATTAAATATAAATATTAATGAAAGATAATCAAAATAATGTTACGATAACATACCTAGTATGATTCATGTGTAAGGCACGGTTTATACAGAAGAGACGTGTGGCGGTGGCGGATAGTCAAAGCAACACAATGGTACTGATTCGGACTGTGCCACGACATAACGTAACTAAATTTATTCCTGTCACTTTCTAAAATAAGATTAAGAAAAGAGACAGAAAACCAACAGCTGTCTTTAGTGCTGTCAAAGTGACGTTACACGCCCAGAAACTCCTTAAATAAGATGGCGTACATTATGATGGCATCTTATTTTGGGCGTGTAACGTCAATTTGACAGCACTAAAGACAGCTGTTCGTTTTCTGTCTCTTTTCTTAATCTTATTTTAGAAAGTAACAGGAATAAATTTAGTTAAGTCGTGGCACAGTCCGAATCGGGGCCAATATAAACCTTATTGTACCTACGAAGTATAGCGTCGTTTGGTTGGAGAATTACGCCCGCGCCTCCAAGCGACGTCGCCTGGTGGCGTGGGCGCGATTTACGACAAAAACGACGCTGTGCTACGTACTATAAGATTAATATTGGTGTTATTTTGAGGATAATCAGACCATCAAACTGAACAACTTCCTCTATGTGACAAACGTCGAAGTCGCGAAAAAAGAAACTTGTCTGTCCCATACATCTGGGTAGAGTAGGTAGGATTGTAGTTTTGTATGGAACAACAGATTTCTTAGAGATAACTTTCAATAGAGAAAGTTGTTTAGTTGAATTGTCTGATCATCCTCCTAAAAAAACCGTCCCCATAAGGATTATCAGTTAATAAGCCACGTATTATTTGCCTAATTAGGCTTTAGTTGGTAATATCTCGCATAATGTAGCCTGTATAATAAATAAAGTTTAAAGTATAAATAAAGTTTGAAGGACCCTTTTTTATTTACCAAGTACTCTTTCTTATACAGGGTGGCCGGGGAGTTGACGTTCAAACGTAAAATTTAGGTCCGGTATGTCGTGGGGTATCCGAATCACCCCCATGTATGTTCCGCGATTTTTTATACCTTAGTTTTCGAGTTATGATGATTTTTCCGATTTTTTGAGGAAACTCGACATGACCGGCTTGAACAACTTCTAAAAAAAAAAGTGTAAGACTTTTTAGAGATTCTTTTTTTGCAACTTAATCTTCATGAATTGTGCCTTTATTCAAAACATCATCAGCATCGTAACTTTGATAAAAGTTATGAAAATATTGGTCTAAAGTTAAAAATTTGCGATCCGTGAATTATGACTAAATTTTCAACTTTAAATTAAAACTCTAAACAGGTGACCTTATGATTTTTTAGCCAATCCCAAAAATGCGCCCAACTCTCAGCTTTCATAATCATAAATAAAAAGTAGTACTTAAGAGGGCTAATTTGGCTAGAATTGATCTTCAAAGACAACAAGGCGGATAATTCTTAAATTTAAAAATATTTTTTTTTGCCATAACTACCACGCCTAAGGCTAAATAATGATTAAAGAATGCTGGAAACCTATCGTGTTGGTGGAATAAGGAAAGTTTTAAGTAAAATGTAGATAACCTAACCTAACATTTTTATTTTTGTTCCGGGGGGGGAAAATGCATTACGCATACCACCCGGGCGCAGGGGGCACCCGAGTGGTTATGTGGGACTCCCGTATAGGCTAATGAGACCCACGGTATACCCACTAAAAACCCCCCCATCTTCCTCCGCTTCGCCTTGTGGCGGGGTAACGGGAACGCCTTCGCAATCTTCCGCGACCCCGCCGGTGGCAGCCGCCCACAAGCGGCTCCATCGCCAAAGCCCGAAGGCCCTCCGCGATGTGCGCACCAGATGGTATGGTGCGCCTCCCTCCTCGGCCTCCACCCGTACCGTAGCAGACGCCCCCCGAGTCTGCTACTAGGAGGCCATGGGTACCAGATAACTGGCACCCGGTGGCAGATCGGGTCCGTGGCTCTGCCACCGACCACACCTCGGCCGCAGAGGATAGGGCAAGCGGCGCACCTTATCACCGACATGCCTCTTCCCCTGCGGCCCCACCAGTGCCGGTTCTACCACCGGCCACACCTCGGCCGCAGAAGATAGGGAGAACGGCGCACCGTAATACCGGCACTCCTCTTCTTCCGCGTCCCACCTCCAACGCGTCCGCAGCGGACTTGTTCAGCCCCCGTAATTTTTGAGTCTCTGGGCGTCGGGCTGGGGGGTCCGGCGTCCGATCATAGGGACTCGAGGTGGTTGTGTGCGTGTTCCCACGCACCACCTAAAGGCCTGTAGGCTTGTCAAGGCCAACAGAGATGAGACCTGGTAAGGTCGGTCGCTGCGCCGTAGAGTGTGGAAGATTCCTCACGGGCCCTCAGGCTCTACGGCAATATGCGATGAGGTGGAACACGGTGGGGTTTTAGCCGGTAAGAGTCTGGCATAACCCGTCGCCGTTTTGGTTTCCAGCATTCTTTAATCATTATTTAGCCTTAGGCGTGGTAGTTATGGCAAAAAAAAAATATTTTTAAATTTAAGAATTTTCCGCCTTGTTGTCTTTGAAGATCAATTCTAGCCAAATTAGCCCTCTTAAGTACTACTTTTTATTTATGATTATGAAAGCTGAGAGTTGGGCGCATTTTTGGGATTGGCTAAAAAATCATAAGGTCACCTGTTTAGAGTTTTAATTTAAAGTTGAAAATTTAGTCATAATTCACGGATCGCAAATTTTTAACTTTAGATCAATATTTTCATAACTTTTATCAAAGTTACGATGCTGATGATGTTATGAATAAAGGCACAATTCATGAAGATTAAGTTGCAAAAAAAGAATCTCTAAAAAGTCTTACACTTTTTTTTTAGAAGTTGTTTAAGCCGGTCATGTCGAGTTTCCTCAAAAAATCTGAAAAATCATCATAACTCGAAAACTATAAAAAATCGCGGAACATACATGGGGGTGATTCGGATACCCCACGACATACCGGACCTAAATTTTACGTTTGAACGTCAACTCCCCGGCCACCCTGTATAGGGTGTAACAAAACCACCCTAGTGGCGCACCCTTAAGGGGGTGCTTCAGCACATGAAACTGAACAACTTTCACTACGGAGCCAACTTCGAAATCGCGAAAAAAAAATCTGCTGTCCAATACAAAACTGCTGTACCGACTCGACTAAAATGCACAGCACAGTAGCTATGAGACAGCAAATTTTTTTTTCGCGATTTTGATGTTGGCTCCATAGTGGAAGTTGTTCAGTTTGATGGTCTGAAGCACCCCTTAAGTATTACTAGAGTGTTTTGTATTGTGGTTACCTACGCATTAAAATAAGTATACAATAATTCGGACTTGTGTCTTAATAGGTCTTACTTAATAGATGATTAGGACAACGAGTGGGGTGCGTTTTAGGTAGATCACATAGTCTAAAAAAACAAGGTCTTCTATTCCCAGAGTGACACAAGCTTACGTCACAAAAAAATGGCCGCTAAACATGGTAAAAGGGTATGATGACGTAGGCTTGTGTCAGTCACGTGATCGGAAGAGAATACCAGGCGCAGTATATTATTGTACCATGGTAGATCACATTTACTAATTTAATTAGTTCAGTTTTGCGTCATATCACAACAAATTGTGGTCATGTCAATACATTATTATTGCTTCATTATTATTTTGTTTTCTCTTCGTCACAATGGTGTTTTGTTTTTAAACTCATTACAATTATAAATGCGACAAATCATTTATCAGATTAGCCTTATCTCGACACCAATCACACAGAAATTAAACTACTTGAAATTACTAAGAATGTTGGTTTTATTCTTTAATAGGATGATGGATTTCTTTTTAAGCCGACATTGGAGGGCAAAGCGCCAAACTTAAATGATATTGGGTCGGTCATTTCTGTGGGATCCATCTCGAAAGATGGGGAAATGCATTCCACCAAGTGTAAGGGCTCTTACAGACAAGCGACACTTTACTGTCGCGGTGGGTCGCAGAGCGCCGCGCTCATACATTTTACGGTCGCGCGACCCTCCGCGACCGCAAAGTGTTGCTCGTCTGTGAGAGCGCTAACTTGAAGAACTTTAACTACTGATACACACATGGCATTGGCCTGCTGTATATGACTCTTGCTTGGCTCCTCTAAAATCTCCCTGAAGATTGGAGTGAGTATCTGAAGTTCATGAGGGGCAGGGAGTGGCCGTTCTGTGTGTAGTTATTCATTATATCAGCCGTTGATGTCCCATTGTTGGGCAAAGGCCTCCCTCCGTTCTCTCTATGCTTCTTTAAGAAGGAAACCCTTCGATTTCGTCCCGCCACCTTCTTCTAGGTCTGCCTTGACGCCGATTTTGTTTTACTGGGGACCAGTTGGTTTTGGGCCACAGTTCATCAGGCATGCGGCAGACATGTCAAGCCCAATCCCACTTTAGATTGGCAGCGGTGGTGCGACGTCTGTCGCTTGGGTTCTGGCGAGAATGACCTCAGTTCTGACCCGGTCGATCAGTTTCAAGGCAAGGATGCTGCGCTCCATAGCCCTTTGACAAACCTTGAGGTCTGACTTCCGATCCTTTGTCAAAGACCACTACAAGTATGTAGTACTATTGAACATTATATGCTATTGGTAGAGTCAAAAAATGACGTCAAAAAGCTATCTATATGATATTATTTTTAATAAAAAATTTTGAATTTCTATTGAAGAACATTACATAGTTTGCCTTGTTAAATATCAACTGTCTCTTTTGCGGGTCTGCTGGAAGAAATCTCTTCAGAGAAAGGCTCGCCCTTTGTACATGTTTTCTAAATTTTCTGTACTTTTATGTCAGTGTGTACAATAAAGTGTTATAATAATAATAAAATTTATTTTATTTATTTCCAAAATCGCATGCATTTACAGAGTGAGTAGATCAGCAGTCTGTACTGGAGGTTTTTGCCTCACAGACTGCTACGCTTTAGTTTATCTTTTAAGATCTAGATTTATTGGACCAGTTAATTGTAACAATCGACAGCTCAACTGCTGGATGGCTGACCCTCTGTCAAGCAGAACAGTGAGCCTATACCAGTTTGTTGGACCATCCCTTGCAATAGATTAATTAAAAAAAAAAATAACCTATGAGGCAGGCATTGTCACTACTGTTGACAGACGCCTTGAAAAAACTAGAAAATAAAAAGATAATCCTAGTGAAATATACTAAAGGCCAAAATAATTAAGATAGCAAAATGTCAGTCCTATCACAAAGTAAACAAGGATGGACATAATTATCTGTTTAATTGTTTAATTATTATTTTATGAGACATTTAAACAGTGCATACAGTGAATGGCTAAAATTGTGATAAAGATAAAATTTGTGCATCCGTTTTATTTTTGGACTTCCTATATATATGATAATCTTGTGCTTATTTACCTAAACTTCATATATTTCTTCACTAAATAGAAAATGGGCATGCTGTTCTAAAATATTAACTTTCCCACATTTTCGACTCAGTACGGCCAATACATCTTTCATGGAGCATTGTATACTATATGGCATACGCTATTATGATGATGATGATGATGTCCTCCTTGACGTATCCGTCAACAGCAACACTCTGGGCTTCAGCTAGTAGAGTGGGCTCGGATGTGATTAGAGAACCCAATCCAATCGCACGTAAAACAGTAAAGTCCTCCGTTGTCGTTATACAGGGTGAAATTGATATCATTAGCATCCTTTTAAACTAAGAGTCTACCCATCAAACTGAACAACTTTTACTATGGCAGAAAACCGATCGGAGAAACAAAAAATCTGCTGTTCCATACTAAACTGCACCCGCCGCCGATGCCTACTCAACTCAAATGTATGCAACAGCTGATTTTTTTGCTCCGATTGATTTGCTCGCATAGTAAAAGTTGTTCAGTTTGATGGGTAAACTCTTAGTTAAAAAGGATGCTAATGATATCAATTTCACCCTGTATATGTAGTTATAGCTTGGCTTTGGCTGGGTCTTCCTAATTTGGCGCGATCTGCTTGACGCATTTCATGGAACTCCTCAGTTCGCTTTTTTACAGTGGAGCGCCATTCTGGTCTCGTCCAGGTCTTTAATCGGTATGTTGCATGCTGTCAGTTAGGAAGTCTAGCATCTTCCATACGTACCATGTGTCCGCACCATCTTAGCTGGCCTCTCATTATCAAGGCCTCCATACCATACGATTCGGTATGCCGTAAAACCTCAGATTTTGGCACACAGTCTTCCCATTTCACCTTGAGGATTGCCTGGAGGCATTTCATATGAAATGTAGCAAGGCGCTTCATATCACCGTTGTATACACACCAAGTTTCAGATGTATACAACAGTATAGGCAATTGGATGGCTTCAGGATGGCAGAAACTCTCGTATTGTCTCTCTCTATGCTACACAACACCCTCCACAATCCTTCTCCTAGTTAAGTCTTATGCGGGCATTACATTCTCGCCGAAAACAGCTGAGAATGAGATTGTGGATGCCCTTCATTGTTCTCGTGGTGTCATAAGCCGTAGTCATTTTCCTTGACAGTTCTCGCCGAGAGTGACGTGCCGGCTTTAGAACTTCTTCCTTGTTTACAACTACCCACCAATACTTATTACACTAATTAAGATTTTAAATTAAAAATCATAAAACAGAACCAAATAAATATTTAGAATAGATTATTTTCAAAACATCTAAATAAACAGTAAATGAGAGAAAGTAACGTCGAATTGGTTGACTCATTAAATTAGACTTATTAAAACAATGGGGTTGCGTACTGACCAAGATAAGATACCAGTATGGCAATTCCACCATGACATGCTTGTTAAGGACATGTGCACTTAACATATGGAACGTAAGTGAAGTAATAAGGAAAATAATACGCACTAAAGCTGCCCACTGTCCCCAACCCCCGTCCAGCGAAGCGCATCCACCAAGGAATATCATCTTTCTGGACATTGTCGCCGCCTGGCCGCGCCATGAGCATGGCGAGTTTGTCTGTGAGCGACTGCAACATTAACACACATGTTATAACACTTTCAACTTGATTTGTAAGCGAATTATTAATAAATTATCAATAAAACTTACCATTTTTACAAAAATCAATTCACTGCCTTGTCACCTGTCAAGTTCACTAACAGTTTTGTTTTCGTTGGCAGAATTTTATTGATGTTGATATGTCATCCACCATTGCAGTTTTTATTGATTCTGTACACATAACTATTTTAAATTAATTGATTTTCATATTATAATCTGAAGATATAACACGACAGATTTAATTTTATTTTGTGTTTTATACCTTTCAAGCTGATAAAACTATTTTATAAAATATAACCCGAGACCGAGCAATGGAAACCAACTTGTTGCTTTTCTGCGTTTAGTTCAAGTTTAGTTAGTTACTTTATTTGTTAAGCGTAAAATCTACAAAAAAATTACTAAATCCTTTTTCAGCGTTTTTCACGTACCAAAATTTAAATCATGAATACCAATATCCATAAATTATATTATGTGATTAATAATTTCTAAAGAGATATTGATATCGGCCTTGAAAATATTTTTTTGAGAAAATCGAATCCCCCATGAGTGTGGCCAAACAATGGAACAAAACGCAAAATTTCATGTCGGTCGGCTTGAGCGAAAAGCGGATCGCGTTTGTAATTTTTGCATAATTTTTTGCAAATTACATTCTTTTTGCAATTTCGGCATTCGTTTTTGGATTCATGAGGAAAGTAGAAGACTAGAATAGAAATGCAACCGACGACAATGCTTCCGAAGCTTACGGATACCACACAAACAATGTAAGTGACGGCTCATCGAATTACAGTTCTCAGTTTATCCCTGTAATGTTTGTGATAAAATATGCTAATGACTGCAAAATTGTAATAAGCAATCCGTTTATCACATCCTGTATGCAGTAACTGAACAAAAACAACATTTAAAAATCATAACCTGTTGCTGAATCCATTACTAAAATTTTACTACATACAAAAATTATTGTATTACAACTTCATTCAAGATTGTGATCTTTCAAGGAGCCGTATTGTAGGTCTGTTATTGGGTGGTTGCACGTCAGTTGCCTACTCTCTGGCTTACAACGAACCATCAATTGTATGGTGGCCTTTGGTGGCTCAAAATTTAGTTTTTTTTTTCCAAGAAACATCCCTTGAGGATACCAAATATTGGTCAGAGTGTCATCTTAGGGGCTCCCTTCCCGGTCTACAACGAAGTTCCAGTGGTAGCTCAGGATAGTAATCTTTTCTAAAAACAACCCTTGAAGTCACCAAAATTCAATTATAACCATAATAATGTCATGCACTTTTGCTACATAAACCAGACATTAGCTTAACCCGGTGAGCACCAACTTATAAAAAAAGCTTTAAGAGGGCTATCACAGTCCAGTTCTTCCAATCTTTTTTAATGTGATGGGCATCACATTAAAAAAGATTTCTCAATAAAGAAAGCCTAAATTAAAAAAGTGCTGTTGAGCACATCCATGATCCATGATCCAAACTACAAAAACTTTCAAGCTATTGGCCTCGATTCGGAGTGTACCACAACTAAACTAAACTAAATGTATTCCTGTCACTTTCTAAAATAAGATTAAGAAAAGAGACAGAAAACCAACAGCTGACTTTAGTGCTGTCAAAGTGACGTTAAATGCGCAAAATAAGATGCCATCATAATGTACGCCATCTTATTTAAAGCGTTTTTGGGCTCCGAATCGAGGCCATTGTTATACAATACTTTAATAGGTTGTAAACATTCCACTTTTAGACAATTTCAAATAAAAACAAAAACGGCAGTTTTTTTTCTTTTTTTCATAATTTGTATGTTTAGACCTTTAAAAAACCTAAAAAAGTATTCTATGAAAATAGCTTGAAGGCTTTTGTAGTTTAGATGTTGAGCACTTTTTTAATTTAGGCTTTCTTTATTGAGAAATCTTTTTTAATGTGATGAGGGCGCCCGCCACTGGACTGTGATAGCCCTCTTAAGTTAAAAGAAACTTTTTTTTTTTTCAAAATTAGGCATAATTTAGCCTTTAGCCTTAGCCTAGTTTTTCGAACCGTACGGTTCGACCGGAGCTCACCGGGTTAGTCATCTACAACAAGATTAGACACCACAATTAAAAAATTTTAACAGATTAGAATAGTGATCTTTCAAAAATTCTTGTTAATTCCCAGATCCTTCTCGGATGACGATGAAGGGTGTATGACGGAGGAAGTGTTTGCCAGCGATGTGGTGGTGACGACAAGTGCGGGCACCCACAGCCACGGCAGCTCCAAGGCCAAGCTGAAGAGCCTGGTGGACTACAACTGGGAGCCCAAGCTGTACTCCGGCCAGTTGCTGGCAGCACACCTCGGGGGGCAGTACTTGGCTTATTGTATAAAAGGTTTGTTGTTATGCTGATTTATTTATCTGTAACTAATGTTATGCTAATATTCTGAAGATAATTTCTGCATTGGCAACAAGTAACACAGTAAAATTATTTTATAGCACTCCGTGACCTAAACCCGCACTTAGGTTACGGTTTTGCGTTACCTAAGTAGTCCATTATTACACGGATTACACCGTTCGAAAATGAATCCACTTTATTGCACAGATGCATAATATACAAAAGAAGGTTCTTTTATAGCATTCCGTGACCTAAACCCGCACTTAGGTCACGGTTTTTCGTTACTAAGTAGTCCATTATTATTACACGGATTACATTACACCATTCGAAAATGAATCTACTTTATTGCACAGATGCATAATAAACAAAAGAAGGTAGGTACTTTTAAATGTGCTTTCAATCAATGTGACCAACATTGAAATCGCGAAATCCCCAACTGACTCCAAGTTACCCCCCCTACTTTAATTATATTACGTACGCCCTACTTACACCCGCACCCCCTGCTCACACCTTATTAGTATGTTGGTAGTAGGGTGCGAGTAAGGGATGCGCCCCCTAGTGCGTAGAGGGTGATTGGAGATGCATAGGGGTGATAAGAGGGTACACCCCCTAATGCGTAAGGGGTGTGTAGTAGTGATTAGGGGGTGCACCCCCTAGCTCGTGGGTGTGATTAGGGGGTGTACCCCCTAGCTTGTGGAGGTGATTAGGGGTGTACTCCTAGCTCGTGGGGTGATTAGGGGGTGTACCCCCTAACTCGTTGGGGTGATTAGGGGGTGTACCCCCTAGCTCGTGCGGTGGTTAGGGGGTGTACCCCCTAGCTTGTGGGGGTGATAGCTCGTGGGGGGGGTGATTAGGGGTGTACCCCCTAGGGCCCCTAGTTCGTAGGGGTGATTAGGGGGTGTACCCCCTAGCTCGTGGGATGATTAAGGGGTGTACCCCCTAGCTCGTGCTGGTGATTAGGGGGTGTACCCCCTAGCTCGTGGGGGTGATTAGGAGGTGTACCCTGTTGTATATGCATCTTCATAATATGTAGGTACTTATGAAATAAATCAGTTGTTGTTTAACTAGCACACGGTGTGGTTTGAATTACGTCCTGGACTCCTTTCCCAAACACTACATACCCCCTAGTTCATGGGGGTGATTAGGGGGTGCACCATGTAGTGCGTACGTGCTTAGTGGGTGATTAGGGGCTGATGATGATGTGACGGTAGATGTGATTAGAGGTTAGTATTACCTATTGATTGTGGTTGCGATATATGAACGAAGCTTTTAAAGTTGTGGTTGTGTCCTACGGGCCCCCCGTGCCCCCGGGGGGGCTCCGCCCCTCCACCCCGCCGGGGGCTTCGCCCCCGGACCCTCATTATACCCTATTCGTTGGTATACGTATTCATAGAATAAAAGTTAAACATAAAATAAACATTTAAAAAAAAAAATCGAAAATATCAATATAATAAAAAGTTGGCGGGTTTAGGTCACACGAGCTATAAAATAGTATACGATACTCGTGACCTAAGTAAGTCCATTATTACACGGCGTTTATCGCCCTCGCTGCGCTCGGGCGATAATTCACGCCGTGCAATAATGGACTACTTAGGTCACACGTATCGTAATGTACTATTATATATTCCTAAATAGTGTTGGTGGTGTGTTGCGGAAAGGTATGGACACTCAACCATGAGGGTCTGTGTTCGAATCCGCATTGATGACATGTCATGTACTAATGAGCTTTTCTAACTTATGTACATAAACCAAATGCTCTCACAAGTGTAGGAAAACATCATGAGGAAATATGCATACGCTGAAAGAGAAATTCTGATGTGTATGTGAAGTCTACCTATCCTCTACCTATCCGCATTGGGTGTGCGTATTTGGACTTATGCCCATACACCCTCCTTATGTGTAATGTATCATCATCATCATCATCAGCCTATAAACGTCCCACTGCAGGGCACAGGCCTACCCTCAAGGAGGGTGTATGGGCATTAGTCCACCACGCATGCCCAATGCGGGTTGGTAATGTATAGAGATCGGATATTCGGATGCATATTACAATACCTAAACTTCATATTTGGCTATAAAATTATGGAAAATTCTTAAAATTATCTTTTTTAAATATTTTTGGGAATGCCAGGAAAATGCGGGAATGCATAACTAATCGAATGCATAGTATGGAAGCAACTTCTCAAAACAATCAAGAAATAAATCACTTAATCAATAAGAACTTAATTTAAAAAAGGTTTTTTTTTTTCAACAAATCCTGGGTTGACAGGAAGTCCGGGAATGCATAACTAATCGGATGCATAGTATAAAAGCGAATAAAAAAAAAAGAAATCTTAAAATTATAAAATTAAATAAAAAACTTTTTTTTTCATTACAAAAGTGCACTCCATAACAGCCAACACCTCAACTTTAGGTAAATATGCATCTGATTATCCGATCTCTAGTAATGTAGGCACTAGATGATAGTACTCTGTGGTACCAGGTTTCATAAAAAAATGTTCTCTTGAAAACCTATATTATTTTACCAAGATAACATAACCCTCCTTCGGGCCCTTGCCGAGATAATAAAATACAACCTATATTACATATGGTTTAAGAAAGTCTTTCTATTTTCCGCAGCTCCGAACGCGGTGAATCCTGGCTCCTGGTGTGGAATGGTGCGCGTCGTATACAACCCTGAGCCCGGCTCCGACCGACGGGCACTCATCAAGGGCATGAAGGGAGAGGTCCGTACTTAACAAGATACCCTGTTCGTTCCACTTTCATTGCTCTGGCATACTCAAGATTAGCTAAATATTTATATCTGGCTTCCGTATAAATATTTGTACCAGCACTCCATTATGAACTACTTCTCGGTTAAGTGGAGATGGGCAGGAGTGAGATTTTTGAAAGTCACATGTTCAAATCAGCAGTAAAAAATAACAACAAGAATATTATGCATCATTCTTATCTTATCTTATCTTGTTGTGGGGGCTGGCAAGCCAGTAACACTTCGACCCAGTGGGATCTTTTGTGCCCCAATACTTTTTGCTTTCTTCACCCTTCAAATTACATGATTAATGAAGGAGGCAATACCATTGAGGGGAAGAAACCTAAGATCTCCCGGTTTTGAATATCCATCTCCGAGGAGGCACATGCGTTTTGCCGCCAAGACATCACAGTTACAAAGAATATGCGTCATTCGATCATGATTTTGAATGTGTAACTCAAAACTCGCAATCCATGGAACCTACTGAGAAGCAACCAATTGAAAAACCATGACAAACTGGGCTGGGGTACCAGGGATGGAAAGAGATAAAGAGGGAGCCGTTCAAAAAATGTGAGGATGAGATGTATATCTGACACTGGCGTTGTGTAGCCCTAGATAGAAAACAATGGAAGGATCTGGCGGACTCCTTTGCCGAGATCTCAGATTGATTAAAACAACAAGTATCGTTTTCATATTAATACAGATTTGTATACATTTACGCAGATGTAATGTGTTTTGTATCTTTGATTGCAGGTGCAAGACTTGTCGTTTGCTCACATTCAGAGTCAAGTGGTGCTCGCTTGTATTGACGAACAGGGCAACTTCTATGTCCACGAGATTGAAGTCACCGACAGCGGTCTCAGGTATGACACTATTTTTTTATAGCTTTTTACTATTGCAAAGCATTACTTGCTGTGAAATACAAAATTCTAAATATTTTTATTTTGGTCTGAAGAGACATTTGACTTGACATATGTACCATGTTCTGGCCTTATACGGATGATGCTGTTTCTCTAATGCATTTGATTTAAAGTGCTTGCATGAATAGTACCTATAGCTTCTGCAATCATATGCATTTACCAGGTGTATCTTTGTCTTAACCGGACGTAAAAAGAGTCGACATTGCAGTTTGCCTTCTACGACTGGAGAAATGATTTGAGCATCGAAAATGCCTACAGAAAGAGTGTTAATTACATTGACTATGACATGTCATCTGAACTCAGCCGACTGTCGTCCGTTTATTGCGGATAGGTGACATTTCGTCTAAACCCGGCAGACTGTCGTCTGAACGCAGCCGACTGTCGTCTGTTTATTGCGGACAGGCGACATGTCGTCTGAACTCAGCCGACTGTCGTCTGAACTCAGCCGACTGTCGTCTGTTTATTGCGGACAGGCGACATGTCGTCTGAACGCAGCTGACTGTCGGCTGGTTATTGCGGATAGGCGACATGTCGTCTGGACGCAGCCGACTGTCGTCTGAACTCAGCCGACTGTCGTCTGTTTATTATGGACAGGCGACATGTCGTCTGAACTCAGCAGACTGTCGTCTGAACTCAGCCGACTGTCGTCTGTTTATTACGGACAGGCGACATGTCGTCTGAACTCAGCCGACTGTCGTCTATTTATTATGGACAGGCGACATGTCGTCTGAACTCAGCAGACTGTCGTCTGTTTATTACGGACAGGCGACATGTCGTCTGAACTCAGCCGACTGTCGTCTGTTTATTATGGACAGGCGACATGTCGTCTGAACTCAGCCGACTGTCATCTGTTTATTACGGACAGGCGACATGTCGTCTGGACGCAGCCGACTGTCGTCTGTTTATTACGGACAGGCGACATGTCGTCTGAACTCAGCCGACTGTCGTCTGAACTCAGCCGACTGTCGTCTGTTTATTATGGACAGGCGACATGTCGTCTGAACTCAGCCGACTCTCGTCTGTTTATTGCGGACAGGCGACATGTCATCTGAACTCAGCCGACTCTCGTCTGTTTATTGCGGACAGGCGACATGTCGTCTGAACTCAGCCGACTGTCGTCTGTTTATTTCGGACAGGCGACATGTCGTCTGGACGCAGCCGACTGTCTTCTGTTTATTGCGGACAGGCGACATGTCGTCTGTTTATTGCGGACAGGCGACTGTCGGCTGTTTATTGTGTATGGAGGTGCTACTTGGGAATGATACTGCGCGAATGAACGCGCAGTCTCAGCAGTAAGCGATGCGAAGATCGGAAAGGTAGGAATTTAGTGTTTACACGTGCAAAAATCCAAGGGGTAATCTCACAGTGGATCAAATTACGCTGGAATTAAAAAATGGTGTTATTGTACTACTTATGCCCATATTCAGTGTCACAGCTAGCCAGCCCATCACCACTTTAAATGGACGAATCAAGATGTATATTAATCGAGGCGTCTTATATTGCAGATGCACACTAATAGCGGAGATACGTGAGGACACGGGACTGATGGGCTCATCACACAGGGTCGTGTGGTGCCCATACATACCGGACGATGACGATGATGTTCCGGATGAAGACGTCGCGAGGCTGCTGCTCACTACACACGCCAATGTCGGTAAGTTGCTATAAAATGCCTTCGAGTAATCCACAAATGCTAGGTATAGGGGTTTGCGAAACTCGGAAAACTTATCTATTTAGGGCTCCCACACATAACCTGCTAATTCACATCGTATCGTAAATATTTGGAAGCGAAAATCAGACATAAGTCATCGTAATAAGTTATGAAGTGCTCGCAGATATTTGCGATGCGATGCGAATTCGCAGTTATTTGTGGGAGCCCTTAAAGGATGGAGGTGGTCTGTAGTAAAGAATGTAGTAATATATTGTGTTAATAATAATAATATAGCCATTTATTCCCAGAACAATTACATTCAGTAGATATAGATACATTAACTTATAATTGACTAGCTGTTGCCCGCGACTCCGTCTGCGTAGAACTCAAAAAAGTATCCTATGTGTTAATCCAGAACATATTCTATCTATGTGCCAAATTTCATCCAAATCCATTCAGTAGTTTTTACGTGAAAGAGTAAAAAACATCCATCCATCCATCCATACTTACAAACTTTCGCGTTTATAAATTATAATATTAGTAGGATTTTTAAAATTACATTTAACATTGGATTACCTACTATACAAATTTCTTTAATACCAATTTCAACTATACATGCACTTAATTGATTAATTAGTAATTAGTAATATATTGTGTTATAGCTAATCAAAGTTCTTCTTATCGTGTGGGCAGAGCCCTGGTGTCAGAGTTTTTTCAGACCGCCTTACGGCCTCTGACGTGGTTTTTATGTAATGACTACTCCTACTAGAGATAGTAGCCGGGACCAACGGCTTAACGTGCCATCCGAAGCACGGAATCATTTTTCTTTTCAGACAATCAGGTATTTCAGCCTGCAATCTCCGTTTGGACTGAGTTTAGAAATATACTTGTGTCATATCAAGTTCTACTATCGCCTATTATCAGGCGAAAAAAACGCACAATTTTAAGGCATTGGTTTTTTCTATATGCATCTCTTATTTAGTGAATAGGCCTAAACATGTGTACTGACCTCTTATTCCGAGAGATAAGTGTACTTTTTGCAACCATCAGCAGCAAGGCTGATTCAGTGTTTATGGGGTGTAGAGCTTTTCTGTGATGGGTATGGACCAGGTCTGCCTGCATAACTCCAGTCGGTTTAGGAGTTACTGATGATTAAAGGTTTGTAAAGCACAAACAGAAACAATTATGTATTAGGTGATGGGAAATAAATGGCTTTATTATTATTATTATTATAAAGGTTTGTAAAAACTTAACGATCAGCTGCACGGCTGATCGTATGTTATTATTGTAGTAAGCACTGTAGCTATATGAATAGTACAAAAACTGACATGGTTCATCAGTCGGTTTAGGAGATACAGTCGTTCAAAGTTCGGAACTTTGACTGGCTGTATCTCCTAAACCGACTGACAGAACTTGACAGTTTTTGTACTGTTCACATCGCTACAGTGCATACTACAACAATATCATACGAACTGCCTTGCAGCTGATCGTTAATATTTTACAGACCTTTAATCATCAGTAACTCCTAAACCGACTGGAGTTATGCAGGCAGACCTGGTCCATCCCCATCACAGAGATGCTCTACACCCCATAAACATTGAATCAGCCTTGCTGCTGATGGTTGCAAAAAGTACACTTATCTCTTATACTATCTATTCCTTTTTCCTCTACGGTTGTAGCTAATCAAAGTGTAATGGTGTTGCAGCGCGCATGTGGAACATGGGAGTGATAGCGCGCACGGTGGCGGGCACGGAGCGTGTAGGGTCGGCGCGCGCGCTGGTGGAGAGCGCGGGCGGGGCGGCGCGCGGCGCGGGCGAGCACGCCGCCGCCATCGTGGACGCCGCCTTCTCGCCCGACGGCACCGCGCTCGCCACCGCCGCCGCCGACGGCTACGTCATGTTCTTCCAGGTCTGTCACACGATACCTATAGCGTGCGTGCGCGTGCTCGATCACGTCACTACGATACGAACTGAAGCACTCTCAGAAATTGATTATTTACTCGCACACTGCCTTCGCAAAAGACAACTGGGAAAATAATCTGCCTCCGACAAAACTCGAAGTCATTTAGTAATCAAAAGGTGCAAAGTCAGATAGCAGCGAAAAGGACGCGAAAACAATTAGCCAATCGTGGCAAGACATTGAAGGTGGCATATCCTTATTGCTCAATATAATTTTGCGCGCTATTAAAATTTGTCAACTGCGCAGGTACGTCAGGGGAACTTATAAATCTGGTACTACTGTAACTGACATAGCCCAAAAAATTGCTAAACTAAAGTGGCAATGGCACATTGCCGAGAATTAATGGCCAATGGGACCGAATAGTTCTGGAGTGGCGACCGCGTACCGAAAACCGTAGCGTGGGTAAGCAGTGAGCCTCCACAAAGTGGACGAAGACCTGGTGAATGCAGGCGGAAACCCTTTGGATGAGAGCAGCAGCGCAGGATCGGTCGTTTAATTTAAGCGATCCTTTGGGGAGGCTTATGTCCAGCAGTGGGCATCCATCGGCTGAGATGATAATGATGACGTTGCTTTGCTGCCTCGCACCTATCTGGTGAACAGCCAACCTTAGGATGCATTTCCACTGACGTAGCGGAGATGTGAAATAGTACATTACTGCAGAGGCCAGCAACAGAGGCATTGATGGACGAACGTGTAAATGTGGGCCGAGGCGAAGCCGAAGCACACATACGTAAGTCCATCAATGCCTAGTTGTGGCCAAGGCTTGTATAGTTTTTTGCTCAAATAATGCGCGGAAATGAAAACATTAAATTTTCTCAAATAATTCGCGGAAATTAAAACTCTTTTCAAAATCAATGACGAACAACGAACAAAATTTTTTTTTTTTTTCAATAAACAGCTTTCTATTTGCAAGCCAGTTCGAAATTTAAATAAAACCTTTGATGAGTTACCTCCTTGGTCGCCATGTTTCGGAGTAAAAGATCGTTCCATTTTTAAATTACACGACAGATATGAGTTTAGTATGTAATTTGTTTGGTCGCTAAACACGACAGATATGGATTTTCATACAACATTGCCGGCCGCTGCGCGCATGTATTTGGCCAGTACAGCAATTTCGATTTATCTCGAAGAAGGTTGTCAAAATAATGCTCACATTTCCAAGCATGTTTGAGAAAAAAATCTTTGAATCGCATTGGTCTGTTTTCCTTGCTTGACGTCACTATGTCTCATCTAATTCCTTTTTTTTTAATTCGACAATAAATGCAATTAATATTTTATCTTGTAGCACAGAGACGTCGATCTTGTGGACAGTGCTAACTAAGCAATATTGACACGTAGGTAACGAGTGTATAATGATACTCGCAGGTGTACATGCACAGCGAGGGCAGCCCACGCTGCCTACACAAGTGGCAGCCGCACGGAGGCAAGCCGCTCAGCTGCCTCTTCTTCCTGGACAACCACCGTAACTACAACACTGAGTGAGTACTGCCACATAGCCAGCATCCTACTGACACTGACATTTCGAAGATTACAAGCTACTTTGTTCCTAATCCTTACCACGCCACTACCTGCGCACAGATGAACAGGATGCTAACTCGCCCATATACAGCCAACATCCTGTTAAAATCCAAATGTTTCACTTAACCATGGATGTGACCATGTGACCAATCAAAATTATATTAAATACAAAAAATTTATAACAATGAAAGTCAATACGACGGAATTGTCCAAGCACAGGACTGTCACTCTGAAATACCTCCAGTCAACACCTAGATCAGTCTAAACGCATGCTCGGTTCGGTAATTTGTATTGGAAAATAAATAAATTAAAATAAAAACCACTTAAAAGAACCGTGTGGTGTAAACTAGTGGCAGTGCTCTTTCGTTGTGTTTTTAGACACGATGAAGCAGATAACACGATCCAAGCCAGGAAGCTAATTTCACTTGCTCAAGATATAGCCGTAAGGAGTAGGAGCAAAAAGCGCAGCTTAACTTTCGCGGTCCCACTATTGACAAATCTTAGTTATTTCATCATTGACAGCCCGGTAGCACAGTCGGTAGTGAACCTGCCTGCTGTGCCGAGGGTCGCGGGTTCGAATCCCGTAAGGGACAAATATTTGTATGATGAATATGAATATTTGTACCCGAGTCATGGATGTTTGTATCTATATATGTATTCTATATCGTTGTCTAGTCATCATAATACAAGTCCAGGCTAGATTCTGGTACTTACTTTAAATGTGGCTAGATAATTTGTGTGACATTGCCCAAGATATTTATCTATTTTTTTATATTTATTTATTTATTTATACAGGGTGAAATTGATATCATTAGCATCCTTTTAACCTAAGAGTCTACCCATCAAACTGAACTGCTTTTACTATGGGAGCAAACCGATCGGAGCAACTAAAAAATCTGCTGTTGCATACATTTGAGTCGAGTAGGCGTTGCAGTTTAGTATGGAACAGCAGATTTTTTAGTTGCTCCGATCGGTTTGCTCCCATACTGGAAGTTGTTCAGTTTCATGGGTAGAATCTTAGTTTAAAAGGATGCTAATGATATCAATTTCACCCTGTATAATTTGCAAAAGCACTACTTGCAGATCTCACACGCTACCTCAATTTCAATAAATTGCTTTCCAAAAACCAGTTTTTGTATTTAAGTACGAAATATTACAGTACCAACGTGACGACCAATTTTAAACATCAGTCCAATCCAAACAACTCTATTAACAAGACTAGGAGCGTGGTGCAAGAAACTGACATTATCTTACTCATTACAGCGTCCAATTCTGGAAATTCGCTGTAACAGGCGCTGAAAGCAACACAGTCATCAAGATCTGGTCGTGCAAGTCTTGGAACTGTCTCCAGACCATCTCGTTCACGTCGACCCTCGGCCCCGAAGCGCCCACACTCGGCCTCAAAGCCATGCTCGACACCAGCGCCTCGTATCTACTGCTGTCGGACTTCAGAGCGAGAAGCCTTTACGTGCTGAACATGGCGAGAGACAAGGACGACACGACCGCGTATTGTAAGAGCATCTCCGAGTTCTTGCTGCCCTATCCGGTGCTGAGTTTCTGTATTGTAGACGCTGGTGAGTACATTTTGTTACTGAATCAAAGTTTTTTATCACTATTATTTCTTTTTTTTTAGTCGCATAAATCATATTTTGTTGGACATGTCGTTTTGAAAAAGGCATGCTGAGGTGGTTTGGCCATGTGAAAAGAATGAGCGAAATTAGGTTGACGTATGAAATATACAAGGCAAGTGTGAATGGAATGGTTGAAAGGGGTTGCCCTAGGCGCACTACGCTGACCAAATCGGACGAAGGCCGCTGACCAAATCGGATGCGTACTGAAGAAGGGCCAAATAAAATGTACCCGGAACCGATGAGCGTGTATGAAGAGACTTATGGATGTTGAGGAGGCGAAAGATGTGTGTCAGAATCGTAGCATGTGACGATTTGTTGTCTCTGCCTACCCCAGTAGTGGGACATAGGCGTGAGCATATGTATGTATGTGTATGTATGTTGTTTCTATCGTTAGTGTGTCAGACGACGTGTCGCCTGTCCGCAATAAACAGACGACAGTCGGCTGAGTTCAGACGACAGTTGACTGAGTTCAGACGACAGTCGGCTGAGTTCAGACGATAGTCGGCTGAGTTCAGACGACGTGTCGCCTGTCCGCAATAAACAGACAACAGTCGGCTGAGTTCAGACGACAGTTGACTGAGTTCAGACGACAGTCGGCTGAGTTCAGACGATAGTCGGCTGAGTTCAGACGACGTGTCGCCTGTCCGCAATAAACAGACGACAGTCGGCTGAGTTCAGACGACAGTTGACTGAGTTCAGACGACAGTACGCTGAGTTCAGACGATAGTCGGCTGAGTTCAGACGACGTGTCGCCTGTCCGCAATAAACAGACAACAGTCGGCTGAGTTCAGACGACAGTTGACTGAGTTCAGACGACGTGTCGCCTGTCCGCAATAAACAGACGACAGTCGACTCAATTCAGACGACAGTCGGCTGAGTTCAGACGACAGTCCGCTGAGTTCAGACGACGTGTCGCCTGTCCGCAATAAACAGACTACAGTCGGCTGAGTTCAGACGACAGTGGTGGGTGAGCGAATGGTGGTGAGTTAATGAAACCGTTTTCCCCCCAAAGGGTAGAAAACGATTATTTAGGGTTCAGCCGAAGCTTGACCCACATTGAGATGTTGCTGTCAAATATCGTGCATTTGCCTTGTAATTCACCTCTAGTATCAGCAGATGGCGCTACTATCAGCCGCCATTTTGTTGAACGCGAGCGTCGCGCCGTCCATGATTCAGTACCTTACTTACAAGCCGTCAAGGGTTTAAGTTGTGTGGGTCAAGCTTCGGCTGAACCCTAAATAATCGTTTTCTACCCTTTGGGGGGAAAACGGTTTCATTTAGGGGTTCGAGCCTTCGCTTGACCCACATTGAGACGTGTTTAGATTCTGACGGCGCTGCTCGCGTACTGTGACATAAGTATGAGGAACCTACTGGAAAGAAAACATAAGGTTAAGTATGAAAGTATATATCTATTTTAATTGACAGATTATGGGTAAAGTTCATACATTGTATGCAAAGACGTATGGGTTTTAAGACAAAAGAAACAATTAACATAATAGAGCATAGGTAACAACAGATAAGTACTACTTAATGTTTCTATAAGAAGAGAATAATTATGATAAAAACTTAAATAGGTATGAAATTTTCTAGCATTGGGTTGCTTGATTGATTTGGGTTATTTGGAGATCGAATTTCTCTAAAATAGTGATTAAATACTGTTGATTTGGATTTCCAATTCCCTCTCTTGAGGACGTCTTCGACAGATTCATGTCTGTTGTGGAGTATATCTGAGGCAACTGCTGCGCGAAAACTCCCTGACGAACTATGTATCCCTGCTTCTTTTAATAATGTGCGGATCCATCCTGCAATGACTGTGCGTGAGGCGCCTTTAACATTTCCCCTTGTCGTAATGAAAAGGTTGTAAAGGCCATTTTGGCCACTTCGCCTTGGGCTCGATGTTTTTATCAATGTGCGTATCCATAATACTATGTCCAATTTCGAGTTTTTGTTGCATTGAATCTTCCAGCCGGATTGTTGACGTTCGTGGTTATCTGTTTTGGAACCATATTTTGGCCATAGGATAATGCTAGATCCGTTGTCGATAAAGGAATCGTCTCTGATTTCTAGCAAAGTCAGATCATGGACTCTTCTTCCTGATGCAAGCAAAAGGAGTACCGCGAGATGCCTAGATACTTCAAACAGGTTTTCTGGGTTGAAGGTATACTGATTCAGGAAATTAATAAGGTTATTGACGTTCCATATAGGTGGTCTTCTTACAGCTGGTTGTTTGGACTGAATGCCTTTTAGAGTATGCCTTACAAGTGGGTGTTTATTTATGGTGTCTGCGAGCACAGGATTAGCAAAGGTTACGACAACTGATTTTTGCAGTAAAATGGTTTTAGGTGCTAATTTAACCTGGTTATATAAGTAGCATAGGTATTGAGCTACTTGATCTGGTGTGGGATTGTCCGGTAGGTGGTTGTTTGAAGAGCACCAATTCATCCATCTTTTCCACGCATGTTGATACGTTTTTTGCGTGGATTTCCGCCATGATGACTCTAGCAGAGTGATGTTAGTCTGTGGCCATTCTTTCAAGAGACTGGACCACTGCGTATTTTCCAAACCTGCAATTGTAAGTTCTCTATTGCTGCCGGAGGTCTGTTCGTTCGTAAATCTATTAGATGCCTCTCCAGGTTGTGAATTGTGAGTGGACGTACCTCCGACCTCAGTTTCAGTTGCGACAACCAGAAGGTCTTTTTCCAGTTCGGGGCTACCAATAGGTATGAACCCGTGCATTTGTCCAGGTGATGTAGGATCCTTGGTATTAGAGCTGGAGGTGGGAACGCATACGCCAGTTCGAAATTCCATGGTTTGCTGAAGGCATCCACGAATAGGGCTTCTTGATCTCTTGCGTCTTCGGTCACATAACGTCTCACGATTGCGGATCTGCTTGATGCAAACAGGTCCACTTGTGGTGTTCCGAAAGTCTTGAATATGATATGTACTATCTCTTGACTCAGATGCCATTCGGGGTGTTCGTTGAAGCGAGATAAACTGTCGGCAATTCCGTTGTAACGTCCCGGGAGGTACCTTGCCGTGAGCTGTATATCGAACTTTTCTGATAGATCGAATATCTTGAATGTCATATTTAGAAGTCTCTTTGATCTTGTTCCTCCCTGTTTCGTTATGTATGCCACTGTCGTTTTGTTGTCTGTTTGAAGCATTATTGACTTTCCTCTTAATTCCGGACCTTTGATGTTCAGGACCTCGTATAGAGCCCAAAGTTCTTTCTGGTTGCTGTGCCAAGATCTTTGGGGTCTTGTCCATCGACCGCTTAGGTGATGGGAGTCTATCGTTGCTCCCCAACCTTCTTCTGCAGCATCCGTTACCACGAAGGATGTGGGGTTGTTCTGCCATATCAGGGAGCTCTTTTCCATGTGATCTAGCCACCACTCTAGCTCGTTGCAGACTTCGTTTGGGATCCGAAATCTTTGATATGGTTTGTTCTCTGGTAGTCGATTGGCGTTTATCTGAATTAATCTGCAGTGTAGCCTGCCTAAAGGAACAGCGAATGTTGCAAAGTTTAGTCTTCCTAGGAGGGTTTTGGCCAGTTTCCAGTTCCAATACCTTCGTTCCAATACCGATTTTATCACATTTCGTGTCGCTAGAATCTTGTCCTCGGGTAATACTTTTGAGTTGTTCCGGGTGTCCCATTGTATTCCTAAAAATTCTAGTCTTGTGTTTGGTACACATTTGGATTTCTGGAAGTTTACGCACCACCCTAGTTGGCTTAGTAGGTTTATTATGAAATCCACGTGTTTCTGAAGAGTGGTTTGGTCTTGGTGAACCACTAGGAAGTCGTCTAAGTAAACGATGACTCTCAGCCCCTGCTCCCTGCAATAATTAGCAAGCCAATTAGTGACTTTTGCAAAAGTATTGGGTGCTGTGGCGAGTCCAAAGGGAAGACAGGTCATCTGGTAGAAGTGGCCTTCATAAGCCATTGTTAGAAATCTTTGATGAGAATCAATGATCGGTATGTGGTAATAAGCTTGTGATAGATCGATCTTTGCCATGTAATCGTTCTTATTTAAAAATTCTGGGACTTTGAAAAGGTTAATAAGTTGAAATTTGTAGGGTTTCAGATATGTATTAAGGCCCTTCAGATTAAAGATGGCTCTATGTGTGCCGTCTTTCTTCGCTCTGGTAAACATTTGTGATACAAACCCTTTGTCGGCCGTACTTTTTACAATAGCGCCACAGTCCTTCATTTCTTTAAGGCATTTGGACATAGCTGGGGTTGATCTGGTTCGGAAGCGGTGTGTATTATATGTTGATAGTTTGACTACAGGTGGCTTACTACAAAAAGGAATTCTGTACCCTGACAGAATAGACACCACTGCCTTGGGGGCTCCTAAGTTTTCCCAATGATATATTCTTTGTCTTACCTGTCCCGCTGTGAAGTTAATTTTTGTTTTGTCCTTTTGAGAAGTTTTGTCGCTTCTTAGTGTTGCCTGCCTCTTTCTTAAAGTGCGGTCGGGCTGGCGTTTGGGTCCTATCTCTCTGTGTGTTTTTGTAGGGCTGCTTCTTTCCAGAGAAGGAGGGTTGTGTACGTACTTGTCGTTTGTCCTGCTGTAGTTTGTACGGTTTTCTTGAGCTGTCAAGAAAAAACTTGTTCACTCCTCCTTGTTCCTTTATGAGATCTGATAGGCTACTTTCTGTAAACAGGTGTGTGGTCGAAGGAGGTATACCATGTAGCAATTCATTAAGGTATTTGTTTCTTGCTTTATATATTAATCTGCGTTGTTGGATTGTTTCTGCACGTTTGCCACATACATATTGTAATAGGGCATCCGAAGTTTTGCGGAACGTAGATTCAGGACCTAGGAAGTTCTTGCTAATAATAGTTTTAGTTTCAGGTGGGCTGTTATTATAAATTTCCTGAAACTGGTGTCTTTGTTTCAGCAGACCATGAGAGACTGCCCCTAAGCACAGGTCCATCTTCTCCAGAGTGGATATTTGTTGCCAGGGAGGTGTAACGCTTGTTAGAATGCTGTTGATTTTTAAATTCGAGAATACCGGTGTCGCCTGAAACTGCTTTTGCACTTCCGCATATTTTATATTATACCATCCTAATGAGTCAAGTCTTTGGCAGTGTGCTCCTTGTTTAGCCATTTCAGGATTAGCAGTTGTCACTTTTGGTTCCGTCTCTGTTGTATCCGGGTCGAAATTAAGAAATTCATTTTCGGGTGTTTTTATGGAGTCTTCTACATGATATGCTGGCGCTTCCCAGGCTGGAGAATCTTCGTACAGATATGAGGCGTCGTCACTTGTTGGTTCTGCGTTTTGGGTACTGGATACTGATTCAAATGAGTCGTTTAGGTTCACTTGCTCCTTTTGGATTAGGTTTTGTTTTAGGCCCTCTATACTCTCATATTGCCTAGCAGACATCTCTATGAGCTTGTTGAACATGTCATTTTGGGTTTTTACCAAAGTCATCAATTGGTCCTCCCTCTGGGTTGCCGCGCTGGTCGTACTTCTGTGCTCGGAATCATCACGGGTTTGGGCACGCTTGGGTGAGGGAGTTGCGATCTCATTTCTCCCCGTCATTTCCTTCAAGTGTGAGGAAGCTTCACCTCGTGAGATTATTCTGCTTTTTAGGAGTTTGACTGTGTCCATAAATTTTACGTAAAATTCTCCTTTATGCATCTTCTCCATAAGGGAGTGTGGAGCATAGATAAGTGCGCGGCCCAACGGCCAACGAATTAGTTTCCTTTTTATATATTTAAATTTTCGTTCTCCAATTGATGAAGCGTTTTCGTCGAAGCATAAAGCCAAGTCAACTGTCGGTATTGCAAATCGGAGTCTGCATTCTGTATCCGATGACAGGTCCTGTCCAAATAGTTCAGTAAACGAGAGGTTGCTAACTTCCCAGGATTGCCACCCTTGTGGGTAATATTTCTCCAAGACTTTAACTAGGTTGGAAAAAGGTTCTAGGTCCTCCTCCGGGGGTGCCCATCCAATAAGCTGTTCCAGTGTCACCGCCATACTGTAACCAAAGAGAGTGATTGAGTTAGCAGCTCTCATAATTGTTTTGTAGGTTATTGTCGGCTGCTCGGCCGACTGTCGGCTGCTCGGCCGACTGTCGGCTGCTCGACCGACTGTCGGCCGCTCGACCGACTGTCGGCTGCTCGGCCGACTGTAGTCTATTTAGTCGTCTGTAGGCTATTCAGCCGACTGTAGGCTGTTCAGCCGACTGTAGGCTGTTCAGCCGACTGTAGGCTGGGCGGCCGTCTGGCGCGTGCGCAGCCGATTAACGCAGACTTTTGTCGGCTGCGTAATCCTCTGGCAGCTGCAATATTCTGTGCCTCTTGGGATGAGACCCATGCCTCTGAGTTCTGCATGAAGGCAGAATATCGCACGAGTTAGTTGCTGCGTGCTTTGCATGATCGGTTTTTTGTCCCAACCTTATAGCAGCGTGTCTTCTGTTACGCATGCAATCTTAATTACAGCGATCGGACAACGCCGTCACATAGGCTTTGGACGCATGGCATAATCATGTTATTCAATTAAAAATAATTAGGTATAAGTACCTGTAGTTTTCAAAAAGTATGGTCTTGTTATTACGATCACGACGTTCTTACTTGCACGATGTTTGAAAGCGTACTGAATCATGGACGGCGCGACGCTCGCGTTCAACAAAATGGCGGCTGATAGTAGCGCCATCTGCTGATACTAGAGGTGAATTACAAGGCAAATGCACGATATTTGACAGCAACATCTCAATGTGGGTCAAGCGAAGGCTCGAACCCCTAAATGTGTGTATGTGTATGTCTGTAATGTTGCAGAGGAGGAGCAGGTGAAGTGTTCGTCGTCGTGCTCGGAGCCGTACCACCACAACGGGTCGTCGCCGCGCGGCTCGCCCGACGAGTTCGAGCAGCTGGCGCCCCTGCCCCTGCCGCTCCCCCTCCCCCTCCCCCCGCCGCCCCCGCACTGCGCCGCGCGCGCCGTGCGCCTCCGACTCTACATCGTGCAGCCCAAGGTACACTCACTACAGTACACCAGTGCTATTGTCTAAGCTTCACTCCGCTGTCAAAAAAATCGATGAGATCGCAAATGTGACATCCTTCTTGCATCCTTTAGATCGTCGAAGTTTTCATATAAATTTGACATATGACATAACCTTAGTGAATACCGAATTGACAGCTCGCCGATGTTTCAACGATGAATTCATGGTTGTGACGCTCTTTGCGCTTAGAAAATTGGATTGCAGTTCGAGCAGCTCGTACCGCCGATATATCGGATGGTGATTTGTCGTCCTTCACGACACTTTTAGCTCGTAGCTAGCTGGAGGATGCTGGAGGGTATGGCGACGGTCTCCAGCATCCTCCAGCAGCAGAGCTAGCAGCTCAAGAACCTGCTGATAAGGTCGTAGACCCAGCCGGGGAGCCTGATACGTCAGAGGCCCGAGTCTCCCGGACCCTTGCAGCTGAACTTAATGACTCCCGATGCCTTCAGGCGCACTCTGTTCTGCCTGTAACACCCCCGGGACTATAGAATGGTCTCACTATGCTTGACTAGTGCTGCTACGGACGCGAGATGACGTCGGCACGCGTGCGCTTCTTGTATCTATGTATGTATGTACGAACAAAGCTTTGATCGTATCGGTCTCCCATTCCATCAGATATAGAAGGTTAACGACAAGAGAGTGCATCTGTGTTTAGCCCATATACACCTATTTATGCACTTCAAAATATCCTGCGTACCTGACTGGTTTTCTATAAACGGGGCATTCAACGGGGCCGTAGGCGTAGTCGAAATGGACTAGGAATACATCATGATCAAATATTATGTTACAGCCATTTTGTGCTATGGGGTTTGGAAGAGTGCGGGTTCAATTCCCGCCCGAAGCTTGATTTTTAAATCTTTAATTTAATTTTACATCATCATCATAAATATTCTGTCCCATTGCAGGGCAAAAGCGTCTTCTCACAAATGTTTCAACTCCGCAGGGTCTCCAAGAAGGCGAACTAACGTACACCCCGCCGACCCCCCGCGACCTCCTCCGCGCCCTCTCCGACCTGGCGCTCGACGACAAGAGCGACACCGTCGCCATACCCTCCAGCATCCTCCAGCAGCAGAGCCAGCAGCTCAAGAACCTGCTGATGAGGTCGCAGACCCAGCCGGGGAGCCTGATAGGTCAGAGGCCCGAGTCTCCCGGACCTTTGCAGCTGAACTTGATGACTCCCGATGCCTTCAGGTTGGTACCGTGACGCTTCAGACGTACCCTGCCTACTTTACATGCTGAGGAACATAGGTCGAAAAAGCGTTTTTGGACCATGTTCCTTAGGGAAAGTTGTTTAGTTTCATTGTCTGAATACACCCTTAAAATATTGTTAGTGATTAAAAACAAGTGGTCTCTATAGAACTCTGTAACCTCTATAGGTTCTTCTTAATATGCTGACGGTTTTTACGACGTTGATCAGACCATCAAACCGAACAACTTCTAACTGTATGGAACTAACATGAATACAACAAAGAACGTTCAGCATTTTAAGGGCCCTGTATTATTCCAATTTTAAAAACATCTTATACCACTTCCAGCTCACCAGGAAAACGCGACGAAGACGACCCTCCACTCTCTGCGACACCCGACGTCAGCAAACCAAGATCCACCTGCGACGAAATACAAAACGACAGCAAACTCATCTCCGGCGGTTCCAGCCCGAGCCGAGAAGTCCAGCAAATAATGTCACACAACGAAGACTACTACAAAGACAACCTAGAAACCCCCGTAGCCGAAGAAGACGGATCTTCAGTCGTCCAAAACGGAACAGAACCCTTCGATAACGACGACGATATATTCGTTTCACCTGAAAAGCAACCAGACACCGCCTGGCCCCAAATATCACTACAGCAGATAACCGAAGCGAATCAACGTAAAGCATCAAGCGATAAATCCAGCAGTCAATCTCTCAGTGCCGCTGAAAGGGCTGCTAGTGATGAAGCGAGGGGGCCTACACTTCCCGCGCCGTTAGTCCCCACCGTGCCAGTAGTTCCTGCTGGGGCTATAGCGCCCCCTGATCGTGCCAGGTTGGAGGTGTTAGAACACAAGCTGGATAAGTTGTGCGATCTGGTGATGCAGCAGAGTAGGGAGATCAGGTCGTTAAGGAGTGAGGTTTCCAGTCCCAGGGAGGCTATTGATGAAGCCCTCCATGCGCATTCTCAGAGGACTACAGCTGCTATTGAGAGTGCTTTGGCTGATGGGTGAGTCACGTTTTAAATACTTCACAAACCATTTTACCCTATGGGTCCAGTATGCCGCTTTCGAGAAAACGAGTAAGATGGAGATGTGCCCTCTGTCTTTGTTACTTTGTGCATGTATAAATAAGCGCGCAAGACTAATTTCTCTTTTTGTTGCTTTAGGGTTGAGACACATTTACCGACGGCGACCGACGACGGCAGCCCCATACAAAAATGTCATTTAGTATGGGAAGCCGTCCGCCATCGTCGCCGCGCCGACGGCGGACGGCTTCCCATACTAAAATTTCATTTTTGTATGGGGCCGCCGTCGGCAAATGTGTCTTCAACCTTATTTTACGTAGCATATTAGACCCTATTGAAACCTTTTGGAGATGAATCTTGCGAAAACAGTTTTTAGTTGAAGCAAAGATTTTTAAAAACTCCGAAATTAGAATACGCTCGTATGTACAGACAACAGAACCTGTTAGACTCAAAAGTATGGGACAGCGGTTTTTTTTTCGACGTATTCCATAGTGAATGTTGATTGTCAAAACCATCCCTTTAAATATTACTAGGGTGTTTTGTTACATCTTGTATACTCTTTTCAAAGTTATTCACGATCACGAGTTTAGCATAGCAGTGCGATCGATATAGCCTTATCGCGCTGTAGCTCTCTTTCTGTTGGTGCTCAAACGCAGAGGTCGCGTATGTTCTAAAATCTCACTCTGCCCCACAGTTGGGAGCGGTGGGCGCGCGTGGGAGAGACGGCAGCGAACAGAGCCGCCACAGCAGCCGGAGTAGGAGCTGCGCGAGCCCTGGAGCCCCTCGCGGCCGCGCTCCAGCACGAGCTGGCCGCCAAGTTGTCCGCCACCGACCGCCTGCTGCGCGACAACATCGACAAGCTCGCCTCCAGCAAGGTAAAGAACAGCTTTCCAGCACATTCGTTGTACCAGCTCTGGTATTTCGGCCTCCGAAGCGAGAGAGCGACTCTTACGTAGTTCAGCCACCACTATGCTCTAGATACCTGAGGGGTCTTCTGGATATCTGCCTACTGCCCAGATATGTTGTCCTAACATTCCGATTGTCTCAACAAGCGGACCACGGTGTGCTTTTGTCTTGCTAATGATATTTGGGAAGGCCGCGATTTCTTCTGATTGTGTAATGATTTTTTTCCGAATTAAGCAGTACCATTGACTTACCAACTGTGTCTGCTCTCAAAAGTGTCCGAACCAAAAGAGTATCATTTATGCGCCAGTCATCGTTTGATCGACCGACTACGCGTGTCTAAAATGCTGTGCCGTAATATGAATTTGTAAGAACTATGCAAGCAAAATGAAAAGAATCTTAATGATTTTAATATTTTTAGCAGCATAAGCGTATACCCACGACTATATTCCCCGAGAGGGGGTAGTTAGGGATATTCTGAAACAAAGAACATCCATTTCAATTTTTTTAGTTGGTTTTTATTACTAACACCTAATACGTACCTACGTTTATGTATTATAGTTTGGGATACCTTTTTTCGAAAATTTTGTTTTAGATTCGGCGCGTCAATGAACGCCACGGGTCTTTTATTTTTTTTCTAACGTACAGATTACATATAACTAACACCAACTTCCTTTCACAGACGATAATGGAGCGGCTGTCGACATCGATCGCCAAGTCCCTCTCGGACATGGTGCGCGAGTCGTTCCGCGCGGCGCTGTTCGACAGCGTGGTACCCGTCATGGAGAAGGCGCATGCGCAGATATTCAGACAGATCAACCACGCTTTCCAGACCGGCACCAAGGAGTGTTAGTATTTATCGTTTGTTTCCCGTGGTATTACCACGTCACTGTATGAGTACTGCGTATAGTGCGGACCATCCCTGCTTCCACTCCAGATTTGATTTCTCTCTACCTCGGTGTGGTGTAGTTCTCTGTACCTCGAACAAATTTCAGTTACGGGTCTGCGATGTATTCGTCACTTGCATCTATCTAAACTATTATAAAACTGTAACAGAAGTGTGTCTGTACATTGAAGATATTAACAAGAAAAAGATTACTATATGGTTTTTAGGTATCCGTGACTCCAAATCAACCTTTTTTAGAATTTTTGTCTGTCTGTTTGTTTGTTTGTTTGGTCGAGCATCGCGTAAAAACTACTGAACCGATTTTGATGAGACTTTTTTGTTTGATAGTTTATGATTTGACTTAAAATCAGGTACATAATTTGTGCGGATGAAATCGCGGGTTAACGCTAGTAGAATATAAAGGGTCCTTTTTAATATGCTGACGGTTTTTAAGAGGATCAGACCATCAAAGTGAACAACTTAACTTAAGGGACCAACATCGAATGCGATACATTTCACTCTAGTAGGATTGTAATTTTGCATGGAAGTTTTTTTTTTTTGCAATCTTGTATGAGGCTGTTTCTCGAGGATTCAGTTTCTGTTTTCATTTCTGTACTATGTGCCACTGGTAGTCTAACTGACGTTCTCCCCACAGTCGCAGCAAACACAGAAGCGGCCGCCCGAGCGGCGGCAGAACGCGGGGGGGCCGCCGCGGCGTCCTCGCTCCGCGCCGCGCTCGAGCGCCACTCGGCGCAGCTCGCCAGCAGCACGCCGCCCGCCGCGCTGCTGCAGCAGACGCTGCGCCAGGCGCTCGACGCGGAGCTGGCGCGCTGGCGGCAGCTCGCCGTGCCGCCCTCGCCCTGCACCGTCGCCTCCCACGACAACACCGACAGGGACAGACAGGTACTGTAATGCGATGTACGTCCACTGCTGGACATACGCTTCCCCCAAGGATCGCCACAACGACCGGTCCTGCGCTGCCCTCATCCAACGGGTTCCCGCCTTAACCAGGTCCTCGGTCCACCTTGTGGGGGCCTACCCACACTACGCTTTCCACTACGCGGTCGCCACTCGAGAACTCCTCGGCGCATCGGCCATCGGTTCTGCGATGTTTTTGCCACTTTAGCAATTCTTTGGGCTATATCAGCTACTTTGGTTCTAGAAAATCAATCATGTGTGGTAGTCGAAGGGTACAAAATCGACTGCAGCTTAATCTTTCTATATCTCATTCGCGCGCGTCTGTACACTGACGTGACATTTAAGTGGGAGTCACAATTATTTCAATTACAAGTATTATTTGTTCTTCTAATTTTTATGCTTCTTGAGCCAGAGCGCGCGGCGACTGCTTTATTCCGTTTATAACAATTTCTCAAGGCAATAAAACAAAATAGAACGGCATTGGCAAAAATTTGAAGAAAATAGATTTTTTTGTGTGAAAATTTACTTTCTCAGAGATTAAACCTATCTAGATTAACTTCGAAGACGCCGAGCAAAGCTCAGTTGCTCACTAATTAAATGTATTCTTGACTACTTAATGCAATTTAAGCAGTAATTTTAGTTGAACAGAAGTCGAAATCCAACCGTTTACCTCCCACAAAATATAAATCATAATCTAAACTATTATAAAACTGTAACAGAAGTGTGTCTGTACATTGAAGATATTTACATAAAAAAATTACGACATGGTTTTTACCTGTCCCTGATTCCAAATCACCAATTTTTGGATTTTTTGTCTGTCTGTTTGTTTGTATGTTTGTTTGGGTGTTTGTTTGTTCGAGTATCACGCAAAAACTACTGAACCGATTTTGATGAAACTTTTTTTGTTTGATAGCTTATCATCTGACTTAAAATCTGGTATATAATTTATGCGGACGAAGTCGCGGGTAAAAGCTCGTTATTAATAATAACTTTAATAAAAACAACTCTATTTCAGAAACCGCATCGTTACTCGACAAGAAACTGTGTTCAAGAATCGTTACCATTTCTCGTACAAGTATACTGTCCTCCTTATGTAGATAGTTCAAAGTATTCAGTCAGATGTAGTCTTATAGACATTTTTGACGTATTTACAAGTACTTTGTGTATTCCATATTTCATTATTTAAAATCATTATAGAGCGCAGCACGGAACCTAGAAGTCAGTTTAAGCATTATCCAAGCATTTAAAATGTATAACCATCAAATTATACTAAGGAATCCAGACATATTACTGTCATAAAGTTGTCAAAGGAAAAAACATACCTATCTTTACGATAAAGCCTAAAGTTCGGCGTCAGATCATAGTAGAGAACTAGTGAACATAATATCAGAGCATCGTCTCTCGCTTACACAGTATGCAATTACCTTAGTTAGAAAGAGATATAATTCTTTGTTTTGTCTTCCCTTGCAATTGAGAACATTCTAAATGAATTCTAAACTCGAGCGCGCCGGCGTCGTCCACTTTGTAATAAAGTTCACATATAAAACAGATATTAAAAATTGTTATGTGCACACTGTGTACATAAGAGATCTAACACACAAGCTATTTTTGAGCGTAAGCGATATTGCAACGGCACCGGCGTGACGTCGCAACTGAATAGCCGCGATTTTTAAGCACAGGCGTTGACTGAGTGGTTTCGTCGCGATTTCGCCGCGATACGATATATCGCGACTAGTTCGGTCCGCAATTCATTGTAATAGAGTTGACATTGGATCGAAATCCCTTTCATCCATTACCCTCTCCAGATGCAAATGGCCCAGATCCAGTCGCTGATGACGGGCGGGGACATAAACGGCGCGTTCCAGCTGGCGCTGTCGGCCTCGGACCTTCAGCTGGTGATGTCGGCGTGCCGCGGCGCGGAGCCGGGCCTGGTGTTCGGGCCGCCCTGCAAGCTCAAGCAGCACGTGCTGCTCTCCCTCGTGCAGCAGCTCGCCGCCGACATGGCCAAGGACACACACCTCAAACACAGGTAACTACCTCCCGTCCAGTTTCACTTGCTGCTGTGGTGGAGAGATTTGTCAATCAGCTTTAGGAACACTTGTCGGTTAATAATTTAATTTGAAAAAGTGACGCCGAAGTTTTAGCCTGGCCGCAGTCCAACCGCGTAATTTCAGACAAAGAACGTTTAAATCGGCTGCCACAAGCTGTGATGCTACTCCCCGCCGATTTCGACTACGGCGACTGCCTCTGATCCCAGGCGTTGTTGGCGCTCGTGCGCCTTAATGTGGCTTATATAGCCGATTTTTTTCAAGAATGTACGTGCGCAATGAGAGCACGTCAGGACACCAGTATCATAATTGTCATTGATGGTCGCTGGTGGTCGGCCCTTCAATTCATCGCGCTTGGCATCAAGCTCAGAACGCCGGAGTGCCTCAAAGTTAAAAACTTTGTCTCTGACAAGGGACCTCTACTCCTGGCGTCGAGACGCGAGCTTTTCCCATTGCGCGGGATCAATGCAACACCGTTTCATGTGGCGTTTCAGCACATCTTTGTATCGGAGAATTAATTAACATATGCTCATATTATTATGCTGCAAAATATGTGATAAATATTCCCGGGGATGGTTAGATATATTCTGCAAACTCAAAACATCCACGTTTCACTAGTAGTGCCGAAACTCTAGTAGTAAACCCGTTGCCACTTATAATGGACAGTGGATACAATACACGCCTCGAAATTGAAGTATGCAGGTTTCCTCACGATGTTTTCCTTCACCGAAATTCAAAATTCAAAATTCAAAAATTTTTTATTCAAAATAATATCATATAGATAGCTTTTTGACGTCATTTTTGACTCTACCACCGCGTCGGAAGGTGTTCCGTTGAGAGAAGATGCGGCCAGAAAAGCCGGCCGGCCGAAAAGCCAGTAGTGTTAAAAATCTAACCTAAATTCCAGAAAACTTATTGGTACCAATCGGCCTGGACGTAGATCGCCATCTGCAATGCAGGCATGGTTACTCGTCACTGGACCACCACATTATTTAATTTATGGAAAAAATTTACAGACTAACTTATAGTGCTGAGTCTGTGACCTGATATGGGTCTTGACCTCCATCAGCAAAACACACCATGCATTCACAAACCTTGACAGATATCCTTACTTACCCATCAAATTAACAAGCATCTATCCACCAGGTACCTAGAAGAAGCGGTAATGAACCTCGACACATCAAACCCAGTCACGCGCGAGCACCTCCCTGCGGTAGTCCGCGAGCTGCAGAAGCAGATAGTGTCGTTCCTGAACACGTCTCCCTCGCACGCGCTGGCGCGGCAGTTCCGCATGCTCCTCATGGCGGCTGACTCCCTGGTATCGTCCAGCGTCTGACGATGCCGCCCCCTGAGCCTGATGCTGTACTGATTGTGATAAAGTGACGTTAATACTGCCGCAGATAGTGACTGTTATAGTGTTAAGTGACATAACAAATTATTAATGTTTATGGTAGTGTCAGCTATGTTGGATTTTTGATTATGGTGTCTTTTACTCAATGACATTATCCAGGTTTGTATTGTTGTAATTCAAGCTTCGATTCTGTTCGAGGTTTGTTGTTATTTAATAAGTTCAGTAAAATTATAATTGTTTTCGTTAGTACAGGAGTGCGATTTTTGAATCTCATTCGCTGAGTTCTGCAGTTGAAAATGTCAAAATTACTGTGGAGATAAGCATATTTCTACTGCTGATTTGACTTTCAAAAATCATACTTCAGGAGTGCGATTTTTGAAAGTCAAATCAGCAGTAGAAAGATGCGTATCTCCATACATTTTCAACTGCTGAGTTCAACGTATGAGATTCAAAAATCGCACTACAGGTCGCCAACAGTTTATTAAGGCTGATGGAAAGTGGGAGGGATTTTTGCGCACGTCATCATCATCTTATTTAAGAGCTACGCTCTTGTCGGCGGAGTATTCGCCAATCCTGTCCCTTTTCCGCTAGTTTCTTGAGTTCTTTCGCAGGTGGATGACGTAAAATGCGACTGATTGACCAATGACTCGTGTGGGACGACCGCCTCCCGCTTCCCCCCGCCAAATAGACAAAATTTGATTTCTGCGCTGACGTTATGGTCAGCACTTATAAACCGTTGCGGGACCTGTATTCTGGTACATTATCTCTGCGAAATTCAGTTAAAACAAATTCTAAACTCTTATTACAACGATTTTGTAGAAATTTACAAAAAACAACAAAACCCGAACTATTCTGAAGCTTGAACTTTCGATTAACAGTAGGTACTGTGCCAGTCTATATACAGGGTGATATCATTAGCATCCTTTTAAACTATGAGTCTACCCATCGAACTGAATAACTTTTACTATGAGAGCAAACCGATCGAAGGAAATACAAAATCTGCTGTTCCACACTAAACTGCAATGTCGACGCGCGAGTTCGCGACTCAAATTGTATGCAACAGCTGATTTTTTTGTTGCTCCGATCGGTATGCTGCCATAGTAAAAGTTGTTCAGTTCGATGAGTAGACTCTTAGTTTAAAAGGATGCAAATGATATAAATTTCACCCTGTATATACACCTCATTTTTCATAATTGTATAGGGTAAATTTCTATTGAAAGAGTATTGGCCGGCAGCGCGTAACCTTATAGCATATTGAATTTTATCTAGAGTGAGATAAGATAAAATTACAATTGACAACATGGAATCACAGTTGGACAACCGCGGCGTGGTCACCCGTTCTGTCCCCTCAACTGATATTTGATCTTATGTCATAATGGATAAAGTTCAATATGCTAGGTTAAATGCCGCGCGCTGTCGGCCGCTGCTCTTTCAGTGGTAGTTGACCTTAAATTCCCTTCTAAGGACAGGACAATGGAGCAGTGCCACGCAGCCTTGTCTGCCTTACGTCCTTTCTGACAGTACGAGCTACCATTCTGCCAAATTTAATTACACAGACAGACAGTTTTGTATTTTAAATCGTATTAGTGTAAAGATCTGATGTTTTCGGCTATAATATATGACTACTTGATGGTTGCTAGCAATGACATGCATTTCATTAATTAAACTATATAATTATAGTATAAAAAGACTTCTATGTAAATATAAATAAGTAAATAAGAAGCGATAATAACAAATGTAACACCAATTTTAGTGCTGGTATTTTTTTAAAGGTGCTTGACGTTGCTACAACTGCCCAAGTTGTAGAATTGTTTGTAACCTAACTGAATACGGTCGTTGTTTTGTTTATATCTATTTTTTCTATACATATTAAAAACCAATTACCTATAACCCCTTTGCCTATACAGGGTGTTACAGAAGTAAAAATAAAAAAAATGAAATTTTAAGGGGGTTGTTTAGACCATCAAACTGAACAACTTTCACTATGGGACCAACATTTAAATCGCGAAAAAAAACAGCTATCCCATACATTTAGCTCGAGTAGATTTGTAGTTTAGTATGGAACATCCGATTTTTCTTCGCGATTTCGATATTGGTCCCATAGTGAAAGTCGATCAGTTTGATGGTCTAATCTAAACCGTCCCCTTAAATGTTTATTTGTATTTTTGTAACACCTTTTAATACCTTACGTTTACCAAATTATTGTGGTCTAGCAGCCATCAGTTTTGACTGCTATACAACTGCTACAAAATATATTTAAGGATATGCTTAGCCGTTTTGTTATAGTCTGACTACAAAGGCTGTTCTGCCACAGATTGCTTACTTCGTAACAGATATATCACTTCTTTAGAAAACGATAAGTTTTCACGCTTCAGTCATTTACTGCCAGACGGTACCTACCCGCGAAAATGTATCTAATGGCGCTTGACTCAGCGCTATTATTACTTCGTACAGCGATGTATGCGACGTTGCCGTTTGGAGCGAGTGGCAGAATTCTCACAAGTGCATCGCTTACGATGCGCCAAAGTGTAGGTACTTATCTCTGTTCCTACAGCCGAGCGACGGAGGCTTGGTTCTACTCCGTAGGTAGCTGGGCGGCGAGATAACAAGCCATAGAAATCCGCTTCGCTGCTATTCAGTCTGGTCCGAGATCCGACCGTAAAAAGAAGTCATTTTTGAACCTAGTAACCCTAGAGTTGCGGCGGACTGAGTGGTGGCTACCCTTGTTTTTCCAGTACTTTAGATCAGTCTCCTTCTGATGGCACCTAATTTACTTCCCAGATAGATGGAAAAAATTATACCAAAAATCATAATGGAAAAGGTACTTGCGGCAAGCTTGCGGCAAGATTTTTCTAGGCAACTTGGCGGCGTTGGATTCGATGAACGATTTCGTTGTTGGTCGCAAAGAAAAAGTTGTTCAGTTTGACGTTCTAATCATCCCCTTAAAAACGTGTCAGGATATTAAGGACCCTATATAATTGTTGTTTTCGTTTTGTTGCTCCTGTCTCTTTCTAACGGGTAAATTGTATAACCAGAGAAGTAAACCATTCAGAAATCATTATATCTATAGGTAATCAGCCCATACCATGCAAAATTAATAAATATCTTTGGACACTGTCACACAAATTATCTAGTCACATTTAAAGTACCAGAATCTAGCCTGGACTTGTATTATGATGACTAGACAACGATATAGAATACATATATAGATACAAACATCCACGACTCGGGTACAAATATTCATATTATATTCATCATACAAATATTTGGCCCTTACGGGATTCGAACCCGCGACGCTCACAACAGGCAGGCTCACTACCGACAGAGCTATCGGGCCGTCGAAATGTGTGTATGTTGGCTGGCCAATGACTTTCTATACAATAATGAACTCATTGTGGCTGGCATACAATTTAGATCACAATTTTTTGCTATTATTTTTTGTGACCTCGCTAGTTTTCCTCGACGTAGTGTGTAAACGCTAGTATTGTACATTAGTTCATTTGACTTTGTTTAAAATAAATATTGTGACAAATCTAATCACAGTTTATGTATATTGTTCCATCAGAAAAATGTTCAGGTGTATCGTGCGTGAGATCGTTGTATGGAGTGGCGGGGGGTGCTAAGCACACGCGATATAGATACACTTGTGTTATCTATTTAGATTTGTCTGTGATTAGCTGTTTGTTTGTCTCCTAAATATGTTTCTAGTGGAATAAAATATATCGTTTTCTGTTTTAAAAATGTAAATAGTTAAAAGTCATCCGGGGTAATGTTGAAACAGCCCTGAGTGTGACATTAATCATTTATTTATGAATAAGGGTTGAACCTTATCTGGCAGCACGGCATCGCATTTTTTCGTCGCTCCATCTTTTTCTATCATTCAGGAACGTCATTTGCTAGAGCAAATAAGATAGACGGAACGCGATCGCGCGCGCGCGGCGGTGCTGCAGCGTGCGGGCGCGTTCCGTCTGTCTTATTTGCTCTAGCAAATGGCGTTCCTGAGTGACAGAAAAAGATGGAGCGACGGAAAAAGGCGATGCCGTGCTGCCAGATGAGGTTCAACCCTAAGCGGACACGACTGCCGTCACAATGGCTACTATCAACCACTGCGTTATTTACTCATTTATTTCATTATACTTATATGTATTAATATAGGTAGATCTTTAAATTGTCCAACAATTTGTTCTTTTTTTTATTGTTTAAGTTAATTACTCGTATTTTTTTGACTCTTAAAGTGCGTGACCACCGGCTACGGTGTGATGTGATGTGCAGGAATTAAAATCGTGCAATCCGTTGTCCACCGAAAGATTGACACCCAATTCGTGGGCATCGCATCGTAGCCGATGAATATGCTCCTTTATTGTTTAATTAATTCTTATTGTTATTTCACCATGATCTTTCAAATTGCAATAGGATATTACGATGATCTCGGAAACTTTTGAATATTGAAAGCAGCAATATGCCTGTGCCTATGCTTGCCTAGTTGTTCTAGGAACAACTTCACAAATTGTTCTTGATGTTTAGATTTTTTCTTATTGAATAACTTTATTCTTTTCCGAGATATTGAATAAATAAAATAAATAACGCTTACAGGCACCTACATTGTAATGATCCCAAGTAAGCCTCAGGCTTTTTGTTGAATGGTAGATGAACTTGCACATATGACGAACTTACCCAAAATTACCATTGTGTTTGTTAACTAAATAATCAATACATCAATAATCATTTTAATTACACTAAAGACATTGAAGTTGAATAGAGTTAAAACGATCGTATCGTGAGCCATCTTCATACTACAAACCTACTTCATTTGTAAAATCGGTCAAGAAAGTGGCTGATCACTTTAGAAAGAATGTCCTAAATCTAGCTAAATAAGGTTTAGATTGGAATTGGAAACAACACAACACTGATGATGAGTGATGTGATGACTGATGACACAATATCTAGCACAATATGATTGACGAAAATGTCCTTGTGGATGTGTGAAAAGACAAACGACATTCAATCAGACTCCGCCAATTTCTTGTCCGACTGCTACTGGACTGCTACAATCGCTTTGTCACGGACGGAATCGATCCATTTTATAAATACTTCAAAGTTATTTTAAATTAATACAATCGAATTTACTCAATTTTTTCTTGTTACGTGATTTAATCTTGAGCTTATAGTTAAGAAAAGTTAGGTTTATTTAATTTTTGACGGAATACATGTCTTATTTTTTGTTTCAACTACTGCCTATAATTTTTCATTGAAAACTTGTGTCATGATCAAAAGTATTGTAAGAAATGTATAATACAATAATAAAGAGTTATTTGATTTCTCTACGTGAGGAGTTTTATTAATATTTTTGATACATTTTAAACTATCAGAGAGTCATAACAAAGGTCCCAGTTACCGTCAGTTCAGACAATGAACCTTTCACTATGGAGCCAATTATGAAATCGTGATAAGAAAATCAGCTGCTCCATACAAAACTGCAGAACCGACTTGAGATCGAGATAAATGGTATGGGACAGCTGCATTCCTTTTCGCGATTTCGAAGTTGGCTCCATAGTGAAAGTTTTTCAGTTTTATGATCAGGAGTGCGACTTTTGAATCTCATACGTTGAACTCGGCAGTTGAAAATATGGAGATAAGCATCTTTCTACTGCTGATTTGACTTTCAAAAATCGCACCCCTGGAGTATGTTTTTTGAATGTTAAATCAACAGTAGAAAGATGCGTATCTCCATAGTAATTTTGACATTTACAACTGCTGAGTTCAACGAATGAGTTTCAAAAATCGCACTCCTGAAGCACCCTTGTTACATACACCTTGTACATTCTAAATCTTTTGGGCCCGCGCCTTTTGGGTCTCCCCTAAATAATTATTTTGTAGGTATTTGCAACAAACATGTCTTATCTCTATCCTATCACAATTCAAAAACAGGGTAGACGCAAAACTATTGGACATCAGTTACACAACCTCCACAAAATGAGCTCCCAGCCGTCTCTGAAACGCTGTAAATCAATGTCGCTGAACTTGGACAAGACGGGCTGCCACGACTATCATCAGGATAGTACGGTGAGCGAGTCGTCGGTCGAGTTTGTAGTGGACACGGGACATCGCCAGGGCAGTGTTGACGAGGCGCTGGGGTTGCTGGAGAGAAGGATCGACAGGTTGAGCGGTGAGTTATCCCTAATATTATAAATGTGAATGTTAGTTTCTTTGTTTAGGCTTTCACGCGAAAACCCTACTCAACCGATCACCATGAAACAAAGAACTTTGGCGAATTCGGACCCAGCCATTTTTACGAAAACTAAAAGCCCTTCAGGACGGCGGTCATAATTATTATAAACAGAAAAAATTAAGGCATTTTAAAAAAAAAACTTCCTCATCTCTAGAAGTCCGAGTTCAAAAGTAGAAATTACTAGTAAAATAGACAAATCATCCAAAAAGCAGTAGCACAACGCAACCATGACAGCTATTTTCATCTAATATTATCACTGAGGTAGTTTTTGGACGTTACCAAAGACGTTACGGAACGTATTTGGCTTTATTGAACTGATAGTGCGTGTGATTTCGTTTGATTCCATTATCATAATATTGTACGGTTATCGTGAATTTTCATCAAAACAAACACAATGAATGCGTAGAAGATTGAGTGGACTATCTAATAAGAAAGATTATGAGTTTCACACACTTGATACAAAAGGTATCATAAGGAGAAATACCTTTCCCCCAACTTCTACAGATTACAACCAATTTCCTTTTTTGTTAGTTTTGTTTCACTCTACACGTATTACTAAGTTTCATTCATGTATGGGACCTATATGTCTGGGTCTCACATTATATGGCCTTCCGCCAAACTTCTTTGTACACATATTCTTGGAGGTGTTAGATAAGTAACATAGGATACTTGGGGTTTTCCAAATTCGTCGCGGGCAAAAGCTAGTACTTTATAAATTCAGTTACAAGTTAGTTATAGCCTATATGATCCCACTGCAGGGATAATGCCTGAATAAGGGTTAGAGGCAGGTGGCCCATCGTCCACCATGCCAGCAGATTAGTGGAGACTGGCTGACCATTTTCTCTTCCTTCAATATGAACCCAAGTGAGTTCTAGTTTCTTATTGTTCTAGTATGTTGACTTAGTATATTGTACTGTCCGAAAATAAATAACGCAATTTTTTTCACCATTTCCACAAAATTGGCTATAGGATATCTCACTCACTTCTGTCACCTACCTATTTAGCAGGACGTAGTAGGTACAGTCAGCTGCAGCTCAAAGTATACAGGCATTTAATACATTTACTCACTAGCTATAGCGAAAGGTACAGCCAAACGTACATAGACACTTGGGCAGCATAAGCACCATTTGTTTTTGTTAAACATCAGTATTTCCACAGATTTGTACTTGGAGCAATGCAGGCTGTTGGCGGACATAAAGGAAGAGGTCCGCAACCCCAAGCCCCTGGTGGAGAAGTCTGACTACTCGCAGAACAGACTCGTCACTGAGCTCCTGAAGAAAATACTACAGCAATCGTAAGTTATTTGTTATTACAGTTTTTGAGAATGGAGCGGTTGTTATAATGAATTAAAATTTTACATTTTGACGGGTTCTTTTGAGTACCTAATATTCAAAATAAAGGTAGAAAGAATAATTAATTATGTTAATCATCATCACCATCTCAGCCAATGGACGCCACTGCTAGACATAGGCCTTCTCCAAGGATCGCTACTACGACCGGTTCTGCTTCCCTCATCCAACGGGTTCCCGCCGCCTTCACCAGGTCGTCGATCCACCTTGCTACCTACCCACGCTACGTTTTCCGGAACGCGGTCGTCACTTGAGAACTCTTCAACCCCATCGGCCATCGGTTCGGCGAGCAATGTGCCCCGCTCATTGTCACTTTAGTTTATCAAATTCTGCAGTAGGTACAACAAGAAAGGTGTGTGATTTATGAATGAATAAATAAAATAAATAAAATAAATATCTTGGACAATGTCACACAAATTATCTAGTCACATTTAAAGTACCAGAATCTAGCCTGGACTTGTATTACGATGACTAGACAACGATATAGAATACATATATAGATACAAACATCCATGACTCGGGTACAAATATTCATATTCATCATACAAATATTTGTCCCTTACGGGATTCGAACCCGCGACCCTCGGCACAGCAGGCAGGTTCACTACCGACTGTGCTACAGGGCTAATAAATGAGTAACAACAAAATAGTGTTGAATATTTAATGAAAACTTGCAGCTACTCAGTGAGCGAGCTGGAGGCTCCGGAAGCGACTGCCGAGGAACTGAACAGCCGCGCGAGGAGCTTGCTGGACGCCATAGAGACCAAGCGAGCCTTCTGCCTCGACAGGGAGATTCGCGATGCGCTCGTCGACTTCTTGCAGAGCGAGGTGAACTTCTATTAAGTGATTAGAGAAACAAGCGACCCAGGGCCGACTCAACCCGCGGGTGTAAGGGGTAATTACCAGCGGTGGCTGTGGCCTATCAGGCAACCAGGGCGTTCCTAGCTGATGTAGGAGGTAGGTGAGGTGGGCTGCTAAGAGCTCATTTGAATGATAAACCGGTTGTAGACAGTGCTATGTTTGCTTCAAGCTTTAGGGGCTAGCCTAAGCCACCCTAACAGCAAATGTCAATAAATTATCTAATAAATAGATATCTACAAAAGATATCTAATAGATATTCTGTAGATATCTTGTGCTGTGTGGACAGCGCCCGAGTAATATGCACCCCTCATTGCACTATTGTGTACTTATCGAACTAGAAATGACACTGCATGTCACAACGCTATCTCATTCTTTGTGAAGATATCTTCATATATCGATTACGATGCGCCAAAGTATTATCTCGGTATCTAGGCTAAGTGTCGGAGGCATGCCCGAGTATAGGGCCGCCCATATACGGTGATAATGAACTCTAAATCTTCCACGCAGGAGCTCCGCGAGCACATGGTGACCGCGACAGTGGATTCGGTGCGCGACATGATCCGGGGCAGCTTCTCGCGGGACCTGGCGCGGCTGTACCTGCCGATGCTGCAGTCCTCGCACAGGAGGCTGGTGAAGCACGTCACCAGGGTGCTGGAGGACGCTTTCGTCGAATGTGAGTAGCATGTTATGAAGTCTTCAATTTATAGGTATCAATTTCAGTAGCCTTTATGACTGGGGACGTGTTTATCGTTGGCCGTTCGGGTCTCCACCTTTTCAGGTCTCTTGATCTTACGCCTGACGCTCAGTGCGAGGTAGCGAGGTTATGAACGAGAACAAAATCGCGTCAGAAGGAAATCTGGTGATTCCCGGGGTTCTCAGGGCGCGGCGTATCCATTCAGATATACAGGGTTCTTCTTCATATGCTGACGGTTTTTTAAGGGGATGATAAGACCATCAAACTGAACTACTTAGTGGGATCACACACGATGACGCATGACGGAGCGGCAGACGTCAGTCCGTCATTTGTGAAGCAAGGAGTTGTATGAAACCGCACGTAGGAGCATACACGGTGGCCTGCATCTGACGTGCGTCTACCGCTCTGTCATGCGTCATCGTGTGTGATCCCAATTAAAATACTTTTTCTATGGAGCCAAAAGTAATACAGTATAGTTTGATGGTCTTGTAATCCCATAGATCCCCTTTCAAAAGAAAGACCGGATTACTACCTACTTATAACATGTGCATCATTTTCTATTAAAATACTAAATGCGTATGGTCATATTGCAGTGGAAGAGAACTCATTTTCGTTCTCTAACTCCATCTACAAGACGTCGCGCTCGCTGCGACGCGCGCTGGAGCGACACCAGCGCCTCCTGGAGGAGACCGCGGCCAGGAACGGCACCTCCGACTACATGCAGTGCACTGTCGAAGAGTAAGCAATATCTATAGTTCACCATAGTTGATTGTTTTTATTGTGGTGAAAATATACCAGAAATGGCATCCGAGAGACGACCCTCTGCCTCAAGGTGAACGAAACCTGTGCCAGTCACCTACTTTCATTAATAATGAAAAAAAAACTGATCCAAGTTTGAAGCAGTAATCACTTTTTGAAAGCCTTAAATGTCCTAACATAAAAACTGCGTTACTTTTTAGCCAATTACCTTTTCATGGCATCCGAGCTTCGAAAATCTGAACCGAAATCGCGGAAATTGTTAATAATTCACGAAATAGAAGATACCTACAATAATCTTATTTATCATTATAGGGAACTGGGGCCTTGACATACCTACTTACTTTGCGCCTGTACTGTACCACGGTGACCATCTCTGGTCTTTTGTGATCAGTACCGCAGCAGGTTTCTTACGATAATATCCTTGCAGAGTACTACAGAAAGAGTTCCAGCAATGGCGCGAGGAGGTGGTGGAAACCCTGCAGACATCCACACCCGACCCCGGGAAGTCCCCGCCGGTGGAGTACTCCCCCCTCAGTCCGCCCCAGCCTGCGGACCCTGAACGCTCCATAATCGATCAACTGGTAACACCTTTTAACTCTATGACCAAGGAAGGGACAGGTATAGAAGGGCAGAATTTGTTCTTTAACGTATGCAGGTTAAGCACCTGCTTAACCTGTGGAAACCTTTCCACACGTATTTTTTTCTTCAACGTTTTTGAGAGCATTAGGTATTACGTACACACGCGACTGATCAACCTACCCACAGTTCGACCTTATGTCCATGAACATAGAGTTCAACTATGGGTAGGTTGATCTGTCGCCGTGTGTACATAGGTAAGTTAGAAAAACTCATTAGTTTATGGCATATTATCCGTACGGATTCGAACCCGGAGACGTTCATGATTGGAGTGTAGTACCTATATACCTCTCCGCAACGCGCCACTGGCGCTATGTACGCACGGCGACACATCAAACTATACAAAACCAACATAAGCTGGCCGCGCTACGTTATACGTTACTCGATCTACGCGCGGCCAGCTTATGTTGGTTTTGTATAGCTTGATGTTTCGCCGTGTGTACATCTAATGTGTGCACCTAATCTTTTTTTTTCTGCAGATGAAGTCAGCAGAAATAAACAAGCAGATCCAAGATGGCGACCTGAACGGGTCGTTCGAGAAGGCGCTCTCGGCGTCTGACTTGTCGCTAGTGATGGCGGCTTGTCGGGCCGCTGACCCGGCTCGCGTGTTCTCCCCGTGCTGCTTGAAGCAAGCTGTGCTGCTGTCGCTAGCTCAGCAGCTGGCCACGGACATGGTGCATGATACACAGCTTAAATGCCGGTAATTCAATCAGTCAGTCATTGGCATTGACTTACCAACTAACTGGACGTAGGGTCCGCGCTCAAAAGTGTCCGAACCAAAAGAGCACCAAAACGTAAAAAGATAATCAATTACGCGACAGTCTTCGTTTGATCGGTCGACTAGGCGCGCGCCGTGCCCGAACGGGGGAGTGGGATGGAAGAGAATTTCAGCATTTCCAATGTTTTTAGTTGGTTTATATTACTATACGACGTATGGTATACGTACTTAGGTTTGTGTCTCGGACAGTTTTTCGAGAATTTTGTACTAGATTAGACCCAACGTCCATAGTATGCTACGTCAATGGTTATAAGCATTGACATCATATGTTACCTTTATGTTACTGATGATTTAAGCAGTGTTGTAGAAGAAGCACTTTTTCTCATGGCTGTACAGTCCAATACGAGAGTCGAGAGCGCAATACCTACACATCCGCAGCCTAGAGGCTGTAGATTACTGTAGATAGTAGGCGGTTGGCCATACTGTGATGGCATTATGCCTTCTGAGTTCTGCTTAGCGATTCTGATTTTTAATATTCAGTTAGGTTTAGTTAGGTGGCGAGGGGGATTGGATTTAGAAAGAGCTTTAAAGTAACATTCTGTTTTTTTTTGCAGCTACTTGGAAGAATCCCTGATAAACTTAAACACGATGGACCCATCAACTCGGGCGCACCTCCCCCTTGTCGTCGGCGAGATTCGCAAACATCTTACGAAGTTCCTAAAAAAATACCCTAGCCATGTGGCCGGTCGCAGAGTAATGTTAATTATAATGGCTGCTGATAATTTATTGAAATAAAATAAAATATTTTTTTGGTTTATTGTAGGATTTCCTACGTATTGTTTTGTAGAAATAAAATTATTGTTGATTTTCTATTTCGGTTTTTTATTTTTGGCTGTATAAATAATGTTCTTTTGCCTTTAAGCAACATTTGTTTTCTCTTACAGAAAGTTATTAAAATTACTCGTCGTTATATCATTGGTACGTAGAGATTACCTCTTCAGTGTCATTGGTCTATATTCTGAAGTGACTGTGACAATCTACCAATGAGAAAGCTCAGACGAGATATTTTCGAAGTTCAATGAAAACAAACTAATTAACGCAGTGTGACCACTTTTAGTAGATTTCTACTTTTTTGGTAGATTTTGGGCAAAGAGAACGATAATTTAGTAGTGGGAATTTGTTTAGTAGATTTTGGTAGAAATTCGGTATTCAAAAATTTGATCAAAAATTCAAGGATTCAGGCAAAAAATTCGAAGCTGACAATACAAATAGCTGAGAAAACGATTGTAGGGGGCTTTCCGGAACTTCTAGTAAAGGTTTAGTGGTGTACAACAAAATTGATCTTGTCGCCTAATTTTGTTTTTTACAGAAGAGGGTTTATAAGATGCAGAAAACTGTAACAACATTAAACTTGCATAGGGACAACCAATTAATATTTATTTGGAAATTGAAGCATCCATGTTACAAAGTGATGAAAACATAAAAAATTATATAAAAATGTGAAAATTGCATGATCAATGAAGAGCGTTTAGATAAAAATGATAATACTTTGATCAAAAACGTGTTTTAACCATCTGGAATGACATAAATATTAGTTGGTAGAATTTAAGTAGAATTTGAAACGGGTCTTGGTAGATTTTGGTAGATTTCAGCAGTAATTTTAGTAGATTTTCTGAAAAAAATGTGGTCACGCTGAATTAACGCCCATTCATCTCATCTGTCATCTTTTGTATTTACTATTTTTATACCAGCGATAAAATTTTACAAATAAACTAAAAATATAATGCGATTTGCATAACAAAACCATTGAAAACGAATGTGAATTAAATTATTAGTTACGGAGTTAGTGAAATAAAAATGGCTTCTCAATATTTGTTATCGTTTATGCTACTTTTAAGTCACAACTTGTTGAATTGTGCTTCCGCGGCGGTTCATGATCACAGTATCGATAATATTGAGCGAGAGTCGGACGGTAGCTATCGTTCGAGAGACGCTGAACACTACGGCGACTCGGGGCACAACGTTGACTTCGATCACGAAGCTATACTAGGTAAGGTAATCACGATTTGTTTATAACCTTTTTTTGTTTAGGCGTGACGAGAAACAGTTTGCGACTCATTCGTTGATAAGGCTTGCGATGTCTGTGAAGTACGCTCTTGTTGTACTCGTGCCTGCGATAATATTTCTAACGTATTATTTCACGATAGGGAGTGTCAAGGAGGCGGAGGAATTTGATAAGTTGAGCCCTGAAGATGCTAAGAGGAGGCTGGAGCTGCTGCTGCCGAAGATGGACCTCAACGGGGACAAGCTCATTGACAGGCTGGAGCTTAAGAAGTGGATATTGAGCTCTTTTGTGTGAGTTTTAGTTGATAAATAGCTAGCGGAGATAATTTATGGGAAAAATGGGCAGGTATCCAGCATGCGATGTGCAATAAAATGAGTGGATTGTTGTGTGTGATCCCTTTTCATACGTAAACGTAAAGTAACAAAGACAGGCACATATCAATTTTTGTCGTTTTCTCAAGGGTGCCATGCTAGGCCCTCTTGGAGGTTTTGGGGCCGGCTGGTTTTAATATTAGAAGGAAAATCCTTATTAATTGTTTCCATCAGCACCCTATCACGGGAAGAAGCGGAAGAACGTATGACAGAAGCAGACGACAACCGAGACGGAGTGGTCACGTGGGCTGAGTATCTTCACGACACCTTCGGAGCCGACACGGAGGAGGAGATCGGTATTGACGACACCGGCGACTCTGGGATGGTACGTATGAATGGATCATCGATTTAAATATAATTAGATTTACCCACGACTTCGTGAATGTAAAATTAATGCTGTTGAAATGTTGTCCTTGTGAAATGTATGTGTGGTGTTGCACTGAGAGATAGACTAAGAAATTGTTTTATTTGAGCATAGCATATGCTCACGACTATATTCCCCGAGGGGTAGTCAAATATATTCAGAAACCTCAGAGCATCCACGTTTCACTGAGCCTGAAGGGCGAGCCAAGTTTACTAGTACCGAAACTGTCCAGTGTGACGGGGAGTGAGCCCGTCGCCACTTTTAAGGGACAGTGGGTACAATACATGCCTCAAAATTGAAGCGCAGGTTTCCTTACAATGTTTTCCTTCACCGAAAAGCCAGTGGTGTTATAAATCGTACATAAATTCCGAAAAATTGATTGATTGGCGTAAATTGAAAGATGTTGTGACAAGAATAAAGATAAGGTAAGCTATGTTGGTTTGGTCATGTGGAGAGAATGAATGACAGCAGATGTATGAAAGAGATCTATTGTGACAATTTGAATGGAAGAATCTGTAGAGGGCGCCCTCGTAGGATGTACTCTGAACCAATCGGTTACATCCTATAAAAAGGTGAGATGCGGAGTACTTGAAACCGGCGGGCATGTATGAGTAAATGTATGGATGTAAATGATGCAAAAGGAAAAGAGGTATGTAAGGATCGTAGTATATGGCGCGCCCTGTGGCCGTAGTATGGCGTAGTCAGCGTAATATAGCGGTGTCGCGTCTTCGCTCTCTTTCTATTTGCGCGTGAACAAACGAGATAAAAGGCGTAATATTGCATACATAGCCTTATGGCATGCATCATACTATGGCCGCAGGTCTCTGCCTACCCAGCTGGGAAAGAGGTGTGGCGTTAGTATATGTATAGATAGATAGCAATTTAATTGTACCATCTGCTTTGATCAAGCAATTTATGTCATTTCAACACCCATTCAAATGAAATTAGGCACATTATATGTGTCATATTGATTGTGTCGTCGTTTTATGTTGTCATCAATTTGAATCAATCTCATCTCACTTCTATCTATATATCTAAACTATTATAGTGCTTTCTTGGGATCATTACAATGTATGTGCCTGTGAGCGTTATTTATTTATTTATTTATCATAAAACTGTAACAGAAATGTGTCTGTACATTGAAGATATTAAAAAAAATTACGACATGGTTTTTACCTGTCCCTGATTCCAAATCACCAATTTTTGGATTTTTTTTCCGTCTGTTTGTTTATTTGTTTGTTTGTTCGAGTATCACGCAAAAACTACTGAATCGAGTTTGATGAAACTTTTTTTGTTTGATAGCTTATGATCTGACTTAAAATCTGGTATATAATTTATGCGGACGAAGTCGCGGGTAAAAGCTCGTATATTATAAATGTGAAAGTTTGTGGCTCGGCTGGACAGATTTGAATGAAATTTTTTCACACAGATAGAATATGGTCTGGATTAACACATAGAATATTTTGAACACGTACAGTCAGCAGCAAAAGGTTATACTTTAGTACTACGACGTAGAACAAAAGTGTATACAACTTATTGCTGCTGACTGTCCACAATTGTTTAAAAAAAAACCTATCTGATAGATAGATATTTCCAAATTTCATGCTCCTATCTTGATTAGTTTAGGCTGTGTTTTATCGGTCAGTCACGCACTGAACTGTTTTATGTGTTTAAGATAAAAGGAATTCTAGAATTAATATTTTAATACAAGGACAAAAGGTGGACAAAAGTCTATTTCTAGAGTTATTTTGGAACTGGTTTCGGTGGGTTCGCACGCCTCCGCAATCCGTCAGCACACAGGCGCAGCCAAACAATGCTCGTTTGTTGCTTTTTCTGAACAAAAACATGACACAATCATGTTAAACGACATGTTGAACGTGCAATTAGGGTAACTGAAATAAATATCTATAACATAAGATATTTATTTCAGTTACCCAAATTTTTTTCACTGTTCAATTTGATCATTCATCATGGAGTCGCGTTGGTCTGCCATTGGGAGGTCACGTCGCGTATCGGTCGTTGGTTGCCTCCTCCCCGGCCTACAACGATGCTCCAGTGGTGGCTCAGCATAGTGTTCTTTTCTAATAAAAACAACCCTTGAAGTCACCACAATTCATATAAAATCATCTAAACCAAGACTTTTAAAATATAATAGAATAGAATCATATACATCATTTCAACAAATATTGCCGTGAATTTTACACCCTGTATATATTGGACAACTCTAATATTTCTTTTTCCCCACAGCTCATAAGAGAAGAAAAAACAATGTGGACAGTAGCCGATATCAATGGAGACTTTGTTCTAGATAAGAACGAATTTGAGGTGAGTTACACTGGTTGCATACCTACTTCGTACTATCAGTTTAAAATAACAATGTGCATGACCTCGCCTGCAAATGTGACGTCACTCAATCACACGAACTTCACTCGAGTCATTCAAATGATTATTTCCTTTACATAGAGTCTATATTCCTTTACAACCGAGTAAAGTTATCGAACGGCCCTTCAAGGTCATGCACATTGTTATTTTAAACTGATAGTACAGGGTATAAACTTAAATGTGTTACATAATTTAGGGGGTGCTTCAGACCACCAAAACTGAACAACATTCACCCATTGGTCCCATAGACTAGTGAAATCGCGAAAAAAAAACTGCTTTTCAAATAAAACTTAAATCCTACAAGATCCTACTCTACCCAATAGAATGGAAAAGATGTTTTTTTTAGCGGATGGCCTCGCGTAGGTTGCATAACGTATAACGTCGCGCTGCCAGCTTATTTTGGTTTTGTAAAGCTTGACGTGTCGCCGTGTGTACATCCTTTCAAGACACCACTATACTGAATTGAATTACAATATCTAATGTATGCAAGTGGCACAAATACTATTGTTGTGTAAATCAATGGGACTATATTCAGCGGAGGATGTGCTTAAGAGGCCATTTATCGCTCAGTGGGCCCTTTGTAAAAAAAGATTTCTCATTCATGAAAACTTAAGAGGGCTATCACAGTCCAGTGGCGCCCTCATCACATTAAAAAAGATTTCTCTTTATTGAGAAAGATTTCTCAATAAAGAAAGCCTGAATTAAAAAAGTGCTCAACACGAACACTACTAAAGCCTTCAAAAGATTGTTATACAATACTTTTATAGGTTCTAAACATTCCACTTTTAGACAATTTCGAATAAAAACAAAAGCGGCCGTTTTTTTCTTTACCTTTAAAAAACCTATAAAAGTATTCTATGAAAATAGCTTGAAGGCTTTTGTATTGTTCGTGTTGAGCACTTTTTTAATTTAGGCTTTCTTTATTGAGAAATCTTTTTTAATGTGATGAGAGCGCCACTGACTGTGATAGCCCTCTTAAATAAAAAAAGTAACACAAACTTACTACAAAAGCTTGAAAGCTATGTTTATACAAAACTTTGTGGGGTACGGGTATACGTTTTATTTGCGTAATTTAAGTTTTATTATATTTCGCAAAGGCATGGTCGTCTTTGTTTATCAGTTGCTACGAGTAAAATCGTGAAATTGTTTTTATAGCATTGGGTGTTGTGTTGGGTCACGATACGACAATATCAACCGTCGTGTCTAATAAATGAAATAGAGGCAATTAAACATAACAATTAACTTATATTTTACTTTTATTAAGTTTTATGACGACCTTGTGATTTTACTTTTGAGATTTAGGTATCACCATTTTTGGATAAGTTCTTGATAGCTTATCTGACAGTTCGTTTGACATGTTTTGTATGAAAAATATGTCAAATGATCTGTCAAATAAGATCAAGAACCTTATTCAGAAGTCGTGAAACATACCTTTAGTAAGATAGGCGAATGGACTGCCTTAATAAAAATACTAGTCACACCCTGGACCACAGCCCGGACACTGCATACAAAAAATTGAAATTGACAAGATGACGTCAGCACATGAAAGAAACAAAGAAATTCAACCTTAAGTCTTGTTCTTAGGTAACGAGTAACCAGTATGAGGTAACCACCCAAGGAACACGTAAGCTATATAGCAGCTGTACAGTAGCTGCATAAAGGAAATTTCCTTTATGCAGCTACTGTGCTGCTGCTATACAGGGTGTACAATAAAATGGGACAGCTACTCAAAGCGGTGCTTCAGACCATCAAACTGAACAACTTTCTCTATGGGACCAATATCGAAATCGCGAAAAAAAAATCCGCTCTCCCATACAAAATGGCAAACATAACTAAACTGAAATGTATGGGACAGCAGATTTTTTTTTCGCGATTTCGATATTGGTCCCATAGAGAAAGTTGTTCAGTTTGATGGTCTGAAGCACCCCTTTAAGTAGCTGTCCCATTTTATTGTACACCCTGTATAGCTTGCGTGTTCCTTGAGCAGAGGGCGATAGAGGGGGTGAGGTAAAAAGTTGGTGGGAGGAAGGGAGTGTCTGTACTGTATCTAGTTAATAGATACACTTTCTTATACTGTGCCCTTGACACTACATACAAACTTGCTCACACTGACAAGAAGAGGTAAGCATGTGCGATACTAAGTGAGTGCGAGTGAGTCGTCAATCTCCCGTCTTCCACGAGGGGGTGAGGTAATTTGTAGGGGGCAGGGAGTGTCCGTCCTGTACCATATTCTTTTCTATTTCTATAGTTATGGAAAGCAAGATATTAAAACAAAATGAATATGATTGCCTTTTTCAATTCTTCACCTTGCTCTCCTTTAGAGTTTTGTGATATATTTTAAAACAAATACAATATACAAATAAACCGACCCATCTGCAGGTATTCTCGAACCCGGAAGAGCACGAGATCATGCATCCCTTCCTGGTAAACCAGACGCTGCGTGAGAAAGACAAGAACAACGATGGCAAGATAGACTTTAGCGAGTACCTCGGTGATAGAGGTGAGATTCATATCTATACATATCTAGCTATTATTAGCGACTTCTACTGCGTGGGATTTTTAAGACTATGGTCCTTCCTCAGGTTTCTGTTTCTCCACTTACTTCTTCTTAACCACGCAATGGATTTTGATACGGTTTTAACTGTCATTTAGAGAATGTCTTGGTTTAAACATCTTATGGATCCCACTCGGGCAAACTGGGACGGGTCGCTATATATTTTCATAATTTTTCTAGTGCACGATTATTGCCGAAAATAATATACGAGCAACAAAATATGAGACTATTTAGATACTACAATTTTATTTGCTCTTTTATAATTCTGACAAAGCACTATTAGTTGCAAAATTTTTCTAGAATCGATAACTCAACATTTGATTTGGCAAACAAGAAAAACGATTTCGAAAATCCTCCGAACCTTTATTTATTGACGACCCGGTTGGTGTAATGGTTACCACGCCGGACTGCCAAACCAGGGTCCTGGGTTCGAATCCCGGTTCGGTCATGGATGTTTACATGTTTGTGCCGTTGTTGTATGGTTTCCATAATAAACAGCCTATTAATAGTGCTTTCTTGGGATCATTACAATGTATGTGCCTGTGAGCGTTATTTATTTATTTATTTATAAATTCCTAAAAAGGCAGAAACCGTAATATATACGTACATAAACTCTAAAAAGCAAAAACTAAAAATACATTTATGGTCCAAAAGGCCTTGGTTTGAACCTAGACGCATCGTAAACCAGTTTGGAAGCATCGTTAAATGTTACCTATAATATTAAAACGGCCAACATTACTACAATATTTGAACATTCATGAAGCAACTTCCTTCGACCTAAAACGTTTGGCGACTATGTTTACTTTTTTTTAGGTTTTCATTTGTTTACGTTGCGTTGTCGATAAACTAACGATAATAATTTGGGTTCCTCAGAATCTTTGCTGCAAATGCTGCAATTACTAATCTTACTAGCGTGCTTATGGGAAAGAGATAAAATTGTTTGTTTTTATTGGACTCTTGCTTGTGCGTTAGCACTGCATTTCCGCCAGTTTTAAGTAGTTTGTGGGAGTTTCTATCCCAATCACAAGGACTGTTTTTGTACAAACGAAGGCTGGCTCAAACACGAACACCACGCAATGACTACCGCTTGCGGCAAAACATCTAACGAGACTCCGTTTATTTTATTATTCGAATGACAAAAGAACAATATAAAATTACGTCCGAATACATCAGAAATCGAAACAACGGTCTTTGCCTAAGGACGTTTTTATGTGCGAGAAGTTGATTTACCTACATTGCATGAGCATGAACAATGTTGCCTACTGATCGTAACACTTAGAATTTAGCCAGTAAAATATTCGCAAAATGCGTTCTATCCACATGTAGTTTCTCTAAAAATGTCAAACTGATTTTATTTTCGCGATCTCAATGTTGATCCCGAAGTAAAGGTTGTTCTGTTTGATGGTCTGACTATACAAAAATAGCTAATCATCTGTTTCGCGCAGGCTCGCAACAAGACAAGGCGTGGGTGGTGGCGGAGAAGGACCGCTTCGACCAGGAGCTGGACCTGAACAAGGACGGGGAGCTGGACGCCTCCGAGATACACGCCTGGGTCATACCTAACAACGAGTTAGTATTTCATATCATGAGCGTTTTTACAGCTAATTTCCTGCGGATCACTAGATGGTACCACAGAGCTGTAGCAATTTATATCATACGAGCTTTTACTTGCGACTTCGTCCGCATAAATTATATACCAGATTTTAAGTCAGATGATAAGCTATCAAACAAAAAAAGTTTTATCGAAATCGGTTCAGTAGTTTTTGCGTGATACTCGAACAAAAAACACCCAAACAAACAAACTGACAGATAAAAAATCCGAAAATTTGTGATTTGGAATTAGGGACAGGTAAAAACCATACCGTAATTTTTTTTTGTAAATATCTTCAATGTACAGACACATTTCTGTTACAGTTTTATAATAGTTTAGATCAGCCGTTAGACGTTTACCCTCTGGACATAGGCCTCCCCCAGGGATCACCCTAACGATCGGTCCTGCGCTGCCTGCCCTCATCCAACGGGTTCCCGCCGCTTTCACCAAGTTGTCGGTCCACCTTGTGGGGCGCCTAGCCACGCTGCGCTTTCCGGTGCGCGGTCGCCACTTGAAAACTGCTCGGCCTGATCGACCATCGGTTCTGCGAGCAATGTGTCCTGCCGATTGCCACTTTAGGGTTGAACCTAATCTGGCAGCACCACATCGTCTTTTTCTGTCGCTCAAAATCGTCATTTGCTAAAGCAAATAAGGTAGACGTACCGCGATTGCACGCTGCAGCACCGCCACGCGCGATCGCGTTCCGTCTACCTTATTTTCTCTAGCAAATGACGTTCCTGAGTGACAGAAAATGATAGAGCGACAGAAAAATGCGATGCGGTGCTGCTAGATGAGGTTCAACCCTAAGTTTAGCATTTCTTTAGGCTATGTCAGCTACTCTGGTTCTTCTGCGGATCTCTTCCATTTCCGATTCGATCTCGCAGGAAAACCTCGACCATAGCGCTCTCCATTGCCCTTTGAATGATTTTCAGGCTTTTATGAAGCCTTGAGTAAGCGACCACGTCTCTGTTCCATATGTCATCACTGATAACAGACTTTAGTCTTGAGACAATGCGATATTGTGGAAGTGAAGATACTGCGTAGCTTCCTGAACGCTGCCCAGCCGATTGAATCATGAAAAGCAATAAAAATAACAATATATTTGCAGCGAGATAGCGGACGAGGAGGTCGACCACCTATTCGCGTCTGCGGACGACGACCACGATGACGTGCTGACCTTCGAGGAGATCCTCGACCATCACGACGTGTTCGTGGGATCGGACGCGACCGACTACGGCAACGACCTGCTCGGAGACCACTTCGACGACGAACTGTAGACACTGGGAGCTGCTTTAGCCGACGAGGAGGTCGGTCACTTGTTCGCATCCGCGGACGACGAACACGACGACGTGCCGACCTTCGAGGAGGTTCTCGACCATCACGACGTGTTCGTAGCGACCACTTCGACGACGAACTGTAGACACTGGGCGATGTGTGGTATGGTGCTTCCTGGTTGTGCAGCGTGTTGGAAAAGTGACAGTATTCTGAAAACCTTTGGATTCTAGAACAAAAGGGCAACATCGAATGACAATTCGGTATGTCATTTTTTTGTATTTATTATAAGTATATTTTTTACGGGTAGACATCATTTTAAGAAAAGAACTTTATTTTTTACTATTAATCAAGTTTATATATACATATTATTTTTAATGTTTTGATTTGTGGTCTATAAATACAAATGGTCGAGGGATGATATTTCAAACTCCATGGAGTAAACCTTTGAATAGAAATTAAAAACACCGGTCTTCTCTTTCTTTTTGTCTCTATGTCGGAAACCGAAACAGCAAACATCAAATTCTGACATTGTTAATATATTTTTTTTATTAATGGCCAGTTATCTTTACCATGAAGTATACAAGTCACCGAGTGACGTCACTTGGTCACTTGAAAAACGACATTATTTTATTAAAAAATAAATAAAATAAAATAAAATTTATTTATTTCAGACAAATGTCCATAGCGTTGTTAGTAGATACATTAATGACTTAAAAATTATGTTAGTACACATCATTACACAATTTAATTTAATTTACATCATTTAAAAAATTCAATTCAATATAATTAATTAAGTCATTCAATTCAATTTAATTTAAATACCTGCGACTCTCTGGGACACCTGGCACACACACATGTGCACGTACCCAGTGTCGCAGTATATGGCAGTCGGGCTTCTCACTGATCACCTTCAGGATGGTGGTGTATTAAAAAATACCGTAATCTTTTCATTTTATAATCTCTAACATAGAAAATATTTTTATTGAGACAATTATCTCGGAATGGTTTTCGATTCCGCTCTCCAAAAATTTGACATACCGAATTCAAAAAGCCTAGCAGAGTGTCTAAAACGTTACACAAGAACTCAACATTCAATATTTTTACAGTATAAATATTTAGTCAGTGAGGAAATCCATGTAAAACTGAACGAATTTCATTTCACATACATTTAAGTCGAGTAGGTACTACAGTGTTGTATGGAACAGCAGTTTTTTTCTCTATTTTGCGAATTTGGCTCCATAGTGAAAGTTCTTCAGTTTGACGAGAAGAAAACATGGTTAAACTTTTCACACTGACTTAAAATGTATCCTGTATTATGTAGTTACAAGATCTGGGCCCCTAGACAACGTACTTACTTTCTATTAGCGTTACCGACAGAAAACATAAAAATATTGTATGGACTTAACGTATGGTGGCGAAAGCAAACCTCAAAATGTTTCGATCGCCAATGTCAAATCCATACATTTTGTCCATTTCTACTAGCGTCTACGCTACGCCAATAGAATGTCACATTGTCTAGTGCCCTAGCGGGGCTAGTACGCCAACCCGCGATAGCGTGATATAGCGCTATCACGCTTCTACTCTCTTTCTATTTGCGCGCGAACGAACGAGATCAAAGAATAAATTTGATAGATGGATGTGTTAAATTTCGCTATCACGGGTTGGCGTACTATAGTATAAGAGATAAGTGTAGTTTTTGCAACCATCAGCAGCAAGGCTGATTCAGTGTTTATGGAGTGTACAGCATCTCTGTGATGGGGATGGACCAGGTCTGCCTGCATAACTCCAGTCGGTTTAGGAGTTACTGATGATTAAAGATCTGAAAAAAATTAACGATCAGCTGCAAGTATGCACTGTAGCTATGTGAACAGTACAAAAACTGTCAAGATCTGTCAGCCGGTTTAGGAGATACAGCCAGTCATAGGTCCGACCTTTGAACGGCTGTATCTCCTAAACCGACTGATGAACCATGTCTTTTTTTGTACTGTTCACATAGCTACAGTGCATACTACAACAATATTATACGATCAGCCTTGATTTTTTACAGATCTTTAATCATCAGTAACTCCTAAACCGACTGGAGTTATGCAGGCAGACCTGGTCCATCCCCATCACAGAGAAGCTCTACACGCCATAAACACTGAATCAGCCTTGGTGCTGATGGTTGCAAAAAGTACACTTATCTCTCGGAATACTAGCTCCGCAGATCCATTATTGCAAAATAAAAAGTTTTATTTTTTTTAAACCTAAGTATTTGGTTTTGTTTTACTGCCTAAAATGTAAAGTACTTCCAAAAGTACTATAAAAATCACAGTTGAATAGTTAAAGTTAAACAAAATCACGAATATCGTTAACATAAACCATAAACTTTCCACTCGTGTAATAAACGTGTATATAAAATTGTGGTACTAGAAAATGTTTACTTTAGTTTTATACAAGCAATTTTAGCCATATCACATAAGCTGTTATTGAGCGTAGACGACGTCGCAACTGCACCGCCGCTACATCGCAGCTGAACCACCATCACCGCCATTTTTATTTTACTGAGACGCCTGCCGTGTTTCAGCCACGACACTGATCTCCGAAATATCGCGGTTTTATCGTTCCTACGCTCAAAAATCGCTTGTATGATATGGCTCTTAAGGCGGTTGCAGAGGGGTCAATTTTATACAAAACTTTGACGCACAATACGCGTAGACGGTATTAATATAAGTAACTTTGTATATATGGAAAAATAAGTTAGAAAATCTAGATGTTGCGTATCAAATAATATTTGCAATTTATAATATAATTACAAGGATATAAAGCTTTGAAATTTTTCATACAAAATTTTCAAAGCTTTATATCGTCGTAATTATATTATAAATTGCAAATGTTATTTAATACGCGACATCTAGATTTTCTATACTATTTTTTTATATATAAAATATTACTTTTATTAATTCCGTCTACGCGTATTGTGCGTCAAACGTTTGTATGGACTGGAACCACCTTAAACTAATTTTAACATAATTATAACAAAATTGAAAAATAGGCCTATCTGACTTAAAACTTTATAGCCTATAGGTAATAATTATAGTACTCTGTGCCTATAGTATTCAAAAGTATCAGAGCCTAAACCTAGTATCTGCCGATGTAGATACTAGATTTAGAAGTCGGACAGCAGTGTTGTATTGAAAATTTCGGACTATCGATCGATATTAAATGCCATTCTAAAAAAAATATTTATAACCTATGAACATCTACAATTTTACATCGTATGAAACGACTACCTATCTAAATATTAAGGCGCTGTCCTATTGCCATCGCTCGCGCGATCACGCGTGCGTCCGACGAAAATGATTGTGCGACTGTGTGTTTAAACATACTCATGACTCGACTACTGACTCTAGGTAACACTAAGAGTCAGTAGTCACTCGGGTTGTTTGTTGTTTTCGAGAAATATTATATCGATCTATAATCGGCTTTTACTCAACAAACCTATTGTATGAGTATAATTATCCTTAACTAAGTCGAAAATGTATTTATCTTGCCTGTTACATTTTCCTCATTTATATTTTCGTGGAATACCTTTTACCGTTCAGTGGCGACCTCATCACGACATTAAAGATTTGTCAATAAATGAAAGCCCAAAATGAAAAAGTGGGACTCCAGCTTTCTACAAAAGCCTAAAACCTATTTTTATTATAGAATACTTTTATAGGTTCCAAACATTCCAGTTTTAAGAATACCTATTGAAAAAATTTAATGTAGTCACATGGCTCGTACATATAACACAGTATTATCTCAATGCTGGGATTTAATATTTGATTAAAGGCAATCAGTATGCACATTATGTGGCAGTGAAAAGTATTGGTCGGCTAATACTTTTGATATGGGCTAGTTTTAGTTGGTTTACGAATTGTATGTTTCTAATTTATTGTAAGAAAAAGAAAGTGCATTAGTGACGCGTTGCGGAGAGGTTTGGGCACTCATGGGGGTCCAGGTTCGAATCCGCACGGAAGACATGCCATGTACTAATGAGTTTTCAAACTTATGTACGTAATACCGACTGCTCTCAAACGGTGAAGGTAAACAGTGAGAGGAAACATGCATACGCTGAAGAAAGAAGAAATTCTGATGCGTATGTGAAGTCTACCAATCCGCATTGGGCACGCGTGGTGGAATATAACGCCCTCGCTGAGGGTAGGCCAGTGCCCTTGTGGGACGTATATAGGCTGATGATGATGATGATGGATGACCTTTTTATTAAGTTAGGCTTGAGAAAACTTACTCATCCCCACAGAACGGTAAAAGGATAATAAATATTTTATAAAATTTCTTGTAGTTATACTTAGTTGAGTAGGTAGGTAAAAACGAAATAAAAATACAAAAATAAATTGGTTTGCGTTTTGTTCAAGTCAGGATCGGTAATTTTGCTCTGTTCTAATCTGGCAATTAAATACGTGTTGTGTACCATAACCTTCGAATCTATGTAAAATAAATCATTTAGTTGACTAGTCATATAAATAAAATACCTAATTGTTCGTGTTTGCTTGCTTTTATGTTATTGTCCTCGCATATTTTATTATCATTTAGTTCTATATTGGAGTTTATCTCATTTATTTTTAACAAAATGAAAAAATATCTATATTAGTTTAGATTAATATAATTATGTATTAAATGCGCTGTTTAGAATATAATATGTTCCACCAATGCGCCAATCCATGACAGATGCGCGCACTTTATAGCTTGCTTACACATACTCTAAAGGAGTCAGGACATATATATATTTTACTTAAGAGGGTTATCACAAGCTCAGTAGCGCCCTCGTCACAATAAAAAAGATTTCTCAACAAAGAAAGCCTAAATTAAAAAAGTGCTCAACAGATAGACTACAAAAGCCTTCAAGCCATTGTTATAGGTTCTAAACATTCCACTTTTAGATAATTGGCTACTTGACAACTAGTCAAATCAGCTACTCTTTATCGGACGTCAAAACATGCGCTTTGTATGGAGATTTGTACTAAATATTGAGTTGTGACGTCATCAACATTTTCATTACTTTTTATAGTTTAACTTGTTATTAAAAATAGTATTCAAGCTAAAAACTCAATGAAAATGGGAGTTTAGCGTTATTTTCTAACCCTTTTTTTATTGAGTAGATAAAAATAAAATATATTGAATGTAGTCAAATACCCAATTGCGAATAAAAACAAAAGCGGCCGTTTTATTTCTTTTTTCAAAGTATGTTTAGACTTAAAAAACCTATAAAAGTATTCTATGAAAATAGCTTGAAGGCTTTTGTAGTTTGAGCACTTTATTAATTTAGGCTTTCTTTATTGAGAAATCTTTTTTATTGTGATGAGGGCGCCACTGAGCTTGTAATAGCCCTCATATTTAGAAAGGTTACCTTACCTATGTTGTTTTTTACCAACTGTAATGAAATAAAATTACGAAAAACTTAATCACAACTTCACAAGTAATTTTTGGAACATAATTGTCCTAGACAGCCCGTCTACAATTGATATGGTCAATGATAGAAATCGAAATCATGTTATACTAAAATGTACAGTAATTATAGGTGCCATAAGTGTTAAAGTACTTAGAGACCAAATGTTAAAGTTATAGCATAATTATATGCAGATCTACATTGTGTACTCTTCAATTTATTGTGTACGTGCTAATAATTAAATAAAATTATTTATATTAATATAACATCGCTTTCATTTTGAAACGATATCCCCTTTAGAGCCGGCGCAGCGCAGAGCATTTTTCACTGCTAAACCATTATCGACTTTGTTTGTGTTGATATAACATCGAAAACCATGTTTGTGTTGATATAACATCGAAAACCAATTAACACAATTTTCGCCCACGGCCGCTTCTACGCTCTCGATGACTAGTAGTTGTGTTAAGAGGGCTATCGCAGTCCAGTGGCGCCCTCATCACATTAAAAAAGATTTCTCAATAAAGAAAGCCTAAATTAAAAAAGTGCTCAACAGATAAACTACAAAAGCCTTCAAGCCATTTTTATACAATAGGTACTTTTATAGGTTCTAAACATTCCACTTATAGACAATTTCGAATAAAAACAAAAGCGGCCGTTGTTTTCTTTTTCAAAATTTGTATGTTTAGACCTTTAAAAAACCTATAAAAGTATTCTATGAAAATAGCTTGAAGGCTTTTGTAGTTTATCTGTTGAGCACTTTTTTAATTTAGGCTTTCTTTATTGAGAAATCTTTTTTAATGTGATGAGGGCGCCACTGGACTGCGATAGCCCTCTTAATTGATGTTCGATGTTATTTCAACGCAAGCAAAGTCGATAATGGTTTAGCAGTGGAAAATGCTCCACGCTGCGCTGCGCTTCGCCAGATGTGCGCCAACCATAAAATACCGTGCCCGTAGCGGGTGAAAATAAAACGCAAAGAATCAATTTACAATATTTTTTTATTCAATATAATAATCTTAATAAATCCAAAATATTTACACAATACAAAAACATACAATTTGACCATGATCAGCGTCCTTCCGCCAGCCCTAGTATTTCACTTCGTTATAAGCTACTGTAACAGTTACCCATATTTTAAACATTACCATTAAATTAACCACAAACTTTTTGTATTGTGTGTATTATTTTATTATAAAATGACCATCCACATGACGGAAGGCCAGCAGTGGGAACGAATAGACGCCGATGATAGAAACAAAGGTCTAATGATCCAACACAGCGCAGTTATCATTTTGACGCTAACTTGGAATTATAATGTGACAAACCCCAAAATAATTATCGACCTATGTGGTCAGATAATGTAACCGGGGTGTACGTCCCACTGCTGGGCACATACCTCTTTCAAATTCAATAGTTCATGCTCCACAATGAGGCCCCAGTGCAATGTTTAAATGATTGCCAAGCAAACCCAAAATATTTGATAATAAAAACCTATAATTTGCTATTTAAAATACAGGTAACTAATAAAGTGCAAATTGATTTATACACCAACTAAAAAGGGATATTTCTACTTTTAATATATCGATGCTTCCTCGCGATCAGAGTTTAGATTACAGTTTTGCATTATAGACCTTATTACCTTACAATACCGATCAGGAAGCGTTTAGCCATTCTATGGTCAGCTATAAAGCTGAGAAACAATTTGAGTAAATAGTTGAAAACAACATAAATACATAAATCTATGTAAATAACGTATCCACAAAAAAAGGTCATAATTTAGTTTTAATATGAAATATATACAAAAATTTAGGGACGTCATTCAATTTACAATTCTTTTTGCTGTAATTCGAAACGATATTTTATAACTAGCATGAATCGATTAGATATATTTACCCAATATCGTAGTGTATTCACATGGCTTGAGTAAAAATTGCAAAAATTATCACAAAATATTCAGTTCGAAGCAAATAAAAGCGCCAGGACTTTTCGAAGTTATTAAAATTGTGTTAAAAATTAAGGTTTCCACAAATCGATGGCGGAACGCTTATGGCTTTCGTTTTGTTTAGGTAACTAACTATTTAAATTGTCCCATTTTTAGTGAAATATTTTAGAATAGCCAACAGTCCAACAGTATGATTATAAACAATATAATTAAGTAATAGTGTTTATGGGACACATTAAAATTTTTACAATTTTATTTTCTTCATTATCTCACAAATTCACAATCCAAAGTGAAAGACTCCCTGTGTATGGAATGCGATTACATGTTGTAAAAAAAAGATATATTAATTCTTATATATCTGTCATAGAAGACACACAGTTAATATTTTACTTAAAATATATAATTACATACACATATAATATTATACATATTTTTAGAACATTCTGTCCATCGAATAATAAGTTTTTAAAAATAACTATAACAAACTAACTGAGAGTAAATCTAGGTTTAAAATAACTATGTGATTTGTTATCCATTTTGAACTAAATGTATGAAATTGTATGCTCTACACAATAAAAATAAAAAATGTGTTTTTTTTATGAGAGGAAAGGACATATTCGTAGTTCGTACTAAGTCCTAGTAATTAGCTAACATCTGAAATGTTCCGAATGTGGGTATTTGATGAAATACGAATAAGAATTAGCCTAGAGCTTGTGATAGTGACATAAAACGAATCTAACGGTTAAAATTAATCAAAAAAGTGTGACCTACACGACTTCGAAATTGAAATTACTTGCGATTTATATTTAAATAAGTGATCCGTGTTTCCAATTTTGGTACGGAACACTAAGAAATCGTCGCCATTTTGTTGTAGAGTTGAAAGTTGGTTTATCGATGAATGTTGGCGACAGTGCACTATCATGTAGCAAATCACACATTTCTAAATCGATTTCAATAAAATATAATACAAATTTAATACCGTCGAAGCGAAAACATCCCAATCCGAAATATCCAAACTTAACAAAAAGCTGCGTTCGTTATAAATTTGCCTACTTAAAAACTTGTTAAAAAGATTACGTCTCGCTCGCACGCACGGAATTAACATAGAGACAGAACAGGGCATCGAATAATGACGATAATATTTTATATCTGACGAATTATCGTGAGTCCAGGTCGAATAAACGCATTCCTTTATTTAATTACAACTTTTTTTTCGTTTTGTTTATGGTTAATGAGAATGAAACTCGTAAATGCACCTTCACCACAATTTTGGATAAATAATGAAGCTTAGGCTACTGTGCAACACTAAATACTTTAGTTGGAGGAAGAGCTTTGCACAAAAAGAAATTGACACCAATCGATTATCAGAAAAATATAATTGTACAGAATATAAAAATTTGAAATAAAAATAGCTAACTATAGGCATAACAATAACTAATAACACTACGTAGAAATGAAATTCCCGCATCAGATGCGTAAGTCCAAACCATGGAGCGTGTAATTTCTCTATGATCCAAACACACCTACTTTCTCGTGTTGGTATAACCAACTAAGAGTCGTAGTACACAAGATATTTTTTAGCGTAGACGATATCGCAGCTGGACCGCCGCGACGTCGCAAGTAGCCGCGATACTGATTGATCTCGGAAATATCAAGCCGATATCGTTCCGTCAACACCTACGCTCAAAAATCGATTCAACTTCTATAGGGTATTTGTTATTCTTATGCAAACGAATTGAGAGTGAGCATTTGAAAATATCAAATGGGAGTCACGAATTTGTTGAATATGAAAAGGATCACAGCACATGATAGATGGAATATATTTAATAAATATTATAGGAAACATTTTCTCGCACGCTCTACGAAAAGTTAATGTGTTTAGCGCACTAAAATCTTTCATGTGCTACTCTTTCAGTTTAATTATTTTTACGACTGTATACAGTTACAAGATTAGCTATTAAGCGCTTTAACCTCATAAGCGTTTTATAAACTTAAAATGGAACTAAAAATTCGTAGTAACAATTTGTCACTACGAATTTTTTGTCGTGGTGAATGTTTTGGAATTAGTCTCACGTTCACACATCGGAAATTCAGCTCATATAAATCTCTACTCTCTAGCATGATGATCACACTGCAGTTTTTATCGTTATCAAAACCATGTTTGCCTGAAAATATAAAGGGTAGTCTTTGTAGAGAAAAAAGTTAGGTGTAGTATGCTTGAGGGTTTAACGAATGTCCCCAAACTAAAGTATAAAGCGGTAACAGTGAAACGGCTATAGAATAACCGATAAAATCTCGTAAAGTAACCCTTAGCCTACGCGGGAGCAGTGTGGGCACTGCCTAACACGATAAAAACGAAATTAAATATATTCTTTATTACATCTCGTTACGTTACAAATTACTTTAACTCTAAGTATTATTTTATATTTAGCTTTTTGTTTTTTTTATATATTCGTCGCCGGCGGTGGGAGTGCGCGACCTTTTGAAGGAAAAAGATGGCGAAATTGAATCAAATCGCCATTTTTACATACAAAGTTCCTACGCGACTCAATCTTTGATTGAATTTCGTCAAGTTTTCGTTCCATACAAATTGTTTCAAAATAATTTACATAATAGGTAAAAAAAAACAGAATAATTGATAGATTTAAAAATTAATCGCGGTTAATTCTAATACGGGTACAGCTATTAAAGTTTAGTTTCAGATAAACTACTTATTTATGATTTCCACCGAAAATTATCACTTTTAGCTTTTAACAAAACTTGAATAGACAGACGGACACTGCATGCAGGTGTAATAAAACACCCTAGTAATATTTAAAGTGGTGTGTAGACCATCAAACTGAACAACATCGAGAGAAAAAAACTGCTTTCGTGCTATTATGTACTCGACTGGGATACCAAAAATTGTTATTCTTAATTTGTCTTCATAGTTTTTGTTCAGTTTGTCTTATCCACCTTTTTGAATTACTAGGGTGTTTTGTTACACCTAGTACAAGGTCTAGCGCTTTACTGAGAAGGTCCCTTAGGTAGCGGCGCGGTGCGGGAGGGGGTGATATACCTATGACGTCCGTCGACTGCCGCGCTTTGGAGCGAAAGTGCTATTATGTCATATTTCACCCCTCTAGTCTGTCAGGAGCCCTATGAAAAGATAGTACACTATAGGAGCGAAAACATGGTTAAACCAACACGAGGTAGGCTTCACAGAACATTATGCGGGCACTACATTCTCGCCGAGAACGAGAGCGTGGATGCCCTTCATTGTTCTAGTGGCGCCATAAGCCGAAGCAATTTTCCTTGAAAGTTCTCGCCGTGAAGTTCTCGCAAGAGTGAAGTGCCTGCTTTATAAGAGGGGTTAGATATGCAAAGCACTGCTTTTGCTTCGGAGACGACTGTCGCCACTTGTCTTCCCACTCACGCTGCTACAACTACTTACGCCGCGCGCCTTTCGGTTTTATACAAATCATTGCATAACTGTGTGGCACGCGTTCCACGCCTACTTTGCACTTCTAACCCCTCTTATAACGTTCTATGGTATTTTGTAGGCGTATCTTGATATTTAACACGGGAGTTTCGTTTCTATAGTGTATTATTATTATCGATTCATATGCATGCCTCAGTAAAGCGGTAAACCTGTAGCTGTCTACAGAACGAGCGGACCGACGTTCTAGGAGCGGGACGCCATTACAATTTAATTGTCAATGACGAATGATCATGGGACATCTGCAAACACCAGTCTATTGTGTAACTACCAGATCCAATCGGTATCAAATCGACCTGCGGCCGTAGTATGGTAGCGTGATACAGCGTTATCGCGCCTTCGCTCTCTATTTGCGCGCGAATGAACGAGATAAAAGGCGTGATATAGCCTTATCACGCGCAACATGCTACGGCCTATGGAGTCAGTTCTTAGCGATTCTGCTTTTAAACATTTAGTTAATTATAGACAATGTATATAATGACCACAGAAATAAAATAGTACTTGAAAATTGTCTTGAACGGTCATAATACGTTACCGATATCTTGTAAACGATATAATCGGCAACTTACACAATAGCCAATAGAAATCAGTTATCGATTCTATTCTTTTTAGGGTGTTAACTTAAATCCGCTACATATTTAAGAGGATGCTTCATCAGATCAAACGAACAATTTTTAATTCATCCTAACATTGAAATAGCAGGAAAAAATCTGCTGTCCCAAACATTTGGGTCAAATACGGACATTGACGCTTTCTATGAAACAACAATTTTTGTTTTACGATTTCAATTTAGGCTACATAGTGAAAATTGTTCCGTTTGATGGTTTGGCGCACCCCGTTTAATATGTAACGCATTTTATTAACAAAACACCCTAGTAATACTTAAGGGGGTGCTTCAGACCATCAAACTGAACAGCTTTCACCATGGAGCAACTTCGAAATCGCGAAATAAAAATTAGCAGTTTCATACAGAACTGCAGCACCGGCTCGACTCAAGTGTATTGGACAGCTGATTTTTTTCTCGTTGTTGGCTCCATAGTGAAAGTTGTTCAGTTTGATGGTCTGCAGCACCCCCTTAAGTTGTTACACGTTGTATATTTCAAATGTTACATTATCTACCCATGCATTCCGCTCGCAGAACGCCGCGCCGGTACAGCGCCGGCTCGCCGCCGCTCGGTACGTGACACTACATACACAGTACACACACCGGCACAGCGCAGTACCGTCGCTACGCAAGAGTAACTAAAGGCATAGCATCCCCCCCCCCCCGCTCCCCCCGGCCGGGTGGCCACGCACCTCACACCCCGCGCTCGCCCGCACCGTATTGCGATTGTATCTGTAAACAACAATTTTACTAGTTAGACCATCATACGAGATTTTATGTCCAATCATAAGCTTTCAAACCAAAAAAGTTTCATCGAAATCGGTTCAGTAGTTTTCGTGTGATGCTCGGACAGATTAAGGAATCAGGGACACCTAAAAATCATATCGTAATTTTTTTTTTTATATACAGATACTTCTGTAAGTAACAGTCTTATAATAGTTAAGATAAGATGGGCCCCGATAACAAACTGTAAAAAAATATGTTATAGTCATTTCTCAGGGCCGTATCACACAAGCGATCTTTGAGCGTAGGCGTTGACAGGTTTTTCATTTTAAAATCTCTAACATAGAAAATATTGTTATTCTTTCGATTCAACCCTCCAAAGCCTTGGCATAGCGAATTCCGACACGCCGTATCGAATGTCGTATTCAGGTTTGGATACGTAATGGATAGAATACATTGAGATCAATTTAAGAATGTTTGTGTTCGTTTATATACGCATCGCTTAAACACTACTGAGCCAATTTGGATGAGGATTTCACAAGAGCTTAATATTTCGCAAGGCTTAGTTTAGATTAACATAAAATCTTAACACTGAACAACTTATAGGTACTATGGAAGCAAATCTGAATTCGTAAAATAGAAATCTGCTGTCTCATACATTTGACTCTTCTTCTTGTAGGCAAGGCATTGGCAGTTTATTACGGAACAGCTGATTTTTGATTTGCGATTTCAGGTTTGCTTCCATAGTAAAAGTTGTTCAGTTTGATGGCCGGAAACACCCGTGAAAGTTTCGGAACGTAGCCCAGTAATTTTACGGTTTGAGCCGGGATTAATTAATTAATAATTGATTTTTTTTCGCTATAATATTGAAGAGCCAATTTGAGCTTCAAAATGTACCAAAATTAAAAAAAAATCACGTCAGCAAAAGTTCCAATTTTAAAATTTGGATATCATCTCGTTCTAAAAAACCTGATGGTAAGTATTTTTTTGCACATATTTAAGGCTTTACATATACCATACTTCAAACATGATGTAAATATTTTTGTCTACTTAGAAGGTTTTGAAAAAAAACATTCGTATTTTCGAATACCTCATTTTTTTTAATTTCAAAGCCTATTTTATTGCTCAAAAATAATTTATATTTTAAAAGCCTTCTCGGACACACAATTTTGATTTCTATGTTGCGTAGCAATTTTTTTTTTAATATGGTTTAGGATAGTATTTTTGTCACTAAATGGTGCCAGTTACAGTTAAAAGTCCAATTATTAATTACTCCCTACCCCGCCAAACAAAACTCCGTAAAATGACTGGCCTAACGGTAAAAAAAATCATTCGGTATATTCTACAGGGGATGTGGGGCGTGCACTAAGAATGGATTTTTTGAGCTTTTGGGGGGTGGGTCCAAAAGCTCGTGTTGAAATAAGTTAAAAGTAAAGATACTTGCCAGACGCGTGTGGTATCACTTGCAGCAGGAGGAGGCCTTGGGCTGTTCGCCGTCGGCGAGCCGCCGCGCGCCGCCCGCCGCCGCGCCCCCCGACCCTTCGCTCTTTGGTAGCTTGTTCGCTGCAATGCATACAAACAACACTGTTAATCACACATCTTCTATAACAGTTCCGTGACTGACTGACAGACATCATAGGCCTTTTCATCTATAACAGATGATTTAAGCAGCGTCATGGCGGCATTTATATGCTCGTGGCTATAGAGCCCTATACGGGAGCGACAGGCAAGGCCGCACGTACGGGAAGACAACGCACAGCCTAAACAGCTGAAGTAAAAACATGACATTTTGAATTATTTAAAACGCACGCATTAAAATCGCACATATTACAACTAATAGTTCTCATCAATCGTAACCAAAATACCGGTAAATTTGATTTTTGAAGAAATTATCCCAAACACTTCTAATAATAATATTTAAGAATTAAACGAAAGAAACTTTTTTCACTTCATACAAATGGCCTCGCACTGACCAGAAGCACGTTAAAACTGAGCGAATGCATGTGAGGAGAGGACTAAAACAAGTAAAATTTGGTGGTGAGGGTTCCACCACCAAATCACTAGCCACGCAACTCAAATGTGTTAATCACAGAACATTATAAGAGGGGTTAGAAGTGCAAAGTAGGCGTGGAACGCGTGCCACACGGTTATGCAATCATTTGCATAACACCGTAAGGCGCGCGGCGTGGCGTGTAGCAGCGTGAGCGTGAAGACAAGTGGCGACAGTCGTCTCCGAAGCAAAAGCGCTACTTTGCACTTCTAGCTCCTCTTCTAATGTTCTGTGGAGTTAATCAATAAAACAACCAACTCACCGATAGCCAAAAATATATCATTAACGTTCATAGCAGTCTTGGCGCTGGTCTCCATGAAGAGGAGACCGTTCTCGTCGGCGTAGGCCTGCGCCTCCTCGAACTCCACCATGCGCTTGGCCGCCAGGTCGCTCTTGTTGCCCGCCAGCGCGATCACGATGGACGGCGACGCCTGCCGCTGGAGCTCTTTCACCCAGTTCTTCGCTCGACCAAATGTGTCCTGCAATGGGTTTAACAAATTATGTTAAATACAATAAATTCTTATCGTGTGGGCAGCAAGCACTGTTATCAGAGTTTTTTCAGAGCGTAGGTTTTATGTAACGACTATTACTACAAGAGACAGTAGACAGGACCAAGGGCTTAACGCGCCATCCAAAGCACAGTATCATCTTTCTTTTCAGACAATCAGGTCATTCAGCCTGCAATGTCCTAACCAAAGGGGACTATCAAACTGAACAGAATAGGTAACCATCGAAAAACCCAATAATTGAGTTAAAACAATACGATGTTAACTCTTAAATATGCGCAGTAATGCAAAAAATCAAACTAAAACAAAAACAAAGTCCTCATTAAGCCTAATCTGTCATTTATTATCAGTCTCAAGAAACGTAACAAATAAATAAATACATAAAATGTGTCGTACATACATGACCGGGTTAGTGTCCAGCGCGCCAGACGGACGGACCGACATAGATAACGGTATTGTCAATGAACCGTGCGTCAGATATTAGACTTACAGGGTGTAAAAAACCCTGTTGGCGCCTTAAAGGGTTTCTTGAGACCATCAACCTGATCAACTTTCTCTTATGGTATTAGAAAAATAAGAATAACTTTATTGTGTTAAAAGTGTTCGAGACCAAACTACACAAACCTAAGTACAAACAAACCAACTAAATTGAAAATGCTGAAATTCTTTTCCATCCCACACCCCCATCGGGGCACGGCGCGCGCGCGGTGCGCGTAGTCGGCCGATCAAGCTAAGACTATCGCGTAATTGGTTTTCCTTTGTCGTTTTGGTGCTCTTTTGGTTCGGACACTTTTGAGCGCAGACCCTACGTCCAGTAATTGTTAAGTCAATGGTTTTAACCATGATTTGCCATATCTGGGCCTCAATTGCGCAATTAAATACGGTTTTGGTTTGGTTTTGGTTTAGTTTTGGTTTAGATTTGGTTTAGCTGAAGTAAAAAAGCTATCGCGATATTTTTTTCTGAACGGTTAAATCGCACAATACAGAAAATTCGATCGAACGGACATCAAACGTTACGCCAACGTATCTTCCGAAATAAAGCTAAATCTTTACCGTTAATATAATTTGCGCGATACGAATTGTGCATAACGTAACGTTTTTGGTTGTGGTTTTGTTTTGGTAGTATCGTTCAAACTTAGGGCGATTGAGGCCCTGATATCAAATAAGCGATTTCTCAGCGTAGGCGTTGACGGCTCGATAATCGCTTTGCCACGATATTTCTGAGATCAATCACTATAGCGGCGCGCGGCACCGCGAAAAAAATCTGCTGTTTCATACATATCGACCCAAATAGATACTCGGGACACGATCGATCACGCCGAAACGGATTTGGTATGTTCTGGATAAAAAAATAGGATAAGTACAATTTTTATAAAGTCAAGGCAGATAAAGCCTATTTTTGAGGAAAGCGCCGGGCTCAGTTTTGCAATTGAAGGTTTCAGTTCTTTTTATTATAATATCAGTGGTTCCAGGATAAAATGGCGTCCAAAAAGGCACGTTTGGCATTACGGTGTGCTGGTACCAACTTTGATGTATGGCAGCGAATGTTGGGTATGGCAGAAGAGGAATGAATCTAGAATAAATACTGTCGAAATGCGTTCTTTACGCAGCGTTTTTGCATAGTAGAATACGAAACAGTGTAATAATTAGAGAAAGATGTGGACTGAAAGAGGATATAGTGACCGATTTTTGAAAATCATACGAGCGACTTGGCAGTAGAAAATGTCAAAATTACTATGAAGATTATGCATCTTTCTACTGCCAATTCGCTCGTATGATTTTCAAAAATCGCACTTAAGGATTGAAAAGGTAAAGGGAATGCTGAGATAGTTTCGTCATGTGTAAAGGATGAGTGATAGTAGACTGACGTTTCAATTGATACACCACTAGTTTTTAATTACTAGCATAACTTTAATTTAAGGGTATTCAATAAAACTGAACAATTTTCTCTAAGGAATTTGGGTCGAAAATAGAGAGTTTTTTAGATCTTCCATACAAAAGTGCGAATCAGTCCATCTATTCTCTATGGGAGGTGCAATTCTGTTTCACAGAATATGTCAATAGCCACTTGATCAAAATGTAGGTAACAGCCAGCTGATTTTTCCCCGCGATTTCAATGTTGGTCCCATAATAAAAGTTGTTGTAACTGCCTCCGTGGACATGGTTAAAGTATTGGGCTCTTAACACGGAGGTCGTGGGTTCGATTCCCACGGGGGAAACCAAGTGATAAGTCACTTTATGCATTTTTCCCCAGTTGGTTAGGTTAGGACATTGCAGGCTGAATCACCTGATTGTCTGATAAGAAAGATGATTCCGTGCTTCGGATGATACGTTAAGCCGTTGGTCCCGACTACTATCTCTGGTGGTAATAGTCGTTAAATAAAAACCACGTCAGAGGCCGTAATGTGATCTAAAAAAACTCTGACACAACAGTGCTTGCTGCCGAAACGATAAGAAGTAAAAGTTGTTTAGTTCTAGTGCCCCATAAAATATTGTAACACATTTAAGTTTACACCCTGTACGTATGTAGGTATGTATGGGGATGGTATCATAACAATACGATTTGTACGTAGACTAAAATCTCAGACGAAAAGTAAGGTTACAATAATATTCAAACGCTATTCCTAGCCTTGAACCTCGCGAAGACTTATGCGTGTGGTAATACGATTGTCTATCTATACTATACTATACGCACCCCACGAGCACGGCACGACTGAACCAAATATAATACCCTCATCATATTATTCAGGGTGTAAATTTATATGAATTAGTACTTCTTACCTACATATTTTAGAGGTTGCTTTAAAGTGAACATCTTTCTGTATGGGACCAACATTGAATTATTTTTGGACCTTCTATCATAAGAATAATTAAGCTCCTATACAAAAGTGCGGATCTATTTTCTATGGCAGGTCCAAAAACCGTCCTTTTTCCTTTTGGAAAGCAGCCGATCGATTTTCTCTGAGGTCCAGAAAAAAATCGCGTGTTTCGACTCATGTTCCCAGGGAATGTTTTTAGTTTCATTATCTGCATACACCCTTAAAATTGTAATGGTAATAAAAAAAAATAGGGGTGCATATTGTGTGAGAAAAATAGGGGTGCAAGTGTATCTCGCACTTGGCCGGTTTAAATAACATTTTACGGAATACGAGTTTGTAATATCGATGTATTTATGTTTGAACAGAGGTTTTCCTACATAATTATACTAATTATCTGAAAGGAGAGATCATAAAAGTTCAATCAACTAATAATAACATCTATAAACTGCGGTTTTATGTTGTTTTCCATTAATGAATAAATGTGACAACGGCATACACAAAGATATGCCAGCATGACTATCTGTGTAGGATGACGAAGCGGCTACGCTCGGCTCTACAAACAAATAAAATTAGTAATACTACAATCATTAACATTATCTGATAAATGTATCACGACCGAGGACCTACGTGATAACAGAACGTCTTTAAATGTCTTTTTACTAAACTGAACTTTAATATTAAAAATATTTTTTATCACATTCCCACTGTAGTAACAGTTGTAAACCAGATTTGACCAGGAGTGCGATTTTTGAAAGTCAAATCAGCAGTAGAAAGATGCATATTTCCGTAGTAATATTGACATTTTCAACTGCTGTGCTCAGCGAATGAGTTCAAAAATCGCACTCCAGGATCAACAGATGCGACCACTCACAAGACAATGAATTCCAGCGAGCCCGGGGATGACCCTAATCTGTCTTGGAACCACCAAACTAGTGTAACCCAGGATCAACAGTGAAGTCTAGCGAACCCGGGAACGACTCTGAACTATCTTGAAATCCTCAAAAGAAGAGTACAATTAAATATGTAGTACAGGCATCTTTCTCCCATTGCGTTAGACGTTCGATGAACTAAGAATAAACAACTTATTCTTTTTACGTCACAAAATAAACTGAAATTTACAAATGCAAATAATGTTGTACACATTCCTCGTACAACCTTGCATATTAAGTAAACGTTTCGCGGCTCTTAAAGTATTTCACCACAAAGACTTTACAAGTAGAAGTAAAAGATAGTTAAAAATTTTTTTTTTTTTTTTACAAGTAATCAGTCAGGTATTTTGTGAGGATAGTTACATTTTAGTACTATTTAGTGACGGATAGTGACGTCACGGTCTGGTGCCCAGGTGCCTAGACAAAACAAAACAAAGAAAGCGCATCGTCAACGATGGGAGGACGATATTAAGGGGATATAATTCGGAGTGCGCTCCGTACGAACGAAGTCTAATTATATTTTCAAAACTAACCAATTAAAGTCAATGAAATGTTTTCAAAAACAATCTAGAAACTAATCTTTATGCATGTATGTTGTCAGATTTTCTTTAAAAAGTATAGTTTTAAAGTTACAGTGCCTCAAAGATTTCCATACAAATCTTAAATTAATCCTAGCATTGAAACTGTATATTTTAACCAAAATCTGACAACATACAATAGAGATTAGCTTCTTGATTGTTTTCGAAAAATGTCATCGACTTCAATAGGTTAGTATTCAAGGGCGGATCCAGGGGGGGAGGCCCAGGGGGCCATGGCCCCCCCCACGGACCTCTGCGGATTGCATTGAATTTCAAGGCTGAGTAATGACAGCACTTTACTAGGGCATAGATTGATTGAGCTCTGTCCATAACCAATTCGTAGAGCGGAAAAAATTAGAGCTCGCTTCGCTCGCTCTATGTTTCTGTTTTAATTATTGTACCTGTGTAGGTACAATAATTAAAACAAGGCTGTGGTCAGAAATCTTTAGGATTATACACATAATATAATCCTAAAGATTTAACAGCAAACCGGGGAACACGCCCCGGGCGGCAGGTTTAGGGGCGCGCCAAAATCAAGATGGAAAAAAATATTGCATCGACTTGAGAATTTTGCAAAAAAAATCTCGTGCTCGCTTCGCTCGCTCCTGATTTCAAACATCTCATTATATTGCAGTGACGAAATCTCGAGCTTGTTTCGCTCGCTCTTGGTTTAAGATCGTATTGCAGTCATCCCATTATATTGCAGTGAAATCTCGAGCTTGCTTCGCTCGCTCTTGGTTTTAGATCTTATTGCAGTCATCTCATTATATTTCAGCGAAATATTGAGCTCGCTTCGCTCGCTCTTGGATTTTTTGTTGTATTGAAATTACCTATCGCAGAATTCGATCATATTGCGAATTTCTGACTCGACCTAATCATATTGCAGTAAAATCTCGAGCTCGCTTCGCTCGCTCTATGTTAAACGTTTTATTGCAACCACTCAATCTGGACCTGGCCTCCCTAAGAAAAAATTATTGCTACACTCTTGTAGAGGAGGCCCGGGCCCGGCGCCAATCTTTTTGCCCCGCCTCGGAAAAATCGTAGATCCGGGGCTGATTGTTTTAGTTTTCTATGTATGTACAAGACTCTAACTTAATTTTTTTATATCTTAATACGTGGCCTGAGTCGGCCGAGGGCCCCCCCCAAAATGAAATCCTGGATCCGCCCTTGTTAGTATTCACGTCACACCACGTCAGAAGCCGTAAGGCGGTCTGAAAAAACTCTCGACACCAGAAGCCGTAGAATGGTACACGTGATACGCATGTATCACGTCTTTATCTCGTTCGTTCGCGCGCAAATAGAAAGAGAGCGAAGGTGTGATAGCGCTGTATCACGGTGGCATGCTACCCATGCAGGGCTTGCTGCCCACACGATAAGAAGATTGTTGAAAATATAAGCAGACTTCGTTTGTATGGAGCGCGCTCGAATTACATGCCCTTAAAGATGTAGCAGGAAAAACATTGCGGAAAGCCGGAGCAATAACAAAATCAATACCAAAAGCTGTGAGTTTTACGTTCGTAAATTTAATTGTGAATTGACAAAGTAAATTCAATTCTTATCAATGTAGTTAGCTACACTAATTTAAAAGTTCAAGGTCGGTACGAGCCGCGGGTGAGCAGTGACTCAGACGAGGAATTTGTTTATCTAGCATGGCCGGCCTATTGTTGTGTTATCTGTATTAAATTCGGGAAATACTCTGATTTCTAGGAATTTTTTATTTTTATTATTGGAAACAAAAGATGTACGACGAGTCTTATGAATTTATGATTGTTAAAAGGATACCGATTTCATACGAAGTTAGATCCTATTTTCAATACTAACCCAATAAAATCAATGAGTTTTTTTCTTGATACAAATATCTGTTATCAGATTTCCTTTATACAGGGTGAATTTGATATCATTAGCATCCTTTTAAACTAAGAGTGTACCCATCAAACTGAACAACTTTTAGTATAGGATTAGGAGCAAACAAATCGGAGCAAAAAAAAATCTTCTGTTGCATTTGAGTTGACTAGGCACTGCAGTTTAGTATGGAACAGCTGTTTTTTTTTTTGCTGCGATCGGTTTGCCCCCATAGTAAAAGTTGTTCAGTTTGATGGGTAAACTCTAAGTTTACAAGGATGCTAATGATATCGATTTCACCCTGTATACAGTTTCAAAGCTAGAATTAATCTAAAAGTATGGAAATCTTTTAAATTGAACCACTATAAGGCTGCCTGTCCATTGAAGCTGTGCGAGCTGTGTAGCTGTGTTTTTTTAACCAATCAGGAGCTCGGGCGAGGCGCGGCCGATCTCGCTCGAGCTCCTGATTGGTTAAAAAAACACAGCTACACAGCTCGCACAGCTTCAATGGACAGGCACCCTTACTTTGAAACTCCTCTCCGCAATATCAAGCTACATGATACATACTCTCACGCTTATGTCTCGCAGGGGTAGGCAGAGAAGAGATAATAGATAAATAAAATAATGGCTACTGTAACTTGGAAACTACACGATTTAACGAAAATCCATTCCTTTCCGCAATATCAAGCTACATGATACATACGCTCACGCTTATGTACCACAGGGGTAAGCAGAGAAGAGATAATAGATACGAGTATAATAACGGTCGGGTATATTTTAATTCGCCCTTCTTCACTACGCATCTGATTCCACACAGCACACGTGCGTCTCACTAAAAAATTCCATTCAAAGCTCCGTAATAACAATTCATATCAATAGATAAGGTAATAAAAATGGCCATGGCATCTTAAAAATAAAAAAGCGGTCAAGTGCGAGTCGGGCTACTCGCGCACCGAGGGTTCCGTACCACACCACTACAAAACACAACATTAACTTAGAAAAAAAAACTTTTTTTTTCCGGCACCTTTAGCGCAAGATCGACTCACACTTGGCCGGTTTTTAGTATTTGTTGTTATTCTGTAGAGTATGCTCTATAATCACACTAAGTTTGACGCATGTATTACCGTTTTTACGATAGAGCGTGAAGAAAAAACGTTGATAAAAACTAGTTTCTACTACTGGGAACGAGTTGGTAACACACAAGTGTTAGCATATTTACTTAAATGTAGTATTTATATATATTTTTTTTGTTAAGTATTTTAAATAATTTACATACGCAATATTTTATTATTATTTATTACTATAAACAATTAGGAGCGAGAGTTCGAAGGTCACTGTTGAACGTCAAGGGCCATTCGAGCACACGCCTCAGGAGAGGAAACAGTTTATAAAGTTTTGTCTCTGATCTCATTCTTTTAAATAAGTTGTATTATTGTGACAGCTGTAGAGTTTCTGGCCGCATCTTCTCTACAGGTGCATTTCCGAAGTGGTGGTAGAGTCAACAAAATAAATGATCTGAGTTTTATCAAAATACCAAAGTTTGTATTTTACTTCATCACAAAAGATATGGGTAAGCTATTACAAGGTGGTTGGTTGGTGGTGGTTGGTTAGTAGGACAGACGGACGGACGGACGGACAACGTAGGCTTAGTAATAGGGTCCCGTTTTCACCCTTTGGGTACGGAACCCTAATTATGAAAATAAACAAATTACAAAGGTAACAAACGCGATTCCCATCGGAACGTAACGCGGCGGCCGGCACGCCATCGCTAGCAGCTAGCTATTGCTAGCAAAACGTAGGTAGGTACTCCTCTAACGACATGTCACGTGCATTGTAGCACTTACAACCTTGCTATTGACCCGATTCTAGCTCGCAAAAACACAAGCACACTTAATGATTTACCTTCTTGTGCGTTTTGTATTTATGCTATTTTATTTTCGTGTGCAATAAAGTATCTTGATTAATAGAATTTTCCCGTTTTATTTTTTTACATAAACGGCCATGATTGCTTTTCAGGGTGTCAGAAACTCTTCTACAACCACCAACTATATTTTAATTTATAAGTATGCAGTTGAAGCAAGGTTGACCTTTTGCATATTAAAAGTCCTTTTACCGTTCAGTGCGCCCGGAGCAGTCAGTATTACATAAGCTAGAAAAACTCATTGGTACATGGCATCACAGTATAAGACAGTTATCAATCTTCATACAATGGTACGAAACGCGGCTTGTATGTGTGCTCGCCTGACTCGCCACGCCAGTACGTACGACGATATCTCAGGCAGCCAAGGCAGCGCCAGACGGGGCGACGCGGAGATATTGTCAGTGTGTGCGTGCTACGAGGAGTACGCCGCATTTGGTACTATTGTATGAAGATGGATTACTGTCTTATACCATAGTGTAAAGAACTAGTAGTGGTGAAGCTCAGCGGTCGCGGCAAGCCAATCGTGCGGGGCGTGCGTCCCGGCCACGCTGCCTGCCCGCGTACCCTAACAGCGAATTGAGTTAGGGTACGCCCACACGCCACGCGGGCATAGACCCGCCGCAACCGCTAATCTTCTTCACTTATTTTATTTACACTATGCTTATACTGTGATGGCATGTTGTCCGTATGGATTCGAACCCGTACCATGATGATGAGAAACCACGTCTCTCCGCAACTTAACGCTCGAATCATGCCACCCCCGACAAAAATCGAGACGTACCTCTGCCTGTCATTGTTACTTTCCGTATGCGAAAACGCGCATGACGGTTTTCTCGTTTTGTCGTGCGTGCTAGCCCTGCTACATGTTTCGATTGTATGCTCTCTTGTCTTTATAATGACTCTTAACGCGAGGCCACGAATAATGAATAACAAATGAAAGTGAATCAATTACCTGATTAGTAATGTCGTAAACTACGATGGCCGCTTGCGCACCTCGGTAGTACATGGGCGCTAGGCTGTGGTACCTGCCAACAAACAAAACATTTTTACATTTAGGTACCTACTAAATAATGTTACATACACTATTTATTACACAGTGACACGAAAAAATTACATCCTTTTTTTGGCCGAAAATCCGAAATCGACGGTAATTATTAGAAATGCAAGAGTAAAACTCCTGAGTGCCAATTTTGTTTGGTTTAAGAGAAAATAAAATGTCAAAGTTGACGTTTTTTTTCGGCCGAAAATCTGAACAAAAATGTTGTCCGGAAATCTTTATGCCGGAAAGTATCATAAATACAGAAGATTTTTTAATATAATTTCATAGGGCTGCAAAAACGCTTTCACCGGAATGTATTTGTTACTATGTAGTACAGTCAGCAGCAATAAGTTGTATACACTTTTGTTCTACGTTGTAATACTAAAGTGTATATAACTTACTAGCGGCCCGTCCCGGCTTCGCACGGGTGGACGTCTAATCTTTTCTAGCATTAAATATAGCCTATGTTACTCAGGGTGAATGCAGCTTTCTAATGGTGAAAGAATTTTTTAAATCGGCCCAGTACTTTTTGAGCCTATTCATTACAAACATACAAACATACAAAAATAGGTACAAATCTTTCCTCTTTATAATATTAGTGTAGATTGCTGCTGACTGTACCTATGCTATTGATTTATTGACATTTTTCTTAACTTGCTACAACCCGGGCGAATTAACTTGACACCTGGCTCGCACGTGGCTAGGAATAAAAAACTCGGAAAACTCTGAAAGAATAACTCGAAAATGCTAAAGCGCAGGGACACGTGCAACGGTAACTGAGATGCTGTGCTACAGCCTCGCACGGCGACGGCGGGGTCCCGCGGGGGGTAGCAGGAGGGGTGTCGAATTCCGAGCCACGTTCGAGCCAGGTGCCAAGTTAATTCGCCCGGTTAGTATTTTATTTTTTCTTCGGCATGCTGTCGTATTAGGTTCTAATTTTTATACTAATTCAAAACTCTTACTATAACACTACTTCCACAAAAATAATCATGCACCTCTCTCGTCGAACAAACGGGAGTAGAAAGGAGCACATTCAATACCTATTACTTAGATAAAGTATATGACTAGATAGAGCTTCACGCTTCTACTGCATAAAACAAAAGTGGCCAACTTTTTTAGGTTAGTGTGCTTGAGGCGTCATAAAACTTATCTGTGTGCGTGTATACCGACGGTTTACCACTCAAGAGTTCACCGTTTTTTTTTTTCGACGCTTTCGTAGCTTCGACTGTCAATCTTGAAATATAACTTATCAAAGACCTAATCGAACCGGTGACCTTGGCATCTGATCACTAAGCTGATTGTCGATAGGAATGCCTCCAGTCTAACAATGAAGTCCTTACTTGTAAGTACACAGTCGAGTGTTACGGACTATCTGTACATAATTATAATAGACTAGCGGCCCGTCCCGGCTTCGCACGGGTGGACGTCTAATCTTTTCTAGCAATAAATATAGCCTATGTTACTCAGGGTGAATGCAGCTTTCTAATGGTGAAAGAATTTTTTAAATCGGCCCAGTACTTTTTGAGCCTATTCATTACAAACATACAAACATACAAAAATAGGTACAAATCTTTCCTCTTTATAATATTAGTGTAGATGTAGATAATAATCAATTTACAATGTGGCAATTCGAAACTTTTATATTTGGACAGATGATATGGACGCGTGTGCTCTGATAATTATATTTTGTAAATGGCCCCTGGGTATTTAGTTGGATATAATAAAACCGGTCAAGAGCGAGTCGGGCTACTCGCGCACCGAGGGTTCCGTACCACACTACCACATAACACAACATTATTTAACTATGAAAAAGAAACTTTTTTTGTCCGGAACTTTTAGCGCAAGACCGACTCACACTTGGCCGGTTTTTAGTATTTTTTGTTATTCTGTAGAGTTTGCTCTATAATCACACTAAGTTTGACGCTTGTATGTATTACCGTTTTTACGATAGAGCGTGAAGAAAAAACGTTGATAAAAACTAGTTTCTTGTTGAGTTTAACAAATCCGCCGTAATAACGAACGCATAATCTGAGAAAATTTCAACTATCTAGCTATTACGGTTCAAAAGTTACAGCCCTAAATAGGTAGGACAGACGGCCAACGTAGGCTTAGTAATAGGGTCCCGTTTTCACCCTTTGGGTACGGAACCCTAAAAATCACTACATAGTATAAAACAAAGTCGCTTCCCGCTGTCTGTCTGTCTGCCCCTATGTATGCTTAGATCTTTAAAACTACGCAACGGATTTTGGTGCGGTTTTTTTTAAAATAGATAGAATGATTCAAGAGGAAGGTTTATATGTATATAATACATCACTACATATCAGCATTGCACCCGTGTGTAGCCGGGACGGGTCGCTCGTATAATGATAAACTAAGTAGATGACCAATGAGAAACGTTTTAACGATCTACAGGATGACACTGCAATGAGTCGAGACGTTTGAGGGGTGGTTCAGACCATCAAACTGAATAACTTTTACTATGGGAGCAAACTTGAAATCACAAATCTGATGTTCATACTTTGGAGTCGAGTAGGCATTTCAGTTTAGGTGGAACAGCTGAAAGCTTAAAGTTATTCAGTTTAATGGAGTGAACCATCCCTAAAAAATTTGTCTTTGAGAGTGATGTGGTTATTATTTTAACTGAAATTAAATATTGTATTGGGTTCTTTCTTACAGCGCAGCGTTTTTAATCGACTATTTTGTATTTGAGTTTCCAATATTAATAAAAAAAAATATCCCGTGATCTTGGCTGCCGAAATAACGGGAACTCAAATAATAAAAAACCGGCCACGTTCTTGCATGCACAGTGAAGAAGGGTTAGTCAAGATGACAATTTATGATTAAGTGTTTTTAAATTCTATTATCCTAAATATTTTCTGTATTTTCCACCCTATCGTCGAAAAGTTAGAGGGAACACTTTTAACGCGTTTATGTGCGTTTCTAGTGCTGCATACCCTAAAAACGCATAGATTTTATCAAATTATTGCTTGTTGAATGGAAGTGAAACTTCTATACATTGTCGTAGTACTACTATTTATTCCGCGTCTATAAGCCAACTCGACTATCAGCACATCATCATATGGTTTAAACAAATTACCTCTCCTGCCCGGCCGTGTCCCAAATCTCAAACTTGACGGTAGTGTCATCGAGGCAGACGGTCTGTGTGAGGAACGCCGCGCCGATGGTGCTCTCCTGGTACTCGTGGAACTGTCCCTTGACGAAGCGCAGCACGAGGGAGGACTTGCCCACCGCCGACTCGCCCAGCAGCACCAGCTTGAACTGGCAAACTTTCGTCTGGGGCGCGCCGTTCGGACGCTGCCCAGCTCCGCTTCTGTTTGTCGACATCTCCTGGGGAGAATAAGGAGAGATTAATAACGCTCATAAACACATACATTATTCTGATTCCAAAGTACACCTCTCGTAGAAAGATAATGACTACAATATCGTATATCGTTGTCTTGTCATCAAGTCCAGGCTAGATTCTGGTACTTTAAATGTGACAATGTCCAAGATATTTATTTTTATTGTATGTCTTACATTCCGTAATCACGGGCAATTAAGTCCCGGACCTTTGGAAGGCGTGCATGGGGCCGAAGCCAACATGTAGAGGCCCGTTCAAAAGACAAGTTAATCTAAATGTAAGGGATACACAAATGGCGGATACCATCTCCGAGCGTACAACATGATACCCACGGGGATGGTCCCCGCCACTTGTGTAAAGACTATTGGAGTACGGCGCTATGGCCGCGATGGAAAAATAAGGTCTTGGGCTATGGAGGTGAAAGTTGGATGGATGGATACTGGGCTATGGGAGGAGACTAACGGACGCCTGCCATGACAACTAGTCTCAAAATTGTAAATAAGGCAGGCGGTGACTCGCCGACTCGTCGAGTGGGCCCCATAAAACGGCCGCACGCACAAAGTGCGACAATGGGGCAACATCTGAGAACATCATTGAGCGGCTGAAGGTTGTCGAGAGGTGCGGCTCCGGTTTCACCATCGCGGGGTTTACCCCCGTGAGCGGGTTTCCCCGTTATTACGCCATTACGTGCAATACACTTCCAACCTGGAGCATAGGTTCTGCTCTTGCGATTCCACTCTGGACGGCCAATTAAGGCAAGCCAGAGGTAGGGGGGTGTGTTACTGTGTGTGTGTGTGTGTGTGTGTGTGTGTGGGGGTGTGTGTGTGGGTGTGTGTGTGTGTGAGCGCATGTCTGTATGGTCCCCCTGGATAGGGGTCCGCGGTGTCGCCACTCACCGTCAGCTCGCCACAAGCTATTATTATAATAATAGTCGCGAAAACGTGACAGGCATCGCTATCACATTGAGTGAGTAAGAGGAAATCTATGTTGATTATCTCTTTCCGCGTATGCAGTATTTTTGGGGACTCAGTTGAAATTGCTTACAAAATCTTGCAACTCTGCCAGACACTGCACGATTTTTATACATTTTTGTCATATCTCCATCCCTTTCGATTCGCTTTGCGCGTATACTGACGCACACAACGAATCTACATGTATGTATAAAATACTCAATCAACCACACCCCTCCTGGCAGTCCAAACAACGAACTCTTGCGCCGGTTCTACGAGTTTTTCCTCGGTTTTTTATATTTTTATAAAATTACCTTCGAAGTGCGATATCTGAAGTTAGTAAGGCAGTGGCCATTCTGCATGAAGTACTACATACTACAATGTTGTACCCAAACTAAAGCTAACAGGTTTTAATTATAGAAACCAAACGACACAAACATGAGAAGATTTGAGTCCAGGATCAGGGTTTTACAGTCCAGCGTGGTATTGCAACAACCGGGGTCGTCAACATTGTACTTTTATTTTGGTAACAGCAATGCATGCCATGCAAGGAGCTAAGCCTTACGTGCAGAAGGAAGCACACTATTGAATTCTAGGAACTTTGGTATGATTTGTAGCATCACTGGTTTCTCGGTAAAGGAAAACCTCATCGAGAAACAGGTTTGACGGGCCAATAGCTCAGTCGGTAGTGAATCTACCTGCTGCTCCACAAAAAACTGTAATGCGGCTCAAATTTAAGGAGCAGCCTCTATACGTCCCTACACGTATGCCATATTCCCCTCAAGAATAACCTTGAAGGAGCGAGGCATAATCCACCACGCGAGCCCAGTGCAAGTTGGTGAAATGTACCTAAACTATAACATAGTGTAAATAAAATAAGTGATGAAGCTCAGCGGTGGCGGTGGGTCTATGCCCGCGTGGCGTGCGGGGTTCGGCGGGGTACGGGCGTACCCTAACTCAATTGGCTGTTAGGGTACGCGCGCAGGCAGCGTGGGCCGGGACGCACTCCTCCCGGCCCCCGCACGCCCCGCACGATTGGCCTGCCGCGACCGCTGAGCTTCACCACTTTTAGTTCTTTACACTATGACTATAATATCGATTTCCCTATGAGTTTAGTTCACCCATTAAGATCAGAAGTCTTGTCATTAATCTAGTGAAAGTCATATTCTAGTTTGACGAGTATTTACCGCTATAAATTGCGCGCAAATCTGCCCTATACAACGTGTTTATGAATTAGCGCAAAACCTCATACACCCCAACTGATTTATATCAAAATAATTAGATTGAAACAATAATTTCATTATTTTGATAGTTAAAATTTAAAGTTATTCACATTTTGAGTTTTGAGGCAAAAATGATTTGTTATCATTTCAGCACGAAAAGAAAGCGCTAACGTACTCATGGATACATTTTTATAATCTTGTTTTGGTGGTAAGTAGGGTGAGTGTGCCCGTGGGGTGGGTTGACATCCGGTTCAGATAATTTTACTCTTTTAAGCTCGCCTTTGTAAATCACGACTTATTGTAATTTTTTTTCATAACTATGTTTTTGTGTAGGTACAATAAAGAATCTATGAATCTATGAAATTTTGCAAACAAATTATTTTATATTTTGAAAAAAATTACCCATGTTGAAACCATGATAATTCAATTCTGCTACAAACTACTGCGAAACAAACTACTTTCTAGTTTTGCGTTAATTCATTAACACGTATATTGTAGGGCTTATAGACTATAAAAGTTCAAATAACAAAACATTATGTTCTGAAGATCACTGCATTGTAAGATTTATAAAAAACAATATTTTTTACAAAGTTACAATTGAAGTGGATTCAGTGTAGACCATTTCTAATATGTTTTTTAATTCTCATAGTTTTTTCTAGGTGATGTAATCTTCTGTCACTTAAAATCATTGGTCATTACAAATATGTAGTAGAAAACAATGTGTTTTAACGTAGGTAGGTATATTTATAGCTATGTACAAACATGCCTACTGTGTGTCTATGGCACATAATTAATGCGTGATGCACGCTGACATTGAATTTAGAGCTCATTCGATGAGCTCCTTGACTGGTACTAACCTGTTTATTTGATTATTCGATACAGTATTTATTTATTAGAAACAAACAAGTTAATAAAAAACCGGTCAAGTGCGAGTCGGGCTACTCGCGCACCGAGGGTTCCGTACCACACCACCACAGAACACAACATTATTAACTTAGAAAAAAAATCTTTTTTGTCCGGGCCCTTTAGCGACTCACACTTAGCCGGTTTTTAGTATCTTGTTGAGAACCCCCCTTAACTTTTAACTTTTTGAAATTGTTATTATTTGTTAACAAATCCACCATAATAACGCATAATCTCAGAAAATTTCAACTATCTAGCTATTACGGTTCAAAAGTTACAGCCCTAAATAGGTAGGACAGACGGACGGACGGACAACGTTGGCTTAGTAATAGGGTACCGTTTTCATCCTTTGGGTACGGAACCCTAATTAAAAATGATGATGGATTCCTACTCGATTTCGACCTACGGCGAATGTTGATCTTTATAGAAAAGCAGTCAGGTACGCAGAATATTTTGAAGTGCATATGTTTAAAGTAAACGCTAAACACAGATGCACTCTCTCGTCCTCACCCTCATGTCTGATGGAACGGGAGACCGATACGATCAGAGGTGGGGTCAGATGCAGTGGCTATAACCGGCAGCCACACGGTTTGGGCGTCAAAGATGTGCATGACACCTGAAGGAATTAGTCGCCTTTTACGACACCTGCGGGGCTAGTACGCCAACCAGCGATAGCGACATTTAACACATCCATCTGTCAAATTTTGTCTTTTATCTCGTTCGTTCGCGCGCAAATAGAAAGAACGGAAGCGTGATAGCGCTATATCACGCTATCGCGGGTTGGCGTACTAGCCCCGCTGATTGGGTTGGTGCTATTCAAAGCCGGACACCATACGGCAGAGTACCTAAAGTCAACATTATTTACACTGGTTACGAACCTCTGGTTTCGTACGCGGCCGAAGGGGTATGAACGATAATTTTTTCCCCCAATCTTATTGAATCAAATCCTGACCTAAACCGAAATAAACAGTTCTCTAACAAACAAGTGCAAGTGAGACAACGAGGCAACAATTGAATTAGCATAGTGATGTAACTGACTCGGTGGTCTTCATTCAAGTGTAAACTGTGACGTCATACATGTCCAAGACTCCGTATTCTACGAATTGAGGACGTCATAAATACTGCTCAATAATACAAGTTACTTCTATTTATTAAGAGTATGGAACATAAATATAAGAACTAGATGCAGTCGCATGCAAAATCTAAGCAAAGGGGTTTTAATTTTAAGATTAGAGTCATCTTGCCTTTTTACAAAAGTGGTTTCACAGTATGAAACCTATTTATAGTATACAGGGTGTAATTGATATCATTAGCATCCTTTTAAACACAGAGACTACCCATCAACATTTTTATTTTTAATTATTTTTTTTTTATAAGTTTATGGAGCAAACAAACAGATAGCAGCAAAAAAAAACAGCTGTTTAAACTGCAATGCCTACTCGACTCAAATAGTATATACCGCTCCGATAGTAAAAGTTGTTCAGTTTGATGGGTGGACTCTAAAGCGAATGATATCAATTTCACCATGTACATAGCTAACTAGCTAGGTGATCATAAAATATACGAAGTCATTTTGTCGTAACATCGCCGGTTATAAAGATATAATTGATATTTGTTTTCTAATTCGAATTAACAAATTCCTATGAGCATTAATTTCTAATCTTCTATACATATAATAAAATTGTAAACTTGACCTGAATTAACATTGAAGTTATTTGCAAAATTATTTACACATAATTTGGGGGGTTTAGGATACTAAATGGAATGCATTGAGACCATTTTTTTGAATTTTTGTCTGTTTGTGCACGCTTCACTTAAAAACTACTGAACCGATTTGGATGAGATCACAAAAGCATAGGGCTTAGTTTGGTTTATGGTCGTGAGTTTATGTACATAATGTAATGCAAGTGTAGAAAGTTGCAAATACTTTAAATAACAGGTACTTGAACTCATAATACTGAACCACTTTTCCGAAGAAAAGTATTGGAAATTAGCAACAACAAAAAATTTTGACTAATCAGCTGATCAACATTTTCTATGAAAAGTTAAAAAAAAATTTTGCGCGATTCCCTAAGGTTACTAGAGGAAAGTAGTGCAACAATCACCTTTTGAAGTAACGCAACTGTCCACACTTGCAGTGCACCCTGTACAAAGATCAAGTAACCCACTGCCCCCGCAGGCAGTCAATGTAAACAATAAACAAACAGTCAATTATTTACACATGATATGCATAATGAACTCCAGTTACAACCTTTTCAACATTTTATCTAGGGTTGTAGTTGTACACATTACTTACTTAGTTCATTTTACAAATTTGGTTTGCTAATAAGCAGAACAATGTGCCTATGTCGGTTTTTGGGGGTCCTTTGCTGCCATGCTAATGCTAATTAAAAACATTGATCATACCTATGAGTCTGGCATAGTCAGTTCAGTATGGGTGACAAAAAAACTTGTTTTCTATTTATAATTTTATACAGGGTCCAACTTAAGAGCCTACCAAGCCTATTGTGCTGACCTCAATTGTATTTTTTTTATTTCTAAACAATTTAACAACCTTTCCAAAAAGAAGAATGTCACATTGTAGTCCTGATTCGCTTTCAATTTATAGAAACATTACGGATTATTATGTTTCATGCTTGTAGCTATAATCGTTAAAACGGTTTTCACGATAATAACTACAAACATTGCACAACTACAACTAACTACAACTTACAACATATTTGTATGATGAATATGAATATTTGTACCCGAGTCATGGATGTTTGTTTATATATATATATGTATTCTAAATCATTGTCTAGTCATCATCATAATACAAGTCCAGGCTAGATTCTGGTACTTTAAATGTAACTAGATAATTTGTGTGACATTGTCCAAGAATGTCCAAGATATTTAAAAAAAAACATTATATAAAAACAAATCCACAGTGACCCGATAAATTGAAAATAGACATGACTACAATGTGAATTTCTTGTTTTTTGAAAATATTGTTCCATTATTAAAAAATAAAAAAAATACGATTGGGGGCAGCACAATAGGCTCGGTGCAGTCTTAATATGCTGACGGTTTTTTAAGAGGATGATCAGACCATCAAACTGAATAATTTTCTCTATTATGGGGTTATTCTCTATTTCATTAAAATAGCGAGAAAAAAAACAGCTGTCCTATAAAAAGGGTCTAGTAGGATTGCAGTTGTATATGGAACAGCTGATATTTTTTTCGCGATTTCGATGTTGGTGCCATATGCCATAGAGAAAGTTGTTCAGTTTGACGGTCTGATCATTGCCTGAAAAAACTGCCAACATATTAGGGACCTGGCCCTGGTACCCAGACTTTCGATGTTCGATATATCGCCACTGTTTCGGTCCGCACTTCATTGCAATAGAGTTGACATTGGAATGAAAACGTTCAAGCAATTGCGACGTTCGAATGTGCGGGTAAAGGCCCTGTATGGGTAATTAAAAAAGTCATGCACAAACAAAAGATTGCAGGACAATTTAGGTGAGAGAAATCTTGTAAAAATGAAACAAAAGATTTATATTGATAATCAACCCTATCAAGATAATGATATCAAAGCCTAGTTATCGTCTGTATGAATTAAAACAATGGAGGCAAGACTATTGACCAAGCAATGACCCATATTTATCCAACCAAGTGTCATTAGCTGTCATTTACACAATTAAATTATACTTTGATTCCATTAAATAGTTCTGACAATGAATTAAATGCATTTACCATCAATAAATTAGTACATTACAAATATAAAATGCTAGCTGAACAACTTTCTCTATGGGACAAACATCGAAATCGAAAATAAACATCAGCTGTTCCATACAAAACTGTAACTTTGAGTAGGTATGGGACAATAGATTTTTTTTTTTAATATTTTTATTGGTCCCTTAGAGAAAGTGTGCAGTTTGAATGTCTAATCATCTGCTTAAAAAACTGTCTGCATATTAATTTAATGAATTCATTTATTAAGAAATAAAAATATTTATAGTTTGATATCAAAAATTTTGTATAGTAACTAGATTGTACACTACGGTGCTGGCACCGGGGCAAGTGAGATTACCTAAATCCTCGTGTGTCCCTTTCTAACTAGGGAGTCCATTCATTCTCGAATTTGACGGGATACCTAATATGCATTTATTTAAGCCTGTTTCTTACCATCTCGTTGAGGATTCAATGTTATCTTTTTATTCTGAAAATGTTTTTAGGGGTAAACTCAGACTAAAGAAATATATATATAAAATTAATTTTGAGTTTACCCGCAACTGTTCTCGTTCATCCGCAAAAATAATAGAACGTGTTAATGAATTATCGCAAAACTAGAAAGTATTTTGTTTAGAATCGAGAATTGAATTATCTTGGTTTCGACATAATGATTCTTTCTTCAAAATAAAACTCATACTCATGTGTGTAAGTATACCTACCATGTTATAAAGTTAAAAAGGAAATGGCATACCATCAATTAATAGGAGGAGAACTCGTATGGAGGAAACCTAACGATGCCGATGTTTTCGATCAGTCGGTAGCATTGTATTTGTAGAATAGGAAATTTTTTGAAAACCGTTTACATACCTACATACAATGCTATTTTACACAGATAGATAGCCTTCATAGAAAATGGTGCGTTAAATTGTGCCGCGTCACGTAAGGTGAGTATTATTATGTTCCTTGCGCGTCACAGCCGTCTCGCTCGTAGCATTTCTATTTTCTTGACGCGGACTATTGAAAGACGCCCCAATTGGGTCGTTTTCAAGTCTTCACTTTGCGCGCGCTAGTAACATATATCTGCTTCTTTTTGGTATAATATTATTGCCTACATATCTAGTTTGTAAGAAATGATAAAATAACTTTGGAAATATGGACGGTATTGCGTTCGATTTCAAGAATTTCCGTGAAGTTGTAACATAATCTTCCACTTTGAAATGTTTCGAGCACACGAGTGATGTCTTGCTGGTTTTCCCAGGGACTACTGTCAACCATTTTTCTCTCAGCGTTTCATCCCTGGGAAATCTACAAGCAACACACATTTTGTGTTTAATACATAGGTCGCCAAAATGGTCAATGGTCACCCTAGTTAAGAAAAGTTTAGCGAAACAATAAAATATCTAACCTGTGGAAAGAAAACCCACAGCCGGGGTAAATTTCATTTTTGCATCCAGTAACACAACAAAAATTGACTATTTCGAAGGTTTACAATGTTATTATCAGTTATCACAACAATTTAATTTGTTATTTTATGACTTTTCAAATTTCAAATATGTCCGCCATAATAATATTTTTTCATAACACCAAAGAGTTACCATTAAAAAGTTTTGAAATAATACACTAAAGTATTGTACTTACCTTATTCGTTTTGTCATAAATTGAACAAAATTAGTGTAAATTAAATAAAAATTATCAATACCTAATATACTTTAAATTATGAATTTTCAAAACAAAAATATTTTTTTAATTTACATTTTGTTACAGTAAATTCTAAAGTGGTAGCTTAATAAATTGGCCACACGTTAGAAAGAGACACACGAGTATTCTGGTTATCTCACATTTGCTTGGTTGTCAGCCTACAACAACATTGAAGGAAATTAATACTTATTACGTAAAATTAGAGTTTATTTTGCATTCTCCACGAAATTCGAGAGTTTGGTCCACCTATAGGTTACTATATACAATGTTCTTGTTTGATATTTATTTAAGATGCTTAAGTCGAAGTAGATAAGAGAAGATAGAGACATAACTTGGCCTGAGTTTGTTGCATTGTGGGGATTGGAGAAGAGAGCAGGAGTGTGATTTTTTAACATCACATGTTCAAACGAGTAGTAGAAAATGTCAAAATTACTGCATCTTTCGACTACACGTTCAACGTAACGCAATCCAGGCCTTTGCCCGTCAGTGGAGCAGGCAACATTAAAATAGTACATTACGATACGTGTGACCTAAGTAGTCCATTATTGCACGGCGTGAATTATCGCCCGAGCGCAGCGAGGGCGATAAACGCCGTGTAATAATGGACTTACTTAGGTCACGAGTATCGTATACTATTTTATAGCTCGTGTGACCTAAACCCGCCAACTTTTGTGTGTGTGTGTGTGTGTGTGTAATGTATTGACATTCTCTTTCATGTTGAAGTTTTTAATTCTACGAAAACGTATACTAACGAAAAGGGCAGAAAGGGGGACCGGGGGCGAAGCCCCCGGCGGGGTGGAGGGGCGGAGCCCCCCCGGGGGCACGGGGGGCGGAGCCCCCCGTAGGACACAACCACGACTTTAAAATCTTCGTTCATATATCGCAACCACAATCAATAGATACTCACCTCTAATCACATCTACCGTCACATCATCATCAGCCCCTACTCGCCCCCTACGCACGTATGCACTAGGTGGCACGTAATCACATCTACCGTCACATCATCATCAGCCCCTATTCACCCCCTACGCACGTACCCCTAATTACCCCCACGAACTAGGGGGTACACCCCCTAATCACCCCCACGAGCTAGGGGGTACACCCCCTAATCACCCCAACGAGCTAGGGGGTACACCCCCTAATCACCCCACGAGCTAGGAGTACACCCCTAATCACCTCCACAAGCTAGGGGGTACACCCCCTAATCACACCCACGAGCTAGGGGGTGCACCCCCTAATCACCACTACACACCCCTTACGCATTAGGGGGTGCACCCTCTCATCACCCCTATGCATCCCCAATCACCCTCTACGCACTAGGGGGCGCATCCCTTACTCGCACCCTACTACCAACATACTAATAAGGTGTGAGCAGGGGGTGCGGGTTTAAGTAGGGCGTACGTAATATAATTAAAGTAGGGGGGATAACTTGGAGTCAGTTGGGGATTTCGCGATTTCAATGTTGGTCACATTGATTGAAAGCACATTTAAAAGTACCTACCTTCTTTTGTTTATTATGCATCTGTGCAATAAAGTAGATTCATTTTCGAATGGTGTAATGTAATCCGTGTAATAATGGACTACTTAGTAACGAAAAACCGTGACCTAAGTGCGGGTTTAGGTCACGGAATGCTATAAAAGAACCTTCTTTTGTATATTATGCATCTGTGCAATAAAGTGGATTCATTTTCGAACGGTGTAATCCGTGTAATAATGGACTACTTAGGTAACGCAAAACCGTAACCTAAGTGCGGGTTTAGGTCACGGAGTGCTATAAAAATATTTAAAAGTTTTGTTTTTGTCAGCAAAATTCATAGGTAAAATCTATACATATCTAAAGATAAATCCTACTTGAATAACACTGCCATGTTACAATAAAAGATGTCTAAGTCAACTGCTCCAAAAGAAAACACTGAATAAGCCATTTTCAAATAGAAAAATCTTTTTTACAAGATGAACCTTTTTCAAATGTAGTTGTATCAAATGTAGAATTCAGAAATTGAGGATCCTTTTTGAAACATTTGCAATATATATTAACAGAATCAACAAATCATTTGATATTTCATGTACAGTAAGTAATTGATACAAAAAAAAATTCTTAAAAGTGGCTCTGGTGTAAAGTTTGTAAGGGGCATATTCAGTATCTTATTTTGGAACAACCAAAATGCAATTTGTACAACTTAGCTGTCTTTTATTGTCACGGCAGGTCAGATTAGTTTAGAACTAATTGTTGCAGGTATTGCACGGTGGGATGACACAACAGGTTTGGCTGTGACAATTGGCTACTTGACAACTAGTCAAATCAGCTACTCTTTATCGGACGTCAAAACATGCACTTTGTATGAAGATTTGTACTAAATATTGAGTTGTGACGTCATCAACATTTTCAATACTTTTTATAGTTTATCTTGGTATTCAATTAAATAGTATTCAAGCTAAAAACTCAATGAAAATGGGAGTTTAGTGTTATTTTCTAACCCTTTTTTTATTGAGTAGATAAAAATAAAATATATTGAATGTAGTCAAATACCCAATAATGGCAGTGGTTGTTGGTCTGACAAACTACCATATTCTTAATCACTTTCAAACATTGCTATTTAATGTCAGACTGATGAACGCATGAGTTGCAGGGAAATGCATAGAGGGCCTCATGCCTGATCTAGAATCTAGATCATAAGCCACACGAATCTGGCAATAGTAATACTAATACTAAAGTTGAAAAGGCATAAATGTTTATACCTAAAATCTATGCGATTCAGACTACATTTCCTGTTAATGTCCTAAGTATGTGCAAATGTAAACAAAACATATCATAGAGTAACATTGAGTTAACGATACGATAAACTTTGGTCAAAATTGAACTTTTACTACTTAATCTAAAGCTTGATTTTAAGAGAAAGAACATTAACTTACCAGCTAATAAACTTACAAAAACACAATTAGACACCATTTACAAAAGACTAGTCTATCACTTGACACTAAGAATATAAATTGCAACAAAAAAAATTAATGGACAATGAAATCATTGAGCAAAACCTTGAGAGCACTACAAGCAACTAATAAAGAAAACCACTCTGAACGGTAAACAAGAATGTTATCTCTCGTATCGTCGTATCACAAAGAAACAAAAGGCATAATGACATTTATCTAAAGATAATTTAGTGCTTTTAACAAGTCTTGCTGGAACATTATTTCGATCAATTTATCGCGCGGAGCCGCGGACGCGTCTGCTCTAGCGATGACTAACCGTATCTGGCCGTATCAGCGCGATCCCACTGCTTTACCATTACAAATCTAGCCAAAACCAATTACGCCCTCATCCAGTCCGAATCAGCTGTACTTCACATTATCACTCTACGTAACCGTTCGCACCACAAAGGGCATCTGCTGCACGGCTGCATAACAAATACTGGACCTAATCCTCCACTATAACGTCTAGACTTAACAATATTCGATAAAATGACGCATTTACTTGATTATAAGGATGTGAAAGACGTACCCTCCCTGTTATTGTATCGCCGATATGCACTTTCCCTCGGGCGATATATCCTCACGAGGTCGCCGTGTTGCCGAAAATTTCATTAATTACACAGTGAAACGAGTAAAATCATTAATTCTAAACGCTAAACTGGAAAATCTAGCACAGAAAAGCAAAATGACCACGAACAAACATGGAAGCGAGCGAGTCAGCGAGACGTTTCACAAAATTTTTGTCTATGGTGTGCAATACGTCATTTTTAAGAAGTTTGATTGTAGTTTATGGTTCATTTTAGGTGTTTTATCGTACCAAATTCTGCTTCTTAGAAAATAATTTCTACCTTACTAATAAAGATAAATAATGTACATACTTTTCGACACATTTTCACTCATTTTTTTTCATGAAGTATTTCACTTTTTATCCAGCCAAGCCAAGGCAACAAAATAGTCTGACAAAATAAAGTTGCACTTTTAAATACCTTTGAAAAAAAGCGAATAATTAGTCTATGGACAAAAGCAGTGCTGCCAGCTACATTAGGTGGTAAATATAGCCCTTTTTCTGCTCGTCTAGCCCCGTACCTATTTAATGATTTAAGATTAAGACAAATCTAGATTTTAGTCCATAATGGATATAAGGAAATTTAGGATGTTCTGGGAACTATCTTATGAGAAATCATAAAAATACTAGAAAAAAGGAGTATAAGAGGAGAGTGAAGGTTTCCCTACACGTACGGCACGGAAAGAACCACTGTTTTAGGAAGTTTTGAAAGACATTCTGATCAAAATTTGTGATAATAATTAATTTTTGAATCAATGAAATCTTATTAACCACCATTTTTATTGTTCGTTTTTAAACTAGTTAAGCCGCTAAACCAAAGACAGCTTCAGCAACACTGTGCAAAAGTGACAGTGACAGAAAAAAACTGAAAAAAACATTGCTTGCATTTACAGTTTGCGTGGAGTTTTTGGCGGGATTTGAACAGATTCGTTTGGAGTCCTCATATTTCAACGAATTTTTATTGTTTATAGTGAGTCTTGGTTCGTAAAATCGGTGTTGTTTTGCGTAACAAAGTGTCGTGCAAGTGAACAATATACAGTTCAGTGAAATATGATGGTGTGGGTCGTGAACAGGAAAAGTGTTCCGTTCTTTTGTAGCGCGGCAAGCGGTCGGTTCACCTCTTTCCTGTGGTCTTCTCTGCTTTTCCTGCGTTTCTCGATTGCCTCCAAAAACTCCAAAGAAGCGTTGAAACGTCGAACACCAACGTTTTATTTGCTATAAATGAGAGTATTTATTCCTGACATCGGTTGTATGCGATACTATAATCGCTTTACCTTGAACTGAACCAAAAAAAAAAAAATTACAGTTTGCGTTGCGTGCATGTGTTTCTTATTCTCAGTGTTGCCAGAAGGTTACTTTTGTAACCTTTTTGGTGATTTTTAGCTCTGTCAGGTTACTTTTAGGTTACACGATTCAAAAGGTTACTTTTAGGTGATTTTTCTGAATTTAGTATTATCAATCATATTTTTCCATGAAACGGAATGCTTTTTCATATTTTTTCACTGTTTTATAAAGCAAAACGTAACGTAGTGACGTAAAGTAAAGTGAGTAAACGTAACGTAGTGATTGCCACTCCTAAAAACGCATTTTTCTCTGTTTTCTCTCTCGCACTAATGTACTTATAGGTAGCGAATCACGTATGACTAAAAAGATCTAAGCAGTCTCACTTACTCGCTCGATCAATCAATCGGATGAAAATGCAATTTAAAATGGAAAATGTTACTGAATTTTTTCATTTCTGTAAGTTAATAGAACCAACATCGGTCCATCAGCTTTTAATACCTTATTACTGGAAAAAAATATGAAAGGTTACTTTTCACACCAAAAGGTTACTTTTTAATCTAATTCCGGTTACTTTTGACAAGATCCGGCTGGCAACACTGCTTATTCTATTTCGTTTCAGGATTCTTTGGCGGGCGTTTGAAGAATATAGGCGCGAAATTTTAAAAATTTTCTCGAAAATTTTCTTTTATTTAGTTAATGTTTAATTATTTCAATTTATTCTTATTGTACATACGTTTCTATTGATTATTGTACATATTGTAAAAAGTAAAAATGCCGGACGGGGACGGGGAGGTCCCCTCTGGCAAAGAGAAAAGAAAGCTCCCGAATAGGAGAAGCAGGAGTCCCTCGGAGTCTGCCGCTGCAGCTGCCACCGACGATGACTTCTACAAGCCGTATGTAAAGCCTGGCTACAAACGAGTATATCCTGAATCCCAGGTGAGTGGCGATTTTAATGTCTTCGTCGAAAGTACCAAGGATGGAGAAAAAATTGGCAATAATAATCCATTGTTAATTGCTAACTTATTTAAAAATGAGATCAAGGGTGTGTGCAATATCAAAAGAATTAATGCACATAAAATTTGTGTAACGTTCAACCACCCAAGCAACGCTAACAATTTTTTGAAAAATGACCACTTTCTGACAAAACATGAGATGAAAGCCTTCATACCGGCAAGGGCTGTGGAGACGATCGGCGTGTTGCGCTTCGTGCCCACGAGCATTAGTAACGAGGAACTTTTTAAGAAGCTCACTTGTGAGTTTGAAGTAGTTAATGTGAGACGTTTTACTAAACGGGAGAAGGGAGGCGGAATCAAGGCTTTTGGCTCCGTCAGTATAACTTTTTTGGCAAACACGTTACCGGACTATGTCTATTTAGACATTTTCCGATATAAAGTATTTGAGTATGTTGCGCCTCTGATGCAATGCTACAAATGTTTCAAGTTTAATCACGGAGCGAAAATTTGCAAAGCCGAACAAAAGTGTTCGATATGCTCAGAGGAGCATCATTTTTCTAAATGCACTAATGAGGATGTTATGAAATGTATTAACTGTGGAGGTGCGCACTTAGCCATCTCGCGTGATTGTCCAGTTAAAAGACAAAAAATGGAACAAAAAAAGAATGTTGTGTCTTATGCTAAGGCTCTGACCAACACCAACAATTCAGATAACATTATGAAAAATTATACGACAAATTTTCCACCAATGAAACCAAAAGTGCAACCAAAACCGGTTGTACAACCAAAATTAATTCCTAAAATAAATACTGAAAATAAATCAAATGATAATGATGAAATTCCTACAGAAAAATTAATAAGAGAAATATTAAAAAATGACTACATTTGCAAAGGTTTGGTCGGAGCTTTAGTAACTCTGGGTAATGAGAGTAGATCACTTAATTCATCGATAATACACGAAGTTCTAGTCAAAACATTCAAAAAGTATGGATAATTTATTTATTAGAATTTGCCAATTTAACATTGAAGGAGTAATTAATAAAAAACCCTTACTAATCAATTTCTTATTTGATCATAACATAGACATTTGTTTATTAAATGAAACATGGTTGAGACAGAACAACACTCCCAGGATTCCAAATTACGTCTTCATAAATCAGTGTGATAAAGATGGACGTTGTGGTGTAGGTATTTTAGTAAAGGATAATCTCAAGTATACTGTTCACCCAATTCAATTTTTTGATTATTTACAATGTGTATCAATCATATTACAAACAAATTTAGGTAATTTAACAATCTTATGTACTTATGCTCCACCTCCTAAGGAGGGACGTGGAAGATTCAAGGGTAGTACTCTCAAACGCTTAATAAGTAATCTACCTAAACCAGTTTTGCTTTCAGGTGACCTTAATGCTCACCATATTTCCTTTGGTTGTTTATCAAATAATAGTAGAGGTAATGAGGTTTACAACATATTAGATGAATGTGACCTATGTATTTTGAATACTGGATCTGTAACTACAGTAGGTAGAACAGGACATAATCCTTCTGCTATCGATATCACATGTGTTAGTCCGTCATTAGCTCCTCTTTGTGATTGGAGTGTACACGATGATCCCATGGGTAGCTACCATTATCCAATCATTATTGATGTCCATACATGTGCTGAAAAATATGAAATTGGTAAACCAGTTGAAAGATATCTGTATAATAAAGTAGATTGGACAACATTTTCTTTAGAGACAGAAAAAGCTTTTGAAAACGTATTGATTGATCCAACAGATCCTTTAAAAACGTATAATGAATTTTGTGAAATTTTATATAAAGTTAAAGATATTTGTGTACCAAAAATTTCAAAGTCAACAGAATATGTTTTAAGGAAACCAGTACCATGGTGGGATAGTGATTGTTTAGACGCAGTTAGAAATAGCAAAAAAGCACTAAATTTTTATAGGTCTAATCCAACGATTGAAAATTATATTCAATATAAGAAATTAGATGCTTTTAAAAAAAGATTATTGAGTGAAAAAAAGAAATGTAGTTGGAAAAACCTTTGTGAATCCTTCAATAGATACACACCTGTTAGCAAAATCTGGAATTATATTCGAAGATTCAAGAGAGTATCTACACCAAAGCTTCCGAGAAATGATGAATGGATCCCTTCCTTCATGGATAAGTATGCTCCTCAAGCTCCTGAAAATGAAATAGATGAAAATTCGTTACAACATTTCTTTAATCATAATGGTAATTCTGAGAGTGTTTTTCTATCTTTACCATTTACTTGGCAAGAATTTAATGTAGCCCTAAAGTTAAGAAAAGATACTACGCCTGGTTTGGACGATATTCCATATGCTCTTATTCGTAACATGCACATAAAAGGGCAGAAAGTTTTGCTTCAAATTTTTAATTTGCTATGGGATTCTAATTGTATACCAAGATCGTGGAAGACACAATGTGTAATTCCTATATTAAAGCCAGATAAACCAGTTAATGAGGGTAATTCCTATAGGCCCATATCTTTATCATCTTGTGTAGGTAAAATTTTTGAATCCATGATTAAGACTAGATTAGATTACTATACAGAATCTAAAAACATTTTACCTTGCCAGCAATTTGGTTTTAGAAAAGGTTATAGTGCTATAGACAGCTTCACAGCTTTAATTTCTGACATTAAAAACTCGTTTCATAGTCATTCAGCTACTATTTGTGTATTTCTCGATGTTCAAGGAGCATTTGATAATGTAGATCCTTTTACTTTAATTTCCATCTTAGCTGATATCGGGATCCCAGGTAAACTCTGTAAATGGATATTTAATTTTCTTTATGACCGAACAATGTATCTTAAGTTTAATAATATAATTCATGGCCCGAGACAGGTGTATAAAGGTACAATGCAAGGGGCTACCATCTCCCCACTTTTATACAACCTATACACCTGTCAGATTACTAAATATTTGAAACAAAAGAATGTTCAATTTTTGCAATTTGCTGACGATTTACTTGTATATACTGTAAATAAAAATGTAAATATTGGTGTAAATGATTTAAATAGAGCTTTGAACCAAATTCACAATTTTTATAACAATAAATTAAAATTAAAAATCAGTCCAAACAAAAGCGGAGCAATGATTTTTAGTAAAAAGTTTGATATTTGTTCAGATGATTTAATGTATAATAATTCCAGGTTGCCCTGGCTAGATGAAAAGAAGTTCCTCGGTGTTTGTTTGGATACTAAATTGACATTTAAAAATCATATTCATTTACTTTTAAAAAATTCTTCACGAGGTCTAAATGTTTTGAGATCTTTAGCTGGTGTACACTGGGGTTCAGACCCATGCATTCTATCTATGTTATACAAAAGTATTGTCAGAAGTCATTTTGACTACAGTACTATGGCATACATGAATTCAAATCTATCACTATTAAGAAAATTAGATGTAATACAAAATAAAGCCTTGAGAATTATAACGGGAGCAATGTGCTCCACTCCAATCAATGCCATGGAATGTGAAGCTTGTATTCCTCCATTAATTTTTAGACGTTTACAGATTGCAGAAAAGTTTTGCTTAAAGTTGATAGCTTCTGACAATACTTGTGTTTTGGACAGAGTTTTCCCAAGCCAAGCACTTCAGCTTACTTCCTCTGATAACTATATCAGTTCCAATTTAATTTTGTCTGGACATACACCTGAACTTCTACGAATTTGTATGCATATTCATTTTCTAACTGTAAATATGTATAAAGTTAAACCTTGGCCTATGTATAAAATAGATTACCAAGCTCTAATGGGCATTAATAATGTATATATACATACTCAGAAATTTGACAATGAAATAGATTTACTTATGTACTTAGAGGATATACAATGCTACAGAATTTATACTGATGGATCTAAAACTATAAATAGTGTATCATCAGCTTTTTATGATCCTCATAAAAAGATTACTAGATGCTTTAAAATTGACAGCTTGTGTAGCATATTTACAGCAGAATGCTATGCTATTTACAGAGCACTACTCTATATTATGGAGATGGATGTGACAGACATTATGATACTGACGGATGCTAAAAGCGCTTTGATGGCCTTGGAAAGTACTTCTTTTAGACATCATACAAACTATATTATTTATAATATTAAACAATTGCTTCATAACTTACATTGTATAGGTAAAAAAGTTCAGCTCATGTGGGTACCTTCTCACCGAGGTATCTCCGGGAACGAAATCGCAGACCAAACAGCGAGAGGAGATGTTGACGAAGATCACTCTGGGACATTACAAATTCCATACACCGACTTCCATGTGCATCTGTCGCAGGCCCTGAAAGAGTTTTGGATAGAATACTGGTTAGAGGTTAGCAAAACAAAGGGAACATGGTATGCCAACATCCAAGGAAGTCCGCCCGCCCATCCTTGGTATCACAAAAATAAGGATGTAAACAGTAGAAGGCAGATAACAATAATAAACCGAGCGAGATTTGGTCACTGCCAAGTACCCACTCACCTGCATCGACTGAAGATGGTTGAGAACACCAAATGTAAATATTGTAATCAAGATGATGCTGATCTGAATCACATTGTTATGGACTGTCAACATTTTGGAGTTGCCCGTTTGGTGCTTGTGGATGACATTGCAAAAGTGTACGGAAGTGCAGCTGTACCTCGAGATCTGAAGGATATTTTATCGGATGTGAAACTGTTTGGACCAATATATAAATTTATAAACAACACAGTTGAAAAATTATAACAAAAGAAAAGGAAAATAAAATAAAAATAATACGAGTGGCACAAAAGGACTGGTATCCAGTGCCGTAAAGCACATTATTAAAAAAAAAAAAAATATTTCGTTTCATATTTTTTCCAGCGTGATTTCCTACGGATTTCTTATTCGCTAACCCTCTGCACATAAGGTTGGTAACAATACATCAAAATGAAGATAACTCGCTACAAGAAAGTCCAAAAATACCTTAAATTCTACTACAACAACTATGGTTTTCACCAACCTTACCAAGTTCTAATCGACGGCACCTTCTGTTTCGCTGCGTTCAAAGTAAGTCTTCCTAATGCTGGAGAAGACTTAGTTTTGATTACTGCTCTATATACCCACTATTCGTAACAAATGCCTTGCAAAATTATTCCGTCCAAAGGTAACACTTCGACCATTTATTTGGTCGTAATAAGTTCTCCTCAGACGCTCTCTCGACTGTTCGGGAAAAATTTACAATTGGGGGCCCCAATTGTAAAATTAACATACTTTTCGACACATTTTCATTTCATTTCATTCCATTCCTGCGCCCCAATTTGGGGCGCAGGAATTTGGGGGGGGAGGGTGGGGGGTGGGAGGGGGGAGGGGAGGGGTACCCCCTGGTACCACTCCCCCCCCGCGGAAATGCATAGTTACTGAGATATAATTAAAAAATGTGTAAAATCTAACCTAAAATTACTATTGGGACAGGAATTTTAGGTTTTGGAAGGGGAGGGGGAGGTGGAGGGGGTGGGAGGCGGAGTGGGTTTGTGGAGTGGGAGGGGGAGGAGAGGGTGTGGAGGGGGGAGGGGAAGGGCGACGTGGGAGGGTGAAGTGGAATGGTGGAGGGGAAGGGTGGACTGGAGCGGTGCTGATGTCATACCTAAAAATAGAAAGACTCATTGTTGCAAGTCGAAACGCGTCTGCGTCGCTCCGCTACGGCCCGGTGCCAATGCCAGTACAGAAAGGTTTTTTGGAGCATTCGAAATAAAACACACCCCCCCCCCCCTTCCCCTCCACTCCCCCACCCCCTCCCACTCCTCTCACTCCCCCCACCCCTCCCCCTTCTCAAAACCCCAAAATTCCGGTCCTAATAACTTTAGGTTAGATTTTACACATTTTTAAATTAATATATCTCAGTAACTATGCATCTCCGCGGGGGGGGAGTTGTACCAGGGGGTACCCCTCCTCCCCCTCTTCCTCCCCCCCAACTCCCACCACCCCAACTCCTGCGCTCCGATTGTAAAGCCAACCCGACTGTTCCACTCTCATTGGATCAACAAATCTCCCTAGTGAGTCCACTCTCATTTATCCTCTGTATGTGACTGAACCACCTAAGCATAGATATAAAAACCATAATATAGCTTGATACTGTCAAGCGAAGAAAATCAAGCAATTTGATTGGTTGATTATAAACAGTTCTGCTCCGCTTCAGTGGAAATGCACCCTATAAGTATCTCTTTGTACAGGGTGTAAACATAAATGCGTTATGTACTGAACGGGGGTGCTTCAGACCATCAAACTGAATAACTTTTACTATGGAGCCAAAATAGAAAACGCAAAGAAAAAACCCTTTGGGTTCCATACAGTTGGGTCGAGTACCCATACAATAAATGTTTTCTATGAAACGATTTTGCTGTTGGCTTCATAGTGAAATTTGTTCAGTTTGATGGTCTGAAGACATGTAACATATTTAATTTTACACCTTGTTTAAGGTCCTTCTAAATCTGCTGATGGTTTTTTAGGAAATGATCAGACCATCAATCTGAACATCTTTCTCAATGGTACCAAAACATAGAAATCACGAGAAAATTAATGCTGTTTCATACACAACTGCAATTCTGCTTGACTCAATCAAACTCAAAGATTTTGACGTTGGTCGCATAGAAAAAGTTGTTTAGTTCCATGGTGTGATCATCCTCTTAAAAAATCGTCAGCATATTTAGATGGACCCTGCATAAAACTTGCAGAATGGACAGCAAGTACCGTCGTAACGGTCGGCTGATAGACATTGTAGACGAGGAGTGGCGGGCCGAGCAGCTCCCGCACGAGGACATCGAGGTGCCTCTCGAGGAGCTGCCGGATCCTGAGGCGGATAGCGCGGACTCACACCTCACGCTGAAAGAGCAGAGCATGCGCTGGCAGGAGAACTTCCCCGAGCCCGCGAGCAATAATCAAAACTAGGTATTCTTTGTAGTTCTTGCTAAAATAAATCTCTTTTCAAAATACAAATGTACCTTTATAAGGATTATTTCTAATGTACAGTCATGTTCATTGATATGTTTACATCTACGAATAAGAATGTATAAAAGAGTACCACTAAACAAAATCCACATAATTTTTGGCACTTAATGAAAAATGACATGTTGTATGAGTTTTGGCAGCAAGGTACAGTTTTTAAAGAACTTTAGAACATGGTACAGTTTTTTTGGTGCCACTTTTTGAGCTTAATTTACATTTCTATACATTCTTATTTGTAGTTTACATTTACATGTAGATCTGTTTTATATATACTGAATAGTATATGATTAAAGGAAATCATAGTTGATAATTACGACGACCCGGTAGCACAGTTGGTAGTGAACCTGCCTGCTGTGCCAAGGGTCGCGGGTTCGAATCCCGTAAAGGACAAATATTTGTATGATGAATATGAATATTTGTACCCGAGTCATGGATGTTTGTATCTATATATGTATTCTATATCGTTGTCTAGTCATCATAATACAAGTCCAGGCTAGATTCTTGTACTTTAAATGTGACTAGATAATTTGTGTGACCTTGTCCAAGTTATTTATTTATTTAGTTATTTATTTATAATATTAGTATATTAAATGTTGTGTTAAGAAATATGACTGTACTGGAACAGGTTTGTTATTAATTTATGGGTAAGACCCATAAATTAATAACAAAGTTGCAGAAACGCTCATAAAAGTTAATCCTCCATTAAATCTCTTGCTGTCTCTTTTTGTCTTGTTGACGTAGTAAAAGCTAACATGTGATTTAATGGAGGATTAACTCTAATGAGCGTTTTTGCAACTGAGTGTGAGTGTGGAAATGGAAAGCTGTGCATGATGCAGCGACTGCTGTTGTGATTAAACTGTAGTGAAACATGGTCTTATCTGTTATTACAGGAACAAATAAACGTAAGAGACCAGCTACCAAATTATCTGAATGGACAGGCAAAACTTCTAACAACACGATGTATCATTATGGAAACCGAGAAAGTTGCCAAAAAGACACACGGAGCATTAACTATTCTAAAACAATTTGGGATACATGAGTGTGGACACAGGGATCCTATTTCTGGATCCAACTGCATATTATCCATGATAGGGAAACATAATAAGAATCATTACATATTAGCGACCCAAGACAGGGATCTACAGGAGAAGTTACGTCTGAAACCTGGTGTACCACTTCTGTATCTCCACAGCAAATCACCTACGTTGGAAAAACCATCAAAAGCTAGTTACGACAAAGCCGGTCAGAGTATGGACTCGAACTTTACATTTATAAGCGAAACACAAAATCAGACTTTGAAAAAAATAAAACAAGCTCTTGGGGTTGAAGAAGAAATTACTGAACCAAAAGTGATAGTCAAAAAGAAGAAAACTCATAACCCTAATCCTCTGTCTTGTAAAAAGAAAAAGAAGAAACCAACTGCCGGAGAAGGAAAGAAAGTAAAAGAGGGTGTGAGTGATGGAAAAGTTAGGAAAAGAAAGAAGAAGAAATTGCCTAAACATTTAAAGGAGCAGTTGAAAGCTAATGTTGCGGTGTAAAGTGTAATAGATATTTTAAAAATATGTCCTGTTTTATTTTGCAGACCAATAGGTACTTTCGACTCTTGAATAACATTGTAATGTGTACTCACTTTCTACCTATATCCAATCAACGGATTTCAAATTAAAATAGAGCCACAAGTCGAATAAGAAACAACTTTTATTTACTTGGTTTGATTGTGGTCATTGTGGTCTATCCATGATCGTTCTAGAATCTAGATTTAATAAATAAAAAATGATATCTTTGATGTGCCTCTGCAAAATAATGCAAAAGTAATTTACAATATTATTCCTAGGAGTGTTGCTTTGTCAGGTCATATCCAAAATATATCAAGACTTCTATATGATTAAGAATTATTAATTTTTGTGTACGAAATATATAATGTAAGCATAGCTGAGCGCCAAGTGAGGTTTCTAATAGAACTTACTACCCGTTTGTTTGGAGTTGGCCGTCGATGACCGTTACAAAATTTCGTCAAAGGCACATTAACTGGTCCCGTCGACAAAAAATAATATAACAAGCAAATAAAAATTTAAAATTAAAAGCGATATTAGTGATCGGGACGGACGTGCGGTACGCGGTTGCGTTGCTAAAGGTTATAAAATTGCGTTTCATAGGGTCTCTTAGGGGTGCGGTACGGTGAAGCGGGAAGGGAGGGAGCGGCCAACTCGAAGCAAATGACTTATATACCATTTTTAACCATTATGGCTAGTCTAGTAATAGATACATACTGTGACTATGGTCAGGACCAGCGGCCATAGCATAGTAGCGTAATATAGCGCTGTCGCACCCTCGCTCTCTATTTGCGCTTAAACGAACGAGATAAAAGGCGTGATATAGCCTTAGCACGCTCATCATGCTACGGCCTCAGGACCAATGGCCGTAGTATGGCAGCCTCAGCTCTCTTTCTATTTGCACGCGAACGAACGAGACCACAACGAGACAAAAGGGGTGAACGGTGGTAAAGCCTTATTACGCGTCATGCTACGGCGGTACGGCCTCAGGTACTAGTAGCGCGACAAGTAGGTAATTATTGTAATTTTTATTAATGATCGCTGCCACAGAACATTATAAGAGGGGTTAGAAATGCAAAGTACCGCTTTTGCTTCGGAAACGGTTGTCGCCACTTGTCTTTCCGCTCACGCTGCTAGAACTACTCATGCCCTCTCGCTCGCACAACGCCGCGCGCCTTATGGTGTTATGAAAATCATTTCATAGCCTGTAGCGACGTGTTCCACGCCTACTTTGCACTTCTAACCCCTCTCTTATAATGTTCTGTGATCGCTGCCTTTTCGTGACAAAATAGAACAATGCTATTAATAAAAATAACATAGAACTGCCTCCGTGGTCTAGTGGTTAAGAGCATTGGCTCTCGATACGGAGGTCGTGGGTTCGATTCCCACGGGGGACACCTAGTGATATGTCACTTTGTGCGTTTTTTCCCAGTTGGTTAGGACTTTGCAGGCTGAATCACCTGATTGTCCGAAAAGAAAAATGATTCCGTGCTTCGGATGGCACGCTAAGCCGTTGGTCCCGGCTACTATCTCTGGTGGTAGTAGTCGTTACATAAAAACCACGTCAGAGGCCGTAAGGCGGTCTGAAAAAACTCAGACACCAGGGCTCTGCCCACACGATAAGAAGAAGAAGAATAAAAATAGAACAAGAATCTTCAGTAAAACATGGAACTTTATTCTCACGACAATACCAATTAACATACTTAAATAACACAAACTAAACAAAAATCACTTATTCTTGAAAGGCCACATGAACTTTAGCCTATAGGCTCCGAACGTAAGGATGTGTATCAACGGCAAGTTGTTCATGTAGGCGGTGTGGAAGTGCGTCACTATGTCGTAGCATTCCTCTGGCTCGAACACCTCTTGGCCGTATGGAGAATCCTAGAAGATGGAAGAATAACGATAAACTGACCCGTATGACTACTGCAAGCAATGATGTGATAATCATTCACTGCAAGGCAAAATGTCTTTTATGGAAATGACAGTGGGACAAATCATCACAGCCTAGCCTATATACGTCCCACTGCAAGGCACAGGCCTACCGTAAGTCGTAACGTAAGTCCACCATGCGTGCCCAATGCAGATTGGTAGAGGTCTCATCCACACTTCCGGAATACTTCACGGAATTTCTTCTTCAGCGTATGCAGGTTTTCTCACGATGATTTCCTTCATCGTTTGAGAGCAGTCAGTCGGTATTACGTACTAAGTCAGAAAAACTCATTGGTGATGCACGGATTCGAACCTGGACCTCAAGATTGTTTCCATAGCTCTCCGTAACGCGCTACCGGCACCGACGCCCTCCGTGGGACATCAACCCAGCCCCGGACCTAGGGGGGGGGGCAAAAGGGGGCCCACGCCCCGGGCGCCAGGTTTAGGGGGCGCCAAAATCAAGATGGAAAAAATTGGCAAATACAACAAAAAAAAATTGAATATTGCAAATAGTGCAGTCATCTTATTATCTTGCAGAGAAATCTCGAGCTCGCTTCGCTCATTCTTGGTTTTAGATCTCATTGCAGTTATCTCATTTATTGCAGTGAAATCTCGAACTTGCTCTTATTTTTAATCTTATTGCAGTCATTTCATTGTATTGCGGTGATGAAATCTCGAGCTTGCTTCGCTCGCTCTTGGTTTTAGATCGTATTTCAGTCATCTCATTATAATGATTGCAGTGAAATCTCGAGCTTGCCTTGCTCGCTCTTGGTTTTAGATCTTAGTGCTGTCATCTCATTATATTGCAGTGAAATCTCGAGCTCGCTTCGCTCGCTCTTGGTTTAAGATTATATTTGTATATATCTCGTTATATTGCAATTAAATGTCTAGTTCACTTCGCTTGCTCCCGGTATTAGTACGTATTGCAGTCATCTCATTATATGGCAGTTAAATCTTGAGCTAGCTTCGCTCGCTCTTGTATTAAGACCGTATTGTATTTATCTCATTATATTGCAGTTAAATCTCGAGCTCGCTTCGCTTGCTCTCGGTTTTAGTTCGTATTGCAGTCATCTCATTATTTTGCAGTGTAATCTCGATCTCGCTTCGCTCGCTCTTGGTTTAAGATCGTATTGTATTTATCTCATTATATTGCAGTTAAATCTCGAGCTCGCTTCACTTGCTCTCGGTTTTAGTTCGTATTGCAGTCATCTCATTATATTGCAGTGAAATCTAGAGCTCGCTTCGCTCGCTCTTGGTTTAAGATCGTATTGTATTTGTCTCATTATATTGTAGTTAAATCTCGAGCTCGCTTCGCTCGCTCTCAGTTTAAGATCGTATTGCTGTCAACTCATTATATTGCAGTGAAATCTTGAGCTCGCTTCGCTCTCTCTTGGTTTTAGATTGTATTCCAGTCATCTCATAATTTTGCAGTGAAATCTCGAGCTCGCTTCGCTCGCTCTTGGTTTTAAATCTTATTCCAGTCATCTCATTATATTGCAGTGAAATCTCGAGCTCGCTTCGCTCGCTCTTAATTTTAGATCGTATTGCAGTAAGATCAAGAGCTTGCTTCGTTCTCGCTCTAAGTAATAGATTTAATTATAACCACTTGACATGGACCTGGCCTCCCTGGGAAAAAATTATTGCAACACCCTATGACCCTAGTAGGGGAGGGGCGCCAATGTAATGTTTTTGCCCCTCCTCGGAAAAATCGTAGATCCGGGGCTGCATAAACCACGCGAGCGCGGTGTGGATTGTATACATAGCGTGTAAGGGACAGCCCGCCGCAAACTGAAACGGTTAAAACAGACCGTCAAACTGAACAACTTTCACTATAAAGCACACCTCAGGAAACGCAAAAAAAATCAGCTGTCCCATACATTTGAGTCAGGTAGGTAAGTACAGACGGGACGGCAGTTTTGTATGGGGCTGCTGATTTTTTTCGCGTTTCCAGAGGTAAGCTCCATAGTGAAAGTTGTTCAGTTTGATGGTTTGAGTTCACCGTTTCAGTTTGCGGAGGGCTGTCCCTGAGGGTGTAAGCACCCTGTATTATATCTACCTCCTGACTTCGTCTGCGACTTTATTCTGCGTGTAAATCAGAACATATTCCATCTCCAGCTTTGAATTCCATCCAAATCCTTTCAGCCCTAACACCCTGTATTAGTACCTACCTACCTAGGATAAATCCCTCATATATCTTTTCCTTATATCTAAACTATTATCAAACAGTAACAGAAGTGTGTCTGCATTGAAGATATTTACAAAAAAAAGATTACGATATGGTTATTAGATGTACCTGATTCCAAATCACCAATTTTTGGATTTTTTGTCTGTCTGTTCGTTTGTTTGTTTGTGGGTTTGTTTGTTCGAGTACCTATCACGCAAAAACTACTGAACCGATTTTGATGAAACTTTTTTTATTTGATTGCTTATGATCTGACTTAAAATCTGGTATATAATTTATGCGGACGAAGTCGCGGGTAAAAGCTCGTCAGGACATAAAAATGTCGCGGACCTTTGGTAGGCGTGCATGGGGCCGAAGCCAATACGTAGAGGCCCGTCAGACAATTTGATCTACGCGTTAAATGTGACACCAACCGGCAACTGTCCCAGTATGCACCGAACAGCCCCCGGAAAAGGTATTATTATATTTTTGTAAATATCTTCAATGTACAGACACACTTCTGTTACGTTTTTATAATAGTTTAGATATTGTTATTTTCACCTCAATAGTGTGCCGAATCATCATCTCCATGAAATAGCTCCAGACAGCGGTCGGAGAGGTCCAGTAGTACCACTTGAAGTACATATGGGTGATCAGGTAGAGGGTTATGAGGCAGGACAGTTTGTACGCGTTGAAGTCCCGCTGGGCTGCGTAGTCGATCGTTTCTTTCAGCAGGCCGATGAGAAAGTTCCTCTCGGAAAGGTTGTAGTTGAGTATTACTTTCTTTTCTACTAGGAACGTTCCTGAAATTAGTTTATAAATCAAAATGCATTAACTTTTACTTAGCAGAAAATAACACCGAAGAAAGGGCCATATCATCATCACCATCAGCCTATCATCGTCCACTGCTGAACATAGGCCTCAAGGGCGGATCCAGGGGGGGGGGGGGGGGGGGCCCAGGGGGCCATGGCCCCCCCCCCACGGACCTCTGCGGATTCCATTGAATTTCGAGGCTGAGTAATGACGGCACTTTACTAGGGCATAGATTGATTGAGCTCTGTCCATAACCAATTCGTAGAGGGGAGAAAATTAGAGCTCGCTTCGCTCGCTCTATGTTTCTATTTTTATTATTGTACCTGTGTAGGTACAATAATTAAAACAAGGCTGTGGTCAGAAATCTTTAGGATTATACTATACACATAATATTATCCTAAAGATTTAACAGCAAACTGGGGCCCACGCCCCGGGCGGCAGGTTTAGGGGGCGCCAAAATCAAGATGGAAAAAAAATATTGCATCGACTTGAGAATTTTGCAAAAAAGTCTCGTGCTCGCTTCGCTCGTTCCTGATTTCAGACATCTCATTATACAGGGTGTACAATAAAATGGGACAGCTACTTAAAGGGGTGCTTCAGACCATCAAACTGAACAACTTTCTCTATGGGACCAATATCGAAAACGCGAAAAAAAAATCCGCTGTCCTATACATTTCAGTCGAGTTATGTTTGCAGTTTTGTATGGGAGAGCGGATTTTTTTTTCGCGATTTCGATATTGGTCCCATAGAGAAAGTTGTTCAGTTTGATGGTCTGAATCACCCCTTTAAGTAGCTGTCCCATTTTATTGTACACCCTGTATTGCAGTGACGAAATCTCCAGCTTGTTTCGCTCGCTCTTGATTTAAGATCGTATTTCAGTCATCCCATTATATTGCAGTGAAATCTCGAGCTCGCTTCGCTCGCTCTTGCTTTTAGATCTCATTGCAGTCATCTCATTATATTTCAGTGAAATATCGAGCTCGCTTCGCTCGCTCTTGGTTTATTTGTTATATTGAAATTACCTATCGCAGAATTCGATCATATTGCAAATTTCTGACTCGACCTAATCATATTGCAGTAAAATCTCGAGCTCGCTTCGCTCGCTCTTGGTTTTAGATCTCATTGCAGTCATCTCATCATATTGCAGTGACGAAATCTGAGCTTGTTTCGCTCGCTCTTGGTTTAAGATCGTATTGCAGTCATCCCATTATATTGCAGTGAAATCTCGAGCTCGCTTCGCTCGCTCTTGGTTTTAGATATTATTGCAGTCATCTCATTATATTTCAGTGAAATATCGAGCTCGCTTCGCTCGCTCTTGGTTTTTTTGTTGTATTGAAATTACCTATCGCAGAATTCGATCATATTGCAAATTTCTGACTCGACCTAATCATATTGCAGTAAAATCTCGAGCTCGCTTCGCTCGCTCTTGGTTTTAGATCTCATTGCAGTCATCTCATTATATTGCAGTGACGAAATCTGAGTTTGCTTCGCTAGCTCTCGGTTTAAGATCGTATTGCAGTCGTCTCATTATATTGCAGTGAAATCTCGAGCTCGCTTCGCTCGCTCTTGGTTTTAGATATTATTGCAGTCATCTCATTATATTTCAGTGAAATATTGAGCTCGCTTCGCTCGCTCTTGGTTTTTTGTTGTATTGAAATTACTCATCGCAGAATTCGATCATATTGCGAATTTCTGACTCGACCTAATCATATTGCAGTAAAATCTCGAGCTCGCTTCGCTCGCTCTATGTTAAACGTTTTATTGCAACCACTCAAAATGGACCTGGCCTCCCTAAGAAAAAATTATCGCTACACTCTTGTAGAGGAGGCCCGGGCCCGGTGCCAATCTTATGTTTTTGCCCCGCCCCAGAAAAATCGTAGATCCGGGGCTGATTGTTTTAGTTTTCTATGTATATATACAAGACGTCTCGGGTCTGTGTCTCTAACTTAATTTTTTTATATCTTAATACGTGGCCTGAGTCGGCCGAGGGCCCCTCCCAATATGAAATCCTGGATCCGCCCTTGATAGGCCTCTCCCAAGGCGCGCCACAAAACTATCCTCGGCCTTCCTCATTCAGTTGCTCACCGCTACTTTTTTTAGGTCGTCTGTCCAGCGGGCAGCAGGGCGTCCCACACTACGCTATGCCTACCAGTTTGCGGTCTCCACTATAGAATATATACACAGGCCACATCACACAAGATTTTTTTCACCGAAGGCGTTAAGTAATATTTTTTGAGACCAATCAGTGTTGCGGCGATAAAGTTCAGTAAAAATCGCCGCGTTTCAGTTGCGACGTCGCGGTGTCGTTGCGCTTGCGAAATCGCCTACGCTCAAAAATGGCTTTTGTGATAAGGCTCTAAATAACATTGTTGACGCGATTGCAGATATAGCGGGTGGCGGCCGACGCGCAAACGCCATTGGCCGATTAGTCGCCTTTTACGTCATCAACCTGAATCCCTACTAGGTATTTTACCCCAGCGCCAGAGGCCAGGCCTCCGTCACTCGGCCGTAGGAACCGAAATAATTGCCTACACTTTGGCGCATCGTAAGGGATGCGCTTGTATGAATTCTGCCACTCGCTCCTAACGACAACGTCGCATACGACGTCGCGTGCTGTACGAAGTAATAACAACTCTGAAGTCAAGTGCCATTAGATACATTTTTGCGCGTACCGTCTGGCAGTGATAACTGATAACTAACTTATCGTTTTCTAAGGAAGTGATGTATCTGTTACGAGGTAACTATAGTCTGTGCCAGCGCTCTTAATTCTTTACGCGACGTGTACAAGGCTACTAAGGGATACGAGTTGCCTTTCCCTAAGTACCGTTGAGCGAAATTACGATTCCTTCTGTAATCGCTGAACTCACTCTGCATTCCATTTTGAAATTTAAATAGGTATGCTAAAAGTGAGTCTTTTGGTAAACTGCAACTGTACTTTCGCGATTTCAATATTGATCCCTAGGAAAAAAATTGACCAGTTTGATCGTCTGCAGCAACCCCTAAAGTATGTAACATATTTAAGTTTACACCCTGTATTGCTGTTCCTATAGCGGCACAGAAGCAAAATTTCTTCATCCCGATCAATGACTTCGTGAGTATTTTTATGCCCCGAAAATGACCCACTGACCGTAGATAGCTTACCTAAAAATTTACTCAAGCCGTTTATCGGGTCTAGATCAGACGCTACGATCATGGCAATAGCTTCCTCCTCATTCATAACAGTTCCTATGACGAGATGTGGCCTATCCTCTCGCCCCGGCTTCCTGAACGGCGGAGCGTCATTCTCCTTCAAGGAGAAGAGGTACGAGGGAGCGGAGATCTGGGTTTTTAGCTTAGTGTCAGGTTTTATCGGGACTATGGGAATTGAAGCTGCTTTGGTGTCCACTTTGATGAATTCTGTTCCTTCTGAACTTATTGTTTCTGAAGGTACGTCTGTTGCCATTTTTGTAAGGATAGAATATAAATCGTATTTTTTGACAAAGACGAAAAAAATTTCGCTTACGTTTTTTGACTTTTATGTTGTCGTTCAGTTTTGACAAGTAAAAAACATGTCTGTCAATTCTTCACAGGCCATTTAAAAAAGAAAAGTTAGGTATTCAAAACTTCATTATTGCACCAACATAAGAGCAAGGATCTCCTTGGAGACCAGGTCCACCAGGTTCCAGGGAAGACGCTTCGGAGCTTCGCTCCTACGCGTAGCTCGGCCTTCGGCCTCGCAAAAATTACACGGGGGAAGGGAGATGGGTGGTTACGGAGGTGTCCAGTCCAGGCAGTATAACTAAGCGTTGGACGCTTCGGCGCACGCACCTACGCGGAGCGAGGCCGAATACCTATGTCACCTTCGTGGAAATTGTAAAAGGATACCATACGTCACCCATGCGTAACCTTACCTTAAGAGGAAGGATCGCTTCTTTAGAATAAAGAGATCCTTCCTCTTAGCTTTCCCAGCTTCCTTAATTATGCTTACGACCAAGAAGCTTGCAAGGCGTATTTGTCTCTGGTTCCATGCTCACGACTATACGACGACAGAGGGGGTATGGTATTCAGTGACATTATAACAAAAATAATATGTGTAGGTACTTCCGTAGGAATAAATCATGTATTTCCTATAAGTTTTAGGTAGGCAGTCCTGTCTAGGCTAGTCTGAAGTACGTTGCCTCAAAAAGAATACCTACAGGTTGTAAACTATAATTCGGAATCAAATTAATGATTGAATAATTTAGTCTCGGGCGGGACTTGAACCCGCACTCTTCCAAGCCAGGGAATTGCATTATCCAATTTCGCCACCGAGCCAGAGATCGAAATTTTCAATCTGTTGCATCTTGAGAAGACGTACGGAATTCGTAATACTTAAAAGATGCTTCAGACCATCAGACTTTTACTATGGGACCAATATTGCAATCGCGATAACAATAATTTTGTTCCAAAGAAAATGTCAATAGATACTCAACCCAATGTATGAAGCAGCTGATTTTTTCAATGTTGGTCCCATAGGAAGGAAGCCTGTATCATTAGTTTAGACTTTAGATTCTATTAGGTATGTATAGTGTGTAATTGTAATATAAGAAATACTATAAATAGGAACTACAGAAAGACGATATAATTGTTCACATTAATTTATTCAAACATTAACATGATTATAATGATGATGATGATGTTTCAGTTAATATAGAAAAAATATTTACAAAATAAATTCCACTTACACATTTGTAGTCCATGTTCTTTTCTTTTTAAATCATTATCTGACGATATGACAGTCTCCGTCAGCACAGCCAACTAACATTTTTTGGCAACAATAGCGAATGATAGAAAAAACTGGTCACATTTCTGCTCTCAAACTGTGAATAAGGAAGCCTGCATACGCTGAAGAAGAAATGCTGGTAAATATGTGAAGTCCAGCAACCCGTATTGGGCACGCGTGGTGGAGTAACGCCGATACACCCTCTCCATGAGCCGCCATGAGGGTAGGCCGCAGTGGTATGGACAATAAACCCTTGATATGATAATTTTACAGTTAATTTTAAAGTATTTCCTCATAATTTGCCATGAGACCCTGACTACTGGGTGGAACTACCCCTATTATTGTTGATTGGGCTAGGGCTATTGCAAGCAAGGTTCGTTATGTAACACTACGACCATTGTTTGTCTATTGTTTAGTTTTTATGTTTTTTTGCAATTGTTTTGATTTGATTCGCTCAAGCTCACCCATAATTTTACACCTACCTCCGAAGTTAAGGTATTTTCTTTTTATTCTCGGGTTTACAGGTTTCCTTACAATTTTTCCTTCTGGGAACTTAGTAGTACATGCCGGGTCAATTGATAGCTCTCTTACGTATGGACTATCACCGCTTTTTAACCTAATTGCCCCAGTAGCTACGCCCTACAGCCAATTCTCTCCTCACGCTATCTGCCCTCCTAATATCCCATCCATCGTCTTTCTCCTTTTTACTTCTCCTCTTATCTTTCTTACTTCTAGATTCTTCTTCGCTCGAGTCACTATCATTTCTCTTCTTGTCCTGTTTATTTCTCTTTTTATCCTTTTTACTTCGATGGTCTTCTTCACTCGAGTCACTTTCAGATTTCTTTTTATTACGTTTACTTTTAGACTCTTTTTCTTGGCGATTACTTCTGGAATCTTCTTCGTCGCTAGAGTCTTCATTTCTTTTGCTTCGTTCATCTTTTTTACTTCTACTTCTGTTTTCTGTCTCCTCTTGTTTACGTCTAGGATCTTCAGGATCTTTTCTCCGTTCGTCTCGATTATTCCTTGAGTTATCTTCATTCCTACTTCTTTCTTTTTCATTATCTTTATGTCGTTCTTCTCTATCGCGTTGTCGACGTTTTAATTCTTCTTCTCTCGACCCACTTTCTGTTTCGTTCTTCTTTCGATCATCGCGCATGGAATCCCTATTTCTGTTATCATCTGGACGTCGATTTCTGGAGTCCTCAGTTCTAATATCAGTTTCCCTATCTTTCTCTTTTCGTTCTTTGTCACTTCTTCGATCATCTTCTTCGTTTCTTTCACGTCTCTCATCTCTTTTCGGCCTTTCTTCTTCACGATCGCGGCGTCTTTCTCTAACATCATCAAGTCTCTTAAAACTTCCATTCTTATCGTCATTGCGTCTATCGTTATCCCTGTTCCTCCTACTGTCGTCTTCATCTCGCGGCCTCTCTCTTGAACCTGCACTTCTATCATCATTCCGTCCTTCGCCGTCCCTGTGTCTCCTATCGTCACCCTCATCTCTCGGTCTCTCTCTTGAACCTGCACTTCTTTCATCATTGCGTCCTTCGCTGTCCCTGTTTCTCCTACTGTCGTCTTCATCTCGCGGTCTCTCTCTTGAACCTGCACTTATATCGTCATTGCGTCCTTTGCCGTCCCTGTTTCTCCTATCGCCTCCCTCATCTCTCGGTCTCTCTCTTGAACCTGCACTTCTATCATCATTGCGTCCTTCGCCGTCCCTGTTTCTCCTATCGTCTCCTTCATCTCTCGGTCTCTCTCTTGAACCTGCACTTCTATCATCATTGCGTCCGTCGCCGTCCCTGTTTCTCCTATCATCTCCTTCATTTCTCGGTCTCTCTCTTGAACCTGTGCTTCTATCATCATTGCGTCCTTCGCCGTCCCTATTTCTCCTATCGTCTGCTTCAACTCGCCGTCTCTCTCTTGGAACTGCGTTCCTATTATCATTGCGTCTATCTTCGTCTCTATTCCTTCTACTGTCATCTACATCTCGCTGTCTCTCTCTTGGATCTTCATTCCTATCATTACGTCTATCGTCGTCCCTATTCCTCCTATTGTCGTCTACATCTCGCTGTCTCTCTCTTGGATCTTCATTCCTATCATTACGTCTATCATCGTCCCTATTCCTCCTATTGTCGTCTACATCTCGCTGTCTCTCTCTAGGATCTCCATTTTTTTGAGCAAAGTATCTATTCCTGTTTCTATTATCATCATTTCTGACATCTCTCGGTCTAACAAAGTTGTCTTTGTCCCTTTCTTGCCTGTCTGGTCTTGTATCTATCCTTCGCGCATCTTTGCCATAGTGGTCGAAGAATCCGTCGTGTCCCCATCTTTCTACGTCTTTTTGTGCGTCAGATGATTCTTCTGGCGTTTTTGGTGTTTTGTCTTTGCTTTTATCCTTCTTGGATTTCTTTTTCTTACCGTCCTTTTTCTTTTTACCGCTTTCTTCTTCATCGGAATCTGGAATAGAAACAGTTTAAGAAATTAAATCAAAAGACATCATCCGTGTTTCATGTTTAAGTGCCGGACCAGAAAACGAATGCTATATTCTGTTAGAACTTCTTCGTCTAAGCATTTATTAATATGGCATAAAAGCTGTAGCTGTAACTTTGATTACATCAGAAATGTATGAAAAAGCCGATTTTTCAAGTCTTAATAAAACCAAAGATAATGTAATGGCCCTACAGCTTTGGTGCCGTAATAATAAATGTTTAGGCCCACAAATCCTAGGAGAATATAGCATTATTTTCACATTTTGTACCAAAACGGATGATATCTTTTCTTTTCAAATAAAGATGCACATAAAATGTAGAATTTGAGTCAATATAATGAATGTACATTTTCTTATTAACTAAAGATGGGCCGAACATGGATTTCACAGAATACGAACATTCGGGAACATTCCAGTTCAAGTCTGTGCATGTTTACGTAAAGCGCTAACATGTTAACATTGGGAACACGACTTCTTACCGAAAAAAATCTTGTCGAAACCCAATTGTTCGGCGCCACGTAATCGAAGTGCCATTTATAGTGCGTCCAAGATAGCTCCGGAATTTTAATACTACTCTTTAAAGCTGTTTGAACCGTCTAAACTTTACCAAACTATACACCAAAAATATACAAGATTAATTAATTAACATAAAATTAAAGGTTTTACGGCTTCAACCCTTTTAGAAAGTAAAATAATCGCTCTTAATCCAAAACGATCTGTCAAAATCACGAAGCTATCTTAGCCCATTTGTTCGACAATAGCAATCCAAGCGATTTCATTGAAGTTTATATTAATCAAATAAAAAAAAATCTAATCGTTTATTTCAGAACATAAATTCACAAACAGAGAAAACATTACAAAAAAATCATTAGTTCTTCCACTGAAGGCCTGATTAAAAAAATGTGCAAGGTGTAACAAAAAAACTCTAGTAATATTTGAAGAATCATTTAGATTAGACCATCCCACTGAACAACATTTACTACGGAGCCAAAGTCCAAAACGAAAATAGAAAACATCAACTGTCTCATACATTAGCTTTAATTGAAGCATATGATAATATTATTATGAATTATTATGAATAGATAATAATAGTACACTATAGAAGCGAAACTATGGTGTGCTATGGTTTACCAACACGAGACTGGTTGGTGTATCTTGACATTTAACGCGGGAGTTTCGTTTCTATAGTGTACTATTATTATCAATTCTATAAAAATAACACGACAGATAATTATAAGATATTGCATTAGTCATTCAAGCTACAGCACAAACTGCACAAAGCACAAACACACACAAAGTACACAGCTTAATATAATCAAAACCTTGAGTGTTAAGGGGATATTACCATACAAACGAAGTTTGGTTATATTTTCAATACTAACCAATTAAAGTCAATTAATTTTCCAGAAACAATCTAGAAACTAAACTCTATGCTTGTATTCAGTCCGATTTTCGTTGAAATATACAGTTTCAATGCTAGAATTAATTTAAGATTTGTATGGAAATGAGGCACTGTAACTTTTATTTTAACGAAAAAATCCAACTGAAAACAAGCATAAGTATAGATTAGTTTCTAGATTGTTTCTGAAAAATGTCACTAACTACATATCTACAACGCAACGTCGCGTCGTTTTTACAGTGGACTTGTGTTATTTACACACACGTAAGAGTATGTGACATTCATACATCGTACCAAGTTACCAACATCATTTATGTCATCATCATCTTAGATCAAAATAAAATTAATGGATAGGCCCAAAGCGCTTTAAGCAGAAGCACGCAACAACTAGCGCACTTGGTCTGTCATCTCGGTACATATTCGAAGTAAAATCTGTCAATTGTTTTGCCTCATTTTTCTGGTTGAAATGTTCGCGTAAGGCCTATCCAATAATTTTACTTTGATCTAAGATCATCATCAGATACATCCCACTGCAGGGCACAGGCCTACCCTCAGCGAGGGTGTATGGAGTGTGTTATAAATAATAAATGTATTTATTCAAATAACCATGATTCACATGACTATGTTAGTAGGGGTGTATAGGAGTTATACCACCACGCGTGCCCAACGCAGATTGTAAGACTTTACACAACATGCATCACAACTATTTACTTGCATCAAAGTATAGGTATCCCAGAATCTCATGGCACAAAAAAAAAAGTAAAAAATAGTGATTTTCACATGGTAGCTTAGATATGTATGGTAGTGTCAAACAGTCATATGTCTAGTCAAGGTAGGCCCTTTACAAACTGAGACTATTTGCAGCGGTAGAAACGCGCGTTTGCCAATCGCGAGACTGCATCGATGCATTAGCAATGAACAGGCGTTTGTATCGATCCAAACGCGTAATAGTAGCGAAGCACACGCACGTTTGTATCGATGCACATGAGCGTGTGCATTGCAAAGGCTGTCGACGTATAACTGATCAACTGCCTGCCTCCGTAGTCTTATGGTTAAGAGCATTGGCTCTCGATACGGAGGTCGTGGGTTTGATTCCCACGGGGGACACCTAGTGATATGTCACTTTGTGCGTTTTTCCCCAGTTGGTTAGGACATTGCAAGCTGAATCACCTGATTGTCTGAAAAGAAAAATGATTCCGTGCTTCGGATGGCACGTTAAGCCGTTAGTCCCGGCTACTATCTCTGGTGGTAGTAGTCGTTACATAAAAACCACGTCAGAGGCCGTAAGGCGGTCTGAAAAAACTCTGACACCAGGGCCTGCCCACACGATAAGAAGAAGACTGATCAAATATTGCGAACGATTTGCGTCATGGCTGTATTGCGTTTGCATCGATGCTGCTTTGCGACTGAATTATTGCAAAAACGCTGCAAAAAGTCGCAGTGTGTAAAGGGCTCCAATCCAATTACCCTAGTGCTGCTTACTCTAAAATTTGATTTTCTTATTTGCCATACGATTCTGGTACACCTGGATGAAATTATATCATAAGCATCCTTTTAAACTAAGAGTCTACCCAGGAGATTGATATCCAAAACCGGGAGATTTTAGGTTTCTTCCTCTCAATGGTATTGCCTCGTTCATTAATCATGTATTTGAAGGGTGATGAAAGCAAAAAGTATTGGGGCACAAAAGATCCCACTGGGTCGTAGTGTTGCTGGCTTGTTAGCCCCCACAACAAGATAAGATAAGAGTCTACCCATCAAACTGAACAAATTTTACTATGGGAGCAAACCGATCAAAGCAAAAAAATTCAATGCCTAGTCGACTCAAATGTATGCAATAGCAGGTTTTTTTTTTTTGCCCCAATCGGTTTGCTCGCATAGTAAAAGTTGTTCGGTTTGATGGGTAGACTCTTAGTTTAAAAGGATGCTAATGATATCAATCTCACCCTGCATAGCGGGTACTTACCACTGGAACTGGAATCACTTGAGGAAGAGGAGTCTGAACTGCTTGAACTCGAGCTGGAGTCACTATCCAGCTTGATCTCCGTTATCGGGGGCGGCACATTCTGTAACAATTATGATATTTTAGTTTTAAAGGATAATTATCATTAATAACTATAACTACCTTTGTGGTCTAATGGTTAAGAGCATTGGGCTCTCGACATGGAGATTGTGGGTTCGATTCCCACGGGGAACACCTAGTGATATGTCACTATGTGCGTTTTTCCCCAGTTGGTTAGGATATTGCAGTCTGAATCAGCTGATTGTCTGAAAAGAAAAATGATTCTGTGCTTCGGATGGCACGTTAAGCCATTGTTCCCGGCTACTATCTCTGGTGGTTAGTAGTTGTTACATAAAAAAGAGATAGATAGAGGTCTCGATATAATATAGTTATCTACCTATCACTCTGCAGATGGTATGATTTGAGTCATAAGCTAATCTTACCTTTGGCATCTGCTTCAAATGCTCACGCAGCTCATCAGTGAGTCCTCCAAGACCAATAGACGTGAAGAAATTAATTGAGAACCTTGTATTCTTTGGATTATCACGTGGAAACACTCCCAGAAACGCGTCCTGCAGAGTCCTGAAAAAGAAAATCAATCTTTAAAATTACAGCCTTAAAGTTTATAATTACCAATGGAACAGTGATAAGAACTAACGGATCTTTAAGACGATCGTTCAGTTTCTTCAATCCCATATATTCAGCTAACTCTTGGAACAAAATCTTGATGTAAATACGGCTAGAGCTTGTTGTATCTTCCTCGTTCAATTTGACACATTCTAGAACTTCCCAGCCGATTGAATCCGTGAATAATAGATGCGCGAAAAACTTGCTAACATTCCTCAGTCTGTTCGTATCTAATCGGTGAGCAGTTGCGTAGGAATCTTTGAAGATTTCTTCAAAAGGTCCAATGTAAATGCGATTGATGTTGCAGAAACGTTGTGCTAGAAGACCGTAGAATTTCTCGTACGTTCTCTGTTCCGCACAGCAGTCAAGAAACATGTGGCAGAGCTCCACTTCCTGGCCAGGTTTTAACTGCATCTTCATAAGTTTATGGGCACATTCTTCGAAGTCCAAACTGGAATTTATGGTCAAGTATATTGTTCTTCGTAGGGCGACGAGATTGGTTTCCGTATTGTCTATGATAGTCATTTCTTTCTTCTCGCCATCCTCTTCTCCTTCTTCATCGTCGGACTCCTCACTTCCACTTTCTCCGGAACCTTCTTCGTCAGATTCAGCATCAGAGCCGAGTATTTCTTTACACAGGGTCTTGTATTTTTGTTCGTTTTCTTCATATTTCTCATCCGATTTGAAGACATCTGAAAAATTATGAAGGAAATAAAGCATTAGTGTCAATTTTGTTTATACAAAAACAGATTTTGATTTGTGTATGGAAATTTAATTAATTCGAATTATTCAATTAGGATTTATTATATTTACTAACCCAGTTGATACCAACATTCTTAATACAATAGCCATAATTGGTTAATGACTCATTAAGTAATCATTATTTTGAATAACAATAGCCATAATCAGTAAATGACAGTCAGTAATCAATCAATACATAAAATAAATTATTCTAATATAATTATCTGACCATAACAGCTTTCTAAAAAATTTCAATATACTTCTAAGCAGGCACTATCCTACTCCTTAGTCTATAAAGATCTCACTAAAATGTCTGAATAGATTTGAATAACATTGTATGAGACATTTTGATTTATGACATTTTGAAGATATTACTTCGTAAATGGAATTTAATGAAGACGGGCTGTCTAGAATAATTTCTCTACTTCCACGAGACTCTGCTTTTTTCCACATAAATGTAGCAGCAGGTGCAACATTCGCTTTCTAAAACCCGCAGAAAGAGGTCTATGAAGCAAAGGCGTGTCGCAGTCAAAACAAAATAAACAAAAATACTAAATATTTATTGAACCAACGTGTGATACAGGTTTTTAGGACACTTTACTGGTGTGTCCCATATAGAAATCATACTACAGGGATACATGGCTGCATGCCACCATGATACATCGCTATCACACCTTCGCTCTCTTTCTATCAGCGCGTGAACGAGATAAAAGATGTGATACAGCCGTATCACGTGTAGCATGTTACGGCTTCTGGTATTAGTACATATCTTAAGAGCGATGATAGTCCATACGGAAGAGATAGCGACTCAATCGTGAGGCCTGTACCACTATGGAATTTATGTACGTGTATTTATTGTTATCAATAGTTCGGCGGTGAAGGAAAACATTGTGAGGAAACCCGCATACCTGAGAACGAGAAGAAATTTCTTTGGATCTATGTGCAAAATGTGGGTGAGCTTGGGACGAACACAATAAACATTACGAACCTTGCTTGCAATATAGCCCAGCCAACCAAAATAATAGTACGTATCTTTATATTACTTACTCAGGATGTCCTGTGGATCAGTAGCATCGTCCAACATCAGCAGATGCGTGAACTGTTCCTCCTCCGGCACGAGCTCCAGCTCCTCAATCAAAGCCGGGTGGTCCTTAAACCCGTCCTTCCACACTTGGAACATCACCTCGATCATGTACTGAACCCTCTTGTCCAGCTGTCCCTCATGCAATATGTTGCGTAGCATCTCAAATATCGCATTCACACCCTTAGAGGACACTTCCGTGAGTTTCTGTCCGCATTCCTTGAGGAACGCTATCGAGACCTCTACGGAGTCATCTGTTGGGGTCTCAACGAGTAAGGTAAGAAGTTCCAGAGCTAATATTTCGTGAGCGACCCTCTGGTTTACGAGATGAGCGATGAATGACGCTGACGAAATGCATATCGGTTTATCATTACGTTTGAAACCTCTTTTGAACTGTATTACCAGCCTTTTTAGTAGTAGCTCTCCGATGTTTGGGAAACGAGAGTTGACTGCGGCTACCAGGGCAGCATAAACGTTAGTGAACGTCGGGGATGCGGCTTGTGCTTGTATAACAGAACGGCAGAGCAAACCTCGTCCGCGCACTATGTTCTCTTTGAGCAGCTCCTTGATGATAATGCCGATGTTACCAACGTTGATCTTGTTGATGTGACCGTGAATTGACTTTTTGAGAGCTTCCCAAGCGAGACGCTGGTAAGCGACGGAAGATTTGTCGGTTATCTGGGCCTGCATCATGCGGAGGCGCGCGGGGGGGATGTAGGCGCCTCCCGTCCTCGTGTTCAGCATGTCTGTGTCTTTCTTTTTCCTTTCTGGGACCTCTTTTTTCACATCAGATTCCTTCGAAGTTTTTTCGTCTTCTTTCTCTCGTTTCACGTCTCTGTCGGTGGAGTTGGACCAGTATCGTCGTTTCGGCCTGTAGTCTCGCTCGTCGGGAGACCGCGACCTGGTCCGAGCCCGTTTGGACTTCTTTTCCCTGCGTGGTTCGTCATCATCTCCATGTTTGTCTTTCTTACGTTTTCCGTCTTTGCTACCTTCCATTTTGTGTTGGTTGTTCGTTCACACTCTTTTCACAGTTACAAGAGAATTGTTTTTGATAGCTTTCAAGATATTTCTTTGGAATTATTCGAGAAAACAAATAAAATTACAACATTGTGAAAACGCCACACGCTGAAGTGGCGGCCATCTTTGAATTTTTATGACATTATTTTTTTTTAATGCCAAGCAGTGTTGCCAGATCCAATTTTTAGAAATCCGTAGGTCAAGGTTGAAAAATCCGGAGAAATCCGTATATGACCTCTTGAAAAATCCGTAGACCTAATGACTTTTTTTTTATTTTTTTATTTTTTTATCTGACTATTTCGAAGTGGCCTGACCCAAAACATTGCTCTAATTTTGGCAAAGAAAATGGAAAAATAGACAAGTTTTAAGCGAGAATAACGCCCAGACAACGAGAAAATCAATCTGTGTCATACATGCTCATAAAGGCATCATATAGAGGAACTGACAGCTGAGAGAGCGAGATGTACCTAGCGGCGCCACTGTATAATAGAAAAAAAAAAAAATGCATGCACAAGCAGGCATCAGTTTAAAAAGGGTGACTACGTCAAGATAAATAACTACCTGAATAGTATAGATTGGCTTCGGGAACTTAACGATAAGTGTGTTAATGATGCGGCTGAATTGTTTTATGAACATATTTATAGATGCATAAATATGTACATCCCACTCTGCGTATATAATAGTAGTCGACAAGCTTACCCAGTTTGGTACTCACCTAGTCTTATAAAAATAATCCGCGAGAAAAATAAAGCACATAAAACTTGGAAAAAATATCATAATCAAAACGACTACGCAGAATTTGCCCTTCTTAGGAAACGGTATCACAGAGTTCATGCTGCCTGTTACAAAAAATTTCTTTCGAATGCAGAACATTCAATAACACAAAATTCGAAAAGGTTTTGGTCATTTGTAAAGTCCCGTAGAGGCTGTAGTAATTACCCCAGTAAATTCACGCTTAATAATACAATTCTTACTAATAGCTCTGACATAGCAAACGGCTTCAATACTTTCTTTTATGATATGTTCTCACCACCTGCTAGCAATTATTCAGATACTGCGTTTTTTCCGCCTCAAAACACAACCAATAATAATATCGGCACGTTACGCATCCCTAAAGACTCTGTAGGGTTATTACTTAAATCCCTCGACCCAAATAAAGGAGCTGGTAATGATAATGTCCCGCCTATTTTTATAATTAATTGTTCTGGCTCTCTGGCTTATCCTTTATCTATTATTTTTAATAATTCCATCTCTAAAGGCGTATTTCCGGATATATGGAAACAAGCACGTATTGTGCCGATCCATAAAAAGGGACTTACCAGTCGAGTAGAGAACTATAGACCCATCTCGATACTCAATGTGTTTAGTAAGACATTTGAAAAAGTCGTATACAATTTAATATATCCCACTTTAGCCAAAGGTATTCCTAACGAACAGCACGGGTTCCTGAAGGGCAGGTCTACGGTTACAAATTTGACTGTATTCTCTAAGTTTGTTCGCGATAATATGGAAAAGGGGAGGCAGGTTGATGTGATCTACACGGACTTCGAAAAAGCATTCGACCGAGTGGATCACATCATCCTCCTGTCCAAGCTAAACTCTCTTGGCATCCACGGTGACCTGTTGAGATGGATAAAATCGTATCTCATGAACAGATCACAGGCGGTGGTCATGGGCGGTTACAAGTCTGACTATGTAAACATTCCCTCAGGCGTGCCCCAGGGCTCACATTTAGGCCCACTTCTGTACAACACTTTTCTCTACGACATTTACGCCTGTTTATCTTACTCAAACTTCCTTATGTACGCAGATGATACTAAAATATTCATTGATATTGGCTCACCAGAAGATGCATTCAAACTTCAGCACGACCTCAATAACTTGTCCGCATATTACGATCGCAATAGAATATCAGTCAACACCGAAAAATGTCACATTATTAGTTTTACACGTAGCCATCACCCCACCATTTACAACTATAACATAAAAGGTAAAAATTTAAGTCGAGTGGAAAAGATACGTGATCTTGGCATTTATTTTGATACGAAATTTGCATTAAATAGTCACATCGATACAATAACTAACAAAGCATTTAAGACACTTGGATTTGTCATGCGCACTTGCTCACCATTCCGTAATCCCTTGTGTATCAAAAGTGTTTATTTCGCCTATGTGAGAAGTGTTCTTGAGTTCGGATCATCCATTTGGGCCCCACAATACAATAAATACAAGGCCGCAATAGAGAAAATTCAAAAGCGATTTATAAAATTTTTAAACTACCAGACTTTTTCGTCTTCTGAATCTTATGAGGAGAGTTGTAAAACCCACTTCATGCTGACGCTGCAAGACAGGCGTACTTTGTTGGATATGATGCTCCTGCACGATATTCTAAACTCACGCATAGACTGTCCGGGGTTGGTGGGTGCAGCGGCACTGAATGTGCCACGGCGCCGCACGCGCCACACCAGCCTTCTTCATGTGCCGCTGCATCGAACCAACTACGGTTCAAATGAGACCCTATCACGCTTAGCGGACACCTTCAACAAACTTTTCTCTGACTTAGATCCTTACTACATGTCGAGGAATAGATTTAGGCGGGATATTGTTAATACCATTAACAACAACAACAAAAACACCCCTGGGAAATAACATGCATATACACACACACTTTCTCACTTACCTGTACTATTCACTTACCTTTACCTGTGCCTACCGCTTGCCTGTACTACTGTACTTCTCACTTACCTATCTTTACCTGTACCTACCAGAACTCACACACTCTTATAAATACTTATACCTACTCTGCCGTTAAAATACTCTTCTAATACACAAATAACTACACCAGCATTCGCACACGCACACACACATAGACACACTCAATTTCTAACTCGCCTGCACTGATAATAACAATACCGCTCCATCTTAAACCTACTTCTACTAGTTTTGTGATGATTCTACTTACCAACCTAAATACCTACTAATTTAGAGTAATCTGTTATTGGCCTTATTCTAAGCTCACTATTTCTTTGTATAATTTGTTTTGTAACGCTGTTGATTACTTCAATAAACTTAAATAAAATAAATAGAAAGAGATACGTGGCGCGAGGCAATAGAACCGTTTTTGGGATCTTGTCAGCGACTTGGAATCGACAGGGAAAATATTCGTGCTCTGTGAATAATTCGTGAATCTAAAATGAAGCCGTAGATTATTTTGTGAAATATACTAACACTATTTCATTAAATTACCTACGTTTTCACGTTAGATTAACCATTATACACAGAACTCGAAGTTTTAGGGTGCCGATAAGTGCCGACAAATGCACAAAAAACGGTTTCATTTGACAACTCATGTCAGTTACTCTATTCCGACAGGTATAATAACTTTATGTATATGCTACAGTTAAATATTTCTGTCGTGTCTGTAAAGCGACAGAAAGTAGAAGGAAGGAGATCGAAAAGAGTGCGGACAAGCCATATTTTACGAAACACAGTCCAATACGGTACTACTAGTGAAACGTGGATGTTCTGAAGTTTCAGAATATCTCTGACTACCCCCTCGGGGAATATAGTCGTGAGCATATGCTTATGCTTATGCAGTCCAATATAAAAAAAGTGCGCATTTTTTCGATTTATTTGCGGCTGAGTATCATTTTATGTAGCAAATTTACATTTTAGGGAGGAATTCAGAAGATTTATAAAAATCCGTAGATTTGCCAATGAAATCCGTAGATCCGTAGGCCAGAGCAAAAATCCGTAGATCTGCGGATAAATCCGTAGGTCTGGCAACGCTGATGCTAAGCGTGCTAAATGCGTTTTTTTTATAGATATTTCGACACAATCTATACTGGAAAAGAAATAGCGCTATACAATACAAGATAATACTCAGATAATACTAACTTTTTCTCATCGCATAAATATTTTAAAACGTAATTTACATTTCAAAACAAAACGCATTTTTTGTACCAGTTTCTGAACGAATTTACTAAATCGATTTTGATGAAGTTTCGTGAAAAAAACTACGGCTCACTCAGCTAAGCTTTATACTGTTTGGATTTAAGTAGCCCAATGGTGGTAGGCGAACTACTTTACATAATTTTTTCCACTGACCCTAGGCCTCGTATTTGAGAGCAGGGATTACAATCGTACGCTCGTCACCGCTGTATTATTGCTGTCGCGAACAGCGGCAGCTGGCTTTATCGATCATGTTCTGTATGCGCTCTAGTACCAATGTCACGTTATAACACCCAGAATGGGCACAAGTATTCATAATGGTTTGTTCGCCACTTTCTGGTTTTGTCTATTTCTCATTGTCCTTACAAATTATTCGAACCCGAGTCCCTTTGCAGCGACAGGTTCACTATCGTTCGGATAAAAAATTACAATGCCCTTTCACAATATAGGCCGTATTATTGCAGTGAGATTAGCCTTATCACGCGCATCATACTACGGCTTCTAAGCTTAGAGCATGCTTAGAGCCTACACCTCCTGCAGGTGTACGTCGGCTACTCCCACTCACACCACACCCCTATCATTACGATAGGGGTGTGGTGTGAATGGGTGAGAGCGACGCAGCATAGAGAATTTTCCACTGCCAAATCATTATCAACTTTACTAACGTTGAAATAACATCGAAAATCAACTACTTGTCCCCGAGAGCATCAAAGCAACTTAAGGGTCAGCGCACACCCAGCGTAAAACTGTTCGAGCATGCGCGAGCAGGTTTCATTGATTCAATTGATAATGAACTCTATTTCCATTGAAATAAAGTTGAAAATAGCTTGCAAGTGATTAAATCCCTTCAGCGTCTGTTCGAGTATGCTCGCGTATGCTCCTCGCGGCGACGGGAGCAGTCGCGAGCATGCGCGCGGATGCTCGCGCATGTTCGAGCATACGCCCGTGTCGATGCTTGCGATCCGTCGTAAGTGTTGCCGCCTCGGCCGGTTTCGGACTAAATCTAGCATAATTTTTAACTACTTTAGCCCGAAAAGGGCAATTTACTACACATAATATTATATAATAATCGAACTCTTTTTGAAAATACAAAGAAAATCTGAAAGGTCGAAGCAGATTTAGTAGGTTTTCAAATTGTTCATATTCCATTTTATAGTTCCTAGCCATAAAATAACTGTCCCTAGAACTTTAAACCGTAACACAGCACAAGGCGTAGTATTTCCCAAATATAAGTACATCTTTCTTGCCTCTTTTCATCTTATTGATGTGCTCTTCTTGCTCCTCTTCCTTTGCTAGTAACCCAATAATTACCAAATCCCAGTCTACCATACTTTAAAATTGTTGTTATCGCACGTCTTTACTATAAAATATTGTAAACACAACGCAAAATTCACTACGTCAACTGTAGCAACACAGGAGCATCCGCGAGACTGTTCGAACACGCGCGAGCATGCTCCGCCGCAGCCGCCGGCGGATTTTGCCGCTAGGTGTGCGCGACTGCAAAGAACATGCTCGAGCATGCGCGAGCAGTTCTACGCTGGGTGTGCGCTGACCCTAAGGCAAAAGGTAGGCGATAGATTTTCGACGTTATTTCAACGCAAGGAAAGTCGATAATGGTTTGGCAGTGAAAAATGCTCTGCGCTGCGCCTGGCCAGGTGTGCGCCGACTCGCAGTGGGAATCTATGAAGAAGGATGACTCTGAAGGATGATAATAAAAACAAACCAATATTTATTATTATTTATTTATGACTTTATTTAATACGACAATGAAACTACAAAAGTTGCCTGCACTTTGAAAACAGCATTTTCATATACCTCACAACTTAAGCACATTAATTATAGTTTTCACATAAAATATAAAAATTAACATACACATAATAATAATAACACCATAATAGGAGATAGGAGAATCGACTAACATTACGAAAAATACAAAAACAATAAATCAGAAAGCTTTTTAACTTTGCATCGCTTTTACATGATTACTCTCGATCGTGACATACTAAAAGGCTACACAATCCCAAGGCAAATTGGTCATAGATTCATTTCGCTGAGAAAAGCGTTTACTTAAACCTAGATTCCTTATCCGTAGCGATAGTAACGTAGTGAAGCAGGTAAGCTAGCCCCGCCACTCGCGCCAAGCGACAATACACCGTCTCTTATCATTATATACAATTATTATCATATCTTCGACATTAAAATAGACCGAAAGCTAAATGAATGGTAAAAAATATACTATAAAATACATGAACTCTCAATCCGCTCGCGCGATTTAAAGGCCCTGTAGACGTTCAATCATTATTGATGCAAGTGTTTGGACGGGATTGAAGCGAGAGATTGATGGATTAGGGCCATCACGTTATTATTTTAGCATGGCTTGTTACATATACGCATTTAGAGACAGAACTATAGTCAGTCTCGCATTTTTTTGTGGATAAAGAATCCTTATCAGGCCCCAGACATCCACAAAGGTCTGTTAAAAGTTTACTTGTCTCTTTCCTCTTCTATAAAGACAGAATGGGATAGCTAATATTTAAGCGCATCTTTTAAGTCGGACTCGTACCTATGCAAAGAATATCTACATGTCAATAATTTAGTGTCTTCGTTACTCTTGACATTGACATCAAGCCTAGCGTCGAGCTCTTTATCAAAATCAATCCTTCACTTCATTCCCATACTTTACACGTTGATCAATTAGTGATTGAACGTCTACGGGCGCCTTAAAAGCAGGGTACTAACCCTACCGCGCGCGACTCCGTCCCAAAACCGACATAAAAATGGGAATACGATCTAAGTACCGACATTAAAATTTGTGCCTAATCGATACGATACATATATCACTAGCTAGAGCAAAACATCACAGAAGCGGTTTGTGTCCGACACTTACTGCCCGGCGCTCTCGACTATGTCTAAAAATATATAAAACGCTATGAAAGGCAGTTCCCATATGTTACATTTTATTGATATTAAAAGAGCCGTATTGGATCAGAGGCACTTTCTCTATTTTGTTTTCTTTTTTGTTTCGAATCGAGTTAAAATAAGGAGAAGTGTGTCGTGTTAAGACTGGCAGTTTGGTTGCAGTCTGGTATTGTCTGTTCGACATAAGAAGTCTCATACGCAAGAACTCTTGCTCACTCTGGCAAACGCTAAGTGACAAGGACAGAGATATATCCTCCCTTACAATCTTGCTAAGGACCTATTAACGGACTTGGAATATACTTCTTGTGTAGAACAGACACTGGGTCGGTGAACAACGTCGGTAAGCGCGCACAAGCTAGATGACATCGCAGCCACACAATACACCTCGCGACACGGCGGTCTTACGGCTCGATGTGATCGCACGGAGCGCCCATCACTACATTCTAACCTTTCCATCCTAGATCAATCGCGATTGCCTAGCAATCTATCTCCCTCTCTTTTACTCACATGAGAAAGAAAGAGAGGAAGATAGAATACTGATAATCGAGATTGAGTCTTGCTTTTTGGTTGGTTGGGCAAGCTAATTTGAACTGTTTTCAGAAGACGATAAAGTTGAATATTGTGATGAAGATTTATACACTCCGTTCATTCAAAACCAGCCCTTAAAATAACCAAAACAACGAATAAACTATGGACAGTCAGCGCAATGGCGTCCCAATGATATAAAACCAGAGGAAAAAACTTAAATTTACCGTTATCATACCATCCTAAAAATACTGTTGCGTATGTTTAACATTAAAAATAATGATATAAGTCTATAAACTAACGATTAGGGATAGTTCTTATCAAACCTCGCACCTGCTTATACAAAAATAGGGTTCCGCACGAAACAAATTACCACTAAAGACCTAAAAAGTTGCCGAAAAACAAATGCTAGTCTCTTTACAATCAAACGCTTGGCCTAATGATAAAACAGCATTCACTAATACGGAACCCTGAAAACCTTCCAACTTTCAGTAATTCAAAATCGAGATGTGGCTAGATTTTTTTTATTTGTACCTGGTATTACTAAAAGTTGGCCCTTGGCTAAGAATTTTTTTTAATGCGTCATTCTATGGACGTTTTAGCACTTTTATTTCGAGTGTCGATTCTTGTCAAAATGGACAGTTTGGGCACTGCTTATGTGATGTGCGTATAAATTAGGAATCTGACTACACCCCATGGGGAATAAAGTCGTGAACATGTACCATAATATCGACAATTTATTTTCGTTTATCTAGATAATGCATCATTAGATGACGATAATGATTGTAGGGTAGATATTTGTTAGTATGCAACTATAATCTTCGACCCCATAAATGATGATGATGATGATGAAATAAGAAATGGGTGAACTTTAAGAGGGCTATTACAAGCTCAGTGGCGCCCTCGTCACAATAAAAAAGATTTGTCAAAGAAAGCCTAAATTAAAAAAGGTCTCAACAGATAAACTACAAAAGCCTTCAAGCTATTTCCATAGAATACTTTTATAGGTTTTTAAAGGTCTAGACATACATTGAAAAAAGAAAAAAAACGGCCGCTTTTTTTATTCGAAATTATCTAAAAGTGGAATGTTTAGAATCTATAAAAGTATTGTATAACAATGGCTTGAATGCTTTTGTAGTTTATCTGTTGAGCACTTTTATTAATTTAGGTTTTCTTTGTTGAGAATTTTTTTTTATTGTGACGAGGGCGCCACTGAGCTTGTAATAGCCCTCTTAAAATGAAGGATGAAATACTATGGTGTTAAATGAAATATGGGTATGATGATCAAGATACATTATTTAGTGCTGTTATGCCATGTGCAGTTTTGTATTAGATTTTTAAAACGAAGAAATCCATAGTATTTGTTTTAATAATTCAAGTTTTAATAACATAGTGTACTTATGGCCCATACTTTCTCCCTTCCTCTTTGTCGAGGGAAATGCAGTAAGTTAAACAATATAATCGAGTACCTAATAAGTATTTGACTTCATTGATTATACCAATAACAGAAAGAGAGTATTGTAATTCATTCTCCAATAAAAGTGATTAAAACGTCCGTGAAATGACACGAATAGGCCATACGGTGACAGCGTGTTGCCATAAGTGAAAATAAATTTTAACATCAATAATAATTTACAATAAAAACATGTCAGAAGCATGATCACGAAGGAATTTGGTGTTGCAAGCGCGTCGGTTGTAACTCTAATATTGTGACCCCAGTGCTGTTTGAAGAAATAAAACTTTTTTTTTATCACAATATTTTTTTGATGTTACAACACCGACGCAGAAGCCTCCACGCCACGTTTTTGGACCAGCCCAGTCCTTTCTTTGAGAACTGTTAATACTGTTATGGTCCCAGTAAACGTAGGCCGAACGCGCTACGGACAGACTTTATCCACCAACTTAGGTGCTCGTTTCGTGCTGCGCTGACGAGTTGCAGATGATGGTTTGATTTCTGCGACTCGCTTCAGACGGCAACGTCGCCTACGTCGCGCGCTGTACGAAGTAATAATAACACTATGGCAAGCTTCATTATGTACATTTTTGCTCGTATTGTCGGACAGTATTAAAGGTTGAGAATTTATCGTTTTCCAAGGAAGTGATGTATCTTTTACGAAGTAACTGATAATCTGTGCCCTTAGTATAATTTCTCTACTTGCGCGCGACTGGGCTTTGTTCCATACAACTTGTTGCTAAATGATTTCAATTTAGCTTTCTGAAAAGCGCCGGAAGAGGTCATTTTCTATGCAGTGTAGAGAAATCATAAAGAGACTGGCCGTTGATTGGTTAATTCTTTCGGTGCGTAGCGTGATCGGCCGACGTGTACTGGGACCATAACGGTTCTAAATATACCGTATCACCTAAACTACATTCCAGGTTACCAAACGAGTAAATCTTCACTTCCTAAAATGTAAAAACTTTCAGTTACTACAAGACTGAAGTATCTGATAGTTTTGTCTGGTTCACACGTAGAAAACATTTAAGATACGACTATCCCTCACTTCCGTTAATAAAATACACTATAAAATACCGACGAATTCAAACCTCTTTTTGTGAAGTCCGTTAAAAAATGACTTGCAGTGAGATGAGATCTAACTAACATAATATGACTTTATTGGTATTTTCTACGTGTGAACGAGACATTAGCCTCATAAAACCAGTGAATTATTTACTAACAAAAGCCTTTTCACACTGGCAATTTAGCGGCTAGGAAATCGCCAAGAAATAGCTAATACGAAAAGGCTGTAAACCTTACAATCGACAATCGGATGTTTAGACTTACGTTCGAACCAAATCGAGACATACCAACTAACTTAATGCACAGGGAGGCGTAGGTCTGGGTTTTGTGATAACATCCCAGTTTTTTATCTTTGTATATTGTCCTTTGTGCTTAGAACGCGAACGCAAGAGTATTTTAGCGCCAATTAGAGCCCGTCTAAATACAAGCTCGTATTACTCGCGTTTCAAAGACAATTGCTTGTTCCCAGCATTGTGACTGCGCGCGATACTTGCAGTAATATTCTTCAAAACGCGATAAGATTCGCGCGTAAAACTCCTCGTCTGGACAAGATTGCGGCATTATTTCTCCCTCTTTATCTCCCTCCAATGAGATTTACAGGAGATCGAATGCTTTTAATCGCTGGCGGCAAAAATTTGCAGCAATCTTTCCCATTGAGGCCGCGTGTAGCTAGGTTGTATGTTCTCGGTCCGGTGTATGGTTGTAGCGGTCCGTACGACTAGGCTGGTGTCGGGAGTGACAGCGCGGGCGGCTAGGGGTCGAGTTACTCGGTGGGGGAGGCATCGCTCTCGGCGCGCGCGCTCTTGTTCTGTCGCACTAGTTCTGCGCGTCGCTCCTGCAATTAAGTTCACCTATTAATTTCTTGGTTATTTGTGTGTGGGTTTATAATTCGACGACCAGACTTGACGTAACTTATGAATGGATCCATTCCCAATTTATTATGGACGTCGAATTATGTGTATTGTGTGTGTTGTGCTATCGTAATCAGTGATCGGAATGTGGGTGCGATTTTAGCCGCTATCACTAACATGGATATGACTTGGAAATCCCGAGATTCCGGGAAGTCGAGGAATTGTTATTAGGCTAATTTAAGTTTAAATAAAAGATCTTCTATTTTGTTTATATTTAAATAAAGAAAAAAATACCCTGAGATTGTTTTATTTACTAGTTTAGTAACATACATTTTGGCTCACAGCGCCCCGCCGCTTTCAATATCAAGTCCCTAACAGGCTAGTTACCGTACTGTACGTGACTGTACGTAGCTACTCGTATGTAGTCTTTCTTATACTGTGGCTATATCGTTAACTTAGTTCCAGATTATTTTTACCAACAAAACCATAACAAAGCACGAAGGATGACAATGAAAAACAAAACCTACCTCCTTTTTAACAAAGTCGAGTTTCTTCTGTATCTCCTTTTCCCTATTAAGTTCGGCCGTCGTTAACTTGGTCTCGATGTCTTTGGATATTTCCTCCACCTTAGCTGTGATCGTGGACCGTGCTTCAGCTAGCTTAATGTTCTGTCATGGAGGATGGAGAACAAAACAATATGATAAAAAATAAAAAAACATGCTTGGTAAACTAATTGGTCATGCTATGAATAAGTACAGCTTGGCCATAAACGGTGACACCAGGAACTAAATATTTTAATAGAAAGTATTGGAGGAACTTGCTAGGTTATAATTTTGACATAGTTGCAAAAAAAGGCGTCCTTATGTGACCTATCTATCACACGAGCGATTTTTGAGCATAGGCGATGTCGCAAATGCACTGCAACTGAATCGTCGCGATTTTTACTGGGCGTTATCGCCGCGCCACTGATTGATCTAAGAAATATCGCGGCGATATCGTTGCGTCAACGCCTACGCTCAAAAATCGCTTGTGTGATATGTCTCAAATTTTTCTATCCTTTATGGCCAAGCTGTATAGGTAGAATAATTATTACGAAAAATTGCAGCCACCTTACAACCATTGAGAAAATGATGGGACGAAAAAATCCATGAATGGTACGATTTGACATTGAATTTCTTTCAAGAAATTCACGAAAGCTAAGAGTTTGCTTGCCATGTTAAACGTTACTTACATGGTTACGCAACTTCTGCTCGATCTACAATCTGTCCATCATGAGCTGCTAGTTGCTTTGGTAACATCACCTACACGGTTACGCCATATCTTTCTCCGGTACATGTCCATCCCCCAGCCCAGTAAACCTCTTCACCTTTTCATAGATTACCACATTAACAAACAATACTTACATAGTTACGCAACTTCTGCTCCTGTCCAATTACGCAACTTCTTCTGTTCCTACCCAACCTTTAGCCCGCTAACCCTCTGCACCTTGTTATCGACAACTATTATTGTTGCAAAACTGATAGAAATTACTTACATAGTTAAGCAGCGTCTTTTGCTCTTGCCCGATCTAAAACCTCCGCCACCTCTCCTCCTCAACCTCCTCACCTTATCCCCGACTATTTGGTTACCACGTAAACAAATATTACTTACATTACGCAACTTTTTCTCTCTGCAAACCCTTTGCACCTTTGCACCTTTGCCCTTTGCACCCTCTTTACTTACATGGTTACGCAGTTTCTCCTTGTGCTCGTTCTAAACCCTGCCTTTGCAAGCCTCCTGCATCTGGTCCTCAACAAGTTGGTAATCACGTTAACAAATATTACTTACATTACGCAACTTCTGCTCTCTGCAAACCCTTTGCACCTTATTCCCCAGGCTATCAACACTTACATGGTTACGCAGTTTCTCCTTCTGCTCTTGCTCGATCTGCAGCCTGCGGTCGGCGGCCTGTTGCAGCTTGTCCTGGATAGAGGTCTCGAGCTGCTGGAACCGCTCGTGGTTGCCGGTCCTCACTTTGCGGACTTGCTCCTCCTAAGCAACAAGCGTGCACATCAAGCGAAACGACATTTATTCACGACAATTTCACGAGACTTTTGAAGCAACGTGCATATTGTTTAATAAGACAATTGCATCAAACGAATGAGTTTTTATTGCAGATAAAAAATACAACAGAAACTTCTAAATGAATGATGTTGAATGTTGCAAACGAAAAGTCGACTAATTTCAAAATTGTTCAAACGAATCTAACAGCGATTTTCCAGCTCGACCAAATCAGCTGTTCCTTATATTTCGGTAAAATTATTTATGGAACAACCAATTTCTTTTCCCGATTTCAGCATTGGTCCCGTTGTAAAAGTTGTTCCGTTTGATGGTCTAATCAACCAACCCCTAACGTAATTAACGTATTTAAGGTTACACCCTACTGCCCTGTATAACTATGTATGTATCGTATAAATCACAAGCGGTTTCCAACTCCATTCAATCCATCTCCCATGATCCCAACATGCAAAGGTGGACTTACGTGTTCGCGCAGGCGCTCGAGCATCTTCTTGATGTTCTCGTCGCGCTTGTCGGCGGCCGTTGTCATCTTATCCTCGATCGCCTTGTACACTTCCGCAGTCTGCTGCTCCAGGGTCAATCTGCAATGGAGGAGATTATGGGGTTTTATGGAATTGAAACTTTCATTTCGAAGAGTATCATTACTAAAATCTTTAATTGATCTTTTTTATTCAGTGAGAACTGGAAGAGGCACTACACACAGCGAGTGCGAAATTTTGAGAGTGTGACGTTTTGAGAACATGACTTTTGTTAGTCAATGTGAATTTTTGAGAATGTGTAATTTTTCAATAAAGCTGTGAAGTTTTACGAGTGGGACCAACTGCGCCTGGTCATTTTTCTCCTCATAAACAACTTATAAGTAGAGATCATAAAAAAATAGGAGGCCCTTACGCACGATTCGAACTGTAGGAGCAGGACTTTTAATCTTTACAAGCCTATAATAATTCCTATCCTAACTTGGCCCTAAAGGTAATTTTATTCAAAGGCAGGCGCAGCTAGTTTGCAAAAGGTGTCATTTACACTTACACATACTCTTTCTAATACTGTGGTTTTCGCTGAAACGCTGCATTGTCTATTAGTGTCAAAAACAGACATAAGACAGACGAGAAGTCTGTCTCATCTTACCTGGTCTTCTCAACACCCTCAAGGTGATCCTTCAGACGCGCGCGCAGCTCGTTGATGTAAGCCTCGCGCTTCTCCTCATGTGTCTCCATCTTGGCGTCGAGCGCCTCCTTCGTGTTCACGATGAAGCTGTTCGTCTGCTCGCTGCGGATACGCGACGCCTCCTCGATCTTGGCCATCTTCTGGGCGATCGCCGCCATCTTGCTGGCTTCCAAGCTCTGGAAAATGAGCCAGTTTATGGAGAGACAAATTGATTTGTGTTTGTGGATCCACTTGGTGCGTTTGCAGCGAATTAATTTAACTTTTGGTTTGACAGGAAAAAACTATCTTTAGAGGGCAGTGAGGAAAGAATTTCGTGGAGACGAATGCTTGGTAAAATGACTTCCTGGCTTAAGAATCTGTGTGAATGGTGCGATGTGAATACTGCCTCCCTGTGTTCAAGTCTGCAGTCTCCGGGGTCCGAATAACCTCAATGATAGCCAACCTTCAGTAGGAGATGGCACCACAGCAGGAAGAAGGTCGCAAGATTTACAACACGGTCTGGTCAAAAAAGAGCTAGAAGACATCCGTAATTTTTCATTTATACGCACATTGTCGGTAGGGTATTTTCCAATTCACGACGTATCAAAAGAGACTTTACTGCATGTGTCTTGACTGCTTAATACTTCACGACCACAAGCTTTTCCTTCACCTGATTAAGGCCGAGATCCGGAGGCGTTTTGAGCGTGAGCGTAGTCTAAATAGGGTCGAAAATTTATGGATTTTGACATACAGGAGTTCGAACTAGGACAACAGAAACAATTTTGAATCTCGACATAAAACTTTTTCTGTTAGTTATGAATAGTATGTAATAAGTAATAACGACATAAGAAATACGCAGCAATAGGTAAGGAAGAAACATCCTGTACCGCATAAATTTGTACTGCGGCGAAGAACGGAAAAGCCCAATTAAGTATTTCTACGGCACCGTTATACAGCCTAATTAACAAATAGTCTAACTTAACCGCAAGTTATTTCTGTTTCTCGGATCTTAAATTAAGGTAAAGCCGCAAGCAAGGATTTACTTTTAATTGCAAAAAACTTCTGCTCCTTCGTTCGCGCACCTGCGCATTCGTGAACAAGAGAGATAATATACAATACATGCATACATATTCTCAGGCCGGTCTGTCTCCCACTGGAGCAGGCAGAGACAATGGAACGCCACACCTGACCCTGACAGACCTATTTCGCTTTCTCATAAGTCACTTCATGCAAGCTCGTCGGTTTCGGATACATTTGACCTGGCCATTTTCAAGCACGTCACAAGAGCGATATAATGAGCACATTTTATAAACGTGAGTTTGGTGACAAATTACTTTCAAGCATCAGGATGGAATCTTCCCTGCGCATCACATCAACCAAATCATCGACCAATATGTCCCCATTTTCCCGTAGCCAAAAAACTCACCCGCCTCCGTTCCTCAGCAGCCTTGAGCTTCTCTTGTATCTCCTCGACGGAGGGAGTCTTTTCCGGCGAGTCTGCGCGCTTGGGCACCGGCGCGGGCACGCCTACCGGCTCTGCGAGGATCACCTCGTACGCTAGGCCGCCTTTAGACATCTCCTGGCAACGGATCTCGGTAGCTGTTGACAAGGAAGAGGAGATTGAATAAGAGCTGCGAGAAACAAGGTTAGGAAATCTACTGTTGCCTGCAAAGTGGTGGATCTGATCTGATAGTGCGTACTGAGATAAGTTTAGAGGATTTCAATTTGCAGAGAAATTGTAAGCTTTATTTTGACTTTTCATTGGCATTAATAGCAATTAATAGCTTGACATGACAATGACATTCAGCCAGGAAGGTGGCATAGAGCGAAAAATTCTTCGTCTATGGGTATTGTCCATCCAGCCCATAGTCTCTGATCCAGCCAAATACAGTACAATTTTTAAAAGAGGTTGACTTGAACCAGTACTTGCATCAGCTAAGTAGGAACTTAACAACAAAACAATACAATAAGCCGATCAAGCCGTAAGTTCCTCATACCATATCGGGGTAAGATTCTACGACAAGAACCAGTTGTAATAAACAAAACAAACTCAATTGGTATTCCGCATTTATATTCACAATGTTTTCATGTATTTTTAAACCACGACGCATAATGTGGTGTTATGAAGCTTAGTTATGAAGTCAATAGCTCGAAAACCTTTGCCTACCCCTTAGAGGATTCGTCTACCCATGCGGCCGTGTTTTGGTTTCTGTCATGGTGTTGTAGCACAAAAACGGACCCCAGAAACAGATTTCAATGCGTAGTTTTTGTCCAAAAGCTGGTATTTCCGAGAAAGTCTTTACCAATGATTGACGCAAACTAAACAAGCCGTTTACAAGTATCTAACTTTTTGTTTTTTACTTAGGAATTATGATCCTTATCAACATAAAAAGCCAAGCAACTTTGTAACTTATTTAATTAAGCTTCCACTGTATTAAGGCTGGAATTTAAAAAGCGCGCAAGGGATCTTAATTATGCAACCCTCAAGGTCATATCATTTCAGCGGTGCGAAGTAGGAATTCGCCGTTGTTGTAAGGATGGGGAGATGAGGTGAGGCAGGGAAAAGGAGCCTCCCTCCGAGGGATGACTCACTCGGATATTGCACTCGGTTTCAGACTGTAGGTACGTAGATATATTTGGAGTGAATTCGTGAGTAATGCTAGAGTTTTGTTTTGTCCTTTGTGACTACTGTAAGGCAAATAAGGTGAAATATATTTCTAGTAAGTGGAATAATATTACTTTTGTTAAGAGCATTCGATTCGTTCATTCTAAAGTGTCATTTACAAGATATTCCAGACATTTATCCTACAGGCAGAGATGAAACCATATTTTTCGTAACATTTCTAAAAGATGCTTATTAAAACCGTAACATGGAACTGCTATGATTTTAATAAGTACCTATATATTTTGATTCTTTAAGCACTTATATTTTGTCAATATCGTAAATTGTTCCACTATCCTTCAGTTTAAAACCCCCTGAACAGAACACTGTCAACAAAAACTGAAGTGAATATTCAACATATTCCGACAATATTTTTGCAGAGCATTTTCAAAAACTCTTCCCACATTCATAAAACACTATTTCCACTTAACTTCAGCCATACTTCATTCAAATTCAGGGAAGCAGAGCTTGAAACAATACCCCACGTACCGCAGCGCAGTCGGACAATAAGCTCTCGAGTTGAGTACTTACTCGACTGCAGATAAACAAAAGAAGTGTTCTTGTAGGCAGTTAGGTACTGGGTAGATAGATGTACGAGATAAAGGGCCTTAGGGTCTCTGTACAACGGAGATGTGCGATACAACAAGCGAGGGAAAACCAACAGCAGTGGATTAGTACCATGAAACTGTCCTGTGGTGAAAGAGGACTCCGTAATAAATCGAAAGTCGGCCAATCATCGGCCTAGCAGTTTTTCGACCACCTATTTTTACTGTATAGAACCTGCGCCCTAGCCACAGCCAAATGTTTAAAAAAAGTTTCGTTACGGACTGTTGGTCCCACTGTTTTGTACCACTAGTGGGTCCAATGGGATTTTTAAGTACTGATGTCTGCACTGCTTGACATGGGTGGAGCTGATTAGGATTTGTGCATACTTCGTTTGGTCCTCTTTCAACACAGGATAGTTACAAGCTTGTATTCGACGACCAAGCGCAACAGGCCGTGTGCTGTCAGTCCATGAGGAGTTTGAAAGCAGCAGTGCAGCTATTGATGCATTAATTCCTCGTACAACACCTACCTATATCACACATCTCCGGTGAACAGGCACCCTTACTCATCTGCAAATGTACTTCAATGAACCTCGTTAGCCTTCGGATTATTTATATCAGGAACTGGCTGTAATGCGCTATGCGGTTCACATTACTCGTTTTAAACCACTACATTAGTGGCTTTAATATGGTCGCAACATATTTATAATTCTGTTTTCAAAGAGAACGTATAAAGATCATCATAATAAGGCAGTCAGGATGCAATTAACATTCTGATATTTCACCCTCAATATAGATTTGGGTCAATGTGTCACCGTATTTCATCTTGATCCTTGTGGGCCTGGAAAAAGAAAACTATTTGGCATGGAGGGGTGAAGAGCAAATTCAGCTGCAACATCAGCTGTATTATGGTGTTATTGTCTGCAATGTGGTAACTAGTGACAAGTAGGAATCAGGAAGGGTTACAACATACACTTACTTATAAATTTAACTTTCTTGGGCTGCTTGGTCCTGGGTTTTCCGAGTGGTTTCTTCACTGGCGCAGACCGCCGGTGAGCTGTAAGAGTTTATAGTCAGCGGAGTTCCATCCGTGACGCGTGGACACTTCGCTTGGAGACAAACTTAGCCCTTTATGTTTCGGTTAATTTCAATTTGGGGAAGTTCAGTTTTTTCGATAGATATTACGAAATGCTAAATTGTAGTATGTGTTTGAATAAGATGCTCATCGTTGGTTTAAAAGTGAGAAGGTTTATGACGAAGACTGTAGAAGACTATAAATATCGACCAAGTTCAACTTTAGCGTCGATTGCCTTAGAAACATTTAAGGTAGCAGACCCAGAGAGGGGCTTCATTCGCACTTAATGGTCTCATGATCAGAATCAATATTCCAAAAAGTTTTTGTCGGGAAAAGAATCACTTGCAGCTACTGTAATCCAAATTTCTAACACCAACATTGTTGTTTTATCATTCAAATCTATTGCCTATCAATTAACCACACTTCCGACGAAACAGCAGAACAAACCGAGAAAAACGACTCGAAAATTAATTCCAAGAGACAAAAAGAACGCCGATAGATCTTGTTTAATAGCTGGAAAGACCATTAGCGTCACATTAACGAGCAAGACCTCAAAGGGCGAGTCACAAATGGCATGCAAACTCTGCCAGGGGTTGGAGGGTTGACTATTTCTGTAGGAGACCATCGAAAAACGATTACCATTGGTCAATTTGGAGCTAATGTTATTTGAGCGCTAAAGCATTAATGAATCGATGCTAGCGTGTCTGTATATCGATTTGTGGTCGGTCGAGTAAGGTTTTTTTTTTATATAAATTAATGGACTCTTGCTTGTGCGTTAGCACTGCATTTCCGCCAGTGTCAAGTAGTTAATGGGAGAATCTATCCCAATCTCAGGGATTGTTTTTGGTCAAGAACAAGAAGAGATTGAGGATTGCGGAGCCTCGTGGCAGGCAAAAACGCGACGCGCGAAACCACGCGGGACAAGTGCTCGGGTCAGTTCCTGCAACGTGACTCCGAGGTTTTTTTTATGACGCAAACAAACAAATGACGTCTGGAATTCAAGACGGCAAACTTTTACTTGAAATATTACTTTCGTAGTGTGTCAGAGTCGTAGCGTGTGGCGATCTGTGGTCTCTGCCTACCCCCTTGGGACAATGGCGTGAGCTTATGTATGTATGTATGTAATGCTTGAAAACGAATCTTCTTTATTAGTTGCATAGAATATTCGAATAAAGTGTAAAAATGTTTACTGCACTGCGTGAAGAATGTTCAATCGACAGTACATTGCATTCTGCATAACATAGTTTAAGGCTATTCTACCGTTGGCGCGCTCCATACAAACGTAGTATGGTGATATTTTCAATACTATCTAATTAATCCAATGAAATTTTTCAAAAACAATCAAGTAACTAATCTCTATGTCGGTATGAAGTCAGATTTTCGTTAAAATATACAGTTTCAATGCTAGGATTAATTTAAGATTTGTATGGAAATATTTATGGCACTGTAACTTTAAAACTATAAATTTTATCGAAAATCGGACTTCATACCGACATAGAAATTAGTTACTAGATTGTTTTTTAAAAATTTCATTGACTTTAATTGGATAGTATTGAAAATATCACCATACTACGTTTGTATGGAGCGCGCCAACTGTAGAATAGCCTTAAGAGTGTTTTACCGTTCAGTGGCATCACAATATTAAAGATTTCAGAATACTGAAAGCCCAAAATGAAAAAATTCTGCTCCAACTTTCTACAAAAGCCTAAAAGCTGTTTTTCTACTTTGATAGGTTCTAAGCATTCCACTTTTAAGAATATCGAAATATTCGAAATAAGTGTAAAAGAGGTCTTTCCTTTTACATAGACATGGTTTAGACCTGTAAAAGTATTGTACTAAAATAGCTTTAAGGCAGTTTATTTTCGTGATTGATCGAATCCTGATTTAGACGTTTATTTTGTGGTTTTTAAACAGAATATATTACAGAACGTGACGAGAAATCATAAATATTGTGATGATCAGGGCTCTACTGTACGGTAAAAGGAGCCTCTTATTATTGTTATTATTCTTTTTTTTTTCGGTTTTACGTAACCGGAGTTCTGATGGCCCGGGCTTAAGCCAAGTGTTCACCAGTGTTATTGTTGCTATGGATGGTGGTGGGTGTGTATGTTTTGGGGAAGAGTTTCTGTGTTTGTTGTTTGAGAAAGAGGTGGTTGGTCGTGGTGTGAGTGTGTGTGTGGCTGTGTGAGACTGGTGGTTGTAGGTGGTGAGGGTGGTTGAGTGAGTGATTGCTTATTATTATCTCTTATTGGTATTGCTCTCTTTTTCGCACTGGTGTCTATGCTATAAAAAATAGAGTTCGCGCCTGCTTTTTATTTTAGAAGTTCGTCTTTTATATTAAACACGTATGGTTTTCATTTCAGTAGCTATCCACATAATTGTATTGTCTCCATGACGTGACGAACGAAGCTAATTGCGGATTCGAATCAATAAAAATGCTGTACACGCAGTGGCCTAGTACGTACCATGTACAATTCATAAGTATAACGTTATTTTAAAGGTCCATAAAAACGGTTGTATAATAAAAGTTATGAAAAAGGCTCGTCGTTGAGCATGAGAGGAATGAAATAAAATTAGTTTAATAATTTAGAACATTTTTGTAATTTGCTCAGTTAAAATAAATAATAGTGTCGACCTTGGTGTGCATTTCTAAGATTACTTAAAAGTCTGAAAAGGGAACGTGAAGGTCATGTCGAAGGTTAAGAGGGCTATTCGAGCTCAGTGGCGCCCTCGTCACAATAATAAAGATTTCTCAATAAAGAAAGTTTAAATTAAAAAAGTGCCCACTAGATAAACTACAAAAGCCTTCAAGCTATTTTCATAGAATACTTTTATAGGTTTTTTAAATGTCTATACATACAAATTTTGAAAAAAGAAAAAACAACGGCCGATTTTGTTTTTATTCGAAATTATCTAAAAGTGGAATGTTTAGAACCCATAAAAGTATTGTATAACAATGGCTTGAAGGCCAAAGACTACAGTTTGAAGGCTTTTGTAGTTTATCTAGTGGGCACTTTTTTAATTTAGGCTTTCTTTATTGAGAAATCTTTATTATTGTGACGAGGGCGCCACTGAGCTCGAATAGCCCTCTTAATAGTTGTTTCATGTAAAAGTTTAAAAGAATTTCGATCCGTTTTAAATTCATTCATCAGTTCATTCCGAAAAAGTTTGCTCTAACTTACATTTATTTCGCTAACGACTTCATCTACAAACCCATTATGAATTTTATTGTCACCGAAACGATTTCATCTTATGATTTATTTGTATAAGATGGAATTACAGACACATCACATTATTCATATTATTTTGGAGTATTATTACTTCGGTTCTGGAAAACGATAGCAAAAACTTACTAATGCAGATATTATTTGGTTCGATAAAATATATAATTTTTTTAAAGAATATTTACAAAGACATTGTACAACAATTTAATAAATTTTTGACGCATTACTAACCAAGTTATTACAAAAAAAAACATTATAAATAAATATCTTGGACACATTTAAAGTGCCAGAATCTAGCCTAGTCTTGTATTATAATGACTAGACAACGATATAGAATAAATCTATTGATACTAACATCCATGACTCGGGTACAAATATTCATATTCATCATACAAATATTTGTCCCTTTCGGGATTCGAGCCCGCGACTCTCGGTACAGCAGGCAGGTTCACTACCGACTGTGCAATCGGGCCATATTGAATGACAACAGGCTCTCTCTAACCTATTAGGAATATTATCAATTTTCTACAAGCGGCGGACAAGGTAAGTCTTAAACCTGCAAAAGCTGTCAATCATCTTTGACTTGATTGAGCTGTCAATCCTTTCATCAATCAAATATCAAATGACACACTGCCGTCATCAAGAACCAGATTATAACTGTCGCAATATGTGGAGCAGCCTACGACACGACGACGGGAAATATGTTGCTCCTGCAAAGGAAATGGGAAGACATTCCGCTGTGGCATCCACAGTAATCACTCAGCGGAATATCTACCTAGATCCAGAATATTCTAGATGTATGTTCTTGTGTAGACTACTTTCTGCGTGAATTTTTTCCGCAGTCGCGAAAAAATCAGTTGTCCCATACATTTGGGTCGAATAGGATTGCAGTTTTGTATAGCATGCAGTGGCTAGGGCTCACTTTTAAGTTTTAACATATTGCAGGTTTTAGGAATTTACAAGGCAAGTGTGAAATGGAATGGTTGAAAGGGGTCGCCCTAGACGCACGTCACGTAATCATCATAATTTTCTTGTCCATTTCCCATTATTTCTGGTCGGCGGGAAATCCGATGGAAATAACAAAGTAAAAATGTACCCGGAACCGACAAGCATGTATGAAGAGACATATGGATGTTGAAGAGGCGAGAGATGTGTGTCAGAATCGTAACATGTGGCGATCTATTGTCTCTGCGTACCCCAGTAGGACATAGGCGTGCACATCGTTTCGGATGATCTCATAATTATTTAAGGTTTAGAACCGTTTTTATTTTTTAATTTCTTCTTTTTGTTGCATTCTCATTGCAACACTGTAGTCGTATCGAAATTTTCATACTGGTAAGCGTATTCCTGCCCTCCGCATGGCCAGGCTTAGCCTAGTGTGGGGGCCCGTTAAATTGTAGTACCTGATAAAGTTTCAGAGTTGTCAATGTGCAACCCTATACCTAGATTGTTGTGAACAAATTTTAAGCGTAAAATAAGTGCTCATTGACATAAATATTTTTGTATTTTGTATTTTGTACTATGTATTTATGTATGTAGGAATTACGTGTCAAGTAGAGTTAGGTGTCCCCTCGCAGAAACATTATCCTTAACAGACAACAAATTAACAGCAGGGAAAGTTTCAAAACTGTCTCCGAATACCAAGTTTGCCATTCAAGGCTACCAGCCTTATGCGGGGACTGGAGAGGCCAGGGGGGAACAGTGAGAGGTAATAAGGCGCCGGGACAGCGAGATGAGGACGGGACGTGAGCCGAATTGCTAGCGGCGACATTTGCCCGCAAATACGGATAATCCGACCTAAGCCCCGTTTACACGGCACCGGCAGACAGTGTGGAGACGAGAATACGGTAGGATTAAGGGTTCTATAATGTCAAGTTTACATGTTAGTGGACACTGCGTCAGTTGACCTGACGCTTTTTGATGCAGCTCTACGCCTAAATTAGGACGGCCTATTTTCCACGAAATGTTAAAATAGCAGATATCGGTATTATAATGCTCATTTATATTTTACGAGAAACTCTCGGTACTAAATTCTAAGTGTTGCATTTCACTCGTTGAGCAAAATCTGTCCATTTTGACAGGTAGCTCGTTTTCACTTTTACTGGAGAAGACGGCGGAAACAACACAAAATGTTTGAAACCAGTAATCTAGTGTATCGTATCGTAGCATGAAAATTTTGAGATTACCAGTGTAACAGTAATACTGAAATAACAGCCTTGTATGGGAATAAAAGGAGGACGAAGTTCTCAACAATGCAGGGTTTAAAACTGAAGGGGATCCACGTTTCCAAAAGTTAATTATGGACGACAACGAAAAATTTCGTTAGGTACTCAGTAGGTACTCACAGCAAAATTAACACTTCTGATTCGTACTTTGAATAACATTTCTTCTAAGGCTCGGTCGGCTTTTGAACCAAGAATGCCTTCTAGGCTCTTCGAGTTCGCTGGACTTTTAGTCTGGTGTTGTGAGTGGTTGGAATGCGCAGCGTGGGCAGGCCCCACAAGGTGGACCGAAGACCTGATGTGGGTAGCGCAGGACCGGTTATTATGTCGATCCGCGGGGGAGGCCTATGTCCAGCAGTGGACGTCTATTGGCTGAGATGTCCTACAGCGGTTGAATTGAATTATGGGCTTCGGGATTCGGGCAAATTTTTTTAAAATTGTACAAAATATAAGCGAAATCGACTTGGGGAGTTTGAGAGCGACATTTGCTTCCGCATAAGTTTAGACGTTTGAGTTCAATTCAAACAACCTTATTCTTATTCCCAAAGCTTTTTCGATCACCCTGCTACCCCGTTTCCAAGTGTAAAGTATACATGAGCAAAGTTGGCGTACAAAATATGCGACGACGCAGGAACAAAAGCTTAGCACTGCGGTCGATCGGCTTTCCGTTCAAGGTACCGCCGACCCCAAGTTTACATAACCGATATTAAGTTAACTGCTAATACTTTTATTATTGGCCAGATAACTGCAGACTCTTCTAGAATTGTTTTTAGATGACGTAAACATTGTTTTAGAAAAATTCGTAATCCATATGAGATTTTGACTCAGTGTCAACTTTTGTTTGCGATGCTCCCATACAAGGGATGGGCACATAATGCGGTCTGGGCACCGCTAAAAAGTCAGTGAAACAAGGCGATTAAGGGATAAGTGTTATTGTAAAGGAAAGGCCCCTTTGGCATGTCATTCTATTGTAAAACCTTCAATATGCTAAAGCAGCTTTGCTACAACTGCACGCTTGAAAACTTGGGTAGTTGTTGCAAAGCTTCATACCACTCCGAAAGGGATTATAGTCGCGTCGTGAGTTTGTATGTAGATTTATGGTTTCAATTGCAACAGCTGACTGCACTAAGAACAAGCGGAATTTTGCTGAAAGCAATAATGTAACAAATTGAAAAGTTGGAAGTATTCCAGACTCGCGCCGTATTTTAACGGAAAGCCACTTCCGAGCCTTATTTTACACGTTGCTTTACAGAATTCGATATAGTACGTTGGTGTTAAAATATAGACAGGAAGGAATGAGTAACTTGGTAATTTTTGCAATAATTCGTTTATTGGGGAGAATTTTGATCCACATTTCTTCCATTCACAGGCATTTGGGCACAAGTCCAGCAAAAATAAGGGAGTTTCCGAAAGCTAATCGAAAAGAAAAACAATTTCTAAATGGCCCGATACATGGCGTTTAACGCGAGATGGTTGAGCAACCTTGCAGATAGTAAAATACAAATAAAATATTAGTGAAAATTATAGTTTTAAAGTAAGCAGAAAATATGACCAGATTCTTCGTCAACGGATGCGTCTGACTGACTTAATATTTTTTTTATTACCGAATAGGTAAGGCAGGCAGGTAGGTAGGCTGTTTTCGCATTAAACTCATGTCATTGTCAGCGTCATCTATCGCGGTATGTTGAACTAAGTTTTACTAGCTGTCAGAAAACTCCTCATTACATTGGGTCTCAGACTTAATAAGTCCAATCGCGTCAATCCAATGAGACTTGGCAGGACCGACGCCCAAATCGACCGAATCAATTCTTCGCCTGTCGAGTTGATGGTATAAATCATCACTCATCAAATTTGATTTGTCATTGTGAGGGTTCAGTACTTTACCCGGGAAGGCTGAAAGACGGCTAGATACCTACTTTAGTTTTTTCCACACCTCATACGTTCATTGGTTAAATTCAATATACAAGGGGCTGGGATGGGGATCCCAAGACCCAGATCCCTGTATGTATATCGAGTCTCTGTAAAAACTTCGATAGTGCGATGCTAGTTCTACGATCAATATTGCTCCTTAGATGTTTTAGATTACGGTTTACATTTGCGCATTCAGTTTCCGTTCTCTCTGTGATTCTTGTGGATGTGATATGTGGCGCCATCTGTAGAAAGCCCCCACATCACCCACGAAATTACAACACATCTACTCATGTTTCTGTAAAGCAAAAAGTTTCCGTTTCCAACAGCTAAATTCCAAGAGCAAAATTAAATCGCTAGCCTACGCCGAAAACATTAAAACAAACAACTGGAAGCCTTGTAATCGAATATAAATGTTTAAAACGGTACAACTGAAAGGCGGACCCCTCGGCGCCGCACGATACCACATGAAAACTGATAAAATATTTAATGGCGGCTTTAAAACGGAGGGGAACGAAAGTATATTTACTGCCCCGGGGAGTTACTAACACACAAGAGTAGGTACTTCAAGTCTTGTATGCTCTCAAGTAGACGAGAGCTTCAATGCAGGAAATGTTCTGGATTTAGAACACCTAGTTTGAGAGGTTCGTTAGAGATGGACGACCGGATTTAATGAAAGAACTGCTGTTTTGATGTTTTGGGAAACGGGAACGTTCGGAAAGATTTTAGACGCAAAACTGTGCAAAGGTGCATGACTACGAAACCATGCACAATATGCTCATTAGCATACAACTATTACTCAGCTAAGGGAATAGAAAAGCCATTAAAGAAAGCCATTTAAAATAACCGTGTGGTTTCCAATATAGACTAGACTACTACTTTTTCCTCACTGTCGTGTCGCCTCATATTATAACACCTACCCAGTATCATATGAGGCGATTATGACAAGGGATTCTTTTGCAATATCTTAGTAGGTGGAAGGCTTCATATGATATGGTAGGAGTAAACAATGTTAAAACTTTACCGTTGTTGAAAAATGATGTCTCGAAAGGAATTGTATCAGTTTAAGCATGCATGTCTAAAATAGCAAGAATTTAATTTGGAATTGATCTTATTTTGAATTGTATACCTCCATTCTTTGAAAATGGTATAGTTTTACGCTGCATAGACAAAATAATGCTAAATCTTTGTTGCATTGCATTTCTTTGGGTTTGCAACAGCAAAATAATGGAGTTTCATTATGTTTCCAGCTGCGTTAAATGATAATGTGCACAAAATAGCCAAGTTAGCTACGTAACGGTTCTTCGTGAAATAACTTAAAACACGCAAACTTTGTTCGTCGGTGTTCGGACCTGCAATGCATCAACCTGACATTGCTTTATTGTTTCAAACTCTGTTTAAAACACCCTACAGTTTACTATCCTATGCTGATAGTTAACTCTCTGTATTTTAAACGAGAAAACTTTAGGTCCACGCTGAGGGACCTCATTTTGAGGTTAAAGACGACATTAAGACGAGTTTCGATGATTTTCAAGTACGTAATAGGCATAACAAACAATCCGCATTGGGCACACGTAGTGGACTTATATCCATACAACCCTCAAGGTGGGCCATGCAGCCACAAGGCCTGCAGTGGGACGCAGGCCCATGGCTTATGATGATGATGATCAATAGGCATAACATCATTATGTAAAAAGCTTCATACGCTTTCATACGGAACATGGTCGATGTTCCCCTAGAAAGTCAGGAAATTTCTAGATAGATTTCTTTTCTTTCTATTTCTTTATAGCATAAGTGTACAGTAGTACAGGACTAGGTTACAGCCTGAAGGTTCTCACTGCAGAGAAAAGGCCTCCTCACTCAAACAAGGGTGAAAGGGAGTGGGCCATACTCCTCCACGCGAACCCAGTGCGGATTGGCGGAGCCAAGTTAGTAGGGGTCAAGTTGTAGTTAAAGAATTTTCAAGCCGACTACTTTAATTTGCCTCTGACCTGGCTTGACGAAAAGTTAGTTCCTGATCTGATTAAACTATCCAGGACTTACTACTTAACGTACCTTTTCAAGCACAAAGACACTCGTGACGAACATACTACTAAAATGGTCACCAATCTAAAGAACGAACGATTATGAATTATGAACCGGACCTGACGTTGTTTAACATTGCATCGGTAATATTTTCCAACACGTACCAAATCTCAACTACGCCAACGAACAGAAATATTATAAAACACGCATTTAACATCCAAAAGCCTAAATATTATGTGAATTTGTTGAATGAAAATCAATGAAACCATTTCAAAACCGGTCTTTTCCCCAGTTTCTACCAACAGCCCAAAATCTCCCATAAAGTCTGGCCATGACGACAGCTATTACGCAATATGACGTGTCATAATGCCACAAATGTCACCAACCACCCCAATTTGCAGAGGGATGATCCCGGAAAACTCCTGTTGCTCCCCCAAAGGGCCCTAAACTTGTTGAGTCAATTAAACCCTGTCGATTTAACTTCTATTATAAGCCCCTAAACAATTATGTGATCCCCCTGACATCTTCGCGGATGGCGTGTTGACAAATTTAATTTAAATACACTTGAATACGCCCCATTGGAGACCGTTACGTGATATTACATAGCTAATAGTGTGTAATTAATCAAGTGGACAAACATTGGGGTCATAACTTCGTAAGTGTATTATGAAATTCTGTCCATAAATTAATGTTATATACGATTTTCTGCTCTGGACAAGGGAAAATCTAGCTGTGTAGCTTTAGCAGTAAAGGCGTCATTTCTGAATTCTGGAATTTCTCACTCTCTCTCTCTCTTCCTGGCTTATTAATCCCAAATGGTGGTGGCAGTCATCCTCCCGCCTCCCGCGTCTGTTCTCTCCACCTTGCCCTATTACTGACGTCGTCTTCGAAGACATTCCACTTAGTCATACGTACATTGCAATTAGAATTCCAGAATTTGAAAGAGATAATTCATGAAGGTAATGAAAACGTAGCAGTTACTCGAAGAATGGAGAAACAGTCAATTGCTATGTAATCCGTTAACCTAATTAGAAATGCAGTTAAAACCCAGTTTAAATTACAACCACTCAAATAAATAGCCGTCACTTTATAGATCGATATCAAAGTGCCTACAATTTATCTAGTAATTCAAGTCTGCAGCAGTTAACTCAGCCATCGAGGAGTCTTATGTCCCTATCGCGTGCACAAAGTTAATTCCTATGGAATTATGTAAAAACATCATCGTTTTCACGAAATCACCTCGAATTGAATAAAATTATCATACATCGTGTCGACAAAAAGTATGCTACTGAAGATATAAATCCAAAAATCGAAGGAAAGAACATCAGTCGAGAAGATCTGATAAAATAAAGTGAAAACTAATTAATGAAGAGTCAAAAAGAAGATAAAAGAGATATAAAAGAAGAAATATGTGCTTAATAAACAACTAGATTACCTGGCCATGTACTGTGTGCGCAAAATGGTGGACAGTATAATGTTAAATCAATACGTCTAGTTCCCAGACAAACACACCGGTGCCTACATGGAATGGGAAAAACTACGCACAACATTTACCAAGACTGCGGCGTTGGTAGGAAGAAATACCTATTAGTTATTTAGAGAAAGGAACACTAGTTTCATTAGGAATTCTAGAAGATAATTTAATACTTAATACTGTGAAATTTTAGTAATCAGAATTTGTATTGCAAGAACGAAGTCTTGACATTCTGCTGCAGTAAAATATAAGCGACGATAAAGATAAAACGAAGAACTACGCAACAGCTTATACATAATCTTCTCAAATCCATCTTATGTAACAGAAAAATTACGTAGTTGTTAAGCTAAAAAGGTGGCTTAGATTTTTTTGAAAGCAGTATTTTAACAGGACTTCTCTTTCCAAGATGGGAGAAATGTGGCAGCCTTGGAACACGTGTTCTTTATCAACTGCGGTTTGAACCGGCCGGCATGGCACCCCACCCCTCACCGGCCGGCTTTTCTGACGTAAGCTGGTTTTGGCTTCAAATGGAGAGGTTTCTGGGATCAATGACGACGGAGATTTCCGTTTTGAAGTCCTTACACTGTTCTAAATAGGTTTCCGATAGTTTCTGGAGGTTAATCTAGGAAGGAAATATTTAAATCTCTATCCGACTATAAATTTAAATATTCGAGAGCAAGGACTGCTAAGGTTTCTCTTAACACGTTGAACGCCGGCGGGTCACAATAACAATAGATTTTCCATTGTTTGTCGGTCATTTGCCAGTCAAAGCCTTAAAAATTAGCTAAGTATTTGTTACCTCCAATCTTTGCTCTTGAAAGAAGTTCCAAGATTTGGTTCTAAAAATAAACGAAACATCCTGAAAACTAACGAATTGGAAGAAACTAAACGTTGAGATTGTTTGTTTTAATAATCTAGAGATATATGGGCGTTTGTCTCCACAGCGAGTGTCGTCAGCGTCGCCGGTAAAACCAAAGACGCAGACAGCAAGTCCACAGGTAGTTGGCTTCCAACCTGCGGGTAGAACGGGCGCGCGGCATGAGTGGCAGAAGCACTGCATCACCGAGTCCCGAACGAGCCCTATCAGCATGGTGAAGGATTCAAATTGACTATCTAACGTGAAAATGAGTCGCAGCGCGGCGCGGGCGGACTGCGCGACTCTCGCCCGGAAACTGAGCAACGCCGGGGGGGTAGCTGGTCGATAGCCGCGCCCCTCACCCCGCAACCCCCGCCCTGCGGACCCACCCCGCACTCACCCCTTGTGCTTTACCGTCCCTAACTTGATAACCCGAAGAAATAAGCCTACAAAATGGAAAAATAATGTTACCCGCGACATCTATTACGTTGAGCCATGTTACGTTGCGATGGTGTTCTAATACGGACCCTTTTTATGGAAATGGATACAAGGGGATTTGAAGTACGACATAATTCTTTCGCAATCATGCGTCATAGACTTCCGTCAATGGGAGCAAGTTGATTCAGAATCAGCTGATGACGAAGAAGCCAACAATGAAGATAGCAAGTATTCAGGATTGAAAATCCTGAAGAACAGATGTACCTAGCAACAGTAGGGCCTACAGACGGGAAGACAAACTAATTTAAGAGCCGCCTAGACTCGTGCGGGTCTCGACGGGCTTCTCGCTCATAAAAACGGCGAGCTTTCGGGGGAGGGCGGTCGGAGGGCGCGGGGGTGGAGGGCTCGGGGGCGCCATGCGGAGGTTCCGCCGCCGTCTCGGCGCCGCCACCCGCAGCCAATTAACAGACGGCAACGCCACGCTGAATTCGTTTCGCCACTCGAATTGCTTCCGATTGATTTCCTGTTCTTAAAATCTCTGCACCTCTCAGGATATCCAATCGACCGAAGCATTAAATTATCTGAAATCTTTAGACCGGTGACCGGATAAAACACCCATAGGCTGTTCTTGACACAGTACGATGTTTGTTCACTCGACTGCCGGTTGGAATCAATTCCAGTTTGGTAATGATGTGTAGCTAGTGTTCCAGACTGCAGTGGTGATGGTGCCGTAACCCCGTGCACCGGTAACACCGGCGTGGTGCGGCGGATCGATGTCGGGCAACAACCCCGAGGCCGCCGCGTCCCCCTGCGGTAATAACTGGGAATTCCAGGACTAAGCCACACTCACTCGATCCATGCATACGCACAGCGCAATGGAAATACCGCTTGCGGCGTCCGCCTGACTGACTGTGGCTATCGATACTTTTAACACGGAACTGTTCAAATAATACAGTCATGTAATTGCTGGATTCTTAAAACGTTCTCTGTAGAAATATCTACTCAAGATTTCGGTTGATAAAAAGACAATTCATCTTCCTGACAAATAGTTTGTTGATTTCATAAAGTTTCCAACAGTTAGAACAAGTCCATTAAAAGGACAAGATTTCAGATTGCTCTAATACTGGAGCTCAAGCTCAACCCCTCGGCGTCTGCAGTCCATAGATCATATCAACGCAATGATAAATTAGTTTCCTTAATACATAAACTTTGTCGGTTATTCCCGACGGATAAAGTGACTAATGAAACTTTTGCACAAGACTTTATCATCTTCGTCTATTATTTGTGATATGAAGACGATTGCCTATAAAGTCTCTAGTTTTACTGTAGGACAAATTAAACATTACAGCACTTTCCGTTATGAATTTCAGTTATATTCAAACGGGACAATTGCGTTAAAAGGACAATGTAATTTAAAACAGTGCTTTAGGAGCGGTTATCGTAAAACCAACAATTTAATTCTGTCGACGGAATGGCGCCCACCATGGGACTGTAAGATTAATAATTCCTACTTAGCCGCTTATTACAGCTTGCAGTATACGCCTGCATTCACATTCATGGACGGAGCGGTAACTATTATAGTCTCGAGGACAGTCATTAATTTTCTAATTGCAATCATCACTATAATTTGTTAGCAATCAAAAGACACTGAATGAAGCGTTGTGCTGGTTATGGCAATGTATGTCAAATAATATGTTTACAATTCAATGCAAACTGGTAGACTGAATCTTTATCTTGGTTACAGAATCCTCAAAATCCTCTCCTCATCATTGTCATCAGCCCGTTAATTATCGCTTTGTAAATGACAAAGTAAATACGTTTACTGATACAATTAGAGATATAACGCACAAACACAGCCTCAACATCCGAGTGGAATATTGCTTTACTAAAAATTCATTACAAGTGTTAGGCTACCTATCTTTGCGCACATAACATTTGCATAACAAAGCACATTGATGGCTTCAACTGGAGACAATCAGCAGTATATCAACAATGCAGAACCTCAATTCGCAAGTTTCGCAACTTCGCACGCAAACACCTCACAGACGCATTTCGCCATAGTAGATTCGTGGCAACTCTCATCATAGCCTAGCCTCATCCCTCTCGGAGGCAACAAGTTGAGTCACGTGCCAGCTGGATTTGGCTGAGAATATAATTTCGAAACAGCGGCGCGCGTCCTGCGACGGCATCTGTATCGATTTTGCCTTGTTTCAGGCTTTGCTTAAACATCACAAACTCAACGTTTTGTCGCGGACACAGCCTAAAGTAGGCCTAGTGGAAAATTTTGTTTGCTGGTAAATTTTGTATCTTGCCTGTAGAAGTATATTATCCTAGTGTTATGTAGACGTTGGAGAGCAGCTATGTATGAACGTGCAGTAGAACACGAACATTACGTGAGTTAAATAACTTGAGCGACATATTGTATACTGCGGAACAAGAAGTCGTCGGGAATGTTAAATTAAGGAGACTGCGCGTTATCGAATTTTTTCCCTTAAAATATTGAATTCATGCAACGAGATACGAATTTGAATTGCTAATATGACTTGTGAGAATCAGAAGGCGAGAGGGGACTGTAATTAGGGATAAGGGTGTCGCAGAATAATGAAGGGTTGGTCTCGATTTGATTTAATTTATTAACATCACGTTCGGAGATCGGTAATCAGAGTTCAAAAGTTGGGACGTTAATCATTATTGGAGGACATACATTATTCAAGAGATCGTCTCAATAGAGACAAACTGGCCTTATCGGCATGCTATACTTCCAATCTCATCAATTTAACATTATCATACATAAATAAACATCTCTATTTGATTATGAGCAAAAAATTATCCAAATATTTACAAAATAAAATGCAAGATCACAATCTTACTTGGAAAAGATTCTAATCTAGGATAATATTTCTATAACGAAAAGAAATATAAAGGTACAAAATATGTGGTATATTTAGGATAAGATAATAACCTATGGACCTTAATCTTGGGCACCGAGATCCAATATCGGGAAAACATTCGATAGCCGGCAGACGGCTATTACTTACTAAGCACTCGGGAATGAATCGACACATCTGGCGCGTTACTTTGGCGATAGTTCAGCAACATATTGTCGAGTGGAGAATTATTGCTTTGTAGATACATGTGAGAGCTCGAATCGACCGTTGAACCTCGCTTATTCTCTATTCTGTGGGATTCTCGATTCACGACTGATGGAAGTAGATATACATTTTGCAACTACTATTTTACAGGGGGTTAGGGTGGACAGTTGCATTACTTTAATGGGTGATCGTACTCATGATACTGAACAACTTTCCCAAAGAACAAAGAAAATTCGCAACTTTTCATACCGCTGATTGATTGCTTTTAAAAATTTTTATTATATTTTTTTTTTTGTAATGTCCTATCTATACGTTTCTTAGGGAAAGTAGTTTAGGATCATGGGTACAATCACCCCTTAAAGTAATACAACTGTTTACCCTAAAACCAAACCATATACCGGGTGAAATTGATATCATTGCATCCTTTTAAACTAAGAGTCTACCCTTCAGTTTGATAAACTGAACAACTTTTACCATGGGAGCAAAACAATCGGAGCAAAAAAGAAATCTGCTGTTGCATACATTTGTGTCGCGTATGCATTGCAGTTTAGTATGGAACAGCAGATTTTTTTGTTGCGCCGATCGGTTTGCGTAAAAGGATGCTAATGATATCAATTTCACACTGTATCAGATATTCAAAATACCACTGTCATCATGATTTTTGGTTAATTTTTTCAAGTCAAGAGGTGCTTTTATACATAAAACTACAGTTTTATCTGTCTGATTAGCGAATAAATTAGAATTTTGTGTTAAATTTTCAAATACTACGGACTAGTACTAAAGAATAGTTTGCGAACAAAACATTAGATTTTGAATAGTAAATAGAAGTAAGAGACTGAAGATAAAGTCTACGAAATACGAAAGCAACTTTTGCTTTTGAAATAACTGAGTTTACGGTTTGCATGAAACATTTCAGCAATTTCTCAATTTTCATTCCTTGCATAACATAACATCCGTTGAGACCATGTCTTTGAAGGGGCTTGATTTTTTGCTAGTTTTAATGTACCTTTTCAAGATTTGATAAGATTTCGTTCCCACTTTTGGGGTACAAGCCTATCCTTATGGCGAGGAAAGTATGGGTGTTATAGTCCACCACGCATGCTCGACGCGAATTGGTGGACTTCACATAGGCATCAGAATTACTTCTTCATTAGTAGAATTCTTAATCTTCCTACAGGTTCTCTTCTTTTTTAGGGTTCCGTACCCAAAGGGTAAAAACGGGACCCTATTACTAAGCCTACGTTGTCCGTCCGTCCGTCTGTCCGTCTGTCCGTCTGTCCGTCCGTCCGTCCGTCGGTCTGTCCTACCTATTTAGGGCTGTAACTTTTGAACCGTAATAGCTAGATAACTGAAATTTTCTGATTTCAGATTCATTTCAGATTATGCGTTATTGCGGCGGATTTGTTAACAAATAATAAAAATGTCAAAAAGTTAAAAATTAAGGGGGGTTCTCAACAAGAAACTAGTTTTTATCAACGTTTTTTCTTCACGCTCTATCGTAAAAACGGTAATACATACAAGCGTCAAACTTAGTGTGATTATAGAGCATACTCTACAGAATAACAACAAATACTAAAAACCGGCCAAGTGTGAGTCGGTCTCGCGCTAAAAAAAATTTTTTTTTCTAAGTTAATAATGTTGTGTTTTGTAGTGGTGTGGTACGGAACCCTCAGTGCGCGAGTAGCTCGCCTCGCACTTGACCGCTTTTATTTATCTTTTTTCCTACAAACCTCTACAAGCACAAGTAACATAATTTTTTCTATGGAATTCTAATACAAGACATAAAAACAAATCTATTCCATAAAGGAGATATCGTAGGCGAATCGGGACATCAATTCGATATAACTTTCAATAGGAGGGTTCGTCGGGGCGGGGGTGATATTATAATGTCCACAGTTTGTACAACATCTTTATTATAGTCTATTTCCTTTCCACCCTACTTCGTCTCGATTGAGTGACTTGTGGTGATGGATTTCTTTCTGATTTCCTTTCATGGTATTATTTTAATCGGAGATCAATTTCCTGGCACTTTTGGTGAACTCTTCGGTGCGGAATTATCTTTTTGCTTCGATTTTTACGTATGAATAGTTGAGATTAAAACTTAGAAAAGACACGGCATTAAGATAAATCAGTATAACAACTACGGCTACATACGGCTATATACCCTTATAATTATTTATCCTTATACTGGCTACTTGGTCTAATTAATATAATAAGTGCCTACGGGCTCTTATGGAAGAGCGATACTTTGCTGTCGGCGTGGTGGGTGGGTCGCAGAGAGTCGCGTTCTTAGACTTTGTCGCTACGTCAAACTACCGCAAAGTGTCGCTCGTCTGTAAGCGCTCTAACACACACTGTATAGGTGGACTAAATACAATGAAGAAAACCTGGATAATTAAGAAAGAAAAAAAAGTAAAGCAATCTTAACGGTAATGTGTGTGAATAGCCAGCTAGCCTGTTAGCAAGCCTAACTGGTAGAACTCTCAACAAGGCTTTAACAAGATTATCCCTGGTTCAACTTTAATCCGATACAAAACAATACCTGCTGGCGAGCTGCGCGCCCACTTAGTAAAGCCGCTTATAACTTGCATACTGATTTATTAGGACTAATTTGTTTTGAATTTAATTCGGTTATTATATGATATGCAGACAATTTTGAAAACATGAACATGAGTAACAGAGTTGCAATTGCGGTCCCATATAGTACCATACCAGTCATGTCTGTCGTGTTCATTCGGAAAAATGTGCTGAAATGACTACAGAATAGTGTCCAGATAATCCTTTACGTCGTTGTAAAGAGAAGTGGAGTCGATAAGAATGTGGAAAGACAACTTTGATGATTTTCTGAATAGTTTGTCGTCACTCGCTCAACATTTGCACATAACAGAGAGGATTTTAGTAGGGCGAATTTGCCGAGAAGTAGATCTGATTATGTGGCTTCCAATAGAAGTTAAATATAAGTAAGTAGGTAAACGAAATATAATTTTATTTATTTATTTTATTTTATTTCTTTAGGATCGCCGACAAGGTGAACACAATATTAATCACAAATACATAGACAGACAAAAGGCGTGTGCCACCTCAATTAAAGGCAACCACGGCATGCAATAGGCATAAGCAGGTTTGAGGTTAGTTACAAGAGAAGAAAAAAGAAAAAAAGGAAGAAAAAACATGTTTATAAAAAAAAGTGTATGAAATAGCAGCGCCAACATTATTCCAGATTAGAATGGGTAATAAAACAGTATTCTCTTCCCTTCCTCTTCTCTTCTTTTAAGAATGAGTATGTTTTTCAGAATCTTTTCTTAACTACCCAACAGCTAATAAAGCTTGAGAAGTTGAGGACATTTCTAATGGTTTCAATACGACAGCAATTATATCCAGAACATAAAAGTTCGAACCTAAAACACGACCGTCACCCTCGAAAGTCGTAAATAGAATGACACACGCATGGATCGATCAAGGCCGGACGCCTACGAACGCGCAATCCTCTATCCTGTATGTACTTGAACTTTAAACAAAAAGAAATATCGATGCGCAATAACTTTATTCAACACAAAGAATAGCTAATCAATGACCTTGAAATCGTTCAAGAATATTAAAACAAGGAAATAATAGTTTTATAAAGGATCTGGAAAGTGGAGCACGGTCATTCATCTGAAGCCAAGAACCGCAGTCTAGGGTAGAGTTGCCAGGTGTCCCGATTTGCGCGGGACGTCCCGATTTTCAGGGTCTGGGGACGCGTCCCGATTTGGACATGATCGGAACACTAAATGTCCCGATAAATCAATGAATTTATTAAAAACCATTATTATTAGAAAAAATAAATAAATTACGCATCACATCACTATATCGAGTGCGACAATGCGCTCAAAATAGAAGAAGAAACAAAGAAGAATGTGTTCTTTCCTTGATGTTTGGATGAAAAGCTACTCGTTCATCAAACCCGCTCCAAATACTAAGTTTAAAGTACTTTGCACATAATGCTGTCTGTCTTTTATTAAGTATGTAGGATTAAATTCAGATGTAGTGTAGGCTCTTCGCGAAACGCAGTTATTTTGAAATACATTTTTTTTTGTGTCCCGATCTACAACCCTAAATCCCAATTTGTTTTACTTTCTGCCCCGATTTAAAACAAATAGGACCTGGCAACCCTAGTCTGGGGTCAACAAACTGAAGTGACTTGAGTCGTTATTCTATTGGATGTCATTGAGAATTGCGAAGCAAATTGCATTTGATATTAAATTGAGTCAATTCCTATATTGTGTTGTGTAACTGGCTTGTCGACAAGGAACACAGTCAACAGATAGACTGAAAGGATAATGATTTTACTGATCAAACAGAACAACTTTTAGTATAGGAACAACGCAGCGTTGATCTTAAAACAACTCCCTTAGCGTTTTTGTTGCTTTTTTTTCTCTTTAGACCGATTTTGTTTAGCTAAGCTAAGCTTAAGAGGGCTATTCGAGCTCAGTGGCGCCCTCGTCACTACATAATAAAGATTTATCAATAAAGAAAGCCTAAATTAAAAAAGTGCCCAACAGATAAACTACATAAGCCTTCAAGCCATTGTTATACAATACTTTTATAGGTTCTAAACATTCCACTTTTAGATAATTTCGAATAAAAACAAAAGCGGCCGTTTTTTTTATTTTTTTCAAAATTTGTATGTTTAGACCTTTAAAAAACCTATAAAAGTATTCTATGAAAATAGCTTGAAGGCTTTTGTAGTTTATCTGTTGGGCACTTTTTTAATTTAGGCTTTCTTTATTGAGAAATCTTTATTATGTAGTGACGAGGGCGCCACTGAGCTCGAATAGCCCTCTTACCTACCTAGGATTTTGATTACTTATATGTACTTCCATCCCCAGAATTCAGATCGCTGTAAATACGACAGTAAATTCCTACATTATACAGGGTGTAAACTTAAAAGGGGCTGCTTCAGACCATCAAACTGAATTACTTTAACTATGAGGCCAATATTGAAATTGCGAAATAAAAAAATCAGCTGTTCCATAGAAAACGTCTGTCGCTGCTTGACCTTAGAATAATTTTACGTTGATCTAAGGGCTTGACCCAAAAGTATGGGACAGACGATTTTTTCACGCTACGACACCCTTCTTGATATGTAACGCATTAAATTTTACACGCTGTATGTAAACAAATTCAATTTTAAAAGCTGGATCCTGTGTCTGTACTGTAGATCTGTCTGGAGTCTGGACGATTAACTTTTTGTAATTCAGAATAACATCTGGCTTTGTTTCTCTGGGCTTAAATACTTTGTAAAGAGGTGAAGGTTGCCTGTCTGCTATGAGATTACTTTGAATAAATCTTCTTAAAATTCTTGGTATAAAATGTTCTTGTAAGTAAAACTTAAAAAAAAACTAAAACAGACAACTTGTAAAAAAAATTAAATGAGGTTGTTATTGGGAAGTAAGCGTGGACCTTACCTACTTCAGTATAATAATGTCCGTACCTTATCGGTCAAACGACATTATTTATTTTCCTTGTTCCCTATAAATAACATGATTACGAGTATAATAAGTTTGTTTGAGTTATTAACTGAAACTATAGATAACATTGGCCACATACTACTTTGACTACAGCAACTACTTTTACAAAAGCAGTCAGGTTCACAGACCTCATTCCTTTTTAATATTATGCTGACGGTTTTTTAAAGGGGGGGTGACCAGAATACTGAACTTTCTCTACGGGACCAACTTCCAAATCGCGAGAATAAGTCAGCTGTCCCATTCCCATACATTGGAGTGGAGTAGGATTGTACTTTTGTATAAACAGTAGATTTTAAGGGGATGATCAGACCATAATCAAACTAAATAAATTTTTAAACGGGACTAATACATATATGTGTTTTAGGTAATATTTTGTAGTGCGATGACCCAACAAACTCGGACTACTCCCTCGGGATTATAGTCTCATGCTATGCTATGATAAACAATTTAGTTCATTTTTATCGTAAGACTAACAAAACCATTCATGTATTTTTTTTCATTTGTACTAGTAAATACAAGCAAATAAGAATGATACGTGTATGTTCAGTATCGAATTATTATGCACGTTTGAACTTTAATAGTTTCAGGGAAAGTGAAATCGATGTCGAAGCTTTCTTAGTAACGTTAGTCATGCACAACACAAAGGACATTTACTTGTCGATAGAGAGACAAAAGAGTTTACTATGAGAGTGAATCATGAAAAAGTCATAGCCTGTAGGATAAGATGGAGTGGACCATACTCACCTACTACGACTGAGTGGACCACGCGGGCAGGCCCAAGGCAGATAGAGGCAAGAGAGCTTTCAATTTTTAGGGTTCCCAACCCAAAGGGTGAAAACGGGACCCTCTTTCGTCAGGTTGACAAGATCTTTAATGTTCCCAGGGTATTTTCTAAGTTGGCACTCCACGACGATATGGCGAGCTGATTGAATTTCCTCCCCACAGTCATAGAGTCTCAGAGAGATCACATTAGAAATGGAGTGATCCGTCAGAGAACTAAAGTGGTTGACATAGCTCAGAAAATTAGTAAGCTGAAGTGGCAATGGGCTGGTCAATGGTCATATCTGCCGAAGAACTGACAACCGGTGGGGTGTCAGAGTTCTAGAGTGGAGACCGCGAACTGGCAGGCGTAGTGTGGGACGCCCTACTGCCCGCTGGAGAGACGACCTAAAAAAAGTAGCGGGGAGCGACTGGATGAGGAAGGCCAAGGACAGAGTTTTGTGGCGCGCCTTGGGACTCTGGGAGAGGCCTATGTTCAGCAGTGGACGATGATAGGCTGATGATGATGATAATGAGTCATATAGCTGGTCCACCCTCAAGTCCACAACGATGCAACGATGAATATTGAGTATAGAGTTTGTAATTATTTATAAGTACCTACTTACATCTGTACATGCCTATGTTTTGTGGACTGGGAAAAATAAACAATTTTTTTATAATTTTTTTTTCTTTCCCATCTGCCGATAAAAGTCCCTATGCACATTCGCTGTATTCAGTATTTCTGCTGTACCATTACTATGAATGTCTCCAAGATGTACAGTATCCGCTGCAGATATTGCGAACATGTGTCGCTAAATGTGTACTGCATACTATCTAAAATTGGCTTTGCTGTTTATGGTCGCAACGATATTTGTGGCTTTTAGAATATTTTTATATTACCCTGGCGATTTTTTATTTAAACACTCTTAGAATGTGTATTTAAAAAATAAATAAAAAATAAAAATAATATTTATACCCTAATAGAACATATTTTTCATATTTTCCCATTTCCTCCCGTGGGTGGGTCTCGTAAAAGGCAACTAAGGGATCTACCGGAGGATGGGCAGCAGCATCCTCTGAGTACACACATTCAAAGTAAAATAAGGTTTTGTAGGACTACAACTAAAAACATGTAATTTTGTAACTTATTATTAAATAAATAAAAAAAAAAAAAATATGCAACTGCGATCGCCAACCCGCCAGCCAAGCGTGACGATTATGGCAAATCCCCCCCATTTTGCGGAAGGGCTATTTCCAGTAGTGGACGTCTATCGGCTGTTATGATAATGATGATGATGAGAGCATATTTTATCGAACATTTTGTGTAAAGATATTTTAAAAATATCTTATTTAAAATTGAAATACCTACACCATTGTTTTTTAATAACGAGAAAAAAATTTTATATTCAGATAATGAAATTAAACAACTTTACCAGAGGAACATTTATGACGAAAAACGGGAAACATTACCTTTCATTCAAAAGTGCGGATCAGCCGATTGATTTTCTATGGGATGTACACACGGCGACACATCAAGCTACCCAAAACCAAAATAAGCTGACCGCGCTTCGGTATAGTAATAACGTCAAACGTCGTCGTCGTCGTTAACGTACGTTATAACGTCGCGCGGCCAGCTTATTTTGGTTTTGGGTAACTTGATGTGTCGCCGTGTGTACAAAAATTTCTCGTTTATCGACCCTGGATGTTCCTTAGGGAAAGATGTTTCATTATCTGAATACAGCCTAACATTTTTTTAATACCATTAAAAAATAGTCGTGTAGATTCCCATCAAAAATTTGTTTATAACCTATTGCGTCTACATCTTCATTTATATAATCTACATTTTATCTATTTCGAGGTATGTAATCACTATCCGTTAAATGTGGCCACGGGCTCACTCACCGTCACACTGGACATACTTTAGGCACTGTAAATAAAATTTCTATATCATCTCTCTACCTAACCTAACATAAATATTCATACCTGTCCTAAAACATGCATATAAACGTCAATCACCCAACAGATAAAACAGCGAATCTACACAAGTCTAGATCCCGCCGCATCTGCACGCAGTACCGCTATACAGCACCGCTATGTACAAACATTCAGCGTACAGTCTAATACAAAGATATGTATAGTTTTAATTATACCTAATGATGTACATCTATTTGAATGCCATAATGCGCAAAGGTAAGCACTCTATTTACCAGAGTGAAGTGAAAAAAAACACATTTCCTAAGAGATCAAAATAAATAAGGCTTAATCTTAGTCTGCTGGAGATTCGAGAAGAAGCCACGGTACACTTCAAAAAATTAAATAATTTAATAGCCATTGCTTGTGGCAAATATGGTCGGTATTACAAATAACCTGACATTTTCATGTTCTCTAACAAAGTACAGTTTTTTATACAATCCGCATGAAAATGTCTGCCATAGGTAGTCAGAGATATTCTGAAAACTCAAAACATCCAAGTTTTATAAGACGTGAAACACCACGCCACGCTCGTTGTCTGCCATAGGTATCAGTCACAAACTATGGCATGGCTATTCATTATAGCATTTGCTAAGCGCTCTTACAGACGAGCGGCACTTTGCGGTCACCGTCGCGGTCGCGGAGGGTCGCGCGACCGTAAAGTGTACTATCAGTTTAAAATACAATGTGCATGACCTTGAAGGGCCGTTCGATAACTTCACTCGGTTGCAAAGGAATATAGACTCTATGTAAAGGAAATAATCATTTGAATGACTCGAGTGAAGTTCGTGTGATTGAGTGACGTCACATTTGCAGGCGAGGTCATGCACATTGTTATTTTAAACTGATAGTATGAGCGCGAGACGCTCTGCGACCGACGGCGACAGCAAAGTGTCGCTCGTCTGTAAGAGCCCTTAGTTGTGGTTTAGGTTATGCTATTTTAATATCTTGTTAAGAACCTAATAATTTGTTTATTTATTACACAATTTAGATAGATTTTAGAAATTAAGATGGATCCTGGATTGGGTCTTTATAAGCGCCAAGCGATGCTTGGGCTTGAATGAAGAACAAATCTTCAATTTAATTCAATTCAAATTATTTATTGTTATTCACAGGTAAGCACATCAGGTAAGATGTGTGTTGTAGAGTTTCTGGCCGCATCTTCTCTCAACGACGACTCGGTGGTAGAATAAAAAAATGACGTCAAAAAGCTGTGGGGACTTGCCACAGATGTCAACACCCACAAGTTATAGCAAAGATGCCAACCGATGGCGATACCGTCGCTCTAGGAAATATGCTCCATACAAAGACAACGTTCATCCTAAATACGTAACACGTAACCTACTACACATAAGGTTCACAATCGAATGCGAGAAATAAATCGCGCAAGAGAAATACACAAGGTCTAACTAAGAACTGTAGGACCACGGCCGGTTCCCAGGCTTCACACATAGCCTGGTGGAAGATCTTCCCTTTTCAATGGAGGAACATTCCCAGTAGCACCTCCATAATCTATAAGATATTATTTTGAATAAAAATTATGAATTTTGAATTTTATGTAGATTTTGGATATTATTTTGACCAGAACACGTAGAATACCTAAAAGTAAGATTAAAACGGACACATATCTCTGTAATCGACTGTACGCGCTACAGAACTAGATTGTTCACCCCGATCGCTAGGTCATGCGCAGTGAACCTCAGCACTCAACGATTTTGGTAACAATCCAAATTTCACGCTTCAACACACATTGAGGAGCTCATTTATGTTAATATGTTACTAGTTATTTATGAACACGACTTCGAACGAAAGTTAGAGGTTCAGAAAAAAGATCAAACAAAAACACATCTTTAAACTTTAAATATTCCTTCCTACCCTCGAATGTTGTCATATCGTCAACCACGGGATGAAATAGGAATCTAAGGCCGAGATTCAGTCCTAGTCTGTAGGCTCCAAAATGTATGGGTTTTACGGGATTCCGATCTAAGACTTAAAAAAACGGGCCAAGTGAGTCGGACTCAACACCGAAGGTTCCGTACCAACATATTTAAAAATTGTTTTTTTTTTACGGTATTCTTAGCGCGAGCCAGACACACACCTGGCCGGTTTTTATTAAAATTGTGATATTTTACTTTACAGTATGCTCTATACTATATTATCTAAGTATATAATGTGACCAAGTTTGACGCTTGAATGTATTGCCGTTTCTTAAGATAGAGAAAAAAACAGAAGACCTTGGAAAAACACGTTTCTTATATGCCCTCATAATTTTTTACTTTGTTTATTTGAAAATACATTCTGTGAAAATGTCAACTCCCTACCTATTACGGTTCAAAAGATATAGGTCCTTCATCCAGAGAGTCAGGACGGACGGACAGCGTAGGCTTCGTAATAGGGTCCCGTTGGTACCCTTTGGGTACGGAACCCCAAAAACGACTCTTAATTTCGACCTCAGCCAGGATCATAAGGTAAGCTTTAGTTTTTAAAACCTACCGACTAAAACCACAAACTACGTACCTAGATATAGCACTGAGCCAGCTTATATGGATTTTAATGAAGGCTAAACTTAATTTGGGAATAAAGTAGGTATAGTATAAGGAATATAAGACGTAAAGCAATAAAAGTTTACGTAAGAACTGCCTTTACGGTCGAACATAAAGTCCTGGATTTGCTGCAGTGCAGTAACTTATTTTAGCTTTACTTTTGTAAGTGATTATGATTGATTACCCTACTTTTTGTTGTGTATATAAAGGGTGAAATCGATATCATTAGCATCCTTTTAAATTAAGAGTCTACCCATCAAACTGAACAACTTTTACTATGGCAGCAAACCGATTAGAACAAAAAAAATCTGCTATTGCATACATTTGAGTCGCGAACTCGCGCGTCGACATTGCAGTTTAGTATGGAACAGAAGATTTTTTATTTGCTCCGATTGGTTTGCTCCCATAGTAAAAGTTGTTCAGTTTGTTGGTTAGACTCTTAGTTTAAGAGAATGCTTATGATATCAATTTCATCCTGTACTTATACTGCATAGTACTCTACTTCATTCATCATCGTCAGCGTATCAATGATTCAATCACATCAGCCCACCCACGTCAACCCACTGCTGGGCATAGGCCTCCCTTTTATTGCGCCATTCTTCACGGTCCTGTGCTAATCTGATCCTATGCGAACCCGTCACCCTCACAATGTCATCAGACCAAAACGTGCTGGTGGTCTGCCTACTGACCTCCGTCCCTCTCTTGGCCACCACTCTGATGTTGCCTCGGTCCACCGGCCGTCTTCCCGTCTAGCCAAGTGCCCATCTTCACTTCAACTTTGTGATCCGCTTACCCTATACAGGATGTAAAATTAATTTCGTTACTTATCTTACGGGGTGCTTCAGACCATCAAACTGAACAACTTCCACTATAGAGCCAACATCGAAATCGCGAAAAAAATTATTATCTGTCCCAAACACTTGGGCACGAGTGGTGGACTAATGCCCATACACCCTCCATGAGGGTAGGCCTGTGCCCTGCAGTGGGACGTTTATAGGCTGATGATGATGATGAAACACTTGGGTCGAGTTCGAGTAGCCGTTGACGCGTTTCTATAGAACAGCTGATGTTTTTTTTCGCCATTTCGTGAAAGTTGTTCAGTTTGTTAATCGGAACTGAACCTATCCTATTCGATGACAGATGAAAACTTATTCGTCAGCCACGTCGCAGGAAACCCTGGCACGGGAAGAAATGTTTAACTTTATGTTCTTATTGTCCCTTTTCCAAAATGTCCGTTTCCACAGAATGTCCCTTCCATAATGCCCTTTTTCCAGAAGCATCTCAAGGAGTCTCATCTAAGAAAGGGACATTATGGGAATGGTCCCATAATGTCCTTTTCTTCGATAAGACTTGATCAAGTATAAGGGTCAGCGCACACCCAGCGTAAAACTGTTCGAGCATGCGCGAGCAGGTTTCATTGATTCAATTGATAATGAACTCTATTTCCATTGAAATAAAGTTGAAAATAGCTTGCAAGTGATTAAATCCCTTCAGCGTCTGTTCGAGTATGCTCGCGTATGCTCCTCGCGGCGACGGGAGCAGTCGCGAGCATGCGCGCGGATGCTCGCGCATGCTCGAGCATGTTCGAGCATACGCCCGTGTCGATGCTTGCGATCCGTCGTAGGTGTTGCCGCCTCGGCCGGTTTCGGACTAAATCTAGCATATTTTTTAACTACTTTAGCCCGAAAAGGGCAATTTACTACAGATAATATTATATAATAATCGAACTCTTTTTGAAAATACAAAGAAAATCTGAAAGGTCGAAGCAGATTTAGTAGGTTTTCAAATTGTTCATATTCCATTTTATAGTTCCTAGCCATAAAATAACTGTCCCCAGAACTTTAAACCGTAACACAGCACAGGGCGTAGTATTTCCCAAATATAAGTACATCTTTCTTGCCTCTTTTCATCTTATTGATGTGCTCTTCTTGCTCCTCCTCCTTTGCTAGTAACCCAATAATTACCAAATCCCAGTCTACCATACTTTAAAATTGTTGTTATCGCACGTCTTTACTATAAAATATTGTAAACACAACGCAAAATTCACTACGTCAACTGTAGCAACACGGGAGCATCCGCGAGACTGTTCGAACACGCGCGAGCATGCTCCGCCGCTGCCGCCGGCGGATTTTGCCGCTAGGTGTGCGCGACTGCAAAGAACATGCTCGAGCATGCGCGAGCAGTTCTACGCTGGGTGTGCGCTGACCCTAAGAGATCTGTCTAGGGGTCTGCCTCCTGAAATTATCACTCGAATGGAAAACGACAACTCGAGCATTTCACTAGCGAAAGCCATATCGGAGAACTAATAAACTAAAACATCAGAGAGATTCTTTAATAACCATTCCTCATAAATCGTTAACTCTCAAAACAAAGCACGTAGGTCTCTGTAATTAAGACTAAATTCGCTTAATTCAGGGGACTGCTGAAACCCGCAGGTCAGACAGTCCGAGAGGACAATAAAAATGGTAAAAGCGCTACTAGGTTGGATTTACGAGGGTTTTAAAGCTCAAATTAATGATCAACTACCTACGTATACACCAACGTATACAGGGTGTAAGCCAAAGAAATTAGGTTCTTATTCTTAGGTGTAAGCACAATAAAATTAACAGAGTAATTTGAAATAAAACCGGTCAAGTGAGAGTCGGGCAACTCGCGCACCGAGGGTTCCGTACCATACCACCACAGAACACAACATTATTAACTTAGAAAAAAAAAACATTTTTTGTTCGGGACCTTTAGCACAAGACCGACTCACACTTGGCCGGTTTTTAGTATTTGTTGTTATTCTGTAGAGTTTGCTCTATAATCACACTAAGTTTGACGCTTGTATGTATTACCGTTTTTACGATAGAGCGTGAAGAAAAAACGTTGATAAAAACTAGTTTCTTGTTGAGAACCCCCCTTAATTTTTATCTTCCTGACATATTTATTATTTGTTTACAAATCCGCCGTAATACTAATAACGCATAATCTGAGAAAATTTCAACTATCTAGCTATTACGGTTCAAAAGTTACAGCCCTAAGTAGGTAGGACAGACGGACGGACGGACGGACAGACGGACAACGTAGGCTTAGTAATAGGGTCCCGTTTTCACCCTTTTTGTACGGAACCCTAAAAAGGGAGAGTGTGTGAGCGTAAAAAAACTTTTCACACAAACGTTTGATCAGCTGATTGTATTTAGTAACTTTTCACACAAACTTTTGATCAGCTGATTGTATTTAGTAACTTTTCACACAAACGTTTGATCAGCTGATTGTATTTAGTAACTTTTCACACAAACGTTTGATCAGCTGATTGTATTTAGTAACTTTTCACACAAACGTTTGATCAGCTGATGGTATTTAGTAACTTTTCACACAAACGTTTGATCAGCTGATTGTATTTAGTAACTTTTCACACAAACGTTTGATCAGCTGATTGTATTTAGTAACTTTTCACACAAACGTTTGATCAGCTGATTGTATTTAGTAAGTAGTATTTTATTTCCTACTAGTGTTAACCCGCGACCAGATTTTAAGTCAGATCATAAGCTATCAAACAAAAAAAGTTTCATCAAAATTGGTTCAGTAGTTTTCGCGTGATGCTCGTTCAAACACACAAAGCAAAAAAAATCTTTTTTTAAATTACAGTTTTATAATAGTAGAGATAGGTTCCGAATATAATAATATCCCGTATAAATAGGGGAGACTTGTTCAGTATCATGTGTAAAATCACCCTTTCCAATTCCAATAGTATTACATACATAGATTCTTTATTCTACACAAAAACATAGTTATTAAAAAAATTACAATAAGTCGTGATTTACAAAGGCGAGCTTAACTCTAAAAGAGTTTTCTTCCATCAAACCGTTGAGTGAGAGGAAAACTAGTATGTTTGGGTAAAAATCAGGGTAATTTGGGTAAATACATACGTGTGTATTGAATTGATAGCCCCCTTTTTTTCTTAAGTCGGTTAAAGAGGTATCCCTATTCCCGGTAATTCCCACTGCAAGACAAAGCCCTCCTCTCAAAAATAAATAACTAGATAAATTAACAAGTTTAAAAATCCACTTAAACAAGCGCAGTGCCATCTTGTAAAAGCTGCTAAACAAAACTTCGTTACGCCGACAATTTCTGTCTAAGTGGATTTAGGAGAGCTTCCTGTTTTCCCTGGAAAAGGGGAGTGACGCAGTAATCACCCCATTGCACCCCTGCGCCCTGCAGGCCATGACTCCACGGGAAAACTTTTCTAATTATGGACAAGACCATCTAGTGTTAACCGAGATTTATAATGGACTAGCTGTTTTCGTCTACTGCGTTGTGGATCGTATATTAACTATGTTGATTTTTCCAAAAAGGAATAAAATGCAGAAAAAAAAATCTGCTGTTTATATTTTATACAGGGTCCTTCTTAATAAGCTGACTTTTTTTACCCGACTGCGCGACGCAACGGAAGGTTAATGTGTTTTAAGGGGATGACCAGACCATCAAACTGAACAACTTTCTCTATGGGACCAACATCGAAATCGCGAAAAAAAATCTGCTGTCCCATACATTTGGCTCGTTTGGTTTGCAGTTTTGTATGGAACAACCGTTTTTTTTTTTTCGCGATTTCGATGTTGGTGCCACAGAGAATGTTGTTCAGTGTGAGGGTCTGATCAACCCCTTAAATAACCGTCAGAATATTAAAAAGGACCCTGTATACCACAGGCCCGACTGGGTCAGAAACACCACGTTTTGGTACTAACGGTTATTATAATATTACCTAATGGTAATATTGACTATTCTATCTATGGTTTCAGATAGAAGAAACCATAGAAAAGATGAAGATAGAATCATTGAAATCGTTAAAATGGACTCGTTAAAATCTCAGTTCAGTTTTTTAGGATTCCGTACCCAAACGGTGCCCAAAGGGCCTTATTCATAAGCCTACGATGTCCTTCCTTCCATGTTTTCACAGAATATGTGTTTATTTCTAAGTTGTTTGTTTTTGCTCTATCCTAAAAACGGTAATAATACGTACTTCCAAGCGTCTAACTTGATGTGATTACAGTTTATACTCTAAGGTAAAACAACAAATAGTAAAAACCTGGTCATGTGTGGGTCGGGCTCTAAGGATCCCGTTGACTACAAAATTTTTGGTAATGTACGGTGGTGATACGGAACCCTCCGTGCGCGAGTCCGGCTCGCACTATGCGGTTTTTTTTCTTTTCTCACTAATCGCAATGTTTATTATACACACAATTATGTTATATTAATTAAGATCTATAATGATTACACTTTCATTATGCATAATAAGAAAAACAAACCCATTAAGTTAAAAAAGTGATTGCGTGCGCAATGGTAATGGCGCAGAAAATTAGTATCTTTGTGGACTATAAAAAGTGTGATAGACAGTGATTAATATTATTTTCACAGCCACAGTAAAAGTCAGTGGGTGTCTGCTTGTTCGATGTTCAAAGGATGAACTGAATATTTTGAAAATTGGTGCGGACGAAAAAGTAAATTTTTAAACAGATTTTGACCATAAGATTGTAATGTATGACTTTTCGACCGCTCTACAGGAGGTTTTAAAGGCATTTAGCGCTACATACTTAAAGGGGTGCTTCAGACCATCGAACTGAACAACTTTTACTATGGGAGCAAAATTTTAATAAAACAAAATCTGATATTCCATACTAAACTACCAACTTGTCTCAAATGTACGAACAGCCAATTTTTTTTTGCAATTTTAAGTTTGCTCCCATAACAAAAGTTGTTCAGTTTGATGGTCTGAACCACCCCTAAAATTTGTCGACTCATTTCATAGTCACCCTGTAGTTTCAGGATGGATTTACTCGTGGTGATTCTCTCGCTCACAAAAACACTGCAAAAAATGTTTACGACGGCAAGAGATTAAGAAGCTGAGCAAAAACGTTTTCAGCAATTGATTATTCAATCAAGTAACGTTTTTTTGTGTCCACATTGAATCACTGATTCACCGGACAAATTATCTTTGGTATTCTCATTTAGACTGTTGACCGTTATCGTTTCACTAGTTTTTATATTATGTGCTTCTTTATTTTATAATAGAAGTAATTAATCATAAGTTTTATGTTTATGTTGTGTTTTTGTTTGGTCACAGAATAAAAATACTAGTTTCCTATCTTTTTCATTTATTATTTATTTTGGGTTACCAGACCAACGAAGTCATAATTTCAGACAATGGATAGGTAATGATGATCACGGAAATAAAATATTACGTAAAAATTGCCTAGTGCAGATCTTGTAAACGATATATTTGGGAACTTACACAATAGCCCTACACTACAGAATAGAAAGATATTCTGGATACACTTCAAAGGAATCGCAATATATTCCTATTCTTATTATGGTACGGAGTAGAGTGAATAAAAATAATGGTCTTAAGTCAAAAGATACCTACATCAGATAACTTTATTAACTTGAAGCGTTCGACCGTTAAGTGGTAATTATAGCGAACATGTGTTCTAGATATTATACTTAGTTACTGTGTTCACTGTTCAGTCAAGTCAGGATGTTGAAGAAAATAACATAAATAAATAAACACGCCCGTCGCCCAGGGTGGGTTCACAGGGAATACGCGACTTGATAAATATATGGGATTATACCTCAGATCTTTAGGTATATGATTATGGATTTCTAGTCGATTTCGACTACAGCAACTGCTAATATTTATAGAAAAGCAGTAAGGTACGCAGGATATTTTAAAGTGCATAAGTGTACGCGCTAAACACAGATGCACTCTCTCGTCCTCACCTCCTATGTCTGATGGAACGGGAGACCGATACTATTAGAGGTGGGGTCAGATGAAGTGGCTATAACCGCAGCCATAAGGTTTGTTCACGACTACATTCCCGAAGGGGTAGTCAGAAAAATTCAAACGTGACAAGTACCTACTGAGCTTGTTGACACTTTTAATGGACAGTGAACATAATATACGCTTCTAAACTGTAGCACTCATGTAAGTAAGCGACCTGTATAAATATGTTTTGTGCAAGAACGTCGCGAGCTGCATGAGGAGCGCGAGCGCAGGTTTGACGACCTCGACTATCATTGTTTTTTTTTCCACTGTATTACTCATGTGGACTATTCTTATTAAACCGTATAAAATATCAACATAATGTTAGTTAATATCTTTCGGAGATATAAAGAAACTAAGAAATGATAGTCTTATAGATGGAACGTAACATGGAAGATATGGCTTAGCGAAAAACTTGATTAAATCGTGTTAGGCGTTAGTATATTCGATTCGTCTACTGCAGACTGCAGAGGGAAGGATTTTTCTCACGAATAAAAGCGAGCAACATTTATTCTAGCTGTTGTTATAAAGCATCTCGTCAAACTACAGTGACCTTACAATGCATGAGCAATCCTAACGTACGTACACAGAAAACCAAATACACCAACGACTCCTAGACTAGCACCGCGTATTACGAGCAAGAACTGTTTAACAAACTGCTGTCGTGATGCCTCTCTTCATAATACACTGATAATGCATACGAGTAACCTTACTCGACTCAATTATACGCAGAATACCAAGTATTTGTACACCGAGATTTCTCCAACACTTGTAAACAAAGACTTAAACATTCCTTCCCGAAAAATGCCTGCAACTCACAAAGCAATTGCAGCCAGATTACCTGCAAGCGTAGGTGCCATTACCGGGTCTCGCCCACGTCTTGCCTTTTGTGGCAGTACCGAGACAAGCTTTCATTGTAGACTTGCAAACCCGGTCTCTTGAAAGAAAGCGACGTAGGTGGACAGGATCTGTTATTTTGCACACAATTTCGTATTAATAGATGATGGAGAGGTGTAATTAGGAGTACTAGCTTTTTGTCGGTCGATTACAGTTGTTTATCGAAGTGAAAGAAGTTGTGAATCATCTTTCTCGAAGACATTCTGAATGGAGTTTCTTATTCTAGTGCCCCGATTTATTCTTTATGATCATCCGATAACAAATTGATCAATGTTTTCCAAAATGATGATGTCTCCAGGCAAAGGTTACATAGATGCAGTTTCATTTTAAATCTTAGCAAGTTTTTGTCCGACGTGACAGTAAGATGGAATACTAAGAAAAGTTCCTCAGATATTCCTTTAGAATCTGAAATTTTTGATGCCAAAGATTTTTTTATTAAAAATTACTGTGGAGATATGTATCTTTCTACTGCTGATTTGACTTTCAAAAATCATACTTCAGGAGTGCGATTTTTGAAAGCCAAATCTGCAGTAGAAAGATGCGTATCTCCATAGTAATTTTGTCATTTTCAACTGCTGAACTCGGCGAATGATATTCAAAAATCGCACTCCTGATCGGAAGATATAATAATATATAAATAAATAAATAAATAAATAAATATCTTGGACAATGTCACACAAATTATCTAGTCACATTTAAAGTACCAGAATCTAGCCTGGACTTGTATTATGATGACTAGACAACGATATAGAATACATATATAGATACAAACATCCATGACTCGGGTACAAATATTCATATTCATCATACAAATATTTGCCCCTTACGGGATTCGAACCCGCGACCCTCAGCACGGCAGGCAGATTCACTACCGACTGTGCTACCGGGCCGTCATATATAGATATAATAATAATAATAATATGACTTAGATTTATTCGAAGACTATCAAAACTAGTCTAAAACATGGAATCATCCATCCCTATTTTTCACAGCAATGAAATGGAAAAAAATAATTAAAAAAAAACTAGTAAAGGACTTTAGCATCATGTATCACCTGTTCCAATCAGAAACGGTAATCTCATAGCTTAATCGTAAAATGATGATAAATGTCATAAATCTCAGAAAAGAGATTAAGCGAAATCCTTTGAAAATAAATTTAGATTAGAGCTGGTGAGCTTGAGCTTCTCACAATGGTGTTATTTCAAAGGAAGCCGTTAGAAATTGAATTCGCAAGACGAGTGAGAGATCGGCAACTAGACACTTTAAACTTTTTGTACTTTGCTACGGTATATTACATTACGGTTTGTCGACATTCAGTTGCTTCAAAATGTATCGGACATCACATCATCTTTAGTGGAAATGGATGTATGTTTTTATCAAATTTATGCTTAAAAACGAAACGGTAGGGTTGGACCAATTGCATTGAATGTTTGCGTACAAATAGTACTAAAACCTATTCGATGCCACGCTGACGAAATCGCGAGAAAAATCTAGTATAAGCTACCGGCTATACAGGGTGTAACAAAACACCCTAGTAATACTTAAGGGGGTGCTTCAGACTATGGATGTGCTACTGGGAAACGTTCCTCCATTGAAAAGGGAAGTACTTCCGCCAGGCTAGGTGTGATGCCTGGGGACCGGCCGTGGTCCAACAGTTCTTAGTTGGACCTTGTATATAGGGTCCTTCTTAATATGCTGACACTTTTTTGAGGGGATGATCAGACCATGAAACTGAACCACTTTCTCTATGGGACCAACATCGAAATCGCGAAAAAAAATTAAACTCGTCCATACAAAACTGCAAACCTAGTCGAGCCAAATGTATGGGACAGCTGTTTTTTTTTCGCGATTTCGATGTTGGTCCCATAGAGAAAGTTGTTCAGTTTCATGGTCTGATCATCCCCTCAAAAAAGTGTCAGCATATTAAGAAGGACCCTGTATGTATCTCTGTGATTATTTCTCTTGCGCGATTCATGTCTCGCATTCGATTGTGAACCTTATGTGTAGTAGGTTACGAGTTGTAAACGTATTCAGGATGAACGTTGTCTTTGTATGGAGCATATTTCTGAGAGCGACGGTATCGCCATCTGTTGGCATCTTTTGCTATAACTTGTGGGTGCTGGACATCTGTAGTAGTTCCCCACAAGACCATCAATCTGAACAACTTTCACTATGGAGGCAAAATCGAGGGAAAAAAAAAACGACCCCCATACATTTGAGTCGAGACGGTACTGCAGTTTTGTATGAAAGAGCGGATTTTTTTTTCGCGATTTCGATGTTGGCTCCATAGTGAAAGTTGTTCAGTTTGATGGTCTGCAGCACCTCCTTAAGTATTACTAGGGTGTTTTGTTACACCCTGTATCCTGTATATCCTTCTTCAGATTATACCTTGAACCCTCTTTTGGTCAAAATCAGTTCAGTGATTTAGCCATGAAAATTTAACAAACAGACAAACTTTCGCATTTATAATAATATGGATAACTTTATACAAGGAGTAAGAGGATAAAATAAGCAATCAAAAAACAATTTTATTATGTTAAACAAACACCATTTCGCATAATATCTCCGACTTTGACTCATAATTTCCTTTCTAAACAACTTTGTGTAATCATTACCACAGTCAATGTTTACTTCAGCGGAATTCCTATTATTTTCACGATAATGTTACGGTAACCAAATAAGGGTGAAGGTCTGAAATATCACAGGTTTGGCAACAAAACGGTCCATAGACGACTCGCCTGGAGAAATTACATTACCCGGCGTTGTATTCGAATTTACCTTTAGCACTTTTAAAGATTGCTCTTGTACAGAGATGGATTTTAAGGAAGCACAGACAAGGGGGCGGAACAACTATATTAGAAAGGTCTTTTTAAGCTGCATTTTTTAATAGTCTTAGACTGGTTAGTGCTGTTCACAGAAGTCTTATTTTACTTCTTGTTACTCTAATCAATGAGAAATTCTAATCAATGAAGGTGGCGTGATGATTAAGAGCGGTTTCGCACTACGTCCCATCCGAATCTGATCCAAACCCGTGAAAATAATTTTGTATGTAAAATCGGATGACGGAAGCCGGATCTAGTGCGTAAACTACAAATTACCATAGAAATAGTTCTACGACTACTCTGGAGTCCGGACCGTATTTTCACGGGTTCGGATCGGACGAAGTGCGAAACCGCTCGTACAGTCTGTGAAATCTAAAGGATCATGAAATCATTGGATGACAATACAGCGCACGCTCAAGAGTTATATTCCTCGAGGAAATGTTAAGAATATCCACAGTTCACTAGCAGTGCCCAAAATATGTTGTTTGAAAAATTAACCGTAATTTGCATGCGTGCGCCTGTTTCTCTCCTTGCATGAAGCCTCGACTATTTTTCATGATTTTTACAAGGGTTTTTTTTACAATCAAAATGACAATCTAAAGTAATGGAATAAAATCCATAGTTGCGGATTTCATGCTACCTCTTAACTCGTCCCCGGCAAAAAGTGTCAGTAAAGTCTGTTAGAAGAATTATACGCGTAACTCGTGCATAGGTAAATGTTCTTAGTCGTGCAGGTACAAAAGTAACCAGCAAGCTTCAAAATATACTAAGTTCTGGTACCTACATTGCAAAACGTTCTTGTAGCATAAATTCCCTTTCAGTTTCGCCAATCCTAAAGCCGGTCCTGCCCACGCCTTGTGTTTTTAATCAAGGCGGTCCCTTCGAGAATAGGAATTGGGACTCTTACTGTCAATTTAATAACGTTTTAAATTGAACGTTAAATTCACAGCTTTTGAAACCATTTTACGATTTGACAGACACCAATTTGCTTTTTAAGTCCTAGATACGTTCTTGGCAGGAACTAATAGGGTATTCAACCGAGCTAACCGTTTACCATTATAGCCCAGTCATTTTACGGTTTAAGGTGGGACTAATTAATAATTGCTTTTTTTTTTCGCTATAATATTGAAGAGCCAATTTGAGCTTAGAAATGTACGAAAATTAAAAAAAAAATTACGTCAGCAACAGTTCCAATTTTAAAATTTAGATATTATCTCGTTCTAAAAAACCTGATGGTAAATGTTTTTTTTTTTTTTTTTTTTATGTTCGATAGGTAAACATTTGACCCCAATCTCACCTGATGTTGAGTGATGATGAGGCCGAAGATGTAGCATGCTTACCTAGCATGCACCTTTGCACATGTTTAAGGCTTTATACATACTTCAAACATGGTGTAAATATTTTTGTCTATTTGGAAGGTTTTTAAAAATACATTCGTATTTTCTAATAAATGCCTCATTTTTTAAATTTCAATGCCTATTTTATTGCTCAAAAATAATTTAAATTGTTAAATCTAATTCAAATGAGTGCATTGGTATTAATATTATTAATTTAAAAGCCTTCTGGGACACAATTTTGATTTCTATGTTGCGTAGCAATTTTTATTAAATATGGTTTAGGATAGTATTTTTGTCCATAAATGGTGCCAGTTACAGTTTAAAAGTCCAATTAGTAATTACTCCCTACCCCGCCTAACAAAACTCCGTAAAATGACTGGCCTATTATGTAAAGCGAGCTGAGAACGAAAATGTTTCATTTTCACGGTCTATTAGGCGAAAACAATGGGGATAGAGAGAAAGATATCAGGCTATTAATGGTTATAAAGTAGAGACAGAAGCAGCCTTTGCTCTTTGGACAACTTTTCTTCCGGCTTTATTTTATTGTTTGTTATCGTTATCGTATCTCGTTGAACATTTGATATCGCCGCCACTTTGCGAAAGTTTTCTCATGTAAATTGAGGAATTCCATTTATTTGAGGAAATTCTATAGAATCTATCCACACCTCACACATCCGTCCGTGCCGAATCTGATCCGGGATATTTCGTATTGAATGACCTTCGATCATGTCAGGAACTAAGAATTTTATGACAAAATGTCCTCAGAATTGACACTTCCCTAACACGGCACTGATATAGTGGGTGTTAACTTTAATGCGTTACTTACTTTAGGGAGTGCTTCAGATCATCAAACTGAAAACTTTTTCTATGGGACCAATATTGAACCGCGATAAAAAAAAGGTGTTTACGCCTAAATATGAACAAAGAATTTTTACACGATTTCGATGTTGGTGGTCCCATAGGAAAAGTTTTCAGTTTGATGGTCTGAAGCACTCCCTAAAGTATGTAATGCATTTAAAGTTTACACCCTGTATATCAGTGCCGTCCTGTTTTATGATCTTCAGCACCTCCTATAGTATGTTACGCTTTTAAGTTTACACCCTGTATACTATTCACGATAGCGTTGTAGCCATCCCTGGGGAGGCCTATGTCCAGCAGTGGACGTCTATCGGCTGATATGATGATGATGATGATGATACTACTCACGACAGTATTCCTTTTCGGGGTAGTCAGAAACTTTGCTTCAACTACTAACCACATTTTAAAGTTATTGTAGCAAGATTTACTCTTGGCACGGATGTGTCGATTCATTGAACATCACCGAAAAAACTCGTATACCGAAAAAAATAACATGGAAGCTGCCAGGTAAGGATCCAAACCAGCTCGAAACATGATTCCTTAAAAGGCGCTTAAAGTTCAAATATAGAACACGTTCAGCGCGGAAGCGTGCGCTTGCGCTGGCGATGAGTCATATCGACGCGACGACGGTTGCAGGACCTCGACGTCGACGGTTGAGATGACACACGCCTGCGCAGATGTACCTACTTTCTTATTGGACGTGATAAATTACGACCGGTTCAACCGTCGGTCGGTAAACAATCATGGAAACGGCCGTTGCGATCTGTATTTTGAATTCTGTTGATGATAAGTTTACTTCTCATGTCTGGTTTTACAAACAATTCAAATAGACGAAAAGGGTACAATTTCAGCACATCACATTCCTCGGGACACCACATGAAACTTACAGGATTTGAGTGTAGTGTGGACAGTTGCATTACTGGGTGATTGGATTGTACCACCATGATATTAAATAACTTTTCGGAAAGAACTCAACTTTTCATACTAGTTAATGTTTGATCAGCTGATTGCATTTAGTATGTCAAGTTCGAATGATTTTCTGCTAATTTCGTATAGGCTCCTTGGAGAAAGTTGTTCTGGGTGAGCTCGCTACATCTTCGACCCCATCTTCGTCCTTAGGACTAGATTGAGGTCAAGAGCAAACCTATCATTAATAAAAAATAAAAAATGATAATAATCACACTATATTTAAAGTAATACAACTGTCTATGTCTACACTATGTTACCTATGATAATATGTGATCTTTGACAGCGAAGCTCATCATCAGATTGGTTTGGTCATGTGGAGAGAATAAGTGAACCGCAGATGTACGAAAGAGATATATGTTGCTAATGTGAGTGGAAGTGTCGGCAGAGGGCGCCCGCGTAGGACGTATTCTGATCAAATTCGTTGCGTCCTACGAAAAGGGGAGGTGCAGGGTACTCGAAACCGACGAATATGTATGAAGATATGTACGGAAAAAGAGGTATGTAAGGATCGTAGGAAAACGCGCCCTGTTCTCTGCCTACCCCACTGGGAAAGAGGCGTGACGTTATGGATAGATAGATCATCAAACTGAACTACTTTTCCTATGGGACTAGGGCTGTCATGTCATCACCAATCTACCCACCACCACTAAAGATGATAAGTAAGTTCATGGCGGAACTTTACAAGGGAACTTTACAAGTTTTAATTAGTTCGATTAACAACCGTTAAGGCTGCACCAAGCCTATTGTGCTGCCCCCAATCGTATTTTTTTTATTTCTTAACAATTAAACAATATTTCCAAAAAACAAGAATGTCACATTGTAATCATTGCTCATTTTTAATTTATCGGGTCACTGCGGATTTGTTTTTGTAATGTTTGTAGTTATTATCGTTAAACGTTTTTTGATAAACGTTTAACGATATTAGCTACAAGCATAAAACATAGTAATCCGTAATGTTTCGATAGATTGAAAGCCAATCAGGACTACAATGTGACATTCTTGTTTTTTGGAAATGTTGTTTAATTGTTTAGAATTATAAAAAAAATACGATTGGGGGCAGCACAATAGGCTCGGTAGGCTCTTAACGATTGAAAATTTTAAATAAAAATGAGTGAACTTTACGAAGAATTTTGTACCAACGCAACGACGACGCGAGCGCGACGTATACGCGAGTCAATTTAAAAATAACGGGTTTTATTTGGCAATATAAGTATCGTAAGTTTATGATGATAAGGAAGTCTCAAGAGTAGGTAAGGAATAAATAAACCATTGTATAGTTATATTCAAATAGTAGATTAATGCCCGCGACTCCATACGCGCAGACCTCTGAAATACGTAGTTATACAGTACATAGGCTGTTAGGGTAGACAGACCGATTTTGATGAAACTTTTTTTGTTTGATAACAAAAAAAGAACACCCAAACAAACAAACAGACAGATAAAAAATCCAAAAATTGGTAATTTGGAATCAGGGACAGGTAAAAACCATGTCGTAATTTTTTTTTTGTAAATATCTTCAATGTACAGACACATTTCTGTTACAGTTTTATAATAGTTCAGATAGGTTTCTTAGGGAAAGTTGTTTAGTGTCAATGTTACAATCACCCTTAAAGTAGTCTCATGTAAGCATGTAACTTTTGAATAAAGATATTGTCACCGGTTCCATCATGGAACTGTTCAATGGAACTAGTGAGAATATTGTTGGTAATTGGTGTAGGTAATTTCAAACAATTTTTTTTTAATAGTTTACCATCCCAGCTTAACTTATAATAAAAGTTAGTGCTGCAATTATATTTTATAACACACAATGGTGTTATTAATTTTAATTAAATAATACCTACATTGTTACTAGAAGTGGCAGTGGTCGAAAACATGTAATTACAGTTTATTAGAACGAAACAAGCTTTGAAAGAAAAGTACAAAAACATGCTTCAATGGCAATTGTTGAGTGAAGACATAAAAAGTAGATGAAAGAGGCCTTTGCCAACTAAACACAAAAGAAAGCAGCTATGTATGTATTGTTCCTGTCCGATTTCAGCACTGGTGACTGCTTCAACTTCATTTATGAGCTCTCATGCGGCTAGCATAGCCAATATCTTCTTAGAGAAGATCCTCGCACATAGCGGGCATGTGAGCACATTATTTTCATAATGATATTTTACAACCGCAACGCACACCCATTGAGGTACCGACTAGAGGCACCCAGACAAAAATTTTTCTAACGCTCTAACGCTAATTGGCACAACCTTACTTAGCATGTGCCGGGCGCATGCTGCACCACGCTGGTCCGCATTGCTGATCGTGGTGCACAGATTTTGTTTGCTTTGTCTGTTCTATACATAATTATTCAATTCGCACACTACACATTATTTTCATAGTGGTATTGTAAGAAAGCAGTGATGACAAGAACGATGGAGTAATTTTCAGAATGTCCTGATAACATCAATAAATAAAATAAAAGTAGTTAAGCTATATTCTTTCTGTTTCTGCCACTTCAGCCTTTGCTGGAAGTTTTTGTGATGAATTCAAGTGGAGGGAAGAATGGAACATGACAGAGCCTAAATTATTTAAAAAATTTGCTTCCTACCTGCAAATATTTTTTTAACTTTTATTTTATTTTGATTGCATTGCATAATTAATATCAGTAAGAATGAATTCTTATCTTTGAATATGATCAATCTGCCTAAATGGTGTAAAAGGTACTAATATTAGATTTAATAAAAAAATATATATTAGTACTTTTTGCACGATTTTCTGAGCGTATTTTCTCTCAACGGAACACCTTCCGACGCAGTGGTAGAGACAAAAAATGATGTAAAAAAGCAATCTATCTAATATTATTTTGAATAAAAAAAATTGATTTGAAATACAACTGTACTTTTTTTAATGGGACTGAATATGTATGTTTTGTTTACCATCCATATACATATAATCTGGTACACTTCAGATACACTAGATCCAATTAATTCAAAAGATAAATATCTGGGTAAAGAACAATTTAAATACCGTTGGTATTTCATTGAATTTGAATGATAGGAAAATAAATTAGGTATGGAAATCTACCTTCTTTTCAGCACAAAGAAAAAAAATTATAAAACTTAAACAAGTGCATCCAACCAATAATTATTATAGAATACATGATTTTGAATTTAAAGGGTCACCAGAAAAAAGCAAAAAAGTTAGTAAATCTTCGAAGATGGTACCTACATGAATATAATAAAAATAAAATCACAGGTACCTAAAACTGGAATGGAATATCACAGAGAGAACATTTTGTTGAAATACCAAATGAATTAAAGTAATATTATTGAACAATGCACTTACATTTGGTTTCAAATTCCATGGTTATCGTTGCACTTCCAACACAAAGAAGTTTAGAACTTTTTGTCTGCGCGTCCGCTGCTCTCGAAAGACCGGCCGATTTTAAATTATAATTATTCACAACGAGTTTATAACAGCAAATTGAAATAAACACCGTTTCAACGTTCGCGAAAACAGACCGTTTTACGAATTTGAAACAAAGGCAAAATAAATCGGTAAGCTATGAAATGTTTTCACGAACGAAATGAAGTTTCGTTCGCTTGGTTTCGTTTCAGTTTGACATGACGTCGGAAACCGTTAAATGCTGCGCTGTGATTGGTGGAATTTAAATTTAGCGCCTTTTTCGTTCGATAAAAATCGACCCAAGATCTATGAGAATCTTCGTTCAGAAATGTATGTCCAGCGAATTTTTAAATGCTAATAGGATTGGTGGGAAAAAACCCAATAATCATTTATATATTCTTTTTATATTGGGTTCTGAATTTCTGATAATGATAAGGCAAAATAGTAGTAACATACGTCCATGGGGTAGACAACAGATCGCATCCGAATAACATACTCGTCAGTATACATTTTCTCGAGTCTTCATTTGCCTCAGTGGTAGTCTGGTAAACTAGTTCTATTCTATTCTATGACCACCTTTCTATATCACACAACATTATAAGAGGGGTTTTGGAGGGGTTAGAAGTACAAAGAAGGCGGGGAACCATCATGGAACGCGTATCACACGGTTATGCAATGATTTACATAACACCATAAGGCGCGCGGCGTGGTGCGAGCGAGGGCATAAGTAGTTGTAGCAGCGTGAGTGGGAAGACAAGTGGCGACAGCTGTCTCCGAAGCAAAAGCGCTACTTTGCATTTCCCCTTTTGGGGTGGTCAGAAACATTGCTACAACTACTATCAGTTTAAGGAAGAATGTACACACGGCGACACATCAGGTTACGCACCCTATATACCCATCGTACAAAACACAAAATAGTGCGGTAGAGCCTGCATAGACGCGGCTACACCGGCGCGGGCGCAGCGTGCTGTGAGACGAAACAACAACAACATACCGCACCCTTTCGCACGATTCGCAGCGTTCGATTTCTTAGTTCAAAGTCCAAACAGGGTAACCTGACCTGTCGCCGTGTGTACCTAACCTACCTATTTATTGCAATACTCACATTTAGCAATTTTTTCAGGATGGAATGACGTGTCAAGTGGTGAAAGGTGGCTAGGCTAGCGTTTCGCCCACACACATAGACACTGCATACATACACACATCACATAGTACGCCTGTCTCCCACTGGGGTATGCAGAGATAACGGAACGCCACCTGCTCCTTACAAACCTATCTGATACATAATACTTATAGACACTGCATAAGAAACCTTTTAATCCCTTAGTCGCCGTAGTATAAGTTAAGAGGGCTATTACAAGCTCAGTGGCGCCCTCGTCACAATAAAAAAGATTTCTCAACAAAGAAAGTCTAAATTACAAAAGTACTCAACAGATAAACTACAAAAGCCTTCAAGCAATTTTCTTAGAATACTTTTATAAGTTTTTTAAAGGTTTAAACATACAAAGAAGTCTGGCGGAGGGCCATGTAATTTGAGACCCAGACTTAGAGGTCCCATACATGAATGAAACTTTGTAATACGTGTAGAGTGAAACACAACTAACAAAAAAGTAAGTTGGTTGCAACCCGTAGAACTTGTGGGAAAGGTATTTCTCCTTATGATACCTTTTATATCAAGTGTGTGAACCTGATAATCTTTCTTATTAGACAGTCCACTCAATCTTCTACGCATTCTACTTCTAAATATAACTTATTTTGATATTTACTTATAAGAATTTTATTTAATTGCCTTATTTTAGTTAAATATGTTTAAGAAGAGTAGGTAGTTTGACATTGTGTCAGTACATATTTGTAATAAAAGGGGGTCACTATACTTAAAGTCATATATTAAATAAATTAACAACCAACATATTTTAAATAACGTAAGTTAATTATTACATGGACAATAATAGCCAAGTATTACTTCATTGTTTTTACGATTTTTAGACAGGGTGTTAGGGTAAACAGTTGCATTACTTTAAGAGGGCTCAAGCTCAGTGGCGCCCTCGTCACAATAAAAAAGATTTCTCAATAAAGAAAGCCTAAATTAAAAAAGTGCTCAACAGATAAACTACAAAAGCCTTCAAGCTATTTTCATAGAATACTTTTATAGGTTTTTTAAAGGTTTGTAGTAGTTTGTAGTTTTGATGTTGAGTACTTTTTAAATGTAGGCTTTCTTTATTGAGAAATCTTTTTTAATGTGATGAGGGCGCCACTGGACTGTGATAGCCCTCTTAAATCAAAGCCGTAAAATAATAATCTTCCTAGTAAAATAATCGGCCGAATATTACGGAACGGAATACATAATTACTCAATGGCCATAATCAGTAAAATTATACCTTAGAAACAGGCAGTAGTCGTCAATTAATAAAAATACCGTCTATGAGCCGGCGCACACCTATCGAAGCGCAGAGCTGCGTTCAGAACCTACACCCTATGTGCACCCAGAGTGCACCCCGAGCGCAACTTTTCGCACTAAACGCCGTTCAGGAGTGCGATTTTTGAAACTCATTCGGTGAGTTCAGCCGTTGTTAATATCAAAATAACTACGGAGATACGCATCTTTCTAATTCTGATTTGACTGTCAAAAATCAAACTTCAGGAGTGCGATTTTGGAAAGTCAAATCAGAAATAGAAAGATGCGTATCTCCGTAGTTATTTTGATATTTACAAGGGCTGAACTCACCGAATGAGTTTCAAAAATCGCACTACTGGGCCTCAATTGCGCAATTTTATTCGGTTTTGGTTTGGTTTTGGTTTAGTTTTGGTTTAGATTTGGTTTAGCTGAAGTAAAAAAGCTATCGCGATATTTTTTTCTGAACGGTTAAATCGTACAATACAGAAAATTCGATCGAACGGACATCAAACGTTACGCCAACGTATCTTCCGAAATAAAGCTAAATCGTTACCGTTAATATAAATTGCGCGATACGAATTGTGCATAACGTAACGTTTTTGGTTGTGGTTTTATTTTGGTAGTATCGTTCAAACTTAGGGCCATTGAGGCCCAGAGCCTCGGTGAAAGATGTTTCACTATAGAGCGAGTTGAAAAAACAACCGCACAAAAAGGTCGTGAACGCAGTCCTGCGCAGAGCATTTTTCACTGCCAAACCATTACCGACTGTGCATGCTTTGAAATAACATCGAAAATCAATTAACTCAACTTTTGCCTTTACACTCAGTTGCAGAAACGCTCATTAGAGTTAATCCTCCATTATATCTTTTGCCAGCTTTTACAACGTCAACGAGACAAAAAGTGACAGCAAGAGATTTAATGGAGGATTAATTTTAATGAGCGTTTCTGCAACTGTGTTATGCGACTAATTAGTTGCATTGATGCTCTCGGGGACTAGTAGTTGAGTTAATAGATTTTCGATGTTATTTCAACGCTAGCAAAGTCGATAATGGTTTGGCAGTGAAAAAAAGCGGTGTTTCGCCAGGAATCGGCGCACACCTTTTACTTAAGATCAGCTAAGCTATTGATAATCTTACTAGGATTATTATTATAATTTATACCTTACGACTCATTTATTTAAAGTTCAAACTCGTTAGGATACAGGCCTGTGTGCAAGAATCTAGGCGCTTTAATTTTGAACTGTATTTGAACCCCATAAAGTACAATATCATAATGGCTTTTTACATTTCGCTTCACAGCTGTGAACTTTCTATGGACATATAATTCTATTTCCTAGGCAGTAGAGGTCAAAATTCTACGTAAAGGGATACAAATGTTTCTATCACAATTTCGTGGGGCATTTTATAGATAAAAGCGACTATCTGGCACCCGAAAATATATAAAATACAGACACTTATACTATAGGTATATAGTATTAAACATATTAGTGTTTTTAATAATATAGGGTCCTTCTTAATACGTCTTCAATGGGACGATCAGATCATCAAAATGAAAATCTTTCTATCTGGAACCAAAATGTATGGGACAGCTGAATTTGCAGGTATTCGCGATTTCGATGTTGGTCCTAAAGAGAAAAATGTCCAGTTTGATGGTCTGAACATCCTCTTACAAACCGTCGGTATATTTAGAAGGACCCTGTATAATGCAGACTAAAATGCATTTCTTGGTCTATTAAAATTTCCTATTTTAAAAAATTCTGGAAGTTATAAAATAACTAGCATTGTACATGAAGTAGTTACACAAATATTACCATGAATAAATTAAAATACATTCTAACATTGGCCACTTTAGTTTAGGTACATTAATAAATAATTCGTTGATTAAGTAGTTTTATATGAACTTTTAAAATTATTAGTGAATATCGAACTCAATAAATTAGGAATTTAGTAAATAATTTAATCGAAAATAGACAGCGAATTCGACATTCTCTAATAACTTGTCAAGTTTAGACGATAATTTATAGTACAGACAACAAAATATAAATAACATTTAGGAAAAAAGATTTAGGTCGCCTTGCAATCCTAATTGCAAGGTTGCACCTTGGTCGACCTTAGATAGGAAGTGTGCACTTTATGCTAAGAAAAACATTCCAAAATGTATGGGCGAAAATGCACATTAATGCATCAGGCATCCTTTTAGACAGTTTTCTTATTTTATAAAGCACATACTCCCAACCTGTTTCCTTAAATCCATGTCATTAAATCAACTAAGCTTGCGCTCGACTAAAAAATAATTAAAAGTAATGTGCCAAATTATGGCTTACAATGAATGAGATTATCTTTTGTGTCAAGAAGAAAATTAATGTAAATGTGACATTTTTAAATTAAAAATTATTATCTAAAAATACTAATGGAAAAATGTCTTGAGTATTTAAATAAGTTAGAAAAATATTTACAATAGAAAAAAATATTATTTAGAAAATATTAAGTCACTATGATCGTTTACCAAAAAGTGGTAAACGAATTGGGCCTTCTTCTTGTCTATGATCTGTTTGTTTATACGAGACTGTGGTTCTTGAGCTTGACTCGGGTTGTCTCTTAGAAAAATAGCACCGAAGAGGGTCGACAACGTTTTAGAATCCAATCCGTTCTCAGCACTATGCTGCAATGCTTCTTGCAAGAACTCACATAAGTATAGAAAAACATTTTTCCTAAATTCTGGTAGCTCCATAACTATCTGCTTACACTGTAAATAGTTGGCTGAGGCTCTTAAGCAGACGGACTGTAGATTGTACGGTATAATTGGATCCACTGTACTTTCTAGCAGTAGCAAAAGAGCTTCGGCCACTGAATGGATGCTTCCAGGTATAGGATCTACGGACCCTGTATCCAACCAGTCTCTGATCTGTAAAACTTCGGAATGTAGACCAGGTTGCTCAAACAAATTCGGCTCCTTCAAACCGTGCAAATAAATATGGTCGACTAGGAACCAAATTTCTTTCGGTATAGAATAGGTAGATTGGTTGGGTGAGCTTTGGTCTCTCTTATTTTCGAGTTCAATCAGTTTTCCAACAGGTACTTCTCGGATCGGCATGTTTAAATTAACTAGAACTTCTATTGAACATCCGAAACAGCTTCTTTGGTATGTCCCATTGACAGTTATGAAGATATCTTTACCACCGTATAAGTGCAGAACTAGAATGTCGTATAATTTATCAGTGCCAGCATTAATTTTGCAAGCTGAAGTCTTATTAATAAGTACTTTGAGTTGAATTTCGCATGTTTCGTCAGCGCAGATACATTTCTTGTACGGTTCAACAATGAGCCACTCTTTGCAGAAGCTTGTTTCGTCCAGTTTCTTAATGAATTCAAACTCCACGGGCAGTTTACCAATGTTTTTTATTGTGATTGTACGTACTTGTAATTCTAAATAGCGAACTGTACCAAAATCTATTTCAGTTACGTCTACTTTGACTTGAGGAATTAATTCATTTTCCATCTTGTCCAGCTGTTTAATAACCTCTTCGTAGACTTTCCTGTATTTTTCTTCATCAATTATTTTTATTGATGAATTGAATATAGCTGAGACTGGTTTATGATCGCTGATGTTCAATGAGGGATGGCTTCTGTACGCAAGCTGCGTGATATTGTCTCCCTTCCAGAATATTCGATCGCACCATGCCGGTGCTCGGTTCTTTTCACTGGAATCCCAATTATCAGTCCCTGGATCATATTTATACGTAGGTTTAAAGTTGATTTGACCTTCTGTGTAACCTACAAATACATGATTATTCTTATGCTGTTGTCTTAACTGATCCCATTCGAGGACAGGAGCAAAATTGTATTCGTCAACCATTTTTTTCACGCTGTTCGGATCCAGTTCCGTGATACGATAATTTAAATCTCCAAGCCAATAAATGTGATCATGGTCTTTTATAGCTCTTGGTTGCGTATTCACTTGTACAAATCTCGTCCTATTGCAGATATCTCTGAAGTCCTGGTTACGTCTTTCATATTCTTCAACGTGTGCAGCCAAATGGGAATTCACAAAGCATAAAGAAGTGTTGTGGAGGTCAAAACGTATTGATACTCCGCCCTTGTTTCCCATCTTGCCCATAATCCCTGTTCCTACAGTATCACAGATAATGTTACGTACATGAGAATAATGCTTTTCCTTGATTAAGACAATAAGCATCATGCCGACGAGTCTCACCCTTTCTACTCTAACGTATTTAGCTCTTGTGTCTATGTTATTAAGAACTGCATTATACCATTCGTCTTCTCGAAACGTTTGATCAAAGAGAAAAGTCTCTTTAGACAGGTCAAGCTCCTGAAACCCAACAGCGTAGATATCGGGAGGTTCATGTTCCACATTCAGCCAGTTCTTTAGTGGAATAACTGGTGATTTATCGTTAACGTTCCAAGTGCCGCAGAATACTGTAAATCTTTTCGTGAATGTGTAATCTTGCTCCTTATCGCTCATCTTACGTTTTATTAGGCTCTCTCTGATAGCTACAGGTGCTGTTTGCGACACGCCGCTGCGGGGAACCACCATGGACTGAGTTAGAACATCATCTTCCTTTGTCCCGTTGTATTTCTTTAACCAGACAAACTCCGGCTGCGTTGGCACTTTGTTCACAGCTTCGATACCTCGGAACAGGTCGTCCACGAAGTTATCCACGCGTGGAGTCATTTGAATTTCGAATTTATACTTATTATTACGAGACTGCAGATTCAGGTACAAGACTGCTTCCGGATCTGACGGTTTGTTATCTATTTCACATTTGAAACTACTGTCGATAGGCAGCACTATCTCTATTGATAAGTCGGTGAAGGATTTCGGTGGGTAGCAAGACGTGTGCAAACAAAATACAGCTTTTTCATCTCCATATTCGACGATCGCAAGAAGTCTGTCGGTTTTCACCCATTCTGGATGGAGCACTTTGGCGTCGCATAGGAACGCGGTGACTCGCTCGCTGGACAGAAATTTTTCCTGTACCACCGATTTTATCTCCTCGTGATTCATTTTGTTGCGAAAAATTACAAAATTAAATTATAAATTGATTTGACATAATTCCGACATCGTCTACAAATGCAAATTTTGACATTTTGTTTTTTTGAATTTACTTACGTTCGGAAATAGTTTTTCGCACCAGCGTGCTTCGTTCGCTACGACCGCTACGACAGTTTTCGAAACTGCATATGACTCCCATACACAACACAACCTTACATCTAAAGAAAAACGATATCCAGGTTTTTTCCTTATTAGTAATCCCGTTTTGGCTTTTTGGATAGACATCCTAGATTTGTCTGTCTCTATATCCTCTAAGGTCTGTCTGGGTGAACATTTTTCACTCACGCTTTTATGCTCGACAAAATTAATGAAAATCTTTCTAAACGAAAATAACGTAACATTTTTGACGTTAGCAGTTACGTTCGAGAAGTATTGCTTGTCTTTTGTTTTATTGACAAAACGCCACAAAACAAAGTAAACAAACCGCAAAAACAAGGAACATATGTACTCTCGCAAAAATTACAGTGAAACTATCTCAATCGTTCTCAATCGTCAAAAAGTGAACAACAAACCGTTAATCGCATTAATAATTTATTTCATTACATAACAATAACAAATAAGCCGACAACGAACTCCACAAATGCACTCTCATTGATCGCGTAGAAGGTCCTGAAACAGAACTTTGTTTATTTTTGTTTTATTCTCAATTTTGCGCCAAAAATAACTATCTTACGCCTGTACTGTAATCTTGGAAGTCCATAACAAGTTGGTGTTTCCACAAGTGAAGTGTCTGCGTTAAGTTATTCGTTGAGAATGGCGGCCGGTCCAGGCGATTGGCAACTCAGTTGCACAGAAATGAAACAGAGAGGTGGTCACCTGCTGCAGACAGGCCAGTGGTCGGACTGCACGTTCCTCGTGGGCACAGAACCTCACCAGGTGATCGTGAACGGTCACAAGCTGGTATTGGCAATGGCTTCACCAGTTTTTGAAGCGATGTTCTACGGTGGTATGGCAGAGAGAAATGATCCGATATCTATCTTGGATGTGCAGCCTGAAGCTTTTAAAGCACTTCTAGAGTAAGTAGATGATATTCGTTATTATTATCAGTGCTATTAATCATCATTTTTCAATTCCCTGCGTAAATAGGCTCAATTCCCCGATTTTCAATCATGCATTCTCCGATACTATAATATTCAAGAAACAAAGCATTGTTTCATGCTAAATTTAGTTTAATGTTTAGCAAAATTTTAATCTGAAAATCAACCAATCAATCAATAAAGTTTAGTAAGACAAATAATAACGCTCACAAATAAAGAAATGAAGTAAGAATTTAAATCCAATACCACTGACTTTAAATCCTCATATCTTTTGATTGAGTTAACCGATTGCGATGAAACAAAGCCTAAATGTTAATCCAAACTTAGTCCTATGCTTTTGTGAAAACCCCATCAAAATCATCGGTTCAGCCATTTTTAAGTGATGCATGCACAAACAAACAGACAAACAGACAGATAGACAAACAGACAAAAATTCTAAAAATGGTGTCAATGCATTCCATTACGTATCCTTAACGCCCCCAATAATTTTTTTGCAAATATCTTCAATGGCGTCAAGTTTCGAATTTTATTATATTTAATTAACTTAAATAAATAAATTTAAATTGAATTTAAATTAAATTAAATATGTAATAGTGAAATAGGTAACAATAATATAACTAACTAAATAAAATATACAATAAATGATTATAATCTAATTTCCTAAATAAATAAAACTAGTTGTACAGACCGCTTCGTATCATGTCTCGCCCAAAGGTGCGTGCCCATAATGCTGGCTGCGTTGCCTCGCTGGATGGCCAGTGACATCCTTTGGACGAGATATAACCCAGAACGGCAGGCGAGGCCTTTTTGACGGAGCCATAGGCCAATTTCAAAAATAAATTCTATTCATAATTCTATTCTATTCTTTCTATTTAAAATATTTAGAATACAATAAAGATTATGTATTATTTATTTTTCTCCCACACTTTCGATCTAGGGATAGTCCAATTTGGTTCAAATTTATCAATTCCTCTTCTTTACACATACTTTGTTATTCAGTCAATCTAAACTATTATAAAACTGTAACAGAAGTGTGTCTGTACATTGAAGATATTTACAAAAAAAAAATTACGACATGGTTTTTACCTGTCCCTGATTCCAAATCACCAATTTTTGGATTTTTTGTCTGTCTGTCTGTTTGTTTGTTTGTTTATTTGTTTGTTTGTTTGTTTGGGTGTTTGTTTGTTCGAGTATCACGCAAAAACTACTGAACCGATTTTTTTGTTTGATAGCTTATCATCTGACTTAAAATCTGGTATATAACTTATGCGGACGAAGTCGCGGGTAAAAGCTCGTGAGTTTTTATAACCATAGAATCATGTCATACAATAATAAAGCCTAAAATGGCACATGTCTCTAATGTCACCTTTGCATGCATCAGTTATGCTCAGCTGTCATACATTGCTGCTAACATTCCATTCCTTTCAAATGTATTTGGTCACAAAGCAGTAATGTAAAACAACTAGGCATAACTTAGAGGTCCCGTTAAGAGCGCACTGATGCAAAGCCCTCCTTGTATAAAATGTCTTTGTATTTAGTACAAAAATAGTCATTCCCCGATTTGAATCATTTCCAGCGCTCTCCGCTCACGTACCCCTCATTCCCCGAAAATCGGGGAAATTGGGTATTTGACTACATTCAATATATTTTATTTTTACTGATTATTATAGTATGAAACAAAACTTAATTACTACAGATTGTAACTATGAATATAAAGAACATCCTCAGTTTTACTATGGGAAAAAGGCTAACAAAAAAATGTTAGCGTAGATTTGTTTCTCATAATCTCTAGATTATAGTGGTAACATTAGCTATACCTCATCTAAATGGAGTATCGCGGAATCGCCGTTGGCGCACATCGTGTCTTGGTAAAATATGTTGGGTTTTTAATTTTTATTTTCGTTTGAACATCTAAGACATTTCTATACACGCATTGTTTTACATGTGCCGTTTTATCCGGAAAAAAGAATCTTAGCAAAAAAGTCAAAACAGTGCATTTTTTATATTTATTTCGTAATTCCGTTTGCATTTTTACCAAATCTATCGTCTGATTACTATAATAATAAATTAAATTATGTATTTAGAGTGTAGTACCATCAATAAACGTTACCGTTTGGTGGGCCTTAAAAAAAATTGATTCCTTTCTGTGTATGTAAATAAAACTACATAAAAAGCTATTTATACTGATAAACAATTTTTCAGATACATCTACACAGATAACATAAACATTAGCTCATTTGACAAAGCCTGCGAACTTTGCTACGGAGCTAAAAAATACATGTTGCCACATCTAGTGAAGGAATGCACGAGGTATCTATGGTCAGACCTGTATCCTCGTAACGCATGCAGAGCCTACGAGTTTGCACGGCTGTTTGAGGAGAGCGTTCTAATGGATAAATGTATACAGGTGAGATTAGTATTTCTGCTATATTTTTTCCAAAGATCCGAAAATTATTACCAACTAGCTGTGCTTGACATTGCAGTGCCCCTTTTTTTCCCGACACACTTGGCCGTTTTTTTCATTCCCTAAATACCTAATTGGAACTATTGTGGACATTTTAAAATTACAATCATGTGTTAGAGGCAGGTTACATGGTCAGTATTTCATCAGTCTGGTTCATCATTCTGGTCGATCGTTGAATGACGCCAGAATGATAAGTGGGTTACACGATCAGTTTCCCATCAGTATTTCATCATTCACAATGGAATGACGGAAATGATTATAATTTAATTTTCATCAGTCTGGATGGATGTTTTACCATCATTCCGTCAGTCCATCACTCTCCCATCATTTCCCCGTCATTCAGACCAGACTGATGGACCAGAATGACGAAATACTGAACGTGTAACCACCCTCTTACGAAGTTGAATTAAAAGTCAGGGGGAGCCATTATTTACAAAATTTTTGGTCTAATAAGGAGGTTGATACTCTTTTTTATTACTTTGCAAAGGTTAATACTTTTCTAGCAGCAAAGCATCAGAGCCTGGTGATGCTAGGATCTCGTGAACCATGCCCACGTCAAGTCTATTCTATTCACTCTAAGCTCCCTGATCAGTGTCATTCGAGCCTGCTCGTACCGAACACACTCGACTAATAGGCGATGAACATCCTCAACCACTTTAGGGGACTTTTATACTAAAATGTTAATAACACAAGTTTAATATAAATTCCAGATAATAAGCACAAACACAAAAGAAGTACTAACGGACAGCAGTTTCGAAGAGGTGGACCTAAACACGGTGATCACGGTCTTCTCCCTCGATCATCTGAACATCGACAGTGAGTTGGACTTGTTCGAGGCAGCCGTCCGGTACGCTAAGGCTCAGGACAAGAGATCGGAGAGGAGCGGGACTCCACCAGTGGAGCGTAGACCTAGTCCTGGTCCTTCCACTTCTAAAGAGAAGGTAATTAAAAAGCGTAATTATTTGAACTTATTCGAGGCAGTTTCATTCTAATCCCTTTCCCAGAATGACATCTTTGATTATAAGCCTTTATTCAGACATCTGGTCCTGCTTTATTGTAATTGTATGGTAATAATTGTGCATTGCTCGATTCTTGTTAGTCTGTTTGCCAATTGGCAAAGGACTCCTCCAACCTTCTCCATTCTTGTCTATCGCCTGCCACTCTGTGCCATGTATTTCCGGCGCGCCGGTCTACATCTTTCCAAAACAATGAATGTGTATTGAATGTTGTGTTGTACTCAGGTTGTTAACATAGAGAGTAGTGCGGAGAACAGTCCCGCGCCGGTGACGGAGACCTGCAAGGCGGAGGGTGAGGGTGGTCCCGAGCAGAGCGACCCCAAGAAGAAGGACGACAGAGGTACGTAAAGTTGTAGCGAGGCTACTGTAGCGTGCGTAACGCGCATACCATTGATTGATTATTGGTTGGGCTATTGCAAGCACGGGTCGTTATTTAACACTGCAACTATCGCTCACTCATATTTTATTTTGATATCTAGGCAGGCTAATGTGTTTTTTTATTTTAATTTCTACAGATAATAACAAAGACAAGCCAACAATCAGAAGCGCAATAGAAAAGATCCGGTTCCTGACGCTCACGCCGCAGCAGTTCGCGGAGGGGCCAGCGCGGTCATCCCTGCTGACCGAGTCGGAGGCGTTCGCGGTGCTCATGAATATACTGTCGAGCAGCGCCGACGTGGCGCTGCCGAGCGGCTTCACAGCTTGCAGGGTGCCGAGGAAACAGCTGATCGGAGACAATTCCAACGTAAGATAAGCCCACAGATTACCCCCTATAGATACCGCATACAGGGCCGCCGACGCTCGCCACACATCTATGGTTTTTCACTGATATAAGCAACGCGAGTGAGCGAGCTAGAAGTAGTGCGATCTTGAAATGGCCAATCACGTTGCACCGTTTCGTGCCCCGCTACCCGCACCTACCGCCAAAAATGGTGACTCCGGGCGTGAACAAAATGTTCATTATGCGGTATCTATTGGGGGTAATCTGTGGTTAAGCCCCACTTACGTCAACCTGGGTTACCAATTACATCTAGGTAAAATAGCTCTCTCAGTTGCTTCGTCTATACAAAAAATCATGGGTTACCAACTTAACCAGAAGTTTATTGCTAACCTGGCTTGACGCAAGTGAGGCTAAGGGTACATACTTTTATTATTTAGGGTTTCGTACCCAAAGGGTGTCAACGGGACCGTATTACTATTCCTACGCCGCCGCCCATTTGTGAACACTACCAATCCGGATTGGATGCGCTTGGTTGACAAACGCCTATACAGCCTCCCTGAGGGTAGGCCTGTGCTCTGCAGTGGGGCCACAGATCATCAGAGGGGTTAGAAATGCAAAGCAGCGCTTTTGCTTCGGAAACGACTGTCGCCACTTGTCTTCTCACTCACGCTGCTACAACTACTTATGTTCTCTCGCTCGCATCTTACGGTGTTATGCAAATCATTGCATAACCGTTTGGCACGCGTTCCACGCCTACTTTGCACTTCTAACCCCTCTTATAATAGGCTACTTGACAACTAGTCAATTCAGCTTCTCTCTATCGGACGTCAAAACGTGCGCTTTGTATGAACATTTGTACTAAATAATGAGTTTTGACGTCAACAACATTTCATTACTTTTTAAAGTTTATCTTGGTATTAAAAATAGTATTCAAGCTAAAAACTCAACGAAAATGGGAGTTTAGCGTTATTTTCTAACTCTTTTTTTACTGAGAAGATAAAAATAAAATATATTGTATGTAGTCAAATATCCAATTTACTGTGAGTGGGAGGTATACAGGCTGATGATGATGATGGGCTAATATTGCAGATGCCGACGTTCACAGTGGACACGCCGAGCCCCGTGATGGTGGAGCAGGTGTTCGGAGTGGAGTCGCGCCCGCCGCAGGGCTTCCTGCTGCAGTACCCTCGCCCCGCTAGGTTCGAAGGTTAGACTACTTTTTATATCTCTTAAGGTCTAACAAAATTAGCTGAAACCATTTTAAGGAGATGATCAGACCATCAAACTGAACAACTTTCTGTATGGGATCAATATAGAAATCGCGAAAAAAATCTGCTGTCCCATACATTTTTTACCCATACAAGTTAGCCGTCGCCGCTCTTGACGTACGGTCACGCGCATTGCTAATCATTACGCACGCAATTTTAATCTCGAGAATAAAACATGGTGCAGTGTAAAAAGTGCAAGTTATTTTTATCTATAAAAGGAGACGTTTTGCAGTGTAAAGGGCCTTGTGGTGGAATTTTTCACAAAGCATGTGTTAAAGATGTGAAGCGTTTTCAAAAGGATGAGGTTTGTTCAAGCTGCCTCAACAAAACTCCGGAGAAGGCACCTCAACTTAATCTGGATCTGAAAACTGCATCTGCTGAAACCTTACTTAGAGAGATGAACATGAAACTGGAGGTCGTATACAACATCCAGAAGCAGATGGTGGATATGACACAGATTGTGGACTTCTACGCAGAAAAATATCAACAGATCGTTGAATTTAAAAACGATTGTGAAGAGAAACTTAAGACAATGCAAAATAAAATCACGGATCTGTCTCAGAGAAATATATACCTGGAGAAATATACACTTGCTCTAGAGGAGCGAGTTGACTTCATTGAGCAAAAAGAAAAGGATAAAAATGTGGAGGTGGTTGGACTGGTCGAGAAGGAAGGCGAAAAGTTGCAAGATATTGTTCAAAAAATCTGTAATCATCTAAAAGTTGAAGAAAACTGCATCGAATCTGCGTGGAGGGTAGGAGCCACGATGACATCGGGCGCCGAGGGTAAACCCACACCGCGCGCACGCCCGCGTCCCGTGGTCATAAAGATGGCTACGCGCACCGCCCGCAACTCCTTAATGAAGATGAGGAAAACTCCGATAACAAATGCGACTATATACGGAGATGATAATGGTAACCCGATCTACATAAATGAAAACCTTACAAAAAAGACTCGTGATTTGCTCCGAGAAGTCAAATTACGCCTGAGAGATCACTATAAATTTATCTGGATCCAGAATAGCAAAGTCCTCATAAGAGGCGAGGCTGATCGAAAAATACACCATGTTCGATCAGAGAGAGATATTACATCATATTTACCAAAGCAAACCTAATATCTAGTTTGCTTCTTACAATATAACTACATATAGCTATGTAAGGCTATATATTTGCCTAAGTCTTGTGATAACCCATTGTTAAAATTCGATTTCTCGGATTCGTTACCAACTACAGTAATAGACGACAGAAAAGAAATACAATACACTAAATTTGTTAAAACCAGTTCATTGATTAAAAATCTACAGCAAGATAACAACGAGTTAAAAATTATACACATAAATATCAGATCTATAAAGAAGGGATTCGATGAATTATTACTTATGCTTAGAGATGTACTTGATTACATAATTATCTTGATATTAACCGATGTCAGCATTCAGGAGGATTCTACGTACTTATTTAAAATACCTGGATTTGAGATGTTTTCGCACACAAGATATAACATGAAAGGAGGAGGCATAATTATGTATGTTAAAGAAAACCTGCCCATTCAATGTATATTTAGGAACGGGACAACTTATGAGATGATTCAAGGAAAATTATCAACTAAAAATAAAAGTATTTACATATTAGCTATGTACAGATGTCATGTAACGAGTAAACTAAGATATTTAGAAGAACTCGAAACAATACTGAGGGAAATACCACCGAATGACACAATAGTTTACATGGGAGACATCAATATCGATTTGCTGGGCGCCGGAATAGATAACGTGATAAGAAAATATGAAGATTTATTATGCAGCTATGGATTGCAGTGCGGTATTCGAGATTTCACGAGAGAAGAAATCATGAAAGGAAGACTCACACATACATGTCTCGATCATGTATACGTGAAAGTGCGTTGTGAAAGTGTTAGGTCGTTTTTACTAACGTGTAAAGTGTCCGATCATTACCTAACGGGCATTGCGATAGAAGGATGTGACCCGCGTGACTCATCACTGCGCTGCGCAGCGGCTGCTGGCGCACGCGATCAGCTGACCCGGCGAGTACTTAGCGATAGACTTGTTTTGAATAGGTTGTTGCAGTGCGACTGGAAAAGTATGCTCTTGGTGGAATGCCCAATTAAACTGTATAAACTTATTTGTGAGGTTTTCAATAGTGCTTACAATAGTAGTTATATCGATATTAAGGTAAAAAATGAAAGATCTCAATTATGGATGAATAAAGAACTGTCTAATATGATAGATAAAAGAGATGCTTTATTCAAAAGGTGGAAAAATCAACCGCATAATAATATGTTTAGACTATATACAAAATGGAGAAATAAAACAAATAAGGAAATACTTAGAGTAAAAAATACATATAGAAGAAAATTATTAATAGATTGTAAGGGAAATATTCGTAAAATATGGGAAAATATTAATTGTTGGCTTGGTAGATTAAAGCCAAATTTAGACGATGTAATTATTAAACACTTGGGGAAAAAAGAAAATTTAAAAACTATTTGTGATAATTTTGCAGAAACATTTACAAAGGGAATAGAAAATGTTAAGCATGTTTGTAATGTTAATTTCTTAGACAGGTCTACGTACGTCAAGGAGACAGATTTTTCATTTAGATTTCAGAAAGTAAGCGCAAATACTATTGAAAAAATCATAAATAACATAGACACTAAAAAATCTGCGGGGTGTGACTGTATTAGAATGAAAGACATAAAAAGTATTAGAACTAAATTAAGTCCGGTTTTAGCACACTTTGTAAACTTATGTATGGCCAAAGGACAGTACCCCGAACAATTGAAAATATCTATTATAAGGCCTATTTATAAACAGGCTAGTCATATGGAATATACTAATTATAGACCGATAGCTATACTGTCAACTATCAATAAAATTGTAGAAAAGGTAATAGTAGGCCAAATATCCGATTTTATAACTAAAAGCAACGTGATTAACCCAGTCCAACATGGCTTTCAGAAAGGTAAAGGCACAGAATAGGTAATAGTATATAGTTCTACATACAGAACGGCCACTCCCCGCCCCCCTCTGACTTCAGATACCTCACCCCCCCTCACACTGTCTGTGGTAACTTGAGGGAAGCCGGGCAAGGGAATGCAGTCAGGCGCGCGTACCCGTTGGATTTGACTACATAAAATATATTTTATTTTTCTCCTCACAATAAAAATAAACGCTGGAAACTAACGCTAAATTCTCATTTTCTATGATTCTTTAGCTTAAAAACTATTTTTAATAACAGAATGAACCATAAAAAGTAACAAAATGTACAAATGTAGTTCATACAATGCGTGTTAAGCAAGAAGCTTCAAATTTGGTGTTAAGTCAACCCTACACATATGTCATGCACAATTTTCGCAAAGTGCGCATGTGCGAACGTCATCATGTCAAATCTAAAACGTTGTTTGAAGTGCCGGACCTGTGGTAAAGGTACACATACTGCCCTTACAGATTTTACCAATGAAATTAATAGCAGGTTGGATAAAAGACAACACATATTGGCGCTATTTATAGACTTCATAAAAGCGTTTGATACTTTGGACCATGAAACTTTACTGAAAGCTATGTCGGAATGTGGAATCCGGGGTCCCACAAACGTATGGTTACAACAATATCTTCTTGAACGCAAAATAAAAGTCAAAGTAAAAGATGTGCTTAGTGACGAAGTGCCTGTCAAACTCGGCGTGCCTACTGGTTCTGTTTACGGTCCCATCGGGTACATTATGCACGTAAACAGCATCAGTAATGTTGTGAAACACTGCCAAACATACATGTATGCGGATGATACGTGTATAATGTGCTCGGGGTCCGATACGGAACTGGTAGAAAAATGTGTGCAGGAGGATTTTGATAACCTGACAAAATGGTCACATGATAATGGGATAATATTAAATACAAATAAAACCAAATGTATACATATAAGGTCACAAAGAAGCCGGAATAAGGAAATTAATTTTAAAATTGTTGGTCATACTTATGAATGCCTACATAATAACGGTATCGACTGTGATTGTAAACAAATAGAACAAGTTAAAAAAATTAAATACTTAGGTCTCACAGTCGACACCGATATGAACTGGAAAACTCATGTTTTGGATGTATGTGGAAAACTACGAGTGTTACTGGCAAAGTTTAGTAACTTAAAATATTTCGTCAAAAGATCATTGTTGTTTACTATATATCACGCCCTCGTTGATCCTATAATAAGTTATGGCTTGAGTAGCTATGGACGAACCTTCAGTACCTACATCAGTAAAATAAAAAACCTACAAACAAGATTCCTTAAATGTTTAGTAAGTAAAAAAGTCAAAGATAGTTGTAATAGAGAATATGAAAAGTTATTTAAAATATGCAAAGTAATACCTGTTAATGAAAAAGTGCACTTTTTAGTTGCAACTCAGCAATATCTTCAAAAGGAATGTATAGTTAGGAGAAAACATAGCTATTCAACTAGACCAAAGCAGGTTCCTAGGTATATAGTACCAAGACATACGAATTACTACGGTGCCCGAACCTCAATGTATCTGATACCAAAAATATTTAATTCCCTTCCACAAGATTTAGATTTAGATATAAATAAAAGTAGTCTTAAATCGTTTAAAAGAGCCCTAAAAAGGCACATTCTGAAAGGTCTGTGAGTAAATTATGTTGTTATTTTATCTGTTTAAAGTATTTATGTTAACTTGAGGTCATTGTACCGTCGCGGAACCTAACTACACTAGTGGTTAAGTTTTAGGTAACGATAACTAAATCCTTTACGCATTTACGAATAAAACCGCTGTACGGTTGGGTTCCGCGAATGTACCTACCTACCTTACTTGTTTGTACCATTAATTTTATTAGCGTTTAGTGTTATGATTGTTAATTGTTTGTAAATGTTATCAAGAGCTCATTGTATGCCGACAAACTGTTATGCAGTTTGGCATAAAATGTATCTGTGTAATGTACTGTGTTTTGTGAGAAAATAAATAATAATAATAATTTCAGTCGAGTTATGTTCGCAGTTTTGTATGGGACAGCGGATTTTTTTTTCGCGATTTTAGTGTTGGTCCCATATTAAAAGTTGTCCAGTTTGATGGTCTGAAGCATTTAAGTAAGTGTACCATTAAATTTTACAGCCTGTATTTTCTTGTAATCTAGTAGTATAATAGTAAAGCTTGCTTTTATTAATTTTAGAAAATATTAACGGAATATACAATTACAAAATGACAATTCTAATCATTGTTTCTTTAAAATGTCGAGCTCACTTCTGCTTGCTCCAGGTTTGGATAGAAATGGAAGTCATAGCAAAAGTTTCATTAAATACAAAAGTAACAGTACTACAATTATTTGAAAATATGTGGTAGAACCGGTAGAACCGTAGAGACCTTTGCTGGCACAGATCTTGGTTACGATACGGACCTACTTGTCCGCTGGTGAGCTGCATTTATTCGCCAAAATATACAGGGTGGTCCAAATAGTGACGTCAACAAATTTTTTTTAGATTCCTCACACCTGGGGGTATCCAAAAATACCCCATGTATGTTCCGCGATTTTTTGTAGTTCAGAAGTTATGATTTTTCATAGGTATTTTTGAGAATTTTCTACCGGAGCGGCTTAAAACTGTCATAACTTTTTTCATAGCATGAATTTTTTAAATTTTATTTTTGTAACATGATTGTCTGAAAACACTCTTTTACACGTAAAATAATCATCAACACAACATCCACACAAGTTACCGAAAAAAGGGTCCAAAGTAAAAACTTTAGGTTTGAGTTGCACGGAGCAAAATTTTCAAAGTTCTCTTAAAAATACAAAATGGAAGTTACATAGGTTAAAACTAATTTTAAAAACTTTGGTGGTTATTCAACTTATCAAATAAGAAATAATAAGTGGTTCTTAATAGGCAATTTTACGCTGGAATCGGCATCCAAAGTTAATCAGGTAGAAAATCCGCTAAGAAAACATGTTGTTCGAAAAAATAGTTTTAGCAATATTTTTTATTCTTATGGCTAACATTAGTCGAATATTGTCAAAAACATTTAAATAAACTGAAATTCAACGATCAGTGACGCATTTTTGTTAGTGACTAAATCATGGTATTTTTGTGTTATCTTAAAATATTTCACTGGTCGTTGAATTTTAGTTTATTTAAATGTTTTGGACAATATTCGACTAATGTTAGCCATAAGAATAAAAAATATTGCTAAAACTATTTTTTGGAACAACATTTTTTCTTAGCGGATTTTCTACCTAATTAACTTTGGATGCCGATTCCAGCGTAAAATGGCCTATTAAGAACCACTTATTATTTCTTGTATGGTAAGTTGAATAATCACCGAAGTTTTTAAAATTAGTTTTAACCTATGGAACTTCCATTTTGTATTTTTAAGAGAACTTTGATAATTTTGCTCCGTGCAACTCAAACCTAAAGTTTTCAGTTTGGACCCTTTTTTCGGTAGCTTGTGTGGATGTTGTGTTGCTGATTATTTTACGTGTAAAAGAGTGTTTTCAGACAATCATGTTACAAAAATAAAATTTAAAAAATTCATGCTATGAAAAAAGTTATGACAGTTTTAAGTCGCTCTGGTAGAAAATTCTCAAAAATACCTTTACAAATTCATAACTTCTAAACTACAAAAAATCGCGGAACATACATGGGGTATTTTTGGATACCCCCAGGTGTGAGGAATCCATGGTACAATAACATACTGCGCCTGGTATTCTCTTCCGATCACGTGACTGACACAAGCCTACGTCATCATACCCTTTTACCATGTTTAGCGGCCATTTTTTGTGACGTAGGCTTGTGTCACTCTGGGAATAGAAGACCTTGTTTTTTTAGACTATGGAGGAATATAAAAAAAAATTGTTGACGTCACTATTTGGACCACCCTGTATTATCCCAGTGGCACATCATTTTGCAACTGCCAAATTGCTTTTGCAACAAAAATGCCACTGCCCATTTTTATAAACCTCTTTCATCTTTGGAGTAAGTACATTTTCGATTGCAGGTGCTCGCATCTCTTCAGCTGTCAACCTCAACCCGCTCCCCTCGTCCATGCTGAACCCCTCTCTCTCCCTCGGTGTGGCCGAACACATGGAGCGAGCAGCTGATTTCAACAAGATATACTGCCAGCGAGCCATCATCCAGCAGACTGACTGTCTCAACACCAGCGTGCTGGACTGCTCTGTCACATTCATGGTGGACAGGAACATTTGTCTGCTGGGCGTCCAGGTATGTTACTAACAAGATATACTGCCAGCCATCATCCAGCAGACTGACTGCCTCAACACCAGCGTGCTGGACTGCTCTGTCACATTCATCACTCTCACTCAATGAGGTCCCGTAATGCTACGGCAAATCCGTTAAAACTGTGCTTCATTTTATTCTTTATTATTTACCAAAGATTATTCTTTTTGAATTTTGAAAATCGGTCCAGTAATTCCAAAGTTTTTGAATTTTGAAGTGTGCTCGAAAATAAAATGCCCCGCGGACACGTGTGACGTCACGAGGCATTACTGCATATCTCGGATATGGTGCGTCCTATGTCGAAAATTTATAGAACCAAAAATGTTCTCGTGGATGTGTTCTACAAGATGCGTACATAAAAAGTGTTAGTCATGCAGACATCTTACATTTTATATAATATTTTAAGTCCTAGAACCAATGTTAATTTACTACTAGAGCCCATGGCGGCTCGAATTTAGGGGTAGGGAGGAGGGGGGAGGTGTGCGGGGTGGGGGAGATAATTTGGTAATTGACTTGGACAACATAAACGATCTAAACAACTCGAACAACTATTGCTATGGCAACTGGAGAAACTTGGTCAACTTGAACAACTCGAACATCATAAACCACTCGAACAACTTGAACAACATAAATAGTTCAAACAACTTGGCCAACTTCGTCAACTTGGACAACATAAACAACTCGAACAACTCAGAAAACTCGAATAACTTAGGCAACTCGTTTATTACTAAGCCTACGTTGTCCGTCCATTCGTCTGTCCTACCTATTTAGGGCTGTAACTTAAAGTTAAAAATAAAGGGGGGTTCTCAACATGAAACTAGTTTTTATCAACGTTTTTTCTTCACGCTCTATCGTAAAAACGGTAATATATACAAGCGTCAAACTTAGTGTGATTATAGAGCAAACTCTACAGAATAACAACAAATACTAAAAACTGGCCAAGTGTGAGTCGGTCTTGCGTTAAAGGTCCTGGACAAAAAAAGATTTTTTTTTCTAAGTTAATAATGTTGTGTTCTGTGGTGGTGTGGTACGGAACCCTCGGTGCGCGAGTAGGCCGACTCGCACTCGACCGGTTTTTTCATACATCGCGTGCGTTTTGACGTTCGATTAAAATATGCTAATTTGACTAATTGTCCCGGACTGTCCGATCCCCTATTGATAACGTGTTGAATGATGGTGGTGGGCACTCGGCAGGTGCCGACGCAGGCGCCGAGCGAGGAGAGCGCCGTGTGCAGCCTGGCCGGCGCCGCCACCAGCTACTCCGAGCTCCTCTACGCGCACCTGCTCGACGCCGACGGCGCGCGCCTCACATACACACACTACACCAACCGCGTGCAGTACAGGCACCTGCTCGACATCATGTTCAACAGGCCCGTCTACATACAGAGGAACAAGGTGAAACAAGTTTACATCATTTTTAGGGTTTTAATTTTTATTTCATACTAGAATTTACCCGCGACTTCGTCCGCACAAATTATATACCTACCAGATTTTAATTCGAATCATAAGCTTTTAAACCTGTCTGTATCTACTAACATAGCTCTTAAGTCGAACCCTGTTACTAACACATGGATCATTTGTAATCTGAATTTTGAATAAATATTATTATTATTCTTAAACTAAGATTCATCAAAATAGGTTCAGTAGTTTTCGCGTGATACTCGAACAAACAAAACAAAAAATAAAAAAAGTTGTGATTTGGAATCAGGGACACCTAAAAACATCTTCAATGTACAGAAACACTTCTGTTACAGTGTTATAATACTTATAATAGTTAAGATTTAGCTTGTTTTGTGTCCCACTGCTTCCCCATGCAATATAACATACACTAACATAATTTTAAGTAAACATTGTTACTAATCATCCTACTAACAAAATTATGGATTGTCTTTTTGGTCCGAAATAAATGAGTATTTAATTTAATTTAAATATGATTTTTGGCCAACCCTTCAGAAAGGTATTAAGTTATGGCCCCATCTTGGTCTTCCACGACGTCGGTAACAATCTTATGGAACCCATTCTGTGGTCATCCTGGTCCACCTCTCCGGATGCATGCGGCAGATGTGTCCCGCCCAGTCCCACTTTAGATATTTAAAAGTCAAAGATTACAATATGGTTTTAGGTGTCCCTGACTCCAAATCAATCCTTTCTGTTTGTTTGTTTGTTCGAGCATCACGAAAAAACTACTGAACCAATTTTGATTAATCTTTTTTTGTTTGAAAGCTTATGATTTGACTTAAATTCGGGTTACTCTGGGTATACTGTGTGAAATTGATATTATAAGCATCCTTTTGAACTAAGAGCCTACCCATCAAACTGAACAACTTTTAGTATGGGAGCGAACCGAACGGAGCAAAAAAAATCTGCTGTTTTGCATACATTTGAGTCGAGTAGGCATATTGCAGTTTAGTATTGTAACAACAGTTTTTTTTTGTTCAGTTTGGTGGGTAGACTCTTTATTTATAAAAGGATGCTAATTATATCAATTTCTCCGTGTATAATTTGTGCGGATTTGTGCGGCGGGTGTTACCGCGACTTCGTCCGCACAAATTATCCGCTCCGCTAATTGTCCGCTCTTATGTCATAATAGCTAACCTGATGACAAAACTCTCGTTGCAGGTGTACAAAGTGGGCATAGTGTTCAACAAGGTGGGCTGGTACCCGCTGGGCACTTGCGCCCAGCAGGTCGCGGCCGAGTCGGTCTTCTTCAACTTCGGCATCGGGCAGAGTTCGGACTCAGTTCGCGACGGACTCATCAGATCTATTATTTTTACCTATTAAAAGTATGATTTAGAATGATGGATGAATCTCCGAAAGCCATTAAAAATTAAATAATAATTCCAAATGGCTCAACAGATGGCATTGACCTGAGATGTACGTTGACTATTATAAAACTGTAAATTTGAAAAAAGAATTTAGTTTGTTTGTTTGGGTGTTTGTTTGTTCGAGTATCACGCAAAAACTACTGAACCGATTTTAATGAAACTTTTTTTGTTTGGTAGCGTAATATCTGACTTAAAATCTGGTATATAATTTATGCGGACGAAGTCGCGGGTAAAAGCTCGTAATAAATAAAATAGCTAGAGAAAATTCTTGTTTTAAGCAAGTGTAAAATTATGAACAGATAGTCTGACAATATATGCGTCTGATTCAGTGACTTTTTTTTTGTTAGAGGTCATTGGGCGTAATCTGACCCAGCTAACTAAATTTTTCCTACAAAAACCAAATTGGTTTTAAAATGTTTAGTATTAACCCACATTCAATTTTATATAGTTATTTATTGTTTAAACCATGGGAAAATGTACTAAATGTACTATCATACTAAAATGTACTAAATGTCCAAAAATGTACAAAATGTACGAAAATGTTCAAAATGAAAAAATATATTCTAAAATGTACTAATTGTACTAAAATGTACAAAATGTAAGAAAATATATGAAATGTACGAAAATGTAATATTACTTTTTTCTTTATTAGTTTTTGGCCTGAATCCCATGGTCTACATTAATGCGACATATATATTCATGAACTAGAGACATTTATCTAAACATCCTATACTTTTTTTTTTCTGTAGGTCGTGGGTATAGGTTTCATACTAAGGTGCCCAGTGACCTTTTTAGCCTGAATTTCCGTCTTCGCATCCAACTCGTTTCAACGCCATCTGTCACGATATGTTGCTAGTTAAGACGTGCGAAAAAAAAAATGCAAATTGATGTACAGGATAGCCTTTTGTGTACAGTAGCCATCAGATATATTGTAGCATACAAGGTGTCCAAATATTTCTGAGCAGTGCTAATTTTCATTAAATTATTTACAGTAAATGTTACCAATTATATCTAAACGTGTATTTTGTCATAAATATGTGAACAGCGAATTTTCAATAACTTCTTTACAATGTTATTTAAAATTAACTTGTAAAACAACGGAGCAAGGTTTTTTATCTGAAACTGTTCAGATGTTTATGGCCACCATGACTGCGTCGATATATTTGATGTTCTCGGCGTTCCTATATTTTTGATTGACTATGAGTAAAGAAAATATTGAAAATTAGAACTGCTTAGAAATATTTGACCACCTCGTTTGCTACGATATATCTGCTGGTGACTGTACATAGGTACTTTAGGTTAGGTTAGAACAATCATTTTGACCGGCAGTTCTTAAAAATTCCCTTACGTCTTAAATTTTTTGAATGGGACTTGACATTTCTTTTTCTGATTGCTTTAGAGGCCTCCGGTTTATAAGAACCTAAAACCAGAATATCCTATTACCATTATGAACTATACCTATTGCTTACTCATTCTCTTTATTACCCAAAATGCTCAAAAATTTCTTTTTCCAAATTATTTTTCAACAAATTTAGAGGAATAAAAAATTGAAGTTAAAGATATTTCTTTTTCCAAATTATTTTTCAACAAATTTAGAGGAATAAAAAATGTAAGTTAAAGATTTGATCTTTAACTTCAATTTTTTATTCCTCTAAATTTGTTGAAAAATAATTTGGAAAAAGAAATTTTTGAGCATTTTGGGAAAGGGGAATTTTGCACTTTAAGGGACGATTCAGACCTACCGGCCCAGTATAAGAAAGAGTATCTATTACTAGATACAGTACGGACACTCCCTTCCTCCCACCAACTTTTTACCTCACCCCCTCTGGTTACTCGTTACTTGAAGAAGACATGTCGCGGAATCCGTCGGCAGCCGTAACGAGCCGTACGACCGTCGCGAGTCGCGACGCGTCGCGGAATGCGCACTTGCACTAGTTATTCATAGACAATATGCATAAGTCGCATGGAAATATGAACTGTAATTCCTGTTTACACATTTCAATATCCTTTGCCGCATTTAAAAGCCGTAGGTCTGAATCGTACCTAATGCCGGCTCTTCATTCTCGCCGAGAGCGGGCGAGACAGGCCGAGAACGAGAGTGTGGATGACCTTCATTGTTCTCGTGGCGTCGTAAGCCATAGTAATTTTCCTTGAAAGACTCTCGGCGAGAGTGTAGACAGTGTAGTGCGGGGTTAACAGTTAACAGGAAATACTGTATTTGTAGGCGTGGGTAGGCCCCTCACACGGAGGACCGGGAAAACGTTGAGTGTAGCCACACGGCGGCGGGAAAACGTTGGATGAGGGCAGCGCAGGACCGATCGTTATGGCGATCCTTGGGGGAGGCCTATGTCCAGCAGTGGACGTCCATCTGCTGAGATGATGATTTAATATTGTTTACTTTATTTTAATATAAAATAACGAACTTTATTTATACCTTTATTTAAATAAATTATTTTCATTTTTATTATCATTGTTTTCATCTAAGTAGATGTTGCGACACGACGTCGCATCGCATCGCAAATATCTGCAAGCACTACGATGGAAAATCATACATAGTAATACAATGGCCTCGATTCGGAGTGTACCACGACTTAACTAAACTAAATATATTCCTGTCACTTTCTAAAATAAGATTAAGAAAAGAGACAGAAAACCAACAGCTGACTTTAGTGCTGTCAAAGTGACGTTAAACGCCCATACATTATGATGGCATCTTATTTTGCGCATTTAACGTCACTTTGACAGCACTAAAGTCAGCTGTGGTTTTCTGTCTCTTTTCTTAATCTTATTTTAGAAAGTGACAGGAATAAATTTAGTTTAGTTAAGTCGTGGTACACTCCGAATCGAGGCCAGGCTACTTGACAACTAGTCAAATCAGCTACTCTTTATCGGACGTCAAAACATGCGCTTTGTATGAACATTTGTACTAAAAAATGAGTTGTGACGTCATTAACATTTCATTACTTTTTAAAGTTCGTCTTGTTATTAAAAATATAATTCAAGCTAAAAACTCAACGAAAATGGGAGTTTAGCGTTATTTTCTAACCCTTTTTTTACTGAGAAGATAAAAATAAAATATATTGTATGTAGTCAAATACCCGCTTGAATGTCTTTGATAAGTCATCGTAATAACTATTACCCTAACTCCTTTAATATTTTCAAGACGAAATCATATTACAAACAAAAACTGTGATACGATAAGCCACAATCTGGATAATCTCGCTTTTGCAGCCGTCGATTAAACAAATTCGAACCATTTTGCTGGTTTTTGTGTATAACTTATTAGTGTTCCGTACCAAAATTTGCAAAACGGAACACTTATGGAATCAGCTCGGTGTCTGTCCGTCCGTCCGTCCGTCTGTCACAGGCATTTTTCTCAAAGACCGTAAGACATAGGAAATTGAAACTTGGTACAGATATAGCAATTGCTGGTCCAATATTATAAATGAAGTAAGAGAAACTAAATTTTTATTTTGTAGAAAGGGTAAATAAAAAATTGAAAGCTTATGAAAATACGAGTCTAAAAATATACTTTTCAAATTTTTTATAAAAACTTTGTTTAACAAAATTTTCAATTCAATCCGAGAAATTGCTGTCCCCACCTCTATTTTAAAAAATATAGTCGTATAAGATCTGAAAAAAATCATGAACATCAGAAATAACGTGTAGATGGCGGGAAAATTATCAGGGTGGCTCTAACTTGGATAGTTTTTTTTCTATACCCAAAAAACGAACACCAGTTCGTCCACTGTAAAATGATCTTCAGTTACTATGTGACCACATACTAAGTAAGTGTAAATTTATAGTGGCTTCATCGATGACCCATGTTAAACAACTGGTAGTACGGAACACTAATTGCCCGAGTCCCGACTCGTACTTGGCCGGTTTTTTAATTTGATCTAAGGATAAAAATAATAAAAATTAATTTGATGTCTAGGCGGCAATTTCAAATAAAATGCACAAACTAATTAGTAAGAACTACCGTTATAAAATAGCAGTTATCAACTTTTTTCTTTTTTTACTACCACGGTTTTGCAACACACAAATCAACTAATAGTAAAGCAAACAACCAAGAGATCGCGGGCTACTCGAGCTCAGTGGCGCCCTCAGCACAATAATAAAAAAAATCTCAATAAAGAAAGCCTAAATTAAAAAAGTGCCCTACAGATAAACTACAAAAGCCTTCAAGCTATGTTCATAGAATACTTTTATAGGTTTTTTAAAGGTCTAAACATACAAATTTTGAAAAAAGAAAAAAAACGGCCGCTTTTGTTTTTATTCGAAATAATCTAAAAGTGGAATGTTAACCTATAAAAGTATTGTATAACAATGGCTTGAAGGCTTTTGTAGTTTATCTGTTGGGCACTTTTTTAATTTAGGCTTTCTTTATTGAGAAATCTTTATAATTGTGACGAGGGCGCCACTGAGCTCGAATAGCCCTCTTAAGGATAGGTTACACAGTGCGAGCAGCTAAAGTGACAGTAGACAGCTCCTGTGCCTGTGTATGTACTCTCATGACAGTAGCTCGACTCGAATGGCTCGTACAGACCATGCAAAAAATCGTGCGAGTTGACGAACTTGCGGCATGGTGGGAGCTTGTGGCATGGTGGGGGAAGGCGAGTGGCGAGTAAAAACAAAATAATGTTGTAGTAACTCGGACGCGAGTAACTGACCCACTCGCACATGATAGTAACTCGTATGATGCACCTCAGTAACAGTAACTGACTAGGTCAGCTCGCATGCCAATGAGGATCCGTAACGATTTTAGTTTTGAATGTAGTATTAAAGTTCATTAAAAATCCTGAACATTGGTGTTTTTATTTTTTTCCTACGACCAAAAATGAGCGAGCTACGATCAATTGAATGCCGCAACTGTTGGGCGGTCAGTCGGCCACGCGGCGGAGTGCGTGACGTCACCGGGCATTACTGCGTACCGGTTACAAGGGACTTTAGTATTAAAAATGTTATATCTTGGATATGGTGCGTCCTATGTCGAAAATTTATAGAACCAAAAATGTTTTCGTGGATGTGTTCTACAAGATGCGTACATAAAAAGTGGGGGTCATGCAGACATCTTAAATTTTATATAATATTTTAACCAATGTTAATTTACTACTAGAGCCCATGGGGCTCGAATTTATGGGTAGGGAGGAGGGGGAGAGGTGTGCGGGGTGGGGAAGATAATTTGGTAATTTACTTGTGTTAAATAAAACACCAGGCTTTCACTTAACGTGTATTGATGGACTGCGGTACATACAGAGCTCAAAACAACCCACACATCGTTATCTTGATCTACCTACATAACACCTTCACCCTTAAATGTTTACACCCTTACAACTAAGTAATTCTAGATAAACTGTTATAATAAGATAAGTAATTAAAAAGTATCTTAACAAGGTATGGCATTCTTAATTTCTATTACAGCTGGTTCCCCTGGGATTCGACTTTACTTGATTTACATAACATCTTCTACCCCTTCCCATATAAAAATTTGACATTGACACTCAGTTATAAAAATAAAACAACCATAATAGATGATACTTCTTGTCATTAGTTTTATGTTTTTTTTTTTTTTTTTTTAATCATCCACACGATATCCTAAATAACTAGGTAGGATGTAAGACTAGTTATGTTTATTATGTTTGTTTTATCCCATTTCTATATGTTACGGTACTATCTTATAACTATTATAGTATTATTATTGTCCACACTATTATTATGGCTTAATACTGAATTATATTAAAAAAAATTAATCTATTTCAAAACCAAAACGAACTGGGGGCTTACGAATTCGCGTCTGTTTACTACTTTCACCGACCGAAAAGCGAAACTAGGGTTGTCTATTAGCTGTTCGACTCGAGCCAACCTTGGAGAGCCCATGCAACCGCCGCCCCCGCGGGGAACACCGCTTTCACGCGTCGGCGCCGATGACGACGATGCTGCCACAGGCGTCCCCGAGCCCCTCGAGCCCGGCTCTGGGTCCCCCCCTGCTCTCGACTCGTTGTTCGCGAGCGGCGGGTAAACCAACATGTGATCCTCAAGGTTACATTCCGTATATCGTTTGATCTGATCAATGTGCCTGTGTATCCGTTTGCCATCATTCGTTTCTATTTCATAATCGGTACCACCTAAGCGTCGCATCATCCTACCTTTTGCCCATTTATGCTCGGGCCGATATGTGCGATACCAGACGTGGGCATCGTCACTTATCGTACGATGCGCCCCCCCCGCAGCCTGCTGCTGGCGGTACTGAGCGGCGCGCACGTGTCCCGCACGGTCTGGTTTCACGCAGTCCAGGCGCATGCGCAGCGTCCGACCCTGCAGTAGCTGCGCCGGGCACTCGCCTGTAGTGCTGTGCTCTGTATTTCTGTATACGAGTAACGACCTACAAAGGGCCGTGTCTACATCTTGTTTTTGTATTTGCGCTTTTTTTATAATTTTTTTACATATCTTCACCGCGCTTTCCGCCGCTCCGTTAGAGGATGGGTGATAAGGTGCCGAAAACATATGATCGACTCCGTTAGAGTGCAAGAAATTTTTAAACTCCTCGCTCGCAAACGGTGGGCCATTGTCGCTGACGACCTGTTTTGGGATACCAAAACGAGACCATATTTTCCTTAACTTACTTATGACGCTCGAGGCTGTAGTTGTCGTCATTTTGGCTATTTCTATCCACTTACTGCATGCGTCTACTACGACCAGGTATGTCACTCCTGATACTGCTAAGAAATCTAGATTTAGACGTCTCCACGGCCTATCAGGCCAGTGCCAGCTGCGCGGCGCATGTGCTGCCGGCGCATCTGCAGTCTGCGCACATACTGTGCATGCGCGACATTTATTTTCCACCGCCTCTTCGAGACCAGGCCACCACACATAGCTACGAGCTATACTTTTAGTTCGAACGATGCCCATATGTGAGTCGTGTAGCTCTGTGAGAACTTTTTCTCTACAACTATTCGGAACTATCACTCGATGCCCCCACATTATAAATAAAAAAAAATAAAATAATTTTTATTTCGGATTACTTGATCCATATTACATTTTACACTTTACATTTACAATAAAAATTACACATTGCATGTGCAACCTAGTTCTACATATAATTCCGTCTTCCTATTAAAGTACGGTTTTAGTTCTCTAATTTCTACATCGCTAGGCCATCCCTCTTTGATATATCCTAAAACGCGACTGAGTAAAGGGTCGCGACTTGTTTCTTTCCTTAGCATATTATTATCTAAGAGCAATGCTTCTGACGCGAAATGAAGGTAAGTTTGTTCTGGGCCGCTATCCTGCGCCTCTGCACTTTCCTCTCTGTATGTAGCGATCATTCTCGATAATGCATCGGCCGTATTCTTATCTGAACTTACATATTCTATATTAAATCTATAAGCGGACAAAGTTATCGCCCAGCGTTGTAGGCGACTCGCCGTCATACTCGGTATCGCCGTAGATGGATTAAATATACTCAGTAAAGGTTTATGATCTGTTCTTAATTTGAATTCCCTGCCGAACAGGTACTGATGAAACTTTTGCACTGCGTAAACTATCGCCAAAGCCTCCTTATGAATTTGACTGTAGTTTGTTTCTGCCTTGTTGAGTGCCCGCGACGCGTAGGCCACGGGGCGCTCATGCCCGGCGGCGTCGACCTGCGCCAGCACGGCGCCCAGCCCGTGCGCGCTCGCGTCGCACGTCACCACCAGAGGCCGCGACGCGTCGTAGTGCCCCAGCACCGGGGTCTCCGCCAGGAGGCGTTTTACCGTTTCGAATGCTAGTGATTCACTTTTGCCCCATGACCAATATTTATTTTTCTGTAGTAACGTATTAAGTGGATTCACATAAAAACTTAAATTTTTTACAAATTTCCCGTAAAAATTTAACATTCCCAAAAACGACCGCAGTTCCGATACATTTTTGGGCTCCTCCATGTTTAAAATTGGTTGAATTTTTTCACTGTCTACCCCCGTGCCGTTTCTGCTAATTATAAATCCTAAATATTTTACCTTTTCTGTAAAGAATGTGCATTTCTCGCGCTTGATTTTCAATCCTTTACTCTGCAATCTTTCGAGTACTCTGTTCACTGCGAGTAAGTGAGCGTCTACTGTCTTTCCATAAATTAAAATATCATCTAAAAATACTACGACATTTGGAATACCACTCAATAAATTGGTCATGACCCTCTGAAATATCCCTGGACTCGAAGCTAAGCCATATACGAGTCTATTATACATAAATAGCCCGCGATGAGTATTTATAACCGTGTATCGTTTCGAATCATCTAGTTCTACCTGGTTGTATGCTTGAGATAAATCTAATTTACTGAAATACCTACTGCCGCTTAAATTTGAAAGTAAATCTTCTATTTTTGGCAACGGATACTTGTCGACCGCTAAAACCCTGTTCAATGTAACCTTGAAGTCTGCACATATCCGGATACCTCCGTCCGCTTTACTCACGATTACCAGAGGAGTGGCCCAGTCCGAGCAGTCGACGGGCTCGATGACGCCAGCTGCCAGCATGGCGTCCAGCTCGGCGTCGACGCGGTCGCGCAGCGCGTAGGGCAGCGGCCGCGCGCGGCAAAATACTGGTTCCGCGTCCGCGCGAACCCTCAATGTAGCCTTTCCGTCGGTGAAACGCCCCAGCCCGCCGTCAAACACCTCATTGTATCTGGAAATTATATCGTTTACAAGTTTATCTTTGTCCATTTCCACACTATCTATTTTATTCAGAGTGAATTTCGGTATCTCAATGTTGAGTTCTGCCAACCACTGTCTACCCAATAAGGTAGTGGTTCCCTTATCTATCACATATAAATCTAAATTCTTTTCAACATTTTTGTATTTAACATTTACTTCTATATAACCTAGGGGTCTTACTTTGGTGCCATCATAAAATGATATAGTTAATTGACAAGGTAAAAGTTTAACTCGAACGAATTCTTTCTCATATACCTCTTTACTGATACATGACAGGGCAGACCCCGTATCAATTTCCATGTTCAACCTACTATTTCCTACAGAAAGTAATAAACTGACCGGTCTGTACTCCTTCAATGACATCTGCATGACCGGTTGGTCATCGTAGTCATCGTCTGTCGTCTGTGGCGAGCCACTGTCCTGGTCGCCCACGTAGTGTTGGTGCGCCACGTGGTGCGGCCAGCGCGCCCCGGCGCCGCCGCCTCCGGCACGCCAGCGAGCTCCGCCGCGGCCGCGTCCCCGGCGCGCGCCTGCCGGCCCTCCGCCGCGCGGCGCGCCTCGCCCTGCTCCGTATCCACTGCCCGAGCTGACCATCAGCTCCGGGCACATACGCTTTAAGTGACCACTCCTTGTACAGTGATCACATTCGTACATACGGAAACGGCACTCTTTCCATTGATGCCGTCGATCCCCACATGCGCTGCATGCTCCCCCAACATGCACTTTATGCAAATTTTCCTCCAAATGCTTCATATTATCTATGCTGAACCGTTGACTCGACGATCGTCTAGACCGTGACGTCATGTCCGGGTCACGTGACACTGTTTCGCCTACCGCGTGGCCGAAGCTACCGCACGCCCCGCCTTGTATGCTCATCGAATCCTTTTCCGCTGTTTCGATAGTCTTTGCCAATTTAACTGCTGTTTCTAAATCCATCTTCTCATCTGCCGCAAAAAGCCTTTGACGCATTCCCTCTTTGATCAGACCGCATACAAATTGATCCCTTATATTCTCGTTCAAGGTCGCTCCAAAATCACAATATCTTGCCATTTTCTTTAACACAGCTACGTATTCTGATATCGTTTGCCCTTCGTGCTGCCGCCGTTGCCGAAAATGGTAACGTTCTGCTAAAATAGATGTACTTTGTACTAAATGTGATTGCATCATCTTTTTGACGTCCTCAAACTTTAACTCTGAGGGCTTCTTTGGACTACTCAGATTCATCATCAGTTCATAGGCCGCATCACCAATCACCGAGATAAGCGTGGGAACTTTTAGATCCTCAGTCACTTTATTGACTAGGAAATACATTTCTAGTCGGTCACAATATGAACACCAGTTGCCGTTCACTACGTCAAACTCGCTTAACTTTCCACTAGCCATTTCGATCGTTTTTCTTTTGTTTGTTTTTAACTTGACCGATAGTCCGTCCACCACTTAATTACAACAATCATGAGCGAAAATGCGTCGTAAATCCCATCCAGTCGTCACTGTTAAATAAAACACCAGGCTTTCACTTAACGTGTATTGATGGACTGCGGTACATACAGAGCTCAAAACAACCCACACATCGTTATCTTGATCTACCTACATAACAACTTGGACAACATAAACGATCTAAACAACTCGAACAACTCGAGCAACTTGGTCAACATGAACAACTCGAACATAAACCACTCGAACAACTTGAACAACATAAATAACTCAAACAACTTTTCTTTTTTTTTTTTTTTTTTTTGTCTCTGGGAAAAAATGCATTACGCATCCCCTCCCGTTGGGGGACGGGAGGGGTATGTGGGACTCCCCGGTGCGTGTCACCGGTATACCCACTAAAATAACCCAGCGGCACTCCCGCTTCGCCCGGATGGCAGGGGACTGGGAGACCAGCAGAGCCTTTACGTCCTGTCCCCCGCAGGCGATCGCCCGCCTTTTGGCGGGCCCTACCACGCTCCTCCGCACGGGAGGAGCCTGGGAATGACCGTGAGTGCCCAGCCATTCCCCTTTCCGCTAGGGTGGTGAGTAGTGCAATGCGGGCGGAGGCGCCCCCGCGCCTGCCGCCCGCTACTCACCACCGGGAGGCTGAAGACGGTTATGCAACCGCCTTCTCCTGCCCCTTCTCCGCCGGCGGAGCGGTGCCGCGAGAGGGTCGTCCTCCCGCGCGCGCTCCGCTTCCTCCTTCTGTGATATGACGAGTTCACAGAAGGAGGCGACCGCCGCCCATGCCTCCTCGCCTCCCAGCATGGCGTTGACCACGCTGGGAAGCGAGAGGTCTCGCCCGACCGCCGCGACCAAGTCTAGGCGCGGCTCGGACCACGACGGGCACACCTCGAGTGTGTGCTGCGCCGTGTCCTCCGCCGCGCCACAGCCATGGCACGACGGGGTTTCCTCCCTTCCGATCCGGTGCAGGTACGATCCGAAGCAGCCGTGCCCGGACAATACCTGAACCAGACGGAAGGAGAGGAAACCGTGCGACCGCTCGAGCCAATCTTGTAGGACTGGCCCGAGCGCGTCCAACGTCCGACGGCCGAATGTTGCAGCGGCGAGGTCCTCCGCCCAGTGTTGGACGGTTGCGGTCCTCGCCTGCTGCCGAACGGCCTCCCGCTCTTCCGGGGCGGGGCGCTCCCCGAGCGCTCTCCGCCCCGCTGTCCACTCGTACACTCTGGCGAGCACCCACGCCTCGAGCTCCCAAGGCGGGGTACCAGCCAGAGCGCACGCGGCCGCGAAACTTATCGACCGATAGGCCCTCACCACCCGCTGTGCAATGGCCCTTTGGGGCCGACGGATGGCGGCGGCATTCTCCCTCCTATGGAGGGAGTCCGCCCATATAGGGGCCCCGTAAAGGGCCATGCTCCTCAAGATGCCGGCGTACAGACGCCGGCATCGCACGCTGGGCCCCCCCAGGTTAGGGAGGAGCCATGAAAGGGCGCCCGCGGCCTTCAACAGGCGCGCCGACAGCCCGCTGAAGTGCGGGCCGAAGCGCCACCTGCTATCTAGTATAAGACCCAGATATTTCATCTGGGTCTTTACTTCAACTCTGACGCCCTCCACTGAGATGTGGGCGCCAGGCGGGGTGCGCTGCCGGGGTCTGTGGAAGAACACGGCCTCGGTTTTGTGCAGGGCCACCCTCAACCCTAGGCGGCGGATCCTCCCTGCGACGAGACCTCCGCCCGCCGAGGCCAGACTGGCCGCCTCCCTAAAAGTCCCCCCCCGGGCAGTGAGGAGGGTGTCATCTGCATAGCAGATGACACTCGTGCCACGGAGAAGGTTCCCCCGCAGGAGCCAATCGAAACCGATGTTCCAGAGGAGTGGTCCTAGAACCGACCCCTGTGGAACACCGGCCTCGACTCCGTATCGCCGAAGGCAGCTAGTCTTGTCCACGAGGAGGACCGCTCGGTCCTCCAAGTAGCTGGCCAGGAGAACTCAAACAACTTGGCCAACTTCTTCAACTTGGACAACATAAACAACTCGAACAACTCAGAAAACTCTAACTCTGACAACTCGAACAACTTGGTCAACTGGAAACCTTGAATAACTTTATCGGGACCAAGTTGCTCGTGTGGTTCGAGTTGCCTAAGTTGTTAGAGTTTTCTGAGTTGTTTATGTTGTCCAAGTTGACGAAGTCGGCCAAGTTGTTTGAGTTATTTATGTTGTTCAAGTTGTTCGAGTGGTTTATGTTGTTCGAGTTGTTCAAGTTGACCAAGTTGCTCGAGTTGCCTGAGTTGTTCGAGTTGTTTAGATCGTTTATGTTGTCCAAGTCAATAACCAAATTATCTCCCCCACCCCGCACACCTCCCCCACTCCTCCCTACCCCTAAATTCGAGCCGCCATGGGCTCTAGTAGTAAATTAACATTGGTTCTAGAACTTAAAATATTATATAAAATGTAAGATGTCTGCATGACTCCCACTTTTTATGTACGCATCTTGTAGAACACATCCACGAGAACATTTTTGGTTCTATAATTTTTCGACATAGGACGCACCATATCCGAGATATAACATTTTTAATACTAAAGTCCCTTGTAACCGGTACGCAGTAATGCCTGGTGACGTCACACGTGTCCGCGGGGCATTTTATTTTCGAGCACACTTCAAAATTCAATAACTTTGGAATTACTGGACCGATTTTCAAAATTCAAAAAGAATAATCATTGGTAAATAATAAAGAATAAAATTAAGCACAGTTTTAATGGATTTGCCGTAGCATTACGGGACCTCATTGCCAACTCGCACTGTGTAACCTATCCTTTAGCCGTAGCCACTGAACAAGTAATCACTAAAACGTAGTGATTATTTGTTCAGTGGCCGTAGCGACCATAGCCGTAGCGGCCTTAGCTGTAGTGGCCTACGCCATAGCAGCCTACGCCGTAGCGGCCTGCTGGCCTAGTGAAACGAGCTACGAACACGTGGACTTGGTTTTGGCGGGCGATATTGGAGTCCCTGAAGGTTTTTACTTCGGAACCCGTTAAAACCGTTTTTTACCCTACTCCGATTTCGATAATTTAAAAAAAGTAGGTAATTTAAAATATTAGGGTGCGTCCATATGTGACGAACGGCGCGGAAACTGCGCAGTAGCGACACAAGGAAAAAATGCCGGCGCAGCTCGAGCTGCGCATTCGCGGCGCGTTCGCCAGATGTGGACGCACCCTTACAAATTAAATATCTTTGTACGTCTCTATGGGGCGATAAACATGTCATCTGTCGAGTTTTTTAGGAACTAAATTTAAAAAAAGAAAAGAAAAACGCTCAATCTTTTTCGTCATCTATATAAACTACTAGCGGCCCGTCCCGGCTTCGCACGGGTGGACGTCTAATCTTTTCTAGAAATAAATATAGCCTATGTTACTCAGGGTGAATGCAGCTTTCTAATGGTGAAAGAATTTTTTAAATCGGCCCAGTACTTTTTGAGCCTATTCATTACAAACATACAAACATACAAAAATAGGTACAAATCTTTCCTCTTTATAATATTAGTGTAGATGTAGATTATAAAACTGTAACAGAAATGTGTCTGTACTTGTCTGTACGTTTGTGGTCTGTACATTGAAGATATTTACAAAAAAAAAAATTACGACATGGTTTTTACCTGTCCCTGATTCCAAATCACCAATTTTTGTTTTTTTTTCTGTCTGTTTGTTTGTTTGTTCGTTTGTATGTTTGTTTGTTTGTTTGTTCGAGTATCACGCAAAAACTACTGAACCGATTTTGATGAAACTTTTTTGTTTGATAGCTTATCATCTGACTTAAAATCTGGTATATAATTTATGCGGACGAAGTCGCGGGTAAAAGCTCGTATTTACTAAAAGGCTCTACCTATCCGCCAGATAATACAATATCAGGACATGTCACACTAACGGAGAATTACTTTCATTCGCCCTCGTTAAAAATGGTTACAATTTTATTTTTCGGAGTCGTCAGATTTAACGAAAGCACAGCTGATTTTGACCGTCAAAATCGATGTCTGAAAGTCTGAAAAGGGCCCCCTGTGCACGGGGCTCCTATCTGAATCTTCTCAGATACTTTTTCGGTACCTAATCTGTCATGATCATGACCATAGCAGGCCTGTCTCACTCCTCAGCTCAGGTACGTTTGACAGCCAGACACCTCCGAGGTGTGCATCGTCGCTCATTGATATAAGGCTCATTTTATTTTTCGTTCCTGAAGTGCGCGTTCGAAATTCGAAAAATCGGGTTGAGTGCATAGAGAAAATAACGCGCTCCCCTGGGAAAGAGATGTTGTATCGAACTGTGCACAGATACTCAACTGGGCCTGACGTCATAATAGCGGGAAGTAGCGTATTTAAATGTTAACCCTTCCCCTCACCCCCTTTTCACCCCCTTTGTTGGCGACAACATTTTCTATAGAAACAAGCCGATATGCCATCTCTTCTTACTCTATGGTTGAGTGAACCATCTGTTACGGTAGTAACTATTAAAATCTGTGACCATAGCTAGGCCCTCATCTATTCAGTTTTCGCCCTGGATATGACATGATTCAATCCTTCTCACCTCCCGTGTATAAAATCGTAGTAATAATACTACGAAAAAAGTAAGTTCCATTAATTGAAAGGTTTTTTTATCTAAATTGGCTATCGTTTCATAGCAAACAATAGTACATTACTGCAGCGGCCAGCAACAGAGGCATTGATGGACGAACGTGTAAACGAACGTGCATACGTAAGTCCATCAATGCCTAGTTGTGGCCAAGGCTTGTATAGTACTTTTCTCAAATAATGCGCGGAAATTTTTTCATAATCAATGACGAACAACGAACAAATTTTTTTTTCAAATTTGCAAGCCAGTTCGAAATTTAAATAAAACCTTTGATGAGTTACCTCCTTGGTCGCCATGTTTCGAAGGAAAAGATCGTTCCATTTTTAAATTACACGGCAGATATGAGTTTACTATGTAATTTACTTGGCCGCTAAACACGACAGATATGGATTTTCATACAACATTGCCGGCCGCTGCGCGCATGTATTTGGCCAGTACAGCAAATTCGATTTATCTCGAAGTAGGTTGTCAAAATAATGCTCACATTTCCAAGCATGTTTGAGAAAAACTACATTGTATATCAAAATACAATATATTAACTAAAAGGTATCTAAATACAACAACCAACAAAAAACAAAATATGTAATAACTGGTAGGTACACACAATAATATTGCTTTGTTATAATATAATAATACTGTAGAGATTTGTTGCAGAGCTGACCACCCCGAAAGGGATTATTATGGTCGTGAGTTTAATTACCTATGTATGTATGTATAGGGTGTTGGGGTAAACAGTTGCATCTTTGATAGGTACCACAGACCAGCTTGAAACTGACGGCTCAGGAGTGCGATTTTTGAATCTCATTCACTCAGCGAGTGAGATTCAAAAATCGCAGCAGTTGAAAATGTCAAAATTACTATGGAGATGCGCATCTTTCTACGGCTGATTTGACTTTCAAAAATCGCACTCCTGAAGTATGATTTTTGAAAGTCAAATCAGCAGTAGAAAGATGCATATCTCCACAGTAATTTTGACATTTGCAACTGCTGAACTCAGCGAATGAGATTCAAAAATCGCACCCCTGTATCATGTATGGACTCCAAAACCAATGAAAAAACATGACCAATATTTTCTCAAAATTAATCCACCGAAAACATTATTTTTATTCAACCTACGCTCAGCGGGAGGAGCAATGACCAGAACAGCGCAAGCATCGGAAGAATTGCATCACAAAATGATATACTTACCGGGTTACTTCGGAGACAGTGCGCATTTTTCTTCCATGCAATCAGTATCGATAACACATTAAGGGTTCATAGGTTCAGACGAATATTTTCTATGAGAAACGCGATTGCCCAGCCATCCGAAAACTGCGTGCGCGTGCCGTATTTTCGATTAGAAAGTGTTAACAAAAGTACTTTTTATAGATTTTTTTTATGATTTTGGATTTCACTAGATAAACTAATGGTGAATATGTGATTATAAATACCAAAAATCTGAAACTATTTTAGGTTCTTCTCAGTATTTGATTTCACTAGATAAACTATCCAAGAAAACTGAGGTATGATTTTGGTTTCGGTAAATTGTATAAATCTAGTCGAAACATGAAAAATAAAAGATGCCTCCAAGGCGTTTTGTCCTACCATAGCGTCTTAAGGCTCTCCCTCCCTATTGCAAGGCTCTCTTTCTTACAAGCAAACTTTTGCAATTAGCCATCCCGCTTCAATTGCGTGGCTCCGGTCAGAATTTTCCGTTTTCTTTGAAACCTGTATGATTTTTTATGAATTTTCAAAAAATAAGAAAACCACATCATTTTAAATTGTATATATTGTGAAGAATATTGTAAATTTTCATATTCTTCAGATCAACAATGTAAGAGTAAAACGGTTACAACTGGAAAAAAAGGGGTGACTTTGGATTCGTTTTTCTTCAGTTTTATTAATTAAAATAGATTTCGAGAAAAACCACATCACTTCTCATATCCTGTAGATTGTTCAGTTTTGTTTTCTGCTTAAAAAGTGCCATAGTTAATGTATCAAATGGTTACAAAGTTACTCAAAACCAGGCGGACGCCCCTTAAAGGGAAAACAATTTTTTTTGTTTGTTATTTTTTTTTAATTTATCCACCGGAAAATTAATATAGCGTTTTTAATATGCTAAACTAAACTCGTGAGTCAAAGGGGTAGGTAGGTAGGTGCGAGGGTAGCGCGGGGGCGACCGGCGGCGTACGCGCCCTGTGGCCTCTCTCGAGAGTGAGTCACTGATCAGGAGTGCGATTTTTGAAACTCATTCGCGGAGTTCAGCAGTTGAAAAAGTCAAAATTACTATGGAGATATGCATATTTCTACTACTGATTTGACTCCCAAAAATCGCACTCCTGAAGTATGATTTTTGAAAGTCAAATCAGCAGTAAAAAGATGCACGCCTCCATAGTAATATTGACATTTTCAACTGCTGAGTTCAAAGAATGAGATTCAAAAATCGCACTCCTGATCGTCGCAACCCCTCCGCAGAGTGCGCACGCGTATTGTTTTAATATTTTTCGTGTTCGACTTTTAATATTTTTGTACGAGACATGGTAAAATAAAATAAAATACGTGTCTTTTTATTTTGAATGAGCTTCATATACTCATATACGTAAAATTTGCGCATTGTCTCCAAAGTAACCCTGTAGTGTAGATGGTTGAGACGAGTCGGTCTGACAATAAACACGGACAAGACGAAGATCATGTCAAATGTCTGTGTTGTACCCAGTCCGTGATGACCGGAAACTCTGCGCTCGAAGTTGCTGACAATTAGTTTACTTGGAACAAACAATCCAGTTAGGTTAATCTAAAATTTAAGGTCCATTATTAAGTCCGTTGTTAAATTTAATAATTTTGATTTATGTTTTTAAATGGGAATGTACCCATGTATGATGAACCTCTGAAGCTCTGAAGCTCTGAAGCTCTGAACCTCTGAAGAGAAATAAATACCTAATTTTTTTTTTCATTTCAGCTTCAGATGCGATCATGTCCCAAATACCGCAGTGTCTCAAGACGAAAGTCTTTGATCAGTGTGTATTGCCAGTGATGAGTGATGTGATGACTAGGGATCGGTAACTATTGCAACGGCAACTTGCGGCAAACTCTAGGGGTGACAAAGTGTAACACGTATACAACGTTTTAATGAATTAACGCAAAACCTCATACACCCCAACTGATTTATATCAAAATAATTAGATTGAAACAATAATTTCATTATTTTTGTAGTTAAAATTTAAAGTTATTCGCATTTTAAGTTTTGAGGCAAAAATGATTTTTCATCATTTCAGCAATGAATGAAAGCGCTAACGTACTCGTGGATACATTTTAATAATCTTGTTTTGGTTGTAAGTAGGGTGGGTGTGCCCGTGGGGTGGGTTGACATCGGGTTCAGTAAATTAAAAATTTTGCAAAAAAATTATTTAATATTTTGAAAAAAAATTCCCATGTTGAAACCATGATAATTCGATTCGGCTCTCGATTCTAAACAAACTACTTTCTAGTTTTGCGTTAATTCATTAACACGTTGTATATCATTATAATTGAAATGGCACACCTGTTAGAACACATTTAGAACAAGACTTGTAAGAATAATAGTGTTACGGCCGCTGTCAAACGTCAAACGTAAAGAAGGCATTCGAAAATTCGGCCGGCTCATTAACAATCGCCGTGGTCCTACGGTCTAAGGTTCCGCCTCCCATGCTAGGGGGTGACGGTTCGAATCCGATCCGCGCCAAAAATATTTCTAGATTTTTGTGTTTTTAGAAATGTTCTAGAAGGTAGAGAGAGAAGGAATATTTAAAAAGGGACCAAAAGGTCTAGGGGTGTCTAGGAACTTCGAGAAAGGAGGCGAAATTACGAATATTTGAAAAGAATCAGAAAAGTGGGCGTGTCTTCGATCGGTTTCGAGAAAAGAAGGCGGGGTTGGAAATATCTGGAGGTAAACAAACGAGTAAAGAAAAGAAGATCGGAAAAAGGGTATTCCAGAACGTTCTGCGGGATATAAAAGGCGGCGCATTCCGTCTGATGGTGGAGTACTTGATTTAACAGTGAACAGTGCGAAACAAAAGGAAGAAAAGTAAAAGTGGAAAAGTACTAGTGAAGAGAAAAGTGCTAAGAGTGGAACAGTGAGTAGATAGTGTCAGTGTAGTGCGTGACGTCATAGTGTCGGCGTAGTACGTGACGTCATAGTGTCAGTGTAGTGCGTGACGTCATAGTGTCGTACGTCGTGACGTCATAGCCGTGACGCGTGTCGTGTCGTCACAGTAGTGACGTAGTGGACTGTGAACAGTGACAGTAAGTGGTGCGCGGGGAATCCCTGCGAGGAGGACCCGGTGAAGTGAACCGTTTAGGGGAACCTCTGCGAGGTGGACCGTTTGTAAGTGTATCCCAAATAAACTCTGTAAAATTGGACTTAGCGTTTCACTCCAATCCCGGAACCCGTCGCTCGTAACATTTGGTGTCAGAAGTGGGATTGGAGTAAGATGCCGCTGGTGCCGAAAGAGTTAAAGGGTGTCACCACCCGGGCCATGTCGGAAGCGCGGCAAGAAGGTGCAGCCCCGGTAACTGAGGTGCAGCGAACCCCAGAGAGAAGACCTGAGGGAGGTGAAGTGCAGCGCACTCCGAAGCAGAACCCAGGAAACTTCCTCTATCAAATCCAGCGCATGATGGAGGAACAAATGCGCACGATGCAGGAGGCGCAGGCACGCCGGCAGGAGGAACAGATGCGCATGATGGGAGAACAAGCTCGCCGTCAGGAGGAACAGATGCGCATGATGGGAGAACAAGTTCGCCGTCAGGAGGAACAGGCAGCTCGCCGCCAGGAGGAACAGGTCCACGAACTGCGCGCATTAAAAGAAGAGCAGGCTCGCCGTCAGGAGAAGCAGGCATGCATGGCGGTAGAACAGGCTCGCCGTCAGGAGGAGCAAATACGCACGATGCAGGAGGCGCTTCATAAAGATATTACGAAGGGCTTGCAGCAGGCAGTGGAGAGAGTCGAAGCCGTAGAAGGGAGGCTGGATCGTGTGAAGAGTGAGTTCGAAGGGAGGTTTGATCGCGTGGAGGGTGAGTTCGCCAAGATCCGGCGAGAAGTTGAACAGAGCAAATCTCATAGCCGTGTCGCTGCTGTTTTAGACTCACCCATGCAACCAAAAGGCGTCAAGACTCCGGTTTACGATGGACTGACGTCATGGCCCGCCTTCAAGCTACAATTTGAGACAGCGATGAAAGTTAATGGCTGGGGCAAGGAAGAGGCGGAGCCTGCGTTGATATTAGCACTCCAGGGACAGGCTCTCACAGTACTAGAAGCCGTGGGTGCTGGAGGAAACCTGTCGTTTGACAATCTTTTTGGAGCTCTGGAGGCTAGATTCGGCGATGGGCATATGGAACGTGTATCGGGCGCGGTTGAAGGAACGTAACCAACATGCTAACGAGAGTCTGCAGCAATGGTCCGTGGAAGTGGAGAAGCTTGTGCGGAAGGCTTTTCGGTCATCACCGGCAGTCATTGATGACATGCTCCTGCAGACCTTTACGGATGGGAACGGGACCCGGAGGTGCGAGCTGCAGTGCGACTTAGGCACCATGTTACACTCAGGGACGCTGTTGCTCATGCATTGGAAGTGGAAGCTGTACGTCAGGATCCTCGTTCCGGTCGACGCAGGGAGATTGTGGTGACTGGAGCGTCAGCGCCGAGAAATCGGAGTGACAATTATTTATGCTACAAGTGTGGTGAACAAGGGCATATTCGTAGCTCCTGTCCGAACCGATCAGGCCGCCGTTATGTGTGCTACAAGTGTGGTGAACGAGGGCATATTCGCAGCTCCTGCCCGGGGCGCACAGGCCGTCGTTATGTGTGCTACGAGTGTGGTGAACGGGGGCATATTCGCAGTTCCTGCCCGAAGCGTACAGGTCGTCGGGACATAGGGGTCTCGACTGATGAGCAGCAGGAGAACTGGAGGACGTTGGCCGGCTATGTTGCGAACCCAATCATTAGAGTCAGGCAAATATCAGACGGAGATAGTCTGCTAGTTGAAGGAGAGGTCAATGGTAGAATCTGTCAACTAGCTGTGGATACCGGAGCTTCGAGGACGGTGGTCAATGCTCGACTGATAAGCGAAATGGAAAGTTATCAGGAGAAACGACTTCTGCAGCGAACCAAACTACAGTTAACGACTGCGACCGGCCAGCGCATACCAGTTAAGGGGGAGTTGGGAGTTTCGATTACGATCGGTGAGACTCTTTTCAAACATGAGGTAATTGTAGCTGAGATAGTGGACGATTGCATCATTGGCTTGGATTTCTTACAAAATCACCAGTGCAACATAGACATGAAGAACGGAGTGCTACGATGTAATACAGAGGAGGTTCCGATGAAAGGTGGATCATCGGAAAAGGTCTACCATGTGAGAAGAATGGTTCTCGAGCCTGGATCACAGAACTTAGAACCTGTTGTTTTGCCCAAGAGTAACGATGGGAGCTGTGCTGTGATGGAAAAGGTTGAAGCTGGGACTTGTTGGATTCCGGTGAGGAAAGTTGTTGGACCAGTTTCTTCTGCTCCGATCCTGATACCTAACGATGGAGATATGGACCTGACGATTGGGAGGGGGGAGGTTGTCGATCACTGTGGAGATAATCCTCCTAGGAAGCAGAAGGCTGAGGGGGATGTCGTATCGAAAGTTGTAGAAGACTCCAGCAAGGACCTGGCAAAGCCACAGGCTGTGATAGCGAAGAACTCGCTCTCTAAGAACGGCGCACATATTGGTAAAATAGACCTGGTGAAGCATGCGAACAATACAGGAGACGTAGCGCCAGTCAATCAGCAGCTTAGGCGCATTCCGTTTGCTCGTAAGAAGGAGAAGCGTCCGAAGTTACAATCAAGTTGGAAAAGGCCATATGAGGTAGTGACCAGGATGAACGTCGGCCAATACCGATTCCGGCGTCCGCCAGGGAGCCCGTTGAAGTTAGTGCACGTTGACCGGTTGGCTCGATATTTCAGCAGTATTGATGCTCGGGACGAGCAGAACTAAGGGAGGGGCAGTGTTACGGCCGCTGTCAAACGTCAAACGTAAAGAAGGCATTCGAAAATTCGGCCGGCTCATTAACAATCGCCGTGGTCCTACGGTCTAAGGTTCCGCCTCCCATGCTAGGGGGTGACGGTTCGAATCCGATCCGCGCCAAAAATATTTCTAGATTTTTGTGTTTTTAGAAATGTTCTAGAAGGTAGAGAGAGAAGGAATATTTAAAAAGGGACCAAAAGGTCTAGGGGTGTCTAGGAACTTCGAGAAAGGAGGCGAAATTACGAATATTTGAAAAGAATCAGAAAAGTGGGCGTGTCTTCGATCGGTTTCGAGAAAAGAAGGCGGGGTTGGAAATATCTGGAGGTAAACAAACGAGTAAAGAAAAGAAGATCGGAAAAAGGGTATTCCAGAACGTTCTGCGGGATATAAAAGGCGGCGCATTCCGTCTGATGGTGGAGTACTTGATTTAACAGTGAACAGTGCGAAACAAAAGGAAGAAAAGTAAAAGTGGAAAAGTACTAGTGAAGAGAAAAGTGCTAAGAGTGGAACAGTGAGTAGATAGTGTCAGTGTAGTGCGTGACGTCATAGTGTCGGCGTAGTACGTGACGTCATAGTGTCAGTGTAGTGCGTGACGTCATAGTGTCGTACGTCGTGACGTCATAGCCGTGACGCGTGTCGTGTCGTCACAGTAGTGACGTAGTGGACTGTGAACAGTGACAGTAAGTGGTGCGCGGGGAATCCCTGCGAGGAGGACCCGGTGAAGTGAACCGTTTAGGGGAACCTCTGCGAGGTGGACCGTTTGTAAGTGTATCCCAAATAAACTCTGTAAAATTGGACTTAGCGTTTCACTCCAATCCCGGAACCCGTCGCTCGTAACAATAATAAAAACTCACGGCCACAAAAAACTCGCATATTGGCCTCGATTCGGAGTGTACCACGACAAAACTAAACTAAATGTATTCCTGTCACTTTCTAAAATAAGATTAAGAAAAGAGACAGAAAACCAACAGCTGACTTTAGTGCTGTCAAAGTGACGTTAAACGCCCAAAAATGACTTAAATAAGATGGCGTACATTATGATGGCAACTTATTTTGCGCATTTAACGTCACTTTGACAGCACTAAAGTCAGCTGTTGGTTTTCTGTCTCTTTTCTTAATCTTATTTTAGAAAGTGACAGGAATACATTTAGTTTAGTTAAGTCGTGGTACACTCCGAATCGAGGCCATTACCAACCCTGAAAATGTCGCGAATCGTACAATAGTTATCGATCTATAGTGATGACATATGGAACAGAGGCCTTCATTCATACATTCGTGACTATATAGGGTCCTTCTTAATATGCTGACACTTTTTTAAGGGGATGACCGTCAAACTGAACAACTTCCTCTATGGGACCAACATCGAAATCGCGAAATAAAAATCATCACTTCCATACAAAACTGCAAACCTACTCGGAGCCAAACGTATGGGACAACTGTTTTTTTTTTCGCGATTTCGATGTTGATTCCATAGAGAAAGTTGTTCAGTTTCATAGTCTGGTCATCGCCTTAAAAAAGTGTCAGCATATTAAGAAGGACCCTGTATATACAGGGTGTACAATAAAATGGGACAGCTACTCAAAGGGGTGCTTCAGACCATCAAACTGAACAACTTTCTCTATGGGACCAATATCGAAATCGCGAAAAAAAAATCCGCTCTCCCATACAAAACTGCAAACATAACTCGACTGAAATGTATGGGACAGCAGATTTTTTTTTCGCGATTTCAATATTGGTCCCATAGAGAAAGTTGTTCAGTTTGATGGTCTGAAGCACCCCTTTAAGTAGCTGTCCCATTTTATTGTACAGCCTGTATATAATTGCTGACGGTGAGTGGCGACACCGCGGTGATCGGTGGGCGCGCTACCGCCGCCGCAAGTTAAGGTTCCATCGCCGGTAGGGCCTGTACGGTCTGTACGGCCGGCTGGCGGGCTTGTCGGCGACGATGTATGCTTCCACGATGATGGAGTTGCGCTGCTGCAGGAACAGAGTTTTGTCGCACACTTCTTGCCATGTTGCGATGTTTTGGATGCCCTGCGTGTCGGCCTCCCTGGTTACATACAATACTTTTAGTGTCTGGGGGGGTAATGATCAGAGCCGTCTTAGAACATTTGGGGCCCTGGGCACTTTTAAATGTTACCCCTAAGAGGCAGGGTTGTTAACAACAGGCAGTAGAACAGGTGTAGGAAAAAAGGGGTCCCGTGAATCGCTGGGCCCTGCGCACTTGCCCATTGTGCCCATGCGCAAATATGGCTCTGATAATAAAGATGATGGATTTCTAGTCGATCTCGACTACGGCGCCGGCGCCTGCTTATCCTGCATGCATGTAGGTATGTGTAACTGAACAACTTTTACTATGGAGCCAATATTAAGAAAAAAAACGGCTGTTTCACATAAAACTGCACTACTGAACTGACTCAAATGTATGAAACAACAGATTTAAAAAAAAATATTTTGACTTTGCCTGCACAGTGGAAGTTGTCAGTTTGATGGTCTAATCTAAACCACCCTTTTTAATATTACTAGGGCGTTTTGTTACACCCTGTGAAATCTACAGGACTGTTAACATAAATAACATACATTGGTGTCGATTCGAACTGTGCCACGACTTAACTAAATTTATTCCTGTCACTTTCTAAAATAAGATTAAGAAAAGAGACAGAAAACCAACAACTGAATTTAGTGCTGTCAAAGTGACGTTACACACCCAAAATATGATGCCATCAGATTGCCATAAGAATGACAGAGCTAGATTAGACGTTAATCTGTTACGTCCCTTAAACAAATGTCAACACTTTTTAAGCAAATTCAAGCAAAATTCGTTCTTAACGTAAGGAAATAGCTGAGTCTTCCAGCGGGAGGTCTGGTGACATTATGGTTCAAGACAGTATCTGTTTGCTATTGACATTTCACTTATTCTAATGGGTGGTTGTCATTAGTGTGAATGGATGTCAAGTAGCGTTTCTATGTCTTGCTTTATATTATTTATCTACCCCTATATTTTATCTTTGGATGCCATCATAATGTACGCCATCTTAGCGTTTTTGGGCGTGTAACGTCACTTTGACAGCACTAAAGTCAGTTGTTGGTTTTCTGTCTCTTTTCTTAATCTTATTTTAGAAAGTGACAGGAATAAATTTAGTTAAGTTAAGTCGTGGCACAGTTCGAATCGACACCAATCTCTTCTTATCTCTTTTAGTTTAGACCATCAAACTACAGGGTGAAATTGATATCATTAGCATCCTTTTAAACTATGAGTCTACCCATCAAACTGAACAACTTTTACTACGGGAGCAAACCAATCGGAGCAAAAAAAAAATCTGCTGTTGCATACATTTGTGTCGCACACGCCATTGCAGTTTAGTATGGAACAGCCGATTTTTTTGTTGCTCCGATCGGATTGCTCCTGTGGTTTGCTCCCATAGTGAAAGTTGTTCAGTTTGATGGGTTGACTGACTCTTAGTTTAAAAGGATGCTAATGATATCAATTTCACCCTGTATAACAACTTTTACTATGGGATTTGCAAACTTTGGCCATTTTTTCTTCCTTGACCAAAAAGAAGGCGCGTCAAAATTTCCGAAGTGGATTTTGCTTATATGCTACCGCCGATATCATGTTCTTCAAAGCCACGGGTCGCATGGTGGATCACGTGCAACTATGGGTGCCAACTTTTTTTAGACCAAATATAGTATTTCGAGCCATAGTGCCCGAAAAAATATAGTAGATCGGGGAAATATAAGAAAAAATATAGTACCTATTTATCGAATTTGTTTTCATAAAGATATTTTTTGCTACTTTTTGGTTTGAATATCAAGTTCTTATTTTTAAGGAACAATCATTTTGTAAGGTTTTTAATAAGGTCACGTGTTTTTGTTGCTGTTTCTATTCAATAAATCTCTTTTAATATATTTTAATGTCAAACACTTGTACTTTAACTATCACAAATCTTATTTTGAATTATAATAACGTTATGAAGTTGATTCCACATGCTTTCGATCAACAACAACAACACGTGTTTGGCGTGGCACAGTGACACGTGCAGACAAACTATAAATAGCTTTGTCGAACGTATTGTCAGTTAGTCTTTATTCTACTCTCAAAGCGAGCGGAAGCTCTGCCCAGTTATCAAAGTAAAGTCGTGATTGTGAAAAAGTTGTGAAGTGTATATTATAGTGAACTAAGATTGTGAAGTGAATTCTGTGAACTAAAGCTTGTGAAAAGTTAATAAATAAATGAACTATTTTAACAAAACGTTCTTGCATCATTCTGGTAACGTCCGTTATAATTTCTATATTTCGTATTCGTTATAGAAAATAATGCATCCTGTAAACGCAGAAGTCGCTGGATTCAATACAGAAATAATATAATTTCTCAAAAAAATAGATAAATCTGACTTTAGGAAAACTTGTTGTCACTTTTCAGTAGTATATTTAGTAGAAAATTTTTTATGGAACAAATGTGGTGAAGAGAAAGAAAATTGTTAAAATAATGTTAAGTTATCGGTCATTTTTATTGGACCTAAGTACCAATATATGTAAATTCTCCATAAATTATTTGCTCATAAAAATATAGTAGTTTTGCCTACTATATATTTTTCTCAGAATTATAGTAGTAGGGCCCATAATATAGTAGGATACTATATTGTATAGTAGGGTTGGCAACCCTACGTGCAACGTAGTCCACCATGCATGACCAGTGGCGGATCCAGGATTAAGTTTTGGGGGGGGCTGAGGGTCGATTTCGCCGAGCTATTTCAACTTTTATGAAAATTTTATCAAATTATAAAATTGAACTACAAAAACTGCCTCCGTGGTTTAATGGCTTAGGCCTTAGAGCATTGGGCTCTTGACACGGAGGTCATAGGTTCGGTTCCCACGGGGAGTGATATGTCACTGTGCGTTTTCTTCCAATTAGTTAGGTTAGGACATTTCAGGCTGAATCACCGTTCAATCACAATTTGCTTCGACCTATCGTAGCAATATGATCGAACGAGGAGTAGAGGAACGAGCGAAGCGAGCTCTAGAATTTACAGCAATATAAATTGATCGTTGAATGCAATCAGGAGCGAGCGAAGCGAGCTCGAGATTTTACTAAATTATTGGTATTAGGTCGTTGTAAATCTGCAATACGAGACAAATTCTGGAGCGAGCGAAGGGAGCCCGAGATTTTACACAACATTATAAAGTTGTCGCGAATTCGCTACACAATCTAAATCCTGGAGAGAGTGAGGCGAGATCGAAATTTTGCTTAAATATCATTAAGGTCGTTGCAAAACTGCAACACGACCTAAATCCTGGAGCGAGCGCAGCTAGCTCGAAATTTTTCACACCGTTATTCACATTCAAACTCGATGATTATTTGAATGACCAAAATGTCTGGTCTTGACAATTTTACACTATGTAATGCAATATTGTATTTTAATTGTACTTTGTACATTTTGTTTTGTTTAAAAGATGTGTGTTGTAGAGTTTCTGGCCGCATCTTCTCTCAACGGAACACCTTCCGACGCGGTGGTAGAGTCAAAAAATGACGTCAAAAAGCTATCTATAGGATATTATTTTGAATAAAAAATTTTGGAATTTTGAATTTTTTGAATTTTGACCTTAAAAATTTCATAAGATATATCTGGGAATTGTAATTTCTTTTATTTTTCTAGTGAAACGTGGATGTTCTGAGTTTTGAGAACATCTCTGACTACTCCCTTGAGGAATACCTAAATAGCATAATATGTGTGTAATTTTTTTTTAATTCTTTGAATATACATTCTCTCAAGAAAGTATCGGGAATGGATGATTTGTGACGGTTGATAGTTCCAAATTTAATTTTTTGTTATTATGTAGGTAGTTGTTAGATTGGCACAACTGTGTTCCATTTTGGCGCGGAGTTTGAGTTGCATCTGCTATTTAGTTTTAATACAGTGCTGTTTTTAGTTATATCATGTCTAGTGTGTATTGCGAATTTCATAACGGTCATAAAAATATCGAACAAAGAGTTTGTCTTATATTTTGCATCGCCAATGGAATTTCGTGTTCGGAGTCACTGAAAATGTTACAGAAGGCTTACGGTGAATCGACTTTATCAAAAACACGTGCTTATGAAGCTGTCCAGATGTGATGGAAGATTTGCCTCGCTCTGGTAAGCCATCAACGTCTGCAATTGAAGTTAAAATCGCAAAAGTGAAGGAAATAGTGACTGAAAATCCTCATTCAAGTTTGAGAGATATAGCCGGCAAAATTTCTGTCTTATGAGTCCATCCGTATCATTTTGAATAACCTCTTGGGTGTGAAACATGTTGCCGCTCGGCTAGTCCCAAAAGACCTTATTTTCTCCAAAAATTCAATCACATATTTTTGACCAAAAACTCAACAAATACCATCGAGCAACCACCGGCCGACTTCTTTCTTTTTCTTAAACTCAAATTACCACTTCGTGGCACCCATTTTCATTTGTAGAAGACATGAAGAAGAATTCGCGGCGAGAACTGAACTCCATCCGGGAAAAAGCGTTTAAAAAATGTTTTGATGATTGGATTATTTGTCGGCGTAAGTGTGTCGTTTCATACTTTGAAGGTGATAAAATAAATTTGGATGAATAACTAACATGTTGTGTATTATTAATCTATTCCCGGTACTTTCTTGACAGAGTAGTATCTATGAATCCCCTTCGTTTGATAGATCATAGATATCGTTGTTTTGAAATTAGCGAAATTAGTATTGGTGGAAGGCGAGAGAGTGTTCAAGGAACTTACACTTTTATGTTTTTTTCATTTTAACATTCTGAGGCCGAGTTCGAACAAGAAAGGATCACAATTGATGTGTCTACCTAATATTTTATTATTACTGCCGACAAATTTTTTTTGTACAGTTTGTCAACTGTAATAAATAAGACGCACATTTGGTTGACCGTTCCAAAACAATGCGTTACAAAAAACAATGGACCCAAAAATCTCGATTTGTTGTTGTTTTTTTGTTAGTTGGACATACCATATGCGCGTTTTTTCCACGAAATTTGGAAAGTGTCCTAAATAAAAATAACAGATAATCAGTAATATCTAGTCGGTAAGGTAGTTTAAAGAATTCGGTTCTTATGCGTTTGGGGGGGGCTTCAGCCCCCTAGCCCCCCCCCCTGGATCCGCCACTGTGCATGACCATGCACCCCGTGACGTAATACCTACGTGGATTTACCAGTATACGTTCATTTGCCATATACCTACAGTTAACATAAGAGTGAGTGAGAAAAAGTATGAAGTCAAAAGCATAAAATGTTTTTTTATCCCGCGGTGCACGTAACACCTACGGGGATTTACGTATACGAACGAAAAAAAAATCAGCTGTCCCATACAAAACTGTCGTACCTACCCGACTCGAATGTATGGGACTGCAGATTTTTTTGCATTTCCTGAGGCAGTGAAAGTTTTATGGTCTGAGTTCACCGTTCCAGTTTGCAGAGGGCTGTCCCTTACATACATACATACATAGTAGGGAATGCAGAACCGGAACTGTTTCAAAGACCCGGGATTTTCGGAAATCGTGGCCGACGGAACCGGGAATACCGGGATTTTCGGTACTTTCGGGAATTTCTCGTTTGTTTTATTTTTTACTATGTAGTGGAGTTAAAACAGGGAGATATCGATGATAATTAGATTGTTTAAAAATGAAGATGATGATGATGTTTTGTTTATGAATGATTGTTTATGAATGATGTTTGTTTAGATTAATGTGATTAGATTATTTTTCTGGGAAATTCGGCGTTTCCAATTTATCCAAATTATCTGGTTTCATGTTAGCAGAAGGATCTTTTACCTAAAAGACCCCTTTGCTAACATGGTATAAATCATACATGGTTTAACAAGGTGTAAACCTTGTTGAACAGTTTTATTGCTTCTTCATTTTTATTTTTTATTTATTTATTTAACAAATGTATTACATTGCATTACAGTTAAAACCTTTTCACAATGTAACTTATAGGTAGGTACTTAAAAGAACACATAAATTAACAAAGACAGGCAAAAACAACACACAGACAGACTATTCATTGGCCCGTTATAGAGCTGGCTCTAGTTACACTCTCACAAAACATCATACACTCTCGGAGTAGGTCAGACAACCTGTCAGCGAACAGATCGCAGTGCGGCGACGACTCGAGCAGCTCGGTAAGAACACGCAGAGCTCGCACTAGAGGCGAATTGCGATGCGCCTCAGTACGGAACTGTGGTATGGCCAGCAAGCGGTGGCTGCGCGCACTTAAGTACCTGTTCGGTACAAACAGTCGCACAATGCCTTTAAGCTGGGGACATTTCATGTCACCTCGCAGATTGCGGCAGGCTGTCTTCAGCAGTTCAAAATTTCTCCTTGTTTCCAGGGCGTTAAAACCAAGTACTCCAAGGAGAAAGTTCGTAGGGTACATGAAAGGGTAATAGCCGTACTTTTTTTTGTACAAATAGCGGAGGAAGGCTTTCTGAACCTTTTCCAGGAGCAGAGTATATTTGTCTTCTGATGGATTCCAGACTATAGACCCTGCCTCAATCTTGCTTCTCACCAGGGCCGTATAGAGAAGCTGTATAGCTTTCGTGTCATGAAACTCTCTAGAATTGCGGATGACGAAACCAAGTCTCCGATAACAGTTGGCAGCGAGTGCTTGAATGTGTTCATGGAATGTTAGCTTAGGGTCAAAAATAACACCAAGATCCTTAACAGAGTCAACGCGGCGTAGAGAATCTCTACCCAGGGTATAATTGGTCCGTAACGGGGACAGTGACCGGGTAAAAGACATAGTGCAGCACTTTTCGATGTTAAAATTAAGTTTATTCGTGAGACTCCACTCATAGACAGCATCAATGTCCTCTTGAAGTCGGACACAATCAGTTGCATTCTTCACACCTAAGACTAACTTAAGGTCATCCGCATACAGCAGGCACATGGAGTGCTTTAGCACTGTATCTAGATCGTTGATCATTAGAACGAATAAGAGTGGGCCAAGTATTGACCATTATTATGCTTCCTCCCAATGTGTTGTTTGTATCGCGCTGTTTGGGCTTGTGTGCCAGGATTCGTCTTTGGGAGGGGTTTTACCGTTCAGAGTGCTAAGAAAAGTCATTAAGCTCTCAAGTGGGTTTAGTTAAAATTAATGCAGTGATGAAATTATTTTATCAAACTGGAGGGAATCGAGCGCGTCCAAAATGTCAAAGACAAGCTATTTTGTATTTCGTGCGTTTTAGTTAGATTATTAGAATGTGTAAAATTTTAAAGTAGCATTTTAGAAACATTTAGAACAAACAATAATGAAGCAAACAAAGTGAGATCGGATTTAAGAGACCCTAATTTTGACTGTACTACTATGCATGCATACTTTATGCAGTTATCTATTGAGGAGCCTTGTCGGTTGTATCCAGGAAGCTGGAAATTGGTAATGTCTATACCAGCACTGGTAGCATGCACACCCGCGATAGCCGTGATACGGCTTTATCACGTCTTTTATCTCGTTCTTTTGCGCGCAAACGAACGAGATAAAAGACGTGATAAAGCCGTATCACGGCTATCGCGGGTGTGCATTCTACCAGCACAGGAGTAAAGACTGTGTCACAAGCGGTGAAACATGAAAATACTCCTGGGCGGGTGGTAATGTTCGTCCTTCTTTCCTAAATTCCCGTCGTGTCAACTTTTTCCCTTTCTAATCTAACGACAAATATTAAGTCATTGGAAAAAAAGGGAAAAAGTTAACTTGTTGGAAACATCGATAACGGACACATACGAAAGAAGGACGAACATTACCGACCGCCATGGTCAATTTTCGAGTTTCCATGCTTGTAAGGAGGTTATGGCTCCATTCGTGTATCTAACAATCCTCCATTAGTGTATTTCCATGGTTGTATCTAACACACGCTTAAAACGCGTAATTATATTTATTTTTTTAAAGTAAATAACATTTCCCGAAAGTACCGAAAATCCCGGGATCTGATTTTGTAGTCCCGGTTCTTTGACTGTCACGAAATCCCGGGAATTCCCGGAACCGAAAATACCGGGAAATACATACCCTAATACATAGAAGTCAGTGAGAAAAACTATAAAATCAAAAGCTTAAATGTTTTTTTTTAATCCTTTCTTTGCATTCGCTTTGCAGTGACAGTTCGATGCTGGCTGATGCGATAATATTGCGTACTGTATTGCAAGACTAGCTGTCGCTCCGCTCGCGACTTTGTCTGTCTCCAACCAGAATATATTCCGTCGTGTTCAAGCCATTACAAATTCTCACATTTAGAATATTAATAATAGGATAAGGTGTCAAAACTCAAATTATCCGGGAATTCCCGGAACCGAAAATACCGGGAAATACATACCCTAATACATAGAAGTCAGTGAGAAAAACTATAAAATCAAAAGCTTAAATGTTTTTTTTTAATCCTTTCTTTGCATTCGCTTTGCAGTGACAGTTCGATGCTGGCTGATGCGATAATATTGCGTACTGTATTGCAAGACTAGCTGTCGCTCCGCTCGCGACTTTGTCTGTCTCCAACCAGAATTATATTCCGTCGTGTTCAAGCCATTACAAATTCTCACATTTAGAATATTAATAATAGGATAGGGTGTCAAAACTCAAATTATACATTAAAATCATGCGACACAAAAACAAAAATAGTACCTGGTAAAGACATGTGTGAATGTGTGAAACCTGTCGTGACGAGGAGCCACGCCCTTAACTTTTAGTGTCACGTCAGCCTGGTGAAGGAAAGCACATATTTTGAAGAACAGGTACCTACACCCCGGACACTGCATACAAAAAATTGAAATTGACAAGATGACATCAGCACATGCGAAACCAAAGAAATTGAACCTTAAGAGGGCTATTACAAGCTCAGTGGCGCCCTCATCACAATAATAAAGATTTCTCAATAAAGAAAGCCTAAATTAAAAAAGTGCCCAACAGATAAACTACAAAATAGCCTTCAAAATATTTTCATAGAATTCTTTTATAGGTTTTTTAAAGGTCTAAACATAAAAATTTTGAGAAAAAGAAAAAAAAACGGCCGCTTTTGTTTTTATTTGAAATTATCTAAAAGTGGAATGTTAAGAACCTATAAAAGTATTGTTATAACAATGGCTTGAAGGCTTTTGTAGTTTATCTATTGAGCACTTTTTTAATTTAGGTTTTCTTTATTGAGAAATCTTTATTATTGTAACGATGGCGCCACTGCGCTTGTAATAGCCCTGCCGGCTCGATGCCGGCTTTCTTTATGGTTAATAGTAGAATAGACTCATTCACGCTTTTGAGAAAGGTCACTTTCAGGATACCTCGTACGTTCTCGCGTTCTGGTTCTTTATTTAATATTGGTTTTTGTCACACTAATTACGCCAAAAACACATTCCTCAGACGCAGCTTCACCTCGTATAATAAGTCCCTACTGGGTATTGACATGTTCTAGTTCTGGGTGTCGACATTGATGTATGGAAGTGAATCTTGGGTATGACAGAAGACGCATGAAAGTAGGATTAACGCAGTGGAAATGCGCTCATTGAGAAGTATGTGTGGTGTAAATGTGATGGATAAATTAAAAAATAGTTTTATTAGAGAATGCTGTGGTCTGAAAGGTAAGGTAGTGACAAAAATAGAGAAAGGTATGTTGCGATGGTTTGGTCATGTGGAAAGAATGGATGAGAGCAGATTGACGAGGGCAATTTATAAGGCAAGCGTAAGTGGAAATGTTGGAAGGGGACGGCCTAGACGTACATATACGGACCAAATTTGGCGACGTGCTTAAGAAGGGCCAGGTCAGATCTACCCGAAACCGACGAGCATGCATGAAAGGTCTTATGAATGTGGAAGAAGCTAGAGAGGTATGTCAGGATCGTAGCAGGTGGCGTTCCGTTTTCACTTTCCAAAATTGTTTAGCTATAACTAACGGTAAATTCTAACTCAAATTTATGTTAAGCCAAACACCGAAGTATTTTTTCATAGAAATTGTAAAAAATAGTTTTTGGGACCTCCGAGTCTGGTATCTGTTTACTAGTTTTAGATATATTGTTTTTATTAAGACTGTTTGTGTCTAAAATTGAAAAATAAAAAAATAAAAATAAATAAAATAAAGTCTTTTTCTTAGGTAACCAGTAACCGCAGTGCGAGGTAACCAGAGGGCGATAGAGGGGGTGAGGTAACACAGTTGGTGGGAGGAAGGGAGTGTCCGTACTGTACCTAGTAATAGATACTCTTTCTTATACTGTGCCACGGAATAAATACTAGTACTAGCTGTAACTGCAAAATCGGAAACCGGGAAGTGGGTCAAATTTAACTTGCAAGATTCTATTACAGACAACGGGACAAGTGAAAGTAAGTAAAAGCTTGTAAAAATGTCACCACTTTTATTATGTGTGTGTTTGTTTTTTTTTAATCAGGCATAGGCCCTCCACACATTCCCACCGCTGTAACTCCTGTAAGCCAGGATCAACAGCGGCGACCATTCACAACACTAGACAATGAAGTCCAGCGAGCCCGGGGGATGACTCTAATCTGTCTTGGAACCCGCAATGAATTAATCAAAGAAGATAGGAGGAGTAGCAAAAAGAAATATCCGACGATTATGTGTGTGTTGTAATGCATATAAATTATTTATACCTATCTATCAATCTTTTTTCAAGCATCAACTTTTAAATTAATCTATAAAAAAAATCAGCCCACATTAACCCATTGCTGGGCATAGTCCTCCCTTTTCCCACCGTCCTGTGCTAATCTGATCCAATGCGAACCCGTCACTCTCACAATGTCATCAGCCCAACATGCTGGTGGTCTGCCTACTGACCTCCGTCCCTCTCTTGGCCACCCACCACTTTGAATTGATACTGCCTCGGTCCACCGGCCGTTTTCCCGTCTAGCCAAGTGTCCTGCCGGATCAGGGGGTCAATCGCGCTAATTTTGAACGATACTACCAAAACAAAACCACAACCAAAAACGTTACGTTATGCACAATTCGTATCGCGCAAATTATATTAACGGTAACGATTTAGCTTTATTTCGGAAGATACGTTGGCGTAACGTTTGATGTCCGTTCGATCGAATTTTCTGTATTGTGCGATTTAACCGTTCAGAAAAAAATAACGCAATAGCATTTTTACATCACCTAAACCAACTCTAAACCAAAACTAAACCAAAACCAAAAACGTTCCGTGCGAACGCTAAAACCGTATAAAATAGCGCAATTGAGGCCCTGGTCGGCTACGTCCTTTTCCCCGAACATCCATCGCCCGAATTCCTTGTACGACCTTTAACCCGAACGGACATTTCCCCGAACTGCCCATCTTCACTTCAACTTTGTGATCTACGTCTTAGACCTTGGTTCTTCGTTGAATTTCGACTTTAGAGTCACGTAACGCATTAAATTAAATTAAATTAAATATTCTTTATTTTCAGGCAAACATTACTCGGTCCACTAGTGATACGCCTAGCATGATACGTCCCATGACTCTGTGTTACTTTTATTTTGTGCATTTTCTCCCTTGTTAGCGTCCATGTTTCGTTTCGGCACCGTAGGTACGTGAGTATATAGGCCGTAAATGATACGCACACATCTTTAATGTTCGATAGAGGCGAACCTATACACTAGTCTGTAGAAAGAGTGAGAAAGACTATAATGAACGCCGTGTAACCACTTTTTTGGTGACCGCAACTTGTCATTTTGACGTATTGCGGTCTAAATTGACTAGTATTGTTGTTAGGCTTATCAAAAGTTATTAATTACGGAATTGTAACAGCCTGAATTACCTGCTGTGTGAGGTGTTCTGATGATATAATAATTTATAATCATTATCGAAGTGAAAATGGTGGTCTGCAGTGTCCTAGGATGCAAAAACAGATCGAAAAGTGCTGCTGGGAATGTTTCGTTTCACAGGTACGTTTCACTGCAATTAAATGCTACAAATACTTTGTTTGTGATTAGATTAATGTCTATTGTACACGTAAAAATGATATTACAATACAAATTAAATCCTAAGACCAAGTTATAGGTCAATATTGATTCCATAACCTCTAAATCACCAGTCATTCAGTGTTACCAGTTTATGGCCTTTGAAACACCCGTAAATACGGGAAAACTGACTTGGAAAATACATAGGTACCTAGTAATGGTTAGGTTTCATCACTGTTTTGTTCATTTTCAGGATTCAGCTACCAGACAACCTGTCATAATAGAAAAAATTACAGAAACACTGAGGAAGAAAAGTCTTGGAATTTAATTGAAGAGTGAGTTAGCTGAAAAGCGCCTAAAGAAGTTGCGTGCTGCTCGTTTAGCGCAAAGACGATTAATGAAGAAGAATGCTGAGTTACTCAATATAATTATGGAATTAAAAGTTAAAGCTATGATTTCAGATGTTTTAAATTCAATTTTTTTTCCACGTTTGTTTTAACGGTAGAAAAAAAACCGTTTTTTTACAACACTATTCCTGATCAAAGCCATTTGGTTAGAATAAGAAACATTAAAATTTATTTTCCAAATTGTTATTTATTTACCATTACCCTTCATCATGCTTCATTCAAATAAAGAAATTGATCAAATTCGATAAAAATAACCTCTTTGACCTCATTGCTTGACAAATAACTACACAGTTTTTCAAGGCTCAAATTCTGGCTAATTTTATTACATAAAGGTGGTTGCAGAGGGGTCAATTTTATACAAAAACAATTTTACTGACGCACAATACGCATAGACGGTATAAGTATAAGTAACTTTGAATAAATAAATTTTATTTTTTACATATGTAAAAATAGTTTAAAAAATCTTGATGCCGCGTCACAAATAACATTTGCAATTTATAATATAATTACGAAGATATAAAGCTTTGAAATTTTTCATACAACATTTTAAAAGCTTTATAAATTTTCGTAATTATATTATAAATTGCAAATGTTATTTGTAACATAAATGTCATATATAAAATAAAATATTACTTTTATTAATTCCGTTTACGCGTATTCTGTGTCATACTTTTGTATGAACTGAAACCACCGTAACATTAAATTTTAATGTTATTTGTGAATATTTCTGCGATTTGTGTTAGGAAAGTAGTATTAACAAAATGTATTACTTAGGCTGAGATTCAGAGACGATTTTTAAGTCTTAGTTCGAACTCCCGTATGTCAAAATCCATACATTTTGACCCTACTTAGTTCGAACTATGACTTAAAAAATCGTCTCTGAATCTCAGCCTCAGACTAGCCGACTGTGAAAAGTTGGTGATATTGATAAATTTGTGGGAAAATTGAGTTCAATCGGGTAACATTCACACACACATGTACAAATTAGACACCGATAGAAAACCGGTTACACTGTCACTTGCTCTATAGTTTTACTCCCTCTACGATATAGGCAGATCCTGATCAGTGCTGCCAATGTAAATTTCTTGATTCCCCGCTTAAGTAGGCTCATTTCCCCGAATTTCCCCGATTTCCAATCATACATTCCCCGAAAATTCCCCGACACTGTAATATGCAAGAAATAAAGCATTTTTTCATGCAAAATGTAGTTAAATGTTTCAAAAATTCGCGTATCAACTTTTTTGTCTTCTAATTTTTATCAAAAAATCTAGTTCAATATTTAGAATACGGTGAGTTTTATTTATTATTTATATTTCTCCCACACTTTCGGACTAATATTAGTCCGATTCGGTTCTAATTTTAGCAATTCCTCTTCATTAGACATCCTTTGTTCGACATTTATTACAAATAGGCGATTCCCAGAAATTCCCCGATTTGAATCATTCCCCGCGCTCTCCCCGCACGCACCCCTAATTCCCCGAAAATCGGGGAAATTCCCCGGAATCGGCAGCCCTGATTCTGATTGTATTATACTCTAGAGTGCGATTTTTGAAACTCAATCTTTGAACTCAGCAGTCGTTGAAAATGTCAATATTACTAATGGAGACGTGCATCTTTCTTCTGCTGATTTGACATTAAAAAATCATACTCCAGCAGCAGTGCGATTTTTGAAAGTCAAATCAGCAGTAGAAAGATGCGTATCTCCATACATTTTCAGCTGCTGAGTTCAACGTATGAGATTCAAAAATCGCACTCCTAATCTTACGGCATTCGGGAGTTTAGATTTGAAAAGGTTAGCCGCCTATCCCAATCGAGCATGCCTCTCGATTAGGGTTGCCAACTTTTTTCAGACCAAATATCGAGTCATAGTGCCCGAAAAATAATAAAATAATAAAAATAATAAAATATAGTAGATCGGAGAAAAATAAGAAAAAATATAGTATTTTTCCAATTTGTTAATTAAATTTTTTCAAAAAGATACTTTTTTGCTACTTTTTGGTTTGAATACTAAGTTCTTATTTTTAAGGAACAATCATTTCTCTATTTCGTATTCGTTATAGAAAATAATGCATCCTGTAAACGCAGAAGTAGCTGGATTCGATACAGAAATAATAAAATTTAAAAAAAATGATAAATCTGACTTTAGGAAAACTTGTTGTCACTTTTCAGTAGTATATTTAGTAGAGAATTGTTTATGGAACAAATGTGATAAAGAGAAAGAAAATTGTTATAATAATGTTAAATTATTGGTCATTTTGGACCTAAGTACCAATATATTTAAATTCTCTATAAATTATTTGCTTATCAAAATATAGCAGTTTTGCCTACTATATATTTTTCTCAGAATTATAGTAGTAGGGCCCCTAATATAGTAGGATACTATATTATATAGTAGGGTTGGCAACCCTACTCTCGATCTCCTGTCCTATACTGTACTAGGGCGAGCATGCCACGTCTGAAAAAGCGACAAAACGAGAAAAACATCATGCGCGCTCACTTTCGCGTACGCAAATTAACAAAGACAGAACGTCTCGATTTTTGTCGTTTTCTCGGGGGAGGCATGCTGTGCTCACTGGGGTTGTTGGTCAAAGCTCAAAGGATAAACAATGCCGAGATCTAGACGTACTTGTTTACTACCATTACGCAGTCACTACCTACACTTTTATTTTACGGAACGATTCGTCATCTCATGGACATTTTCACTAGGTACCTATAGGGTAAGGGGAGGTTATATCGCGATATAGGTAATTTCGTGATAATTTTTTAAACGTCTGCCGTGGCCTTTCCTGTAAAGGGATTGTTTCAAAACCGCGTATGTACATGCATTAAAGTGTGCTTGAGATAGTAGTATGATTCTCAGCTCAGTAGCTTTTGAAACAAGCTTGCTATGAGATTTTTTCTCAGAACGAGGGGCAAAATCGCAATCATTGTGACAAATGACGACGGTAGACAATGAAATGAAGTTTTAATTAGTAAATAAGTAATATATTACAGAATGTGGTATTAAACTGATAGCTAAATGTTTTACGAACAGATTGACGTAAATTGTGCATTGGATTTCAAGAATTTTTCATTCAAATATCCTTGTGTTAGGTGTGCAAAGTTTTAAGTGATTTTGCAAATTTTTTTTGAGATTTTGTCGAGGTATTTTGTCAATTAATTTTAATCATCTTAAAGTAAAATTTTTAGGGTTATTTTGATTGTATGGACTTATATACATCTTTAATCTTGTATTTTAGTCTATGCTATGCCTGAATATCGTAGTTTTTTTTATCATGACATTAACTATTTACCAACTTCACTGGCTCATCTAAGCCAAGAGAAGAACCGAAAGTTGAAGAACCTACACAGAAGAAGAGAATAAAGCTATAAAAGAAAAAAGAAAATAAAAAATCAGGAAAGAAATTGAGAAAAATGATATGTTTGGATTTGTTGTATACAAGGTGTTAGGGTAAACAGTTGCATTACTTTAAGGGGTGATTGTACCCATGATACTGAACAACTTTCACTAAGAACCGTATAGTAAATTAATAGGTAGATGACACGATTGTATCAAGACCTCCGCCTCTAAATACCTAGTAGACGAAGTTGTATTACGTGATAAAAACAACCTGCGGCGGAGGTCTTGATACAATCGTGTCATCTACCTATTAGTCATGGATGTCCGCAAAGTAACGCCTGATTCAATTAATTGTATAGTAAATTCGCAAAAAAAAATCATTTCATACAAACGTTCGATCAGCTGATTGCATTTAGTATGGAAACTAGTTTTTTTTTTGGTTAATTTCTTTTAGGTTTCTTTGAGAAAGTTGTTCAGTATCATGGGTACAACCAGCCGTTAAAGTAGTGCAACTTTTTACCCTAACACCCTGTATATTGTGAAGTAGCATATTCAGACATCGAATATTTTTTTTTATTAATTAGGATAGGTATAGAACAGACAAAGCGAAAAAAAACTGTCCACTACGATCAGCAGTACGGAGCGCGCACTGGGGGCATCGCGGTGCAGCACACGCCCGGTACATGCTAAGTAAGGTTGAGAGCCAATTAGCTTAAACGTGTGTTACAAATGTAGTCTTCTGGGTGTCGCCTCTAGTAGGTAACTCAATGTATTCTGAAATCCAAATCCAATCCAAACTATCGCTGTCGACCGTTTCATTAATGCTTGTACATTGCTCCTGATGAAGATGACCTATACTATATTCAATTTTATGATTGTGTAGAAATACATATAAGATTCATAAGCAAATGTAGAATATATATAATTTTTTTAAAACCTCTCTCATTAATTATTATGTTGAAATCCTATGAGTTTGGTCTATCACGATATTACCTATCCACTATCACGAAATTGACATACCTTATCACGAATTTACCTATGTCACTTTATCACCAAGAAAAGATTATAAATTTATGAGTGAAGAATGTAGTATCAAACTGTGTGTTTCATAAAGTAAGATAAAATATATGCACAAAACTTTAAACAATATCCCATATAAATTAGTTAATCCTTATTAGAGTTATAACAAAAAATGTTTGGTGTATCACGGAAATACCTCCCCTTACCCTACAGTCAGAGGAATTATTAGAAAATGTCAAAAAATTACACAAAATTCAGAGTTGACTTTGAACTGCTGTAGATTAAGATTAAACGAATGAATACATTTTTGTTAAATACCTATAACATAACCACAGAATAGGTAATAGTATATAGTTCTACATAACATAACTGAAACGAAACGCGGATGTTCTGTGGTTGCGAGCATTAGGGTGCCTGTCCATTGAAGCTGTGCGAGCTGTGTAGCTGTGTTTTTTAACCAATCAGGAGCTCGGGCGAGATCGGCCACGCCTCGCCCGAGCTCCTGATTGGTTTAAAAAACACAGCTACACAGCTCGCACAGCTTCAATGGACAGGCACCCTAAATCTATGCTCTTATATTCCTATAGTGGATGACTCCACTATGACAGTTAGCCAATTACCTTTACTTGAGTAAACTTTTGTGAAACCTTCTGAATTATAGTAGTTACATACGGAAATGTTTGCACATTTTTTTGCCGGTCTCAGTATGGGGAAATCTAAAACCATAGAAAACCATAAACCATAAACTGTCATAATATTGGTTTTTCTGAACAAAATTTTAGCCATTAAGCGAAAAGTTTTTAATCTAAGATTTTAGCAGTCAATTTTTGGTCAAGCAAGCGTGAGTTGTTCATAATAAAAAATAAACTATTATAAAACTGTAACAGAAGTGTGTCTGTACATTGAAGATATTTACAAAAAAAAAATACGACATGGTTTTTAAGTGTCCCTGATTCCAAATCACTAATTTTTGGAATTTTTTGTCTGTCTGTTTGTTTGTTTGTTTGTTTGTTTGTTTGTATGTTTGTTTGTTTGTTTGGGTGTTTGTTTGTTCGAGTATCACGCAAAAACTACTGAACCGATTTTGATGAAACTTTTTTTGTTTGAAAGCTTATCATCTGACTTAAAATCTGGTATATAATTTATGCGGACGAAGTCGCGGGTAAAAGTATTATTTATTGCTTTTCTATGTGTTAGTTTACATAGTCTTAGGTTTTAAGTTAGTAGGTACTACGAATAAGAATGTATAGAAATGTAAATCAAGCTCAAAAAGTGACCCCAAAAAAAGTACACAGTGTTCGAAATTTGTTCCTTAAAAACTACTCGTAGGACGTATGCTGATCAAATCAGTTGCGTCTTACAAAAAGGGGACGTGCGGAGTACTCGAAACCGACGGGCATGTATGAAGAGATGTATGGATGTGCATGAGGCAAAAGAGGTATGTAAGGATCGTAGTAAGTGGCGCGCCCTGGTCTCTGCCTACCCCACTGGGAAAGAGGCGTGACGTTATAGATAGATAGATAGAAACTACACCTTGCCGCCAAAACTCATACAAAATGTCATTTTTCAAAGGGTGCCAAAAATTATGTTGCTTTTGTTTAGAGTTATTCTTCCATAGTTATTCTTATTCGTAGAGTAGTGTACAAGACATAGAAACCCTGTAAGGGCACTGCAACACAGTACCTATAAATAAGTCTAAAATACATAATTTTATGTTTAAAGGTGGGTACATTTTATCGGTCACTAGTATGCACGAGGAATTAATAATTGATATGTCAAAGGATAAACTATAACAGAAACAATAGATACAAAACAAATAAAATAAGAATAAATTAGGAATTCATTATAATATCATTAGAAATAATCATGCTAATCGCCTATTTATAAATGCATGTCAATGGTATATTAGTGTCAACAAATAAGTAACCAGAAATGTAAAAAAAATAAGAGGCACATCAATATGAATAATCTAGTAGGTCTGCCAAATGAGGTTATCAGAATTTTCCGTTCTAGTCATCTCGAATATGGGGTCATCTGGTGTCAATGTTCAGTTTCAGTTCAGTTTCATTTAGTAGGTACAGTAAAAAAGGTTGGCAAACAACTTAGCAAAATCCTTAATGCTATGCGCAGAACAAAATTTGTAGGCGAAAGCGCAGATTACTCAAGAGTAACTCACGTACTATCGGTTTAAAATAACAATGTGCATGACCTCGCTCGCAAATGTGACGTCACTCAAACACACGAACTTCACTCGAGTCATTCAAATGATTGTTGCCTTTGCATAGAGTCTATATTCCTTTACAATCGAGTGAAGTTATCCAACGGCCTTCAACCTTGAAGGGCCGTTGCATGTCCTCATGCACATTGTTATTTTAAACTGATAGTAAGCGAAAGCACCGCACCCTCGCCATTAGCACAGTATAAGAAAGAGTATAATCCCCGCAAGTTGATATTGCGATTGGCGGCCATTTTGGTGACATAATTTTGACGTAGTCGACTGTGCACCATCAGTACCGTTCGCAAGGTCAGCCCGCGCTTGATGACGTCACGCAGCTGTTATTGTGACAAGGTTCCATCGCAATATCAACTTGCGGGGATTATATCTATTACTACTTAGATACAGTACGGACACTTCCTTCCACCAACTGATTACCTCACCCCCTCTATCGCCATCTGGTTACCTCGCACTGGTTACTCGTTACCTAAGAAGAAGACGTTAAGGTTCCATTTCTTTGGCTTCGCATGTGCTGACGTCATCTTGTCAATTTCAATTTTTTGTATGCAGTGTCCGGGCTGTGCCATTAGTCAAGATCCCTAATAACTACCTATGCATAATAACTAGTACGTACTTCACACGAGGCCTGTGACGGATGCAGCAGGCACTTGACGTACATGCCGAGCACCTTAGACATTGGCATGTCCACGGGCGTGTTAGGCACCAACTGCAGGACGAACTTAACCTCGTTGACACTCTTCGGAAACGAGTGCAGCCGACGCTTGCGTGTCGTGGCATTGACCAGTTGTAGCTGTATAGTAGCTTCCGCTTGATCTGCTTCAATCACCTGTGGACAATATATTCTTTTTGATACTTTATCAAAAGCTGTATCATAAGAGAAATACGTACATAAGTCCAGAAGAACAACTTCACAAAATGACTTCACACGCGCACCTCACAAAGACGATATACGCGGTGTGGAACGGTAGGCCTCCGTCACTCAGCCGTAGCTGCCGAGATAAAAACTTACCTACATCGTACCACGTACGATGCGCTTGCTTGATGTGCAAACGCACCCTAAGGCGGTGTCCTATTGCCATCGCACGCGCGATGGTGCGATGCGATGTGATCGTACTGATGGGTAATTCTCCGAAATTTTACAAAGCGTTGAAATTTTTCCATAGAAAAATTTGAAAATTTGAAAAATTTCTGAGAATTACCCATCAGTACGATCACATCGCATCGCACCATCGCGCGTGCGATGGCAATAGGACACCGCCTAATGCTACTAGTACTATCTCTTCTACGATGTATTTGGAAGTTAAAAATAAAGAAATAAACCATAGCGTAATTATAATATAGTGGAAAAGCTTAGAACAGCTGGAGCCGTAGCGGCGGATCTTCGCGCGGTGTACGGGGGACGAGACACCAGCAAAGTCGGAACCGCGCTCAGGGATGTTGGTACTGTGACACGCTCCCCCCGGCCCGCGCGAGCTGCGCACTTGCGACCTGTCGCCACCGCCGAGCGCGACCACTAGTTTGTAGGTCTTGTTGGACTGGAGTATCTATCGCATAGTTACTGCCCTCACCTGCAGTAGTCTCACTTCGGTGCTGAGACTGTAGCCGCTCGGGGGCGGCAGATTCTTGTTGACCATGTGTGCGAGCAGCGACAGCGCGTCGTGGGTCGGCAGGGCGGCGCAGTGCGGCACGTGATGAGCCAGCTCTTCAGGCGACAGTGTCAGCAGCCTTATTTTTTGAACTGCACAATTGAGTGTCTTCATATCCTCTGTTAGAGAATATCGGTGAGGTGAGATGGGATGAACTTGTGGTGTAAAGATCTACTACGATAACAACTGATAATGGTTTTACCAAAGGCAACGAATTTAAACACATTATGACGTCATTCAAAAATAATAACAAAAATACAAAAAATACTTGACATTCATTCGACCTCTAATCTAAATGACGTCATAATGGTTGGCTGAATGTGCTTAAATTCGTTGCCTTTGGTATAACAACCTATAATTTGAAGAGCTATAAAATAAGAAAATGGTTTTGGTTTTTAGGGTTCCGTACCCAAAGGGTGAAAACGGGACCCTATTACTAAGCCTACGTTGTCCGTCCGTCCGTCCGTCCGTCCGTCTGTCCTACCTATTTAGGGCTGTAACTTTTGAACCGTAATAGCTAGATAGTTGAAATTCTCAGATTATGTGTTATTACGGCGGATATGTTAACAAATAATAAAAATGTCAAAAAGTTAAAAATTATGGGGGGTTCTCAACAAGAAACTAGTTTTTATCAACGTTTTTCTTCACGCTCTATCGTAAAAACGGTAATACATACAAGCGTCAAACTTAGTGTGATTATAGAGCAAACTCTACAGAATAACAACAAATACTAGAAACCGGTCAAGTGTGAGTCGGTCTTGCGCTAAAGGTCCCGGACAAAAAAAGTTTTTTTTTCTAAGTTAATAATGATGTGTTCTGTGGTGGTGTGGCACGGAATCCTCGGTGCGCGAGTAGCCCGACTCGCACTTGACCGGTTTTTTATAACATCCGTTATGTACAGCACACGCATTGCATGCATTATGCATGAGATTCCGTGGCGCTAGTGTCGCAATCAACATCGTCCTCAATGTATAAAAATAAATAATATTAGTTTTAGTTACGATCACGACCAAAAAATGTGCATACTGTAAAGAAAAATGGACAATTGAGTGACAGAAGTGTTATCCCTGAAAACTGTAAAGTGTTGAAGACGCTAAATATGATTAAAATAGTGCATGACAAATTCGTCTGAATCATTCAACCATCTGGTCAAAATCCGGTACAGTGTTTAATAACCGAATGAAATTGTATGTAAGTACTGAATTTTAATGTACAGTGTGAACAATAATGTGAAAAACAGCAAAAAGACAGTATCTATGCATCCGTTACATATTTAAATAATCAGCTGAGATAATGTAAACAAAGATCAGCTGACCAATCAAAACAGGTTATCGTATTACACGTGCATGTGGCACCGTCTATCGTCGACTGGATACACTAATACAATACATCCCACAGTCCTGCGCATAGGTTGCAGAGCAATAAATTTACATCAATAACACTACCGCTACTCGCCGCAAGATGGAACTAAGCTGCTCAAAATGTAGTGGAAAAATTACAACCAAAGAGTATTTAAAATGTGTTGTATGTAAACAAACGTACCACTTACAGTGCACATCAAATGTGGGAGAAAAGCGTTTCTATCTAATGACCCCAGAAGATAGGATTAGATGGAAATGTCAGTTATGCTGTAATAATATTACAACACGAACCAAATATCAGGTTAACGTGTCGTCCACTAACAACTCATTCGAAACCTTACCGGACGACAGCGACAATGATACTGAAGATCTAGACTTCACATCTGTCCCGTCTTCTCCAACTTGTATAGTAGATTCTCAATCTAAAATTGAGGAACAAAGCAAAATTATCTCTAGCCTGAAAAAGAGACTAGAAGAATACGAGGAAAAAATATTAGACTTGACCTCTAAAAATAGAGAGTTAAAAATAGCCCTATATGATTACAAAAATGTACTCCAGACAACCCAACAAAATAAACCAGAGTGTGGATCCGCGCCACCTAGGGACCAGGAGCAGAACAAAGTCCCTCCCACTAAAGACACCGGCACCGTTCGGCTGAGTGAACAAACGATGAATGGGCCACAAAAGTCGCTAGATGGCGCAAGAAGTACTGACCAAACAAATCTATTGACCTCAGCTATATCAAAACTGGAAGAAAATCAGAAATATTTAAAAACTAAAATATGCATGCTAAGTGCAAATAAACATAACACAATGCTGTCAACTGCGGAACGACATCTTAGCGAAAAATTTGAAATTTGTCACTACTTGACCCCCGGCGCAGGCATCAAAGATCTATTACAAAACGCAGAAACAAAATTAGCAGATTTTACCTTGAATGACTACTGTATTTTATTTATAGGAGAAAAAGACTTTAAAACTACAGAGAATTATGTTGAATTGGTTTTGTATTTAAGAAAAATAACACAGAAGTTAAACCATACGAATATAGTTATCTGTGTTCCGATATACAACTGTGGAAGGTATTCTACTTTATTCAATTGGAGAGTAGAAACATTCAACAATTTACTTTACCTTGATATAGTGACACATGAGCACGTATATTTTATAGACTGTAACCTGAATCTCACATATGACTACAGCAATTTTTCTAGACATTCTGGACGGGTGAATAATCGAGGCATGAATACAATCTTTCAAGACTTAACTACAATGCTGACATTTATACAAGAAGAACAGAAAACTAACCTAAATAGTGAGTCAGAGGATGTTCCTGAAATTAATAATGAACAACATGACCCTAACCAGCTTTTTCGTGTATAAATATATATACATTCTGCATCAAAATATTTCCGGACTAATTTCAAAATCTGATGACCTCTCGGTGTGTCTGGATGAATTGTCACACAAGCAGATACATGTCGATGTTCTCTGCATTACAGAACATAATATGACGATTGGCTGTGAAGATGTATTCTTTATTCAGAGTTACCGTATTGCCGCTTCATTTAATAGGAAGAAGAAAAAAGGTGGATCCTGCATTTTAGTAAAAAACGGATATCAATATAATGAACTTACTGACATTATGAAACTATCGATATGTGGAATTTTTGAGTGTTGTGCTGTAGAATTAATAAGTCACAAAATTATAATTGTATGTATTTACCGAATACCTAAATCTAAAAATAAAAATATGTACCTAAGTATATTCTTTGAAAGACTTGAAGCATTGTTACAAATTGTGAGCAAAAAATATAAACATAGTATTATCCTCTGTGGTGATTTCAATATTAACATATTACAAAATGACAAGATTACTCAGGAATTTGAGAGTATTCTAGCTAGTTATAATCTGAAGTTACAAATAAAGCAGCCGACTAGGCTTAGTAGTGGTACATGTCTGGACAACATTGCTATTAATATGTCAAAAAAATGTAAAAGAGAAGTGTTGGAATTAGCTCTATCCGACCATACTGCTCAGCTGTTGAAGTTTCCGGTCAAACAAACTTGTATTATTGACTGCTGGCAGGTGAAAAAGCGAGACTATTGTACTGAAAATCTGCACAAGTTTAGACACTGCATGGAGAGAGTTACTTTCAGTGACATTTATCTTACTGAAGACCCAAATGAAGCCTTTAATGTTTTCACTGATTTATTTAAGCTATTTTATGACCTTTGTTTTCCTGTAAGAAATATTACCATAAAAACAAATAGGAAAAAAAAATGGATATCTCAAGGTATAAAAAACAGTAGCAAAAATAAAAGAAAGCTTTTATGGAGATATAGACTTAAACCATCTGCAAGTAATAAATTAAAACTCAAAACTTTCACGTTGAGATTTAAAAAAATTTTAAAATTGACTCAGCGTGCTCAGAATGTCCATGCTATCAAAATTTCCGATAATAAATCAAAAACTGCTTGGCAAGTAATAAATAGGTCAAAGTTAAATTTACCTAAAGATCAGATTTTAAAAATCAAAAAAGATCAAGTAATTGTTGATAATCCCCAACAAATAGCAAATGCTTTCAATGACCACTTCATTGGCAAAATATCACGACTACCAGGTTCAGGTTGCCTCCCTAATTCGTATATTATACCTACTAGCACATCAATGTTCATGATGCCTTGTCTACCTATTGACATTGTTACAATAATAAAAAACCTAAAAAGTAAGAATAGTGTGGGATATGATGGTGTAAGTACCAAAGTTGTTAAACTAGTAGCAGAGTGTATAGCAACACATTTAAGCTATATTATCAATTTATGTATAAGTGCAGGTATTTTTCCAGAGAGATTGAAAACTGCTATCGTGAAGCCACTTTTCAAAAAGGAAGATAGGGAAAATATGTCATTTTATAGGCCTATTGCGCTTATCACGATATTTGCTAAAATTTTTGAGAAATTTATACACCAGGAACTCTATTCTTACTTTGAACGAAAAAACTTATTAACAAGGGAACAAAAAGGATTTCGGAAAGATATGACCACAAACATGGCAATATATGAGTTTCTTAATATTGTTATGGAAAATGTTGATAAAAAAACCCCAACCTCAGCCATCTACATGGATATGACGCAAGCATTTGATTTCGTAGACCATCAGATTCTACTAGGTAAATTGAATGCATACGGCATACGTGGGAATCTGAATAAGTTGATAAAATCATATTTAGAAGATAGAAAACAGTACGTAGAGATAGCAAAAATCAACCGCAAAACAAAAAAGGAGGAAGTGTTCATATCGCATCCACGTACTGTTATGTACGGCGTTCCTCAGGGAAGTGTACTGGGCCCTTTGTTGTTCATTATTTATATAAATGACTTACCAAAAGCAATAGACCAACCCATGACACTTTTCGCGGATGACAGCACTGCAATAATAGATTGTAAGGAAAGTAGCTCATATGAAGGCGACGTAAATCTTGTGCTGAATAAAATTATCTCTTGGCTAAATAATAATAATCTAAAAGTAAACTTAGAAAAAACAAAGCTAATGCAATTTAGTCAACGCAAAGCCACACCGAACCTAAACATTCATCACCAAGGTCTAAAAATAGAAGAAGTTGTCTCTACCAAATTCCTCGGTGTTTACATTGATAAGGCTCTTACATGGAAAACACATATAGAACAGTTATGCTCGAAACTGTCTAAATCCTCATATGCTCTGTATAGACTTGCACAGATTGTAAACACAGAAACAGTCCTGACAGCATATCATGGTTTGGTTGCTTCAGTCTTAAGATATGGGATAATTTTTTGGGGCAATTCAACTGACAAAGATAAAGCTTTCAAAGCCCAAAAGAGATGCATCAGGGCAATGTTTGGGCTAGATATGACTGACAGCTGTAGACCATATTTTATCAAACATAAACTACTGACAATGGCATCACTCTACATATTCGAAGTAGCAGTATTTGTAAAAATGAATTCTGAACTATATCAGCAAGTAGGAGTCGTGAATAAGCGCAATCTGCGTGATAAAACTAGCCTATGTTTGCGTCATGCAAAAACTGCAATGATGTCAAAGAGCGTTTTTGCAATGGCCCCTAAAGTATTCAATAAAATACCAAGTGAATTAAGATCTCTTAATACAAATTTATTCAAATTAAAATTGAACAAAATATTAATTGAAAAATGTTACTATACAATTCAAGATTTCTTTAATGACGTAATTTAATTGGGTAAATATATTATACAGTAAATTCATTTTCTTTTGTACTATTTTTATTTGACATCATATACAATTACGTTACACTGACATTTAAAAAAAATTGTATTTGGCAGGATTTTATTTCTTTGACTTTACTTGTATAATTTTTTTTTTTTTTTTGTTTGACATTACTGTAATTTTTGCTTTTTTTTTTTGTTTTGTTTTAATTTATGATGACCACTGGCATCCCTAACATTATATAAATAATAATTTGTAAGCCGTAAGGTAAGACATGTAGGACTTAAAAATTATTGTAACAACTGCCTGTAACTACTCATGTCTGACAAATAAATGCATCTTTATCTTTATCTTTATCTTTATCTTTGTGCAGCATTGAGAGCATGAGCATTGCATTGTGTTTGTGAGCATTGTGTGTGACACTTGGAAACACTTCGGAAACACGTACAGGTACAACACTTCGGAGGAGCGGGTCGATCCAAGTTATCGTATTAGACCTCTGAACCACTAGGTCATTATCATGCGATGTGGCTCATGCTGACACAAAAGAAGAAGTACCTACATCTTGTGAAGGTGCTACTGGGAATGTTCCCTACAGGCCCTACAGCTTAGAATACTTGCAGAGTAATACAAATACAAAGGCACTTATTCAGTGTAACATGTGCTAGCCTCTCGTCAGTACGATCCCGATTATATGAAGGGTCCAGGGTGTGGTAACGGGATGATGCCTTTTGTAAATGAAAACTAACTTCAGACCCCGCATCTCGCACTGCATTTCAGGGCAGCCAAGCAAGAAGCACATACAGCAAGTGTGATTGGAACCATGTGCCAACACGCGCCGCCATCTTGTTTCTGTAGCAGTAGGATTTCAAGGCCTTCAAGCTCCGAGTTCCCGCAGCTCACCTGAAGAGGTTCCTGGCTCCTGACGTATGGCCCACTGGAGTCGTGTTTACACGCTTTTGGGAAGCGAGGACTAAAAACCCTAGGGAGTGTGTGCAGTGCCGGATTAACCATATAGGCAAAGTAGGCACGTGCCTACGGGCCCACCACGGCCAAGGGGCCCCACGGCTCGTGAGAAAAAAAAATATTTTTGTATTTGAATTGAATAAAAAATTAAGAAAAGATTTAAAAAAAAAATTTTCATTTTTATAACGTTTCCTTTAATGATTACCCCACATGATAATTTTAGAATAAAAAACTTATGACTCCTACGCTCAATTATAATAATACATCTTTTTTTGACTGCACACTTCTAATTTGGCCCTTAATTGATATAAAAAACGAAGTTTCAGCTTGTTCTAATATAAGAGTTTTGTATATTATATAAAAATCTCTTTATCTCCAAGATAAACGAGTTTACGAGTGTTACAGACAGATGGACGGACAGACATCGAGGTGATTCAATAAGTGTTCCGTTTTCCCAATTTTGTTATGGAACACTACACAGACTACACTATAGGTTTTGGATCGTGTTGCAACATCCGTCATTTTAGTAGATATGTGCTGTTTTATTGCGACCACCTAATCTGGACCACACTGGAAAAGAATCATTGTTACGCCCATGGGCAGGGGGGCCCCGAGACTTGCATTGCCTAGGGGCCTCTGCATGCCTTAATCCGGCTCTGAGTGTGTGTGATAGTGTTAATTGTTTTGTTTTTATATTGTTATATGTACCTATTCTAGATTAAGGTATTTATAATATGGGCCTGTCATGATTAAGTTTGCACTGTTGCCTGAAATAAAATAATAAATAAAAAAATATATACAGGATGTACAATAAAATGGGACAGCTACTCAAAGCGGTGCTTCAGACCATCAAACTGAACAACTTTCTCTATGGAACCAATATCGAAATCGCGAAAAAAAAATCCGCTCTCCCATACAAAACTGCAAACATAACTCGACTGAAATGTATGGGACAGCAGATTTTTTTTTCGCGATTTCAATATTGGTCCCATAGAGAAAGTTGTTCAGTTTGATGGTCTGAAGCACCCCTTTAAGTAGCTGTCCCATTTTATTGTACACCCTGTATACAACGTGTTAATGAATTAGCGCAAAACCTCATACACCCCAACTGATTTATAACAAAATAATTAGATTGAAACAATAATTTCATTATTTTTATAGTAAAAATTTAAAGTTATTCGCATTTTAAGTTTTGAGGCAAAAATGATTTGTTATCATTTCAGCACGAAAAGAAAGCGCTAACGTTCTCATGGATACATTTTAATAATCTTGTTTTGGTAGTAAGTAGGGTGAGTGTGCCCGTGCGGTGGGTTAACATCGGGTTCAGAAAATTTTAAATTTTGCAAACAAAAATATTTAATATTTTGAAAAAAATTACCTATTTTGAAACCATGATAATTCGACTCAACTCTTGATTCTAAACAAACTACTTTCTAGTTTTGCGTTAATTCATTAACACGTTGTATAATTGCTGACGGTGAGTGGCGACACCGCGGACCCCTATCCAGGGGAACCATACAGACATGCGCTCACACACACACACCCACACAGACAGTAACACACCCCCCTAGCTCTGGCTTGCCTTCATTGGCCGTCCAGAGTGGAATCGCAAGAGCGGAACCTATGCTCCAGGTTGGAAGTGTATTGCACGTAATGGCGTAATAACGGGGAAACCAGCTCTGTTTTATGGGGCCCACTCGACGAGTCGGCGAGTCACCGCCTGCCCTATTTACAATTTTGAGACTAGTTGTCAGGGCAGGCGTCCGTTAGTCTCCTTCCATAGCCCAGTATCCATCCATCCAACTTTCACCTCCATAGCCCAAGACATTTTTCCAACGCGGCCATAGCGCCGTACTCCATAGTCTTTGCGCATGGCGGGGACCATCCCCGTGTGTATCATGTTGTGCGCTCGGAGATGGTATCCGCCATTTGTGTATCCCTTACATTTAGATTAACTTGTCTTTTGAACGGGCCTCTACATGTTGGCTTCGGCTCCATGCACGCCTTCCAAAGGTCCGGGACATAATTGCTCGTGATTACGGAATGTAAGACATATAATAATAATAAATTAAAAATTAATTATTCAAAGCGTTGTGATATCGTTGTATGGTGTGCCGACGGCAATGATGATGATCTAGTATTCAACGTAGAGCGTAGAGCACAGATTTTACTCATTGTAGAATAGACACACGATACCTTCTTGTTTATATAAGTTTTCATAACTGGCTATCTCGCTCTCTCATTTCTTGGCTACATCTTTCAGCGTAAGCGAAAAGTTTTTAATCTAAGAATTTGCACCTTTACACATTGTAGAATAGATACACGACACGGTACCTTCACTCAGACTGCCCGAATCAGACGATTCAACATTTTCTGTCGACACGCTGGCCTCACCGGATTCTACATTTTCTCTCACCACGCTGGGCTCACCAGATTCGCTCTGTGAAATTGTCTTTCATTATAATTCGACGTATTTCTTCCAGGGCGTTAAGGAGCAGCCAAGACCAAGATGCAATAATGTGAACCATACCTATGTTTGGTCGGAAATGAATAGTTTTAAAGATAAATGAATTCAAGTTTTTTTTGCAAAAAAAAACTTTTATGGCTTCGATTTAAATTTTATGTGATTCAAGTCTGGGGTGTTCCTCCACAGCTCCATCACCTCTTTGAAGCTGATCTTATTCACACATTCTCGGGATATACTTTTTGGGATTCCAACGAGGGTTCAGGACCCACGAAGCCAATTGAATTCACTGTTAGGGAGAGTGGGCCTCTCCCCGGCCCACGCACACCGCGCTTGTTGACCTGACGCGACCGCTGACTTTACCACTTTATTATAATTAATTACCACGCGCATAGGTAGGTAAGAAACGAATGACAACACGTTGCTTACGCGCGATTGGCAACCGTCTGGCGAGCGCATCGCTTGCAATGCGACAACGTGCAGGTGCTTAGTCTCGGCAAAGTAGTCTCGGTACCTACGCTACGGCCGGCCGAGTGACGGAAGCCTGCTAAAGGTAACACAGCAAGTACATAATACCTCATTATGCCTCGCTCTCTTCGCTTCTGGTTCTCCATCAGTCATGCTCCTTTTCAAGCCCCTCGCTTCTATATATTTCTGCACGGCCATAAGTAGCACCGACTCATTTAGTACATTCAGCCTTTCCAGAGAGAATATTTTCACCAGCGTGCTCGGGTGAGCTTCCAGGAAGCCTTTCTGTTCAAGTACTTCGGAAGTCTCCCTAGATATTATCTGAAAATATTTTGTGATATTATTTATAGTTATGTTAAAGCCCGCGGTACGCAGTGAATCCTAAGATTTTCTGGTAAAACCTAAGATTTACCAAGTTTTAATGGTAAGTGTCCGAACTGTTCTATGATAATATTATAGTTTATTAGTATTTACTTAGTTGTAATATAATTTGACGGACTTTTACTAGCATTCATTCTGTAAATCTTAGGTATTATATTAACCCCAGAGACACGGTAAATGTTGAAAAATAGTCATAATATAATAATTATTTTACGGCAGCTATGTGTCGCCGCGTTGTGTCGCCTGTCGCTGCGGTCGGTGAAATTATGACGCTGGCACCAGGCGGCATCAACGACGTGTCCCCGCATTGTGTCACCTGCTACTTTTGTCGGTCGCTGCGGTCGGTATGATTCCGACGCTGGCAGCAACGTATCGTTGCGTTGTGCCGCCTGCCGCTGCGGTCGGTATGATTCCGACGCTGGCAGCAGGCGGCAGCAACGTATCGCTGCGTTGTGCTGCCTGCCGCTGCGGTCGGTATGATTCCGACGCTGGCAGCAGGCGGCAGCAACGTATCGCTGCGTTATGCCGCCTGCCGCTGCGGTCGGTATGATTCCGACGCTGGCAGCAGGCGGCAGCAACGTATCCTTGCGTTGTGCCGCCCTTGCCGCTGCGGTCGGTATGATTCAGACACCGGCAGCAACATGTCGCCGCGTTGTGCCACCTGTCGCTGTGGTGAGTTTAATTCGAACGAAAGCAGTAGACAGCAGCAACGCGTTGCCGCGTTGTGCCCCCTGTCGCTGCGGACTATGATTTCAACGCTCTGGCAGCACTCAGCAAGCTAGTAAGATAAGATAAGATAAGATAAGATAATATTTATTTGCACTGAAAAGGGTGTTGTTACAGGATGTTATTATAGTTACAATTAGTACTCCTTATTCAACTATATACAAATAGCATGCAAAATGTATTTTACAGGTATAAATTTATTTGAGATTATAATGTCTGAATTAAGAAATTTTAGATTATATTAATGTCAATACGAATCAAATTTTTAAAGTCGCTACACCATTATAATACAATTATTTAATTTATAATACTATTAATCTCAGAAGATAGTCATTAACAGAATAAAATGTGTGCTGCAGTAGCCAATTATACAGACTCGTCTTAAACCTATTGAACGGTAACTCTTTTATCGACTCTGGCACATTATTGTAAATAGTTATACACATAGAATAACAACTAAAAGTAAAAGTAAAAGCAGGCCTGTCTCACTCCACAGCTCAGGTAGGTACGATTGACAGCCGGACTTACTCTTTGGCCGGACCCCACCGTGGGGTGCATCGTCGCTCATTGGCATAAGGCGCATTTTATTTTTCGTTCCTGAAGCGCGCGTTCGAAATTCGAAAAATCGGGTTGTGTGGTAAAAGATCGAAATTAAATACCGGAAAATGTCGTTTTAGCTTCTACAGTAACAACATAATACATAAATATAATTTAAACAACAACAACATAATACATAAATATAATTTTAAACTTTGTGTGGATTTGGATGTGATTCCTACGAAACATCGACCATCTGGTCGATTAACGCGTGGATGTAGGTAGGTACTGTCGCTGACTTTTCTTGACCGCTTAAAAAAATCGCATAATTTCGCGCATTTCAATTTATTGTTTGGAAACATAGACATGAACTCTAGCGATAGACAAGCACGTTCAAAGCTTTATATCTTCGTAATTATATTATAAATTGCAAATTTTATTTGATACGCGACATCTTGATTTACTAAACTATTTTTCCATATATAAAATATTACTTTTATTAATTCCGTCTACGCGTATTGTGCGTCAAACGTTTGTATGGACTGAAACCACCTTAAGAGGTTCAGTTAAGTTTCTAGAGATAGCACTTATTGTAAATCAATAGATTGCAGTTTTTATGGTTCACATCTGTGTCTTGACACATTTATGTTATATAATTTGTCATAGATGGCGCTTAACAGATTTAGATAGGGGGGTCAGGTTTCTCTGAAGCTGACTGTACTACATAGATTTATATATTACTATATAGCGTAAGGATAGGCCCGTCAGACAGAATATTTTACAAAAACCTTCTTCATAGAAACAAAAATTTGCGCCATCTGTCATAACTCGTATACGAACTATATCGTGTCATATATTTGTAGTGCTCTAAAACTGACATTTTTCCTTGCATTTTAGAGCCAACGAACTGGGGACAATAGCACAGAATAGGTAGTAGGTAGGTAGGCGCAAAACCTCATACACCCCAACTGATTTATAACAAAATAATTAGATTGAAACAATAATTTCATTATTTTGATAGTTAAAATTTAAAGTTATTCGCATTTTAAGTTTTGAGGCTAAAATGTTTTGTTATCATTTCAGCACTGAAAGAAAGCGCTAGCGTACTCATGGATACATTTTTATAATCTTGTTTTGGTAGTAAGTAGGGTGAGTGTGCCTGTGCGGTGGGTTGTCATCGGGTTCAGTAAATTTTAAATTTTGCAAAAAAAATATTTAATATTTTGAAAAAAATTACCTACCTATGTTGAAACCATGATAATTCGATTCTGCTCTCGATTCTAAACAAACTACTGTCTAGTTTTGCGTTAATTCATTAACACGTTGTATATGTCTTTGCTGTACTACAATAGTTTGAATTGTTTGTATTGTCACGGAATATAATTAATTATGGCATTGTGTACGGGTGTGATTCCATATCGTATAAAAATAAAGATTTGCTGGAACTAAAGTGGTTTGGTTTGAAACTGTGTTGTTTTTACTGGAGATACCGCTTTAAATTGCAGGTAATACTATAAATTGGTAAGATACGGCACTACTCAATCGTTTTTATACATAACACGTGTCATTAATTGAAAAATAATGTGTTTTCTTCTAAAACTTTGAATCAAAAACTTAAATAATAGTCCATAACTAGAGATCGGATATTCGGATGCATATTTACCTAAAGTTAATTTTTCAAAAGAATAATGCAGACACCTCAATTAATTGATTTTATGTAACAATCCCAGGACCGTTCTTAGGTCTCGGGATTGCTAAACTATCGTAGAACTGACACTTTTGTCAACTTATGAAATGCTGTCAGAGTTGACAGAGTGGTTTAGGTTTACCTAAACTTCACCGGCTGCATATTTATAAACATCGGATTATCCGATCTCTATTCATAACGAAAATAAATACCTAGGTTGATATTAGGGTCACTACCAATTAATAAAATATTAAATGATTAAACTTATTTCATATTGATTGTCTTATATTGTATTCCATTTCCTCTGAACGTTATTGTAACAACCCTTAGCATGGCCACCATCTTGCCGCATCGCGGGCGTGTCGCGCGGTTTCTTAGAAGCGCGCTTACTATTATTGTTATATATGCTTTGCCCACGCCCTGCAGTTTCTCCCTCCCCGCTTTTGTTTTTTATACAACTTCCAGTTTCGTCGTATTAAGGAGAACGGTTTTGGGTTCAAATTCTGCAGTAGCTCGTTTGTGTAAACTGTACAATACTCATAGTGATTCCATCGACATTTTTCATGATTCTATGGGAAAGCTCCGCAATAATATCCTTAATTCATAAATTCCATCCTTATTTAATACGTCTACTCTGTCACAGGCTTAATTTTAAGTGTGCTAAAATGTTAATTAGTAAGTAAATTTAAATCTTTGGCACTATTCAGAAACAATTCAGAAAAAATAAAGTATCTTACAATGGATTGCTCTAAAGTTGCTCTACTTGCTACTGATTAAGCTAAATATTATTGCATGCTGTATTTCTTTATAAGTGGTTGTGCATTTAGCTTTAACTTGAACATTATGTAACCTCTACCTTTGAACAATGTAACAATCGTTAAGAAATCAATAAATAAAATAAAATAAAATAAAAAATACTAAAAATTTATTTCTTATCTATTTTATAATCTAATGATTTTTATTTTTAGGATAATTTATTTTATAAATTCTTAGAACATCATTCATTCATTTTTTATTCTTAACTACAGATTTACACCTCTACTATGCAAACACCAAGATTCATCTCGATCAGGTAAGAAATAAAGCTCCTAAGAGTCTTGAAAAATTAAAACTTTTAAAGTCGAATATCTAGCTTAAAACAGCAGGCTAGGAGATTTTGCCAAATAAAAAAGTATGTTTGTAATGACGTGTTCTATCGATATGCAAAGTCTTAATGTTGGCCGCGCGAAATTATAAAAATTAGAAAAAAAATAAAAAAAAGTTTAGGTATCCCAGGCTCCGTATAAAAATGTTCGTACCCCTTTCAGATAGTAGAGTAATGAGGTGCACTGCATTTCTGCTAAAGTCACAGAATACTAAGTATAATTACCTGATAACACTTTTGCTCAAGCGCGTCGTCTTCAAACATTGTGGCAAACTCAAGTGCTTGGCAAACATTACCAGTGGTCACTTTTTCTAATAAATGTCCGAAGCATCTGGTTACCAAGCCTGTCATTAGATATTTCTTAGCGACGTATACAACGTCGCACGTGTCCTCAAATGTGTTTACAGTTATATTTTCAGTGTATACATATCTAGAAAAAAATATTAATATAATAACATCCATATCCTGTACCTACCTAAGTTGAGTACTTACCCCCTTTTCAGTGTAAATAAAACTGAACAACTTTCACTATGCAGCCAACAACTAAATCGCGAAAAAAATATCACCCATACATTTAAGTCGAGTCGGTACTGCAGTTTTGTATGAAACTGCTATTTTTTTGCGATTTCGAAGTTTGTTCCAAATTGATTGTTGCTCAGTTTGATGTTCTGTAGCACCCCCTTAAGTATTACTAGGGTGTTTTGTTACAACTTGTAAATACGGACCCCAAACATCATACCCCTCCCCCTATCATTTGACCCAAATGTCACCTGATGTTGAGTGATGATGAAGCCAAAGATGTAGCATGCTTACCTACAATAATGCCTATTCACGCTCGCCTTGAAGAGGCCCAGATTGTATTGCTCAGGGAACAGGTTCGCAAGCAGTGCGTTCCACTCCTTAGCCGTGCGCATTATAAAAGAAGAAGCAAACTTCTTCGTGCGAATTGCTGGTAGGTCAACGACATAAGGGTGGAGACCCAGCCTGCGTCTCGTCCCTCGCAGATGAAAGGGAGACGGAGGTATTAATTCGTGTAATTCCATCGCACCCTCACCGTAATGTATCCTCTACAATACAGACAAACTGGCTACCTTGCGACGATGCTCAAGACTTTGTAGCTTCGCCACCGTCACCTATGAGCTTCCTGGCACGCCTGTCGATTGAGTCCAACGCGGCCAATTGCTATTGGGCAGACCCGTCCCAGAGATGGCAGCAGTACTCCATACACGATCGGACTTGTGCTTGATAAAGTTGTAGAAGCTGTCCCGGTGTGAAGTACCGTCTGATCTTCGAAAGGACGCCCAGTTTTTTCGCTGCGGTTTTCGCCATGGACTCGATATAGGTACCGCCCGAAATTCAAATCGGACGATATGTTAATGCCAAGGAGCTTCAGGCGATCAGCTATCGGTCGGTATAGACACATTTCGGAAAGTCGGAGTCAAAGCGAAGGGACTCCGTTTTGTGGAGAAAAGACACGCCTGTGTTTTGTTTGCGTTGAAACTGACCCGATTAGCGTTACCCCAGTCGGACACAGTCTCAAGGGCCAAGTTTATTCGCTGCACCATGGCCTCTCGACAAGACTGAGTAACGTCCAATTTGACCCCTGCCACAGAATAGGTATATAGTTCTCCTCTGCACCGAACAGATATCTGTCAGCAACTGTGCTGTCGTCAGCATACCTAAAGGTTCCGGGCACAAGCATATCGTTTATATACAGCAGAAATAAAGTAGCTGACAGAATGGGAAAAATTGGGGCCCAGGCTTTGGGGGGTGGGGTTGGGGGTGGATAGGGGGGTGGATGGGGTACCCCCCGTACCACTGTACCCAGTACCCCCCGCGCGGAGATGCGTGGTTCTTTTTTAATTAATAAAACAGTAGCGATTCGGTTCTGGCACTCGCCGGCCGCTGCGCTCACTCGGCTCGTGCGCTGTGGTCGCAAGAAACCTAACATGCTCGTCGCTTCGCTCCTCGCTAACCTAACCAAATGGTCAATAATGGGGTGGGGGTCAAGGGAGTGCCCCTTAAACTTACGTTAACAATGTTCTGAAAGCGTCGGGCTCCACGTCTGGGATCTTGATGGGTTCGCCACATTTAGCCAATGGGCCAAAAAACATGGCGTCGAATACTGGAGACGACATCGCCAGTAGCACCTTGTGCGCCGCGATGCGGGTCTGTTCCGGCCCCACGAGGAACTCGCAGTCCATCCATAACCCCAAACTAAACAGCTGCGCGCCCCGCTCACTTATTGTTGGTAGAGGTGATTGCCAGTCTCTACTTTGTTCTGGATTCATTGTTTTATTTATAATTTTAATTTAACTGATAATTTTATTTTAGATTTTGAGTTTGATATTTTCCGGAAAAACCGAGGATTTTACTTGCGTGATCCACTGAACAAATTATCCACAAATTATCATTATTTTGTTCAGTGGCGTGATCCAAAAGGCCGCTCCACATTCACGCGTTCGCGCGCGAAGTTCACTCTAAATTCGCGCGCGATTCGCGGGCGTGAATCGTGGCGCGAATCACGGCTCGAATCGCGGCGTGAATCGCGCTTGAACTCTTCTTGGCTCCACATTATCAGTGTTATCACTCTGTTGTGTTAACACAGCTTTCACGCGTTCGCAGGACCTTTGACGCGGGCCAAAAATCGAAAAAAAAAAAGGTTAACAAGGCGCGAACCCGTGACTACCGACGCGCGCAAACACATTCAGTTATTATGGGAATTTGGTACGGGAAGCTACGTAGTATCTTCACGTCCCAAATACCGCAGTGTTTTAAAACGAAAGTTATCGATCAGTGTGTATGTTTTAAACCAAATAATGTCGTATGTCGTAATGCACAGTTCACGCGCGATTCGCGCCGCGATTCACGCCCGCAAATCGCGCGCAAATGTGGGGCAAAGAGAATATAATCACTACGTTTTAATGTGGGGCGGCCTGAATGCAGGAAAATAGAACACATCATTCTTCCTTTCAAAAAAATTCTTCAACGACAAAAAGGAAGAATTCCATAGATGAAAAGTTTTTAATATAAGAAGAATTCAATAAGCCAAAGTATCGTACCCACAGACTATTATAATCGTACCTACTAATTATTGGTCAGGAACTTAGATTACATTACAAGTCAGGAAAAACCAGGAAGCTGCAAATAGGTATCGTCTATACATGGAGAACGTGGAGAACAGACTGCCTTACAGGCGGTGAAACATGAATACTCCTTGGCGGGCGGTAGTGTTCGTCCCTCAGACTTCACCATAAAGGTATCATATAGAGGAACTGACAGCTGAGAGAGCGAGATGCACCTAGCGGCGCCACTGTATAATAGAAAGAAATACGTGACGCGAGGCAATAGAACCGTTTTTGGGAACTTGTCGGCACAATCGACTGGGTAAATATTCGTGCTCTGTGAATAATTAGTGAATCTAAAGTGAAGTCGTAGATTATTTTGTGAAATATACTAACACTATTTCATGAAATTACCTACGATTTCACGTTAGATTCACAATTATACACAGAACTCGAAGTTTTAGGGTGCCGATAAGTGCCGACAAATGCCCCGACAAATACCCCACCCACCCCCCTATCCACCCCCAACCCCACCCCCCAAAGCCTGGGCCCCAATTTTTCCCGTTCTGTCAGCTACTTTATTTCTGCTGCATATAAACGATATGCTTGTGCCCGGAACCTTTAGGTATGCTGACGACAGCACAGTTGCTGACAGATATCTGTCCGGTGCAGACCTATTCAAATGCCAGACGTGCAGCCCGACGCCTTCAGAACTTTGTTAACGTAAGTTTTATTACTTACTGAAAAGGTAGTTGGGGTGTAGCCTTTGGGGCACTGTGAAACGCACAGAAAACAGAAAAAAATTTTGGTCAGTGGGTCATTTTATTCTGCTATTTGGGACGGAGACAAATACAACAAATCAAAAATCATGAAAATCGGTCCAGCCGTTCTCGAGTTATAAGACGTGTTCTAACAATTCATTATTTTGATAGTTAAAAAAGTTTTTCGCATTTTAAGTTTTGAGGAAAAAATGATTTGTTATCATTTCAGCAATGAATGAAAGCGCTAACGTACTCATGGATACATTTTAATAATCTTGTTTTGGTAGTAAGTCGGGTGAGTGTGCCTGTGCGGAGAGTTGACGTTGGGTTCAGTAAATGCTTTAAGCAAATTGGATTGATTGATTTGCTTTAAGCAAATTGGATGGTCCAGTTAAGTCCAGTTCAAAATAAAATTTCGTAAAACACAACTACTTTAGTCACATATTTGTGGAAAATGGCGCTGCACTTCATTTTTTTTGCGGTCCGTGTCTTTGGTTGAGCGCGCAGCTCGAAGAAGAGTCAACGCGACATTCAACCAACATTTCATTGCAAACAACCTAATATTAAAAAGTTATAAACTTAATATTTATTTATTTATAATTAATGAGAAACCCTGGTCTACGTGGTCTACATTGACATCCCTTAAGAATAATAAAGCAGAAGTGCGATTTTTGAAAATCATACGAGCGACTTGGCAGTAGAAAATGTCAAAATTACTATGGAGATTATGCATCTTTCTACTGCCGAGTCGCTCGTATAATTTTCAAAAATCGCACTTCAGCTATTACTTTACCCAACATACGTTAAGTTTTAATGTGATGCGCGAAAAAACAGACAGACAAAAAATACAATAATTGGTGACATGCGATTTCGACGTTGCGTTTGTTCCATTAGAGGTTGGTCAGTTTGATGGTCTGTTATATGCAATTTCAGTATTTGGCCGCCTGTCTCTTACACCCTGTATTTTTCGATTGGAAAATGTATCTTCCTATAACTTTTTACGTAAACATGATAGAAGGCTGATATTAATATATGTTTTTGTACCTGCCTGGTACTTATTCTCCACATTATAATATTTACTATAAACTACGATTTTCGTATGAAAAAAGCAATTGGACGATTCGTCAGAATGGCGGACCAGTTATTATCGTATATATCTTTGAAACGGTAATTTGTACCGGGCTGAAAATCGAGTATATTTTAGTACAAATGTAGTACTAATTACCCATGTTATTGGCGTCCACGTGTGGGCAATGCTTCCCAATGGTCCCGCCACTTTGACGTCAAGGTGGCGGGATCAGATAGTTTTGATTGTACTTTCTTGGCGGTAAAGGTACAAATGTTGAAACTCAGGGTACATTTAGTACAAATGGAGTACTAAATTCCCCATATGCTAAATTTTGAATCGGAGATTTGATCCCGCTATCTTGATGTTCACGAAAGCAGACCCCGCTACCCAGCGGGACAGCAGTTAGGAAGATGATGATGACGCTCGGAGACAAAAAATCGCACCTTTTGAAAATTCAACTTCAAACAACTATTAAACCTTTTCAAACCTACTTGGACAAATACTTTGAGGCATAAACCAAATAAGGTGAGGCGGGGCTATTCTGACACAAAAAATCAAAGCGAAAAGTTTAAACCTCATTATTTCCCTTTGTTATAAAGTTACAGTAAAGTTGACTATTGCATATTAAAGGGTATTTTATCTATTTTGATTTCCCCTTAATTTTTGTTTTAAAAACGCATATTTACACTGGCAAAAGAAGCGAAATTCTCGTAAAAATACCATGTGGCCATAATTACCCCGCAGCGGGGTAATTCCGGCAGTCGACCATATCTCCGCCATCTATGGAGCTATGACGCTGAAACTCAAAGCAATACAATATTGACGATACGACATATGCGAAAATGAACTTTATGACAAGCTGGGATGCTTCATTTTCGAGTAAAAACACTTAAAAAATTTTGTGGGGCTATTCTGTCAGCTCTCCATACATGCTAGGGCTGGGACACGTAAAAGTCGATAAACGGAACCTATTTCTTGAAAATTGGATGAGAGTGATTAAAGTAAGTATAAGTGCTTAATTTAATAAAACATTTTTTGAGTACGAGTAATCCTAAATTTATGATAAAAAAACGTCATATTAAAATTGATTTCCTATTAACTCTCTTCTTTTTAATAAAGGTTAGGTATTTATTGTAGTTCTTCTATCCTGAGTGTCTGTGCCGCTCCATGCAGTTATTTTAGTTTTTTCACGTCTTCAACCGCATTTCAAAGTTTGATTTCTGAGTAAATACGTTATTCATTTTATCTTTAAATGTTACATCATCTATAATAATACAAGATACATACTCGTATGACAATATACTTATTTTAAACTAGACATTACATGTTTTGTCTTGATTTTACCTAAAAATGTACATGCGAGATATGGTAGGATTAAAAGTACTGAAATTAATATCGACGTTTATGCCTATACTGTGGACATCACTAGCATTTTGCTACTTCATACAAAAACAGTGGGGCTATTCCGCCAGTGTTTTCTGCCAGAATTGCCCCTCCATCATAGTTTTGGGGGGTTATTATGTCAGACTCAATAACACAGTAATAAATAAGCGTAGGACAAAATAAGTTAGCAGAAAAGAATCTACAGTTCTTATTCATATTACTTAATTTGATTAATCTTCAAATAAAACACAAAAACCACTAAAAAAATAAATAAATTTGCGAAGCGTTTTTGGTAACGCAAGCGAAAAAAATGGTATCCCGTCAATATGGCTTCCCAATCAAACAATTCCTGCGTTAGCCGCCCCATCTATATTTTATCGAAGAAACAAGCTTTTTCTCTACCTGTACCAGGTGTCGCGACTGACTAAAAGCTTATAGAACAAAAGTTATAGCCAAATGCCGGAATAGCCCCGCTGCCGGAATAGCCCCGCCTCACCTTAAATAAATAAGGCTACAGCAGGCTCACAGGCACATACATTGTAATGGTCCCAAGTATACTCCCTAGGCGGGAGCTTTTAAATATTGAAGCCATACAACAATGACAACGAGTTGCCGCATCTCAGAAGCTTTTGTTCTTAGCAGCCTATGGGCCCAAACTTAATTTTGATTAAAATTAAAAATTAACGATTAACATTTTCATCTAAAAAGTTGATTAAAAATTAATTAATTTTAATCTTTTTCGGATCGATTAAAAATGTATTTAGTCTGATTAAAACTAATAAAATTAATCAATTGATAAAAAATTTATGGATTAATGCCCACACTGGTTCTTAGGTATGGCGGAATCTAGTGGGAGCGCAGGCAGCGATGACCAAAAAAAAATCGTTGACTATAATAATGTCTACAGTTTTTATATGACCGCGGGCGGCGCTGGGGGGTGGGACGTTCAATGAAAAATGTTCGGGGGTTATAAGGTTAAGTTACGCGTCGTGACGTAGGCAAAACAGATTTGTCTTACTTGGTGTGCGCCGCGTTTGAAACAAAACTGTTTCGAAACAGTTTTGTCTGCGTGCGACGAATCTGTCTTACAACTGTTTTGTCTCTAGTCTGCGCTCGCTCAGTCAACTTTTAACAACTTATAACTTTTCCTGGAATTTTCACCTAAGTTTGAGCCATGTGTGGTTTAAAAAAATGTATGGTGACCAGGGTGGCCAACTTTACCAAAAATGCCCTATTTAGTGCTGATTTTAAAATGGTATAGCACATGCTATTTGTGTGGCTAAAAATAAAGATAACTGCTATTCAAACTGAACTGGAGCTATATTTGCAGTGTCCGTATTTTTCAAAATTAAGACTTACAAGGCGGTAATTGATTTGACAATATGATTGAACAAGCGTCACTCAACGTTCAACTAGGTAGTTGGATGATTGTAAGCTAATGGTATGTGTTGCGTTGTGGCGCGGCCACTCTCATTTGAAGAGATCAGAGGCGGACGTAAAGGTGATTCAAATTTTGAATGACGCGACGTTCAGCAACGTCGTTGAACGTTACATTCAACGACCCTGGCTAGTTGTTTGACTGTCGCCATTCAATAAACGGGTATTTATTAAATAAAAAAGCTTTGATATTTTTTAAATTATCTTTATTTATTATTTCCTTACACATATAAAAACATCGAAAACCTCAAGGTTACAAACAATATTAATTCTGCTTATAATCGGCCAGACAATTAAATATCAATCAGCAATATTAAGTGAATATAAAACCTTGGTTAACCATTATTATGTTGGCCGGTCAGCGCACATCTAGCGGTAAAATGCTCGAGCAGTTTTCAATTATTATTTGATAATGAACTCGATAATAATTTAAATACTTAGAGTAGAAAAAAAGAGTTCAAGAGATAAATCCTTGTGGCGTGTGTTCGCGTTCTCTCTTGCACGCTATTTTCAACTCTATTTCAATTTTTTTTGAGTTCATTATCTATTTATCACTGAAAACGGCTCGAGCATTGCTCTGCTCACTGAGTTAGGTATATGACTAGAGATAGTAGGACATGAGTACGACAAACAAGTCATGCGCTATGTGCGGCAGTCGGTGAGTGGAACGGGGGGGGCGTGTGCAAGATGACAGAGAGATAAGACTAAACTCTGATCTCCTGAAATGAGAGTGGCCGCGCCACAACGCAACACATCTTCTAAGGTAGGGTTTGTACAGAAGAGACGCGTGGCGGTGGCGGGTAGTCAAAGTAACACCAATATAAACCTTATATTACGTAGCATAGCGTCGTTTTTTGACGTAAAGAAAAATCGCGCCCCCGCCACCAGGCGACGTCGCCTGGAGGCGCGGGCGTAATTCTCCAAACGACTCTATGATATAATCCCCGCAAGTTGATATTGCGATGGAACCTTATCACAATAACCGCTGCGTGACGTCATCAAGCACGGGCTGACCTTGCGAACGGTACTGATGGTGCACAGTCGACTACGTCAAAATTACGTCACCAAGATGGCCGCCAATCGCAATATCAACTTGCGGGGATTATACGTACTATAAGGTTTATATTGCCGCACCCCGCTCGCGACATGTCCGCCCCACTTCACTTCTGTTTAAACAGCCCCTAGGGGTTGAACCTATCTGACAGCACCGCATCGCCTTTTTCTGTCGCTCCATCCTTTTCTGTCATTCAGGAAAGTCATTTGCTCGAGCAAATAAGGTAGACGGAACGCCATCGCATGCCGCAGCACCGCCACGCACGATCGCGTTCCGTCTACCTTATTTGCTCTAGCAAATGTCGTTCCTGTGTGACAGAAAAGGATGGAGCGACAGAAAAAGGCGATGTGGTGCTGTCAGATGAGATTCAACCCTAAGAAGTCTGTGAAAGATAGCACGAACTATACGCGCGAGAAAAACAAAAAATTATGTTGCCAACTTAACGAACTTTGCATAGTTTCGTGCATACTAATGTCTTCTCTTTTTCGCGTATAAATTTGTCCTTCACTATTATCTATGATAATCTAGTTTTATAATATCGTAGAATGAAAGACTGGTTGACTATTCAAAACTATATTTTACTTTCACTGTACTTTTATAATTTTACTAAACTATTTTAATTTTAAATATATTATAATCACTTTACAAAATACTAGTTATCACTTCGAGTGCCAGCCGAGAACTGACTGTTTAATCCGTTTTGCGCCATTTCCAACGGACTCCCCACTTTTTCCCGTCCACTGTACCAACCAAACGCACCTCGCGTTTCATTGGTCCAGCTCGCAAAAGTCTGTGCTACCAACCGAACGAATCAAACCGTTAAAAATATATTTCACGGCTCTGGATACAAGTCCTTTTTAAACCATTCATTAGTTATGTTTCAGTTAATTTGAAAGAATATTAAACGTGTTGCTAGCACAAAAAAAAGATTTAGTAACAAAATATCATGAATCACGACATTCGGCCATCCGATTCTGTGCAACCTCCTGGTGCACAGTTATTAAACCGTCAGTTCTCATTACCATTTAGTCAAAATTATTCAAAATAATCTACATCAATGAAAGTGCACTAATAAACTAAGTTAAAAAAATCTCAACATTGAAACATAAGGATAACTAAAGTTTCTCTTATATAAACTAAATTACATGTTTTTCAAAATCACTCATTAAAAGAAATAATTCTTTTGTATTTTCATTTTAAATCTACCACCACTTTGTACTGTATTATGGCTGCAGAGAAGATGCAGCTAGAAACTCTACAGCAACAAATTTTTAGCAGTTATGCATTCAGTTATACAATATCAGGACCACAAATTTTAGTATTTAGTGTTTTAACTTTTTATTTAATTAAGTAAAAATTATTTAAAAATGAAAGCAGGTACACAAAAGTAGGTACTTGCGAGTTTGATTTCCTGCATCTTCTTACTAGCACTTACATTATTTTATCTGTTATCTTATTTAAATTTATATTAACCTTAAGTAATAATTATACGAACAAATCACGACATTTGGCAGTTTACACTAATATCAATATTTATCAACTTGAATGTTTGTGAACGTTGCTGCAGTTCTAACGGAGGCAGCTCTCACGGATCTTCCTTGTCCAGTGATTGGAACTTGGATTTTGTTTATTTGGGAATAGTACATTCTAAAAATAAACATTTTAGACAAAGAAATATTCAAAAGTTTTAATATATAAACGGTAACACTCCTTGATTTTAATCTCTTTGCTGCTGCAACGTTCCCAATTTTACTTCATTTTGATGCTTATGTTTATACAATACAATATACAATACTCTTTATTTGTACATCAAAACATACCGTTCCTGTTTATACTGCTTTTAAATATTTACTACATTAGAGAAAAACAGTATTATAAATATATCCATCGATTAAATCTGGTAGTCGCTCAATAAGATAGCTGATAATAAATCTTGTCTTGAGCTCAGTGTAATCACGAGTGTAATATAATGTCATCGCCATCAGGTAGTTAAACTGTCAGTAGGTTTATCATGAGCCCACACTGCAGTATACTACAGTAGTTTCACTGTGGTTTACTACAGTTTTGGTATTAAATTTCGTACAGCGCTTTTAGAAGTTACGCTGAGAACTAATTGTGTCATGCAAAATTGGCGCCGCGATTACTACAGTAGCAACGTACAGTGAAAACTCATGGCAGGCCCTCTGCAATATTTTACGCCTTTCGCACAGCCCACCTTACTGGGGTTAAATATGAAACAGTTGCTGTATACATTTGTAAAATATTGTGTAATTTTTGAAAAATATACCAGTAATAAAGATAATGAAATAAAATCTATTACAACTTGGATTTATCATAATATCTACAATAGCAGCATAGTTTTGAAATGTTTGTTTATTTTAATTGTTTTTGTATTATAATTTACAGATCTTTGATCTTAGTTTCATAACAAATTTGTTTTGTACCTATACTGATTTCCGAACAAAGTGGAGCTTTATCTCCATTTCACACGACAAAAATATATTTGGAACACTTTTTATTCTTAGAATGGTCTTACCAACGTCCAATTAAATAATTATAATCATTTTTAAGTAGGTAGGTACCTAAATTGCATAGGAGCACTCTTTTTAAACTAAACAAATCTTCGGCACTCACTAGAGGGCGTTTTCAAACTCATCAAGTAAGCATTTGCAACGATTACCCAAAATTTTGTGAGATTATCGCTAGTGAATTAATAAAATTATGATTACGATGGTAAAATTTTGAAGATTTTTATAAAAATAATTATTATGACTACTACAACCAACCCCATCTAGCGACTTTGCTCAAAACAATCATGGAAATAGACTAGTCTCATTGTTAAAACAACATCTATAACGAACAAATGGAATATCTTTCCATTGTGAAATGGAACGAAGTATAACAATTGATTTCATGAGTATCTACTTATAACACTTACTCAATTGTCATACAAACGTTCATAAAATTTACCTATTTTCCTTCGGAAAATAACAGTAGTTACCTTAGCCAATATGTTTTTAAAGTGAACACTCTTTAGCGAAACAAGTCGAAATTAACCTTTGGTATGCCGGAACGCGGATCCGCGTGACGAAAACAATTGATTATTTTTTGTTGTGTCTGTAATTCCCGGCATACGAGAGGTTAAGCGATCCTAGATAACACTAAATTAATTAATGATTCTTTGAATGTAGGTAGAGAAATAATATTGAATTAACAAAATAATAAAATAATTGTAAGCAATTTAGCTCGAATACTGTTTTATCGCACAATAGCATTATCAAGGAGTAGCCTTGACCAAATGGTCATATACGATCACACAGCATCGTTATAATACCAGAAAATGCTGTCAAGGAGTGGCCCCGACCCTACATTAGTCTGGCAACTGATCAAAATGCTTACAATTTTAAATTCGGTGGTTAACGGTTTATGAATATTTCGGAGCACAATGCCAGGGAGTCGCCCTGACCGAATGGTCTCCGAAATAAAATCAGATTTAACATTGTCATGGGGTAGCCTGACCATGATTAATCCAATGTAACTATCAACCATCACGATTTTTTTTATAAAATCCATAAGAAATAATTAATTTATAACTCAGTAGGTACTTAAAGAAAACAATAATGTTTCAATAGCCAAAGAATATCAGTGGACTTTGACCGAATTCACATACCTTGAGGGCTGAAGGTCTTCATCCCACTTCTGAAGTTTTATAATATCGTAGAATGAAAGACTGGTTGACTATTCAAAACTATATTTTACTTTCACTGTACTTTTATAATTTTACTAAACTATTTTAATTTTAAATATATTATAATCACTTTACAAAATACTAGTTATCACTTCGAGTGCCAGCCGAGAACTGACTGTTTAATCCGTTTTGCGCCATTTCCAACGGACTCCCCACTTTTTCCCGTCCACTGTACCAACCAAACGCACCTCGCGTTTCATTGGTCCAGCTCGCAAAAGTCTGTGCTACCAACCGAACGAATCAAACCGTTAAAAATATATTTCACGGCTCTGGATACAAGTCCTTTTTAAACCATTCATTAGTTATGTTTCAGTTACTTTGAAAGAATATTAAACGTGTTGCTAGCACAAAAAAAAGATTTAGTAACAAAATATCATGAATCACGACACTAGTTAATCTACACGAGTGGCAATATCTCTAGTCTTTTCTTTTCGCGTATACGTTTGTCCTTGTTTGCATTTGCTTAATAATTTAATACAGGGTGTAAGTGACAGCCTAGCAAATACTGAAACTGTGAACTCAGACCATCAAACTGAACAAAAAATTCACTATGGAGCCTACTTCAGGAAACGCTAAAAAAAGCACCTGTCCCATACATATTAGCAATGACATTAGTAAACAAGAATGGACAGGCCTTACGCGAACATTTCAAACCAGAAAAATGAGGCAAAACAATTGACAGTTTTACTTCGAAAATGTAGACAGACCAAGTACCCTAATTTGTATTGAAGTGCCCTAGTTTTGCGTGCTTCAACTTAAAGCGCTTTGGGCCTATCCATTCATTTTACTTTGATCTAAGCATATTAGTCGGGTAGGTACAGTTTTGTATGGGACAGCAAATTTTTTTTCGCGTTTCCTGGGGTAGGCTCCATAGTGAAAGTTGTTCAGTTTGATGGTTTGAGTTCACCGTTTCAGTGGTGGTGGTGGTGTATACGTCAGCGGTTCCGCTAGATGTGCGCTAACCTTTAGGGGTACGATTTCCACAATATTCACAAATCGACACTCCCTAGGAATAGCATTGCAACTAGCTTTTCAAAAAGCCACAATAAAAATCAGCTTTTATATTCTAACGTGAGTATAAAGGGTGTTAGGCGGTGTCCTATTGTCATCGCACGCGCGATGGTACGATGCGATGTGATCGTACTGATGGTAATTCTCCGAAATTTTACAAATCGTTGAAATTTTTCCATAGACAAATTTGAAAAATTTCGGTGAATTATCCATCAGTACGATCACATCGCATCGCACCATCGCGCGTGCGATGGCAATAGGACACCGCCTTCGGGTAAACAGTTGCATTACTATAAGGGGTGATGTACGTATGATACTGAACAACTTTCCCTAAGAAACCTATAGGAAATTCGACAAAAATATTTTGGACTAAATGCAATCAGCGCAGCTGATCGAACGTTTATATGAAAAGTAAAAATTTTGGCGAATATTGGCCTCGATTCGGACTGTGCCACGACTTAACTACATTTATTCCTGTCGCTTTCTAAAATAAGAAAAGAGAAAGAAAACCAACAGCTGACTTTAGTGCTGTCAAAGTGACGTTACACGCCCAAAAACGCTTTAAATAAGATGGCGTACATTATGATGGCATCTTATTTTGGGCGTGTAACGTCACTTTGACAGCGCTAAAGTCAGCTGTTGGTTTTCTGTCTCTTTTCTTAATCTTATTTTAGAAAGTGACAGGAATAAATTTAGTTAAGTCGTGGTACAGTCACCAGCAGATATATCGTAGCAAACAAGGTGGTCAAATATTTCTCTAAGCAGTTCTAATTTTCAATAATTTCTTTACCCATAGTCAATCAAAAATATAGGAACGCCTAGAAATCAAATATATTGACGCAGTCATGGTGGCCATAAACATCTGAATAGTTTCGGATAAAAAACCTTACTCCGTTGTTTTACATGTTAATTTTAAATAACATTGTAAAGAAATTATTGAAAATTCGCTGTTCACATATTTATGACAAAATACACGTTTATATAATTGGTAACATTTACTGTAAATAATTTAATGAAAATTAGCACTGCTCAGAAGTATTTGGACACCTTGTATGCTACGATATATCTGATGGCGACTGTACAGTCCGAATCGGTACCATTAGGTTTCTAGTTGATCAGTATCATGGGGGTACAGTACTATCACCCTTAAACACCCTGTAGTTAGGTACAATAATTAAAGTTTAAGGGTGTCTGGCATTTAAACTAGTACTAACTATAAGATACCTCTATCGCAAAGTTCTACTGCGTGGAACGTAACGGCTTTCCTTTTAAGGGTGTATTCAGACCTTAGACAATTTATATAGGGACGAGTTACGCGTGTCATTCTACGAAGAAATATTTCTGCCACTTTTTGCGTGGGGCGAGGTAACATTTAATCCGCAATTTTGGATTTTATTCCCCATAAGTTTAGATTCTAATTTTGAATGTTAAAAACTTAGACAATTTAATAGTAAGGACTGGCCTTGCGGTAGCATTTCCCCTGTGCCACGGTATAGACTAATTGATTCTGTGCATTTAAACTCAATTTTATACCTTATCACTAAACGAGACAGCCTATAATAGCGAAACAATAATTTTGAACTTAGAACGTTTGGGGTTCACACGAGACTACTTTTCATGATTTTTAACATTCAAAATTAGAATCTAAAGTTATAGGGAATAAAATCCAAAGTTGCGGATTTCATGTTACCTCGCCCCCCGCAAAACGTGTCAGAAAATTTGGATAGGAGAATGACACGCGTTACGGGTCCATACTATTAAATTGTCTAAGGTTAAAAATCATGAAAAGTAGTCTCGTGTGAACCCCAAACGTTCTAAGTTCAAAATTATTGTTTCGCTATTATAGGCTATCTCGTTTAGTGATAAGGTATAAAATTTGGTTTAAATGCACAAGATCAATTGTTCTTACACCGTGGCAGAGGGGAAATGTTACCGCAACCGCAAGGCGAGTCCCTATATAAATTGTCTAAGATTCAGACAATGAAACTAAACAACTTTCCCTAAGGAACATGGGTCGAAAAAAAAATGTTAAACCTCCCATAGAAAATAGATTGGCTAATCCGCACTTTAGTATGGGAGGTACAACTTTTTTTTCGACCCATGTTCGTTAATACACCCACCCGTTACGTTCCACACAGTATACAGGGTGATAGAGTAAAAAGTTGCGTTACTATAGGGTTGAACCTCATCTGGCAGCAGCGCATCGCCTTTTTCTGTCTCTCCATCCTTTTCTGTCACTCAGGAACGTCAAAGATAGACGGAGCGCGACAGCACGCCGCAGCACCGCCGCACGCGATCGCGTTCCGTCTATCTTTTTTGCTTTAGCAAATGACGTTCCTGAGTGACAGAAAAGGATGGAGCGACAGAAAAAGGCGATGCACTGCTGCCAAATGAGGTTCAACCCTTAAGGGGTGATTGTACCCATCATACTGAACAACTTTCCCAAAGAAACTTATAAGAAAATCGCAAAAAAAATTGACTTTTCATACAAACGTTCGATCAGCTGATTGCATTTAGTATGGGAAGTCCAAACATTTTTTCTCGAATTTCCTATAGGTTTCTTAGGGAAAGTTGTTCAGTATCATGGCTACAATCAACCTTTAAAGTAATGCAACGGTTTACCCTTACAGTATGTATAATATATCTATGATGGCAAAAGCTATTTTTGAGCGTAGGCGATGCAGTTGCGACATCGCCTACTCGGTTTATGGAACCGCACCGCAACGACGTCGCAACTGAATCGCCGCGATACCACCGCGACACTGATTGATCGCGAGATTTCTTTTTAAACAACAAATATATTACAGGGCGATATCGTTGCGTCAACGCGTACGCCCAAAAATCGCTTGTGTGATACGACCCTAACATTAAATATTTGTAAATCATTCAGTCTATCATGTGATGTATGCAAGAACTATTTGTTATGAGGGTCAATCAACTATTTTTTGTCCTAGTCATTTGCATAAAATTTTCTCAATGTTCAGGCTCAGGCTCAAGCTCAGGTTTTGCTTGCCCCAAAACTTAATGTTTGTTGAATAACTAAGGATTGCATTTATTAAATACATACCTACATGGTTTTGCAAAATTACTTGAATTTTACTTGAATTTTGGCGGTTGTCCGATGGACGCAAAGTATCTTTTCATAGTACAGTCACCAGCAGATATATCGTAGCAAACAAGGTGGTCAAATATTTCTAAGCAGTTCTAATTTTCAATAATTTCTTTACTAATAACCAATCAAAAATATAGGAACGCCTAGAACATCAAATATATATATAACAGTTTCGGAAAAAAACCTTACTCCGTTGTTTTACATTTTAATTTTAAATACCAGTGTAAAGAAATTATTGAAAATTCGCTGTTCAGATATTTATGACAAAATACACGTTTAGATATAATTGGTATCATTTACTGTAAAGAATTTAATGAAAATTAGCACTGCTCAGAAATATTTGGACACCTTGTATGCTACGATATATCTGATGGCGACTGTAGAACTGTCGGTCCCCAAGCAATACTAGTTAACAAAACTTTATACAGTGAAAAAAATTACTATTGCCACACAAAGCTAATTTTACTATAATATTTCGCCTTTTTGTTTAGTTCTCAAAACTAAGATTTTTTTTTTTATTCTTTCCCTATCGAAAAATTTCAGAATTATTTCGTTGTTCCCAAGCTTGTTGGTCTATCGGACAACCGCTTAAAACTTTTAGTAGTTCAACACAGTTGGTGTAATGCGTATGCGTGTAGAAGAATCATAACATTTGATAAATTATCTGTTTCAAAACTAATGAATGTCAAGAAAAAAAGAACAAAACTTTTTTTAAAACAGTACCATCAGGACAAAAATAGTTGATTGACCCCTAAGAGCAAGGATCTCCTTTATTCTAAAGGCATAGAGGAAGCCATACCATTGCAAGAATGTCCACTTTTTTGACGTTTGTGCTTGAGTGCATGGTGTCAAGTAGTATGGACAAGAGACCAATTAGACCAAAGTGACAACTGCCCTAATGTTTACGGTCACTTTTCACAGACACACTAGCACAAAAGTGAAAAGTGGACAGCCGCATAAACAAAGATCTATAGTTCTGTCTCCTTCTACTATTAAAGGTACGTCATAAGACAAAAGAGACTAACTACAATAGTAAATGGATGCGGTCTCTATGCTTTAGAATAAAGGAGATCCTTGCTCTTAGATTGACTCATAAAACGTCATTGAACACCTATAGATAATTATATAAAATATATAGGTTCTTTCTAATTAGTTTGTGATATACAGGGTGTACAATAAAATGGGACAGCTACTCAAAGGGGTGCTTCAGACCATCAAACTGAACAACTTTCTCTATGGGACCAATATCGAAATCGCGAAAAAAAAAACCGCTCTCCCATACAAAACTGCAAACATAACTCGACTGAAATGTATGGGACAGCAGATTTTTTTTTTCGCGATTTCGATATTGGTCCCATAGAGAAAGTTGTTCAGTTTGATGGTCTGAAGCACCCCTTTAAGTAGCTGTCCCATTTTATTGTACACCCTGTATAGCAAGATAGGTGGACGGCTAGCAGGCAGGCCTGTCTGCGGCTATGTGCACCTCTACCACGACGGTGTTGCCGTGCGAGTAGAGACCTGTGTCGCACGCCTCGCTCCACGCCGCGAACTTCGCGTACCCTTGCGTGTGCACGTCACTGGGTACACACAATACAACACCTTTATTCACTGGCAGTAGTAGATTACTAACCAAGGGATGAAAGTCACCCATTTCACACGAGATGTTTGGCGCCCCGAACGAACGTGACCCATACGGTGCCCACACAAATAACCCCGACTTGACCCCATGTAATTTGTATGTCTGGGGACACAATGAAATACCTTGTTTATCAAACCCCAGTAAACGACGTAGAAGACTTAAGGCAGGGCATAATAAACGCAGCGGAGGTAATGACATTTTACCTTTACTTCAAGAGGTAACTAAAAGGGAACTAAGAAAGTGCTTGCGTTTATGTGTTCGGAACCGAGGGGCTCAATGTTTTGGGAACTTGTATTTTGGGAAAAGGATGTCATGTTCCGAAAGGCTCACTGAGTCTGAGTAACGGTGTCCACACATAACTGCGACACGTCGCATCGCATCGCAAATATCTGCGATGCGCTGCGTGGAATAATCATACACATGTCATCGAGCGCTGGCAGATATTTGCGATGCGATGCGACGTCGCAATTATGTGTGGGAGCCCATAGTTCGAGTGTGAAATGGGTGACTTTCACCCGAGTTAAACACTCTGCTTTTCATAGCGATTACGAGGAAATTAAACAAAAACCAGATAATGCAAAATCGTTTTCTGAATGAATTCATTTTAGGCTACGTTTCAAAACGTTTGGAAATCACTCTACTTCAGTCAAATTGTAGTTTTATTACAAAACGAGCTTTTAAATAATATAAATTATATACCAGATGTTAAGTCAGATAAATAAGCTATAAAACAAAAAAGTTTCATCAAAATCGGTTCAGTAGTTTTTGCGTGATACTCGAACAAACAATCACCAAAACAAACAAACAAACAGATAGACAAAAAATCCAAAAATTGGTGTTTTGGAATCAGGGACAGGTAAAAACCATGTCGTAATCTTTTATTTGAAAATAGCTTCAATGTACACACGGCGACACTTCAAGCTATACAAAACCAACATAAGCTGACCGCGCGTAGGTCGAGTAACGTATACATCGCGCGGCCAGCTTATGTTGGTTTTGTATAGCTTGATGTGTCGCAGTGTGTACAGACACACTTCTGTTACAGTTTTATAATGGTTTAGATACGTAAAACCTACCTGCTAAAGACATGGGTGAATTTCTTAATCTTGTGGTTGTTCTTAGGTGGTACGCCCCTTAGTTTGATGGTTACGTCAGCCTGGTAAGGGAAAACAGATATTTGTGAAACAAGCTCTATGAGTGTAGTATACAGGATGTTACAAAATACCCCTAAAGAAATAAAAGGTGTTAAACGTACATGTAAAAAGTCTATTGACAATGTATGACAACCGTAGTATAATATTATAATTGACCGAATAATTATCTATAGTAAAATAATAAAAAAGTCATCGTTGAAGCGCAGCACTATTTTACAGACTGTTTGCTAGTTCAAAGACGTGAGTAGATACGTCGTAAGGTCACTGCGATGTCCCCACTATCTTGTAAATACTTAGTAAAATAAAGAATAATTTCAATAAAGTATTCATATTTGTCATCATGTAAGATACTTAAAAAATCGTACAAATAGTTTTTTTCGACAAAGAAAGCTTCTTCGTCTCTTACTGTTTAGGTAAAAATAACTTAGAAACACTATCCTTCTGCAAAAAATAGTCTGTTTCAGATGTGACATTAGAGTTGAGATTTTTTAATAATTGGCTTCGAAGGATTTTTTTTTGTTATAATTATGTAACAGCCTGTATATGTGGAATTTTGGAGCAAAAGAAATGAAAGTCAGTATGCAGTGGAAATGCGCTCTTTACGAAATATGTGTGGTGTTACAGTAACCGACCGAATCAAAAACAGTGTGATAAGGGATCGGTGTTAGTTGAAGGATGATGTGGTAACCAGGATTGAAAGAGGTATGCTTAGGTGGTTCGGTCACGTACAGAATAATAATAATAAATAAAAAAGGTGGGTTGAAATGCCGACCACTGGACCCTTTTTGCGGGGACCCCCTATATACTTACCTTACAAGGGCCTATGATCGGAGTTTCCCTGCGAGATCGAATCAGAGGGTCTACCCGCACATTCGATTCGAACTTTTGCGTGAATGTTTTCGTTCCAATTTCAACTCTATTACAATGAAGTGCGGACCGAAACAGTGGCGATATAGTGAAGATCGAAAGTGCGGGTAAGGGGGCAGAAATGGAGAGATCCGCAGAACAAACAGAGTAGCTGAACTATAAAGAATTGCTAAACTAAAGTCGCAATGGACGGGGCACATTGCTCGCAAAACCGATGATCGATGGGACCGAAGAGTTTTCTAGTGGCGACCGCGTACCTGAAAGCGCAGCGTGGGTAGGCAGTGAGCCCCAGTGAGCCCCCATAAGGTGGACCAACAACCTAGAGAAGGCGGCGGGAACCCGTTGGATGACAGCGCAGATCCGCAGAAGAACCAGGGTAGCTGACATAGCCCAAATAATTACTGAAGTGGCAATGTGCGGGGCACATTGCTCGCAGAACCGATGGTTGATGGGACTGAAGAGTTCTCGAGTGGCGACCGCGTACCGGAAAGCGCAGCGTGGGTAGACCAGGTGGACTGATTTAGTGAAGGCGTCGGAAACCCGTTGGATGACAGCGCAGATCCGCAGAACCAGGGTAGCTGACATAGCCTAAAGAAATGCTGAAGTGACAATAGGCGGGGCACATTGCTCGCAGAACCAATGGTCGATGGGACCGAAGAGTTTTCTAGTGGCGTTCACAAACCGGAAAGCGCAGCGTGTTTAGACCCCTGCAAGGTGGACCGACAACCTGGTGAAGGCGGCGGAAACCCGTTGGATTTCAGCGCAGATCCATTGCCTGTGTAGCAGTTAGGGTTGCCAACTGTACTTTATATACGTTATTTTCAGTTGATGTATTTTATATTTTAGAACAACAATAAAGTATGCAAAAATACTTTATTTCAGCCCTATAGGTTTTAACGAAAATAAAATCTAAATAACTAACCAACAATGCGCGAAATGAAACGTAGTTAAACTGACAAGAACGCAGCCATAAAACAAGCACTTCACTCTCGCGAGAACTTCTCGGTGAGAATTCTCGGCGAGAACTATCAAGGAAATTACTACGGCTTATGACGCCCCGAGAACAATGAAGGGCATCTATCTGCACTCTCGTTCTCGGCTGTTCTCGGTGAGAATGTAGTGCCCGCATAACAATTCTAACGCTCGCAATTTCCGAACGGGTGAGCGAGAGTTGATTTTGAATGCAGTGAATACCACCAAACCTTTATAAAAGATAAATCTTTGTTATTATGAGCAAAAAGTTCAAAAAAATACAGTTTCAAAAATTTTAATTTAATGTACTTTATTTTTTAAGACTGTACTTTTATTTACCATCCCTGTAATCAAATATACTTTATGTTCGTTAAAAAAAGTTGGCAACCCTAGTAGCAGTGGACGTCCATCGGCTGAAATGAGGATGACATACCTTACAGGAGCCCTGCGCCTTGTCCAGGGCGCACTTGACGAAGAGGCCGAGGGTCTTGGGCGCGTCGTCGCCGGGCACCACCTGCACATACCACGGCACGCCGTGCACATACACCGCCTCTGACTGCAGCCTGCGCTTGCGCGTCTTGAAGTTCAGAACCGTTAGCTGGATGGATACTTCCGCTTTTTGGTCTTGTTGGTTTTCTGTCGGTTTTGGTGGCTGTGGGCAATGACATTATAAGGCTGTGGGTAATATATTGTTATCTAATCTAAACTGTTATAAAACTGTAACAGAAGCGTGTCTGTACATTGAAGATATTTACGATATGGTTTTTAGGTATCCCTGACTCAAAATCAACCTTTTTTAGAATTTTTGTCCGTCTGTTTGTTTGTTTGTTTGATCGAGCATCACGTAAAAACTACTGAATCGATTTTGATGAGACTTTTTTTGTTTGATAGCTCATGATCTGACTTAAAATCTGGTATATAATTTGTGCGGACGAAGTCGCGGGTTACTCTAGTTTGATGGTCTGAAGCACCCCCTAAAGTATTACTAGGGTGTTTTGTTACCCATTACCTATTCTGTGTTTCAGTAATGAATCGGTCCCCTCACTTGCAGTAGCCTCACGTCGGTGCGGAGACAGTAGCCGGTGGGGGGCGGCAGAGAGTCGCAGAGCGCGTGACAGAGCAGCGACAGCGCGTCGCGGCGCGGCAGCGCGACACAGTGCGGCGCGTGTCGAGCCAGCTCTACAACGGGCACCGTCAGCAGCCTTATCTGCTGCACCGCACGCTGTAACGTCTTCATATCCTCTGTTAATGTGACGTTGAAGAATAGTTAGTAACGACCGTGGAAAGAGAAGGTACTAAAAGGAAGCACATGTCTTGTCATATTCACTCAATAAGAGATGCACATATTAAATTCGCTCTAGTTAAAAAAGGAGATCGCTACCTTATCGCTGTCCTTATCGGCGTAACCACTTTTTTGTACTACGGCCACCTGACTCAAAACTGTCACTTCATATAAATTGTATAGGATTTGATGAGTATCGCTATCTCATACCCGGTTACACCGACATTCCGTCACCCAGCGTAAGCCAAAAAATTCTTCGTCTATGGTAACGACCTATTGTGTTTGTAACAACGGTAACAACTTGCCAAAGATGACACCACCAGTCATTCGAAAGACTTACAAGCATAAATATAGTAACTAGATGTAACCATAACGTGGCCGCACATGAAACAGCAATAGCGCGACTTTTCCATACTAAAAGTCGATTTGTTTGGCAAGATGTCATCAACACTCCATAGGTTTGACAGTAGTTTGACATCTTACCAAACACAAAAACCGGCCACGGTGACCAAAACAAAAAATAATATTTCTGTCTTTTTTGTTTACATAAGTTTTCATAACTGGCTATCTCGCCCTCTCATTTCTTGGCTACATCTTTCAGCGTAAGCGAAAAGTTTTTTATCTAAGCTTGCAAGCGTCAGCTGCAAAGCCGACAGATGGCGCTACCAGTCATCGACGACCAGACAAAATTGCGATGTCACATTGGAAACCCGTAAGCTGCTAGACTAATGTTCAAAATCGCATGCAAGACACAAATCGCGCAAGAACAATATTATCACACGAGACTCAGTACACCTAGCCTGGTGGAAGATCTTCCCTTTTCAATGGAAGAACCTTCCACCTCAGTTCCTTCATATGTTACTTGATCCTGTATAATCACTGTCATAAAACAAAATGTTCATAAAAATTTACAATCGAATAGAAAACAAAAAAGTTACTTATAGGCAATTGAGAAATTTGTTGGCCTGTGCCCTGCAGTGGGACGTTTATAGGCTGATGATGATGATGATCATCCTCTTATATCATTTTATTTAATAAGAAACCAACCTTCATCAAGTACGTCCGAATCAGTTGTTTCTTCAGTTGCTGTCACCAGACTGGTTTCACTGGATAGGCTCTGCAAATAATACTTTTACTATTAGTACTTACCATATAAAGTTGCACAAAAAGTCATTATCCTCTATGTACCATGCTCTACTTCGAGTCTTCGATCGAAAACGAGCAAGGTTTTAACTTACGCTAGTCGATATTAAGATTCTTTCGAAGTATTGTGGTAAAAGGGAAAAAAGATGTCGGAGATAGTCATGAGTACCGACGGTCTAATGTCGGAGATAGTCATGAGTACGGACGGTCTAAGGACGCGCGTAGTGCGCGCAGATGCACTGAAGTTGCCGAGCGTGTTCAAGTTGCCCCCACGATCGATCGTGCACTATAAAATATAAATTACAGGGTCGAGCGAGGCACTACACAGTCTGCTCGTTATATTACTTTACTCTTTGGTCTGCTCGAGAACCCCACCGAGTGCACACGCTGCCCGACCTAACTCAATACTTCGTCATATTGCCTTGCAGTTTACTAATTGTCATTGGTTTCTTGCCGATTCTTCTCCATGATGTTTACTTGTGAAACGGTAGTAAATGTAGAGTCAGAGAAAATAATAAAAGACAATTATCATAAAGAAAATAAAAGAATAATAAATAATTCGAATGTAGCTTTTCATTGGAAAACATACAGAGATTGGGATAGATTCTCCCAATAAACTACACTTGACACTGGCGGAAATGCAGTGCTAACGCACAAGCAAGAGTCCATTTAATTATAAAAAAAAAATGTATCACACCACAACCTATCGCTCGTCCTGTTTGTCATCCTCCGTTAGATACATTCGAATCCGCAAAATTGTTTTTTAAAACTTGTTTCTGACAGATGGAATTATGCGCGCGACAACGTTATCGTTACCACGCGCCTTTTCTTCGCGCACTTTAACGCATCAAAAGAAAGAGAGATTTTTTCCTTCGCGCCTTTGCTATATCGCACTGCCATTTTGTTAGCCCCACAGTTTGCTATGTTGGTAGAGGTCCATTATAGAGAGTAGGTCGTAAACCTTACTGTGTTTCAAGAAACTTATGTATTTCTCTGGCTTTTCCATAAAGTGAAACGTCGCGAGGAAACCTACATGCTTTAACAATGCAAATAATAGTTGGAGCAATGTTTTTGACAAGCTCTAAAGGTAATTCCGTCACTCGCGTTTGACAGTTGCGATAAATACTACGGCGGCGGCGAGAATCTAGATAGATTGTCGAGACAGGTTGTCGCGCATTGACATAGGTATTAAGATTAAGACACATTTTAGTTCATCGCGGTTGGCTGTAAAAGCGAAATCGAGTCAGAGAACAGATAAATACTGGCAAGAGCAAGTACATACCTCATCATACCTAGCTCTCTTCGCCTCAGGTGCCCCATCAATCATACTCCTCTTCAAGCCCCTTGCTTCAGCATATTTCTCAACGGCTATCAGTAGGTCCAACTCATCTTTTATATTTAGCTGGTCCAGAGAGAATATTTTGACCAGCGTACTCGGATGAGCTTCCAGGAAGCTTTTCTGCTCAAGTACTGTTGAAGTCTGCTTTGATAATATCTGGAAATTATTTATGTTTTATTTACTGACAAAACCAAAATACACCGGTTATTTAAAACATCGAAGGTAGCAAAAAATTGCACTGTAATGATTTTTAGGGATGTTATAAGGATAGATACCAAGTTTAAAATCTAGCTTACAGCTTCGAAAGACCTGTGCTAGCGGTGTGGTGCTCGGAAAACCTCAAGATTTTCGAAAGTTTTTCAGGTTTTGGCTTATAAAATAAAAACAGCTTCTAAAAACAAGGCATCGTACAGAAAAGTCACCAAATACACTTTTAAAGTAAAGAAATTTTTCTACAATACACTTTACACAGACTTTAAAGTCGAGATACAGCTCTTCAAATATTGACTATTTTTCCCAAAAAATTGATAATGTAGAGTTGTCCAATAAAAAATACCACCAGGTGCGGATGTGGTTGGGGGTAGAGAAAGAGCCCACCAACTGGAGGTGGACATGGAGCCATAAGGGGCTGACCCTGGTGACCTCAACCTAGAAACCTGCATCGCTAACCCTGCTGAAATTCCTGTCATGCAGGTGATCGTATGGGTACAGAGGAGGGAAATTTATGCTCCTGCCAGAGAGCAGAGCTGAAATGCTCTGCTGTCTCCAAAGTTAGTCAGTGGAAAACCTGCCTTAGTACCAGGGTTTGAAGTGATAATTATCTTGATAATTATATAGAATTAATCCAGAAAAGCTTGTACTCAAGAGCACATCAAGCTTTACACTTGCAGTTCGATTGTAACGCTTATGGCGCACTAAATAAGAACGGTACAAAGTTCAAATTGTCAAGCTTGACGTGCTCTTGACTGTACTAGCAATGTCACGCGATGTGTATCCGATCACGATTAGCGAAAAAAGAAGTAGTTTTTCTCATTGTCTTCTGTTGTTTTTCTCAATAATTTGTTATTCATTGTGATACTAAACGAAAATGCCAAAGACCAGGTGCTGGTTGGTCTAAATATGAGTGCATTAAAGCAAAAATAACAATTTTAGAACTACTCAAAACTCAGAATCCACTTGGATAATTATCAAAGAAAATAATTATTTTGATAATTTCGAACCCTGGTACACACCATAAGTTCACTTTTGATTTCTCTCAGTGACACATTTTTAAAGATGATACAGTAAAAAAATAATAAAAAAATTGCAGGCTGTCTTCTGCAGCTAAATCATTACCACTTTACACAGCTCCAAAAGCCTGTTGTCATCAAACATAGAAGCTAATTCTAAAGCGTGGCATACGTTGGAAGTGGACACTTTGCTGAACAGGTGCGTCCGGCATTGGCTGATCAAACCTGTCATCATGTACTTCTTGGCGGCATAGAAAACATCGCAAGCATCCTCAAACGAGTTTATAGTTACATCTTCTGTGTATACATAACTGAAAAAAAAGGAATTGTATAATAGCTTAGACTACTTATATAGGGACGCGTAACCACGTGTCATTCTACTAACAAACTTTCTGCCACTTTTTGCTGGAGGCGAGGTAACATGTTATCCGCAACTTTGGATTTTGTTCCCTATGACTTTAGATTCTAATTTTGAATGTTCAAAATCATGAAAAGTAGTCTCGTGTAAACCCCAAACGTTCTAAGTTCGAAATTATTGTTTCGCAATAATAGGCTGTCTAGTTTAGTGTTAAGTTATAAAATTGAATGTAAATGCGCAAGATTAGTTCATCTAATACCGTGGCAGAGGGGAAATGTTACCGCAAGGCCGGTTCTTATATAAGTAGTCTAAGTATAATAGGGATGATAGTTTATAGCTCGACCGACACCCCCTACCCCCTCTAAGGTAGCATGTTTCTAAACCCACCCCATCTTTTTTATGTTACAGTATTGTTCAAGCATTGTAAGTTCATTGCATGGGGTGCTAGGGGTGTTCTACATAACTTAATTCTAATTTCTAATAGGTTCAATCAGCCACTCTTTATCGAAAAACTTTGTATGAATATGACGTCCAGGGTTCGCCGATCATCAATATCACCCACCGATTCCTGTCTTCTGAATTAAAAATTTTGGAGATTAATATTTCCCCTTGCAACACATAGAGAAAAACTACAATTCAGAATAATTTAGATTGTTTCCCAAAATGGCAACCTCATTTAAAGTTGGGGAAATCCCCTTTAACATACCAGTACGGCTAGCTTTTTATTGAAATTCAAACCTTAAATTCATATCGTATAAGGTTTATTTTATGAGGTAATAAAAAATTTGGATTCCCTGGTGCTCCGACTTTTTTATGTTTACAAATTATTATTAAAATTAGTTGATTTATCTCACAAACAAATGAAGATTATAATAATAATAGGTACTTGTTTTTTTAAGTGTTCATTAAAAAATTATTTTTCAAATTGTTACTTTTTTTAAATAAAAAATGTGGTAATTTGACACTTACATTATTTTACTAATTTCTTTCACATTTTTAAGCAGAATGAAATTCGCTTCTTTTTCGTAGCCTGGATATAAATCCGATATATATCGGATATATATCAAAAAATCGGATTTTTGATATAAACTGTAACAGAAATGTGTCTGTACATTGAAGATATTTACAACAAAAAAATTACGGCGTGGTTTTTACCTGTCCCTGATTCCAAATCACAAATTTTTGGATTTTTTGTCTGTCTGTTTGTTTTGTTTATTTGTTTGTTTGTTTGTTTGTTTGGGTGTTTGTTTGTTCGAGTATCACACAAAAACTACTGAACCGATTTTGATGAAACTTTTTTTGTTTGATAGCTTATCATCTAACTTAAAATCTGGTATATAATTTATGTGAACGAAGTCGCGAGTAAAAGCTCGTTTATTATAAAAATCGGATTTTTTCAAACCCTGATGACGTCATAGCATATAGTAACTAGATGTAACCATAATGTGGCCGCACATCAAACAGCAATAGCGTGACTTTTGCATACTATAAAAAGACGATTTGTTTGGCAAGATGTCATCAACATTCCATAGGTTTGACAGTGGTTTGACATCTTGCCAAACAATAAGACCAGCCATGGGTGACCGAAACAAAAAATAATATTTCTGTCTTTTTTGTTCACATAAGTTTTCATAACTGGCTATCTCACTCTCTCATTTTTTGGCTACATCTTTCAGCGTATACGGCTAACGCTTTTTATAGGTTGGTGCTCAACGGGTTAATCTAAGCATCATAGTTTATCCTGTTATCTCATCTCTAATATTATTAGTGTCAAAGTTTGGATGTTTTGATGTTGGTCACTATGTCACTCAATCACACTTAAACGGCTGAACGGATTTGGATAAATGGCATGCAGATAGAATATATTCTGGATTAACACATAGGTTGCCCAGCCTAGCAGGGTTTATCCAGGGGGGGGGAGGTATAGGTGGGATATATCCCCCCCCACAGAAATCGGTCAGAGTGTCATCTTAGTCCAATTATTTGTATAGAACCTTCCCCCCCCCCCCCCCGAACCCATCTGGATAGTGGATACGTACTTGTCAACAGGAAATTAAAAATAGTATTCAATGATTACTGAACCGATTTGAATGTTGTTTTCATTGTATGACAAAAGGCAAACTAAAATATTGGACTACCTACTTCAGCTACACATTTAACAGCTTTAAAAAGTAGTATAACTCACTTTAGCAAAGTTCTGAATGCCTCTGGCTGTACGTCTGGGGTCGGTATAGGTTCGTTACCTTCCGCCATCCCGCCAAAAAACATGGCTTCAAAGACAGGTGACGATATAGCCAGGAACAACTTGTGGGCTGCGATGCGGACCCGGTCGGGCCCGACGAGGAACACGCAGTCGGTCCATAGCCCCAACTTCAGCAGGTGTGAGCCCCGCTCTTTTAGTGTAAGAAGTGGTGATTGCCACTCTCTGGATTCTTCTGGCTTCATTTTAGTAGGCCACTATTATTTATCGCTGATTTTCAATCAATGAAAAAATCACAAACATCACACTAGTGAAAGAAGAAACAAAGCCATAAAATAAAAATCTTCCAATTTTCAATTTCCAAAGAACACGAGCAAGAGAAAATCAAAGGAGAAAATGAAAAAAAAAAAGAAGAGGATGATGGATGAGAAAAACAACAACGGAAAAGCAACTGAAGAACTTTTTAACTTTTTTTAACGATAAAAACCTATTTTATTGATCATTTTAAAACAAAATTAATTAAATTATTTTATTTATTCATTTACACAATTAAATAAGAACCAAATTGTGTAGTAAACAACTTGTAAAAATTTAAAGTAGGTAGTTTTTGATTCTTTCATATGTGCGTTTCCGTTTCATTTTTTGTTTCGGATACATACCCCACTGAATTATGTCTCGTACAAAGATAATTTGATAGATATTTGTTCAATGTTGTGCGTGTATCCGAAAAAGAAAATAGACTTTAGTCTATGTCTGAAACAGACAGCTTTAGTTCCGATAGTTTCGTTTTGGCGCTGAAGTCACATTTTCCCTCATGTAACGTCTATTCTATTTTTTTTTTAAATGGCTGCCATCTTGGTTGTGATAATTTTGCCAATGGCCTCGATTCGGAGTGTACCACGACTAAACTAAACTAAATGTATTCCTGTCACTTTCTAAAATAAGATTAAGAAAAGAGACAGAAAACCAACAGCTGACTTTAGTGCTGTCAAAGTGACGTTAAATGCGCAAAATAAGATGCCATCATAATGTACGCCATCTTATTTAAGTCGTTTTTGGACGTTTAACGTCACTTTGACAGCACTAAAGTCAGCTGTTGGTTTTCTGTCTCTTTTATTAATCTTATTTTAGAAAGTGACAGGAATACATTTAGTTTAGTTTAGTTGTGGTACACTCCGAATCGAGGCCAATGTCAAGTTTATTTAGCAAGAGTGCTTGACGTTGTACTGTAATTATGTATTTTGGTGACTTCAAGGATTGTTTGTCGAAAAGAACACTATCTTGATGGCTCAAGAGGCGCTTGAGTGGTGGCCCACTGGAGCTTCGTTGTAGGCCCAGGAGGGGGCAACCAACAATCGACGAGCAACACGTGACTACCCAATAGCAGACAGACAACGCGACTCCTCATGTAACGTCATGATAGGATCCAAAGAGATTATAAGTACCGAAAAGCATAGAGGGAGAAGGAGCCCACCTATTGTTAGGATGTCCACTTTTTGACATGCTCGTGTGTGTAAAGTGGTCATAGTTGGTCATAGTTGGTCATAGTTGGTCATAGTTTGTCATATTAATATAAGACAAAACACACACTCATGGGCCTTGTTTCATCTAAATAGATGTTTCAAACAGCGTCTGTTTGCTTAAGACACCGACGTTCGTGGCTATATAAGCCGATTCGGGAGCGGCAAAGCCTGCCGCATTTACGGCATTTGTGCTGTGTGTCGGTTGGTGCAGGAGCTTGTTCATTCCTGTGCCTTTTTGCTCGCTTTACGGCCAGAGATTCGAACCAGACCTCATCATGGGCCGTTCGACCGTCAGCTATTTCCTTCCTCCACTCGTCCCTGTCGCTTGCAAGGCATTCCCACTTTGAGTGGTCAATTTTAAAAGACACCATATCGCGCTTAGCACAGTCCTTAAAACGTAACATGGGTCTTCCGACATTACGTTTAGCGAAGGCTACTTGGCTCAGCATGACTCTCCTGGGCAAACGATTTGTGTTCATACGGTGCACATGCCCCAGCCACCACAGTCACACATCAGCACATTAAAAAAACCACATATACAAATATCTATAGTTCCATCTCTTTTTACTATTAAAGGTACGTCATAAAACAAAAAGATAATAACTACGCAAGTAAATTGATGTGGAATGTATACTTTAGAATAAAGAAGTCCTTGATCTTAGATAGGATCATAGGATGCCATATTGAAGCTTGTATCTTGTGTTTTTCCTGGTATTTTCACTTGAGTTGAGAATACTAGAGAAGCCCTAATTCTTCTCCGTTGTATGAAATATAATATCTTTGATTATTTCTTGGTCAAATATCCTATTTCTGCATTCTGGAATAGGGGATCGGACAGTCCGGGACAATCAGTCAAATTGGCAACTTTTAATCTAATATCAAAACGCGCGCCATGTATGAAAAATTGTACTAAATACCCACAAGTGACGTCATCAACATTTCGTTACTTTTTATAGTTCATCATGTTATGAAAAATAGTATTCAAGCTAAAAAAGAAATAAAAATGTGAGTATAGCGTTAGTTTCAAATGTTTTTTTTTTTACTAACAAGATAAAACTAAAATATATTTTATACAGTCCGATCCCCTATTACTGTATAACAACCTACCACCACACCACCATACCTATAACCAAAAGTTTTATACAAATTAGCTTGAAGACAACAGCGCCAGAACGGAGCTATTCGAACTAAGTGAAAAGTTCACTGTCGCATCTGTAGCTTGCTGCTACATATCAGTAATCTGTGGTCTTTGTATTTGACAGATATTTTTTTTTGTGCATGTGACTCTACGACTCTACGGTATCCGAAAAAGAAAATTAAGAAAATAAACTTTAGTCTATGACTGAAAAGTTTTTGATTTGAGAGAGAGGATATTTTTTGAGGCAAAGGCTATTTTCACGCTGGGGTGGTAACATCTAAAAATCGATGTTGCCAGATATAAAAATGGGGTGGTCACATTTAAAAATCGATGTTACCAGATAAAAAAATAAAAAAATCTGCAAGTTGGTAGTAACTAGTGGTGAAAAAACCGAAACTTACCAGCAGAGGACCGATGAAATTGGATTTTTTCCTATTCACGTCATCTTTCTAATTATTTTGTGATTCACGTTCAGTTTTGATAGCAAAACACATGTTTAACCAGGATCTGATGCTGAAGCAAGGACTTTCTAATTAGTTTGTGATTCACGTTCAGTTTTGATAGCAAAACACATGTTTAACCAGGATCTGATGCTGAAGCAAGGAATGTCTTCGTACGAGGGTAGGTACTCCTCATCGGTAAACAGCATTGGATTGATTTTTAGGGTTCCGTACCCAAAGGGTGAAAGCGGGACCCTATTACTAAGCCTACGTTGTCCGTCCGTCCGTCCGTCTGTCCGTCTGTCCGTCTGTCCGTCTGTCCGTCTGTCCGTCTGTCCGTCTGTCCGTCTGTCCGTCTGTCCATCTGTCCGTCTGTCCGTCTGTCCGTCTGTCCGTCTGTCCGTCTGTCCGTCTGTCCTTCTGTCCGTCTGTCCGTCTGTCCGTCTGTCCGTCTGTCCGTCTGTCCGTCTGTCCGTCTGTCCGTCTGTCCGTCTGTCCGTCTGTCTGTCTGTCCGTCTGTCCGTCTGTCCGTCCGTCCGTCTGTCCTACCTATTTAGGGCTGTAACTCAATACTCAATACTCAATATATTTATTGCATTCCATAATGTACAGTAAGATGTTAACTTATATTAAATTTGAACCGTAATAGCTAGATTGTTGAAATTTTCTCAGATTGTGCGTTATTACGGCGGATTTGTTAACAAATAATAAAAAAGTTAAAAATTAAGGGGGGTTCTCAACAAAAAACTAGTTTTTATCAACGTTTTTTTCTTTACGCTCTATCGTAAAAACGGTAATACATACAAGCGTCAAACTTAGTGTGATTATAGAGCAAACTCTACAGAATAACAACATGTGTCAAACTTAGTGTGATTATAGAGCAAACTCTACAGAATAACAACAAATACTAAAAACCGGCCAAGTGTGAGTCGGACTCGCGCTAAAGGTTCCGGACAAAAAAAGTTTTTTTTTCTATCTTAAGGTGGTTGGAGAGCTGCGACCGTGGCGCCATCAGTTTTAAATTAATTGTGCCTGAAATACAAACATTTCACACTGAGCATAAAAGCTATGTATTGCAAATGTGCTAAAAGTGGCCACATTGGAAAACTTTTAGCACATTTGCAATACATAGCTTTTAGGCTTAGTGTGAATTATTATAATAATGGATTATAAAATAGAGAATCAGTTACGATTGTCGCGAAACGTAAAATATTCATGAAAATGATTGTATTTCAGGCACAATTAATTTTAATACTGCTGGCGCCACTGTCGCAGCTCTCCAACCCCCTAAATCGTTAGTTTATGTTGTGTTCTATAGTGGTGTGGTACGGAACCCTCGGTGGGCGAGTAGTCCGATTCGCACTTGACCGCTTTTATTTTATGTTCACGTCACGGTCAGTTTTGATAGCAAAACACATATTTAACCAGGATTTGGTGCTACAGCCAGGAATGTCTCCGTACAAGGGTACTCCTCAACGGTTAACAGCATTGGCTTGATTTTTTCATATTCACGTTCAGTTTTGATAGCAAAACACATGTTTAGGCTGTCTGTCCATTGAAGCGAGCTCGCACAGCCAGCTCGCGTCAATGGATAGGCAGCCTTAACCAGGCTCTGATTCTCAAGTAAGGAATGTCTTCGTACGAGGGTACTCCTCATCAGTAAACAGCATTGGCTTGATTTTTAATGTTCATGTTCAGTTTTGATAGCAAAACACATATTTAACCAGGATCTGGTGCTACAGCCAGGAATGTCTCCGTACAAGGGTACTCCTCAACGGTTAACAGCATTGGCTTGATTTTTTCATATTCACGTTCAGTTTTGATAGCAAAACACATGTTTCAGCGTCAGAACCTGGTTAAGAACCAGGTTCTGACGCTGAAGTAAGGAATGTCTTCGTACGAGGGTACTCCTCATCAGTAATCAGCATTGGCTTGATTTTTAATGTTTACGTTCAGTTTTGATAGCTAAACACATATTTAGCCAGGATCTGGTGCTACAGCCAGGAATATCTCCATACGAGGGTACTCCTCAACGGTTAACAGCATTGGCTTGAAATTTTTTTGTTCACGTTCAGTTTTGATAGCAAAACACATATTTAACCTGGATCTGGCGCTTAAGCCAGCAATGTCTCCGTACGAGGGTACTCCTCAATGGTAAACAGCACTGACTTGCAATTTTTTTTACACGTTTAGTTATGATAGCAAAACTCATATTTAACCAGGATCTGGCGCTGAAATTTGGAATGTCTCCTTAAGAGGGTACTCCTCAACTGTAAACGGTATATGCTAGTCAATGCTGTTTACTGTTAAGGAGTACCCTAGTACGGAGACATTCACGGCTGTAGGACCGGATCCTGGTTTAATATGTATTTTGCTATCAAAACTGAACGTGAACATGATAAAATCAAGCCGATGCTGTTTACCGTTGAGGAGTACCCTCGTACGGAGACATTCTTGGCTTCAGCACCAGTTCCTGATTTAATATACGTTTTGCTATTAATACTGAACGAGAATAAAGAAAAGTCAAACCCTCGTTCGGAGACATTCCTGGATGTAGCACCAGATCCTAGTAAAATATGTTTTGCTATCAAAACGAAAATTAAAAAAAATCTAGTCAATTCTATTTACCGTTGAGGAGTACCCTCCGACGGAGACATTCCTGGCTGTAGCACCAGATCCTGGCTAAATATGTGTTTTGCTATCAAAACTGGCCGTGACGTGAACATAAAAAATTCATGCCAGTGCTGTTTACCGCTGAGGAGTACCCTTGTACGAAAACATTCCTGGCTTCAGCATCAGATCCTGGTTAAATATGTGTTTTGCTATCAAAACTGAACGTGAACATAAAAAAATCAAGCCAATGCTGTTTACCGATAAGGAGTACCCTCGTACGGAGACATTTCTGACTGTAGCACCAGATCCTGGTTAAATATGTGTTTTGCTATCAAAACTGACCGTGACGTGAACATAAAAAAATCAAGCCAATATGCTGTTTACCGATGAGGAGTACCCTCGTACGAAGAGATTCCTCGCTTCAGCATCAGATACCTACTCGATACGTTCTCTGGCTAGTGGGCTCGGTAGCGAAATTGGATAACGCACTTCCCTGGTTTGGAAGGGTGCGGGTTCAAGTCCCGCCCGAGACTGAATTTTTCAATCTTTAATTTGATTCGAAATAGCACAACATGGCTGTAACATGTTCAAAATCTATAATATTTGAAATTGGAACAGGGTGTGTCATCTATACCGTATGAATTTCAGTTGTAATGCTGAACTTGCGGGTTGGCTAGTTTGTAATAACTGCCAGTAGATGTCGCTCACGTCCCCTCAAGACGCAACAGATTGAAAAATTCGTTCTCTGGCTAGTGGGCTCGGTAGCGAAATTGGATAACGCACTTCCCCGGTTTGGAAGGGTTCGGGTTCAAGTCCCGCCCGAGACTGAATTTTTCAATCTTTAATTTGATTCGAAATAGCACAACATGGCTGTAACATGTTCAAAATCAATAATATTTGAAATCAGATACCTACTGTTTAAACATGTGTTTTGATATCAAAACTGAACGTGAATATGAAAAAATCAAGCCGATGTTGTTAACCGTTGAGGAGTACCCTCGTACGGAGACATTCCTGGCTGTAGCACCCGATCCTGGTTAAATAAATGTTTTACTATCAAAACTAATTATTAAAAATAATAACAAACAGTAATCCCGACAGCGGTAGAAAAAAATTGGTCAGAATAAAACTGTTGATACGAGTAATTGTTTAAGATCGTATAAGTTCATCATCATCATCATCTCAGCCGATGGACGTCCACTGCTGGACATAGGCCTCCCCCAAGGATCGCCATAACGACCGGTCCTGCGCTGCCCTCATCCAACGTTTTCCCGCCACCTTCACCAGGTCGTCGGTCCACCGTGTGAGGGGCCTACCCACGCTGCGCTTTCCGGTACGCGGTCGCCACTCGAGAACTTTTCGGCAGGGAGACGTTATATCTCCGAAACTGTTCACCGCTGCACTGGAAGATGTTTTCAAGGTTCTGGACTGGATCGTATAAGTTAGTTTTTTGCAAATATCTCGTTTCTTATAACTTTGTTCACGATTTCATACATAGGAATGGAATAAAATTATTTATTTGCATACATTTTAAAAAGTTAATATACAAAACTTGTAGAACAAACAATTACTCGTATCAACAGTTTTATTCTGACCAATTTTTTTCTACCACTGTCGGGATTACTGTTTGTTATTATTTTTAATAATTAGTTTTTGCACATATCTCGTTTCAAATACACAGAATTGTAAACAAAGTTATAAAAGTTATAACCCAATTTGTAGAACAAGCATTATCTACCATTTTATTAGACAAACTTTTTCTGTCATCCACCGTTGTCGAGATATCTGTCTATTACTATTTAAATTATTTAGTTTCACAAATATCTCGTTTTTTTTGCATCAAATCGTGAACAAAAATATTACAAAACTTGTAGAACATAATATTGTCTACAATTTTATCCTCGACAAACTTTTTCTATCTTCAACCGTTGTCGAGATATCTGTCTATTACTATTTTAATTAATTATATTTTGCAAATATCGCGTTTCGTATGCATAAAATTGTGAATAAAGTTATTACAAAACATGTAGAACATAATATTATCTACAATTGTATGCTACACAAACTTTTCCTATCATCAACAATTTTTGAGTTATCTGTCTATTACTATTTTAATTAATTAGTTTTTGCAAATATCTCATTTCGTATGCATCAAATCGTGAACAAAGCTATTACAAAACTTGTATAACAAAATATTATCTACAATTGTGTCTTCAACAAACTTTTCCTATCATCAACCGTTGTTGAGATATCTGTCTATTACTATTTTAATTATAAAGTTTTTACAAATATCTCGTCTCCTATGCATAAAATTGTAAACAAAGCTATTACAAACTTGAAGAACATTAAATTTCCAACAATTTTGTTCGTAACAAATTTTTCTATCACTAACCATTGTCGAAATATCTATCATTTTTAGTATGTTATAAAAGTGGTTTGATTCTGGAAAGGTGACCGATCCGCCATGTAAGACCGGGTTTTTCGTGATGGGTAAAGTGTGTTCTCTCGATCTAAGTTGGTTTCACATTTCCTATATGTTTAGGCCCAAGACCAATTTTTTTCAATTTTCAACCCCGGTCTGATTTTGAACAGTGACCGATTTGAAAAAACTAAATATGCTGTGGTATTCTCCTAAAAGGGCTCTTTCGTAAAATGCATCCAGTTCGTTTCCTATATGTTTAGGCCCAGACCAAATTTTTTCGCGATTGTCTGACAGCTGTAAAAAAATTCAGTGAACACTTTGAGTCATAAATAAGACTGAGACTAAATGATGTACTTTGGCGTCTATTTTCGAGCTAGACTGAATCCAGCTTTCCTATACGTTTAGGCCCTAGACCGTTGGTGGCTTTGGATCTATAACTTTATTTGCTTCTTCCTCTAATACTGAAAAATTTACAAGAAACTCATTACATTTTGCTGATGGTCAGTATTCAGTACCTATCTTTATTGCGGTTTCACTTGGGTATCACAAATAATAATCAACAGAAATCAGAAAACGTTGGATGAGGGCAGCGCAGGACTGATCGTTATGGCGATCCTTGGGGGAGGCCTATTTCCAGCAGTGGACATCCATCGGCTGAGATGATGATGATTATATGAGCTTCCAGCGCTGAACTTCGGCTATAAATGATGACCCATCTCTCACTAGATGTACTCTGTGGAAGGAAAGGGTACCCCCACCAGCTGAATTTATTCTCTCACAGGAATATCTACCTCCCGGGCACAATCTGCAATAGCCACTGTGGAAGTCTTTAAATCGCCTTCGCACTCAAGTTGGCCCTTGCAGACAAAGTTTATGTAACTGGGGTTAGATGGACCCTGGCCAAATGCAGTGTGATTGCGGCGAACCTATCCAGTCGATGGCGCACCTGCTAGAATGCCCGTTGTGCCCAAAAACCTGCGCGAGAGAGGACCTCAATAAAGCTACACTGGATGCTGTCAGGCTCGCCGAATATCTGGCCAATAAAATATAGAAATAGGACAATTGACACCAAAAGAAGATACGTTTTAATAGACGGCAGCGATTTCTACCTTAGCTTATAAACCTACTTCACTCATCACATCAGACATCACTCTCACAGACTATTCACTCTCACTCGAGTCTAAGGCGGTGTCCTATTGCCATCGCACGCGCGATGGTGCGATGCGATCTCATCGCGCGATGAAACCGATCGCGCGATCAAAAAACGTGTGTCCTAATTTGGTGCGATGCGATCGATCACCCTCCCTTGCTTCGTGTACCTGCACTCAGCGGGACCCCGTGTCCTAGAACGATGCGAGTATGTATGGGATTTAGTTCCGAATTTGTTCTATCGAATTCAATTAGAAATAAAAAAAAATCCGTCAAAATGGAAGAATTAGATCCAGAGCCACCAACGGTCTAGAGCCTAAACGTATAGGAAAGCTGGATTCAGTCTAGCTCGAAAATAGACGCCAAAGTACATCATTTAGCCTCGGTCTTATGACTCAAAGCGGTCATTGATTTTTTTTTACAGCGGTAAGACAATCGCCAAAAAATGGGGTCTGGGCCTAAATATATAGGAAACGAACTGGATGCATTTTAAGAAAGAGCCCTCTTAGGAGAACACCACAGCAGATTTAGTTATTCTCAAATCGGTCACCGTTCAAAATCAGATTGGGGTTGAAAATTAAAAAAAATAGGTCTTGGGCCGTTTAGGCCCAATTGAATATAGGAAATGTGAAACCAACTTGGATCGAAAGAACACAATTTACCCATCACAAAAAACCCGGTCTTACATGGCAGATCGGTCACCTTTCCAGAATCAGACAACTTTTATAATATAACAAAAATGACAGATATCTCGACAATGGTAAGTGATAGTAAAAAATTTGTTATGAACAAAATTGTTGGAAATTTAATGGTCTTCACGTTTGTTATAACTTTGTTTACAATCCTATGCATAGGAGACGAGATATTTGTAAAAACTGAATAATTAAAATAGTAACAGACAGATATATCGACAACGGTTGATGATAGGAAAAGTTTTTGAAAAATAAAATTTTAGATAATGTTATGTTCTACAAGTTTTGTTACAACTTTGTTCACGATTTGATGCATACGAAACGAGATATTTGCAAAAAAATTATTAATTAAAATAGTAATAGACAGATATCTCGACAACGGTTCATGATAGAAAAAGTTTGTCTGAAAAACAATTGTAGACAATGTTATGTTTTACAAGTTTTGTAATAACTTTGTTCACGATTTGATACATACGAAAAGAGATATTTGCAAAAACGAATTAATTAAAATAGTAATAGACAGATATCTCGAAAATTATTGATAATAGGAATAGTATGTGTAGCATAAAATTGTAGACAATGTTATGTACTACAAGTTTTGTTACAACTTTGCACACGATTTGATGCATACGAAAAGAGATATTTGCAAAAAATTATTAATAAAAATAGTAATAGACAGATATCTCGACAACAATTGATGATAGAAAAAGTTTCTTACAGATACAATTATAGACAATGTTATGTTCTAAATAAAAAATAAATAAAAAAAAAAAATAAAATTTTGTTTATTTTTCCCAGTCCACAAAACATAGGCAGGTACAGAGTAAATAGTAAGTACTTATAAATAATTTCAATGTTCTTATGTTTGTGGGCGGGAACTGGTGCCCGATTTGGGTTTTTTAAATTAAAAAAAAACCTGTCAGTCAAGTCACCAGGCCCCCACCCCCTCTTTGGAGATGACATAGTTTGACATCATTAAAAACTAATACTATAATACTGTTGCACTACGAACGCGTGTTACAAGAACCCTATCAAACTAATTTATTGCACAGCCCTACGATCTATCTGGCTGTTATCCTGGGATTAAACAATAAGCAAATTGGTAAGTAAAATTGTATATGTGTGTGTTAGTATGTGTGTGTGTGTGTGTGTGTGTGTGTGTGTGTGTGTGTGTGTGTGTGTGTGTGTGTGTGTGTGTGTGTGTGTGTGTGTGTGTGTGTGTGTGTGGGTGTGTGTGTGTGGGTGTGTGTGTGTGTGTGTGTGCGTGTGCCTCTGTTATACGAAAGTTTAAATTCAGCTATTTTACTATATATAGAAGTTCTTCAGTGTCATTATAATTTAGTGAAAGGAGCCACCGAGTGACTAGCCTCTTGCATTCTGTTTTACGTGTCGTGTATACATTAAGGTTCTTATTTACTTTGTTATACAGCCTACCTCCCTGAAAGCAGAAAAATCGCTGTTTGAAGGCAGTTCTAGCAGATTCAGAGCTACATACCGTGTAATGACGACGAGTATTAGCGTTCCTATGATCAGTACTGTAGTTTAACATGGAATGTTGCTTTAGTATGGTAAGCAGGACAAAGATCTGCCGCACTGAAAGCACCTCACTCTGTCCATACAATTCAACCGTTGGGAAGAGTATCGGCTTGAAGAGACAAACCTTTAATATTACTCTTTGCGCTCTTTCTAGGTGTATCAAGTGCGATTTTGCTGCTCCTCCCCATGTCGTTATGCAATATGAGATTATTGATACAAGTTTTGTTTTAACTTTGTTCACGATTTGATGCATATGAAACGAGATATTTGCAAAAAATTATTAATTAAAATAGTAATAGACAGATATCTCGACAACGGTTCATGATAGAAAAATTTTGTCTGAACAACAATTGTAGACAATGTTATGTTTTACAAGTTTTGTAATAACATTGTTCACGATTTGATGCATACGAAACTTGATATTTGCAAAATTTGCAAAAACGAATTAATTAAAATAGTGATAGACAGATATCTCGAAAATTGTTGATGATAGGAATAATTAGTGTAGCATACAATTGTAGATAATATTATGAACTACAAGTTTTGTTATAACTTTGTTCACGATTTGATGCATACGAAACGAGATATTTGCAAAAAATTATTAATTAAAATAGTAATAGACAGATATCTCGACAACGGTTCATGATAGAAAAAGTTTGTCTGAAAAACAATTGTAGACAATATTATGTTTTACATGTATTGTAATAACTTTGTTCACGATTTGAAGCATACGAAAAGAGATATTTGCAAAAACGAATTAATTAAAATAGTAATAGACAGATATCTCGAAAATTGTCGATGATAGGAATAGTTTGTGTAGCATACAATTGTAGATAATGTTATGAACTACAAGTTTTGTTATAACTTTGTTCACGATTTGATGCATACGAAACGAGATATTTGCAAAAAATTATTAATTAAAATAGTAATGGACAGATATCTCGACAACGGTTCATGATAGAAAAAGTTTGTCTGAAAAACAATTGTAGACAATATTATATTTTACATGTTTTGTAATAACTTTGTTCACGATTTGAAGCATACGAAAAGAGATATTTGCAAAAACGAATAAATTAAAATAGTAATAGACAGATATCTAGAAAATTGTTGATGATAGAAAAAGTTTCTTACAAATACAATTACAGACAATGTTATGTTCTACAAGTTTTGTTATAACTTTGTTCACGATTTGATGCATACGAAAAGAGATATATGCAAAAACGAATTAATTAAAATAGTAATAGACAGATATCGCGACAACGGTTGATGATAGAAAAAGTTTCTTGAAGATAAAATTATAGACAATGTTATGTTCTACATGTTTTGTTTTAACTTTGTTCACGATTTGATGCATACGAAAAGAGATATTTGCAAAAACGAATTAATTAAAATAGTAATAGACAGATATCTCGACAACGGTTGATGATAGAAAAAGTTTCTTGAAGATACAATTATAGACAATGTTATGTTCTACATGTTTTGTTTTAACTTTGTTCACGATTTGATGCATACGAAAAGAGATATTTGCAAAAACGAATTAATTAAAATAGTAATGGACAGATATCTCGACAACGGTTCATGATAGCAAAAGTTTGTCTGAAAAACAATTGTAGACAATATTATATTTTACATGTTTTGTAATAACTTTGTTCACGATTTGAAGCATACGAAAAGAGATATTTGCAAAAACGAATAAATTAAAATAGTAATAGACAGATATCTAGAAAATTGTTGATGATAGAAAAAGTTTCTTACAAATACAATTACAGACAATGTTATGTTCTACAAGTTTTGTTATAACTTTGTTCACGATTTGATGCATACGAAAAGAGATATATGCAAAAACGAATTAATTAAAATAGTAATAGACAGATATCGCGACAACGGTTGATGATAGAAAAAGTTTCTTGAAGATAAAATTATAGACAATGTTATGTTCTACATGTTTTGTTTTAACTTTGTTCACGATTTGATGCATACGAAAAGAGATATTTGCAAAAACGAATTAATTAAAATAGTAATAGACAGATATCTCGACAACGGTTGATGATAGAAAAAGTTTCTTGAAGATACAATTATAGACAATGTTATGTTCTACATGTTTTGTTTTAACTTTGTTCACGATTTGATACATACGAAAAGAGATATTTGCAAAAACGAATTAATTAAAATAGTAATAGACAGATATCTCGAAAATTATTGATAATAGGAATAGTATGTGTAGCATACAATTGTAGACAATGTTATGTACTACAAGTTTTGTTACAACTTTGCTCACGATTTGATGCATACGAAACAAGATATTTGCAAAAACGAATTAATTAAAATAGTAATAGTAGTAGTAGTACTGTAGTTGAATAAACGTCTTTATTATTATTGTATGTCTTACGTTCCGTAATCACGGGCAATTAAGTCCCGGACCTTTGGAAGGCGTGCATGGGGCCGAAGCCAACATGTAGAGGCCCGTTCAAAAGACAAGTTAATCTAAATGTAAGGGATACACAAATGGCGGATACCATCTCCGAGCGTACGACATGATACCCACGGGGATGGTCCCCGCCATTTGTGTAAAGACTATTGAAGTACGGCGCTATGGCCGCGATGGAACAATAAGGTCTTGGGCTATGGAGGTGAAAGTTGGATGGATGGATACTGGGTTATGGGAGGAGACTAACGGACGCCTGCCATGACAACTAGTCTCAAAATTGTAAATAGGGCAGGCGGTGACTCGCCGACTCGTCGAGTGGGCCCCATTAAACGGCCGCACGCACAAAGTGCGACAATGGGGCAACATCTCATTGAGCGGCTGAAGGTTGTCGAGAGGTGCGGCACCGGTTTCACCATCGCGGGGTTTACCCCCGTGAGCGGGTTTCCCCGTTATTACGCCATTACGTGCAATACACTTCCAACCTGGAGCATAGGTTCCGCTCTTGCGATTCCACTCTGGACGGCCAATGAAGGCAAGCCAGAGGTAGGGGGGTGTGTTACTGTGTGTGTGGGTGTGGGGGTGTGTGTGTGGGTGTGTGTGTGTGTGAGCGCATGTCTGTATGGTCCCCCTGGATAGGGGTCCGCGGTGTCGCCACTCACCGTCAGCTCGCCACAAGCTGCTATTATTAATAGACAGATATCTCGACAACGGTTGATGATAGAAAAAGTTTGTCCATGATACAATTGTAGACAATGTTCTACTTATGTTCTTACTTGTACAACAGTGGTTGATTATTTTAATAAAACAACTTGAGTTTAATTATTAAGGCCAAAGGTTTTATTTCTCACCTTTATCAAACTTCGATAAAACAAAATATTAATTTTCTTATAGATTCGAACGTAAAAGTCAAACTGAAATATTATTTTTATCTTTTTTACTTTGAAGTCGGTTTTTATTTTTTTTTGTTATTGAAACTCGAATTCTAGTCGTAAAGACCAAAAAAAATCTTTGCCTATGCCATTCTCCCATTTTGACGGAACACATTTTATTTCTAATTGGATTCGATAGAACAAATTCTAATCAAATTAAAGATTGAAATATTCAGTCTCGAGCGGGACTTGAACCCGCACCCTTCCAAACCGGGGAAGTGCGTTATCCAATGGCTGCAATATGTTTGAAATCAATAATATTTGAAATTGGAACAAATTCTATAGAACAAGTTCTAGGACACGGGGTCCCGCTGAGTGTAGGTACCCTTGCCTCGGCGCGCTCCTCGGTCGCGCGATCGAAATTAGGACAGTCAGTACTGATTCCTATGTTTGATCGCACGATCGCACGATCGCGCGTCGAAAATAGAACAATTCGATCGCATCGCATGATCGCGCGATCGAAATTAGGACAGTCAGTACTGATTCCCATGTTTGATCGCACGATCGCACGATCATTTTCATCGGACGGACGCATGATCGCGCGTGCGATGGCAATAGGACAGCGCCTAAAAGAGTAGAGTAATATCTGCACCACGTAAGAAGCCAGCGAATCGAGAATAAAGTACTCTTTGTAATCAAGCCATTTATTATATTAAATATCCATAAGAGTTCTGACTCTGACATAAACATAAGGCGAGTGCTAGGCCGGCCCCTAGGACCATGCTAGGACCGTGATTCCGCAGCGTGAGATGACGTCACAGGTTACCATGGCAATAGCGTGGAAATAGCGTAAACAATTGATTTCGTGCCATTTAAAATATTCACATAATTGAGCAATTTTCACCTTTATGCCGCTGTAATAAGAATGTTGACACATGAATGTTGGAATTTGTCAAGATTTGCCTAATAGCCAACATTCCAACCAAAAAAAATAGAGCCCGGATGCTACCGATTCTTACCGATTAACTCAACATTTCATAGAAATTGAGGCTAAAAGCCTGGTTGCCGAAGCCAAAAAATAAAAAAAAAATAAAAAATCTTGTCTATGCTGCAGCGTGAAAATAGCTCGTTCGATTTTTTGAACGATTTCCCGTTCAAAGAGTACTTTATTCCCGTTTCGTTAATTTTGTTCGATTTGTTTCAAAGAATTAAAATGAGCGACCTAACCGATATGAACGAAGAAGACGAGTGGCAAACTTCGTGTAAAGTAATGAAAGAGCGCGGGGCTTATCTCCTGCAGTCTGGTCAATGGACTGACTGCACTCTGCTCATCGGACCGGAGCCCCAGCCTTTCCAAGCACATAAGCTGATACTCGCGATGGCGTCACCAGTCTTCGAGAGCTTGCTTCTCGGCGGCGAAGAAGATCAAGTTGTTACTATCCCTGAGACAGATCCTGAAGCATTTAAGAGTGTGCTGAAGTAAGTTTTGTAAAGTTTTGTTTTTAAGGTTCCGTACTCCTAATGGTCAGAGTGTCATCTTATTGCCAATGGGATTATATTACTAAGGCTGTCCGTCCGGCTGTTTGTCCTACCTATAAAGGGCTGTATCTTTTAAATCATAAAAGTTGTAATTTTCACAGAATATTAGGAGTCACGGTGTAGGTCTGCTATTCGGTAGTGGCGTCGCGTGTCGGTCGTCGGTTGCCCCCTCCCCGGCCTACAATGAAGCTCCAGTGGTGGCTCAAGATAGTGTTCTTTTTGAAAAACAATCCTAGAATAGAAGTCAAAAAAATACCTAGTACCGTACAACGTCAAGCACTTTTGCTACATAAACTAGAAATTGGCATAAGGGTGCCTGTCTGCCTTCAGGAGCTCGGGCGAGGCGCGGCCGATCTCGCCCGAGCTCCTGATTGGTTAAAAAAACACAGCTACACAGCTCGCACAGCTTCAATGGACAGGCAGCCTAATAATCAATAGCAAGATGGATGCTATATTTTAAAAATAGAATAGAATATTCATTATTATGGTGGTTTTGCTTACAAATAATGTAAAAAGCTAAAAGTATAATATTAGGGGGGTACAAAAAACATTCTTTAGACCTCCCCTCCCTAGCCCCCCTCTCCCCCCATACCCCTCCCCCCTCCATTGAAGTAGCAAGGTAGAGAGTGAGGAAACTTATAGTTTCAGGTGGACTAGGTAAGTACCTAGCAATCCGGTTCTGGCTGTCACCTTTATATGTGACAGAAAGCTCTTACACGGGATCCTACAGCAATTTTTTAATCTTCTATATCCTTACTTACAGCTACATCTACACTGAGGACATAAACATAAACTCGTTTGAGTTAGCTCGCGACATATACCGCAGCGCGGAGAAGTTCATGCTGCACCAGCTGGCCCACGTCTGCCTTACGTACATGTCTTACAATATAACTTATGAGAATGCATGCGAGGCGTACGAGTTGGGACTTCTGTTTAAAGAGAAGATGCTTATTGATGAAAGCATTATGGTAAGAACATTATAACAAAATTGGCTATTGCCCATGTCTTATAGTGCTTGCCGTTTGCTTGCTTCTTGCATGGCAATTCTGCCAATGTCAATTAGTTTAGCTTTATCTCAAGTATTATTCTATGGTCTAGAACAAATTCTTCTTCTTTGTCATAACCTCATGGCTGAGGGACGTGACCATTGTGGGCCGCTTGTGCCACCACAGCTCAAAAAAATAGAACAAATTAGAGCATTACAAAATGACGGAGCTATGTGCAAGCCCAAAAGAAGAAGACGACCCACCGTTAGACTTGTAATGCGACTCACATGTGAACCTAAGTGGCTGCCCAACAAACCGGTAACAAAAAATTTTCAAAACCTAAATAAATAAAAATAAATAAATAAATATCTTGGACAATGTCACACAAATTATCTAGCCACATTTAAAGTACCAGAATCTAGCCTGGACTTGTATTATGATGACTAGACAACGATATAGAATACATATATAGATACAAACATCCATGACTCGGGTACAAATATTCATATTCATCATACAAATATTTGTCCCTTACGGGATTCGAACCCGCGACCCTCGGCACAGCAAGCAGGTTCACTACCGACTGTGCTACCGGGCCGTCAATTGTAAATCTAGCAACATTTACAATTTTCAGGTAATAAAATCGAATCCAAAACAAGTGTTGTCGTCTAAAAGTTTCGAGCAAGCCCACATAGACACTGTGATCAACATCTTCAGTATCGAGGGACTCAAAATAGACAGCGAACTGGATCTATTTCACGCAGCCGAGCGATACGCGCGCGCGCAGCAGAAAGTGAAACAGAACATTGGAGATACTCGGAGAGGAAAAGAGAGGCTTTTAGATATAAATGTTGAAAGAATGAGTCTTGATCGCAATGATGAAAATGATAATGTTATTCAAATTAATAACGATCGGGAACATGTGAGCTCAAAGTCGGAGAGTGGAGAAACACAGTGTAAGTTTTTAGACTTTAGATAACACTTTATTCATTTAAAACAGGTCATCTAAACCGGTGATTCCCAAAGTGGTCTATATCGACCCCCAGGGGTCGATTACGACCTGCAAGGGGTCCATGTCAGCGAGAAAAATAATTGGGGGTCCATGATACTTAAATGGGGGTCCACGAGAGTGGATCCCATTTGAGTTGGTCGTGACCATAATTTTGGCTTTCCATGAATAGAAAAACAGATAGTACTTACCTATGTACTCATTTGCCCCAGATGCCAGTCTCTCACAAAGACGGTAAATGCCATGCATGATATTTCTTTGATGTCATACTTTGTAAACGCCTTTCTTTTGTGAGCCATTCATTCAATCCAACATTATTACTTTTTTTACTCACATAATTCTTTCCTATAAAAACAATATACATCTATCTATCTTTGACGACCCGGTTGGTCTGATGGTTACCACGCTGGACTGCCAAACCAGGGTGGGTCCTGGGTTTGAATCCCGGTTCGGTCATGGATGTTATATGTTTGTGCCGTCGGCGTCGTTGTATGGTTCCCATAACAAAAAGCCTGAGGCTTACTTGGGACCATTACAATGTATGTGCTTGTGAGCGTTATTTAGCTATTTAGAGGGGGCGCGGCGGTCTGCAGAAGGATTTTAGTGCCCTACAAAACTATACACCCAGAGGCACGACCGAGTAGATGATCCAAAGGCGCATTATCGAATATATGACATAACGTCGCCATAAAGTACAAAAATTCAGAGCTCGCTTCGCTCGCTCCTGATTTTTATTTCAATTAAATTCAGGTCAGTTTATGGCCGAAAAAACAAATAAAACGATTTTGGGAAATAAAGTAATAAATAATTTAGATTCGTTGGTTCTTTCTATGACGTATCGAGAGAAGAGTGCTAAAAATTTCGAGCTCGCTTCACTCGTTTTATTTCTGTTCTTATTACACCACCGAATACACACGTAAACACAGTCAAATCATATTGCGAAAAAGTTTTGTGTTCGCTTCGCTCGCTCTGGTTTCTAATTTATTACGGTTGCATTAACCGAAAGAGATAAATACGATCACAGCCAAGTCGTGCTCAGAAATTTCATAGCTAAGTTGTATTTGTTGTGAAATTTCGAACTCCTTTCACTCGCTCCATATTTACAATTTTGCTACTGCTCGCGCAATAGTCTGTTCTCATCACAGTTCTGTAAAATTTCGTGCTCGCTTCGTTCGCTCCAGATTTGGATCAAACTCTTGGTAGTACTGTCATAAAATAACCAACAACTCTTGAGACCTATTTGTTAAAACCATAGAATAGAGCTGTTGCTGGCACAAATCTGGGCTACGGGCCCACCGGCAAGCTGGAATATTATGAAATATGGGGGTCTGTATGTAGGGGGTCTACCCAAAATCACAAAAATTTGCAAGGGGTCTACGGGACGAAATAGTTTGGGGACCTCTGATCTAAACTATTGTTACGAGCGACGGGTTCCGGGATTGGAGTGAAACGCTAAGTCCAATTTTACAGAGTTTATTTATAGTCTCGTCACGTCGGCGTGGGCGCGTCTTCTCGTCTTCGTTTTTCTTTGTTAATCTCGGCGAAGATGGACCATGTTCGGGCTCATTAGGTTTAGAAACAAAAGGCAGTGGACTGTTAAACTGGTTTTACTTTAGTTTTTAAGTACAATTAGAATTTGTAACGAAAAAGCGTCCACACTGTTCGATCATTCGGAGAAGAGATTCAAAAATGGCCGCGAGCCGGTGTTGCCCGCAGTGAGGTTGTTTGTCGTAGACATTAAATATTTCTTTTGCAAAATTTAAAATTTTCTGAACCCGATGTCAACCCACCGCATGGGCACACTCACCCTACTTACTACCAAAACAAGATTATAAAAATGTATCCATAAGTACGTTAGCGCTTTCTTTCAGTGCTGAAATGATAACAAATCATTTTTGCCTCAAAACTTAAAATGCGAATAACTTTAAATTTTAACTATAAAAATAATGAAATTTTTGTTTCAATCTAATTATTTTGTTATAAATCAGTTGGGGTGTATAAGGTTTTGCGCAAATTTATTAACACGTTGTATACAAAAAAAAATTACGACATAGTTTTTACCTGTCCCTGATTCCAAATCACCAGTTTTTGGATTTTTTGTCTGTCTGTTTGTTTGTTTATTTATTTGTTTGTTTGGGTGTTTGTTTGTTCGAGTATCACGCAAAAACTACTGAACCGATTTTGATGAAACTTTTTTTGTTTGATAGCTTATCATCTGACTTAAAATCTGGTATATTATTTATGCGGACGAAGTCGCGGGTAAAAGCTCGTAATTTAATATTTTTATTGTTTTTATTAATTTTGTGTTTGTGGTGAGAAAAATAAAGAATTTTGTATGAAAGAGCTGATTTTTTTGATTTCCATGTTCAAATCAAATCAAATCAAATGTTTATTGCATTGCCACATTGTATGTACATAGGTTATTATGGATATGGTACATGAGATCTTATCCACGTATCGTATCATATCTTATGTTGGCTCCATATTAAAAGTTGTTCAGTTTGATGGTCCAGAGCACCCCCTTAAGTATTACTAGGGTGTTTTGTATTAAAGACCATGTATAGTAGGGCCATCAAGCCACTTATTAAATGTAATTTTTTTTTAATCTACCATAGCATCGTATCGGAATGTATCTTAGAGAATAATAAGGAATGTGTTGTTGCTGTAGAGAAGATGCAGCCAGAAACTATAACATATCTATTTCCACTTCGCAGCTATAAACCCGGCCAGGGCATTACTGAAGCACATCCGTTTCCTGACGCTCACGGCCGCTCAGTTCGCTCAGATTGCTCGCTCAGAGCTGCTCACGGAGAGTGAATCATTCGCTTTGCTCGTTAACATCCTATACCCCGCCACCGACGTGCCTTTGCCTAGTGGATTCTGCACCTCAAAGGAGCCTAGATATAGGGTAATGTGTTATCTTATTACTAAGTTTAGTAATGTTTACAACCCGGGCGAATTAACTTGGCATCTGGCTCGAACGAAAATCTAATAACAGCAAAAAATAACTATAAAATGCTAAAGCGCCGGGACACGTGCAACAGTAACTGAGATGCAATGCTGCTGGCCTTGCACAGCGACGGCGGGGTCCCGCGGCGTAGCAAGAGGGGTGTCAAATTTCGAGCCACGTGCCAGCCAGGTGCCAGCCAGGTGCCAAGTTAATTCGTCCGGTCCGAGTGGTACTTACTTTAAAGGCTGGTTTAGAGGATTCTCAAAGGCTGCTGGAAACGTCTGTCAATCATAATCATTGATATACAATATAATGGACGCCGGATCTAGTACAAAATTCTCGAAAAAAGTGTCCGAGACCAAAGATGATCTTTGCCGAGACTAACCTACACAAACCTAACTACGTGTATAAACATTGAAAATGCTGAAATTCTTTTTCATTTTGCTTGCGTAGTATTTACCCCATCGCGGTAAGGCGAAAGCCGCGCGCGTGCGCGTGCGCGTAGCCGGCAGGTCAAACGAAGACGTCGCGTAATTGGTTCTCTTTATATGTTTTGGTGCTCTTTTGGTTCGGATACTTTTGAACGCGGACCCGACGTCCAGGGCGGCAATTGCGGTAAATAAATCGCAACAGAACCATGAATGGACCCTGTGCGAAGCTTAGCTTTTTACACATTTGGCATTGCGCTAATCATGTGCGTATGGATTGAGGTGCCACATTTGCTATGGAAAAATGGATTATATGCCCATTTTGTAGGAAATTTGTAGATTTTGTAGGCCCAATTCTGGAATTTGTAGCAAAAGTATAAAGAAGTTACATGAACATAAAGGTGGCACCTCACACCAGATGCATCTGGTGTGAGGTGCCACAATCAAAGTATTGTAGCTTTTTCAGTTTTAGTCGTAGAGAGCTGGTTTTTTTTGTAGGATCTTTTTCCAACTCCTACTAAATCCTACAAAATTTTCAAAAAGATTAATCACCTCACACCAGATGGCATCTGGATTGAGGTGCCACCTGTAACTCTGAAACTACGTGATGAATCTTTCTGGAAATGTTGTAGGATTTAGTAGGAGTTGAAAAAAGATCCTACAAAAAAAATCTGCTCTGTACGACTAAAACTGAAAAAGTTACAAGAGATACTTTGAATGTGGCACCTCACACCAGATAAATGCTTATAACTACATATGTACGTAATGGAATCCAAAACCGATGATGCCAATATTTAGTAGAAATTTCTACTAAATATTGGCATAGTCAGATGTCGCATATCATCAATACCTACAGAGCTACACGTTTTTTCAAAATTCCATATTGTTTTATATGGAATTTTGAAAAATTCAGTAGGGTGTCCATGTAATAAATGAAACCATGAGACACATTTTTCTTCCAGCTGTTTTTTGCATTTTATTTAACACGTTTTTTTGCATTTTATTTACGTATATAATTATATAGGATACGAAACTCACGTCCGTATGTCATCTCGTTTCAAAAACATTTCTACAATAAGGTAGGTACTTAGTACCAACTTTCTTATTAGCGCAGCGTTCAGTTATAGCGAGGTCCACCTTTAGCAAACTAAATACTTCAGGATGGTAATGTTGGTACTGTCAAGTAGGTATCGCAAAAAGTCTGTTTAAGATATATTTTCCCTTAGTCGCCTCGTAAAGTACCAACTGTTTAGTATTAAAAATGATTTCATAATAAAATATTTGCTCTAGTATTTTGTGAACTACCACAAATCAAGAAAGGACATCATTGGCATTTCATACATTTTTGGTCCGAATGTGAAAGTGCCGGCAAACAAAAAATAATACTATATTTTGTTAGAACTTGTCCGTCTAAGCATTTATTATTATGGCTGTAGCTGTAGGTAAGTTTTAAAATGTAGGTATCTATGGAAATACGATTTTTCAAACCTTAATAAAACCAAGGAAAATGGCCCTACAGCTTCGGTGCCATACTAAAAAATGCTGGAACGGACTAGTTCTAACAAAATATAGCCTTAGCTAATTAAATTTTCATCGAAAATGTGTATGAAAAGGCAGATTTTTCGAACCCAAATAAAACCAAGGACAATGGACCTACAGCTTTTGTGCCATAATAATAAATGCTTAAGACGCCAGTCCTAACAGAATATTGCATTATTTTTTGTTGGCCGGCACTTTCACATTTTGACTAAATCCGATGATGTCCCTTTCCTAAACTTGAACTTAAATAAACAGTATGTAGGTACGTACTTACTATACTTGCCTACCTACGACACCCAATGGGGTGCTCCATTCAAAGTCGGAGCCACAGGCAGGACACACTACAGGTAGGTTGGTAGGTGCTTACCTAAGTACCTAGTCTTAAGAACTTTATATCGACCGACCCGACTAGCCTCACTGGAACGAAAACGTAAGTTATACTGGTATGTTGACGTTCCAGTGAATAGCTTCACTGTCGGGTTTAAGTTAAAATATCTATTCGACGACATCTTCCTTTCAAAGAAATGTTTCAAAGTCTAAAATATTCTAGATACCCTAGATACCACTTCATCAAATACGAAAATATCGACGTTTTTGATCCCAAACGACATAATATAATTAATGAAATTCTTAACATGATTTAACACCTACATATGTTAGGTATAAAGTATAAGTATAAACATAAGGGGGTCGTTACCAATATCGAAATCATGAAAAAAAATCGGATGTTCCATACTAAACTATAAATCTATGGGACAGTAGATTTTTTTCGCGATTTCGATGTTCGTCCCATAGTGAAAATTGTTCAGTTTGATGGTCTGAAATCATTTTTAATACTAAACAGTTGGTACTTTACGAGGCGACTAAGGGAAAATATATCTTAAACAGACTTTTTGCGATACTTACTTGACAGTTCCAACATTACCATCCTGAAGTATTTAGTTTGCTAAAGGTGGACCTCGCTATAACTGAACGCTGCGCTAATAAGAAAGTTGGTACGAAGTACCTACCTTATTGTAGAAATGTTTTTGAAACGAGATGACATACGGACGTGAGTTTCGTATCCTATATAATTATATACGTAAATAAAATGCAAAAAAACGTGTTAAATAAAATGCAAAAAACAGCTGGAAGAAAAATGTGTCTCATGGTTTCATTTATTACATGGACACCCTACTGAATTTTTCAAAATTCCATATAAAACAATATGGAATTTTGAAAAAACGTGTAGCTCTGTAGGTATTGATGATATGCGACATCTGACTATGCCAATATTTAGTAGAAATTTCTACTAAATATTGGCATCATCGGTTTTGTATTCCATTACGTACATATGTAGTTATAAGCATTTATCTGGTGTGAGGTGCCACATTCAAAGTATCTCTTGTAACTTTTTCAGTTTTAGTCGTACAGAGCAGATTTTTTTTGTAGGATCTTTTTTCAACTCCTACTAAATCCTACAAAATTTTCAGAAAGACTCATCACGTAGTTTCAGAGTTACAGGTGGCACCTCAATCCACATGCCATCTGGTGTGAGGAGCCACAATCAAAGTATTGTAGCTTTTTCAGTTTTAGTCGTAGAGAGCTGGTTTTTTTTTGTAGGATCTTTTTCCAACTCCTACTAAATCCTACAAAATTTTCAAAGAGATTAATCACGTACTTTCCGAGTTCCAGGGTGGCACCTCACACCAGATGCATCTGGTGTGAGGTGCCACCTTTATGTTCATGTAACTTCTTTATACTTTTGCTAAAAATTCCAGAATTGGGCCTACAAAATCTACAAATTTCCTACAAAATGGGCATATAATCCATTTTTCCATAGGAAATGTGGCACCTCAATCCATACGCACATCGCTAATCGCGGTACAGCTCATGACAGCCGTTAGAGCCGTTTTGGCAGATGGCTCAAACGTTAAAGGCTGTCAGTCCCATAGTAAATAATACAAGTTTAGCTCGATACGGAATTAACACACTTGAATAGTAATTGGATTGCAATGTTATTAGAACTGAAATTGGATTAGGATTGAACTTGGATGTTTTAAATTAGCGCGATCGCTCTCCAGTAGGTACTTGGTAAGTCAATGATCATAATGGTAATATTTGTGTCGACAGCACACCAACCCTCCGCAGCAGCTCCGCGCCTCCCTCAACATCAGGCTCTCGTTCCCCACGTCGTCGTCGCAGACCAAGCAGTCGGTGTCCTCTCCTATGCACCTTCTATTCGGACACCCGTGTCTACTGATCATGGTGCCGCGCTTCGAGTACTGCACTAACACTAACAGCAGCGTTAATATTGGATTCTATTTTAGGTAAGAGCCTTTGACTACAGTTTAACCACAATACTACTATAAGCCTCACAGTATGGCAACACTCTTGATGGCGGGTGATGCCGTCGCCCCTGTACTTACACTGTCATGCGCAGAGACGCAAGGCAATACCGACACTTTCATACAGATTTCATGATGCGACCCCCGCCGCCCGGTTCCCCGCAAGGCCTCCGTTGCTCTGCGCAAGTACATCAGTTGCAGTACTGTTAGGTCTATAATAGTTACGCTGTGGTTTAACATTGGCGAAAAAATAATATACAGGATATGTAACAAAACACCCAACAACATTCACTGTGGAACCAACTTCGAAGTCACGAAATAAAATTATCTGTTTCATACAAAACTGCAAAAAACGGCTGTTCCATACCTTTGAGTCCAGTCGGTACTGGACTCAAAGGTATGGAACAGCCGTTTTTTTCTTTCGAGATTTCTAAGTTGGCTCCATAGTAAAAGTTGTTAATTTTGAGGGTCTGGCCCCCTTAAGTATTACTTGGGTGTTTACTGGTAGTGGTAGAAGTAGTACAGAAGAGTCACTTCGCAAACAGATTTAAATAAATAGCGATACTCTTTCTGCGCGGCAATAAGGTGCAAAGTTATTCGCACCCGCTTTATACTAGAATGAGGTCCCGTAATGCTACGGCAAATCCATTAAAACTGTGCTTCATTTTATTCTTTATTATTTACCAATGATTATTGTTTTTGAATTTTGAAAATCGGTCCAGTAATTCCAAAGTTATTGAATTTTGAAGTGTGCTCGAAAATAAAATGCCCCGCGGACACGTGTGACGTCACGAGGCATTACTGCGTACCGGTTACAAGGGACTTTAGTATAAAAAATGTTATATCTCGGATATGGTGCGTCCTATGTCGAAAATTTATAGAACCAAAAATGTTCTCGTGGATGTGTTCTACAAGATGCGTACATAAAAAGTGGGAGTCATGCAGACATCTTACATTTTATATAATATTTTAAGTCCTAGAACCAATGTTAATTTACTACTAGAGCCCATGGCGGCTCGAATTTAGGGGTAGGGAGGAGGGGGGAGGTGTGCGGGGTGGGAGAGATAATTTGGTAATTGACTTGGACAACATAAACGATCTAAACAACTCAGGCAACTCGAGAAACTTGGTCAACTTGAACAACTCGAACAACAAACCACTCGAACAACTTGAACAACATAAATAACTCAAACAACTTGTCAACTTCGTCAACTTGGACAACATAAACAACTCGAATAACTCAGAAAACTCTAACAACTTAGGCAACTCGAACAACACGAACAACTTGGTCCCGATAAAGTTATTCAAGTTTTTTAGTTGACCAAGTTGTTCGAGTTGTCAGAGTTCAAGTTTTCTGAGTTGTACGAGTTGTTTATGTTTTCCAAGTTGACGAAGTTGGCCAAGTTGTTTGAGTTATTTATTTTGTTCAAGTGGTTTATGTTGTTCGAGTTGTTTATGTTGTTCAATTTGTCCAAGTTGTTCGGTTTTCTGAGTTGTTCGAGTTGTTTATGTTGTCCAAGTTGACGAAGTTGGTCAAGTTGTTTGAGTTAATTATGTTGTTCAAGTTGTTCGAGTGGTTTATGTTGTTCAAGTTGACCAAGTTGTTCGAGTTGTTCAGGGCCTCAATTGCGCTATTTTATACGGTTTTACCGTTTGGACGGAACGTTTTTGGTTTAATTTTGGTTTAGATTTGGTTTAGCTGATGTAAAAATGCTATGGCGCTAATTTTTTTTGGACGGTTACATCGTTGACGTTACCAAAGCAAAACCAAACTCGAAACGTTTAAGCCGTAAACGTTTCAAGTTTGGTTACCACAATACATACCATACACCTACCACGCACCTACCACGAACCTACCACGCACCTACCACGCCAGAAAATTCGATCGAACGGACATCGAACGTTACGACAACGTATCTTCCGAAAAAAAGCTAAATCGTTACCGTTAATATAATTAGCGCGATACAAATTGTGCATAACGTAACGTTTTTGGTTGTAGTTTTGTTTTGGTAGTATCGTTCAAAATTAGCGCGATTGACCCCCAGGTCGTTTATGTTGTCCAAGTCAATTACCAAATTATCTCCCCCACCCTGCACACCTCCCTCCTCCCTACCCCTAAATTCGACCCGCCATGGGCTCTAGTAGTAAATTAACATTGGTTCTAGGCTTAGACTAATTATATCGGGACGCGTAACCACGTGTCATTCTAGTAACAAACTTTCTGCCACTTTTTGCGGGGGGCGAGGTAACATGTTATCCGCAACTTTGGATTTTATTCCCTATGACTTTAGATTCTAATTTTGAATGTTCAAAATCATGAAAAGTAGTCTCGTGTAAACCCCAAACGTTCTAAGTTCAAAATTATTGTTACGCTATTATAGGCTGTCTCGTTTAGTGATAAGGTATAAAATTGGGTGTAAATGCGCTAGATTAATTGATCTAATGCCGTGGCAGAGGGGAAATGCTACCGGTCCGGATATAATTAGTCTAAGGTTCTAGGACTTAAAATATTATATAAAATTTAAGATGTCTGCATGACTGAAAGAAAGAAAGAAAGAAAATATTTTTTATTTGCAAACAACAAAACACACTGACAAAATTATATAGGTACTTATAAAAACTAAACTAAAAAACATAATTTAAAAATTACATAATTAAGAGCAGTGTGTGCCGCAGCAGCAAACAGGGTTACGACTCAGCATTAAGCTGGGCTCAACGAGCTCAGCGCTGATTTTCTGTCGCACCCAAATGCCAGAAGTGCCACTTCCGAGACTCACACCCCCAAAATCGTGATCATGACATTTTCACTACTGATTTGAACGTGTGACTCTCAAAAATACCACTCCCGGCGAAAAAACGTACCGCAAACTTTAAATATATAGATAATTTAATAAATGTTACATATAAATTTTGACTGCCACTTTTTATGTACGCATCTTGTAGAAAACATCCACGAGAACATTTTTGGTTCTATAAATTTTCGACATAGGACGCACCATATCCGAGATATAACATTTTTAATACTAAATTCCCTTGTAACCGGTACGCAGTAATGCCCCGTGACGTCACGCACTCCGCCGCGTGGCCGACTGGCCGCCCAAAAGTTGCGGCATTCAATTGATCGTAGCTCGCTCATTTTTGGTCGTAGGAAAAAAATAAAAACACCAATGTTCAGGATTTTTAAATTACTTTAATACTACATTCAAAACAAAAATCGTTACGGATCCTCATTCGCGAATTAATCTTACAACGGCGCGCGTGCAAACAAAAATGAACCGCGTCATTTCATTTATATTCCATTCTATTGGTGGGGGACGGCGGCGGCCGAGCGTATCAAAGCTGTGGAGTGAGACAGGCCTGTCACCGCCTTCACCAGACCCTCTAGCATGATTTCTCTACTTGCGCGCGACTCGGCTTTTTCCCATACTACAAGCCGCGGCACGCGCGGCTTTCGCTCTCCTAAAAGCGCGGGAACAGGTTATTTTGTATGCAGCGAAGGCGCGTCGCGCGCGTGTAGAGAAATCATACTAGACCTACAGGTCGTCGGTCCACCTTGTGGCGGCTCACTGCCTACCCACGCTGCGCTTTCCGGTACGCGGTCGCCACTCGAGAGCTCTTCGGCTCCATCGACCATCGGTTCTGCGGGCAATGTGTTTCTGTTTCCAACATCTGGGTCCTTCTTAAGGTGGACTTCCGATGCCAGCGGCCGATGCGACTAACGCGCGCGTCTGACGCGAGGTTCTGTCATATTTGACAGAACCTCGCGTCAGACGCGCGCGGCCGACGACAGACCTCACTTCCGATGTCAGCGACTGACGCGTGCCTATTGTGCAGAGTGTTATCACTTTAGGGTATTTTCCCCAAAATTTAGGGTATGTTTTTATGTTTTGGTGTTTAAACAAAAACATAAAAACACAAACAAAAAAAAACAATACATATTTTAATAAAGAATACTTGATTGATTGACAGATTGATAGGTTTAGAGAATATATGAATGCATTTTTTTTACAGGGTGTATGATAAAATACATTTTTGGGAGTAATGAGACCCTTGGCTTTTTAACCTGTACCTACATGGATCGCTTTCTAGCTAATAATTATGTAGGCAAGAGATTTTCCGAAAAAAGAAAAAGTAGTTTCAAGTGGCTCGATAGATGGTGTTATCGCTACGTGGATGAGCGACCTTGCAGATAATAAAATACAAATAAAATAGTAAAAATTAAGCAAATTTTCGGTAAAAACTTCGTAATATTTCTGGCAAACATTCTTGTTCCGCGTGACGTCAGAGCATAGCCGCACGCGGCCGCGGCCGATGCGATAGACATCGGCCGCGCGCGTCTGACGCGCGCGTCAGTCGCTGGCATCGGAAGCGGCGCCATACGTTTTCATAGTAACTAGTATGGCCGCATCGGCCGTCGGCCGCGAGCCGCGCGCGTCAGACGCGTCGGCCGCTAGCATCGGAAGTCCACCTTTAACTTGCTGACACTTTTTTAAGGGGATGATCAGACTATCAAACTGAACTACTTTCTCTATGACACCAACATCGAAATCGCGAAAAAACAATCTGATCGTCCATACAAAACTGCAAACCTACACGAGCCAAATATGGGACAGTTTTTTTCTTTTTTCGCGATTTCAAAAAATTCAAAATAATAAAAATATATAAAAAAAATCGAAATATAAATAATAAATATATTTCGATGTTGGTGCCATAGAGAAAGTTGTTCAGTTTGATGGTCTGATCATCCCCTTAAAAAAGTGTCAGCATATTAAGAAGGACCCTGTAGAGTTCGAAAGAGAAGGCAGGTGATGGAGTACGAACTATTTTCTCTCCACCATTTTTGCATTTAGAGATTACAGTTCAAAATTATTTAAAAATCTAATTTATATTGATAAATTCGAATAATGCAAATGTTGATAAACTCGATGAACCACAATAAAAATGATATAGGTGCCTTAAAATTATGTCTTCTATCCGCAATAAAAGATATAAAATTAAAACCGACTTCAAAACTCAAAAAGTAAGAAATAATATAGCAGCCAATGAATTTTACGTTAGCATCTATAATAATATCAATTTGTTTATCGAAGTCACTGTCAAGCCTGTACGATTCGGGACTGAGGTTGCAGTAATTTTTTGGCTGGGCTTGACACCGACTCCAATTAAAATTATGTCTTCTATCCGCAACAAAAAATATAAAATGACCAAAAAAATCTTGACATACCTACCGAATTCTTAGGTAGGGTTTATACAGAAGAGACGCGTGGCGGTGGCGGGTAGTCAAAGTAACACCAATATAAACCTTATATTACGTAGCATAGCGTCGTTTTTTGACGTAAAGAAAAATCGCGCTCCCGCCACCAGCCGACGTCGCCTGGAGGCGCGGGCGTAATTCTCCAAACGACTCTATGCTACATACTATAAGGTTTATATTGCCGCACCCCGCCCGCGAAATGTCCGCGCCACGTCACTTCTATTTAAACAGCCCCTTGGACAACATGTTGAATGTAATAATTAAACTGTTTATAGAGTGGAGATACCGGCACAAAGCAAGTGGTCGTGTGTGGCGTCGCTGGAGTTCAGACTAATCGCCGCGCCGCCCGGCCAGGACCTCGTCTCTACTATCAGGGATAAGAAGTTCGACTGGTATGTGCACATACACTAACTACAAATGAAGGACAATATTAGTCAGGTCCGATCCTGTATGGAGTACTGCTGCCACCTGTGGGATGGCTCAGCCAAGTATCAACTTGCCGCACTCGACTCGGTTGAACGAAGTGAGGCTCATTGGTGACAGTAAGCTGGTGGAGAGTAAGCTTCATAGCCTAGCCCACCGCCGCAGAGTAGCCTGCTTGTCGGTCTTCTACAGATTGTACTTCGGTGAGTGTGCCCAAGAGCTACATGAGCTCATCCCGCCTTCCCCTTTCTACTATCGGACTTCCAGACGCACCGCAGGATACCACCCCTTCTTGGTTGATATCCCACTTATCCGCACCAAGCACCTTTCTGAATCTTATATAATGCGCACAGCCAAGGAATGGAATGCCTTACCTGCGTCAGTATTTCCGAGCACTTAAAACCCGAATTCCTTTAAAGTACGAGTGAATAGGCTTCTTCTGGGTAAGCTCGCTACATCTTCCACCCTGTCCTGAGGACTGGATTGAGGTCAAGAGCAAACCCATACGTAATAAAAAAAAAGTTTCATAAAAAAATCTTTTTTTATTTTAAAATATCTAATGTAGAAAATAATTGGTATTGGTTGAGCGGGCTCATTTTTCGCAACTTGACGACTTAGCTTAGGCTAGGCGCCTTTTGCGTTAGATGGGAATTACTACTCCTGCCTCCCCAGCTCCTCCAGGAAGCCCACCAGCTTGGAACAGCCTCGGCTTCGCCTCGGCCCACATTTACACGTTCGTCCATCAATTATAGTTGTGGCCAAGGCTTGTATAGTACTTTTCTCAAATAATTCGCGGAAATTAAAACTTTTCAAAATTAATGACAAACAACGAACAAAAAAGTTTTTTTTTCAATCAACAGCTTTCTATTTGCAAGCCAGTTCGAAATTTAAATAAAACCTTTGATGAGTTACCTCCTTGGTCGCCATGTTTCGGAAAAAAAGATCATTCCATTTTTAAATTACACGACAGATATGAGTTTACTATTGCTACGGTCCAAAATGCGCAAATATGCGCTATCGGTAGAGATAGCACGCACACAATCGGTTCATAATGCGCGAATGTGCGGATACGTTTGCTGTCTGACGTCATCAGTGACGTCATTAATTAGCGCTTACGCCGCACACGAAAAATAGGTAGTGCAGCATATGCATGTCAAATTGACAGCTGGTTCAAATTGTACAAATTGTTTAGCAGTGTATTCGTACTTACTAATTTGGACCGACCGGTAAAGCGTGTGCATAGCGTTTGCACTATTGGCATAATTTGAACCGTAGCATATGTAAAAACTTGGCCGCTAAACACGACAGATATGGATTGTCATACAACATTGCCGGCCGCTGCGCGCATGTATTTGGCCAGTACAGCAATTTCGATTTATCTCGAAGAAGGTTGTCAAAATAATGCTCACATTTCCAAGCTTGTTTGAGAAAAAAAAACTATATCGTAATTTTTTTTTGTAAATATCATCAATGTACAGACACACTTCTGTTACAGTTTTATATATTGAAGAACTTGTCTTAGTTCTTAGCTGTGTCTTGAATGTCTCAGTATTCATTTGTTAAAATTCAGCTCACTTAATATCTACTACCAAAATGTTAGAGGCCTAAAATCTAAAACAAAAGACTTGTATAGAAGTGTTTTGTGTTGTAACTACGACATCATTATGCTTTGTGAAACGTGGTTGAATAGTGGTTACTACAACGCGGAGCTCTTTGACGACCGTTTCAATGTATATAGACGCGACCGTGAGACCACAGATTTCCGACATAAGTGTGATGGAGGGGGTGTATTAATAGCAGTGTCCAAGCGTTTGAATTCTTGGCGTGTAGCTGCCAATGAAACTGGCGGCGAGGACCTATGGGTGGGTGTTGATGCACGTAATGGTGTTGGAGAGATGGAAAAACTTTACTTATGCTGTGTTTACTTGCGCTCTCCTCTCGCTCCGGCGGCTCTAGATAGTTTCATTTCAAACACAAATAGGGTGATGGAGGACTGTCAGAATGTTTTGATCGCGGGTGATTTTAATCTTAGATATATTACTTGGAGTTTTAGCCCTGAGGGAAATCATGTCAATGAGAAAAACAGTCAACTTGTCCAAATCTTGTTTGATTTTTTGTCCCTCAATCATTTGAAGCAGGTGTTCAGTGTACCCAATCAGGACAATAGGATCTTAGACCTTATACTAAGTAATTTGCCTACTCGTAGTCTCGTCAACTGTGCCAGTCCTTTAAGCAAACTTGACCTCTATCATCCAGCCGTGGAGTTTTCTTTGCATCACGGCAGCTTTAAGAGACTGGATTGTAAATCGGATCCCAAATACAATTTCTTCAAGGCAGATTATGATATGGTTAATAGAGATCTTGCATCGACGGATTGGGATGCGGAATTTTCAGAGTGTTCGACTGTTGACGAAATGCTGACTCTTTTCTATGGCATTCTCAATAAAATAATAAAGAAAAATGTCCCCGTAGCCAGACCACGTGCCTCAAAGTGTCCTCCATGGTTTGATCGTGATCTAATTCGTCTCTTGAAGGAGAAGCACAGACTGCGCATCCGTATCCGCAAATACAACAATCCATTGGATGCTGTGTCCGTTGCCTTGCTCAAGGATAGATGTAATAAATTAATGTCTTCTTCTTACAATGGTTATATAAAACGTATTGAATCGTCAATTACCTCAAATCCAAAACTGTTCTGGTCTTATATAAAAAACAAACGTAGTGATTCGTCGGGCTACCCATCTGAAATGACCCTTGAAAACAAGGTTGCGAATACGGGTCCTGAAATATGTAATCTTTTTGCTTCCAGTTTTTCTTCGATTTACAATTGTTCGCACCCACCAAATTTTACAAGTCAGGAAAATAATTTGGCTGATACTGGTATCGTATTAAACTCAGTATTTTTCTCTAAAACTGAGGTTTCCAAAGCGTTGAAGAGACTCGACGCTTCTAAGGGTGCAGGTTCGGATGGAGTCCCTTCCGTCTTTGCCGTTAATTGTGCTAAAACACTCTGTACGCCTTTAGCCCGAATTTTTAACAAGTCTCTCGATTCTGGCGAGTTCCCTACTCTATGGAAAGAGTCCTTGATCGTTCCAATCTTCAAGGCAGGTGATAAAAGGTGTGTTGAAAATTACCGACCAATCTCCATTCTGTCAGTCTTCGCCAAGCTGTTTGAGTCTCTTCTCTTGCCTTCGCTATCATGGCATTTAAAATCAAGATTAACACCGCATCAGCATGGTTTCCTAAAAAATAAATCGACAAGTACTAACCTGGTCTCGTTTCTAGATGAAGTAATGAAAAATATAGATTCCCGTACTCCTGTAGATGTCGTGTATACTGACTTTAGTAAGGCATTTGACAGGGTGGTTCACTCTATACTCATAGGAAAACTTTCCGCGTCGGGAATCACTGGCAGCCTCCTTGACTGGTGCAATTCCTACTTACGCAAAAGAACCTCGAGGGTTGTCGTTAAAGGCTTTTCCTCTAGCCCTTTTTATAATACATCTGGTGTCCCACAGGGTTCACACCTTGGCCCTTTATTTTTCAATGTGTTTATCAATGACATATCGTCTTGTTTCATTCACTCGAGCTTTTTTCTCTTCGTCGACGACCTAAAAATAATGAAATCTATTGACTCGCCGGAGGATAGCGTAAGGCTTCAAGAGGACATCGATAGATTTGCAACGTGGTGCGAGTGCAACGCTATGTCTGCTAATGCTGCAAAGTGTTATTCCATCCAATTCTCCTTGCCTCAGATACACACTTGACGGTCAGACTCTTAAGGCGGTGGACTCAATTCGTGACCTTGGAGTCTTGCTTGACAGTAAACTGCGGTTTCACTTACATATCGACAGTATTGCGACTAAGGGGCTCAAGATGCTTGGTTTTGTTCTGCGCAACTGTAAACCTTTTAAGAATCCATCATGCAAAATATCACTTTATAACGCCTTGGTTCGTAGTGGCCTTGAATATTGCAGTGTTGTCTGGAACCCCAATTACGATGTCTATGTAAAGCGTCTGGAGCAAATCCAGAAGCGTTTTCTATGGCATCTATGTTATAGCTGTGGCGTTGCAGATCTTTTGCCACACTATGAGGACCGCTTGAAATACTTTAAACTCAACAAGCTAGAACACAGAAGGGATTTATTGGATCAAATGTTCTTGTATAAAATTATAAATTCTAATGTCGATAGTCCCCACATATTATCCCGCATCAAGATTAACGCACCATTTAAATTCCCTCGTTTCACAAAGTATACGCCGTTTGTTGCAGCTTCTGCTAAAACCAACTTGGGGCAATACTCAACACTAAATAGATTGCAGAAACGATACAACGCTATGTACAAGGCTTTGCCTGATTTAGATATATTTTCTCAGTCTCATAATAGCTTCAAAAAAACTGTCCTGGCCTCCTTTGATAATGTGTAGATTGTAGATTGTGTATTGTTATTTTGGTTCCGATATTTTTGGTTCCGATATTTTTATTTTTATTTAATATCAATATTTATGTTTAGTACCTATTGTTGTTCAGTGCTTTAAGTAAACAATTAATTTGTAGCATAAATATATCTAAGTGCAAATGCAACTATCAACTGATTTGTGTAGGTACCCACATTTTTCTGTCGCGGTATGACTTAACATATAATTATGTATACTTAAGCTACAATGTATGTTGTGACGGCCTGTAAGGGAAGTAACACTTAATAATTATGTTAAAATGTATTCAGAATGTAATAGTATATACTTTGTTGGCAGTCCTTAAATAAATAAAATAAAATAAAAAAATAAAATACGTAGTTTAGATTAGATTGGTTTCCGTATTTGTTTGCAGCGTGAACACGGAGATCGGGTACCCTCGCTTCATACCGCTCAGTGAGGCGCTGCGGCCCGACCGCGGCTACCTGCGGCACGGCTCTCTCACGCTGCAGCTGCGCGTCGATGCGGAAGACAAACACGGCGCCGCCGGCACATAGAGACTACTGCTGACGGCATAATATCTTCTATTTCAACCTTCGATTGAACCTCATCTGGCAGCACCGCATCGAACCTTTCCGTCGCTCCATCCTTTCTGTCACTCTCACTCAAATACAGTCCTGGATTTGTCAATAGGCCGTATAGGCCGCGGCCTAGGGGCGGCAGATTTCAGAGCTAATTAAAAAGTCCCGTAAAAAAATTGTAATTCTTGTTTCTTTTTTTACGCTCTTTCTTAATGACAAATTCATTCGTTTTTTTAACTTTAGTGCCTTCTTTACTACAAATGGAAAAACAATATTTTAGAAAGGTACATGGGGCGGCGGAAATAAAGTGGCCTACACTCATAAAAAATATAAATCCGGCACTGCTCAAATAAAGCTCTAGCAAATGACGTTCCTGAGTGACAGAAAAGGATGAAGCGATGGAAAAATGCGATGCGGTGCTGCCAGATGAGGTTGAACCCTTAGGCGGGGCAAGGTGTTTGTGGCACCCGGGCGCAGGGGCTGCTAGTTGTAAAAATGCGATAACATCCTTATGCCGGCACTACATTCTCGCCGAGAACGAGAGTGTGGATGCCCTTAATTGTTCTCGTGGCGTCATAAGCCGTAGTAATTTTCCTTGAAAGTTTTCGCGAAAGTGAAGTATGGGCCTAACACGCCACCCCCGACAAAACGAGAAAAATTTATATGTGTTTCTCTGTTTGTTACTTTATGCATGTCGAAATGAGTGCGCATGATGGTTTTCTCTCTTTGTCGTGCACTCCTAGCCCTACTGGGCTTGTCCACCGAAGATGCGCTAGGTGAGAATTTTCATTTTGCCATACAATTTTAAATTCCAGCGCATCGAATTCTAGACGGTAGACATGCACCTTTTTGGTTTTGATCTATATACGTGTGTATTTTAAGAGAAGCCAGGCAAACTGTTGTCAATTATTGTTTTAGATTTGTATAGTAGAAACGAATGATCTCAAAACATTAAAATATAAAAGCTGGGCCACACAGAGTGAGCTGCAGAACGGCTGCGGGCCGTCTGCAGGGCAGCAGTAGAAACTATGGAATTATATGCGAGGTGTCGCGGAACGGTAGCCGCAGTGTGACTCCTCGCATATAATTCCATAGTTTACAACTACTGCCGGCCCGCAGCCGTTCTGCAGCTCAGCTTAAGATAGCTTTTAAGTTCTAGGTACTGTTTTGTTACTGACTTACTGTTAAAAAATTATTATAATTGTCAAAAGCATTTTCTCGATTTCCCAGCTTTGGGAAAACAATATTTTTATAAATAAAAATACGATTACGATCGTAAAGATTTTATAAAAGTTATAGTAATTTGAGTTACTTATAGGAATTTTTACGCAATTGAGATTATTATGAGAGAGGTGTTTTATAGTTCCTATTACCACTAGTAAGCCTACGAATAAGAAATACTAGTATACAGGGTAATTGTTATATCACTGCGGATGACTTCAGCATGTATTCTACTTATCAAACTGAACAACTTTCACTATGGAACCACCTTAGAAATCGCGAAATAAAATCAGCTGTTCCATACAAAACTACAGTATCAAATATTATTGATTTTAAACATGTTACAGCCATGTTGTGCTATTTCGAATCATATTAAAGATTGGAAAATTCAGTCTCGGGCGGGACTTGAACCCGCACCCTTCCAAACCGGGGAAGTGCGTTATCCAAAATCGCTACCGAGTCCACTAACCAGAGAACGAAATTTTCAATCTGTTGCGTCTTGAGGGGACGTGAGCGACATCTACTGGAAGTTATTACAAACTAGCCAACCCGCAAGTCCAGCATTACAACTGCAATTCATACGGTATATAGATGACACACCCTGTTCCAATTTCAAATATTATTGATTTTAAACATGTTACAGCCATGTTGTGCTATTTCGAATCAAATTAAAGATTGAAAAACTGGATTGGCTAGTTTGTAATAACTTCCAGTAGATGTCGCTCACGTCCCCTCAAGACGCAACAGATTGAAAATTTCATTCTCTGGTTAGTGGACACGGTAGCGATATTGGATAATGCACTTCCTCGGTTTGGAAGGGTGCGGGTTCAAGTCCCGCCCGAGACTGAATTTTTCAATCTTTAATTTAAAACTACAGTACCTACCAATTCGACTCAAATGTGCTGTTTTTTTTCGCGATTTCGAAGGTGGCTCCATAGTGAAAGTTGTTCAGTTTGATGAGTAGAATACATGCTGAAGTTATCCGCAGTGATATAAAAATTACCCTGTAGTTCACTGGTCAAGCACTACATGACAAATACCTTGATGAACAAAAGTACCTACTAATTACTACCTATCTATTGAATTTTTACAGACTTTAAGTTAGGCTCAATTCAGATTACATGAACAGAAACATGAACATGCTCGAGCTTATTTTTGCATAGCCGCAATATTTTCAGACCTCTGATAGAATAAAGTAGATTTTTAATAACCACTTATTTATAAGTGGTGGTGGTTTTCGAGCACTTTAGTGCTCGAAAATGTTTCCGCTTAGTCTGAATTGACCCTTATAATAAATAACGCTCATGCTTTGGAGCACTTCTGTTTTTCAATTATTACAGACTGTTTAAGTAATTATTTATGATTAAATAATAAATAAGTAGTTAAGTACCTACCATTACAAACCATTTTTTATGTAGTAATAACAATAAATAAAGAATTCTATAAATTGTATCTATTTATTGCCTATTTGCGCTATTTCCTCGAATAGGTCCCTATCGTTTTGAACTCTAAAAAAAATATATACGGTCGAATTGAGAAACCTCTTCCTTTTTAATTTGATTGAAGTCGGTTAAAAAATAGGTTCAACCCTGCTAAAACTATCTACAACTCAACTCAACTCAGGCGAATTAACTTGGCACCTGGCTCGCACGTGGCTTGGAATTTGACACCCTTCCTGCTACCCCCCGCGCGACCCCGCCGTCGCCGTACGAGGCCGTAGCATAGCATTTCAGTTACCGTTGCACGTGTCCCTGCGCTTAAGCATTTTAAGAGTTATTCTTTCAGAGTTTTTTATTCCGAGCCAGGTGCCAAGTTAATTCGCCCGGGTTTGTAGCTTGTGTAGTTCTTTGGTGTAAGTTGCAGTAGGTACATATTGTAGTTGTCACAATATTTCTGACCATTTGCTAGGAATCTATTATCTGCGAGCTTTTACCCGCAAGCCGCGACTTCGTCCGCACAATTATATACACTAGATTTTAGCTCAAATCATAAGCTTTCAAACAAAAAAGTTTCATCTAAATCGGATCAGTAGTTTTTGCGTGATGCTGTAACATACAGATAGAAAAAAAATCAAATTTCTTCAATGTACAGACATAATATTATATTAAACTAGCGTTAACCTGCGACTTCGTCCGCACAAATTATATACCAGATTTTAAGTCAGATTACATGCTATCAAACAAAAAAGTTTCATCAAAATCGGTTCAGTAGTTTTTGCGTGATACTCGAACAAACACCCAAACAAAATTCTTTTTTCAAAGGACAACCGCCGCTCTCCCTTGAAAAAATACCTTAAAATGTATAGAAGTTTTGACTGAAGTCAAATGTGTAATAAATTATGAGGTTTTATAAAAACGACTCAGATAGTAACATTTATTTTTATTTAACGAGTTATTTAATCATTTATTATTAATAAATTATAAAAAAGCAGCAACCCCAACATGGCTGTCAATGTTGTTTAGTAGGAGGAGGTAGGTGTTGCAAGCACAATGTTTTTTTTTATATAAAAATTATAAAACTAATAAATCATTATAAAATAAACTAATGCCTGCAGTTAGTTTCTAGTGTTCCATAGTCCATAATAAAAACAGAAGGACGGTTATACATTTTTGGGTATTATGTGCCAGATGTCCTTTACAGTTTTATAATAGTCAAGAATAAATTATATACCAGATTTTAAATCAGATGTTACGCTATCAAACAAAAAAAGTTTCATCAAAATCGGTTCAAGTAGTTTTTGCGTGATACTCGAACAAACAAACACCCAAACAAACAAACAAAATTCTTTTTTCAACTGTTTTATAATAGTCAAGACAAGATAGAGAACGTATACGACGACCCGCTGGTGTAATGGCTACCACGCCGCGCCGAGCGTGTGATTTCTCTATGGCCGCGCCCGACTGCCAAACTATGGTACTGGGTTCGAATCCCGGTTCGATCATGGATGTTATTATGTTTGTGCCGTTGTTGTATAGTTTCCATATTAAAAAGCCTATGGTGCTTACTTGGGGTCATTACAATGTGTGCCTGTGAGCATTATTTATTTATTTAACTCACGGAGATGAAATCTCAATGAAATGAACGAAAAACAAAGATACCATCAAAATCATAAGCTTTGGCGGCAACGCGCGAGTTTCCAAGATCACAAATTCATTGTCTTTCATTCATCAAGATATAGAAAGGACAGACTTTGTTTCTTAATTTTCTATATTAGTTTTTCGTGGCTATTGTCGTGTTAATGTTGTGGAATTAGTTTAATAATGTGCCATTAACGGAGAACAATATAGTAAAAGTGAAAAATAAAGATAGGCGCTCCCGTTTGATTCGGATTGATCCTCACGTTAAACTCACTTGAACATTGGAATGTTTGAACCACTGTTTGCATTTCAATTTAGGTTAGGTTCAATGAAAAATAACTAAAGACAATGGCTGTAAGGGCTAGTTCCCATTGCCATTCCGAAAGGACAAATATTTAAAAAAAAATGTAACTGGCCCTGAAGTGCGATTTTTGAAAATCATACGAGCGACTTGGCAGTAGAAAGATGCATAATCTCCATAGTAATTTTGACATTTTCTACTGCCAAGTCGCTCGTATGATTTTCAAAAATCGCACTTCTGAGGTGCGATTTTTGAAAATCATACGAGCGACTTGGCAGTAGAAAGATGCATAGTCTCCATAGTAATTTTGACATTTTGTACTGCCAAGTCACTCGTATGATTTTCAAAAATCGCACTTCTGTACCCGGACTTTCGATTTTCGATATATCGGACCGGTTCGGTCTGAACTTCAATGTACAAACAATAGATTTGAAATTGTAACGGAAACGTTCACGCAATTCACGCAATTGCGAAGTTCGAATGTCTGGGTAGAGGCCAAAGAGTAATATAAGTATATTAGAAAAGAGAACCCACTCGTGGCAACATTATGCATCCACCTTATGTCAAATTGAAGGCTAGCTAGCTCCATCTGTGATTCTCTGAAAATAATTCTTCCTATACTATACATACCTACTTATATATATACTTATATACTCATACCGTTGTTTGAATGCTAGTTTTCGTTCAATCCCGCACCGATCGAGTGAAATTCCAGTATCCTTACTATTCCTGTAATCTGTACATTGGTAAGAGAACAACTGAAACTCCAGAACATCACTAAATCGGCACAAAATTGAACAAAAACTACAAACAACACGCACATTACACAAGGTAGGTCGCCATCTTGTAAATTTGTCAATTTGACATTGACATAGACAATATAATCTTTTTTTTTTCATAGTAAAAGATATATTTAACAGATGGCAGCACATTCTATGCAAACTGAATCGGAAAGACCACCAAAAGGCAAATGTCCTCCGCCTGGTAGAGGCTCTGTTAGCCCCTGTTTACGAAGATCGGTACGACGTTTCTAACCATATTGGCTAATCTTTTCATCTTAAAATGAAATATGAAACGAATCTTTGTTTTTATTTAAGTATTCCATTATCTTGAATTATCAATATTTTTCATCCCATTATATTCATATTCTGAAAGTAAATTATTTTTCCGAGTAGCTATATTTTAAAGCGTTCTTCGTAAACGAGCAGCTGTCAAATTTGACTTTTGTCATGTTGGAACTATGGGAAATTCATCAAAGTTTTGTTCCTGAAATTGTGTTGTTTTTGCCATATTACAGGGAAATATCACTATTTAATATACAAAACCGGACTCATGCAGCTGTATTCAGCACCTAGATAGTGTTATCCGTTGCTTTCGGGCGTATAGCTTTAGTGAATTAGATGTTATAAGTCGGAATGTCTCGGAATAGATGCGATGGTTTACTTGCGAGGGTTGATTTCCCTCTCTACACCCTCCAGACCCTCACCAACCGACACATCCTGGTGGCAGGAGGCGGTGGGGCTTCTAAAACAGGCGTTGCAAACGGATTCGTAAGTGCTTTTAACTCACAACTTTCCCTCAATTAATTTACGTAAAACGATTAAAAACTGCTCGATACGCGTCACCAATTCCACACGGCAACAAGGACACGTAGATCACATGATGCTAACATCGAATTCTATGTTTGTTTAGGAAATATTCGAGTTATCACACAATGGGAGTCGTTTTGTTGCCGAAGAGGTGATGAGGCATGAAACAGGGCCTAATGTGGTGATGACGTGCTCCGTGCGAACTGCCCAGAACCGTACGTACCTGACAGCGGGGCAGGAGAGCCACTGCCAGCTCTACAAGGTGAACATCCGGATGGTAGACGCCGCAGAGATGCGTAGAGGAAGCTTCCGGGCTGAGAACGGACTCGTAAGGCGCCGTAGACGCACCGTGTCGGAGAATGACAACATCTCGAAGAAGGACAACAATAGTAATACGACAGAGAAGCGGATATCTTTTGAAATTCGGCCAAGTGATAGTGTACAAACAGATTTTGGGTAAATATAAATATTCTTGTATTACTAACAACTTTATTGGTACTGAGTAGCTTAAACAATTCTAGGATGACAAAGCATAATGTACTTATGTATTGTCATATCCAGTGATCGGAATAGGTAGAATCGATTAGGTTAAAGGCGTAAATATTTGTGTGATGAATATTAATATTTCTATTCGATTCATAGGTGTAGGGCATCTATAAAGGGTGTGCACCCCGTTTAATATAGAACGCATACAATTTTACGCCCTGTATAGATACAAACACCCATGAATCGAATACAAATATTAATATTCATCACACAAATATTTACGGCTTTAACCTAATCGACTCTACCTATTGCGATCACTGGCATATCAATGGATCGTAATAGTAAACTATAGAAACAAAACTCCCGTGTTAAATGTCAAGATTCACCTACTAAAAGTCAAAATACGCTTACCAATCTCATCTTTGTTTAACCATAGTTTTGCTTCTATAGGTATTATTATCCATTCATATGGTATCGTGTTATTACCTGGAATGTATCATGTATTTTTGTTCTGATAATTCCAGATTTCCTGTGATAAGCAGAGGTCGGATTCTGCCAGTTATTCCAGGGCCGCACTGAAATGTTTATATGGACCCTCTTTTACATTATGTGACAATGAATCACAGAAACACAGAAATCTGATCTCGTTGGCATCAAATCCCTATGAAAACCAGCAAATGAGCATACTCTTTAACAAAATGAACCTTCAACCTCATTCACAATTAATTTATGAGAGATTTATGACTTATGGTAAAGAAATATTATATCCGATTGATGTCACAATTTACGGCAATTCATTTCCAACATTGCTTTAATTATGTATAACATTTACTAGCATTGTAAATTTTTCATAATTTATCACATTCACATTTTTAGACCCATTATGTATACCATATACATAATGGGTCCATGTTAACATAACAACGCGGCCCTGGAATGACCGGCAGAATCTGACCTCTGATGATAAGGCATGAAACGACACATTACTTGTTGATGTAACCATCTTGTCTATGTAATGGTTGCTACACATTATACCACCATCATGGCCGCCAGCTTTTATCATGCAGAAATCATTTCCATAGTACAGAAGGCCAGCGGCATATTGCATAACCAGTTTTGAACCTAACAATATTTACATTGTTATAGTAAAATAGTACATGTAGTCACCTCTTTGTTTACACTCTTAGATTTTCATCATGACCAATCATCAGATCATATTGCAATATGAATAATATTAACATCAAAATAATGTGTTCAGCTGATCTGATTGAGTGCTTGAGTCACAAACATCCAAATCTTCAATTATAATATGTATTAAGTAGGATAATTTTAAATGAACATCACATTTCTAGTGACGACCCTCTGCAGCGAGTAGTCCGTATCAGCCACAACGGCAAGCTGATGGCCACGGGGGGCATGGACGGCGTCGTCAGGGTCTGGAGCTTTCCCAAAATGCAGTTACTCTTCGAGCTCGCTGGGCACACTAAGGAGGTAAGATTGAAGACAATGTTATGTATCAATATGTATAGTATAGTCACATTCCTGATGCTGTGCTCACAGAACATGTATTAGTATTACACACAGACTATGGACTCCCAATTATGGGGGTCCGGGTTCGAATCCGCACGGACAACATGCCATGTACTAATGAGTTTTTCTAACTTACTTACGTAAAACTGACTGCTCTCAAACGGTGAAGGAAAACATCGTGAGGAAACCTGCATACACTGAAGAAGAAATTCTGATGTGTATGTGAAGTCTACCAACCCGAATTGGGCATGCGTGGTGGAGTAATGCCCATACACCCTCCTTGCGGGTAGGCCTGTGCCCTGCAGTGGGACGTATATTCATCATTTACTAAAACTAAATGATGAATAAACAAAACTAATGTAAATATGTATACCATTTAAACATAAGTGTTCCATTTTGCCAATTTTGGTACAGAACACTGAAAAGTATGTTAATCTGAATAACATTGAACCAGTAAACAAAATAGAAAATAGTGAAAACTTAAAGAATAACACATGCAATTATCACTGAAGCAGAACAACCGGTGTGCAGTCTAGCAAACTTCACGCTGCATTATTTACATAAATATTATATGACAATTTACATGCAATGTCACGCTTCTGTAGTTTATTCACATCTGTAGTCATTCCATCTTGAAACTTTCAATATGCTGAAGGTGCGGTGAACCTTGTTAAAACTGAACGGTTAAAAACAAGGCTGGTAGTTGTAGCACACCCCCTGCACTCCATACAACGATCTCATGATGCTTCAATAGTACCGCTACAGATACAAGACACACGCCGTCCCGCTCGCACGCGTGCGCCGGCTGTATGTGCTTCTTACCTGGCACCTCGAAAATCGCCCCTGTAATGCGGGGAGAGGTGCGTTATCTAAAGTTAGTGGAGGGGCAGGGAATTCTGTATGTAGGTATACAACGTGTTAATGAATTAAAGCAAAACTTGAAAGTAGTTTGTTTAGAATCGAGAGCAAAATCGAATTATCATGGTTTCAACATAGGTAATTTTTTTTCAAAATATTGAATAATTTGTATGTAAAATTTCAAATTTACTGAACCTGATGTCAATCCACCGCACGGGCATACTTTAGTACACACAGTACAGTACAGTTACACAGTAGCAAAGCGCCAAAAAGACAACGCAACGCCTGTCTGGGTTTATTTTATTCATGTTTTAAGTTTATTTATTGCTTATTGCTTGTTGTACGCTGAGTCACCTTGTTTTCAAGGTAATTAGCTGGTGATGACATTGTTTAATAATTTTAATGTGTAATTACTAATTACTTAACTACGAACGGGTAAGGTAAGTTCATGATTATTTAATGGTGTAGCTAGGTAATACCTGAATCATTCAAATAACAGTTTTCTGGTGTAGATTATAGATGACTAGCGGCCCGTCCCGGCTTCGCACGGGTGGACGTCTAATGTTTTCTAGCAATAAATATAGCCTATGTTACTCAGGGTGAATGCAGCTTTCTAACGGTGAAAGAATTTTTTAAATCGGCCCAGTACTTTTTGAGCCTATTCATTACAAACATACAAACATACAAAAATAGGTACAAATCTTTCCTCTTTATAATATTAGTGTAGATAAATATAGCCTATGTTACTCAGGGTGAATGCAGCTTTCTAATGGTGAAAGAATTTTTTAAATCGGCCCAGTACTTTTTGAGCCTATTCATTACAAACATACAAAAATAGGTCCAAATCTTTCCTCTTTATAATATTAGTGTAGATATCTTAGGATTTATTATGGCACCGTTTTGCAACATATACCTACCGGTTTAGCACAGCTTCTGACCACCCCGAAAGAGCGTGTGTTTTCGTATGTATATACGTGTATGTAGCATTTAATATAGTAAGGGTCAGCACAGACCGACGGAGTAGCGACGAAGCGACTAATTTAGTAAGACTTAAAATTCTAATTTAATATTTCTGCATAAGACTGAATTTGGTATAACAAAATAAAATCACTTCATCACTTGTTTTATTTATTTCTCTACACCAATTTCAGTCGTGTGTAAAATATTTAAAGTTGATTTGCAGTTGTTATTTAATTAGTCGCTTCGCCGTCAGGCGGTGAATATTCCCTTCATCATCACAATACATCCCACTACTGCAGTACAGGCCGCCCCTCAGGGAGGGCCACCCCTTATTCATTAAAAAACAATGTAAAAAAAAGAAGATTGATAAATTCCACGTAGTAATGTTTTCGCACTGCATCAAGGTCGCAGAGCGTCGCGCGTAAAGTCTACGAGCGCGAGCCTCTGCGCAACACGGCGATCGCAAAGTGTCGCTCGTCTGTGATGAACACCTGTGATTTTAAACTCGTCAGCTGGATGACCTGGACTTCAGCCCCTGCGACACGACGCTGGTGAGCATCGGCAAGGACGGGCTCGCCAACCTGTGGTCCTCGGCGAGCAAGCGCGCGCCGCTCCTGCAGATCACCTGCCAGCCACCCAACGGCAACAAGTACCTGTTCAGGCGTTGCAGGTTTGTACATACATACTTACATATGCTCACGCCTAAGTGATTTTAGGGTAGGGTTCTAGGGTAGTTTTCACAAAATTTCAGCTAGCCCTAGGTCCGATGAAGCTAAAAAGAGGTTTGTGACTTCATTGAAGGGAATCAGTGAATGATGCTGAAACGCATTGATTATTTTCTCTTTGGTTGATGTAATAAAATTTACACATGTGTATAAAGCCTCAACCAGCTAAGCCAGCCAGCCAGTGGCAAAAAGCCTGTGTGTGTGTATGTGTGTGTGTGTGTGTGTGTGTGTGAGTGTGTGTACCTAAAAATGTTTAAAATAAAAACGAACAGAGAATGTCCGAGATATTTATTACTCTCCCTCGCTCACTCTCTCCCTCCTCTCTTCCTGGTTTGTTAATCCCATAATGGTGGAGTCAGCCTTCCGCGTCTATTCTCTCCACCTTGCCCTATTCCTGACATCGACTTCTGAGACATTGAGACTGCGTACTGTGATCATCCATCTAGTCTTCGGACGTTCTCTTGTTCTCTGTCTTGGCAAGCAAGTATCCATGTAGAAAAGGTGGGCTTTATCAGCCCCAACAACATGCTCAACTCAACCCATTGTTGTACTGTACGCGCAGCGCACTGACCGACTTCTGCGTGTGACTGACCCACAGGCTGCACGTGTAGAACGACTGGCAATATGCCTTGAATATAACGTTACTTTTAAAGGAGAATGGTCATCTGTGACCCAGGCCCGACAACAAAGTGACCTATCCCAGTTTTTTTGTGACATTAAGTATAACTAAAATATATAATTTTTTTTTTCAATTTGTGTGGCTAACACCTAAATATTGCCTGGTGAATTTCTCCAGGCGCAATACTAAAAAACAATACTTTTCACACACTTCTAGCGATTATATCTATTAAAGACTCTGCAGATGCATGTGATTCTGATGACAATGTAATAATATGGTATTATCCAGCTGATCTGATGATGGAGCTGGAAGGTGGCTACTGGAACTCTTGTTTGACTACTAGCATACCCATCGAGTTTGGGATCATTGGAATGGTCTTGATGAGTCCTATGCATTGCAGTTGGTATCGAGGGTCTGATGATGGAGCGGGAAGGTGGCTAGTGGAACTCTTGTTTGGCTAATATCATACCCATCGAGTGGGCTCATTGGAATTGTCTTGATGAGTCCTATGCATTGCAGCTGGTATCGAGGGTGTGATGATGGAGCTGGAAGGTGGCTAGTGGAAATCTTGGGTGGCTACTAGCATACCCATCGAGTTTGGACTCATTGGAATCGTCTTGATGAGTCCTATGCATTGCAGTTGATAGCGAAGGTCTGAAAGTTATTTTGTAAAATAAAATTAAAATCAACCTGTGTTTTTACACAAAGTCATGATGATTTTATTCGATACCTACTATATTTTCATTAACATTTTAAAGTTTGGACTGAAAGTAGAAGATTCTTAATAACCTAATTCTCAATGTCCTTTAATACATACATACCCAGTGTGGGATGATCAAAATAATTTTGATATATCCACGCCAGTCCACGCCCACCCCAGGTAAAACATTATACTAATTAATACACAAGTACATCTTCGTCATTTATTTCATCTATGTTTTCGTTCAAGGATGACCTTTGTTTGAAAGCCAGGGTATCATCATCATCAACATTATCATCATCATCATCATCATCAGCCTATCATCGTCCACTGCTGAACATAGGCCTCTCCTAAGGCGCGCCACAAAACTCTGTCTTCAGCCTTCCTCATCCAGTCGCTCCCCGCTACTTTTTTAGGTCATTTGTCCAGCGGGCAGCAGGGCATCCCACACTACGCCTGCCAGTTCGTGGTCTTCACTCTAGAACTCTGACACCCCATCGGTTGTCAGTTCTTTGGCAGATATGAACAGCCCATTGCCACTTCAGCTTGCTAATGCTGACCAGCCAGTGTATTCTGCATACTAATAATGTCACCTACGTGACCTCCATTCAAACCAGTTAGATGGTTCGTTATGTGCTGAGGAATATCTTGTAACGGCTTGTGCAGCAAGTGATGTTGGCAAATGTAGGCAAGATTGGATACAAAGAACTGGTAGCAGCTGCGAAGATTCACGTTTATCGAATTAGGCACTTGTCAAAGTTGGGTGCTGTTGCAATTATCAAAGAAACACCTAAAACCTAACCACCTGCTCGCCTAACATCTTGGACATTTACCATTTTGGAATGGTAACAGGGGCAGGGGCAGGGGCAGCAGCCAGGAGGTTGCTGGTCTTGATAAGTTGCAGCATTAATTCTATGCCTACAAAAAACTTTCCAGCTCTATCATTAGATACCAATTTGTTACAAAATGCAGAGAATAGGACTCATCAAGACGATTCCAATGAGTCTAAATTTGATGGGTATGCTAGTAGCCACCCAAGAGTTCCACTAGCCACCTTCCAGCTCCATCATCAGACCCTCGATACCAACTGCAATGCACAGGACTCATCAAGACGATTCCAATGAGTCCAAACTCAATGGGTGTGCTAGTAGCCACCCAAGAGTTCCACTAGCCACCTTCCCGCTCCATCATCAGACCCTCGATACCAACTGCAATGCATAGGACTCATCAAGACGATTCCAATGAGCCCAAACTCGATGGGTATGCTAGTAGCCACCCAAGAGTTCCACTAGCCACCTTCCAGCTCCATCATCAGACCCTCAATACCAACTGCAATGCACAGGACTCATCAAGACGATTCCAATGAGTCCAAACTCAATGTGTGTGCTAGTAGCCACCCAAGAGTTCCACTAGCCACCTTCCAACTCCATCATCAGATCAGCCGGATAGTACCATATTATCGTATTGTCATCAAAATCACATCCATATGCAAAGTTCTTGATAGATAGAATCGCTAGAAGTATGTGAAAAGTATTGGTTTAGTATTGCGCCTGGAGAAGTTCACAAGGCAATATTTAGGTGTTAGCCATACAAATTGAAAATAAAAATTATATATTTTAGTCATACTAAATATATATAAAAAACTGGGATACTATCAGTTTAAAATAACAATGTGCATGACCTTGAAGGGCCGTTCGATAACTTCACTCAGTTGTAAAGGAATATAGACTCTATGTAAAGGAAATAATCATTTGAATGACTCGAGTGAAGTTCGTGTGATTGAGTGACGTCACATTTGCAGGCGAGGTCATGCACATTGTTATTTTAAACTGATAGTAGGTCACTTTGTTGTCGGACCTGGGTAAATTTTGTATGGGCCGTGACCCTTCTCCTTTTTAGTACATCGTGCGAACCTGCGGGCGAGCATATTCGCCCTCATCGCCAGCGCCCTGCGCTCCCTCTAAATGTCAGCCTCATCTGGCATGTCCTCGATCCGCAATGTCATAGATATTTATTTATTAATTTCAGATTCGGCCTAATAGAAGACAAGAAAAATTCCTACCGCATGTTCACAATAGCGAACCCGCTCGCCCGCTCCGGCAAGCTGAAGGGCCTCATCCAGCTGTGGGACCCCACGGACGGGGCCCTACGGAACACAGTGGTGGTCAACGAGAGTCTGGCTTCGCTCGCCGTCAGGGACGACGGCAGGTTCGTCGGCGTGGGCACCATGTTCAGCGGATCTGTCGATATCTATGTCGCCTTCAGTTTACAGGTACGGGTTTATTTTAATTTTATTATTAGTTACTAATATTTAAGAGCGCGAATCACGTTTCTGGAAAATCAAAAACTACCGATACGCGATGCGGACTTTTAATCGAATTTTAACAAAATAAAAAATTAGTCATTTTAAAGGACATCCGGCACATAATACCAAAAAATGTATAACCGTACTTCTATTTTTATTATGGACTATGGAACACTAGAAACTAATTGCAGGCATTAGTTTATTTTATAATGCTTTATTAGTTTTTATCATTTTTATATAAAAAAAACATTGTGCTTGCATCACCTTATATCAAACAACATTGGTAGCCATTTTGGGGTTGCTGCTTTTTTATAATTTATTAGTAATAAATTACTAAATAACTCAACAAATTAAAAAAAAAATTAAAATGAGTAATTTTTATGAAGCCCATAATTTATTAAAAATTTTACTACAGTCAAAACTTCTACATTTTCATTACAAAATTTCAGATAAGATTTCTTAATCAAGTTATTGATAAGAAAAGATCAGTGGGCTAAAATGTATGGCCACTGGTCCAAGAGCCCCCCGCTATGGCACAGGTAGGGACAGTTAATGGATACCCAAATGTACATTAGTACTAGGGATGCAACGATTACGAAGCGGTGCATCGTTTTGCATCTGTAATAGTAATAATCACGATTAATAACGATGCAATGCACCGTAGTAAGAATCGTACGATTATTAAATCGAATTGAAAAAGTCAATCGGATTGCACTTGTTGACAAATACCAGACCTGAAAACTAGATTCCCGAGCCGAAAAACAACTTTAAAAAAATCGGTTCTCCGGCTGCCATTTTAGCTCATTTTGAGCTAAATCTGACTTTTTTTGGTCAGATTTGACTCTCATTTTTTTTTCAATTCTTCTGAGGTCTATGATTTGATTTTCGGTGTGAAAATACATTCTCGTTCTCGCGATATCTCAGCCACATTTTAAAAGATTAATCTCCCACGTAAATCGGAAGAGATATTAACGAGATTATACAGAATCATGTTCCATATTGTTCCATATTGTTCCATATTCAAGAATCAGAATCTTGACCAAGTGAACCTTTGGTTTCGATCTCAAATTAGTAGAAAAAGTTACAAAATCTTGGAATTTTTTGAAGTAAAATTTAATAAATAAAATAAAGTTTTTTTTTTATTTAAATTTCATTGGGATGCAAAGAAACACTATGAGAACTCATTCTGAGGGTAATCTCTACTAAATTTGATTAAATAATCGTAATGCATCGGTTATCGTAATAAATAACGATTAATATCGTAATCGTAATCGTAACGGCCGAATCGTTGCATCCCTAATTAGTACACAAGGGTCATCAAAATATTGTTGAGAAAACTGTCCATAGTAGAATCTGTCCATAGTAGAATCTGTCCAAAGTAGAATCTGTCCAAAGTAGAACATGATGTCCAAAGTAGAATCCGTCCATATTAGACCAAACGAAATAGGGTGTTTTATTGACGGAATCGTTTTAGGAAAAAGTCGTTTTCATTATGGCCGTAGAGGTGTAATCTCTTTTGGGGTGATCAGACACTTAGCTACAACTAATAAAAGTTATAGTTGCTTGAGCAATGTAAAACGTAGTGATTCCATTCTCTTTGGAGCAATGCGTCACGCGATTTATTCACATACCCTTAACTATACCCATCTCTCTCTCTCCCCAGCGAGTGCTGCACGTGAAGAACGCGCACATGATGTTCGTGACGGGGCTGGAGTTCCTGCCGGTGCGCGGCTACGGGCCGCCCATCACTTCGCTCAGCGAGGCGGCGCTGCTCTCCATCTCCGTCGACAACACCGTCTGCGTGCACAGCCTGCCGCACAGGAGTTCGTTAACTATTTTATCATTACCATCACCATAATTACCGTTACCATGACTATTATTACCGTTACCATCATCACCAATGACTACCTATAATCATCATCACAGTCATTATCTTCACCGTCACGGTATAACGCCCACATGATTTGCGTCACGGGACTGGAGTTCCTACCGGTGCGCGGCTACGGGCCGCCCATTGCAGCGCCCTCAGCGAGGCGGCGCTACTCCCCATCTCCGTAAACAACAACGTCGGCGTGCACAGCCTGCCGCGTAGGAGTTCATTACATTTTATCATTACCGCCGTCGTCATTACCATGACTATCATTACCGTCAACATCTTTACCATCATTATAATCAAAATCATCACCACCAACATCACTATAATGGAGAATGTTCATAGATTTTTATGTTTAGCTTATCGTATTCTGCACTAAAAATAAAAAATATGTGTGAAAAAATTATTTAGATACGTCAATTAGTTTCCGAGATATGGAATTTTGAAAATGGGTTCGCGGTCCGAGTTTCGACCGGCTAGCGCTCGCTGCGTGTGACGTCACGTTCTGAACCGCACTTCCGCAGCGCGCTTTCGTTTTGAATTACTCGAAGATTAGGCCAGTATTTTTAGAATTTTGTATCGAAAGGGTGCCAACGGGACCCTATTCATAAGCCTACGCTGTCCATTTGTCCCTCAGTCCGTTGAAGTCCGTTCGTTTATCCGTCCGTCCGTCTGCATTTCCTAAGCTATAAAGGGCTGTATCTTTTGAACTTTAAAACATAGACGGTTGAAATTTTCAGAGAGTATGCGGAATAATGGCGGATTTGCTAGCTAATAATAAAAATAAACCAACCAAGTGAGAGTCGGGCTCGCGCACGGAGGGTTCCGTAACTACATAATATTACAAAAAAAAAATCATACGAACTTGGCCGGTTTTTATTATTTGTTGTTTTACTTTAGAGTATGCACTATAATCACACCAAGTTTGATGCTTGTATGTATTACAGTTTTTAAGATAGAGACAAAACAAACAAAAAATATAAGAAATACGTTGGTTGTTATTGTTAGTGACGTTACACGCCCAAAATATGATGCCATCATAATGTAAGCCATCTTATTTAAGGCGTTTTTGGGCGTGTAACGTCACTTTGACAGCACTAAAGTCAGCTGTTGGTTTTCTGTCTCTTTTCTTAATCTTATTTTAGAAAGTGACAGGAATAAATTTAGTTAAGTCGTGGCACAGTCCGAATCGGTTCCATTACGTATTAAATATTTAATTACTAATGTTATAATGACAATTGTTTGTTTGTCCACAGGTACGGTCCCTGCCTGGGTCGCCATCATTCTTATCATCTTCGTACTATTCTGTACTTTCACACTCTGTTCATATCTGGGTATTTAACATCTTTATTTATTATTAAATTCTAATTATTGTTAATAAAAATACTATTTTTATCTTAAGGGGGTAGCTTAATTGTATTGTAATAGGAAATGTTATGGACACTGCTCATATACAATATGTATGTATAAATAGGATCAATTGAATTATAATGAAGTGCAATGTTGCTGGATTTTTGTGTTTTTATTTCGTTGTTACTGGCAATGCCTTTGGCATCGTCGTAGGGCTGTACATCCTCCGTATAATACAGGGTGTAAATTAAAATAGGACAGCTACTTAAAGGGGTGCTTCAGACCATCAAACTGAACAACTTTCTCTATGGGACCAATATCGAAATCGCGAAAAAAAAATCTGCTGTCCCATACATTTCAGTCGAGTTATGTTTGCAGTTTTGTATGGGAGAGCGGATTTTTTTTTCGCGATTTCGATATTGGTCCCTTAGAGAAAGTTGTTCAGTTTGATGGTCTGAAGCACCCCTTTAAGTAGCTGTCCCATTTTATTGTACACCCTGTATAATATTCTAAATGTCATTTTTAGGGTTCCATACCCAAAGGGTGAAAACGGGACCCCATATCACTAAGCCTACGTTGTCCTTCCGTCCGTCCGTCCGTCCGTCTGTCCTACCTATTTAGGGCTGTAACTTCTGAACCATAATAGCTAGATAGTTAAAATTTTCTCAGATTATGCGTTATTACGGCGAATTTGTTATCAAATAATAAAAATATCAAAAAGTTAAATATTAAAAAAATTAAGGGGGGTTCTCAACAAGAAACTAGTTTTTATCATCGTTTATTCTTCACGCTCTATCGTAAAAACGGTAATACATGCAAGCGTCAAACTTAGTGTGATTATAGAGCAAACTCTACAGAATGAAAACAAATACTAAAAACCGGCCAAGTGTGAGTCGGTCTTGCGCTAAAGGTCCCGGACAAAAAAGTTTTTCGCTACGTTAATAATGTTGTGTTCTGTAGTGGTGTGGTACGGAACTCTCGGTGCGCGAGTAGCCCGACTCGCACTTGACCGCTTTTATTCTATCTTTGTCTCTCAGCAAGATAGTTACAGCAATATGGACATTACCTGCCTCACAATTTCTACCCACCCCCTCGGTCACATTACCACGGGCAGGTGCGGAGAGTGCAATGTAAAATAGTACGTATTTCAAAACAGATAGAGTCCACAGAGAAAGCTCCGTCCCCGTCCGTGGGGCCAGAATGGGCGTCCTCTCGCGAACTCTATCGGTATTGAAATAGGTATAATTGTACCCTCCGCGTCCGTCCGTCGTAATGTGAATAGAGCTTATTTCTGTATCTGTGGGTCAACCCTAAATAGCCTATTAAGGGTTAACCCACATCTTTCCGCACGGTATCGCATTTTTTAGAAAGATGCTATCGCTCGCGGCAGCATCGGCGATGCTGCGATCTTTTTCGCTCTAGCAAATGACGTTCCTAATCCTGAGCGACAGAATAGGATAGAGCATGAAAAAATGCGACTCCATGCTAACAGAAATGGGTCGACCCTTAGGCTGCCTGTCCATTGAAGCTGTGCGAGCTGTGTAGCTGTGTTTTTTTAACCAATCAGGAGCTCGGGCGAGATCGGCCGCGCCTCTTACTCCGTGTGACAATAGGTTTTGGCCAATTGGGACACTAAACAGGCTAACTACGCAATAAAATAGCAAATATTTTTTATAACATTTATTTCAATTACATCAAAACAAATAACATACATGATCATAACCACTCGGCAAGTTGCATTGTTAGACCGACTAGAGATCTCTACCATACATAGTACACGCTTCTATAACATATACATACTTATAAACATATACATTTTATGATATTTATAATACGATAGGAAAAGGCCACAAAAACATTTGATGTTTTGTTTAATAACACTCAATAGCGCCACTCCATTCTAAGAGCCGGCACAAACCGACGAAGCGCATTGCAAAGCTGCCAAACCATTATCGACTTTGCAAACGTTGAAATAACATCCAAAATCAATTAACACAACTGTCGCCTCAATTCGCTTCGACTAGTAGTCGATTTTTGATGTTATTTCATAGCAAGCAAAATCGATATTGGTTTGGCATGCTCTGTGCTGCGCTTCGCTAGGTGTGCGCAGGGCCTAAGGTAAGTAAGAGAGGGTATAGTTACCGTTGAATCATCAGTTAAATTTCAACTTTTTTCGTACGTCAACATATTAAAATGTTTTACCTTGCTTTTACCATATAAATAGATATAAACAAGAAGACAAACGGTCAGTTGCAGAAACGCTCATTAAAGTTAATCCTCCATTAAATCTCTTGCTGTCACTACGTCTTGTTGACGTAGTAAAAGCTAGCAAGAGATTTAATAAAGCATTAACTCTAATGAGCGTTTCTGTAACTGACCGAAACTTCTTAAAGCGCGCGCAACTGCTGTAGACCCGGGAAAAAATCTTAATCCATTGCTATAAGGATCAAAATGGCGTATATATGGGTTTATGGGTGGTTTCAGATAACTCTGAGTACCCCCTCGGGAAATATAGTCGTAGGCATATGCTTATGCTATGGGCGCTATGGGTCTATCGGCGGTGCGAGATTTACTCAGACGCGGCATCCCGCTTGTATGAAGCTTGTCTTCTGTACCATGAGTTTACAGTTTACACTGTAATATACCTACTGCAGTAGTTTTACAGTTTTTGTATTGAATTTCATATTGCGTTGAGAACTAATTCTGCCATACAATATTGGCACCACAACTACAGTAGTAACGTACAATGAAAACTCATGGTAGGCCTACTGATCCGGCCTCGCTGAAATATCTATTTATGGGGTAATACCTCCCCTCCCCATTTACCTTAGTTCTCTTTTCTTTCTATTTAAAACATAATTTAAAAATCTATAAAAATGCAAACAATGTTTAGAAAATGAGTTAACATGATAAATAAAAAAAAGTTGATATTTAATTACATATGTCCTCGACTGTCATGCCAAATATTTTCTATATCTAGAAGAGGTAATTTACCTCTTCTTTGCCAACCGCACGTTTAGGTACCAAGTTATAAAGCTAAAACTTGGTATATGTTTACAAAAATTTTACTAATGAAAAGTCATGAAAATTTGGAGTGGCACTAATCGCTGCCGTTACTGTCAGAAAAATATGTGATTCGAATATTATTTATACCGTTAGTAGTAGTGATTTTTGAAATCAGGAGTGCGATTTTTGAAACTCATTCTTTGAACTCGGCAGTTGAAAATGTCAATACTACTATGGAGATATGCATCTTTATACTGATGATTTGACTTTCAGAACTCGCACTCCTGGAGTAGGATTTTTGAAAGTCAAATCAGCAGTAGAAAGATGCGATCTCCATACATTTTCAACTGCTGAGTTCAACGTATGAGATTCAAAAATCGCACTCTGAGTCGCCATTCAAAATAGCTATTATTAGGTACCTACATCTCTGATTGATTTGGTCTTCGTGTCTCACTATGTGTGATTCATAACTAATTAGCTACGAATAAATAAACACGTAGCTAATTAGTATAAGTTCTGATAAAATATAATACAGCATTTTAATTTATATTCCATTCTGTTTGTATGAAGTAGCCTCACAGGCAAATAGAGACAGATTAAAAACAAAACATATCATTTAAAAGTACCAACACTTATCTTTTTTAAACGTATTCCTTTACAAATAAAATGATTTATAATTTAATTTCTTACAAATTAAATTTCAATGATTTAACGGAATGGAAGACAAACAATTTACTACAATAATTACTACATATTTACAGTTTTTGGGATGTGATTCGTTGCCTTTGAATTCGTTTTAAAACCAATGTAAAAGTGTAAAAATTTTTAATACGATATCGTTATTGAATATGTGACTTTTTCTCAAAATTTACTGATATGACTTGGTTCTTGGTATTGCAGTATGAGGATTACAAAGAATGAATAATTGATTTAGAAATTTTATTTGACTACTTATACAACTCTAATTTTGACACCAAATCTGTACTTATTCCTATCAAATAGGTAGACGATCAACTTATATGAATATAATAAAACATTACCCTCCTTCTAGGGCAGTTGGTTCATTATAGAAAAAAGGAAGACAGTTTTGGCAACAAAAATAATTTAAAAAATTCTAAAGAATGATCTGTTGAGTAGAAATTAAAAGTAGAAACTAGATGAATAAGTATATTTGTTATTTTGATTTTAAAAATAACTTCCAAAACTTCAGGTCATGTTGTAAATTGTAATACAAATATTGATTGTATATTTTGTAAGTATAATATGTATATTGTTCATTATGGTCCCTGTTTAGAATACAGTAAATATAATAAATTTTCCTGTGGTCTGTATATAATGGCTTTAAAAGGCACGGGCATATATATTTTTGTACATAGGTATATTTATTGTATATTTTCCATTAGGATCTTATTGATTAAACGTTTTGAAAATTTGTGAGGAACTTTTTGACCGCTTTGGCTACTGATTTTAATCGCACAGTTACCTATGTTATGAATTTCTATTCGTTCGTTCTTTCCAGTTTGTTTAGGCCATGCAGTGTTCTCGCTTATATTGTCCCACTGCATGGCCTAAATAAAGTGCTAAATGTTTTAAAACATTTAACAAATAAGATCCCCTTATATTTTGTCGGCCAAAAACAACCAAACCGTAGGTCAATGTCAATCATACGATATGCTTTACACGAGTAAATCTAAGATTACATATAAATGGCACATTTAAATATGTAGCATTCGACTTCTTTTAACTATAAAAATGAACTCTTTGTTATTATAACGATTAACATAGTTTTTATATTCTTTGCTCTAACATCACATCAGTACAGTTTTTTATACATAAATAGCCACTTATAGAACTTGAGTGATTTAACTTAAAACGCTAAACTTTAGTTACTAACTTTTAGTGGAAATATCTGACGTTTCAGGTCACCAGTGAGATAGAAAAGGACAACAACATCTTATGTCTTATGACCAAATTGCAGACCTCGGTTTACTGGAATTCAATATTTCATAAAGAATGTCATGATAAAGTAACTTTTAATCTGCTTAATGTTTTTTTTGTAATGTTCACAAACGAAATGAAATGAAATGAAATGAAATGAAATGAAATGAAATAAAAAAACCAACCAAAAATCAATGAAACAAATTGATACTGTAAGCAATTAAACCCCTTTAGGTACTTATATACTTACCAATGTATATAAGCATCTATAATATAACAAACATCAATTTAGTCCACTTAATTAGTAATTCGAGTTTAAAAACTTAAGTCAATGAGTTTTGTAGATAACACAATAAAGTTCAGTTTATTTAAAATATGTACAAATAAATACAATAGCTTATTATAGCATATAATACAAAGTATTGTATTTATTTATACAAACTTAATTTAATTAAGTACTGAACGTTAAAAGAAATCAATAATTAATTTAACTCGTTGACTTTAGTTCATAACGCGCTCTGTTAAAAAGTAAGATTGGACGAAATGAAGATACTTAGATTATAATGTCTCTTGCGTAAATAATAGTGTTTTCTGCAGTGCAAAAAAGACAACAGTAGTTTTCTCAATTTCGCCTAATCTCATAACTGCGCGAGTTAAATGTTTTGTCCCTGCTACACCCTGGGGTAGAGCTCTAAAAATGACAGTGACAAAACATAATAGTTTTAACTTCCACTCAGTAATATTTCAGTACAGGTCTAATTATCTAATGATGGATAAATAGGTATACAGTTACCTACGCTCTGCAATTCTGAATTCACATCGAAAAGGTACCAGGAGTGCAATTTTTGAATCTCATTCGCTGAGTTCAGCAGTTGAAAATGTCCAAATTACTATGGAGACACGCATCTTTCTACTGCTGATTTGTCAAATCATAAGTAGAAAGATGCGTATCTCCACAATAATTTTGACATTTTCAACTGCTGAACTCAGCGAATGAGATTCGAAAATCGCACTCCTGATAGATTCGTTGTTCACGACATTTTAATTTCATCGTCAAAAAGCCTCCTGTATTTTTTATGGTATTTTTTATCAGGATTGACAGATTTTATCACAATAATACGATTAATTTTTTTATCGTATTTTTGGGCCACTGTGAAAATAAAGGAGTGGCAGCAAATTAAAATTTTTGATGACAGTTGATTTTCTACTTAATCTTAGTGTGATACGGTTTACCTTCAACTTAGGCCCTTACGTCACTGCGATATGAAGTAGCTTTGCAAACTTTTACGGTAACTCCGTTATGCACTAGCACTTACTTCTAGCATACACTTTGTTTTCATATTTAATCGCTACAAAGATAACTTTAGGTCTTTTTAGTCCAAATAATTAACCTTAATAGTCGGATGGCCTAAAACAATTCCCGTTAATTGGAGACTCATGGCCACTGAGTTATATGACTCAATATACCTCAGTGCTCATGGCATTTGATATCAAATGAGTGGCGATCAATTACTGATATATTTTCCGAAACAATTTAAACCTTATTATTATGTAAACAACGCTTATTTTTGAATATTTTGTATGCTAGAAGTTTTCTTATCCAATCTGTCGTGGCATTTGATCCATGTGAATTATAATTTACAACCGTCTGGCTGTTGTAGTAGGGTGTAAAGTTGAATAGATTACTATTTGAACACAGCTTATGGTACGGTAAAGTATCTTTTATATTTTTAAGAGTACCTTTTTCCAGCTTCCTGTTTTTTTTTACAATCAGAATCAGGTAACAGGTCGAAGATGTAAGGGATTTTAGTAAGGCAATGGATTTGTAGTATATGATAGACTATTCAATTCTACACCCAGTTTAAAATTTAAACTAATTTCATATTTTTGTAAGTGTAAAAAAGGTACAAAATTGTGTGTCAACTGCGCCCTACATAAAACGGTTCTAATTGACTTTCGATGTAGATGGTTTTAAGTTGATTTAAAATCGTTATTTTTAGGTCGATTTTTGGAACGCGGTCAACATTACATTTACTGTTAGTTACACTAAGATTGACAACTCACTACTTACCTACGTAATTAACAATAACAACATAAATACAAAGCTATGCCTAATTATCATTATGTACATAATAAAATTCGAAATAAAAAAACCTAAACGATTCATACACATCTCAATTTTTTGTTTAAAAAAAAGTAATAATATTTTCTTGATAAACACATTCACAATAAATTTTTTCCGTTGTATAATATTTTGCCCTGTAATACTGACTCACGTGTTGAAATAATTGACATTCCATACTTTTGTCGTCCAAAAATACAATAAACTTAATATGAGAATCATTAAAAACTTAATACACGAACTAACATCATTTAGCACACTCTTCAATTATGGAGATTATAACTGTCCTACAGCGTTATAAATTTATATTTAACATTAAACTACAGTAACATCCATTAAAAATTCACATAAAAACTGCTTTTTGAGCCCTTAACACATCACTATGAAATGCATTCAATATAGGCATAAAAAATAGTCTCTTTATTTAGTCAAATTTCATATAAATACATTATATTTTTCCATATATATGTACGCGGTTGTGGTGGGCGCGACGCGGTGCGCTCGACCGATTACACTGCAAGAAATAAATAAATATTATTAATTTCTAATATACATATAACACCAAATAACTAAGTATATTTATTAATTTCGCAGTTATTATAAGAATAATTAACAAATGAAACTAATTAAAGCTATATTTTATAAATATTTAAACTTAATTAACAGTCTTATGAGAATTTTTATTACAAAATAAAATATCACTGATACAGGCATCACTTTTAGCTTAATAATACATATCCATGGGATACTCACCTTGGTCGAAGGTGCTGGGGTTGATGTAGGAGAGCAGGTCCTGGTCGCTCATGTCCGTGAGCCGCTGCACGGGCCCGTTCATCTCCTGGGTGACGGCCTGAGAGACCGCTTGCGAGACGGCCTGGGAGACCGCCTGCGTCACGGCCTGCGAGACCGCCTGAGACATCGCCACTAGCGGTGTTTCCGCCGCGGGCTCCGCGGGCGGCTGCGCCACGTCCTGCATCGTTACGTTCCCGCTCACGCTCTCCGTCGTCAAAATATTCGCCGTGTTGATAGCTGACGTCACCAACGCGTTCATAGTTGTGTCCGAAGTCAAGATTTCAGCTGCCGCATTCAATATCATGGATTTGACTGCCGCCGGTGGAGTTTTCACCGACGTCGGAAGCTCCGGCATCATCATCAGTTCCTCCTGACTGGGCCCCTGGGGCATCACTATGCGTTGCTGATTGTCGCAGAGCATGCTGGGGGACACCTGGGGGTTGAGGATGACATCGGGCGAGATGGCCGACGTCGGCATAGGTGGCAGAAGCTCCGTGGCCGAGTTGCGCTGGACCACCGCCGCGTTGGGACTGAGGATGACGTCGGAGGCGTGAGACGCGGATGGTGACGAGGAGTTGCCGGAGAGGTGGTCGTCGACCCTCGAGTTGACCAGCTCGTCCAGCTTGGCCGCGTCGGCGGGAAGGATGGCCGCCGTGGCCTTCATGGCGTCCTCGACCAGCGCCTCCATCTGCGCGCTCTGACGCGCGAGCCGCCGCTCGATCTGCGTCGGTTCCATCTCCATCTTGGTGATGGCACTGAACGGGTTGAAGGGGTTGTTCTCCTGCGGAGGAGCCGTCTGCATCTGGTTGTACACTATCAGTCTTTGCTCGTTCGTCGTCTGCATCGTCGTGTCAGTTATTATCAAGTCAGGGTTCAGTTTCATCTCGGTCCGGAGAGGGTCCATCTGCGTTTTGGAGGAGATGAGCTGCCTCATCGGGTCCATGGAAGACATGATCGGCTGGTCGACGTACATCTGGCCCGCGTTGTCGGAGTTGAATATGGCGGCCGTCACCGACTCCACCATTTTGTCGGTCTGAGCCTGATTCTGTATGGCCTGAAGCTGCTGAGTGAAGGAGACGAGGGGGGAGGGGGAGTCGTTCTGCGAGGGGGTGGGGGGCGACAGCTTCATGGCGTCATACGAGTAGTTGACGGCGGCCTGAGACTCGCGGGTGATAGTTTCGGCTTTCAGCCTGAGGTCGACGACCTTCAGGTCGTCGCCTATGAGTTTGTCGGGCCCCTCGGGGCCGCAGGAGGATTCTGCGTGGTCGATGAGCGAGTGTTGGCTGGAGTCGTCGTTGAGCTCGCTCTTGAGGCCGAGCGGCGACGTGTCGGGCACGATCAGCGAGGGGCGGCGCACGGGCAGCGCGGGGGGAGGCATCATGCCCCCCCACATGAGTACAGGCCGAGCCTCCTCGGCACCTGGGGAGATCATAGTGCCACATTATAAATAACACCTACGCGTAACATGCCATCCTAACTACGTGCCGTTCGTCTTCGTCGCTCCGACTGATCTCCATTTAGGCCGTCGCTTGCGACACTGAGAAGAGTAGAGAAGTGATGAAGATGACTCGATGTACGTTATATAACACAAAGTATTTACAGTGAACGGTGAAAGGTTGAGACACCTTCGGAAAAATCGAGCACTCTAAAGGACTGTCGCTTGCTAATTCCGAGAGAACCTTTTAAAGGGAGAAATCGCTGAAATAAAGGATAGATAGAAAGGGAAAAAACGACTGAAATGGAGATCAGTCTTTATGGATTCAGAGAAGACTTGCAGGAGAGGCACGGACGCAACTAGCTACGTGATGTGGCAGGGAATTTGTGGAGTCTGTACCTAAAATGTCTATTGTATGTGTTATTGAAAAGTGAGCTCCGTTCATGTGTTACAAAGTTTAGAATCAACCTACAGAAATGTTCAGCAATTATTTTTTGCTATTGAAGTACAAAATTAAATTGTTTATTTTTTTTTCATATTAATTGAAAATTGTCTCCATGTGTTAAATTGTATTGTATTAATAATGATAAGTGTGTTTTTGTGTGTGTGGTGTTGTTTTGGGTTCCATAATTATTTTTTTCATTTTATGATAGTCTGTCGGTTCGTTAGCATTTTATAAGATTGGAAATGGTCTCATCTACTAAAAGGAGAATTAAATGGAACCCAGTCTAGGCAAGTGTTTTTTAATTAGTACGATTATCAAAAATATTTACAAACAAGGAGTACAATAACAAAGAAGCAATGTTTTACTATCAAAATTTTGAAAAAGTGTGACAAAAAAACAATACTTAATGCTATTTTCAAAATAAGTTACGTCGTACTTTATCGACGAGGGAAAATAAGTGTGTTGGGGTGTGTTGGGGTGTGTGGGGTGTGCGTGCGTGTCAGTACCGTGCTGGCGCGAGTCAGCGGGCAGCTGCGGGCGGCGGCCGTGGTCGCTACCTAGACAGACCTAGCTTGAACAAAAGGGAAAAAAGAAATAGGACGCCGTTTACGCATCAGTCATTTCTTCGTAAAGTATTTCTCATATTAATAATTTCATATGATACTTTTTAATTCCCAACACATAACAATTACTTTTCATGCTTTTAGAGCCATTTTCACAATTTTATTTTCTTTTGAAGACCAACAGCTGTTGACACGATATACATTTGGAGAGTTAAAAGAAAGCCAACTATAGGTCTCCGCGCTGATAGAATAAAAATCAATTATTACAAAAAAAAAAAATTATTACAAATACTTTTTTAAATGATTATTACAATTTAATTAGTTCCTTTTTGATGTTTTGGGAATATGGCTCTTAAAATCCAGTAAAGCAAATTATGAATTATGTTCAATTGCACATTATTCAAAGCAACATTTCAATTATTAAATTGTATTATTTAACATGTTAGTTATTACAAAAGCACAGAGGACAAGGACAACATTTTAAAGCACATTAAATTTTAGTTTATATCATTTTGAGTTATAAAAACATCAAAAATACGAAGAAAAACCAAATAGCGACTCAAAAATTAGAAACAAATATTATACATAATTGAATTTACTATTTTGATAAAAAATAATATTGAACGATCGAAGTTTTTGCGAAAGAAAGCAGTAAAAAAACCGCATCAAGTCCGAAATTACTACTTACTTAATTAGAAATTATAAAAAAGAAACAGATTGTTATTCAAAATCATACAAACTATGTCTGATGGGTAATTAAATGCAATGTTAGTACAAATTCATAGCGAGATTATTAACATAGCAAGCGTTTATTTATAAGTATCTTAATTATTGATGTAGGTAGGTAATACAAAAAGCATTGTAAAGTTTAAAAAAAAACATTTTTATTGCATCAATATTGCATCAAAATAAAAAAAATATAGGTAGTTAATCATTCGATCACGTATTACGGCCATATTACACAAACTATTTCAATTATATTCAAAACATTTTTTTGGAGGAAAAAATCTACATCACATCTGCATACAAAAATATGTCGTAACAACTACGCCTAAGCTCTGAAATCGCTTGTTTGATAGGGTTCAAATAATTTATTTATACAAAGTATTTATTATATTATTATTTATAAATAGTTATTTATAAAAAGCATAAGCCTAGAGGTATTCACAAAATCCAAACTATTAAGGTGGAACGTTCTGCATCGCGCATCATACAAAATGAAAAGTAATTTTTAACAAAATAACATTTTCTTGCCTAAACAGTTTAATAATAAATACCATAGTGATTGTTGTTTTGCTGAAAATACATTCCTACTACAGTACTAGGTACAGGCATACAGGTAAAAAGTTTCTTTAATAAAATAGGTACCTAGGTGCATGTTTTAAAATTTCAATAAATGAGAGTAAAATAAATGTTTTTTTTTTGTCAAAATAAAACAATTCCAGGCAAATGTTTATAGTAACTACCTACATATTCAGTTTAGTTAAGTGGTAAATAGATAATATCTTTCTTAGTCTATCTTTCTTACAGCACCTTTCAGTTTGTATGGAGCACAATTCGTGACATTTCACCTTAAGAGTACAAGATAGAAAAGGTGACAATAGACTGCCTTCTGGGTCTATACACCTTAAGCCATTACTTTATGACTGGTTTATATTACTTCACAACAAAAACTGAACTTTTGTAAATGCTATATTTAGTCTTACAATTTTAGCTAGCAGGGCATGCATTATAATGGGTATGAATAAAATCCATGAGTTTCAAAACAGTCAGATACGTAACTAAGAAATAAATACATCTTCGTCCTGAGGACTGGATTGAGGTCAAGAGCAAACCCTTCCTTAATAAAAAAAAAATACTGTAAGTACTTATATAAAATTTTTGTAGGTAACTGTGTAATAAAATGTAAACTAAAAATATGTTACATATTTTAAGGGGTGGTACAGACTAACAAACCGAAAAACTTCCACTACAGAGTAAATATACCGAGAAAAAAAATCATAGAATGCCCTGCCAGATTTCTTTTTTCGTGTCAGTGTTGGTTCAATGTTGAAAAAGTCCAAAAGTAACTCATTTAAGTTTACATTCTGTTTATTTAGGTTTAAAGATGTTACAAAATCAAAAGCAAAGTAAGCGACGTGTTTTTATAACGATTTTATAATAATAGTGATAAAGTTGAAAATTATTATTTTAGTTTTCATTTATGTTTTCATTTGTAAAGATTAGCTATGTATCTGACCGTATTCATAGTTTTAACCCAAAATCATGGGACTAACTTTAAATCCTATCGTGTAACGTCACGCCATTATCATTTTATTTTTATTCACTGAGTGTGATCCAAAACACCGATCAAAGGGGATTTTATGCAACTATTTTGACAATGCATCTTTTCAATTTAAGCAATCAATAAATTTAAACGATTTTGATGTCAATACGTATAAAAAGGTACCTTAGTGGCGGTTGTCGCTTACGACAACTTACAGACGAAGCCAAAAATATCGTAAGCGACAACCGCCCCATAAAGTACTTTTTTAATGTGGTGTGGAACGACTCATTATTTTACACAAGTATTTAGCGTCAATTTGTCTGTCTGTCTGTGCATCTAAATGTAAATACAATAATAATATGTCAGCTACCTTTTTAAGCTTTACCCACATTACATCAGCACAACACGCACGTGCGAAGCGAGAAAAACATAAAATAATCCCTGTTTTTTTAGATAGAGGCCCGTCATGTCTGATGACAGAAAGACGGAGACGAATGGGGCTTACTCTCTTTATAAAAAAAATTGATTATTTTTGTGTTTTCGTGGACTCGTTGTGCCCGTCTGTCGACGTGCCGTTTACCGCCAACAAACAAACTGGTAATAAAATTGACCGGGCAAAACAATATTTATCTAGTTCTGAACTAGATAAATATTGTTTTGCCCATTGTAAGTTGTTTGCCGCGTACTACTGTAATGCGGGTAAAGCTTAAAAAGGTAGTTGACATAATTATTATATTTTTATAAATTGACGTTAGCGTCAATAGGCTAGGTTTAGGCTGTAGCTAAATAGGTAAAATAATGAGTCGTTCCCTACGAATAAGAACAACTATGGAAGAATAACAAAAGCAACATAATTTTTGGCACCCTTTGAAAAATGACATTTTGTATGAGTTTTGGCGGTTTTTAAGGAACAAATTTCGAACACTGTGTACTTTTTTTGGGGTCACTTTTTGAGCTTGATTTACATTTCTATACATTCTTATTCGTAGGTCGTTCCACAACAACACATTGAAAAAGTACCTAATCGTGGCGGTTGTCGCTTACGATATTGTTTGCTTCTGTTAATCGTCGTAAGCGACAACCGCCAATAAGGTACCTTATCATACATTTTTATTCCATAATTAAGCTTGTTACTACGTTTTGACTAGTAAAACCCCGTTGATAGGTCGTGACGTAACACGCATTCATTCACATAACAGATAAAGCCCACCACCGCAGCTCTTAAGCGTTGAACGATCGACATGGAGGCATTACCTTGCGTGTGGTGCTTGGTGCAATGCAGCGGCCCCGTGTCGAGGCTCGGTGGGGTGTAGTAGAAGGAGTGGGGCTCCGAGGCCTTGCCCCCTGAGCGGACAAATAGTTGGACCGCTACGGTCTCCGTTATATCCTGTCTGAGGTACGGGGGTACGCAGCAGACTAGGTGCGTCTGGAATGAGGTATTTAGTTGTTGAATTTGAATGCAAATGGATCTAATTATTTGTGTCGGTGACTAGGGATCGGACAAAAATAGTGTTTGTGGTTTTTTTAAGTAAAAACATTTTTTTTTGCAGTGGCGGCCCTTCGGGGGCCCGGGGCGGCAAAACTAATCAGTCTTCCCAGATATTGATATCTATCTAAAAAAAATTGAGCTGGAGCAAGTTATTACGTAGATTTTTGAACTGACTTTGTGATTGCGGAGTTCATGGCGAAATGGAGTTGATTTGTGTGTGAAACAAAGCTGGAGCTTGACTGCTCGCTTGAACATTCTCAATATATTTTCTGGATTTGGAGGCCACGACGGGGGCCCAGAGCGGAAAATTGCAAGCTCTAAACGGTATAATAAAGCCTACCGGCTGCGGGAACTCCTCGTCAGGCACGACCTCCTCCTGCCAAGGCGGCCTGCCCTCCTGCCGCTGGCAGAATACGAACGTGGTCTCCTTGAGGAAGTTCTTGCCCAGCAGGTAAAGCTCCAGCCCTCCCATAGCCAAACAAGAGACCAGCGACTAGTATAATAAAGCCAACCTGCTGCAGGAACTCCTTGTCGGGCACGACCTCCTCCTCCCAGGGCGGCCTGCCCTCCTGCCGCTGGCAGAATACGACCCTGGTCTCCTTGAGGAAGTTCTTGCCCAGCAGGTATAGCTCCAGCCCTCCCGTAGCCGGGCACGAGACCAGCGACTTGCGACACACTTCTGGAACTCCTGGCGGTTGTGCTGGAAAAGAGAGATTAGGAGTTGAGTGAGAAAGTTTACAAGCTTATTAGTTACCGCCCGCGACTTCGTCCGCTAGGATTTCGAAAAACTTCAACACACCGTTGCACCCCTTAAGGGGTTGATTTTTGAATAATCTTTTCTTAGTGCACCCCTACATCCTCTGTAGAATATGTATTCCGAAATTCCGAATGTCATGTTTCTATCTTTAGTGGGGTGGGATACTGCCAATCCGTCAGGCCAGATTTCATACATTTCCTGATTTATTTTCTCTATGTTTAAAGTGTAGCGATGAAAGCAAGCAATGTATGCAGAATTGGGCCACAGGCCTAATCACATTTAGCAGTGTATTCGTTATTATTATTTTGGGTTTTTTGGGCCTTGACAGGCTTGCTAAGCCTGTGCCACGTAGACCATCGCTGGTCCTTTGTGATCGCCCTTTTTAAAGTTCCTTACCAATCCCCACTGCGGCCAGAAATCGCAGTAGATTCTTGATCGGGATAGTTTGTATCTCATCTGGTGTCAGCACCTGCCTATCCAGATGAGTGCTGCGTTTGTACATCAGGGGGCCACAGTCACATAGGAAGTGCAGAGGAGTTTCCATCTCCTCCTTGCAGAATCTGCAGCCGGTCAAGTTCAGTGTATGCATGTGCTTATTTAATTTGCGGTGGCCTGTGAGTGTCCTTGCTATTGTACAAATTTGATCCTTGCTGAGGGCAAGGAGACCGTTCGCAAGTTGGCGATTGTAGCCTTTGATAAGTGCTTTGGAGTGGCCCATGCCTGGGGTGTTACACCAAAGCTTTATTGCCTCTCCATAGCTATTAGCAGTGTAACTTACTGCATATAATCTGCGTGGAGCAGACTTGCAGCGTCTCCGGCTGTCCGTCGCCGTTGAGGATGTCGGTGCGGAAGACCATGCGGCAGCGCGTGGACTTCTTCTTGCCGCGCGACACGTGCGCCGCGCCCGCTGGCCCCGCGCCGCTCAGCGCCTCCCCGAACCTGTGCTCCACGTCCACGTTGCGCTCCTGCAAGACAAATGGATCAACATTTATAAAATACTAGTGCTAACCCGCGACTTCGTCCGCACAAATTATATACCAGATTTTAAATCAGCAGACTATGCAGACTATGCTCTGCATGCCCACACGATAAGAAGAAGAATCAGATCATAAGCTATCAAATAAAAAAAGGATCATGAAAATCGGTTCAGTAGTTTTTGCGTGATGCTCGTTCAAACAAACAAACACACAAACAAACAAACAGACAGACAAAAAATCCAAAAATTCGTGATTTGGAATCAGGGACACCTAAAAACCACATCGTAACTTTTTTTTTGTTAATATCTTCAATGTACAGACACATTTCTGTTACAGTTTTATAATAGTTTAGATGTTTGAAGAAACGAAGGTGGAAGTTCCTCAATTGGAAACAGAAGATCTTCCGCCATAGGTGTGATGCCGATGCCGGGGACGAAAGGGGGAGAAAGATCAAGGTGTCGTATGTAGTTTTGACTTAGCGAATACAAAAACGACCGCGCATGGAGGTTTTCTTGTGTTGTCGCTTTGTCGAGCGTGGCATAAAATGGTGGCATACACAAGACCTATCGGGAATGAATTTGAAACCCACTGGCTGGGACACTGGCCTACCTTCATGGCTTCATGGTGAAGATTTACTTAGAGTTTTTTAATTCTAAATATTAGGTAACTAATCAATTAAAGTGAGCCTTGTGCCTGTGGTAGATACTTAGTACTTAATATTATTGATCACCCACAAAAGATTATTCGGTCGCGTGAGTAGGTAGGTATGTACGAAATCAAACAGAACTTAAGACAACAAATAAAACTACCTATACCTACTTCAATCACGTCTGGCGAAACATAATTCCAAATAAAACAATATTACACCATTTACACCCGTTTTCAGATAAAAACGACGTAATGCAACATCACGAAGTAAAAATATCTCATCGCCATTATTCATCAGAAAACAAAGGAATTTAAGCCTAAACATAAGGCGTAATACTGTTATCAGATCCACCACCCAGTCGCATGCTCGTTTATTTATGTCAACTAATTACAAGAAAGCGTTGACTTCTGATAATGAGGCAATCTCAGAGCGAGATTCAGGGTTGACAAATGGTGAACAAAATCGGTCAGCTGGATGAGCAAATGACATTTCTTGGTCAATGGCTGGAATGGGTAGACTTGCAAATTCAAACTCAAAATAATTTTTAAATAAGTATACAAAACTTGAAGCCCACTCAACTTATTAAACGTCACATCTTTTGAAGCTACCACCGCGTCGGAACGTGTTGTCGCTGTAGAGCAGATGCGGCCAGAAACTCTACAACATAACGGCTTTAATAACTATTACAATATAAATTCTTTGAAATTGAAATTGAAATTGAAAAAGTTTTATTGTGCAAACAGAATGTACAGCAATTGTTATAATAAATAATTACAATAATTATACTTTTAGAGTCTGCTTGCGACAAAAGGGATCAGCTCAGGTTTGCTTAAGCTAAGTTTATGTATACAGTTATGCATACAATATATTTTTTTAAATTAAATAATCTAGTGACATCAGAGTGACACTCAGACCCAACGTAGGTAGGTACCTCTTTGCGTAGACAGCTCTGTCTACGGGCCTCGTCCTCGCTTACCATTTTCAGTAATTTTTTTAGACTTTATTGGCCCACTACCTATTCCCACCACTTACTTATGTTTATGTATTGTAAAAAAGGGTTAACAGCGGGGACCACTCACAACACTAGATAATGAAGTCCAGCGAGCCCAGGAGATACTTTAATCTTGGAATGGAATCCACATCGAAATTTTGGTAACATTGTTCGTAATGACAGAAATACAGTGTTGCTCAGTTCAGAGCTTAAGCAACTGGCCTAAGAGCACCCGAAATGGGTCTTACCTCTACAAAAGGCATTGATGGGACTCCGGTAGGGGGATCGATGAGGCGACGCTTTACCATAATTTAAGACTAAGGCCCAACACAATGCCAAATTCTAATTTAAAAAAATATTGGGAGATGAACCAAAGAAAAGATGTGATGAATTGTGTGAAAGTGCGTGCCCTTGGGCAGTTCAAACGCGTCACACGACTATAGCTTAGTAAAATCGATTTCGGTCATAGCGACTGCTGCACTCTTTCATGATGCTCACATGTTTTGGGAGCACATACTCTCATGTGGCTGGGGTAACCAATTTTCACCTCGAATATTCGATTCGGCTGCATGCTCTCATGTGGCTGACGTAACCTTGAATGTTTCGCCTTGAATGTATGGCTGCAGAGAACACAAGTTAGTACTCCATCTACATAACTGTAGGTACCTAATGGTAGGCAACAGGTGGGCGGACCTTTAGCTCGTCACGCTTTCTTTCTAGCTAGATTTTAAGTTGACGTTACAATTAAATACTTAGGATAGCCTTATTGTCAACCCTAATACTACAGACAATAATTTAACGTTATATTTTAACCATTATCATAACAGACATGGACAAAGGTCAAAGCACGCATCTATAAATAACCAGAATTATTTCAAACTAATGCAGTTTCGTAACAGGAAAACACTTGTATTTAAAATAATGTTTGGATATGACAGTTAATGCATGATATTCATTATTTTGAGACATTTTTAATCTTGAAAGAACTGTGGTACCTAATAAATTTGATATTTTTAAACGCAAAAGGATAATCAAATTAAACAAGTACCTAATTTGATTAATCGGGTAAGTAGGTGTATGACGTATAGTTATCAGGATGATAAAGGGATGATCAGATCATCTAACTTAACAAGTATCTATGGAACCAAAAATAAATCTGATTAAAATTTCAGTTTTGTATGGAACAGTGGATTTCTTTTTCACGATTTCGACTTTAAATCCCATAGTAGTAGTATATATTTCTACCTATACCTACCCATAGTTCTAGTTAGTCCGTATGTTCAGTTTGACGGTCTTAAGCACCCCCGGTATGCAACGTATTTAAAACGCCCTGTCCTATGTACTGTTTCACCAATGGACCCGCCTGCCAAGTTGGACATTATGGCTCCCCTTCGCTCTCGCATCCTAAACACCTATTTATTATTATTATTGGGTACTTGGGGCCTTAACAGACTTACGCCTGTGCCACTTCGACCATCTCTGATCTTTTGTGAACGCCCCGTCTATAGTTCCCTATTAATCCCTACAGCATTTAGGTATCGCAGTAGGTCTTTAGCAGGGGTGTCTTGTATTTCATCTGGAGTCAAAACCTGTCTGCCAAGATGAATACTTCGTTTATACATTAATGGACCACAGTTGCAGAGAATGTGTAGGGGGGTTTCCATGTCCTCCCCACAGAATCTGCAGCAGGTGGTGTCGCTTAGTTTCAAGGTGTGCATGTGTTTGTTTAGTTTGCAGTGTGACCTGTGAGTGATCTCACTATTGTACATAAGTTGTCTTTTTTAGGGTTCCGTACCCAAAGGGTGAAAACGGGACCCTATTACTAAGCCTACGTTGTCCGTCCGTCCGTCTGTCTATAATAGCTAGATAGTTGAAATTTTCTCAGATTATGCGTTATTGCGGTGGATTTGTTAACAAATAATAAAAATGGCAGAAAGTTAAAAATTAAGGGGGGTTTTCAACAAGAAACTAGTTTTTATCAACGTTTTTTCTTCACGCTCTATAGTAAAAACGGTAATACATACAAGCGTCAAACTAAGTGTGATTATAGAGCAAACTCTACAGAATAACAACAAATACTAAAAACCGGCCAAGTGTGAGTCGGTCTCGCGCTAAAGGTCCCGGACCAAAAAAGTTTTTTTTTTTCTAAGTTAATAATGTTGTGTTCTGTGGTGGTGTGGTACGGAACCATCGGTACGCGAGTAGCCCGACTCGCACTTGACCGGTTTTATTAAGAGCTAATAGGCGGTTCGTATGTTGACGATTATACCCTTTGATAAGTGCTTTAAACACCTAACCAAACCAACTAACCTTAAGAATGCCGACACAATCGCACGTGACCTGCCAATTCTTCGCGGGCTCCAGGTCGATCTCGATGACGACGGTGCCGTCCTCCTTCCGCTCCTTGCACGGCGTGGAGTTCTTGCCGGAGACCCTGCACGCCTGGTAGAACATGTGGGGGGCCACCCGGCCGGTGTCTGTGCCTATGAACACCTGGGGGTCAAATCGTTTGCGAGTCATTTGGTGAACGGGATGGTGGGTTGGTGTTGATAGGCTTTTTTTTTGTGGGAGTTTGTAGTAAAAGCCATATCACACCATTTTTGAGGGAGGCGATTTTGCAACTTGCACGCACACGGTACGGTAGAAACTATTAAATAATCTGTGAGTGCACCGCCGCGACATCGCAACTGAATAGCTGCTATTTTTTATTGAGTGTTATCGCCGAGATTCCGCCTCGATATCGCCGCGATACTCTCAGAAATATGGCGGCGATATCGTTCCGTCCACGCCTACGCTCAAAAATAGCTTGCGTGATATTGCTCTAAAAGAATGATTGAAAACTGGCCAAGAGCGTGTCGGACACGTCCATGATAGGATTCTGTAGATCATCATGATCATCATCATCTCAGCAGACGGACGTCCACTGCTGGATATAGCTGCTGGATCCCCCAAGGATAGCCATAATGACCGTGCACGTGCCTGCGCTGCGATTCTGTAGATATGGGCTATTTTAGTTTTACTCTCTTTCTGTCCATCTAACTCACTTTGATCAGGTTTTTTTCCTTGTTTGACTACGGAACCCTAAAAGGGGACATAATAAAAAGTGTATACCTGTAGTACCGCCGGCTTGTCGTAACCAACTAATTTGACTATCGGGAACCCGTTCCCGGAGTTGTCCTTCACGGCCCCTCTGCTACCTTCAGTCTGATATCTGAAAAATTCACAACAAGTTATCAATTATAGTTACCTACTGGTACACGTAAATCCATACTAATATTATAAATGTGGAAGTCTCTGACTTTCTGTTTTTGTAATGTTTTCATGGTTAAACAACTGAACTGATTTGGATGAAATTCAGACAGCTTGAACCCAAGAAGGATATAATAGGCATAAAAAATCATCTATTATACAGGGTGTAACAAAACACCCTAGTAATAGTAATACTTAAGGGGGTGCTTCAGACCATCAATCTGAACAACTTTCACTATGGAGCCAACGTCAAGAAAAAATAAAAAATCTGCCGTCCCATACATTTGAGTCGAGACGGTATACATACTGCAGTTTTGTATGAAAGAGCGGTTTTTTTTTCTCGATTTCGATTTTGGGTCCATAGTGAAAGTTGTTCAGTTTGATGGTCTACAGCACCCCCTTAAGTATTACTACCCCCCCTTTAGTAGTACTAGGGTGTTTTGTTACACCCTGTATAGCATAGCAATGCTTTAATATTACTATTAAACTGTCCAATAACTTTCCCTTTAGCCTTTACGTTACTAATTACTATGCAACTTTTGTTGTCAACCTTTTTGGGGAGAATTAGTTTGAACATTCTCTGTTAACTTGCAGAGTCACGCAACATGCTTCTTTTATTTATACATAACATCTTTTATCTATAGGGTAAGGGGAGGTTATATCGCGATATAGGTAATTTCGTGATAATTTTTTAATCGTCTGCCGTGGCCTTTCCTGTAAAGGGATTGTTTCAAAACCGCGTATGTACATGCATTAAAGTGTGCTTGAGATAGTAGTATGATTCTCAGCTCAGTAGCTTTTGAAACAAGCTTGCTATGAGATTTTTTCTCAGAACGAAGGGCGAAATCGCAATCATCTGTGACAAATGACGACGGTAGACAATGAAATGAAGTTTTAATTAGTAAATAAGTAATATATTACAGAATGTGGTATTAAACCGATAGCTAAATGTTTTACGAACAGATTGACGTAAATTGTGCATTGGATTTCAAGAATTTTTCATTCAAATATCCTTGTGTTAGGTGTGCAAAATTTTTTTTTGAGATTTTGTCGAGTTATTTTGTCAATTAATTTTAATCATCTTAAAGTAAAATTTTAGGGGTTATTTTGATTGTATGGACTTATATACATCTTTAATCTTGTATTTTAGTCTATGCTATGACTGAATGACGTAGTTTTTTTTATCATGACATTAACTATTTACCAACTTCACTGGCTCATCTAAGCCAAGAGGTTGAAGAACCTACACAGAAGAAGAGAATAAAGCTATAAAAGAAAAAAGAAAATAAAAAATCAGGAAAGAAATTGAGAAAAATGATATGTTTGGATTTGTTGTATACAAGGTGTTAGGGTAAACAGTTGCATTACTTTAAGGGGTGATTGTACCCATGATACTGAACAACTTTCACTAAGATCCGTATAGTAAATTCGCAAAAAAAAATCTTTTCATACAAACGTTCGATCAGCTGATTGCATTTAGTATGGAAACTAGTTTTTTTTTTGGTTAATTTCTTTTAGGTTTCTTTGAGAAAGTTGTTCAGTATCATGGGTACAACCAGCCGTTAAAGTAGTGCAACTTTTTACCCTAACACCCTGTATATTGTGAAGTAGCATATTCAGACATCGAATATTTTTTTTTATTAATTAGGATAGGTATAGAACAGACAAAGCGAAAAAAAACTGTCCACTACGATCAGCAGTACGGAGCGCGCACTGGGGGCATCGCGGTGCAGCACACGCCCGGTACATGCTAAGTAAGGTTGAGAGCCAATTAGCTTAAACGTGTGTTACAAATGTAGTCTTCTGGGTGTCGCCTCTAGTAGGTAACTCAATGTATTCTGAAATCCAAATCCAATCCAAACTATCGCTGTCGACCGTTTCATTAATGCTTGTACATTGCTCCTGATGAAGATGACCTATACTATATTCAATTTTATGATTGTGTAGAAATACATATAAGATTGATAAGCAAATGGTTATGTAGAATATATATAATTTTTTTAAAACCTCTCTCATTAATTATTATGTTGAAATCCTATGAGTTTGGTCTATCACGATATTACCTATCCCCTATCACGAAATTGACATACCTTATCACGAATTTACCTATGTCACTTTATCACCAAGAAAAGATTATAAATTTATGAGTGAAGAATGTAGTATCAAACTGTGTGTTTCATAAAGTAAGATAAAATATATGCACAAAACTTTAAACAATATCCCATATAAATTAGTTAATCCTTATTTGAGTTATAACAAAAAATATTTGGTGTATCACGGAAATACCTCCCCTTACCCTACATAACTTCATTACATACCATAAACTGAACAAATCTTAGTATGGGACCATTGAAATTGGAGAATAAAAATCACCTGTTTCACACATTTTGGTAGAGTACTTGCTATTGAAATTTTCTATGAAACACCTGATTTTGATTTCCCAATTTCATATTTCAATGTTAGTCCCGTAAGCTCCCTTAAGTATGTAACGCATTCTTTTAAACTAAAGGTCTACCCATCAAACTAAACAACTTTTACTATGGGAGCAAACCGATCGGAGCAAAAAATAATCAGCTGTTCCATACTAAACGGCAATGCCTACTCGACTCAAATGTATGCAACAGCTGATTTTGTTTTTGCTCCGATCGGGTTGCTCCCTAAAAGTTGTTCAGTTTGATGGGTAGACTCTTAGTTTAAAAGGATGCTAATGATATCAATTTTACCCTGTAGGTTTAACTATGTATAAAAATATCTGTTTTAAAATTTCTTCCACTAACTATTATAATTTTGTGTTGCTTTTAGTTTGTTCAACCCTCACCTCGCTCTATGCTGTGTCTCCGGCTGGCACAGTATCTGCAGCTCGACGGCGCCGTCCCTCGACCGGCAGGTCAGCGGCGCGGCCAGCCCCGGTGGCCCCGAATGCGTCATCGCGGCCAGCGCCCGTCTTCTCGCCAACGCCTGCGCCAACTTCCCCCCATACTTCCCCCCCAGTTTCCCAGATAATTTACCCCCGGGTAATTTCCCCCCTCCCGCGTATTTGTTAGCTAGCTTCCCCGTACTCCCGAGCTTCCCGCACGATCTGTACGAGGGATCCTGGAATCTCTTCCCTGACGTTTCTGTGTTTGGACTAGATATGCTGCAGCCTGCTCTTATTCTGTAAAGAGGGAAGGGTGGGGGTGAGACGGGAGATATAAGAATTTTATATTGTGTGACGGATGAATGAGTTTCTTATGTATATTTTTGTGTGCTCAGCCAGATTTTAAACAGAAAATACCAAACTCGACTTGCTAGAAACTTAATAAACACGTCTTTTTTTTTAAATATAGGTTGAAAAGTTGAAAATGCCTCAAAAGTTGCCATTAAATATCAAAGAAATTAATTGAAATCTCAGAGTAATTAATATAGCATCAATAGACTACAGGGTGTTACGGTAAACAATTGCATTACTTTAAAGGATGATTGTATTGTACCCATGACACTGAACAAGTTTCCCTAAGAAATGCTATCAGCTGATCGAACGTTTGTATAATAAAAAGCCGACATTTTTTTTCTAATTGTCCTGTGTTCTTTTGGGAAAGTTGTTCGGTATCATAAGAACAATTACCCAACCGTCTACCCTCGAGATTGAACCCCTAAACAGGGTGGTTTAAACCTAACTCACATAGTTTTCAAGTTCGTTTATTTTATACATGTTACTATACACATTATACATAACATTTATTGGTCCCAGTTAGTTTACTGTGGATCCAATGAAGTCAACATACAAAATGGCCGTGCATATGAAATAATTAGGTAGGTACATACATCACAAACATGCTATCAGTGATGATAAATGATTTACAGTGATTTATAGTTATTATGATATGAACATTAGGTACCTACAGGGATGTATTTACAAATATTGCGCCCATGGGCAAATATATTTGGCCGCCCCCCATAACTGCGATTTGACGGCGGCGGGCCTGCGCCAAGATTTGTGCCAGCAAAAGTTCTAAGGTTATGAGATATTTAAGAATTTATTTAATTTATTTAACTTATTTAACAAGTTACATCCAAATTGTATTTTGCGAAATTAGTAGTAAACTTTAAAATAATTATGGAGCGAGCTCGACATTTTCCATTATACGACATGGCTGCGCTAGAACTCGGATCAGTCTATGTATGTAAAAATAGAGACCAGAGTGAACGAAGCGAGCTTGAAATTTTTCCGCAAAACGATTTGTATGGCTATAATTGTAACTTTGTTGGTCTAATGCATACAGTGCTTTCTATACTAAAAAGATAAACCAGAGCGAGCAAATCGAGCTCGAAATTTTTTCACACTAATGTCTGGCCAATACTGTATTTCTTTGGGCAACAATTCCCTCCCCATATGTTTGGCCCTTCGGGTCGCCCCCCTTGACCCGGCCGCCCTTAGCACTTGCCCATTTTGCCCTTAGAAGAATACGTCACTGAGTACCTAAGTATAATTATTAATTTACATGTACAAAACATGATTTGCTGTCGTAATAAAATAAGCCTCAATGACAGGTCATATTTATTCCGTATTCGTAAAAAAACTTGATTAAATTCATTAACACATTTGTGTCACACAGAATATATATCCTACCAGAAAAACAACTACACGGCCAGTATACCCGGGTATACTACCCTTACCAAAGTGCCGCTCATTCTCGTAGGTACGTGAACGTTCACATATTGCCAGTAGGCAATACACAGTAGGTCCCATAGAACATTATAAAAGGGGTTAGAAATGCAAAGCAACGCTTTTGCTTCGGAGACGACTGTCGCCACTTGTCTTCTCACTCACGCTGCTACAACTACTTATGCCCTCTCGCTCGCACCACGCCGCGCTAAGGCGCTCGTACCGTAAGCGGTGTTATGCAAATCATTGCATAACCGTGTGGCAAGTGTTCCACGCCTACTTTGCACTTCTAACCCCATTTATCATGTTCCGTGGGTGGCGGCCACCGCGAGTTAGTATGAAGCTATTTTTCTGGTCGGATAATCTATTCAATGACGAGGTCACCGAATGTGTTAGTGAGATACACATACAAACGCTAAGTTAAGCCACAGGTTAAGCTTTGACTTCGAAAAAATTGTGATACCTAATAATAATGAAAATAAAATATAAAAAAGAAAACTAAAAGTCAACCTACACGGGCGTGGTGAGGGGTGCGGGAGCGGGTGGCGCTGGCGGTGGCGCGGGCGCATGGAACGCGTACGCGTCTGTAGCGTTGTCGCACTCTAACTTAAGGGTCTCGCTCTCCCGTCGCCGTTTTGACTCGTGTTCCCATTCTTCCAGCGAGTCCGATAATCTGTGCATGCCACCAGAAACTTTACTTACTGTTTGGAAGGTTGAGGACGCCTGCGCGGGGCAGGAAAGCGGGGAGGGGATTTTCAAGCGGAAGAAGCAAGATTTATAATTTAAAAAGACAAAATAGGATTGTACCTATTAAATTTGTTGGATTAGTAGTTGCAGTTTTAAGATTTTTATCTAAGCATGGGGCGTCTCTTTCATTTCTTGTTAATTCATTTGAAGTTAAGTTTAAATCAACAAAAGAATCATCTATTTAGTCACAAACTATATTTACTGTCTTCAAATTAAAAGATACCAATACCATAGTTTTGATAATAAATGCGAAGATAACAATTAATCTAGAGGAGTAAGAAGCAGCCATCCCTGCGATCACCCCCACACCCCTCACCCGCGCAGGCGTACTCAGCTACAAAAAGACATTACCTACCTCAAATATAAAACCTTATATTTTAAAGAAACTTATTTAACTGGAAAATTAATTAGGTAAGTATTAGGAAAATATTTAGGATTTTGATTCATGATCTTTTCAAGAAGTTTTAATTTATAAATAAGTAAATGCGAAATAATAAAATAAAAACCAAGTATTTTACTAAACGCATGATGCGAAATAACATAATTTGTTAATCAATTATCTACAAGCTAGCCTAATTTAGATAAAACATGGCTTATTTTAAAATACCTAAGTACATTTAAAGCAGATGAAGTCACGGGCATACTACATAGATAACACAAAATAACGAATGCACACAAAGTGTACCTACCCCAGCCTACCTAGCATGTTGCGCGTGATACAGCTATGCCTTTTATCTCGTTCGTTCGCGAGCAAATAGAACAAGAGCGAAGGCGTGACAGCGCTGTATCATGCTTTCATACTACGGCAGAAGTTTATATTTGATACTATAACTATCTTTGATGTGTGAGTTGTGTCGTGCATGTGGCCGTGGTAGTGCCAAAAATATAAATTAGCACCACTGTATGCGCGCGCGCAGTGACGCTTAAATACCTAGTTAACTTTACTAGCGATCTGTCATGTCGTCGTGATTTAAAGCAGATTCAGAAACTGTAATTTATTCTATTAACATAAATGTTCCCGGTATTGCGGCAGCAGGCGAAAATATTTGGTGAGGATAATTAGCCCAGTCATTTTACGGAGTTTTGTTAGGAGGGGTGGGGAGTAATTATCAATGGGACTTTTAAACTGTAACCGGCACCATTTAGTGACAAGAAGACTATAGCTAAAAACATATTAAAAAAAAATCGCTACGCAACATAGAAATCAAAACAGTATCTACCAGGCTTTTAACTTAATAATAATAGTACCAATGCACCCATTTCAATTAGATTTAATAATGTAGGTACATGATTTTAAAAATTAAGTATATTCATTTGAAAATACTAATGTATTTTTCAAAGTCTTATAAGTAGACAAAAACATTAACACCATGTTTGAAGTACGTATAAAAAAAAAGGAGCTCCTCTCTGTTGGAGAGGAGCATGCCCCGGAAAAGCATTTCGTGGGTTCGAATCCCGCTCGCCGCCCGACTTTTTCAATCTTTAATTTGATTAAGCTAACATGGCATACATGTAAAATCAATAAATTCGATTACGTATAAAAAGCCTTAAAAATGTGCAAAAAAATGTATCGCCAGGTTTTTTAGAACGAGATTCTGTTGTCCCATACACTTGGCTTGAGTAATGAGTAGGTTTGCAGTTTTGTATGGAAGAGCTGATAAGTAATTTTTTCGCGATTTCGACTTTAGTGTCATAGAGAAAGTTGTTCAGTTTGACGGTCTGATCATCCCCTTAAAAAAGTGTCAGCATATTAAGATTTTGGCATCACTTTGACAATCGAAGTAGGATAATAGGTGACTTGATTTGACTGTGACTTTCATAAATAGCAGTCCATTATAGTACCTACCAATTTACGAAATATTCCGAGAGATAAGTGTACTTTTGCAACCATCAGCAGCAAGGCTGATTCTGTGTTTATGGGGTGTAGAGCTTCTCTGTGATGGGGATGGACCAGGTCTGGCTGCATAACTCCAGTCGGTTTAGGAGTTACTGATGATTAAAGGTCTGTAAAAAATTAAGCCTTGCAGCTGATCGTATGTTACTGTTGTAGTATGCACTGTAGCTATGTGAACAGTACAAAAACTGGCATGGTTCATCAGTTGGTTTAGGAGATACAGCCGTTCTACAGTGTTATACAGTGCATACTACAACAATATCATACGATCAGCCGTGCAGCTGATCGGTAATTTTTTACAGACCTTTAATCATCAGTAACTCCTAAACCGACTGGAGTTAAGCAGGCAGACCTGGTCCATCCCCATCACAGAGATGCTCTACACCCCATTAACACTGAATCAGCCTTGCTGCTGATGGTTGCAAAAAGTACACTTATCTCTTATACTAAAAGCAAGTTAAAATGTTTATAAGTAACCTAAGGATCGTTTTCAACGAAGCTGATTATTAAAGCTTTTTCATTGACCACGGTATTCATTCGCTCAATTAATCGATTCAATAACATTCACACGCTCATTTGGTCGCTATCGTTTACCATCAGACCCTGATTGGTCGGTCGTCGTGTTGACAATAATATACCCATTGTGACGTTCGTGTAATCACAACATGGTGTGGTGTGGCTTGGAGGTGTGACGACGAACGACGTGTCTATGTGAGGACTGAGGACTTCTTTATACAGGGTGTAAAATTGAATACGTTACATATCTGTCAGACTGTCTGCTTCAGTCTGACCATAAAACTGAACAATATTATCTATAGGTCGAAATCACAACAATAAAAAAACCTATTTTCCATACAAAACTGCAATCCTACTCGACACAAATGAATGGAACAGCAATTTTTTTTAAGTGTTGTTGCGATGTTGACAACTTGGCACCATAGTGACAGTTGTTCAGTTTAATGTTTTGATCATCCCCTTAAAAATCGTCGGCATATCTAAACTATTATAAAACTGTAACAGAAGTGTGTCTGTACATTGAAGATATTTACAAAAAAAAGATTACGATATGGTTTTTAGGCTTCCCTGATTCCAAATCACTAATTTTTGGACTTTTTGTCTGTCTGTTTGTTTGTTTGTTCGTTTGTTTGTTTGGGTGTTTGTTTGTTCGAGTATCACGCAAAAACTACTGAACCGATTTTGATGAAACTTTTTTTGTTTGATAGCTTATCATCTGACTTAAAATCTGGTATATAATTTATGCGGACGAAGTCGCGGGTAAAAGCTCGTTAATAATAATTGTAATCACAGTAGCGTAGCGACTAGCGAGGGGGGGGGGGGGGGGGGGCAGGGGGGGGCAAATGCCCCGGGCGGCACTTTACTAGGGGCGGCAAATTTGGGAATAATACCTATAGATTGATTAAGCTCTGTCTATACCTAATCTTTAACCACTTCGTAGAGCAGAGAAAAGTCGAGCTCGCTTCGCTCGCTCTAATAAGTTTCTGTTTTAATTACTGTGTCTGCACCTAAAGAGGCCCGACCACAACTAAATGATTATTTGTGGTTGGGCTATTGCAAGCAAGGGTCGTTGTAACACGGAGACCAGCGCTGGTCCTTTTGTGTTCGCCCCAAGCTCACCCATATTTACGCATACCTCCGAACTTATGGTATTTTCTTTTCATTCTCGGGAATGCAGGTTTCCTCACGATGTTTTCCTTCACCGCCGAGCTAGTAAATGATAAATACAACTGTACATCAATTCCGAAAAACTTAGTGGTTCAGGCCAGGAATCGAACCGCGGCCTCAGGATTGAGGCGCTAGCTCTCTTCCGTATGGGCTATCATCGCTCTTCTCCACAACTAAGACGTGTTAAAAATTTCAAGCTTACTTACTACTACATGTTTTGTACGTAAAAAGCTCTAGCTCTCATACAGAGTCGTATTGAGGAGAAAAGACTCGCTCTATGTTTCAATTTTTGCATGGATGAACCAAAAGATGACCACAACCCGAATAGATATGCAAAAAAATTTCGATCTCGCTTCGCTCGCTCCGTTATTTTTTGTATAAGGGGCCGGCAAAATCGGTATTTGCCCCGGGCGGCAGAAGCAAACGCTACGCCACCGTGTAATCATAATTGGCTTGAAAGCTATCGGAATATCTTTTCATCCTTATGTATGGAACGAAATATAGGTAATTAATTATTACCTACTGTAGGATTCTACAACGTGTTAATGAATTAACGCAAAACTAGAAAGTAGTTTGTTTAGAATCGAGAGCAGAATCGAATTATCATGGTTTCAACATAGGTAATTTTTTTACTGAACCCGATGTCAACCCACAACACGGGTACAATCACCCTACTTACTATCAAAACAAGATTATAAAAATGTATCCATGAGTAGGTACGTTAGCGCTTTCTTTCAGCGCTGAAATAATAACAAATCATTTTTGCCTCAAAACTCAAAATTCGAATAACATTAAATTTTAACTATCAAAATAATGAAATTATTGTATCAATCTAATTATCTAAACTATTATAAAACTGTAACAGAAGTGTGTCTGTACATTGAAAATATTTACAAAAAAAAGATTACGATATGATTTTTAGATGTCCCTGATTCCAAATCACCAATTTTTGGATTTTTTGTCTGTCTGTTTGTTTGTTTGTTTGTTTGTTTGTTTGTTCGTTTGTTTGTTTGTTTGGGTGTTTGTTTGTTCGAGTATCACGCAAAAACTACTGAACCGATTTTGATGAAACTTTTTTGTTTGATAGCTTATTATCTGACTTAAAATCTGGTATATAATTTATGCGGACGAAGTCGCGGGTAAAAGCTCGTTTTGTTATAAAATCAGTTGGGGTGTATGAGGTTTTGCGCAAATTCATTAACACGTTGAATAGGCAATAATTTAGATACTTATTAGTACTAGGTACTTGCATTGAAAATCAAGACTGGCGCTAGTGTAACAGCTGGCAGACTTTACAATATGATAAGACTTAATTATCTCAAGTGATAAAATAACGTTATTCTTTGCCGTGTAAATGTAAACAGATGCATCCGCTGTGCAATTCAACTGGCTACGTTTGCCTGTGTATTGCAGTTTAATCCAAGGCAAGCACGAATAGAGAAATCAATTTTACTGAATATTTAGTTTCTAATTTAGTTGCTGAATTAGTCGGAACTCTGAAGTCTTTGGTGGGTAAACTTTTCAGAATCTTTAATTTATGGAATTTGTTATTATAATCTGGAGTGTGATTTTTGAATCTCATTCGCTGAGTTCGGCAGTTGAAAATGTCATAATTACTATGGAGATATGCATCTTTCTTTCTACTGCTGATTTGACATTAAAAAACCATACTCCAGGAGCGCGATTTTTGAAAGTCGAATCAGCATTAGGAAGTTGCTTATCTCCATACATTTTCAACTGCTGAGTTCAACGTATGAGATTCAAAAATCGCACTCCTGTTCTTTATAGAACGTGTTCCAGAATCTGTCCTTCTATAGTGTAATTTGTTTTTTCCAAAATCTCTACTTTTTTTATAGAATCCTGTTATTTCCAGAATCTATCGTTTCTAGTGTCATTAGTTTTAGACTCGTTTGTCATTTCCAGAATCTGTCGGTTCAAGTGACATTAGTTTTTTCCAGAATCTCTAGTTTTTAGTCGTCTGTCATTTCTAAAATCTGTCGTTTCTATTAGTATCATTTGTTTTTCCAGAATCTGTCGTTTCTAGTATCATTTGTTTTTCCAGAATCTGTCGTTTCTAGTATCATTTGTTTTTCCAGAATCTGTCGTTTCTAGTGTCATTAGTTTTAGACTCGTTTGTCATTTCCAGAATCTGTCGGTTCAAGTGACATTAGTTTTTTCCAGAATCTCTAGTTTTTAGTCGTCTGTCATTTCTAAAATCTGTCGTTTCTATTAGTATCATTTGTTTTTCCAGAATCTGTCGTTTCTAGTATCATTTGTTTTTCCAGAATCTGTCGTTTCTAGTATCATTTGTTTTTCCAGAATCTGTCGTTTCTAGTATCATTTGTTTTTCCAGAATCTGTCGTTTCTAGTATCATTTGTTTTTCCAGAATCTGTCGTTTCTAGTATCATTTGTTTTTCCAGAATCTGTCGTTTCTAGTATCATTTGTTTTTCCAGAATCTGTCGTTTCTAGTATCATTTGTTTTTCCAGAATCTGTCGTTTCTAGTATCATTTGTTTTTCCAGAATCTGTCGTTTCTAGTATCATTTGTTTTTCCAGAATCTGTCGTTTCTAGTATCATTTGTTTTTCCAGAATCTGTCGTTTCTAGTATCATTTGTTTTTTCAGAATCTGTCGTTTCTAGTATCATTTGTTTTTCCAGAATCTGTAGTTTCGTCTGTAATTTCCAGAATCTGTTGTTTCTAGTACAATTTGTACATTTTTTTTTCCAGAATCTATGGTTTTAGACTCACAAATTAGTAAATTCTTACATAGTCTCCCGACAGTTTTCTCTTTATTTTCACGCCCAATATATTTGATGTAGACTAAGCAGATATGTTTGCAGGCAGTTATTATTTTTAGACGCCCCATGTGAACACAACTAATATTGCAAGTTATCACAATATACACGGAAGTTATGCTCCAATTGTGTTATCTATCTTGTTGCCATAATTTAACTGTCACTATTAACATAAGCATTATTTTTGCACTAAAACATTTATTGCTTAATAAAATTGCCCAAGTGAAGGTACCTAAATTAAAGTGAAGTGCTTTTTTTAGGGTTCCGTACCCAAAGGGTGAAAACGGGACCCTATTACTAAGCCTACGTTGTCCGTCCGTCCGTCCGTCCATCTGTCCTACCTATTTAGGGCTGTAACTTTTGAACCGTAATAGCTAGATTGTTGACATTTTCTTAGATTATGCGTTATTACAGCGGATTTGTTAACAAATAATAAAAATGACAAAAGTTAAAAATTAAGGGGGGTTCTCAACAAGAAACTAGTTTTTATAAACGTTTTTTCTTCACGCTCTATCGTAAAAACGGTAATACTTACAAAACTTAGTGTGATTATCGGATAATCGGATGCATATTTACCTAAACTTCACTTTTATCGCCACGAAAAAAGACTATGGATATGCCTTTCTGAATCCAGTTATTAAAAAAAATCGGGCCACCCGCACTGTTTTGTCATACTGATCCTTGTAGGTAGTCACACCACTATAATACAGGGTGTACAATAAAATAGGACAGCTACTCAAAGGGGTGCTTCAGACCATCAAACTGAACAACTTTCTCTATGGGACCAATATCGAAATCGCGAAAAAAAAATCCGCTCTCCCATACAAAACTGCAAATATAACTCGACTGAAATGTATGGGACAGCAGATTTTTTTTTCGCGATTTCGATATTGGTCCCACAGAGAAATTTGTTCTGTTTGATGGTCTGAAGCACCCTTTTAAGTAGCTGTCCCATTTTATTGTACACCCTGTATAACCTACTTCCGACAACATGAACAACTTGGACAATATGAACAACTCTGACAACGTTGTTCAAATGTCCAAGTTCTACGATATTTTGTATGTCGATAAATCTTTTAGCAATCCCGGGACTTCAGAACGATCCTGGGATTGTTTCATAAAATAAACGAACTAAGACGGGTCCACATTATTCTTGTGAAAACTGAAGTTTAGGTAAATATGCATCCGAATATCCGATCCCTAGTGATTATAGAGCAAACTCTAAAGAATAACAACAAATACTAAAAACCGGCTAAGTGTGAGTCGGTCTCGCGCTAAAGGTCCCGGACAAAATAAGTTTTTTTCTGAGTTAATAATGTTGTGTTCTGTGGTGGTGTACTGGCATAATGTAAATAAAATAAGTGATGAAGCTCAGTGGTCGCGGCGGGTCTATGCCCGCGCGGCGTGCGGGGTACGGCGGGGGACGGGCATACCATAACTCAATTCGCTGTTAGGGTACGCGCGCAGGCAGCGTGGGCCGGGGCGCACTCCTCCCGGCCCCCGCACGCCCCGCACGATTGGCCTGAGCTTCACCACTATTAGTTATTTACACTATGGTACTGGTGTGGTACGAAACCCTCGGTGTGGGAGTAGCCCGACTCGAACTTGATCGGTTTTATTTTATTTTTACTTTATTAGGTAGGTGAAAATAAAATAAAAAAACCTTATACCTAAGTTTTGGGCTCGCATGATTGAGTATGACTATCTCTCATATCTAAAATATTTATAATAGCGAGTCGTTCTTTGGCTAGCAGTTATACAGCATATTAAAGAGGATGCTTCAGAATTTCAGACCAACAACCTGAACAACTTTCACTATAGGACCACCAATATTGAAACCGCGAAAAAAGTCAGCTGTGCATTTGGGTTGCAGTTTTGTATGGAACATCAGACTTTTTTTTGCGATTGTGAAGTTAGTCCTGTCGAAAAAGTTGTTCAGCTTGATGGCAGAATAGTCTGCCATGAGATAGGAGAATAGTCTGTAGTTCTGATCATAGGGTCTGAATCATCCCCTTAAAAATTGTCAGCATATTAAAGGACCGATACCGATACCGATAAAAATAAATAAAACCGGTCAAGTGCGAGTCGGGCTACTCGCGCACCGAGGCCGAGGGTTCCGTACCACACCACTACAACATATTAAAGTAAAAAAAAATGTTTTTTACTCCGGTACCTTTATCGCGAGACCGACTCACACTTGGCCGGTTTTTATTATTTGTTGTTATACTGTAGAGTTTGCTCTATAATCACACAAAGTTTGACGCTTGTATGTATATATTACCGTTTTCACCATAGAGCGAGAAGAAAAAACGTTGATAAAAACTAGTTTTTTGTTGAGAACCCCCTTAATTTTTAACTTTTTGACATTTTTATTATTTTTTAGCAAATCCGCCGTAACAACGCACATTCTGTGAAAATTTCAACTATCTAGCTCTTTCGGTTCAAAAGTTACAGCCCTAAATAGGTTGGACAGACGGACGGACGGACGGACGGACAGACGGACAGACGGACAGACGGACGGACGGACGGACGGACGGACGGACACCGTAGGCTTAGTAATAGGGTTCCGTTTTTACCCTTTGGGTACGGAACCCTAAAAACTATCCAACAAAATTATTAGGTCCTTACTTTTTATAAAGCCCCATGTTACACACACTGCTCTGAATTTTTACAGAACAAGTATAACAAAGTACCAACATAGCAAGATCATGCAGTTAGCCACAACAACAATAAAAACAATCCGTACCTGTGTACAGGGTCTGATCCGAGACCACTATCGTTACTATTCTCACACGGATCCGGCGGCCTTATCCCATGCGTGTGCGCATAATGTGTCAACTTTCCGAATTTGCCTAGGTGCGTCAGTTTGCCCGGGTGCGCCATCTTGCCCGCATGCGTCATCTTGCCGGCCAGGACCATTTTGCCCGGGTGCGCGGTTTTGCCCGGGTGGGGGCGCTTATGTGGCGCCCGGATAACTTTCCGGTGTACCCTGGCGCTCATGGTAGCTGTTGTTGACATCGTCATTTTCATGCCTGTGGGACAAACAGAAAAAATTGTTACATTTTGGTCTATTAATAGGATTATGATTAACATAGCCCAAAGAATTGCTAAACTAAGGTGGCAGTGGGCGGGGCACATTGCTCGCAGAACCGATGGCCGATGGCACTGAAAAACTCTCGAGTGGCAACCGCGTACCGCGTATGTAGGTAGGTATGCATTCATTTCCTAAACGTGGGATATAAAGGATATAAATATCATCCCCGATCAGTTAGAAAACATGTTCAAAAAACACAAGACCTTTTCATTCATAAAAGATACATTCTTGATTGGTAAAACGTTAACACGAAAACTCTATCAATCTTTGTTTACATAGTATGACGCAACGTTATCTAATCTCATAATCTAGGTAAACAATTACGGAAGCAAAACGTCAGTTTTCCTCGTATTGTAGAACGTAGCAAGGTATAGGTATACTTAGAAGCATAGCTTATAGTGAGGCGAGGCCAACATGTTTGCAGGCAGTGCCTTCAGTTTCCTCAACCTGCTATAGAACGAGAAAATACTTAGGCATTAGATCAATGATAGGCAGTAATGGATTGTAAACAGTTGCTGCAATAAAACAGCATTTGCCAGGCTAGCAATCTTTAAACATTTAACACGTTATTTTATTCTGAATCCTACATAAATACATACATTAGTACTAAGTGGTTCAGTCTGTTTGGGGATGTTCAGGCGGGTTGGTTAAGGGGTCATTGTTGTGAAAGCCACTGACGTAGCCCATGCATAGCGTAGTTTAAGACATTCCCGCCTAGGTAGTCGCACTAGCATAGGTTAGGCAGGTAGGCCTAGCATGCATAAAGTCCGTCAAGACAGGGTACGTGTTCCAAATTAGCAGTAGGGGGGATGATGTGGAGATGGTATATCACGGGGACTGGCCATACTAGATTGAATTTGGAATACGGATCCTAAAAGACACAAAGATTCATAGCGATAGGTTTTTATTACATCCCTGGGACAAAAGAGGGATTGACGTCTCGTTTTATAATAATTTTCCATACAAAGATTCCTCAAGTTAACTACGAGTATTTTATTATGAAAACCTCTCGCAGCCAAGTAGAAGTATAGTGCTACCCGCTACATTACGCTAACGCCTATATCCTGCTAACTGCCGAAAGTGCTGAGCTGAGCTGAGGAGGAGAAAACCATGGACCATATCCTGTGTGACTGCGATGTCTTGGCGGCTAAACGGGTGTGCCTCCTTGGAGATGGATATCCAAAACCGGTATAGATTACAGGTTTCTTCCCCTGAACGGTATTTACTCCCTCATTTACCATGTTTTTGAATGGTGAAGAAACTACTACTAATTGTCAACATAAAAGATCCCATTGGGCCGAAGTGTTGCTGGCTTGCCAGCGCCCATAATATAAGCTAAGATGTCACCGAGACAATAGATCGCCACATGCTACGATTCTGACACACTTCTCTCGCCTCTTCAACATCAATAAGTCTCTTCATACATGCTAGTCGGTTTCGGATACATTTTACTCGGCCCTTTTTCAGTACGCATCTGATTTGATCCACGTACCTGACCTGATACATGCGTCACCATACTTTCGCTTATTCTTTCCACATAACATGACCTGATTCCACCACCCCTTTCCACCATCGTACGACAAGACGGAGTGCGATACGGTATCCATACGTAGTCGATATTTAAACAATCCGCACAATAAGGTTCGCATCCTCTTTTATAATGAGAAAACCGGTAAGGTTTGGAACTCTCTCCAAGCATTCAGTTGTCACCCAGAAAAAGCCTAAATCCTGATTGATGCAGACTTTTTCTGGGTGAGCGTGTTACATCCTCAGCTTCATCTACACTTTCCATCAGGTGAGCTGAAGCCAAGCGCAAGCCGATTTCAAATAAAAAAATAAATAAAAAATGTCCTCTAACTTTCTTGCGAAGTCAAACGCGAGTGAGTCACTTTGACAGCTAAGATCGCAATCTACTTTTTATAGATCTAGCGCCATAACGTGGATCGTAAAACGAGAAGCCCCTGCGCATACTTAAACAGTAAATTAGATCAGAGGCAACATTCAACTCGACACTCATTCATGAACAGGCAAGGTCGTCACCTTGAAGATTAAGGCGCTAACTGCAGTGACATGTTAACTTGTGTTATAAATTGTGGTAGTTGATACTTTAAACATTATAAAAGAATATAATAATAATACCACAAAAGGTATTTAAATGCAAAAAAATTTAAGTTGTATTAGATCGAGTAGTACGGCTATACAATTTTATTAAATTGAAAACAAACATCCCTACATAATGAATAATGATATACAATGCAAGGTGTTAGGGTTAACAGTTGTATTACTATGTACCCATAATACTGAACTACTTTCCCTAATAAATCTATAGGAAATCATAGAGCGATGATAGCCCATACGGAAGATAGCTAGCGCCTCAATACTGAGGCCGCGGTTCGATTCCTGGCCTGTACGACTAAGTTCTTCGGAATTTATGTACGGTTGTATTTATCATTTACTAGCTCGGCGGTGAAGGAAAACATCGTGAGGAAACCTGCATTCCCGAGAACGAAAAGAAAATACCAAAAGTTCGGAGGTATGCGTAAATATGGGTGAGCTTGGGGCGAACACAAAAGGACCAGCGCTGGTCTCCGTGTTACAACGACCCTTGCTTGCAATAGCCCAACCACAAATAATCAATAATAGGAAATCAGCAAAAAAATGTTGGACTTTCTAATCTTTCCATACTAAATGCAGAAGTTACCCTTTGTTCCTTTGGGAAAGTTGTTCAGTATCATGAGTAAAATCAACCATAGTGTAGACAGTTGCATTACGATAGTATGTATACATGTATACAGTTATACTACACTAACACCCTGTATAACTTATAAATCAAGGATTATTTATACAATAAATAAATTAAACTAAAAGTTCAGGTAATTAACACACCTATTGAAAAAAAAAAATTTTTATAAACAATACATTGTACATTGTATATCTATGTATGTATATATATATATATATATATATATATATATATATATATATATATACAACGTGTTAATGAATTAACGCAAAACCTCATACACCCCAACTGATTTATAACAAAATAATTAGATTGCAACAATAATTTCATTATTTTGATACTTAAAATTTAAAAAAAAATCAAATCAAAATCAAATATTCTTTATTTTACACCAAAATATAAAGAGTAAAATACAGAGAAAAAAATACAAGAGGCACAAAATAAGGCGGTCTTATCGCTAAGAAGCGATTTCTTCCAGACAACCTTAGGGTAGAGGAAACGGTGTACGAAGAAAGGTAGGCGGTGTTTTCAGATAAATGACCAGAAATATCAGTAAATAAAAAACAAGAATAAACCTATTATAAATACATCTAAATGCAATACATAGATAAGTATATATAATATATATTCCTATAATATATATATATACATACACACATCATATATAAATACGCGTACTACTCAACTAAACACGATAGGAAAACATGAACTATAGACATAGGAAAAGATTTAAGTACCTACTTACATTCGGAGAAAAAATCGGAGAGGGTCAGTGATCAAGGAAATGCGACTTAACTTTCGACTTAAAAACATTCAAGGAAGGTGCACGTCGGATTGCCTCTGGCAACAAGTTCCAAAGCCGAACGGCATGAACGGAGAAGGAATGGGTGTAGAAGTTAGTGGAGTGGATGGGCATATGGAGGGAGAGGTTTTCAGAGGAACGCAGATGACGGCCAGTGGTGGAGGAAGAGAAAACAAAGCGTTCCTTGAGGTAATTAGGGGTAATGGGATTGAAGAGGATGGAGTAGAGAAGGTTAAGGATATGAGCTTCCCTACGACGTTTGACTGGGAGCCACTTAAGTCGAGCGCGGAATTCTGACACATGGTCGTACTTACGCAGACCAAAAATAAAACAAATGCACAGGTTTTGAAGTCGCTCGAGTTTATTAAGTAGCTCCACAGTCAGGTCAAGGTAGCAGGAGTCAGCGTAGTCTAGGATGGGTAATAGGAGGGATTGTGCAAGCGCAATTTTCGTGCTAGTGGGTAGAAAATTACGTAGTCGCTTCAAAGAACCGTAAGCAGCAAACATCTTCCTACTAACTTCAGCGACCTGAGGGGCCCAAGAGAGCGTGTTATCAAACATAATGCCCAAGTTTTTGACGGAGGTACTGTAAGGTATGCATGCGCCGTCAAATAATACAGGTGGTAACTGGTCAAGAGGAAGCCTTGAAACAAACCAAGGACTTAAAGTTATTCGCATTTTAAGTTTTGAGGCAAAAGTGATTTGTTATCATTTCAGCATTGAAAGAAAGCGCTAACTAACTCATGGATACATTTTTATAATCTTGTTTTGGTAGTAAGTAGGGTGAGTGTGCCCGTGCGGTGGGTTGTCATCGGGTTAAGTAAATTTTAAATTTTGCAAAAAAATTATTTAATATTTTGAAAAAAATTACCTATGTTGAAACCATGATAATTCGATTCTGCTCTCGATTCTAAACAAAATACTTTCTAGTTTTGCGTTAATTCATTAACACGTTGTATATATATATATATATATGTGTGTATATATATATATATATATATATATATATATATATATATACATTGTATATCATTATTCATACATAATAGCAAAAATAATGGTCACAATTTACGAACCTATAAAAGGTTTAATAATTAGAGTGTGACTTAGTGATTTTTTGAACTGGACCATCCAATTTCATTTACGTAACGATAAACAATTAGCATAACATTATTGCCAAAATACATAAAGTTAATGTAATTCGAGGCACATAAATCAGTATTGGATTTACGACTTATTTACGATCTTGTTAGATGGTGTTCGAATTCTACTTTGTTGGTGTGTCATCGATTAGATATTTCACCAATTCGTTATTTATGTTGACTGCGAAAGCGTTTTTAGATACAGTGCAAGTTTAGTTGCCAATAATAAATCTTCATGATGATCAAACAGAACATCTTTTACTGAGTGAACATTGAAATCATTATTCCATTGAACAAGTCGAAATCTATGCGACATATTGTCCTATAATTAAAAAAAAGAGTCGTCGGTAAAATTACTAAATAATCAATTTTAAATTTGGAAACATGTCTCGTCCAAAGGATGTACAGTCAAAAAAGCCACGTCAAGCTTCGTTACAAGAAATCCTACTAATATGTATTATAAACGCGAAAGTTTGTAAGTATGGATGGATGGATGGATGGATGTTTGTTCCGCTTTCACGCAAAAACTGCTGAACGGATTTTGATGAAATTTGGCAGACCATAGACCATGGCCTGGATTAACACATAGGGTACTTTTTATCCGGGTAACGCAGACGCAGTCGCGGGCAACAGCTAGTTATACATAAAAATCCAAACGGCGACCTCGTCAGTTGATTTTTCTTTCTTTTTCTCTTATCTTTGATATTTTTTTACGTCTCCGAAGAGATCCTCCCTAGCTCCTTTAGCATGCCACCCCCGAGAAAACGACAAAAATCGAGACGTGCGTCTTTGTTACTCTATTGCAAATGGGAGACAGCAATAATAAAAAGCATGGCTATTCATATAAGTCATGAAAAAAAGTGCTCCTTCAAAAACACTGCTTAAATCATCTGCAACAAGTCTGCAACATACCTATGTAAAGACTAAAGACCTATGATGTTGATGATGATTATAAGCCAACTCCAGAGATAATTTATGGCAGAGATGAAGACCCTATGGCCACGGACTTGACAGAAAAAGAAGTTAAAGCACATCTCCACACCTCTGATAATATACAGGGTGAAATTGATATCATTAGCATCGCTCGCGATTTGCTCGCATAGTAAAAGTTGTTCAGTTTGATGGGTAGACTCTTAGTTTAAAAGGATGCTAATGATATCAATTTCACCCTGTAGATAGTGTTACATAAATAGCCGTTAAAGATATGTTCAAAAGCTCCAATATCAATCGTTGCCCAATTTGAAGTAATGTTCGTGAAATTATGCTTAATATAGCCGTGTCCTTGCTACACTAGAGTCCGGTTTTTACTTTATGTTTACATCTGAATTCATAGTAACAAAACTCTTAATTTAATAAATGAAATGCTTGCGTGATTGTTGTATTTTCCTTAGTTATTTCAATCAAGGCAGTTTATTTTTAGATTTATGCGAAAGTTAATGTCTCAAAGGACCTAGAAAATAATGAGTCTGTTCCAAAATTAAATACTGCGTTTGACCTTTTAATTTGGTAGAATTTGTTCATACATAATCATAATCAGTGTTGTCACAGACTATTTTATAGCAAGCAAGGCTCATCTCACTACTAGCACATTAAAGGCTGGAATAATGGTCCGTACATCTATACCAAACTACAAAATACGCAGGAAATACTGCCGCTGACAAGACGGGTATGCCGAAAAGTTATCCATAAGCTTCTTGTAGAAATGAACTACAGGGAAACTGAAGCATTTCTTCGAATACCGGAGTAATACGCTTTATCCATAATTATATCTATTTACCTACTGCCTAGTGGTGTTTCATATATCGACTAATAAAAACCCCGATCCCAAGATCTAACAGTCGCAGGGCTAGGCATACACCTGAAAACACTAACATAGACACATAAAATAACAAACACACACACACCCACCCACCCACACACACACACACACACACACACACACACACTCGCACACTCACTCACACTGATATATACATATAACAAAACATACTTACAAGATTTTCCTTGTTGTTCTTTTGTTAAAGACAGTTATATACATTGATATTTTTTTTTTTATTATTTTCTTTTTATTGTTTGCAATGAGGCTACTTCTTCGAAAGAGCCTAGCCCTCATCACCCAGGAATACCTAGACTGAGGGCTAGAGTGCTATATTATTTTAAGTACAATAAGTTTATTGCAAATAAATATTTTTTCATTTTTTCATTTTCATTTTCATTTTCATAACATGTCAGATGATGTATGTTGATAGCCCAAAAAAATACTGCAAGAAACGTCCCTTAGTGACCGAAATCGTACTAGCGTTGCCAGGCGTCCGGATAAAGCCGGACATAGGCTTTTTGGACGTGTGTCCGGCCAAATTAGACGGTGTCCGGCTTGTCCGGCTTTTGTTAGGCTTTTTACATTTGACCTGTCTACCCTATTTTGAAGGAAGCTGAGCTTTTAAAGCAGGTATCTAGCCCCCAACTATATTTATTATTTTTGTTTCAATTGCTTTAAAAGTTCAATTAATTAATATGTATGTATAATTAATTAATTAATTAGTGAAGAAGTATTGTTTTGTTGAATTTTGTTTACGAATTTAAGAAGATTTTATGGTAAATGGTCAAAAAAGCCTGGTTTCGAATACCTAAATATTTTGCTGTCGTATCAATACTAAAGAGAGAAGAACACTAATAGGGAAGATAGGCCAGTCATTTTACGGAGTTTTGTTAGGCGGGGTAGGGAGTAATTATTAATTGTACTTTTAAACTGTAACCGGCACCATTTAGTGACAAAAACACTATCCTAAACCAAATTAAAAAAAAATTGCTACGCAACATAGAAATCAAAATTGTGTGTCCCAGAAGGCTTTTAAATTAATAATATTAATACCAATGCACCCATTTGAATTAGATTTAACAATATACATTATTTTTGATCAATAAAATATGCATTAAAATTTAAAAAATATGTATTTATTAGAGAATACGAATGAATTTTTCAAAACCTTCTAAGTAGACAAAAATATTTACACCATGTTTGAAGTATGTATGATGGTAAAGCCTTAAATTATGTGCAAAAAAAAATTATCATCAGGCTTTTTTAGAACCAGACAATATCTATATTTTAAAATTGGAACTGTTGCTGACGTAATTTTTTTTTAATTTTGGTACATTCTTAAGCTCAAATTGGCTCTTCAATATTATAGCGAAAAAAAATGCAATTAGTAATTAGTCCCGGCTCAAACCGTAAAATGACTGGGCTAAGAGAGGCAGAGGAAGACAGACTTATCTAGCCCAAGTGAAGGAAAAGGTTGATGTCGTGTCGTATCAGGAACTCAAGACACTAGCTGAAAGTAGACAGGATTGGCGAATACTCCACCGACAAGAGCGTAGCTCTTAAATAAGATGATGATGTGATATCAAAACTAAGGTGAAAAAACCTCAATAATTAAGGGTGTCCGGCCTTTTTACCCAAATGTCCGGCCAAACTGGCTGGTCTGTCCGGCTATTCGGTTTTAAGACCTGGCAACCCTAAGTACGATTAGGAAAATAATTAACCTCGGCAATCTTTGTTTGCGCAGAGTCCCCGACAAAACCTGAAGCCGTTTAGTAATCAAAGGGTGCAAAGTCGAATAGCAGCGAAAAGGGCGCGAAAACAATTAGCCAATCGTGGCGAGGCATTGAATGTGGCACATCCTGATTGGTCAATGTAATTTAGCGAGCTATTAAAATTTGTCAACTGCGCAGGTACATCGGGGTACCTACTTATAAATCTGGTAGGTACTATTGTACAGATTGCCTCCGGTCTAAAAGAACCTAAAACCAAAATATCTATTTATTACCATTGTAAACTAATTGCAAAATCAAGATACACTGGAAGAAATAGAATGATCCAATATTCTTATTAAAAGGTAAGTGATATAAAACTTTCAAATATTTGATAAACATGCTTTGATGCATGGTACAAACAACGCGGTTATATTAAATTTTTTAGATAACTAAGTATGTGACGTATAGACAGATAAAATTAATAGTCGTCCTCATTTAGGAAAGGGAAAAATTTATTTTTTTAATTTAAAATTAATTTTTCGTTCGATTAAGGATCCCTTTGATGTCTCGTAATAAAATAAAATAATGTTATGTGTTGGATAAATAAAAGACGAAAACTTGAATAAAATGTTACCATCGAATTATCGATCGACCCGCCCTACCTTTACATGGATACAGTTCGCCGTAAAAGTTCCAGTGCCAGTCTCTATGATACTAACGTACGTATATTCGAATATTTCCGGCACAAATATACGGTGTGTACCTATGTATAATATTGGATTATATACCTAATTAGACAGATACACAATTTATTTGCAAAGGGAAATTAACTTTCCAATGATTTTATCTTGCCTACAGTGCTGATAGAACGTAGCTGTCTCGTTGTCGAAAAAATTATCCGTATTATGAGAGAGTAACATATTTATGTTGTCTTATCACAAAAACAATAATAAAATTATATAACTATGTTTATCAACACGCCGTTTTCGTTTGGCACTACATATATCAGTTCATTTTTATTTCCACGCACAAAAATGCAGATTAAAAAATAAAACAATGATGAAACAAAATGTAAGTACCTACCTGCTTATTTTCTATTAGAGTACTTATTAAAGTTAAGAATTGTAAAAAACTGAAGCTGTAAATCTAATAAATAACTTGACAAGTCAGAAAGCAACAAGTGTAAACGTTGTATAGAGCTGGACCGAGTTCGTTACCCTGGGGTGCACCCGTCCATCGCCGGCGCGACGCGACGTCGCGACCCAAGCTATCGTCGGTTATCGGTCGCATCGGACCGGTGAAAGTCCAACGCCTGTCCAACTAACAACCCACCTGACTGTTCGAATTAATGACATTAGTTAAAAGTTACATGTGGCGTCGTTTGGTGGGGACAAAAGCTTCTAAAATTTTTTTTGGGAGTTATAGAAAAACTCTACGCAGCGGAGAGAATCCTGCTAGTATTATACGACCCTTCTTGTGACAGTGGAACCACTAATTAGTCGGACCACATACTAGTGTACTAGAAGTACTGGTGGTTCCCAATTTGTGGGACCACGGGTACCTTATCGAACTAATCAATAAAGTACCGATTTCCGTTGGACTTGAGAAAGGAAGTAAAGCTGTAAATTTCGATGTCACGTAGTAGTTGTTTATTTTGATGATAAAATACTTAGGTTCAAATGCGATAAACCACGACTTGATACCAATTTTAAAACAGTAATAGGTATAGTAATATCAACTCGTTGAGTTGTGCGAATATAATCATCAGATTTTAAAATTGGTAAATATTATGTAAATACAATTTAGTATGACTGGAATTTCGAGGTTTCAAATAAAATGTAGGTTTGTTATGGATACGCTAGGCTGTTCATACAGATCATAGTATAATTATATTATAAATAAGTAAGTACTTAAATATATTTAAAATTTCGACCCCTGATTATCATGAATAATATTATGAAGTTAATTTACCAAGAATGAAGTTATTAAAAAACTTTTGACTGTTATTGTTATTATTGGCACCAACATGAGATATACAGGCTATCAAGGAAACAGTACAGGGGGTGAGTTACAGGAAATTATGGAAAAAAAATTATTTGCATGACATAGTCCCTTCCTATCGCATAAAATAATTAGCCAAATAACAGAAAGAACTGATGAAAATGTAATGTTTTTTTAGCTTTATTTCGATAGAAGTGTTTGTTATTATTATGTGTATCATTGTCCGAGATATTTATAAATAGTTTTCGAAGACTGCCGTATCGGAATAGAATAGGTCAATCACTGAATAATGAACTGTTTGTATTGCTATATAGTTCTTGCCCGCTACTTCGTCCGCGTGGAATGACTCTAATCTATTTATTTATTTGACGATGATACAGCGACTGCTAATCTTTATAGTAAAGCAGTCAGGTACGCAGGATATTTTGAAGTGCATAAGTGTACGCGCTAAACACAGATGCACTCTCTCGTCCTTACTCTCCTATGTCTGATGGAACGGGAGAACGATACGATCAGAGGTGAGGTCAGATGCAGTGGCTATAACCGGCAGCCACACGGTTTGGTTGTCAAAGATGTGTGAGTGAATTAGTTTATCAGTCGCATCTTACGACACCCTACTTGGTTGGTGGTTTAGAAGATAGACACTTATTTAGTGCAGAAACGTAGTTGGTAGTTGTTATGGGGCTCCTGCGACCTGCTCACCCTGAAGGGAGTATAAGTTTAGGGTCAAGTAAAAATAAAACTGTTATACGCGCTCTCCCATCCTGTCATTCCTGGGGAAAATTCTGGATACATAAGTGACGTAGGTATAGTTTTCTAGTCGGAACAGACGGCTCTCGATCCGTGAAATACAAATTAAAATATGCTCAGTAGTTTGCGCGTGAATTATATACGACAATTTTATAAAATTTAAAGTTTGTTTGGGTTTTAGGTATATAATATTTTTCTCTGTTTTTTTTTTACGTACAGACAGTTTTTTAATATATGTATGTAAGTAATAGATTGGTTTGGAATCGAACGCGTGGCTATCCATGTGACTTATTTATAATTTTAAATCTATGCTAATGTAGTATTAAATCGGAATCTTTTAGCATAAAGTCGAATTTGGATTGATCTAAATTTAGTTTAACGTAGAGGTACATCATCATCAGCCCATAGGGTCCTTCTTTATATCCCAACGGTTTTTTAAGGGGATGATCAGACCATCAAACTGAACAACACGTTCACTATGGAGGCGCATTGACGTTTCCTACGCAACAGTTTTAGCGATTTCAATTTTGGGTCAATAGTGAAAGTTGCTCAGTTTGATGGTCTGAAGCACCTTTGATCTCTGTCTCTCTCTTCCTGGCTTTTAATCCCATATGGTGGTGGGGTCAGCCTTCCGTGCCCGTTCTCTCCACATTGATACAGGAACGGCCATATCACTACGAACTGTGTTCATCCATCTAGTCTTCGGACGTCGTCTTGGTCTCTGTCCTGGAATCGACAGTTGTAGTGCCATATTTCCTACGTATTCCGGTGGCTTTCGTTTCACGTGTCCAAACCACCTAAGCCTATGCTCCTGAAGCTTATCTGCAATGTCACGTACGCACGGCGACACATCAAGCTATACAAACCAACATAAGGTGGCCGCGCGACTTTATACGTTACTCAACCTACGAACGGCGAGCTTATGTTGGTTTTGTATAGCTTGATGTGTCGCCGTGTGTACACCCAGGCTACTTTTTTTTTTTTTTTTTTTATTAACTATGGGTTTGCTCTTGACCTCCAGTCCTCAGGACGAAGATGGGGTCGTAGATGTAGCGAGCTAACCCAGAAGATGCCTATTCACTCGTACTTTAAAGGAATTCGGGTTGTAAGTACTCGGAAATACTGACGCAGGTAAGGCATTCCACTCCTTGGCGTGCGCATTATAAAAGATTCAGAAAGGCGCTACCTCGCACATACATCTTCTTTTCGGCTGTTTGAACAGCCCCTAACAAAATATGTAACGTATTTAGTTAATTTAAAACCGGTATAAAGTCGCTGCGCCTCAAAAATCAAAATAAAACATTTGAGTAGTTCATTTTAAATGAATGAAGCGGAGACTCAAGGTCCATTTAAATTCCGTTTTCCTGCATTAAGTAATTTGTAAATTGGGTCACAAAACTCACGTAGGCATATCAATGTCTTGCGTGATCCAAAAAAACAATTACAAGTGTTATTTAAAAGTATATTCCCTATCCCAGACCTAATGGAATTTAAATGGGATTTCAATTCTTGGGTCCTATATTTTTATGTAAGTATGTATACCAGAGGTATACGCTGTGACTGTGACAGACGGATGGACGAATTTGAAGATCAATAGGTCTCGCATGCAACCCCCGAGAAAACGATAAAAATCGAGACCTTTATCTTTGTTATTTTAGAGCGCGCATGACGTTTTGTCGCTTTGTTGTGGCCGGCATGCTAGCCGTGTAGATGAGGGTTTTTTGTAGGACTAACGGAACAATAATTATAACTAACTAGCTGTTGCCCGCGACTTCGTCTGCGTTACCCGGATAAAAAGTACCCTATGTGTTAATCCAGGCCATGATCTATCTGTATGCCAAATTTCATCAAAATCCGTTCAGCAGTTTTTGCGTGAAAGCGGAACAAACATCCATCCATCCATCCATCCATCTATACTTACAAACTTTCGCGTTTATAATATTAGTAGGATAAGGTTATTCTTATGGTTAGGGCACCCTTTAGTTACAAAAGGTGACAAAAGTAAAGACAAGTATGTGTCGCGATTTTTCAAGATGAACCAAGAGTCACGTTGCAGGAACTGACCCGAGAACTTGTCTTGTCTCGCGTGGTTTCGCGCGTCGCGTTTTTGCCTGCCACGAGACTCCGCAATCCTCAATCTCTTCTTGTTCTTGACCAAAAACAATCTCTAAGATTGGGATAGATTCTCCCATAAAATACTGGACACTGGCGGAAATGCAGTGCTAACGCGCAAGCAAGAGTCCATCTAAACTATTATAAAACTGTAACAGAAATGTGTCTGTACATTGAAGATATTTACAAAAAACAAAATTACGACATGGTTTTTACCCATAGAGTACGAAGAGATGGCATATCGGCTTGTTTCTATAGAAAATGTTGTCGCCAACAAAGGGGGTGAAAAACGGGTGAGGGGAGGGTTAACATTTAAAAACGCTATACTTCCCGCTAGATGTGTATGATATGACGTCAGGCCCAGTTCAGTATCTGTGCACAGTTCGATACAACATCTCTACCCCAGGGGAGCGCGTTATTTTCTCTATGTTTTTACCTGTCCCTGATTCCAAATCACAAATTTTTTGATTTTTTTGTCTGTCTGTTTGTTTGTTTGTTTATTTGTTTGTTCGTTTGTTTGTTTGTTTGTTTGTTGGGGTGTTTGTTTGTTCGAGTATCACGCAAAAACTACTGAACCGATTTTGATGAAACTTTTTTTGTTTGATAGCTTATCATCTGACTTAAAATCTGGTATACCTATAATTTATGCGGACGAAGTCGCGGGTAAAAGCTCGTTAATTATAAATAAAAAAAAGATGCACCAAAGTTATTTGAACAATGAAAACTGCATTTGAAATTAGTTAAGTAGTTTTAGCATGATGCCCGTACAAATACCCTGAGCACCCAGAGACAAACTTAATTTTTTAATTTATAAGTAGGTAGGTATAATAGTGCCAAAATTCTGTTGTTAACTTGTATTGTTACTAGATAAGTACCTACTTCTAAATTACGTATTGATCATTTTCGTCTTCGTCGTTAATTAGACTTCAAAGTAAAAGAATGTTTGTTTAGATCTAATTAAGATGTTTTTTTTAAAAGGTAATTAAATAAACATTCTATAAGAGTCAAAGGGCGGAGGTTTTTAGGCCAGTTTTGTAAACATTGTAAAAACAAACGAAAAATACCAGTAAACAATATAAAAGATAAAAAAAAAAAAAACATAAAAACAAAAAAAAAAAACAAAAAAAAAAAAAAAAACAAAAACATTGATAAACAAAACAAAAAAAAAACAAAACAAAAAAAACAAAAAACAAACAAAAAAAAAAAAAAAAAAAAAAACGGATAAACATTGTGCTGATTTGATTAGAAAGAGCGGAGTTACATCATAAGATAACATGGATGGATACGCCATTTGATTGACAATCTCGCGAACCCCAGCATTAAAAAAAACCGGCCAAGTACGAGTCGGGATTCGGGCAATTAGTGTTCCATACTACCAGTTGTTTAACATGGGTCATTGTAAAACCACTATAAATTGACACTTACTTAGTATGTGGTCACATAGTAATTGAAGATCATTTTACACTGGTCTCACGGGTATTAGTTTTTTTGTATAGAAACAAAATTATGCAAGTTAGAGCCGCCCTGATAATTTTCCCGCCATCTACACGTTATTTCTGATTTTCATTATTTTTTTGAGTTCATATACAGCTATATTTTTTGAAATAGAGGTGGGGACAGCAATTTCTCGGATTTAATTGAAAATTTTGTAAAACAAAGTTTTTATAACAAAAATTAAAAGTATTTTTTTAGACTCGTATTTTCATAAGCATTCAATTGATAGGGTAGACACCATAGGGTAGAAAAAAAATATTTTTTAATCTACCCTTTCTTACTCCCCAAATTGCCCCCAATATAAAAATTTAGCTTTTTTACTTCATTTACTTCATGATATTGGACCAGCAATTGATATATCTGTACCGAGTTTCAACTTCCTATGTCTTACGGTCTCTGCGAAAAATGCCTGTGGTAGACGGACGGACGGACGGACAGACACCGAGATGATTCCACAAGTGTTCCGTTTTGCCAATTTTGGTACGGAACACTAAAAACGAAAATCTACCTGTAAAATGTTTTGCATTTTTGTACCTAGCGTTGCCAGATTTTTTTCGGGCAAAGCGGGATTCTGGAACTTATTGAATAAAAAAACTATTTTGGTAGGTACCTATAAAAAAAGTCTTTCATCGAAAGTGGGTAATAATTTTTTTTTAAATAATCAGTATTTTTTTACTTCTTATGCTCTTATCTGAGTTTCAAACTAAGTTAACAATGATGTTGATGATAGATAGCCATAGAAAACGTATTTTAATGATTATATTTCTCTGTTTTGGATCACGTCTAGAATTAAAACCATTTCCTGTCAAGGGCGGATCCAGGATTTCATCTTGGGGGGGGCCCTCGGCCTACTCAGGCCACGTATTAAGATAAAAAAAAAATTAGTTAGAGACACAGACCCGAGACGTCTTGTACGAGTACGAGTTGTGAGACATACATAGAAAACTAAAACAATCAGCCCCGGATCTACGATTTTTCCGAGGCGGGGCAGATCATGAGATTGGCACCGGGCCTCCTCTACAAGAGTGTAGCGATAATTTTTTCTTAGAGAGGCCAGGTCCATGTTGAGTGGTTGCAATAAAACGTTTAACATAGAGCGAGCGAAGCGAGCTCGAGATTTTACTGCAATATGATTACGTCGAGTCAGAAATTCGCAATATGATCGAATTCTGCGATAGGTAATTTCAATACAACAAAAAAACCAGGAGCGAGCGAAGCGAGCTCAATATTTCACTGAAATATAATGAGATGACTGCAATAAGATCTAAAGGCAAGAGCGAGCGAAGCGAGCTCGAGATTTCACTGCAATATAATGAGACGACTGCAATACGATTGCTGTTAAACCGAGAGCGAGCGAAGCAAGCTCAGATTTCGTCACTGCAATATAATGAGATGACTGCAATGAGATCTAAAACCAAAAGCGAGCGAAGCGAGCTCGAGATTTTACTGCAATATGATTAGGTCGAGTCAGAAATTCGCAATATGATCGAATTCTGCGATAGGTAATTTCAATACAACAAAAAAACCAAGAGCGAGCGAAGCGAGCTCGATATTTCACTGAAATATAATGAGATGACTGCAGTAAGATCTAAAAGCAAGAGCGAGCGAAGCGAGCTCAAGATTTCACTGCAATATAATGAGACGATTGCAATACGATCTTAAACCGAGAGCGAGCGAAGCAAGCTCAGATTTCGTCACTGCAATGTAATGAGATGACTGCAATGAGATCTAAAACCAAGAGCGAGCGAAGCGAGCTCGAGATTTTACTGCAATATGATTAGGTCGAGTCAGGAATTCGCAATATGATCGAATTCTGCGATAGGTAATTTCAATACAACAAAAAAACTAAGAGCGAGCGAAGCGAGCTCTATATTTCACTGAAATATAATATGATGATGATGCCAAAGAGTTGCTAAACTTAAGTGGCAGTGGGCGGGGCACATTGCTCGCAGAACCGATGGCCGGTGGGGCCGAAAAGTTCTCGAGTGGCGACCGCGTACCGGAAAGCGCAGCGTGGGTAGGCCCCTCACACGGTGGACCGACGACCTGGTGAAGGTGGCGGGAAAACGTTGGATGAGGGCAGCGCAGGACCGGTCGTTATGGCGATCCTTGGGGGAGGCCTATGTCCAGCAGTGGACGTCCATCGGCTGAGATGATGATGATGATGATGATAATGAGATGACTGCAATGAGATCTAAAAGCAAGAGCGAGCGAAGCGAGCTCGAGATTTCACTGCAATATAATGGGATGACTGCAATACGATCTTAAACCAAGAGCGAGCGAAACAAGCTCGAGATTTCGTCACTGCAATATAATGAGATGTCTGAAATCAGGAGCGAGCGAAGCGAGCACGAGATTTTTTGCAAAATTCTCAAGTCGATGCAATATTTTTTTTTCATCTTGATTTTGGCGCCCCCTAAACCTGCCGCCCGGGGCGTGTTCCCCGATTTGCTGTTAAATCTTTAGGATTATATTATGTGTATAATCCTAAAGATTTCTGACCACAGCCTTGTTTTAATTATTGTACCTACAGAGGTACAATAATTAAAACAGAAACATAGAGCGAGCAAAGCGAGCTCTAATTTTCTCCGCTCTACGAATTGGTTATGGACATAGCTCAATCAATCTATGCCCTAGTAAAGTGCCGTCATTACTCAGCCTCGAAATTCAATGCAATCCGCAGAGGTCCGTGGGGGGGGCCATGGCCCCCTGGGCCCCCCCCCTGGATCCGCCCTTGTTTCCTGTACTTTTTTATAATGTTTACGACTGTGATCTGTTTATGTGCCTAATAAATAAATGAAATAAATAAATGAAGATTGTACTTGTTTTAAAGTTTTATTTTTTCTTGAAGAACTCTGCACAGGATAGCTCCAGATTGAATTGGATGAGTAATTCCTGAAAAGCGGGACTAAGCCTGTCCCGCGCGGGACATTCAATTTTGGGCTAAAAATCGGGACGTCCCGCCAAATTCGGGACGTCTGGCAACGCTGCTAACTATACACAAATTGACGACCATAATAATCTCTTTCGAATCATTGCTACAAATACCAGCTGTCTTGCATGCAGTTGTAACAAAGCTCACTTTTAGCCTTAGCTTTTAGCATATTGAAGGTTTCAAGATGAGACGTTTTGCGAAAGGGACAATTTGCGAAATGAGACGTTTTAGAGCTGATAATGTCTAGTTACGTCACGTACGATTTAGATTGGTTAAACAAATAAAATAATACCTAGATAACGATATCAACAAACAAGTGTTATTATCATGTTAGGGAAAACCTAATAAAAATGTGCAAGGCGGTGTACCTACATAGTTATCTAATTAATAACTATTGCCCGTATCTGTCATAATTCATAGTGTTATATGATAAATAGGACCTTGCTCTTTCCGTGACCCAGTTCTTAGTAGAGGTGTGAATATTGTTAGAACGGATCATTTGGATCTAAATCAGAGATTTGATTCCAAAGAATGATTCACTAACTTTACCGCATTATTATTTGTTATTGCGATAAATTCTTAAGTAATGCGGGTTAGTACACACGGCGACACATCAAGCTATACAAAACCAACATAAGCTGGCCGCGCGTAGGTCGAGTAACGTATAACGTCGCGCGGCCAGCTTATGTTGGTTTTGTATAGCTTGATGTGTCACCGTGCGTACATGTATATCACCTATATTTATGAATGACTTGGTTAAATTTAACATTGAAAATATGCATCGGCCACGAGGAGTCCACAATTTGTCATAAGCCTGCCTACCTACATTTATAATGCGTTATTATTATAACGCTTGTTACGATTGGCAGACTATGTATTATGTATTAGCGAACGCAGGTGGAAATGGAGGTGGTTGGAAAACGAGGTAATATTACAAGTGAAAACAGATTCTATTGCTGACTAAGAATGACATTACTGACCAAGGAATGAGGAGCTTTCACATTTGCGTACTTCCATGTGGTGTACATACGTGTGAGCAGTAGTGTTTTCGCCTACAAATAATTATGTTCTGAGCAGTCAAGGTTTTTGCCAAGTTGTTTGTGGCTGTTCTGTGAACCCTAAACACAGATTACCCCCAATAGATACTGCATGATGAAAATTTTGTACACGCCCGAAGTTACCATTTTTGGCGGTAGGTGCGGGTAGCGGGGCACGAAACTATGCAACGTGATTGGCCATTTCAAGGTCTTACTACTTCGGCCTCGCTCACTCGCGTTGCTTTTATCAGTGCAAAATCATAGATATGTGGCAAGCGTCGGCGGCCTTGTATGCGGTATCCATTGGGGGTAATCTGTGAACCTAAACTATGCACAACACTTACCTATGCGTGAGCCAGGTGTCAAATCCCTTCTCTATAAGGTAGGGCGCAAGTCTAGCAATTGACTCGACTCAGTTGAGGTGATTCTGATTGAATCACATCAGTCGCACCTCTACGGACGGCTTGTTTACAAATTATGCATGTTGTCTAAATTGATAACTCGAATCCATTGTTGACACTCGTTATCTACAATTAGGTTAGGGCTAATTAATTCATTTACACATTAACTAATCTGTAAAAAAAAAATTTACTGAGCAGTTAGTCATGAATCATGATAGATACATAATATGTAACTAAAATTGGATCGTAACATTCGTAACTGAATCCAGTGCTGCCAAAGTAAATTTCTTGATTCCCCGCTTAAGCAGGCTCAATTCCCCGATTTCCAATCATGCATTCCCCGAAAATTCCCCTACTGTAATATGCAAGAAATAAAGCATTTTTTCATGCAAAATGTAGTGTCATGTTTCAAAAATTTGCTTATCAACTTCTTTGTCATCTAATTTTTATCAAAAAATCTATTTAAATATTTAGAATACAATGAGTTTTATTTATTATTTATATTTCTCCCACACTTTCGATCTAAGGATACTCCGATTCGGTTCTAATTTTAGGAGTTCCTCTTCTTTAGACATCCTTAGTTCGACATTTATTACAAATAGGCTATTCCCCGAAATTCACCGATTTGAATCATTCCCTGCGCTCTCCCCGCACGCACCCCTCATTCCCCGAAAATCGGGGAAATTCCCCGGAATCTGCAGCACTAACTGAATCAGCACCGAACGTAAATAAAAAAAAAGTGATCGGCTCCTTGTAATGAATATTGCTATAAAAAAAAGAAGGTACACACGTATTTAGTGTAAGTACCTACATAACATTAGCACAAGATTAGGGTAGTAGTAGTAACTATGTAGCTGTATATTAAATATGAATAAAATTATAATATTACTTTCATCATCTTCATCATCCGCCTATAAACGTCCCACTGCAGGGCACAGGCCTACCCTCAAGGAGGGTGAATGGGCATTAGTCCACCACGCGTGCCCAATGCGGGTTGGTAGACTTCACATACACATCAGAATTTCTTCTTTAGTGTATGCAGGTTTCCTCACGATGTTTTCCTTCACCGTTTGAGAACAGTCGGTTTTACGTAGGTACATAAGTTAGAAAAACTCATTGGCACATGGCATGTTGTCCGTGCGGATTCGAACCCGGACCCCATAATTGGGAGTCCATACCTCTCCGCAACGCGCCACGCTCGGTGGCGCGTAATATTAATTTATTATGCGTAAAATTCGAGAAAAAAGAAATCAATAAAAAGTGCATAGACAAAGTTTAAAATTTTTTTATTAGAAACCGGATACAAAGCTTATTGCTTAGAAAATAAAGACCTAATTGCGTTGAGTCTAATCGAGTTGATGTAATATTGGACACGCGGACACCTCGTGGTCGGGGCGCTTAAAATGCTGCAAGGCCCAATTTGTTATTTTTATTGGTTTAGCTACTTAACTTATACAGAATTATAACAATAAATTGATATCAAGACGTATCCCTGACCCTTGACCCTTTCAGAGCCATTCATCAGAGTTCACCTCCATTAAAAAATATAATTTTAGTAGATATACCAATTTTTGGGGGAGACCTTTGCCCAGCCGTGGGACAAAACAGGTTAAAAAAAACTATTTTGACTTGCTTGTCCTTCATTATGTCACTGTGGTGCCCTCTATTCGAAGGAAATCAAATTCGAAAATCATAAGAATTCGCACAATTTAAAAATTATTCTAATTAACTCAAAAATTACTTCACACTCACAGTAATTTTAGATCTAAATATTGTCTATACAATGGTGTGTGTCGCAAGTAAAAGTGACTTCAAACACTTCAACATACACGGATAAAAAGGATTTCTTGAAATAAGAAATCACATTATCGATATAATTATGTATATAAGAGCGCCAAATTCTTGGTTCAATGCAAATTGCTATCAGTAAAGACAATGTATTTACAAGTAAAATCGAATTTAAAAAAATTCTTAATTGATATATATATGATGGATCGAATCTAAAATAATTCGAACCGATTTGAATTAATGTTAGTGTTTCGTAGCAAATTTTTTAAAATACGGAACATTTTGTAGAGGCAAATACTCAACTAGTTGCTAAAATTATTCCAAACCTCAATGCCTTTCCATCGTCATCATCATCATCAGCCTATCATCGTCCACTGCTGAACATAGGCCTCTCCCAAGGCGCGCCACAAAACTCTGTCCTCGGCCTTCCTCATCCAGTCGCTCCCCGCTACTTTTTTTAGGTCGTCTGTCCAGCGGGCAGCAGGGCGTCCAACACTCCCACAATGCCTCTCAATATGATATAAGAACTCGAAAAAGATAAAGACAATGTGGGTTGGCGCCTTATTTTTCGCCGTTGTTTTTGGCGCGGCCAGCAACCAAACATGAATATTTTATTTCAGAATAAAGTAACAAACAAAACTTATTAACATGTATATCCCTAAAGTCAGTCCGGACGGAGATATAAAGGCTTGAAGTTGAAAATAAAAATATTACCATTACGTGCACTTCAAGCCTCTATATCTCAGTTTGGACTGAGTCCCGAGCTATTTGTTATAACAAGTGTTGTTTTTAACTTTATTCTGAACTATAATATTCAAGTTTGATTGATGGCCGCGCTAATAAAAAGAAAAAAGGCGCCATTTTTAGGCATAGGCTTTTTTGTGATATAATTTATACAAAAATGTTATACTAAAGATGAAGCTCGAAAGCTTTGATTGATGAACTCATACAAGAGATGAGAACAAATTAAAAAGAAAGCCATATTGAGCCAGCGTTAATCGAATTTATTTTCTTTTAAAAGACAAAAGGCATTAAGAATAATTCTTAGAACATTTCCCCTTTTTATTATTAACAATAAAGACAGAATTTTTGTAGCAAGGGCTTTCGAAGAAAGGAGAATAGGTCACTCTTCCGACTGTATACGTATTTGTCCGATCCGCCCCTGCAGCTGCTGCAACTGCAGCTCGGACTGATTTTATTTACATAACATGGACGAAATCCGCATTTAATATTCCCCTGTTTCCTCCTCAAAACCTAAACCGATTTTAACAGTTCTTTCAAGAATAAAATGAGAAAGACTATGGCTATGACTGTATGTTTTTTGCTTTTTTACCCGACTGCGCCAGAAGGAGGGTTATGTTTTTCAAGCGTATGTATGTATGTATGTTTGTATGTCTATTTATTTGACACGGCCTACAGCCTAAACGGCTTGATAGATTTTAACGTATGAGGTGTCGTTAGATTTGTAAAAATCGTGAGAGTGACGTAGGCTATATCATTTTAATAGGGGGGCTGCCAATTAAGAAAAAGAAGGGGTATAAACAATTATTTTTTGTTAAAAATTATTGTTTATATTCGTCTTTGTTTGCTGGATGTGTGAAAACGGACATAAAATTGGGCAATTTTCGAAAGTCCCTAGTTCTTACAGTAATTAATTTATGGAAAAAAGCAAAACAAAGGGACATAGGGAAGGTAACATAGATTGTATGGTAAAAAAATGGTTGCTCTAGAATTATTATCCATGGAGGAAATATGGGAATACGTTTGTATGGACGCACATAATTATTGTGTTAAAGAGTTCTTTCGTTCTACATAAATTATTGTTGTCTAAACTATTATAAAACTGTATCTGTCTCTGTGTCTGTACATTGAAGATATTTACAAAAAAAAAAATTACGACATGGTTTTTACCTGTCCCTGATTCCAAATTACCAATTTTTGGATTTTTTTGTCTGTCTGTTTGTTTGTTTGTTAGTTTGTATGTATGTTTGTTTGGGTGTTTGTTTGTTCGAGTATCACGCAAAAACTACAGAACCGATTTTATGAAACTTTTTTTGTTTGATAGCTTATCATCTGACTTAAAATCTGGTATATAATTTATGCGGACGAAGTCGCGGGTAAAATCTCGTATGAAATAAACCTGTTTTTAATAATAAGACCGCAATTTGTAGCCGTTTTGTTCAACTCGTTTTTACGATTTACTTAGATGTCTATGAGATGTCCAAATACGTATTAAAATTATTTATGTTGTATTATTTTCTCATACTGAGCGTTACGTTACGAAAATAGATGGCAAATTATTTTTCAAAAATACCTATTGTAATTTTGAAAGTGGACTAATTTAGCTACAAATAGGTACGTAGGTACGTACGTACACACTTAACGACTTAATTACTGTCAATTATACATAGAACCGAAAACAGGACATTAGTGAAATTGGCGTCTTTAGAAATTACTTATCTGTATATGAAGGTACGCATAAATTCCTACTAACAAACGTATTTTTTTAAAAGATACCTACGAAAAAAAAGTTTTCAAATATATTGGCTAAAATGTTGCGCAGTAGCAAACTTAGCAACTAAGCTTTTAAAGTGTCAATTGTCGCTTTTAAAATGTGCTAAAAAGAGAGCAACGTTTCTTGTGCGTGTGCTTTTCATTTTCGTCACTTTCTAATCAAATTATGAAGACCAATACATATGCCAGCTTCCTGATGAAGACTGAATAAAAAAGTATTTTTGTATGAAAGAGCTGTTTTTTTTTTCGCAATTTCTTTATTGGTGCCATAGAAATGGAGAAAGTTGTTCAGTTTGACGGTCTGATCATCTCCTTACCCTGTAGGTACTTCCAAAGCTATCAACATTCTAGTTTATTTGTTACTGATTTCAAAAAGATTGTTTTTTGCCGCGATCTTGTCTATTATACAGGGTGTAACAAAACACCCTAGTAAAACTAAAGGGGGTGCTTCAGACCATCAAACTAAACAACTTTCACTATGGAGCCAACATCGAGAAAAAATAAAATAAATTAGCTGTCCCATACAAAACTGCAGTACCGACTCGACTAAAATGTATGGGACAGCTAATTTTTATTTTTTTCTCGATGTTGGGTCCATAGTGAAAGTTGTTCATTTTGATGGTCTGACTGAAACACTCCCTTAAGTATTACTAGGGTGTTTTGTTACACCCTTTATACGAATTATAACCGATTTTACCCTGCAGTCGAATCCTATTCTAAGAACTAGGTAAAATGTTGCATGTTGTTGTTGTTGTTGTGTGCAATTGTTTATCTATCTATCTATCTATCTACGTTCCAATTAATGACAACCCTTTCTACACCCTCTCCTTTCTCTGGCTGCCCTTTCTGTTTCCCTGTTGCATAAAAAGGAATGAGAGCAGCATTTTAGCCGCCAACCTGTTGGTAATACCTACAGCAGGCGTAGCATGCATACCCGTGATAGATATATTTATCAAATCTATCTTTCATATCACGCGCGATAACGTATCAAATTTGCGAACATGGCTGACACTGTGATACGCTGTGATATGCATATCACGACTATCACTTCATTCGTTCACCATTCGTTCGTTTTGCTTATTTGTCATCCTTCTATACGCAACAATTTCATAGAGAGAGAGAGCGATATTAAATTATCTCTCCGTCGTGTATCCAACTTCGCACTAAAATCTTTCCAAATAAGCACGTCGTGACGTTTTACAAACAACAACCAACAACGTGAAATTATTGTTTATTTGGATTTAATTCGAAATATCAGCAGAGAGTAGTAATTATATTCCTTAATTCAAAATAAGGATGAGTGATAATAAAGAAAATTACATCCCGAAGAAGAAACGGTAAGTTTACTAAGAACTCGCGAGTCAGTTTTTGGTCTACCGTAATTATAGTTCTATGCTAAACTTAAACAAAAGCTTAAAAATTTACATTTATCGTGGTTAGAGTGTTATCTTGGTCACTTTATAATAGTACTTTCTACCTACCAGACAAAAATATATGAAATTAGCTAATAAACTTTTGTGTTCTTTAATTTCTAGAGTCCAAAGCACCACTACTCATAAATGTTATAGGACTATATGGCAGCTCACCCCCGGCTGGCAAATAACGAATTCAATGGGCCGCAAGGCAAGGCGCAACTGGACCGACGGTGGGAAAGTCTCCGGACAATACTTAAAGAGCATGGTCCAGATAAAACCACAGACCAGTGGGAGCATGTAAGAACTATAATTTTCTTTTTGTAACAACACGCACTATGTACACAGACCAATGATACATACACCTTTAGGTAAGCCTCCTTCACTCGACCGTACCTACCGCTATATGTAGCTACACTTTCATGGAGAGCCCGCACTCCCTCGCTATTCAATTGCCACGAGCGCAAGCGAAAGCGCTGATCAGAATTTAGCAGTGAGAAAGAGCAGTAATTAAAGCTGGATAATTTATTGTTTTGTAAGGGAGTGATGTATCTGTCATGTAGTAACTCCTTAATCTGTGCTTTTGGTTCTAATTCTAAACATAGAATTGTGGCTCCATTCCATCGTAGTGCCAATCTCCAGTATAAATAGCAAATGTGCTTGACGGTATTCAGTAATAAATACAGGGTGTAAGGAAAAGTATTATTAACCTTTACGGTGCCCACACATAACTGCGATATCAAATCACAATGTCAAATATCTGCCAGCGCTCGATGACTTCCGTCTGAGTGGCTGGATGTCCGCAGGACGAATCGGGGGAGCGGGAAAGGCGCGACCAGTGTGCAGTGTGTGTGTGTATAGGAGAAACTTCAATGTATTGGTGAATGGCCCAAGTTGCTAGCGTGCAACTACTTTTGATTTAGTTAGGGCTTGGTCCAAGTAGTAGCGGATTGTCGCTACATGTGTGTGGTGACCTCAAAGATTCTTTTATGCACAAAAATACACTTGTGCTAGTGCTAGGTACTACGAAATGGTGGAGCCTCATTGCCAGATGGAGAACGGTATCCGACTCATAACTGCCCAGTAAAAGACCTTTTAAACCTTTTCAGACTTCGCGTGACCTGAGGCATAATGCACGTAACATTGGCGCACGAGTAAAGTCAGTTTTAAAAATACTTGGGACCATAGGCCCTGAAAGTGCCTTTGGTACTACAGGGGCTGAAGAAACAGGTGTAAGTATAATCGACATACCTAGATTATAAAATTCATGCATGTACATACGGCGACACATCAAGCTATACAATACCAAAATAAGCTGGCCGCGCGTCGGTCGCGTAACGTATAACGTCGCGCGGCCAGCTTATGTTGGTTTTGTATAGCTTGATGTGTCGCCGTGTGTACATCATACCAACTCAAAATATACGCATATATTCGGAAAACTCATAACATCCACGTTTCAATAGTAGTTCTTCTTCTCTACGAATCGTTATAAGATAGAGCTCCATCAAAATATTGTTTTCCCATATTTACCACTCCTAACATATGCCTACGCACTAGCGTAACTTAGTCACAAACCAGGACAAATGACTTACTGACCGGGACATGGGGACAAGTGTTGTCTTTCTTAAGGGTTTTTATAATTTAAACTATATTGTTGTAATAGTAGGTAATGTAATTTAATTTGATAAGTTATTTACTTTTCTCCCCTCCGGACGGAAAGCGTCAATTGTCGTCCCGCTGCGCTAAACGAAGTTGTCGCTTTCCACCTCCGTCGAGGAGAAAAATAGTATACTTAATTAAATTAAAATTAAATAACGCTCACATGCACATACATTGTAATGATCCCAAATTAAGCCTTAAGGTTATTGTTATGGGAACCATATACAACAACGGCACACACATATAATATCCATGACCGAACCGGGATTCGAACCCAGGACCCTGGCTTGGCATTCTGGCGTGGTAACCATTACCCCAACCGGGTCGTCATTCATACTAACTTCGGACAGTGAATAAGAAAGCCTCAGATGACATGATTATTGACCTCGGCGAGACCTTTCTTACTTTCCTGTCCTCGGTGTGTAATCTAATATTTCAAACTTAGGTCCTCAGACATTCACTTAAATGTATCCAGTCAGCTGTAATAATTTAGTTTCATTAATTTTAAGAGACCCTTATGCAAAACTTTTAACATGTGTTTTTTGTAGCAATAGACAACGTAATAAGTGTTGCGGCCACAGCCTTAGCAACAGCGGGCGCGGGGGAGCGGCGCCGGCCGGCGGGGGGGCGCACGGCTCGCGCGCATCACCGACCGCCATTATAGAAAACCAATTTTTACTTCACTACAGACCTTACGACGCGTGAGTCGAATGTACTTTCTTTATTTCATTATAACAGTTAAATCCAGTGGCCTACAGTATCATTTCATCCTTATTTTGTACCTGTATCGTACAAATGGTCCTTCGAGCCGGATTATCGAAGAACAAGTATATTCGGCAAATAACTACGAAGTTTTTCGCATACAACGTATTAACTACGTCAAGCCGTCGTATCGTATTGCGATTCAAAGGAAACCTACTGATGGAGTAAAACTAAAACGTATTTCCTGCATCGAAGATACACCTTATCGCAAGAAACAACCAGAAAAATAAACAAGAAATTGACAAAAACGGAGAAGGAATTCGGAGTGGACTTTGTACCCTACGCAGCGTACTCCGAACAAAGGAACTAAGTAACGACATAAAACAGTGAGTTCGTTCCGATACATTCCCTTTCTTCGTCCTAATTTCCATTAATTATTGCACTATTTGGATCGGATAGGTATTGAGATTTCTTCATATTTTAGTGTTAATTCGTTCATAATAAGAATTAGATGCGCTTCTAAGCTACTTACCTACCTAAGCTTAAGGTAAATCAACCGTTTCAATACCGATCATTCCATTGCATTCGCAGCTACAAACAAAAATAAAACTTTATACTTATTTACCTACTTGCTTACCTCAGAAAAAAGCTATTTAGGAACCTACTACGCCGCTAATTAGGTAAATATTTGGCTAATCTTTGCTTTCGCAACCGGGCGCTGCATATCTAAACATCTATAAGATCATTGATCATTCATACCTAAGTACCTACTCTGTAAGATCACAACACAGTGTCTATTAGTAACAAGTATCAGTTAGCAGACTATTTATTAAACGTAAACATGAGTGAGGCTCGTATGAAAGAGATTGTCAAAACTCGTGCATCCATGAAAGCTAAACTCACACAATTTAATAAATATTTGTCATCGCTTCAGTGTACTGACCAGCCGTTAGATGAGATAGAAATTTATGAATTAGAATGCCGTGTAACAAAATTTGAGCCCTTATCAAATGAATTTGACATATTACAGACAGAGTTCGAGGCATTATCGGAGGAAAGCGAAGACAAGTATGAGGAGCGCGAGCAGTTCGACGACAAGTACTACGGGCTGGTAGCGAGGGCCCGAGCGATCCTCAGCGCGAGCCGAGTCCGTGACGAGCGCGAGCGAAACGCTGCCCCCGGGTCTCCTCATGACTTCGTGAGACTACCTAAAATCAACCTTCCCAGCTTTGCAGGCGAATTTCAGCACTGGCTCGAATTTAGAGATACGTACCTTTCCCTAATACACAATAACAAAAGTATCAACGACATAAATAAATTTCATTATTTACGCTCGTCTCTTAAAGGTAGTGCATCTTTGATTATTCAAAGCTTAGAACTAAAATCAGATAATTATGATATTGCGTGGAATTTATTGACAAACCGATTCGACAACGAACGGTTATTGATCAATAACCATCTCAATGCACTCTTTGATTTAGATAAAGCACAAAAGGAATCGAGCAATTTTTTAAGAAATTTAGAAGTCATGTCTTGCTTTCCACAGCGTTGGTGAAGGTCGCGGACTGCACTGGAAGCCTTCGCACAGTCCGCGTCCTCTTAGACAACGGCAGCACTTCTCATTTCGTCACGCGGCACCTCTGCGAGAAGCTAGGTTTAGTAAGGCATAACACGGGCTCCACTGTTGTAGGTATAAATAATCAAGTATCTCATAGTGCAGAGTCTTGTGATATAACAATCCAATCATGCTCAGGAGACTACAAAGTAAATATCAATTGCTTTGTCTTACCAGAAATTACAAAAACATTACCATCATCATACATTCATATAAATGACTTACCTCTTCCGTCCGATCTCATCTTAGCCGATCCTTCTTTTAATACTCCCTCGGCTATTGACATATTAGTCGGGGCAGAGATATTTTGGGAAGTCATAACGGCCGACCACATTGATTTAGGTGCACAACGTCCTAAGTTGCAGCACACTAAATTAGGTTGGCTTATATCAGGCGTAATTCATACAAACACAAATCAGACAAACACAGACAACACAAATACAGAAAACAAGAAACTTACCACATGTCATTTCACGCAAATGAATGAATCGATGAATCGTTTCTGGGAGCTGGAAGCAGTATCTTCGAAGTACAGTTTATCTAAAGAGGAGCAAGCATGCGAACGGAGCTTTGCAGATAACACTCGACGTGATGAAGAAGGTAAGTTCGTAGTCACAATCCCGCTGAAAAACTCACCAGAAGTTCTCGGCGACTCATACGCAATGGCGAAGCGTCGATTACTCTCGCTGGAACGCAGGCTACAGCGTGATCCTATACTAAAAGAAAGGTATTTAAGTTTTATGATAGAATATCTGGCACTTGGTCACATGAGTGAGACCGTACAAAACACAGACAGTCAGATCAACTACTATTTACCACACCATGGGGTCATACGTGAGTCTAGCATGACCACAAAACTACGAGTAGTCTTCGATGCATCGGCCGCCACTACTACAGGTAAATCATTCAACAACATACAAATGGTGGGCCCAGTCGTCCAAGACGACCTGCTATCCATATTGCTAAGGTTCAGACAGCACAAGTTTGTGGTGACAGCCGATGTAGAGAAAATGTATAGAGGCGTAATTGTAGAGCCCATGCAGCGTTCTCTACAGCAGATCTTATTCAGATTTAACACAACAGAACCAGTAAAATCATACACACTTAACACGCTAACATATGGCATGGCATCAGCGCCATACTTAGCAACAAAATGCTTAGTATCCCTTGCAGATAAATGCTCAAAAGACGATGCTAGAGACTCTATTAGAAGAGATTTTTATGTCGACGATTATTTGACGGGCTTAGACTCTATCACGGCAATTGTAGAGCTCTGCAAAGATGTTAAGCAAACCTTACAGTCAGCGAAACTAAACCTGCGAAAATGGCAGTCCAATAACCCAGAAATTTTACAATTAATAACAGAACACACAGAACAAGGGAACACAGAAAAACAATTAGATCTAAATGAAACTTTACCTAATAAGACTCTCGGATTACTTTGGGATTCTACATCAGATAATCTACTTGTAACCATTGCATTAAATTCAGACAAAAGAAAGGTAACAAAACGTTTCATATTATCACTTATAGGTCAAGTCTTTGATCCCCTAGGACTATTAGGACCTTGTACAGTCGAAGCAAAAATGTTAATGCAAAGGCTTTGGATCAGCAAATGCAGCTGGGATGACGAGGTGCCATTTGACATAAAAACTAAGTTTCTAAACTTTATCCAGTCACTGTCCTGTTTGAACACACTTCGTATTCCGCGCTGGGTTTGCGGAGACTCTGCTTCATTGGCTGAAATACATACATTCACAGACGCCTCAGAACGTGCGTACGGCGCGTGCCTATATGTAAGAACTATCGACAGAGATGGGGAAGTAAATGTCCGTCTTCTTGTTTCGAAAAATAAAGTAGCACCTTTGAAACCAGAAACAATACCCAGGTTAGAGCTATGTGGGGCGTTATTGGGCACAAGACTTTGCACTAAGGTTTTAAAATCACTTACTATAAAAATCAATAGTTGTTACTTCTGGACAGACTCAATGATTGTCTTAGCATGGCTAAAAACGTCACCTAACCGCCTTAAAACTTTTGTACGTAATAGAGTAGGAGAAATTCAACATTTCACTGCCGACGACAAATGGAGTTACGTGCCATCAACAGACAATCCTGCTGACCTGGTTTCTCGCGGAGTAAGTGCTGACCAAATCAATGGTTCTACCCTATGGTGGTCAGGTCCAAGCTTCCTTCACCAAACAAACATTGAATTTCCTTACATTCCAAACTCACAGTCAAATACACCACTTCCTGAAGTTTCACTACACACAGTAACTACAGACATACATGAAAACCGAATTGCAGTATTAATTCAAAAGAAATCGAATTATAACAAATTAATCAGAAGTCTGGCTTACGTGCACAGATTTATAAAAAATTGCAGGAACCCTACTAGTAAAACTATAGGTATCTTGTCATTATCAGAACTGCAGAAAGCGGAAATTATTATTTTACAAACAGCACAACAGGAAATGTTTCCTGCAGAAGTCAACATGGTCAAATTGGGTCAAACTCTCCCTAGAAAAAACCGACTCATTTCTTTGTCACCATTCGTAGACACAAATAATATATTACGAATTGGTGGACGCCTTAAAAACTCTCATTACAGTTATTCCATCAAACATCCCATACTATTATGTAGCAGTCACCATCTTACACACATTATATTTCAGAAAACTCATACAGAACTCTTACATGCAGGGCCAAATTTGTTACTTTCTCACATTAGACAGGCGTACTGGCCTTTGGGGGGGAGGAACCTCGCAAGGCGTACGGTACACAGTTGCGTGCGTTGCTTTAGATTCAAATCAAAGCCAGTACAGCCAATAATGAGCGACTTACCTAGTGACAGAACGCTTCTAGAGTTTCCTTACCTTCACACAGGCATTGACTACGCTGGGCCAGTGCTGATCGTCGACCGTAAGGGCAGAGGTGGTAGATTGATGAAGTCTTACATTTGTGTGTTCATATGTTTTGCAGTTAAGGCATTGCACCTCGAACTCGTCACGGACCTGACTAAAGAGTCATTCCTCGCAGCGCTTTATCGTTTCATGAGCCGCCGTGGCAAGCCACAGACGATTTCCTCCGATAATGGCACTACCTTTGTCGGAGTTAATAATGACCTCATCAAATTCTTTAATGATGCTTCCAATGATATACAAACAGAATGCTACAATCAAGGTATCGAATTTAAATTTATCCCACCTTACACTCCCCACTTCGGCGGATTGTGGGAGGCAGCTGTTAAATCCGTCAAACATCATCTCAGACGTATACTCTCATTAGCACACCTAACTTATGAGGAGATGTCGACCTGTCTCATTCAAATAGAAGCAATTCTTAATTCCCGGCCTCTTACTCCTTTATCTCAAGATCCTTCTGATCTATCTTGCCTCACTCCATCCCACTTCCTCATTGGACGAACGCTGTTGTCAGTTCCGTGTCCTCGACTCACCGAGGCGAACATCAACAGACTTCAGCGCTTCGAGAGGATCGAGAAACTTAAACAACATTTCTGGCAAAGATTCTCACACGATTACATTTCGCTCCTCCAACAGAAAGTCAAGTGGAATTCCTCGAGTGATGACCTCAAACTGGGGTCCTTAGTCCTGGTGAAAGACAAGAACCAACCACCACTACTTTGGCTTCTGGGAAGGATAGTCAAGGTTTACCCAGGGCCAGACAACGTCAACAGAGTTGCTGACATCCTTACAAAGAAGGGACTCATAAAGAGGGCGTACAACAATCTCTGCCCTCTTCCCGTCGAGACAACACATCATGTTGAAGCTACCGCTTCAACCCCCGGCAGGATGTTGCGGCCACAGCCTTAGCAACAGCGGGCGCGGGGGAGCGGCGCCGGCCGGCGGGGGGGCGCACGGCTCGCGCGCATCACCGACCGCCATTATAGAAAACCAATTTTTACTTCACTACAGACCTTACGACGCGTGAGTCGAATGTACTTTCTTTATTTCATTATAACAGTTAAATCCAGTGGCCTACAGTATCATTTCATCCTTATTTTGTACCTGTATCGTACAAAGTAAGTAATAAATGTAAATATAGTTTGTCGATGCTACTACCAATACCGTGACAAAGTCAAGAAAAAAATTGATAACACTTCATGAAATGTTGAATTTTCTCGAGTTACGCTTGTGTTTTGGTGACACAGACAAACAACAGTTTTTACTGTAAATGTGACAGGTTTATGAGTGATTTTAACATTGCCATCTACTCCTTTTTCGATCATTATATTGTACTTATATACATTTCATTTATAGGTTGAATTTGAATGTCTGTCACATGACCACCCAGTAAAAGACCTTTTAAACCTTTTCAGACTTGGCGTGACTTGAGGCACAATGCCAGAAAAATTGGGGTGCGAGCTCAGACCAAATAAAAAGGTGCGAGCAAACTCAGCCCAACGTGCAACTGGCAATATAGCAACGGTACCGGAACTAAGCCCACATGTTTTATAAATACTATAGGCCCTGAAAGTGCCTTTGGCAGGACAGGAGCTGAAGAATATGAGAACGAGTGTAAGTATAATAGTTGTAACACCTAGATTATAAAATGCATGGGGCCACAGGGCCAATGCTGTGAGCGAGCCTTTCTCAAGCCACGGGAAGTGAGCCCCTGCCTAGAGCCAGAGGTAGTGCGCACATTCCTAACAGAGAGCCACTATAAGAGCGTGCAACAGGCAGAGAGCCAGTCCGACGTCGCCAAGGTCTGTTATACTGAGTGTATACAGGGTGTAACATAACACCCTAGTAATACTTAAGGGGCTGCTGCAGACCATTAAACTGAACAACTTTCATAATGAGGAGCCAATACCGAGAAAAAATAAAAATAAAGTGCAAGTTGTTCAGTTTGATGGTCTGAAGCACCCCTCTAAGGGTTGAACCTCATCTGACAGCACCGCATCGCCTTTTTCTGTCGCTCCATCCTTTTCTGTCACTCAGGAACGTTATTTGCTAGAGCAAATAAGGTAGACGGAACGCGATCGCGCGCGGCGATGCTGCGGCGTCCGTTGGCGTTCCGTCTACCTTATTTGCTCTAGCAAATGACGTACCAAATAGATGGAGTGACAGAAAAAGGCGATGCGGTGCTGTCAGATGAGGTTCAACCCTAAGTAGTACTAGGGTGTTTAGTTACACCCTGTATATGTTTTAATATTCTTAGATTTTGAAGTACACAGGTTGTTTGGTACGTTTCTTTTTAAGGTGATAATCAAACTGAATAACTTTCTCTATTGCGACTAACACTGAAATCGCAAATAATATCAGCTGTTTGTTTCATTCATTTGAATAGAGTAGTACAGCAGTTTTATGTATGGAAAAGCAGATATTTTTCTTTCATAGTTTCTAATTTGGACCGATAGTGAAAGTTTTTCAGTTTAATATTCTGAAGGAACGAATTTAACTACCGAACACCGTGTATTATCCGGATGGCGGGAAAAGTAAATTAAACACAAATTTAATTAACAAATATTATAATTATAGCACGGTCATTTTTAGGTTTTAAAAATTATTGTACAACTTCCTAGTGAATTAAGAAACAGATTTTTTATTTTTTATACCTGAGCTGAGATTTAGGAAATGCCATACCAAATGCTCGATGGGAGACTACGTTCTTTGATAATTTCACTCAATACTTTTTGATTTTATCTATGCTCTTTAAATAATGTTTGAATACTTTTCGTTACAGGATGTTTCTAAACAGCTGATGGACATCAATATCAACAATCAGTTAGCCACATCCAACACCATACAATGCCATATGGATAAGACTGGCGTTCAGGGAGAGGTTGGTAACCATTGTTCATAATAATGAAATAAAAGACATCATTCGTTTTGGTCCAAAACGCGAAGGAGCAAGCCAAAAAGAAAATCGATATTCTGTTAGAACTTAGTCCGTCTCAGCATTTATAAGTAAAGCACCAAAGCTGTAGGGTATCCTTGGTTTTATGAAAGGTAGAATGAAAATTCCGCCTTTTCATATTTTTGATGTTATAAAACTTACAGCTACAGCACAGCTGTCATGCCATTATAATTTTTTTTTTTTTTTTGGTTATGGCTATTACAGCTTAGCTCAGGGAGCTATTACTGCTTTTTACTGCGGACTATTGGAGGGACCACGAAGGGTCTACCGGGCCAAATGAATGAACTTAAGCAACCGACCTAGGGGCACCCCAGAGGGCATAGAGGAAATGCTACCGTAAGGCTAGTCCTTGTAATAAATAGTCAAAGATATGAAACATGGATGATGTCCTTCAATACTAGATTTTAGGAGAAGTAAGTTTCACCTCCTTGTTGGCGCTTTTGTTGACCAATTTGCAAATAACTTGCATTTCCTACGGCTGCTGGTTCACCAGAGGGTACGACGGCAGTTCCTCGGTTGGTTTGGTACTCGTATCTCAGCCTCAGTGAGGAACTCTGAAATAATAACATGACTTGTTATGCGATTTCTTATTATAAATAATTAAAAGCAAAATTTTTTTGTTCCAGAATATGGTGACTTGAACAACAAGAAAGTGAAGAAATGGCAATTGGGGAGTTCGGAACAGGCATAAGAAATGACAATGGACAGAGACTAGTAAACATGGCACTGGAAAACAACTTCAAACAAGTGGACATGGCTTTCACCTGGCGGACTATTCAAAAACGAAATAGACTATATAACTTCTAACCGACCGAAGGCATTCCAAGACGTCAGTGTGATCAGGCAATTCAATTTCAACACCAATCACAGGATGGTCCGCGGAGTGCTCTATACAAAGGAACCACCCAGCCAGATCACGAACAACAATAGGGAAACCGATCAACATACCACATAACTGGTTAACTCCAAACTTAGAGTTCGACTCTCCTGCCTCAGATATCCAGACAAAATATGACTCAACAATCAGTGAAATTATTATTATTATTTAAGCCCGTTTATTTCCTTAATAACTATTATTACAAAATTATTTATTTAAACAAATTACATGCCTATTACAATATTTCACATAATTATAATTATCATTAAACAATTTAAATAATTTATTAATTTTGTTTGTGATAAGTACATTTAAAACTATTTTAGATGACTATCAATTATTACATGCAAAATAATTCATAATGTTTCTTTTCACTTTTATCTTAAATATCTATTATACAATTTTCAATACATATAATTCTACATTTTTTTTTCTTCTTTTCTAGTTATTTAGGACCTCTTCAAGAGTATAGGCCTCCTCCAATTCATTCCAATTTCCAAGGTTTTCTATCTTTAGCTGTATTAATCCATTTTTTTTTTCTGCTACTTCATTGACTAGGGCTCTCTATCTATTGATCCAGTTTTCTCCTGCTGCGTCTTTGAATTTTAATAATCTTTCTTCAGATAGTAGAGATCTAGCGTTATATATACAACGTAGTTATGTAGAGTGGTTGAAGTGGAGGGTTTTGGTCTTTATCTCCCGCGGTGACCGGCCGTGTTGGGAGATTTGGAGAGAGGTCGCTGCATCCTATAGGCGTAAATTATTCTTCTCTTGTGTTGGTGTAGCAAACTTAGGTCCTTTATTCAGGAAATTTGTAATAGGGTTGTCTCCAGTTTTGTTTTTCTTGTGTAACTGTTTATTATTATCTTGATTTGGTGTATTTTCTGTTTCTCGTTGTTTTGGGGATTCGGATAAATTTCTTTTGCTATTTTTGCGCGTCCCTTTCTGTTGCCTGTCTGGTAAGATTATTATTTTATCGTATCTTAAAACTGCTCGTTTTCCGTCTTCACGGTGCTTCTGTAGTTCTTCCTGAAGTTCTTTCCTTTTTGTTAGAATTTTTGGAGAAAAGTCTTCTTTGATATAGTAGGTAGAATCAGCTAAACATTTTTTCTTTTTCAAAATATCCAGTTTCATTCCCATTGAGTTTAGTGTTACTGAAACTGGTCTAGTTTTTCCTCCCGGCTTTCCCATTCTGCGTACGCTACAAATGTCTTGGCTATAGCAAGTTATGTGCATTGCTTCGTTTATTATATGTAATATTATATTTTCTAGATCTTTATAGCCTTTTGCAGTTTCTTCTATGCCGAAAAATATCAGGTTTCTCTGTCGCAATTGTCTGTCCATTTGGTCTAAACGTATCTCTTGTTCTTCTAGTTTTGACTGTAGTTCCCGGTTTTTTAATTCCATGTACTCAAATTTTTCGTTTAGATTGTTGTTAATTGTTTTCGTGATATTTTCCTCCATTTTTTTCATTTCGTTCTTTTGATCTACAATATCACCCTGAATTTTCATTAATAATCTTGTGATTTCTTCCATATTTATTAGATTCTCACAATTTTTCTACGTTTTGGTACAAGTCCTGCCCTCTTGCGGATTCTTAAGGTATAGAAGTGATCTGGTATCAATTTTGTTCGTTCCCCGTTTCTCTGTAGTTGTTTGAGAAGTTCGTTGGTGTTTACATAGATGGCGCTGTTACAGATTAACGAAGAATTAGAAATTCTGATAATTTATTAAATTTCAACACTATTATATTTTTACTTTAATTTCTTCTCAAAAACACCATTTGGCACAGTAATGACGATTTAGCACATAGTTCGTAAGGACAACAGTTTATATGTCACTATATTTTCGCTGGATGGTTTCGCACAATTTATAGGTTATGTCCAATATTTTCGAAAGATTTGCTAGTTTTTTTTCACTAATTGGACTGATTTTGTACGTAATTATGCCGGTATTGTTTATGACAACCATGTAGTGCGTTGATATGAAACGTAATTGAATGTTATTTTAACAAAATCAAGAAAAAAAAAAAAACCGTTAGCACTTAGCACTTAAGATTTAGGCTTTTGTACAGTTTAGATACTGGCGAGTTTATATTTACTAAGATTCACTTCACTGGATTTAGCACTGGGTAATACTTTTTTATCGATTTAGAACTTATTACAATTTTTTAGATATATTTAATAGCAGATACGATGTTGACGTGAGCACTGCAGCGCCCTCTCTCATCTCAATCAGTGAAATATTACCCCTCAAAAACAACAACAACCAGAGAAAGAAAACTGCATCAAAGAAGATACACGAAACTTAATTTCACAAAGAAGGGAATTACTAAAGAACAGAAAGGATAAGGAGACACAGAAACAAATAACTGAGATAAGCAAAAAAATTAGCCAAAGCTTAAATCGAGATATTAAAACTAAACGAAACAAATGCATTACCAAATTCATAAATAAAACAGGAGGGATCAAGAAGGCCTACAAGGAACTAAGGAACAAAATAGAATGGATACCTTCGGTCAAAAACAAAAGTAACAAGTCGAGAGCAAGAGCAAGCTATACCCCCCATCTTAACATGGGAAACAGATATAGCAATAGCATCACAGAAGAATGACAAATCCCCGGGGCCAGACAACATAGTAAATGAATCCCTCAAGGTGCTCTCCAAAGAAAACTGTGCAAAGCTGACTGAACTGTTCAATCTTATCCTAAATTCTGAAAGCATTCCTGTACAGTGGACAACAAGCGTCATCATTCTCATCCACAAAAAAGGCACCCGTGACGACATCGGCAACTATCGACCCATAAGCCTTACGTCAAACATATACAAAATATTCTCAAAAATAATATTAAATAGAATAACAAGGAAACTCGATGAACAACAACCAAAAGACCAAGCGGGTTATCGTGCCAGCTTTTCTACAACGGATCACATATTTGTACTCAAACAACTAATTGAAAAATCCCAAGAGTTTCAGAGGCCTTTATACCTGGCCTTCATCGACTACAACAAAGCTTTCTATTCCTTGAAACACAAGTACATCTGGAAATGCCTTGAGACCAAGGAGTGGAAGACAAATATGTGAGGATCATCAAAAACATATACACAGAAAGCTCGGCAAAGGTCAAATTAGAGACGGAGGGTGAATTGTTCCCAATAAGTAGAGGAGTAAGACAGGGCGATCCCCTATCACCAAAGATCTTCTCGGCTGTTCTCGAAGAGATATTTAGACAACTGGACTGGGAGAGCTATGGCGTAAACATAAACGGAGTAAGACTTAACCACCCCTTAGGTTTGCCGACGATCTGGTGCTTATCTCAGAAAACACTACAAATCATGCTACAGGATCTTTCAACACAAAGTAAAGTAGTGGGACTGACAATGAACAAGAGCATAACAAAAATGACAAATCAGGGACCAACTAGCATAGAAGGTGATGGAGAAAGTAACGAATGTACAGAGAGTTATATCTATCTGGGTCAACTGATATCATTCGAAAACCAAATGGAGAAAGAATTGGATAGGCGAACTGCAAATTCCTGGAAAATCTACTGGAGCTTGAAAGACGTCATGAAAGATAAATCACACCCAATAACTATTAAAAGAAAACTCTTCAACACTTGTATGGGAGTATACAAGTGCCTAACATATGGGTGCCAGACCTGGGTGCTGACTAAAAAGACTGTGCAGAAACTAACAACATGCCAAAGGGCGGCCATGGAAAGGAGCATTCTAGGGTTGACACTTCTACACAAAAAAAAGAGCCAAGAACATCAGGAACGTCACTAAACTAGACAATGCAACATTCAAAGTGAAAAAACTAAAATGGACTTGGACAAGGCATATGCTAAGGAACCGAAAGCAAAAGTGGAACTCAATAATAGTAGAATGGCAAACGAGAGACTGTAACAAAAGGGAAAGAGGACGTCCAAAGAAACGATGGATAGACGACATCAAAGCAGTCGCGGGCCCTCTATGGACGAGACTCACAAAAGACAGAGTGCAATGGAAGATGCTGGAGGAGGCCTATGCGTCTCTAGACGCGTAGAGTGAAGAGGAGAACTAATTGAAGAGTGTAACATTGCAACTAATGTGTCTCTGCAAAAGGCTAATAATAAAATGGTGACTTGGAACCGAAGATTTACTTTTTAAGTTTTAGTTTTAGATCCTAATATTTATATTTAAGCTGATTTGTTGCCGTTTTAATTCAGACTTTTTTATAATTGTTATGTTAACTAAATAATGTCACGTTGTGGTTTGGTCAATCATGATTCACGAATTTCATGATGATTCGAATCCATAGGACGACATGCTATTTATGTACCAATAAGTTATTCTAACTTATATACGTAACACTAGCGTAACACTGACTGCTCTCGAACGGTGAAGGAAAACATCTTAAGGAAACATGCATATGCTGAAAAATTTTGATGCATATGTGAAGTCTACCAATCCGCATTGGACATGCGTGGTGGACTAACGCCCATACTCCCTCACTGAGGAGAGGCCTGTGCCCGACGTATATAGGTATGTCATGATGATCATAACATGTATAAGCTTTTATTCAGTAGCGACCACTAGTGCAGGTAGGTATTTATCGAATAAATATGCTTTTTCTCAACCTACTGCATAAATGCTTATAGAACAAAAGTTTTAACCATTTGATGTTACCACGAGCTAGACCACATAGCTATATCTTTAAGTTTCTGCGGGCTTTTCCATGAAAATTCCACCTTCAGGGAAGTCTGTAGTCGTACCTACGTATATCTTAATTCACTTAACCAAGCTTGTTTTTGCTACTTTGTCTACTATATTTAGCACTTTTGTAACTGTTTATCATTGTACCATATTCCTGAAAATAAACGATTGTATTATATTCTAAAACCATAGTTTTCTTTACGGATGGCCGGGCTGCGGGCTAGCCCAAATATCTCGGGCAAGAGGCCTGTACCCGAGTGACCCAGTACACTCTCATGACATTTATGAAAACAGACAATATAACATAACATAACATAAATATTCTACAACAGACAACAACAACAACAAGACAACTCTAGACAACATGACTCCCTCTGCACTCTCACCTCGAACCTGTCCCAGGGTCCCTCGGAGAGTTTACAGTAGGCTTAGGTACTGATCCTTAGGGCGTCCTTTCTTCCTTCCTTATAGATTTCTCCTGCGAGGCCAATAGGTAATTGTAGCCTCACATGCCCTCTAGAACTCTCGACACCCCACCGGTTGTCAGTTCTTCGGCAGATATGACCAGCCCATTGCCACTTCAGCTGCTAATTTTCTGAGCCATGTCAACCACTTTAGTTCTTTGATAGGTCAAAGAACTAAAGTGGAACTTAATGAAGTGATAGGTCACTTCATTTCTAATGTGATCTCTCAGACAAAACACCGAGCATAGCTCTCTCCGTAGCTTGCTGAGCGACCTTGAATTTATGAACTAGTCCTATATGAATATGAATATAATGAATATATGATGATAATATAATGAATATATGAATATAGGAAGGCCGAGGACAGTTTTGTGGCGCGCCTTGGGAGAGGCCTATGTTCAGCAGTGGACGATGATAGGCTGATGATGATGATGATGATGATACCCTCTTGACATTATGGGATTAGGGTATTAGGGGATTATTTAATAAATTAATTAACTACGTTTGTTGATTTGGAACAAAGAACACAAAAATTATAGTCCAAAGTCATAGATATATATATTACTAGCGTAAGGATAGGCCCGTCAGAATATTTTACAAAAACCTTCTTCATAGAAAGAAAAATTGCGCCATCTGTCATAACTCGTATACGAACTATATCGTGTCATATATTTGTAGTGCTCTAAATTGACATTTTTCCTTGCATTTTAGAGCCAACGAACTGGAGACAATAGTCAAGCTCATAGGCCATGTCCTTACGCTAGTAATATATATGTCTTTGTCCAAAGTACTCTATTCTATGTTAAAATCCTGTTTGGAATGGGCGCGCAAAGAGATACCACTATTTAGGAATTGACTACGTGGGAATTGAGCCAATTTTACAGATTTTTACAAGCTCTATAGCCAAAAAGATGTCTATCGCGTAGAATTTTGTGGACGATAAGTTATCTCTCTAAAATGTCAAAAAGTGAAAAAATTTGAGCGCGCGTAGCTGTCAAATGGTGGTCATGTTCGGCACTGTGATATAGTTTTCGCGAGATATCGATGTGATAAAAAAGTGACGTCACAAGCGTGCGCCATGCTCGCTGTTGCGATAAAATTTCAAGATGGCGGCTGTATCACCTACATTTGACAGATGAATGTGTTACATATCGCTATCGCGGGTGTGCATGCTACGCCGGCAGGTGTGTGCTTCTATTAACCTAAAGCAATTATTAAGCTATTTGCCGCTCGTTACGCGTTCATTAGAACTTGATAACAATGCACTATTAAAATTGAATTAATTTATCAGTTTTAGTAGCCGATAAGCGTTAACTGCCTTATAAGTTAAAATATTAAAATATTGTTTTGCTTTATATACTATTTTTTTAGCTGAATAATTTCTGTTTAAGGAGGGCTTCATCGATTTTGGATGACAAATTATGGGAATATATCTCACAGGTAAAGCTCTTAAAAAATATTTTAATTTGATTAATTAATGTCTAAAGTTGTTTATCGTTTTCTTATAAGCTCCACAAAATAGTTGACTTATGGTTTTAAGGTGTGATTTCAAATAATTTTTTTTTATGTTTGAATGTCTGTTTGTTCGGGCATCACGCATATTAAGCAGGCACTACACTCTTGCGAGAAATTAGGGTTTTTCTTCTTTACTTTTACTTCCTAAAAACTCTACAGATGGCATATTCTTTTTTAAAGGCCAAAGGAACGAGCCCGTACAGCCAATTCAGACGTAAACAGTTTCAAATTTTTTATTAAAATAATTCGTAAAGAAATGGCATAGCTTTTTGATCATCTTGCCCCTCTTTCTTGTTTTAAAGAAACACATTTATAAATCTTGACCTTTACTCGTGAAGACCATAGATATAGCGGTCCCCCAGATCCCCGAGACGCTCAATTATTATCGGCAAAAACTCCCAAGGAAAGATTAGAAGGAAACTGGACAGCAATGAAATGAAGCGTGACGAGAAGAGAAAGGCCGAGAACGAGAGAGAAAGGTGACAAGAGTGTGTAGAAACCGTAGAAAGAGAAGGAAGCATGTGTCTCGTCATATTCACTCAATATATTCCGAGAGATAAGTGTACTTTTTGCAACCATCAGCAGCAAGGCTGATTCAGTGTTTATGGGGTGTAGAGCATCTCTGTGATGGGGATGGACCAGGTCTGCCTGCATAACTCCAGTCGGTTTGTGAGTTACTGATGATTAAAGGTCTGTAAAAAATTAACAATCAGCTGCAAGGCTGATCGTATGTTATTGTTGTAGTATGCACTGTAGCTATGTGAACAGTACAAAAACTGACATGGTTCATCAGTCGGTTTAGGAGATACAGCCGTTCAAAGGTCGGAACTTTGACTGGCTCTATCTCCTAAACGGACTGACAGAACTTGACAGTTTTTGTACTGTTCACATAGCTACAGTGCATACTACAACAATAACATACGATCAGCCGTGCAGCTGATCGTAAATTTTTTACAGACCTTTAATCATCAGTAACTTCTAAACCGACTGGAGTTATGCAGGCAGACCTGGTCCATCCCCATCACAGAGTTGCTCTACACCCCATAAACACTGAATCAGCCTTGCTGCTGATAGTTGCAAAAAGTACACTTATCTCTTATACTAATAAGAGATGCCCATAGCAAATAGGCTCTAGCTAAAAAAGGAGATCGCTACCTGATTGCTGTCCTTATCGACGTAACCACTTTTTTGTACTACGACACGGCCACCTGACTCCGGAAGTCCGGAGTCACTTCATATAAATATTATAGGATTTTATGACTATCACTATCTCATACGCGGTTAATGCCAATGCCAGTGGCATTACGAATACTAGCGCAAGCGAAAAAAAATCGTAGTAGAGCCCCATTGTCCAAGATTTTTTTTCGCTTAGTACACAGCGTAAGACGGAATGTCAGTGTAAACGGGTATGAAATAGCGATAGTCATAAAATCCTATACAATTTAGATGAAGTGACTCCGGAGTCAGGTGGCCCCCTCTACCGGTAGATAGAGCCCACAAGGGAACGTGTAATTTCTCTGTGGTGCCCCACATTACTCTTCCATCTATAGTGCCAGCTTTATTTATCTGTAGTTCAATAAAGTGATAAATGAAATTTAACTACCAAGGACAATCGATTTGGAATCATAGGGCGATAGCAGTAGAATGGTTTTACGACTGTCGATGCCGTAGCCGGCCGGCAGTGAGTCGACCCGAAAGTTAAATGATCGTAAAATTATTATTTAACGACTGTTTTACTACATTTACGGTAGCTTTGTTGTTTTGTAACGAGACACGACCGATTTACGATATTGTATAACGACGTTTTAACAATTAAAATTACGAAGATTATACCTAAGTATTTTTTATTCTTATCTAAACTATTATGAAACTGTAAAAGAAGTGTGTCCTGTACTGTAAAGACATTTACCAGAAAAAGATTAGATACGATATGGTTTTTAGGTATCCCTGACTATCAACCTTTTTTAGAATTTTGTCTGTCTGTTTGTTTGTAACAGCAACAAAAAACTACTGAACCGATTTTGATGAAACTTTTTTGTTTAAAAGCTTATAATTATGGTGTAAGGAAAAGTATCATTAACCTTTGAACCATATAGGTACTCTACCCATCAAACTGAACAACTTTTACTATTGGAGCATACCTGTTTTTACACGTGTGTGTGTGTGTGTGTATTATGAGTAGTGTACAATTGTACCTACATAAATTTATGTAAGTTTAATTTACCTTATTTACCTTCTTTAGAAAAATTTTCTTTTCTCAAACATGCTTGGAAATGTGAGCATTATTTTGACAACCTTCTTCGAGATAAATCGAAATTGCTGTACTGGCCAAATACATGCGCGCAGCGGCCGGCAATGTTTGTATGAAAATCCATATCTGTCGTGTTTAGCGGCCAAATAAATTACATAGTAAACTCATATCTGTCGTGTAATTTAAAAATGGAACGATCTTTTTCTCCGAAACATGGCGACCAAGGAGGTATCTCATCAAAGGTTTTATTTAAATTTCGAACTGGCTTGCAAATAGAAAGCTGTTTATTGAAAAAAAAACAAATTGTTGTTCGTTGTTCGTCATTGATTTTGAAAAGAGTTTTAATTTCCGCGAATTATTTGAGAAAATTTACTGTTTTAATTTCCGCGCATTGTTTGAGAAAAGTACTATACAAGCCTTGGCCACAACTAGGCATTGATGGACTTACGTATGTGTGCCTCGGCTTCGCCTCGGCCCACATTTACACGTTCGTCCATCAATGCCTCTGTTGCTGGCCGCTGCAGTAATGTACTATTATCTAAATAATTTTATTAATATAAAATGATTCTTATGTCAAATAGACGGCTGAATATATTCAATGTTGTATCATCACATACGCACGACCATAATCCCTATCGGGGTTGTCAGAAGCTACGCAACAACTACCAATTATATTTTCAAGCATGAAGTTTATCTTTTGAAGCATACTATCGGTTTAAAATAGGTAACAATGTGCATGACCTCGCTCGCAAATGTGACGTCACTCAATCACACGAACTACACTCGAGTCATTCAAATGATTGTTGCCTTTGCATAGAGTCTATATTCCTTTACAATCGAGTGAAGTTATCCAACGGCCCTTCAAGGTCATGCACATTGTTATTTTAAACTGATAGTACAGTTGTAGCAATTCTCACTTTTAGGTTTCACGCCAATCATTGTATGTACATAACACGGTAGGTATATGGTTCCAGAGTTCAACAGTCTCAACTCGCACGCTGCAAATTGCAGTCGCCCCAGATAATGTTATTCTGACGTGCATCTCCCCCCTCCCACCTCCCCCCTTCGGCACTCCTTAAGCGCGACCTCGCCTGGTTGACAGTAGGGATGTCTTCTAGGTATATCGATATGGTTTATCGATATTTAGCATTAGGTAATTAATTAATTACTAACTACTACTAATAAGTACTAACCCACTACAGGGTGAAATTGATATCATTAGCATCCTTTTTAATTAAGTAAGAGTCTACCCATCAAACTGAAAAACGTTCACTATGGGAGCAAACCATAAATCTGCTGTTCCATACTAAACTGCAATGTCGACGCGCGAGTTCGCGACTCAAATGTATGCAACACCAGATTTTTTTTTTTGCTCCGATCGATTTGCTCCCATATATAGTAAAAGTTGTTCAGTTTGATAAACTTTGCGGTCGTGTGTCCGCGTGAATTTGGGATTTTCGAAAAATCTTTTCTAAGTGCACCTGCACCCCTAAAAAAGCTTTGTAGAAAGTGTAGAATAAGTAGGTATACCAAATTTCATGTTTCTATTTTCAGTGGTTTAGGCTGTGCGTTGTCACAGAATAATAACTGGCGTTGTCTGTTAGTCCGTCACGGAACTTTTTAATAAGTATAGGATAAACCTACCTACCTACTTATACAACATCCTAATATGCTGACACTTTTGTAAGGGGATGATCAGACCCATCGAACCGAACAACTTTCTCTATGGGACTAACATCGAAATCGTGAAAAAAAAAAATCTGTTGTCCCTATCGTATACAAGGTTTACAGTTTTTTATGGAACAACAGATTTTTGGTTTCTCGATTTCGATGTTGGTGCCGCCATAGAGAAAGTTGTTCAGTTTGACGGTCTAAAAGTGTCAGCATATTAAGAAGGACCCTATTATGTATACCATACCTATTTGAAATGATCAAGTTTAAAATGGTTTTTTTACTCGACTGCGCCAGGAGGGTTATGCTTATCGAGCGTATGTATGTATGTTTGTATGTATATTTCTTTGGCACGGCCTACAGCCTAAACGGCTTGATGGATTTTGACGTATGAGGTGTCGTTAGATTTGTAAAAATCGTGAGAGTGACATAGGCTATATTATTTTAATAAGGCGGTTGCGAATTTAAAAAAAGAGGGGGAATAATTTTTTTTTTAATTTATTTATTGTCATCGAGTTGTCTGGAAGAAATAGCTTCCTATTCAACCACCATATTTCTTCAATACCTCATGTATTTTCTCTCTGTATTCATTGCTGGTTATCTTTTGGTGTGTTCCAAGCACCACCTGTCACTAACAGTTTGCCAACGCTCAATCAACTCGTGCGCAGGTTGATCGGCATCGGCATCGGCATGCCGTGACCGACTTGCGACCCGTCCGGCCAGGTGAAAGGAGAACTTCCTCTTTGGAAAAATTAGTCGCAAGCCAACTGGACTGGCTGGTTTAGGCGGTTTGCTCCATTCCACCCGCTTCTCAGGTGCAACGATATGGCTTAACTTAAAAAAAAACATTATCGAATTATATTTTTTCTCCTTCGTGACGGGTTTAATTGTTAAGGTCCTTCGTAAATAGCTTAGATAGTTTTGGGGAATGAAGTGCAAAGGAAAATAATATAGTGAACAATTTTTTATTACATAATTATTATAATTAGGCCAGTTTCTGTGCATTCAAATGAAAAATAAATAAGCATTAACATCGATTCGATATATTCAACTCAACTATATCGATAAGCTAGTTGCCAAGTCCCCCGCATCGATTGTTGATAAAAATGAATAAAAAATTAATAACTAAACATTTATGATTAAAATGCATAAGTAAATACTATCGTTGAAATTAGGAAAACATAAACTGAGGACCTTACTGCCACTACCACAGATTAACTAGTAGTTCTACTGGGAAGGCACTAGCTCCTAGGGTTCTGGCATAGTGTAAATAAAATAAGTGGTGACGCTCAGCGGTCGCGGCGGGTCTTAGCCCGCGCGGCGTGCGGGGTACGGCAGGGGACGGGCGTACCCTAACTCAATTGGCTGTTAGGGTACGCGCGCAGGCAGCGTGGGCCGGGACGCACTCCTCCCGGCCCCCGCACGCCCGCACGATTGGCCTGCCGCGACCGCTGAGCTTCACCACTATTAGTTCTTTACATTATATAATTTACTTTACTATGGTTCTGGCATCTAGATTAGGAGCAAGGGTTTCCAATGTTCTGTTATTTATTACTGAGATTGGATAAAGCAATTTCTTTTTTACTGTGAGGATAGTCATCAATCCTCCTAACACAGCCAGCTTCGAATACCACCAATCCAGTCGGGTGTCGTAAGAGGTGACTAGATCCTTTAGGCGTCTCACACATCTTCTGTGTGGCTGCGGGTCATAGCCACTGCATCTGACCCCACCTCTAGACCATATCGGTCTCCCATTCCATCAGACATAGGAGGGCAATAGAGAGAGTGCGTCTGTTTTTAGCGCGTACACTTATGTTCTTTGAAATGTGTTATGGCCTACGGGCTACGAGACGGAGCAATCGTACTTATATCATGTCGATAATGGTAAATATACTTACAAATTATTTATTGCAATCATGCTGTTTCGTTAAAGGTCTTACGTTAGGTGAGTATTAAAGTGAACCCTGCAGCACAAAATTATGAAATCATTTGAAAAAGACCGACGTCAATTTGTTAAGGTTGCTTTGCAATTGAATATCTACGAATAACATTTGTACACTTACGAAACCGATCTATCTCTGATAAAACACTTTATGTGCATTGAATCAATCGTAAATTCGACTGGGAGCGTCATCAAAATTAAAATTTATATTTATTTATAGACGGCAGGCCATTCACAAATGACGATAAAAGTGATTGCCAATATCATAAACTCTTGTCTGATGTAGATATTAATTATAAAACCGAGCCTGAACAAGTGCCAAGGGGTATTTGCCTATAAGAATAATATACAACGTGTTAATGAATTAGCGCAAAACCTCATACACCACAACTGATTTATAACAAAATTATTAGATTGAAAAAATAATTTTATTATTTTGATAGTTAAAATTTTAAGTTATTCGCATTTTAAGTTTTGAGGCCAAAATGATTTGTTATCATTTCAGCACTGAAAGAAAGCGCTAACGTACCCATGGATACATTTTTATAATCTTGTTTTGGTAGTAAGTAATGAGTGTGCCCGTGCGGTGGGTTGACATCGGGTTCAGAAAATTTTAAATTTCGCAAACAAATTATTTAATATTTTGAAAAAAATTACCTATGTTGAAACTATGATAATTCGATTCTGCTCTCGATTCTAAACTACTTTCTAGTTTTGCGTTAATCTATTAACACGTTGTATAATTGCTTAGAAAAAGTATATGTCTAGAAAGAGCCTCACGCTTCTACCGCATAAAACAAAAATGGGCCAATTTCCTAGGTTGGTGTGCGTGAGGCGTCATACAAATTATGTCTGTGTGCGTGTATATGGATAGGGTTTAGATACGCTTTCGTAGCTTCGACTGTCATTCTTGACATGTTATCTTCTCAGTAAATACCACAAAGTTATTATACCTTACGGAATAGAGGAACTGACAGCTGAGAGAGCGAGATGTACCTAGCGGCACCACTGTATAATAGAAAGGGATACCTACGTGACGGGAGGCAAATAGAACCGTATTTTGGGATCTTATCGCAGCGTAAAAAATCGGTTTCTGTGAATATAACGCTTACGCCGCACATACATTGTAATGATTCCAAGTTAAGCACTATGGCTGGCTGGATGGTTGGCTTTTTAATATGGAAACCATACAACAACGGCACGAACATAATAACATCCATGACCGAAGCGGGATTCGAACCCAGGTTTGGCAGTCCGGCGTGGTAACCATTACACCAACCGGGTCGTCAATATATGCGAATCGAACGTGAAATCGTACATAATTATCTGAAACATACTAACACTATTTTTTTAAATTATCCACGATTTCACGTTAGACTCAGAATTTTAGACAGTGCTCGAGTTTTTTCCTGCAAATAATCTCCTGAAAACGGTTTCATTTGACAACTCAAGTCAGTTCCTCTACTACTGTAAGGTATAATAACTTTATGGTAAATAAGTAGAAAACGTCGTCCTCTGGACATCACTAGTAAACGGCCATCAACCAAACGGGAGGACAGAATCGTAAAACGGGTCATATCACCCGACGGACAACACGTGCAATCACATCACTACTATTGTTTCTGTACCTACGAGCATGAGTTTACTACATACATAAACTCACGACCATTGTCCCTTTCCGGGTAGTCAGAAACATAGCTACAACGTTAGCGCGCTCCATACAAAGTTTAATTCCATTTTTAATATTAACCAATTTAATTCAAAGATTTTTTTACACAATCTAGAAACGTAGAAACTAATATTTGTAAAGAGCTGTGAGAGTGTTGTTTGTTGTTTGTTTGTTTGTTTTTTGTTGTGTTGTATTTGTTCTGTTTTGTTGTTGTTGTGTTTGTTTTTGTTTTGTTTGTTTGTTGTGTTGTTTTGTTTGTTGAGTGGATTGTCAGATTTTCGTTAAAATGCGTAGTTTCAAAGTTACAGTGGCTTAAATATCTGAAATTAAATCCTAGCCTTGAAACTATAGGTAGGTACAGGGTGTAACAAAACACCCTAGTAATATTTAAAGGGGTGGGTTACTTAGCATCCAACTGAACAACTTTCAGGAGACAATGTGGAAAAAAAAATCTGCGAATTGTAAATAGTTCGGATATCCAAATAAATGTTTTTTCTCACCGTTCTTTCTCTAGTTGGTGGTTTGTTTCACAGTTTCTGACCTCTCTCCGAAAAGGGTAAAATGTCGTGAGTTTATTTATGTATGAGCAACTTCATCAAAAGGACAACCGCCGCTCTCCCTTGAAAAAATACCTTAAAAATCTTAAAATGTATAGAAGTTTTGATTGAAGTCAAATGTGTAATAAATTATGGGGTTTTATAAAAATGACTCAGATAGTATATATCATTTATTTTTATATAACGAGTTATTTAATCATTTATTATTAATAAATTATAAAAAAAGCAGCAACCCGAAAATGGCTGTCAATGTTGTTTAGTAGGAGGTGTTGCAAGCACAATGTTTTTTTTATATAAAAATGATAAAAACTAATAAATCATTATAAAATAAACTAATGCCTGCAGTTAATTTCTAGTGTTCCAGTCTAGTCCATAATAAAAATAGAAGGACGGTTATACATTTTTTGGTTTAATGTGCCGGATGTCCTTTGATATGAAAAGAAATGAAAAGTTTTAATTTTTTAATATCTTGACAAAAGCACTGTCTTAAGCATGGTCTTAAGACAGAAATGGAATTACTCTGAGATGCTGACCCCTAGCCACAGTTTGAAACTTGAAAAGTAGACAGCACGCACTGATCAAGTGGGTAAGTATTAGAAAATAGGGCGATTCCAGTCCGTGTGTCCGTGACAAGCGTCGCCGAGTGTTGAGTGTTTATTTAGCAAACCACCTACTCCGCACCTCCTCGTTCAGTGTTACCAGTTTATAATATTTACACTAAGTAGGGGACTTTGCAGCGGACCAGTCGGGCAGCATGGTAAGTTGGTCCCGGACAGTTTCGTCACATGGCGGCAAAACTAATTATTTGTTGAGCCAAAGCAGAGGCCTATCATGGTGGCTTGGAAATTCTCTGACAGTAAGTTGACACAAGTTGGAGCAAAGCCGCAAAAGAGAAGTAGGTCGTCCGGCAGCCAGGTAAGGTAAGACCTGGCTGCGGCTGGCACAGGACTGAGAAGGATGGCAAAATAGGGAGAAGGCTTATGCAATGCAGTGGGTGGATACGAGCTGAAAATAATGATGATGAAGTTGACCACTTAACTTGCCTCCGCACTCAACCACACTGGGCCCGTGTGGAGGAGAATGGCCAATGCCTCTCACCCTTATTAGTGAGAGGAGGCCTACTGTGTTGGGTCATTGGAATGATAACAGTTCATCCATTACTGTTCTCGACGACTACTGGGTAACAGGATAACTCCGAGCTCTCTAATGACTTCTCTCTGCATGGGTAGTACGAGATAAAAGACGTGATATAGCCGTATCACGGCTATCGCGGGTTGGCATGCTACCCATGCAGGTGTCACGCATAGCACACTCAACCAAGGAGGTGTTGCTTGTTACACCACCCCTCCACTAGTGGAGGATCAAAAAGTACCACAAGTACCAGTCAGTAAGTGGTAATTTAAATAAATAATCCGACAACTCAGTTTCTGCCACCCCTACCGACCCACCTGTTGCCAGGAGGGTCGCGGTCGTTCCGTTGTCGAGGAAAATCTTGCGGGTCTACACCTAGTAATGTTGTGTTGTGATGCTCTTTGAATGAGTTACTATAATTATTGTAATTTGTGTCATAGAGCCATAGCCTTTTGACAAAAGCGAGATGGATGAATGATGCATTTAAGATATTGTAGAATTTTTGGGAGAAGTTACTGTTCGATGTAAACCAGTAGGTAAACCTATATTTATTTACATTTTCTATACAGGGTCGAAATTAATATGATGACGGTTTTTAAGAGGATTTTTTTTGTCTTAAAAAGTTTCATCACAATCAGACATAAGCATAAGCATATGCTCACGACTATATTCCCCGAGGGGGTATTCAGAGATATTCTGAAACTTCAGAACATCCACGTTTCACTAGTAGTACCGAAACTCTGTCCAGTGTGACGGGGAGTGAGCCCGTCGCCACTCTAATGCACAGTAGGTACAATACATGCCTCGAAATCAGACATACGTAGGGCACACTGAAAGTTTCGGGAACGATGTCAATGAAAAATTTATTTTAATTTCGAATAAAAAACTTTTATCAACCTGTAGCAAAATTTTATTCGATTGTCATTTGTTTTAACGATTTGGCGGCAATTTGAAAAGTGCGTGTCGCGAGGCAAAACGAATTTAGCAAGGAAAAATGTTTTCACCCCAATTTATTACGATTTTCGTCGTGGTCCTAGTCCATAACAAAGTTAATGATAAACTTCGATTGGTATTTCATGATGAAGCCTTGTCTCTTGACACTGGTTTACAACTGGTTAAATGAGTTTAGGCATGATCGGAGCAATCTCAGTGATGATCTATCTGGGAGATGTTGTTCAACGGCGACAACTGAAGAAAACGCCAATGCTGTGCAGCTCATGAGAGAGGCTGATAAGAGAGTGACCTACCAGCAGATTCAGGCAAGCTTCAGCATTGATATGAGTCAAGTGCAAAAGATCCTACACGAATATTAAGGCGTAGGGAAGCTTTGTACTAGATGAATACCCCATAATTTAACCGATTTCAATAATTTTATAGTAAAGCAGAGGGGGTCCACTGCTTCTCACAGAGGTCCCATTGAACGGGACGATACATAAAATGGAATGGAGGCCACTTCTAAAAATATTAAAAGTATTCCCAACCTCCTACTTCTATACACTTTTTATTGTCCTGAAACTTTCAGTGTGCCCCACATAAGATGAACCTAATTCGAATATTTAAAGTTTTAAACATTCTCGATTCGCTTAGTTCCGTATCGAAAACCGGCTTTTGTGATCCTGATCATCGATTAGATTTTTGCGTCTGTAGACGATGTTTATTTAAAAAAAAAACGTGTATTATCTTGGTATTTCACATGACGCAGTGAGAGGCGAATGCGACTGGTCGCAGACGTCATACAGGTTCAACGCTCTCCCAGTTATCGTCGAATCGATTAAATAAACAAGGCTGCATCGTCGATTCCACTTGCGAAGTCTCACAATTTCACGTAGGTACAGTCAGCATCAGGGAAACCTGAATACCGCTTTCTTAATCTTTGCAAGCGCGAGGGGGTTAGATTTATCTGATGCTGACCATACCTACCTTACTTTTATTTGACGCCTTTTCCATGTTATTGGATTTCCTCTGGTATTATTTAAAGACATTTCCTACCCATATTTTTGGTCAGTAGGTAACATCGATAAACATTTCACTGGATCAAATATGTAGGGCGTAATACGTTATATCTTTAACAAGCAAGATCGGTAACGCTATCGATGCTACCGCTATCGACTATAACCAGGCAATTTAAGTGAGTAATATTTTGCTGTTTGAAATTCATTAGAATCGCAACTAATTGCAACCAAACAACACCATGTCGAGTTACACAATAAAACCCTTTCACAAAAGAAACCCAAATCCAGCGAATAGTTCGCTGCCCTAATCCCTTAGTTGAATTTTATGACTGAATCAAAATATTATATTGGATACATCTTGAATTATTTGGGCTCTCGTGTGACCCATTTTCAACGAAATAGGGGTGAATTGAATACCTTCACCGGGAAAATTATTACCTACTAAAAGCGAACCAAATGGTATCAAGAAAATCGCTCGGAGTAGATAAAAATCTAGATGTTTGAAGTTTAGTGAAAAGAAAATCAATGATATGTTGCCAGAGATCCGGTAAAAGCCGATTAGTTCCAGATAAAACCGGATTTGTAGGAAAATTACAAGAGAAGAGACCAACTTTTTCGACGTCGCGTCGATCTTTTCTCGTCTTATGAAATCGTAATTATACCTCCCGAATCGACCGACATCGGCCAAGACTCAGATGGTCTGATATTTAAAAAAAAAGCCTTAAAAAAAAATTTTTTTTAAATAATATTGCGGCCGATAATTTCTTCGTTCGCATCATAATAACATTACTTACTTAATTTGTTTTATCGAAGTCGCTGTCAAGCCGGTACGACTCGCGACGGGGCTTGCATTAGTTTTTTGGCTTGGCTTGACAACGACTTCTATAAAACAAATTAATTTATGATGCGAACGAAGAAGTCATCGGTTGCAATATTATTTTTTTAATTTTCAGTTGTTTACAATTTTCAGTGGTGAATTCATTAGATCGACTCAGATATATCAGTTATACACGCAAAGGGTACATCGATACAAAACGAATGTTTCAATCACCGATGATTTGCTGTCAACTTTTGAGGAGTTCATATTGTGTAGCTCAGAAGCGCATCATCAGATCTTCAACAAATTAAAATGGGACCAGCACCAGTTTTTTAAATAAAAAAAGAATCATCAAAATCGGTTCACGTCGAAAGTTCAGAAGTAACAAACATAAAAAAAAAACGGTCGAATTGAGAACCTCCTCTTTTTTGGAGTCGGTTAAAAAGGAAATGGATAGTTGCAAGCTCATCATCGACGATGTTCAGGATAGAGCGAAGTGGAAGAAAAGAAACAGACAAGGATCCCCGCTACCCAGCGGGACAGTAGCTAGGAAGACGATGACCTATTCAAAATTCCCCTTTTCGATTATGTAAGTACTATCAGTTTAAAATAACAATGTGCATGACCTCGCCTGCAAATGTGACGTCACTCAATCGCACGAACTTCACTCGGGTCATTCAAATGATTATTTCCTTTACATAGAGTCTATATTCCTTTACAACCGAGTGAAGTTATCGAACGGCCCTTCAAGGTCATGCACATTGTTATTTTAAACTGATAGTATCTTGACTTGAATCCTGCCTGTAGTTCCGTAAAGTGCATTTGCCATTTCTTGCGCGAATGCAAAGAAGATATAGCTTTTATATTGTTTACTCTGTCTACAATGCTGCCGAAAAAAGTATACAAGTCAGCTGTGCGCAACACAGGTATATGCTAACAAAAACATATTATGCTAACGTAAAACACCGGCTTACGACGCTTTTTGCGTATCACCATCTAAAAATACCAACTCTCTCGTACCTACTACAACTTTTTGCATTCGTAATCACATTCGGAATCAACTTTGCGATCACAAAACACATCCGCAATCAAATTTTGAATCTTAAAGCCTTCATCTTAAAGTTTTAGTTGTAAAAAAAACTTAAAATTGAACGCCAAAAATAAATTTGCAGCAAGTTTTTCGTGACTGCGAGCCAAGATTAGAAGCAACGTGGTGTTACAAAAATATCTTTTAGTGAATGGTTTATAAATATTTAAAAAATGTAAACGAAGAGTCAGAGGTCTCGATTAGTTTGTTTTTGCTCGATGGTTTTTTTTTGTTTTCGTTTCGTAGTCCGTATCCATACAAATGTTATTATGTGTGCGAGAGACTCTCTGTTTGTATGTTACGTTTTTACCACAGAACATTACAAGAGGAGTAGAAATGCAAAGTAGCACATTTGCTTCGGAGACGGCTGTCGCTACTTGTCTTCCCGCTCACGCTGCCACAACTACTCATGCCCTCTCGCTCGCACCACACCGCGCGCCTTACGGTGTTATGCAAATCATTGCATAACCAGCGGCGACGCGTTCCACGCCTACTTTGCACTTCTAACCTTATAATGTTTTGTGGTTTTTACGGCAGAACCTTTGAACCGATTTTAATGAAATTTGTAATAGAGATAACTTGAAGTCTGCGGAAGGACATGGCATAAAAATTCCACGCAGACGAAGTCGGGGAAACAACTAGTAAAACTTACTAGGCTTGTGGTACCATCTGTATCATTAATTAGGTAAAGCTATTTGAATCCTGGAGAGAGTTCCACACAAAACTGCAAACCCAAATGTAATAAAAAGCAGTGTCCTGGTAAAATCGAAATGGCGGAGAGCTTGACCTTCGGGCATTCAGTCCCAAAAAACACCCTAAGTTTGCAACACTGTCTGTATTTACGGTATGCAGCATGCTGCATGCAGTGGGTCGGTCGAGCTGACAATTCGGTATTCGCTATGGTGATATCATATAATGTCCAACTCATATAAAAACTTCGACGATCTGTAGGATGTAAGAAGGATGTTACATTTATGAGCCCGTCGATGTTTTCGACAGCGATGTGAGATGTGAGCTTAGTGAATTGCACTCCTAGCCCGAGTCCCTTGGCATTTTGGCAGTCCTGCCAGCCAGTAACTAGTTATTCCACTCATAAGGTACTTGCCAAATGCGGGTCCACTCTAACATCACTTTTCATTAGATGACGAACGTACCTGAAACAAAATAACAAAGGTTGATTGCAGTGTATTAAGCATTTGCTTGCATTATGTGCATTTAATATTCTAAACCAAAATCTAGGTGATTTTTTAAACACTTCGAATTTCAGGGGTGCTTCAGATATCACACCATCAAACTGAACATATTTTACTAAGGGGACAAACATGAAATAATTTAACCAGTCCATTTCGTCTTTTTTATTCACAGGGACGTTTAGCTTTTCAAGTTCCTGTAACGTATTTTAGAACTTTTTCCCTAACGATTAAGGTCTTATTATGAAAAAAAAAATATTTCATCTTAAGAGGGCTATCGCAGTCCAGTGGCGCCCTCATAACATTAAAAAAGATTTCTCAATAAAGAAAGCCTAAATTAAAAAGTAATCAACACGAACACACTAAAGCCAATGACATTAGTAAACTAAAGCCTTCAAGCCATTGTTATACAATACTTTTATAGGTTCTAAACAAGTTCTAAACATTACGCTTTTAGACAATTGCGAATAAAAACAAAAGCGGCCGTTTTTTTCTTTTTTCAAAATTTGTATGTTACAACCTTTAAAAAACCTAAGTATAAAAGTAGGTATTCTATGAAAATAGCTTGAAGGCTTTTGTAGTGTTCGTGTTGATTACTTTTTTAATTTAGGCTTTCTTTATTGAGAATTTTTTTTTAATGTGATGAGGGCGCCACTGAACTGCGATAGCCCTCTTAATCCTTGTGACGCAACAAACTTCTACAGAATAAAAAAGTATTGGTCCAGAAACTCTGACGCAAATTCAAACCTTCGTTCTCTCTAAAGGAAAAACCACACATCAAAAACAACAAATTAAACCTTGGCACCACGCAGGAAGGTCTATTTTACTATTAACAATTGACCGCTAATTAATTCGTTTGGTCAATTAAATGCAAGAACGATGAATAGAGATGCGATTATGTCGATGACTTGCGGTTGTGTTGAATTTTTTTTTCATCGTTTCAAAGATAAACGATAAACAAACATGATTTTAATTGTATTGTTTATGTTTTCGAATAAGTCTACATATACATTACAGGGTTCTTCTTAGCAAACTGATGGTTTATTTTATTACACGTGTAATAAGGATTACATTGCATGGACAATAATTTGCAATTTCCCTAAATCTAAAGGGCTGTGTCTGTTGAACCGTAATGGATAGCCAGTTAGAATATGTGTTATTATTAATATATAGAATATGTGTTATTTTTTTGGAATTGCTGACAAATAATAAAAATAACAGAGTAAAAATTTATGGGGAAGAAACGTGTTTTTCCCCGGTTTTTGGTTTTGTTCTATCGTCAATAATACCGAACTGGTGGGATTAATGATTATAGAGCATCAGCACACTCTGATAAAGTAAAACAACAAATAATAAAAACCGGCTAAGTGTGTGCGCTAAGGGTCCCGGATTTTTTTTATTCCTAGGACTGCCTTAAAAACCAAATAGATTTCCGAATATTCTCTTGTGTAGTTTTATTACTAATCGTTTTCTTTTGTATTAAATGTTTTTCTACTATAATAACTATTCACGTACCTACCTGCATTTTGATTGTAAAAGTAAGTAAACAGCATTATGTAACAATAATCAACGTACTTATGTAATTACGGAACACGTGTTTGTTCGTAAGACTCGGAAAAACTAGTTACATGTAGAGGAAGACTCTACGAAGGGGAAACATTAGATTAATGTCGACAAGGAAAAATTAAATAATTTAAAATTCTCAGCATAAAAGTCATGGCCATCTGTGCTTTAACGACAGTCATGTCATGTGATGAACAAGAAATCGCTTTTATCTGTTTTTTACGCGAATCCTATGCTATAAATAACAAATCTAGTAAGCTATTTTTATTGCTTCAATTTATTATTAAAATAAAAATTACAAATGCATATTTTTTTCTCAAAATCAGAATGAATTCGCTACCTAGGATTATCAATATTAATAGGTACATATATTTTACGCAATCGTATCTTTTTTTTCGCTGGGTGGGCTTCTTTAGGTAAAAAAAAACTAATATCATTTTCTTTTATCATGTTTCGATAAAATGTTTTTCTGTGAGATAGCCCTAAATTACTACAAAATTATTACACTTATTATGTTATCGGATGAACGCAAAAATATAAACCCTTGTTAACTCTAAAACAAAGAACGTAGACATAGACTTGTAATTTTGTAAACAAGTTATAAATTACGGGCCAGTGCAGACCGACAAACCTACACCAAAGAAAACCTACACCACAACATATAATGACATATTTAATAATATTATATCGACTATGACCAATAATGTTCCTTATTGAAAGTAGTTAAGTTTCATTACATGAAAGTAATTAAAAATATGGGGTATATGTCACGCTCAAAGAGCGACATGGACGACATCACGTCGCAAAATAAATAAATTATACATATCCTAAAATATTGTGTAACTAACTTTTGACTTAAAAAATCCTTTCTTAGTGCACCCATACAACCTATATATTCCTATTTCATGTTTCTACCTCCATTGGTTTAGGCTGTACGCTATCTGCCAGTCAATCGGTCAGTCTCAAGAAGCTTCAAATATTTGAAGCTTCTTGGTCAGTCTCTACCACGAGGCAAGTCTCAAACTCTATGACCAGCCATCTTTTTTTTTTGTTATGTCATCGATTCTACACAAGGAAATTGTTAGAGGTACCGAATTATATGAATATGACATAAAGAATTTGTATAGTGTAAAAATATCGATATTTTCTGCAACCGCACACAACACTCACTACTAATAAGGATTGATGCTTACATTTTATTACTTTGCGAGGGGCATTACGCGGTCTACCAACTGTTTAATTTGCAACTTTATATGTAGGGCAAGGACACTGCTTGTATCCGACCAGGGACCAGGGTATGTTACTATCTTTGCCGATTTGAGCTTGGGAGTGGTACAATAACCTCCCCACGAAAATATAATACGACTCGTGCAACTCCCTAATAAACATTCAGGGCTGCCACCTCAAAAAATAGATTGGGAGCTAAAAGTGTGAAAAAAGCGCTAGATTCCAAAATTTGCGCAGCTCAAAAAAGCGCTAATTCTTATCACATAATAGTCCTTTAAAGTTCTCTAAATAGTCTTATCCCTTTCCAAACCCCATTTTTTAGTCAATTTAAGTCGGTCAATTCGTAAGTCGCTTGTAAAATTAATGATAACACTTCAAATAAGTGTTCGTATATGGATCTCTCGAAACCTTTACGATCCATGGACATGTTTTGACCACAAAATGCTATCAATATTTATCATATTTCAATATAAAAACACAAAATATTTCATATTCAAACACAAATAATGTTGCTTTATTAAGAGTTAAAAAAGCGCTAGATTCTCCGCTAGGCGCTAAATTCTTAGATACGGCACTAAACGCAAAAAAAAGCGCTAGATCTAGCGCCGTAAGCGCTAAGGTGGCAGCACTGTAAACATTTTGTATATGAAACGTGTACTAATTCCATACTAATTCTTTTGAATATTAGCGCATGTTTCATACATTCTGGATATCGGTCACGACCAGTTTTTGTTTTTAGATGGAACAACTTACCGAGTTACATTATCTTTGCTTAGAGCTTGTTTAACCACTAGTGGATTAGTCATTAGTAGCTCAGATAAGATATTGGGAGCTTATTCAGAAGTCGTGAAACAGGCCTTAATCATCATAATCATAATAAATAGTGATTCAATGTGATAAAGTCATATAATGCATTATTTATTTAAAAAAAGCTGCCCCAACAACACTCTGTAACAGATACTATATAGCCTATGACAATGACAAAAAAAAAAAAAGATAGCAAACGGGTACTATTTCTAATGAAATATTTAAATTAAATGAAGAAATGGTTTTTTTTTTATTTCTGAACTTTATTTAAAAAATGTGCTTCAATATTTTGCCACATTTTCCTTTACCAAAGAATATTAATAGCTTCCATGTAATAATAATCACCTAAGGCCATCCAAGGCACATCAACTAGCATCTTCTCGTTTTAGTTATATCCAAGGTTATAAATAAAGATATTTCTCACATACCTGCCTAGTTAATAAATAAGGAGGTTAATGTAAACGTGTAATTAACTATTGATTACATAAGGGAATGGAAAAGGGAGTTTCGGCTCAAGTCCCCAGGGCACACACACGCGTAGTTATTATTATACTAGTCCGAGATCCGACCGTAAAATTATGCACCTATTTCATAGGCGAACGAAATGTGATTCTAGTGTATGTTTACACAGGGGTTAATTTAACGCCGCCAAGTTGCCTAGAGAAATCTTGCCGCAAGTACCTTTTCCATTATGATTTTTGGTATAACTTTTTCCACCTGTCGGTTAGGGAAGTAAATGAAAATGAGGTGCCATCGGAAGGAGACTGATCTAAAGTATTGGAAAAACAAGGGTTGCCACCTCTTAATCTGCCGCAACTGGGTTGCCAGGTTCAAAGAAGTCATTTTTTAACCTGGCACCAACATCGAAATCGCGATTTAAAAAATCAGCTGTCCCATACATTTAGCTCGAGTAGATTTGTAATTTAGTTTAGAATGGAATTCATCCGTTTTTTTCGCGATTTCGGTTTTGGTCCCTCAGTGAAAGTTGTTCAGTTTGATGGTCTAATCTAAACAACCCCCTTAAATGTTTATTTGTATTTTTGTAACACCTTGTATATGTAGGTAGGTACAAAGATTTTTTTGGTCTGTACAGACCAAAAAAAATCTTTGGGTAGGTACTTGCTATGATTCAGACACTTCGAAAGATTTATACTATTTTTTATAGTGTTCAACAACGGTGTATGATTTGAATGTTGATCGTTTTTTTAAGAAGATTTATTGCATAGATCTGTATCTTGATCGTGAAAAAAACGCCAAGAGCGAGTGGAACTCGCGCGTTGTGGGTTCTGCACTTTTTATGTATTTTTCTTTTAAACTTTGAATAACACATTTTATTAGACTATTTTATTTTTCTTGTTATTTTATTATCATCATCATCATTTCCTAATCCCATTATAATAATAATTATATTTACCTATCTGTCGTTACTTTACCTACATTGAGACCTACAAAAATACATTACATAGTATTTACAATAACATTAGTGGGATTTGTTTTTATTTACCCTGCTATTTCAAATTTTATAAGTAGTTTACAATCGACACATACGTGTAAAATACTGTTCAGAGTGTTCAGAAATATACAGAGTGTAATTTTAAATGCGTTACATAAAGCGTGCCATTAAGGGATACTTCAAACCATGAAACTGAACATTTTTTACTACTATCTATGGGACCAAAGCTGAAATAGCGAGAAATAAATGAGCTGTTCCATAGAAAATGCCAATAGATGCTCGACCAAAGTTTATGAAACAGCTGATTTTGTTTTTTTTCGCGATTTCGAAGTTAGTCCTATAGTAAAAGTGGTTCAGTTTGATGGTCTGAACTTCTGAAGCACTCCCTAAAGTATCTTACGTATTTAAGTGTACACCCTGTATACAAATCTACTGTTAATTAATTTTTACCCGGCTGCGCCAGAAGGAGGGTTATGTTTTTCAAGCGTATCTATGTATGTTTGTATGTCTATTTCTTTGGCACGCCCTACAGACTAATTTAGTTATGATATTAAAATATCAGAGAAAATTATACCTTCATAAGTAATTATTTTTTTCACACTTTTGGTGATAAATAAAAAACTATTTTGTGGATTAGCCGCAACACACGAACCACAAGGTATTACCTACTAGTTATACTAGGTATAAGAGGTATAAGGTTTCTTTGACCATTCTCGTACGGAACCCAAAAAAAGCGCACGTGACATAATCACAATCCCAAGGAAAACCTACTTTTCTAGATAAAAAGAGTAATAAATAATAACAAGCGTCATAGCCTGCCCGCATATTTACAAATTAGTTAGAGTTAGGTACTAAAACTTAGCTAATTTAGGTCATCCAGCATTTTTTCTTGTTGTATGGCGTCACCTACACGTAAGTTTGTTTTTTTTTAATCTGAGAATTTCGTTTCTGTTATTTTTTTTTAATAAGATCATGTTTCGTTTTAGTAAAACTTAAGTTTAAGGTACTTTCCCCTTAGTGTGTCTCTTATTTTTCCACCCTGTAAGTATATTAATTTGGGAGAGTAGGCGGTATTTTAAGAGGCTGATAGATATCTTGGAACATTTTGTAAACAAGAATCTCCACATAATTACCTATTAGCGAATAGGTATATATGATTCCGAAAATACCAGCAGGTAATCGAAACATGGAAATTTTATTAAGCCAGGGCCATAGGTTCAGACGAATATTTTCTACAACGTGTTAATGAATTAACGCAAAACTAGAAAGTAGTTTGTTTAGAATCGAGAGCCGAATCGAATTATCATGGTTTCAAACATGGGTAATTTTTTTCAAAATATTAAATAATTTTTTGGTAAAATTTTAAATTTCCTCAACCCGATGTCAAACCACCGCACGGGCACACCCACCCTACTTACTACCAAAACAAGATTATTAAAATGTATCCATGAGTACGTTAGCGCCTTCATTCATTGCTGAAATGATAAAAAATCATTTTTGCCCCAAAACTTAAAATGCGAATAACATTAAATTTTAACTAAAAAAATAATGAAATAATTGTTTCAATCTAATTATTTTGATATAAATCAGTTGGGGCGTGTGAGGTTTTGCGTTAATTCATTAACACGTTGTATAAGAAACGCGATTGCCCAGCCCTCCGAAAAGTGCGTGCGCGTGCCGTATTTTCGATTAAAAAGAGTTAACAAAAGGCCTTTTTTTAGATTTTTTTATGATTTCACTAGATGAACTAATGGTGAAAATGTGAGTAAAAAAAATCGGCAACTATTTCAAGTTCTACACGAGAAAAATGTTTAAAAATACATGAAAATACGTCATCATTGTGACGATTTTCTATCGAGTGAAGTAATTCCAATCGTGTATTCAATTGATAATTTCACTAGATAAACTATCCAAGAATACTGAGGTATGAATTTGGTTTCGGTAAATTGTATAAATCTAGTCGAAACATGAAAAATAAAAGATGCCTCCAAGGTGTTTCGTCCTACCATAGGGACTTAAGTTTTCTAGATAATTTACTAAAAATAACTTCATGAGAAAGCTGGGTCTGTAAACCCAGCAGCACAGTAGATAGACAGCTGCATTACCTACTTTAATGGGTGGTTGTACTCATGATACGGAACAATTTTACCAAAGGAACGAAAGAAAATTGGCAACAGAAGAAAAACAAATTTTCATACTAAAGAGGAAAGTTGTATAGCATCATGGGTAAAATCACCCTTAAAGTAATGCAACTGTTTACTCTAACACCCTGTAAGTATATATCACATGTTTGGAAGCCTAAATATGACAGTACAGTAGATAGTATTGTAATATGTTCGATTCTCAATTTAATTTAACAATAATTCACAATTTAATTTAACAATAATTATTAATAATGAATGACTCATCGTCCTTAAGTATTTGCGACAGTTAAGTATTTGTATTTTCCGAGATTATTTTATTTACAACATAACATTATCCTGTTAAAGGATTGAGAACTTTATCTGCATTGTTTTTTAAAAAGGATTATTATTATAACCGCAATAATAACGAATTTAGTCAGAATTTTGTGACGTGTCCATTGAATGCTGCCGCTTATGCCTTCTGGTCATCATTGCAAAATGACCTTAATTGACTGTTAATTATAGGCAACTTCGTTCAATAATCGCGTGCCATGATTCACGGATAGTTGTCGATAGGTTGGGGTCCCAGTATGAGCGGGCAGAAGAGAAGAACTTTTTACAACTAATATACAACTTGTTAAAGAATAAAGTTCACTTCTGTGTCTAGAATCATTGACTGAACAACATGTAACGTTATTTACAGAAACAATTTTTTTATTTTTCGGAGCTGTCAAACCCTATACAAAATCACAATCCTGATTCGGAATTCCTGGTTGCAATTCCGTCTGTGTGTGGCAGATCTAACAGTTAAACGCTTTTTTGCCTCTCGCAGCGAGTTGCCCTGCTATTGTATGTATATTACGTGTCAGTTGGTAAAATTTCATGTCAGCAGTCAATCTAGTAATCAGGCTTTAAATTGGGGATGTTTTGACGGGATAGCTAAGGGGTTAAGGTTGGTGAACCACTGGCGTAGCCTGCCTGTATCCGGGTCGGTACTGGTTATTAGCAATAACTGGACCAGCTAGTTGCCCTGCTATACCCACCTAATTAAATTCTGTACGCAGTAATGAAAACCCCTGGCCAACACCATTTCCCACGCTGTCAATAAAGCCCTACCCCAAGGCCGGAAATCAACTTTACTAAGCGACAGTTATTATTTATAATTTATATACAAACAAAACCAACACACATCGTAGTAAACGAGTCAAACTACAGACGTCATTCCAACACAGCACGTACTTTGAACTCTATCGCCTAGTGCCAAAGGTTTTGATTAACTTGATGACTTAACTGTGGGTTTTCCTCATAATTGCAGTGAGCTGTCTATAATGAGTAAAGTGCCTACAACCGTTTATTCTAAAGTAAACGTTATCACAAAAGAATAAGGTGTTCCGATTGGATACAATTTGAATGTACCTACGCGTATGTAGAACCCAGGATTTTTTATGTATTGAGGTAGGTCATAGAATTATTTACATTATCTAAGTAGGTATCTAATCCATATCTCCATATCTGTATTTGTAAATAAAAGTGTACTGAATGACCATTGAATGACATATCAATATCATCGCATAGCCCAATAACGACACGACATTCCTTAGACAATATAAAAAATAGGGACCAGGAGTGCGATTTTTGAAACTCATTTGTTGAACTCAGCAGTTGTAAATTTCAAAATTACTATGGAGACGTGCATCTTTCTACTGCTGATTTGACATTAAAAAAGAATACTCTAGGAGTGCGATTTTTGAAAGTCAAATCAGCAGGATAAAGATGCGTATCTCCATAAATTATCAACTGCTTAGGTCAACGTATGAGATTCAAAAATAGCAGGAGTGCGATTTTTGAATCTCATTCGCTGATTTGAGCAGTTGAAAATGTCAAAATTACCGTGGAGATATGCATCTTTCTACTGATGATTTGACTTTCAAAAATCATACTTACGAGTGCCATTTTTGAAAGTCAAATCAGCAGTAGAAAGATGCGTATCTATCTTCACAGTAATTTAGCATTTCTCCTCTGCCACTTCCGTCGTTACAAGGTCAATAAATCATGTGCATTTACATACAATTTTATATCGTATCACTATACGAGACAGCCTATAATTGCGGAACAATATCTTCAAACTAGTCTCGTTTGGGGTTCACATCACACGAAACTATTTTTTTAATAATCAAAGTTAGAATCAATGAAATAAAATCCTTAGTTGCTGATTTCATGCTACTTCGTTCCCCCCAAAAATGGCAGACATATTTCATATTGATGGCATATTGGTCTAAGGTCAATAGAGATTTAGAGATATAATATACTTAATAGAGATTAAATTGGAAAACACATATTCAAAAATTATCTAACAAACTAACCTCATTCTGCTACGCACTCTCCCATTTGAAAAAAGTCACGGATTTCAAAACGGCCCTTTCGGCTTATTACGCTTTTGCTCATTCTAGACTTACCTATGGAATCACCTATGGGGAAAATGCACAGATATCGATCAGATTTTTATTCAAAAGAAAAAATTTATTCGAATTGTAACTAATAAAACATGGTATACTCACACTAAGATTAATCTATACAACGTGTTAATAAATTAGCGCAAAACCTCATACACCCCAACTGATTTACAACAAAAGAATTGGATTGAAACAATAATTTCATTATTTTGATAGTTAAAATTTAAAGTTATTCACATTTTAAGTTTTGAGGCAAAAATGATTTGTTATCATTTCAGCAATTAATGAAAGCGCTAACGTACTCATAGATACATTTTTATAATCTTGTTTTGGTAGTAAGTAGGGTGAGTGTGCCCGTGCTGTGGGTTGACATCGGGTTCAGTAAATTTTAAATTTTACGAAAAAAATATTTAAAATTTTGAAAAAAATTACCTATGTTGAAACCATGATAATTGGATTCTGATCTCGATTCTAAACAAACTACTTTCTAGTTTTGCGTTAATTTATTAACACGTTGTATATTAGAGGCATGTAAATTTGTCAGGACCCACGAAACCCTGTACTCCCCAGTTAAAACAATAAAAAGAAATAATCGTATCAAAAACGAACTAAAAAAACCCTTCTCAAAACTAAAATTACTTACATATGGACCCCACTTAATGGCAATTAAAATATTTAACGCTATCCCTAATGAAATTAAAAAAATTGAGACAAAGAAATCTTTTGCACAAAAATTAAAAAGCTTCCTCATTTCTAAAAGTTACTACAACCCTAATGATTTTTACCAGGACAACAATGTTCTAAAATTTTAGGATCTTGACGTTAACGTCGACATCAGCTCTATTACTTAAATTAATAACTAAGTAGATAATTGTAATGTAATAAAACTTTCAGGCCCTCTGCAATTATATTGCCATGCCCTAACAGGGCGTCACAATAATTAAATAAGATCTTGTGTTACACGTATTATTATTGGTGGTTGGGCTATTGCAAGCAAGTGTCGTTATGTAACACTGCGACCATCGCTGATCTTTTGTGTTCGCCAAAAGCTCACCCATATTTTACGCATACCTCCAAACTTACGGTATTTTCTTTTCATTCTCGGGAATGCAGGTTTCCTCACGATGTTTTCCTTCACCGCCGAGCTAGTAAATGATAAATACAACCGTACATAATTTCCGAAGAACTTAGTGGTACGGGCCTGGAATCGAACCGCGTCCTTATGATTGAGGCGCTAGCTCTCTTCCGTATCATCGCTCTTACACTTACACGTAAGTATGTACTTCATTATTGTGATACTGCAAATAAATACTATTATTGCGCCGACCCAAAATAAAGGGAAATGGGCAAGAGGATGACGATGAGGTTGCAGTTATGGCAATAGTTAGAATAGGTACCTGTAGTACAGAAGTTACAGTTAATATTACTACAGTCACGTGGAGATAATTTGACCTTTTTCTTATCGTGTGGGCAGAGCCCTGGTGTCAGAGTTTTTTCAGACCGCCTTACGGCCTCTGACGTGGTTTTTATATAACGACTACGACCACCAGGGATAGTAGCCGGGACCAACGGCTTAACGTGCCATCCGAAGCACGGAATCATTTTTTCTTTCCATACAATCTGGTGATTCCTGAAATGTCCTAACCAACTGGGGAAAAACGCACAAAGTGATAGTTTGATAAGTTAATTTAAGTACCCTACCTATCAACTTTACCATCGATTAATTTTAAAATAAAACAAGCTAATGATCGTGATATAAATTAATAATCTGGTAACAACCAGTTATTCCAGTTTCGATCTGGTATTTACAAACTCTTACGCATCTGTTAGTTTGTGAATCTAATCAGTGTTTGAACTTTACGTTTGTTTGATTACGGTTACCACCGACAGATAGATGGCGCCACTAACACGAGAGGTTGAAGCCAAGTGCAAATTCGTTTCAACTGAATAACATTTTTACGACCCGGTTGGTGTAATGGTTACCACGCCGGACTGCCAAACCAGGGTCCTGGGTTCGAATCCCGGTTCGATCATGGATGTTATATGTTCGTGCCGTTGTTGTATGGTTTCCATAATAAAAAACCTTTAGTGCTTGCTTGGGATCATTACACTATATTATGTAGAACTATATACTATTCTATTACCTATTCTGTGACTATATGGACATCTTGTCTGAAATAAATTATTTGAATTGAATTGAAATTGAATTACAATGTATGTGCCTTGCCTATGAGTGTTATTTATTTTATTTGATAATGTGATGAGATGATTAATTGAACTATTATGTAGGTACTTGCTACATACAAGAAATAATACGACAAACAAACAACGTGCGCCACATGAGGAGTACGGCGAGCGCAGCCGGGTGAAAGAGATACTCAGCGATAGCGATTCACTAAGGTGTGGCGAAGTCGCCACAAAGAATGGTACAGCATTATAACGTGCAGTGATATACAGGGTCCTTCTTAATATGCTGACACTGTTTAAGGGGATGATCAGACCATCCAACTGAGCAACTTTCTCTATGGGACCAACATCGAAATCGCGAAATAAAAATCTGCTGTCCCGTACATTTAGCTCGAGTAGGTTTGCAGTTTTGTATGAGACAGCAGATTTTTTTTGCGTATTCGAAGTTGGTCCCATAGGTTCAATTTGACGGTCTGATCATCCTCTTAAAAAAATGTCAGCATATTAAGAAGGACCCTATACATATATCTAGTAGGTACGTATTTACACAGTACTTCTGTTTATGTACCTACCTATATACTGTAATAGTTCAATGGTTGTAATGTAAATTATTAATTATTAAAAACTAATTTGAGCTTTTTGTTAACGGCTTATCAATTATCAAAATACGATAGCGTTAAGAGGACTGTGAAGCTGCTAATATTCATAGAAAAAAAGAGAAAACGAATATGTTTTTCAATTTAGTTTACTGCTCAAGTAATTTAGTTTACGACTCATTATAATGAGCCGTAAACTAAATTACAATATGCAATTATAATTGCATATCGGGCATATCGATCGACCTTTTATTCTAAGGCATTACGAATTAAATTAAAACATAAAATAATTCCTCCAAGCATTGAATGATAAGGATAAAAAGCAAAATAATATAAAAGTACATAAACGGAATGTAAACAACACAATACAAATTGTAAAAAACGTACCACAATCGAATATCCACTGATCAGTTGACCACCAACAATTTTAACACTGGCACAAACACAATAATATCCACTAAAAAAACTCCTTATTGTAAAACGTCGTAAAACTGGGACGTCCGTCCGCATCGATGGCTGAATGTAAACTGAAGCTAAACCATAATAAAATAAAACTGAGTCAGGTATTAAATTAATTAAAGGATAATTACGCGAAAACCGCAGTGACGTACAAGTTATCAGGCTATTCCTGGTAGTCCGCCTTCATTTCCATATAACATTGTCCCCCGATAATACCCTAATGACAACGTGTTAAGAATGAAAATAAATTAAATCCTAGGGCTTTACTCAATGAACTATATAACTACACTATAGTAACCATTCAACCCATTTGTCTTTATTACGTGTGGAGCACAAGCACATGCGTCTAAGAATTGAATTGCATTATAAATTGTTTCAAAGAAAAATGCTGCTTGTAACATTCTTTATCAACTATTAGGTCTTAATTTACATTTGTCTGATACTAGATGCAAAGAAAAATGTTGTGTCCATCTAGCTTTCCAGCTTGGAAAGACAGACACAAACCCAACAGGTGTCGTTTATTTAACTCGTTTAGAGGGGAGACTAATTATTCACGCAACGTCAAGAACGTTGATGCCTTCACCGTGTGGCTACCGGTAAGTCACTGCATAAAATTCCTTCTCAGCTGATCTTAATCAGATTCAGCCCACACTTATTGCATATTTTTGGTAACTTTAAAAAAATACAATATTACCTATGCTTTTGTAAAATTACAACAGTTCGGTACGCATTCTGCTTAATCCTCCCTTAGCCTTGTAAGCCCGCTGGTCCCTTTAAAAGGACCAAAGGTCGTTGGGCGAAATCTGACCCAGCTAACTAAATTTTTCCTACAAAAACCAAATTGGTTTTAAAAATACATTCAATTTTATGTAGGTAGTTATTTATTTTTTAAACCATGGGAAAATGTACTAAATGTACTAGGTATAATAGTAAAATGTACAAAATGTTCGAAAATGTACAAAATTAAAAAAATGTACCAAATGTTTAGTACATTTGGTACATTTTTTTAATTTGTACTAAATGTACAAAAATGTAAGAAAATGTACCAAATGTTTAGTAAATTTGGTACATTTTTTTAATTTTGTACTAAATGTACAAAAATGTAAGAAAATGTACCAAATGTTTAGTACATTTGGTACATTTTTTTAATTTTGTACTAAATGTACAAAAATGTAAGAAAATTTATTAAATGTACGAAAATTTAAAAAATATACAAAAATATATAACATTTTTCTTTATTAGTTTTTGGCCTGAATCCCGTTATCTAAATTAATGCGACATATATATTCATGAACTAGAGACATTTATCTAAACATCCTATACTATTTTTGTTCTGTAGGTCGTGGGTATAGGTTTCATACTAAGGTGCCCAGTGACCTTTGTGTAGTCTTAAAGGCGGATACATTTCGAAGGTTCATTCAAAAGTAAAATCCACGCACGTTTGTAATTCAAATCAGTCCAAAATTATTTCTAAGTAGGAATTTTTTTCGTTATGGCTGTTGAAAAGATGCGGCAAAAAATTCTACAGGTTCTACAAAAAAACAATTTCTATTCGAACAAAAATATATAAAATGTTTTTTATTCGTCAAAGTAGGCCTTCGCCTTAATGTGGGATCCTACAGGCTTATAACTTACATACTTATTACTTTTACTTAGTTTTAAACTAAGATTACATAATTTGAAGTTATTTCTCTCATGGCATACCAAGCCAACCGAATAGGAACATAAATGTCATAACTATGTGTTGCTTATATAATTTCATATTATTTACCATGTAACAAGTAGGTAGCTACCACTAGCATGCATTAAACTAATCTGCGACGATTACCTAAGTACCTACCTACCCACGTTATGTACTACGTCGTAATCTTACAAGAATTGTTTTAAAAAACTAGCTTTTACCCCTGAATTCGTCCACGTGGATAGTTACCCTCCTTTTTCGTACTGTTGGCTAAAAAGTATTGCAGTTTTTCAGATGGGTCAATAAGCTTTTGAACAATGAAAACCGCATCAAAATATATCGCGAAAAGCTCGCACAAAAATAGTACATTACTGCAGCGGCCAGCAACAGAGGCATTGATGGACGAACGTGTAAATGTGGGCCGAGGCGAAGCCGAGGCACACATACGTAAAAGTCCATCAATGCCTATTTGTGGCCAAGGCTTGTATAGTACTTTTCTCAAACAATGCGCGGAAATTAAAACAGTAAATTTTCTCAAATAATTCGCAGAAATTAAAACTCTTTTCAAAATCAATGACGAACATCGAACAACAATTAGTTTTTTTTTTTTCAATAAATAGCTTTCTATTTGCAAGCCAGTTCGAAATTTAAATAAAACCTTTGATAAGTTACCTCCTTGGTCGCCATGTTTCGGAGAAAAAGATCGTTCCATTTTTAAATTACACGACAGATATGAGTTTAGTATGTAATTTATTTGGTCGCTAAACACGACAGATATGGATTTTCATACAACATTGCCGGCCGCTGCGCGCATGTATTTGGCCAGTACTGCAATTTCGATTTATCTCGAAGAAGGTTGTCAAAATAATGCTCACATTTCCAAGCATGTTTGAGAAAAAGATATTTTCGTATTATAAAGGGTGAAATTGGAATCATAAGCATCCTTTGAAACTAAGAGTCTACCCATCAAACTGAACAATTTTCACTATGGGAGCAAACCAATCGGAGCAAAAAATAATCAGCTGTTCCATATTAAACTGCAATGCCTACTCGACACAAATGTATGCAACAGCTGATTTTTTTTTTGCTCTGATCGGTTTGCTCCCATAGTAAAAGTTGTTCAGTTTGATGGGTAGACTCTTAATTTAAAAGGATGCTAATGATATCAATTTCACCCTGTATATTATTTTTTATTTGCTCCCGATACCTTATTTCTAGATAAATTCTAAAATAAGAAAACTAAAAGAGGTGAGCCTGTAGGTAGGTATGCTAAAGACACACAGACACACCGCTTTTACAGTTTTCTTAAACTATAGATGACATTGTAGTAATTGTAACCTATCTTAACAATAATTATTTCATTATGTAATAAATTGTTTTAACTTGCGGTTAACAGTCTTGCTAACAACTTTGTTGATAATTCATCTAGAACTGTACCCAGAACAAGGATTAGTACATAGAATAAGGATAAGTAAAAGGACACTGCGCAAAAATGTATGGCCACTGGTCCAAGAGCCCCCCGCTATGACACAGGTAGGGATAGTTACAGGATACCCAAACGTACGAGAAAATGGCACCCAAGGGGCATCAAAATATTTTCGAGGCTAAAAAAGATACAGGATATTTTATTTTGACGCAGTCTTTTTAGAGGGTAGTCGTTTTGATATTATGGCTCCGAAAAGTGTAATGTCTTTCAGGGTAATCAGGCTCTTAGCTAAAACTACTAAAAGTTATTAATAAGCGTGCAAAAGTAATAAGGTTCACGTTTACTATACCGGCAATTTCAAGATGAGATAACGATTTTCCCGTTTTAAGTGTTGTGTGTTTTTAGGGCTAAAGATTCTTTTACATTAATAATGATCAAAAACAATAATAATATCCACAGAACACAAGGAATTCGACAGATGTAAGTAATGGGTAAATGCTAACATTTGAATGAAAAACCGCTAAACAAAACACCCTGTATATTTTTTTCTCTCGAAAAGATATTGGTGCCGCATATAAAAAAATGTTTTATATTAAACCCCCTTTCAAACTTAGTTTGCCACTTATCGGGGGGGCTCTTGGACCACTTCTGCCCACTATCCTTTTTATTATGAATTTTACTTTTACCTAGCGGCACATATCCACTAGCTAGAACTGTTTAACCCCAAAAGGAAACAGGCGTGAGTGTATACAAATAATAAACAGGATGCGTTAAATATTAAAGGAGGTGCCTATTCTGACTGACTATGAAATTGGACAATTTCAACTATCTATGGAGCGAACGTCTTCTTCTTAATATTATGCTGATGGTTTTTAAGGGGATGATCAGACCATCAAACTGAATAGCTTTCTATATGGGACAAAAATCTAATCATGATGTCATCCCATTTTGGTGGCGTTAGGATTGCAGTTTTATATGGAACAGCTGATTTTTTTTGTGATTTCTTCGTTGGTGTCATAGAGAAAGTTATTCAGTTTAATGGTCTAAAACTCCTCTTAAAAAACCGTCAGCATGTCTTAGATAAATGATTAGAGTGTTATAGTATAAGGTCTAACAAAATCAGGTGAAACTATTCAGATCAGTCCATCAAACTGAACAACTTACTCTATGGGACCAATAACGAAATCGCGAAAACAAAATCAGCTGCTCCATACTCGACCTAAATGTATGAGTAGTGGGTATACGCCGTTTCTGGACCACTTTGTCTGGGCCAATCAGAGGGCTTGTTTCAAACCTTGGCTACTAGGCGCGAATTAAACCGCGAATTAAACCGCGAATTAAATTAATTAGGTATAATAAAGTTTATTCGCGTTTTATATCAAAGTAATTCGCGGTTTCAATTAAATTAATTCGCGTTTCAATTAAAATAATACGCGGTTTCAATCAAATTAATCAGCGGTTTATTCTTGGGTGATAGTAGTGGGTATACGCCGGTTCTGGACCACTTTGTCTGGGCCAAACCGTTTCAATTAAAATAATTCTCGATTTCAATCAAATTAATCGGCGGCTTATTCTTGGGTGATAGTAGTAGGTATTCACCGGTTCTGGACCACCTCGTCTGGGCGAATCCGGTTCAATTAAAATTATTCCCGGTTTCAACAAATTAATAAATGAAGGCTGTTAAATTTAGCAGCCAGGTTGTATATCATTTGATACCTGAGAAAGAAGACCGACGGGGTACCTGGCAAATAGATGCTTTTAGATTCAAAATGCGGGTCGCAGAATTTGAAAAAATATTTAACAAGCGGGTGATAAAAATTAATGATCAGTTTTAATTAAAATAATTCACGGTTTCAATCAAATGAATCTGCGGTTTATTCCCGGGTGATATCTAATTTATCGGTTCTGGACCACTTTCAGGTATATTTAAATATTTTTGGAAAGCGACAAAACAAAGAGGCGGGCGGGTCTATTGTTTAATGGTGTTTTAAGACCGTCCCTTTATTGACGCTGGAAACTATTGTATTGATAATTAAAGCGCGGTGTTCGAGGGGGTGACGTTTTGTTTAGATTTTTTTTTTTGCATCATTGTTTATTTCTTTTGATAGTACCGAATGGACTTGTACAAACGTGCTTTTTTCCTTTCCAAGTCATAAGGAGCCGTTTCTTTCTCTTTTTCCAAACAATGGGTACGTACCCGTCTATTCTTGTCTGTTAAAACAGATAACACTCTTTTTGTTTACCTTTTATTATTAGTGTCTAAATAAATTGCATGTTTGCGCAGGTCTTCTTTTATTCAATGAGCGTTCATAAAAAACGTTGCACCATCGGAGCAATGGAAACTCACTGATGTTCCAGTAAAGTATTATGTAGATTAAGAATATTGTTATTTATAAAATGAAACAGGTTTTTTTTTTTGATATAAAATTTATTTAAAAAATATAGTTTTCACCATTTCAGATATCAGTAAATCATTATACAAAGTGTCATCATCTGAAAACATTTTAATAAAGTTAGACATCGAGATACCCTTATATCTAAAGTGAATGTATACTAAACAATATAAACCACAAACTGAACTTAAATAGTTTTGTATTACTTTACTATTATAAGTACTTCTTTTCGTATTTCTCTCCAAAAAAGTAGCATGATAACCAGTTGGCTTTCGACCAAAAGAATCAAAGTATTCACCAACGCCGTCAACATTTATAAAAATTGCGACCCAATGAGAACCAGGTTTTGTATCCGGATCCAAATTACTAATCAGATAACATGGTAAATGGACTCGTACTGGTATTCTATTGGCTGCAAAAACATTAAATTCCAGACGTGAATCAACTTTTTTCATACATTTTTGAATATCTTGTGTATTCATTGTACCTATCCTATTCAAAACAAATTAATCTATTTACTAAATATTCGAAGCTTACATCAGTGATGACAAACGCTAATTAAAAAATACATAGTTGTGTTTAGCATTTATATTTATTTTACACTTAACTATTGTAGTCTATAATAACATCACGGTTTTTATTTATTTCAATAACACTGTCAAATTCAGCGTATATCATACAGTTTACAGTTGTTTCAAGAGATTTATCAAATCGAACTTCCAATCGAACACTACCACGTTTTATTATATTCCAATGTGAGTGTGAGTTTGCACATAAATCAGGAGTCATATCAAAAGCCATTAAACAATATCCATTTGCAAAACTTTCTTTCGAGATTGCATTTCCATCATTCAGGAAATGAATACCTGTTCCTGAGAATAAAGTGTGATATGCATTTGTAAATACATTAGTACTAAAAGATGTTTGTAATGTTTTTGATGGTATTTGATGGCCATCGACATATAAGCCAAATAAATTAACACCGTGATTACTAAAGTTAAAGGGATTTGTATTAAGACTACCATTGAATGCTCCATTATTTACGAACCCAACTACACATCGCTTAGGTATTTGACCCAGAAATATATTGTCTATGGCTTTCCCTTGAATTCCTGCTGGAATTGTTAATACTTTTACTTCTGCACGTGTAATGGGATATTTTGCAGTTGTGGTGGCTAATACTTTTTCATGAGCAAGTAATATTGATGGGTTTATTCTAGCTTTGCGCATTATAAGAGAAGCACAAGAAATGTGAACGTTGAATTTAGTATCTGACGATGCACACATGAGATTGAAAGTTTCTTTAGTACGTACTAATTTCACACGCAATTCCACACCATTAATTAAAAACTTTTCTTGATTAAATATATCTGCATGTAAATGTCCAATCATTTCAACTGTATTACTTTCTTTTGCCAAGTTTTGTCTTTTCGTAAATCCTTTGTTTGTAGCGTCACATGAATCCATATTTCCCGCTGTATCTTCATACCATAACCCACAAGTAAGATGAGACTCTTTAGCAGCTGAACCATAATTAAGTAAAGTCTCTATATAAGCACGATATGCGTAAGTGTTATTTGGAGGAGACACAAGTTTTTGGTTCATGTAAATATCTACCTGATTAAAAAGTGAGTGCAACCAATTATTTACAGGTGCTACTGCGGTTGCTGCAGCAATAGAGGTTGAATCTTGGTTAAATATTTTAGCTTTTATATGAAGAAGAGTATGAGACAAATCGATGTAATCATCACCAGCGCCAGGTACTAAAAATTCAATGGGTCCATCATCACTTAATGATGATATAGGGTTTTAATGAATCCACTGTCCACTTTCAATGCTGGTTTGCGTTGATGGTAGTGCAAAAAGGTCTAGCTCTGATTTGATACACTCACAAGAGTGGTTGTGTAAAAACGACATATTTTATTTTATTTTTGAAAAAATATCGTTATCTTGGTGCTGTCTTCGTATTTTTTGAACACCTCTTCGCTGTGATGCTTTCGATAGAGTGATTAGCTTCTTACTTGGTCTAACAATTTTATATCCTGAACCAGACATGATTGAATCAATTTTTTCATCCGCCTTTCTTTTTAAGTTTGAACTAACAGTTTTCAAACGCGATTTGATAGATTCATCTAAAGGGCGTGCGCTCACCATATCTGATAACAGACCCACGCCAGCATTTAAAGCTTCTTTACCAACAAATTTAGCACCACTTCGTAAAAGTGGAAACACTGATCTGAATAGTCCACCTAAGAAACTTCCGATACCATGACCACGTTGATGTGGTGCGCCTTTATATATAATTCCAACTCCTGAACCAGCTTGATGAGAATAATAGCTGTGGTATGGACAAGTCATCATAATATAGTTTTTTATTCACTTTACTCGTTTGAAATGCAGTTTAATGGATGAAGTTCCAAATTGAAATGGTACCCTTTCACCTATACATGTTCTTATATCTATTTCTATGATATCAAACTCTCTGCGCATTACAGGTACATAATGAGCCGGGGAGAATGTGTTCATTTTATATGCGCCATATATGTATTTTGAGGGATCTAATGGAATTATTCTTAGTAAGAATGCCATGACATCTCCGACTATTTGTGGTTGAATTATATCAGAATAAATAAAAAGTTGTGATGGCAAACCTAGATACAAATTTACAGGATATTTTCCTATACCACTGTGAATAATATTTGTGTTTGGTTCAAAGCCGAGTTGTAAGCTAAGCCGAGAGGTTAATATGATGCTACTTATATTTTTTTTCAATGTTGTTACCTTTACAAGTTTTGATATTTCATCATATTGAAATTTTACTTTATCTTTGATTAAATTATTCTCATTGAAGGCACTTAAAAAATTGTCGATGCTGTCATAGTTTGTAGCAGGTATATGGGATTTGTAGTCCACTGTGCTCCGAAGATCTTCATTAGATTCATTTGGTACACGTTCCTTTTTCTTAACGTATATGACATTCTCGTGATCTTGAACGTTTAATATTGTGCATGGATAGTGACATTCCACCAGTCCAACCACCCATTCTCCCTCTAGTTTGATTGTTTTAGGTAATTTTGTAAAAAAATTTGCCGTTACATTATCAGGAAAATATGACATTGAACTATTACTTAGCAAAGTTATGTAGAAACTATCTTCAATCATATTTTTTCTAATGTTGATGCGCGTATCCAACTATTAAACTTGTCAGGATAACCTTTCCACTTAACTAACAATTCCTTTCTGTTACCTGAATAGCGAGTACGCAGGATTTTATCAATTTTGTATGCAAAGGTGGGGTCATATGATACTTTTTGCAATTCTTTTCCATAAAAAGTTCCTACGATAGGCTCATTTTGCAGGTCTTTCAGGGTATATACTATCTTAGGTTTTCTATTAATTATGGAAGTTATAACAAATATTTCATCACTCCAGTTTGTTTCGTATCCTTTCTGAAAAATATGTTTATATTTAGTGATTCTAACATGATCACCGACACCTAATTTTGGTGATTCCATGATGTTATTTCGATTTTTTGGTTTATCATACAAGTTACACCAGACGGTCATAATATTGCTAGAATTAACATCACATGGACTCATTTTTATGCTTGAATGATAGCTGTGATTATACGAATTAAGTAAATCTTGTAAGATATTCACATATCGATATGTATTTTTATGAGTAAAATAACGCCACATTTTCATTTTTAGGGTTCTTTGGAATCTTTCTACAATACTGGCCTTTATATCAGGATTGTTCGTAGTGTAGTAGTTAATATTATTACTTTTAAAATATCCTTTTACGTCTTTTGAAACAAACTCAGTGCCTTTGTCTGATTGTATATGTCTAGGAGTGGCTTTTGCTTCTGCAAATATACTTTCGAAGCATGTTTTAATTGTTTCTGAATTTTTTTTCTTCAGTGGCCTTGCGAAAGCATATTTACTGAAGACATCAATAACACACAGAATATATTTAAAACCATCATTATATTGACTATAAGTTCGCATGTCACTCAAATCAGCTTGCCAAAGTTCGTTAAAATTTGATAAAATATATTTATTCCTAGGAAATTTTCTATGCACAGGTTTATGCAATGTGTATGTTTCTTGTGATTGAAGCCAATCTTGTACTTGCTTTTTGTTCATTTTACCTTTCATAGATTCATTAAGTTTGTTAACGCTGCCGTACCCTGCTGGATGAGCAACATCATAATAAATATCTTCTATGTTCAATAGGGGGTCCATCTTTCCCAATCGATTCTTCTTTTTTCTTTACCTCTAGACGATGTTGGTGTATGCGTTGGAGTCTCCTTTAATTGCTGTATAGTATAGTTTTTAAGGTATTGCTGGGTCTCACGATTACCAATGCATGACAAAGGTACCCCAATATCAATCAAAGTTTTCGCAAATTCTTCCCACGCTAAAGGTTTTGGCCTTTTTAATTGTCTTAATATATCATTAATTAAATCGATAATATTACTGTTAGGAATAGTTTTATTGTTAATAACAATAGTACCTTTATTATCCCATCTGATTTTTTCTGGATTTTTTAAAATACAATCTAATAAAAATTGACCCTTTTGCTTGAATGTTTTCGGTATTAATCTTAGCAAATAAGCATGATCGTAAACATGCAACACATCTTCTTCTGAAGAAACATCTTTTTCTACTGGTTCGGTTTGTGTTTGTGCATCTACTTTCTCACGTTTTATTTCATCGACAACATCGCTAACTATCGATAATTTTAAAGGTAATTTGTTTTGATCGCTAAAATGAAAATATCTTTGAAGTGTTTGATAGTATAAAGACCATTTTTCACGATCATCCAATTTACTACTAATAATTTTATCCATTTCCTTATCCAACCGTGAAAGGGTATCATCACTAGAATTCTCCCTTTTTTTCAAATTTTCTATTACACTTGGGTCAACAAGTATCATTTTCTTTGTATTCTCCATTTTACTTGGTTATTGTATTTATTAATGTAGAAAGAACTGCACCTAATATGATAGGCAGAAACGCACCGCCCTTCTGAACTATTAATCGCCTCCTAGTTTTGTTTTCGCCTTTGGATATTAACTTTCTAAGAACGTTCTTGTGTTTCTTCAGTTTAGATTTATCTTTATCTTTTAATGGTACTTTGCCCTTTAAAACGTTAAATATGCACTCACTTATGCAGTTTATTTCGTCTTCTCCACAAATTTTTAATAATGCGTCTCGATATTTGGGTTTGAGATTGAGTAGTGCTTTTAATAGTCCATGATGCGACTTTACTCTTCCAATCATTATTTTAATACTGTTCTTTTATGATTGATTTCTATTTGATATCACTTGAGAAAAAACAGTTTAGTTTACATATACTGATAACAGATTCCTTGGTCTCCTTTATATCAATTTTATTTTCAAATGTTTTCAAAATGCATTCACAAAGATATTTTATTTCTTCGTCGCTACAAACTTCTAACAATGCTTCGCGGTATTCTGATTTTAAAGTATTTAATGCTTTCAGGAAATTGTGATGAGTTGTTTCCTGTTCTGACATTATTTAGAACTGACTGAAATATGTCGATGAACGTCATATTTATACCCCTTCTTTGGAATGTAAACTGTACAGTAGTTATCAAATGGAAATATTTTAGATTTAAAACGATACATATCATCAGTATTTTGTTTGAGATCAATCATCATATACCCATGAGGTTCCGTAGTTGAATCTTTATATGCCTCTTCAACAAATTTTGAATTTTCAGGATTAACTTGACGAGCTAAATATCGTATTTGTGTTCTATCTCTGGGGTTTTTAAAATAAATTATGTAACTAGAATTCAAAGAAATATCTCGTTGACCTTTACCTTGATGGAATAAGTTTTGAGTAATATAAAATACACTCAAATTCCTGTGATGACTACCTTTAGTAAAAATATCAACAATACGACCATCTGATTCTCTCATAAGATCATCAATTATAATAAGTCTAGGTTTCTTTCCATCAATCATATTCAAATCTGGAACACCTTGATTATAATTAACTTTTTCTAGATTATAAAGTGGTTGCATTTCATCATAACACCATATTATTTCATGAAATTCAACGTCACATATTTCTTTGCAATAGTTTAGAAAATTCGTCACAAATTTAGTTTTTCCGCATCCACTTGGTCCCGCTACAATAGTTGTGAAAGGATGGCAAAAATGAATCATAGTAAAATAATTTATTGTGTGTTGATTTGAAGACGGATAAGTTTTGAATGATTCATTTTAAACAAAGTTCTTACTTTTAAATAAAACAGGTGATAGAATAATGAAAACAAGAAGAAATTAATAATAATTCAAGGATTGTTTATTTTACAAATGAAATTACTCTAACATATACAAAGAACTCCTTTTACATTTATTTTTATAATGATGCTAGATATTAAAAACATGCACTTAAACTATTACATTATTATTGTTATATACACAAGTAAACTAAAAATATACTATACAACTTAAAATTACAATGGATAGCTATTATATTCTATAAGAAAATTTCTAAAATGATACATAATACATCGAATGGTAAATGACATACACTTCTATAATGCGAATGGTACAGAAATAATAATAGCATTGTTTGTTCTGTGTGTTTATTTGATATCGACGTTTTCAGTTGATTGATTCCGCGATAGGTGGCGTTTTTACTATCCTATAATGACCCCACGCAAGAGTATCAGTAGAATTGTCTAATAAATATCTTTTAGTATCGTTGTGTGAGAGTGATATTTTAGTAATTTTTTGAGTAAATATTATGTGTTTTATTGATTTGAATCGTAACATTTCACAGCGTTGAATATTCTTTTCAAATAAACACTTTTTATAATCATCGAGACAAAACTTTTTAGTAACACATTTATTAACTCCTTTTGCTTTAGCAATAATATTGTTATCTTGAACATCTATTGCATACATTTTTGATCGAAGACCTACAAACTCCTTAAAAATTTGTCCGTTGTTTTCATCTTTGAAAAAACCTAATCGCTTTTTGTTTATTAATGGCAAACCGTATTCATTGTTAAGGGGATAATCCGATGTATCAAAATACAAGTTAAGATCAGATTTTATGTCGTGATAAAAGTTTTCAGTAAAAATTTGATACACTAAACTGTCCGTATCTGTGTAAAGCAGTTTAAGGTTTTCATGATATTTTGTTTTCATAAAATCGTAATGAAACTGATACATTAAAGTTTTTGATAAATCTAAAATACAAAAACCCAGGTAAATTGGTTTGTTGTATAAAACTTTTGTTTTATTTAACTGTACTGCAACTAAATTCTCAGAAAATATTGATAAACTGTGAAATTCGGGTCTAGCTATTAAAGATTGAACTCCTTGAGTTTTTCTGCGATTATGCCAGTGATTCAATAATTTAACGTTAACTCGCTTAGTTACATTTTCCATCGTTTTACCAAATACCGAATTATTCATCAATTTATAAAAATCTTTATCAAAATCAGAAGATGCTAATGAACGCATGCGAGTATTAAGATCTATATAACTTTTTAACCACGCTGATTGTTCGAATTTCAGAATTCTATGGATTTTAAGCAAACGTAATCCCTTTCCTAAGCACTGTTTTAAATTTCTGTAATGAATGACATAGTTTTTTTTTTATTTAAATTAGGAATCAATTTTTTTTCTTTGGTGTTACCTAAACAAATATTTTCAGGACAGAATGGTAAGTCAGAGTGATAGTCATGTAAATCGTTGGGATATTCTAAATCAACTTCCAAAATAAAACCGTGTTCAGCATCGTCCGAAACATCGTAATCTGTATTTACATCAACCCATTCAAATTTGCCGGTAGGAAGGCATTGAGACATAGCCCAACCGTAAAGATTATTTGCGTCCAGGTACATGAGAAATGAAGAGGGAGTATTTGGATCATATTCCGGCATAAATTTATTATTAGCTTTTGCATATCTATTGCTACATTGTGATATACCACCCCGGATATTATTTGCGATGAAAGCAATTTTATCAATGTCAGTTAAAAGTTCTAATTGAATTTTAGTGATAATCAACATGGCATCCCAACTTAATCCTGGTGCTGTGTAATAATGAGCAGGATCTAATCCATATGTTGTAAGACACACGTTTCTAAAATTTTCGAACACGTCAGTTAATAATAAAACGTCTGTTTTTAAATATAAATCGGAATAATCACTCATGTTCTGACAACCGAAATGATTCCATACATCAATAGCATGTTTATAATCATTTTCTGATATGTGGTTATCGGTCAGAGAACTATAAAATTTATCACGAGGGGGAAGTGAAGTTAATTTTAACGATTCAAATGATGTCATGAATTCATATGGATAAACACCTTTACGTATTAATCTCTTAAAGTCTTCTTCGTACGGGAAAATTAATTTCAACTCATTGAATTGTTGGGATGTTAAATTTTTAGCTAATTTGTCAAGGCTACTAGACATAAATTTAAATGAATCAAGAAACCTCAACGTCATTGAACGATTATGAATATGAATTTGTTTCGAAAAAGAAATATATTTCTCTTTGTTCTCGGGGATAACTTCTATGTTACCATCTTCAAAACTTAGTCCATGCACTATAAAATGAGCATCATAGTTGCTTAAATTGTGGAAAAATATTGGTATGAAATTAGGTGCTCTGTATTTTTCACAACAAGACGGATGAGCAACCCCTTCATATAAACCAGTATGCCAATTGTATGAAATCGTAGAATGACCATTTAAATTTTGTGTACAAATAAAACAAATAGTACTTTGTGCGATGTTAGCATTATTTGCTTTTGTTAAAGGTAATGGAGGTTTAACAAAACAATTTTTTTTGCAAATGATTTCTAAGTCATTTTTAATGAATTTCATGAAGGTGTGTTCACAATCTTTACCTGTATAAGTTCTATAAGTTGATAGGGAATCATCATAAGAACACTTGATATAGTACCCAAAACTGTACATTTCATGTTTTTGAACATTAGTAGTTGACGATTTATTTGGGTTGTCAGAACATGTTTGAATTGGGTTTAAAAATGCTTCAAAATCAGCATATACAACAAACGGTAGTCGTAATTTACGTTCATAATTATTGAAAGAAATTTGGTTGGAGGGAACCAATTCATCAAACCAATTTTTCTTAGTATCTGTTGGGGAAGGTAAATTTGTGCATATATGGAAACAATCATTTTCCTGATGCTTCACTAATTTGTCAAGTGATGTAAAATGTAATAAACACCCATCACAAATATGGATTGCATGTTCTGATAACGTTAATTGGTTAGATACCAATCGAGATAAATTTTTGATATAGCAATAATGTCCTCTGTTACCTTCGGTAATGTATAATAAATTTAAATGGTTAGTTTTCCTATTTTTCGTAAAGTGTAACGGACCCACAATGCTGTGTTTTTTACTTTCGGAATTATAATCTAGACCAAAAACATTAATACTTATATCATTCAGTTTTTCAAATTTATGAACATCATTTATTTTGATTGGGAAAGGAAGATTTCCAAATTTCAATTTATTCTTATGAATCGTGTAAGAATTTACCCTATTGGTATGTTTATTATCTTTAGGTTCATATAATCCGGATAGTACAGCCCAACGAAAGCATTCATAATCCTTATTTTGTACATTAATCACAGCTTTTTTATTTTTTATGTCTACTGGCAAGTCGATGTATGAAGAACCACGCAATGGATTAAATTTGTTAATGTTCATATCGACATGGTTTATTTTAACTAAACTCCATCCACTATCTTTCTTCTCAAAATTTGATAATTTGTTTAAAATTTCATTACTGAGCAAAGAAAAAATAATGTTTTTATCATCACCAGTAGAAACAACATAATTACTTATTTGAAAATCAAACGTGTTATTTAGCTGTTTTGTCTCTTGAGTGAAATTCGCATTAAGAATCAGATTAAATTTAATGACAACTTGATCAATAATGGAACGATCTAATAATTTAAAAATTCTGTCTTTAACATTTTGTAAAAACAAGTCAGGTGTTTCGAATGTTTCCACACTATCCGGTAATATTCTATAAGTAACAACTCTATTTCCGAATGCACTTTCGATTAACTGTACGTTAGAAAATTCTCTATCAGACGTTAAAACATTGTTTTTGTGTCTGTTGCTCTGTAAATGGTTTGCAAAATATTTCCTTGATACACGCACATGACACACAGAACATTCAATTTTATCATTACTTTCTGTACTTACATTTGTCTCCGACGCTTGCGGCGGCGTAGTTTCATCGGAACACGAAGTCGCAGGACCATATTTCTTCTTTGTCGGTGGGCGCTCTTCTATCTCCGATGTTGTCGTTTGTCTCTTTAATCCTCCTCCATCTTGCGAAGATCTGTAAAATAAAAATTATCATGAGTATATTATAATTTCATTGTACAGTTAAATCATGAATATCACACGGTTTAGATACTAACTGAACTCTTTTTGACAACCTAGACAATACGCCCGCATTATAAAAACTCCATCTATTTCATCAGACGACAAGTCATTTTCAGTTTCGATATGATTATGTCCATTACATGGTGTAAAATAAGGTACTATGTCTGGGTCTTCTAACATCGAGATAGGTAACACGTTTTCTATAAACCACATTCTTATTGAACGATGCATTTTATTTATAATTAAAGATTTGCTTAGCGTTGCAATCTCATGTGGAGCTAAGCTAGTATTTTGATGATTTGAAAACATTTTTGTATAAATTAAAATACAATTACAAGAGTCACAGGATGAATGAGTTCAATGACAGAGAACCTTCTGTTTAAATACTCAAAAGCTCCACCACTTCCTTTTGAAAGGTTTTGGGATGTCATAAAACAAAAAAGTGCAACAGGTACGTGAAATGCACGTTACAACAGGATCAAACAATATATAAGTCTTTCACCCTGAACTTAAAAAAACAAGTCAATTCAAGTTTAGTAATAAAAATAATACTCACGTTTTGATGTATTGATGTTGACTTAGATTTTCACATATGTCGTACAGTTGATTGTCATCGTGGTTTTCTCTTTCAACATCTTCACAAAGCTGGATGAGTTGAAGATCGTAGTCATCACAGTTCAAAATGTCCATGGTGATGTTTTGTTTATGATAATGATAATACACAATAATTATAAGAACTTAATAAACTCAGTCACTTTTTTTAACACTTCAGTCACTATATTTCTTATTACTTTTATCATTCTCTATAAAATAATTAGAACTGTCCTCCTTGGATGCTAATAATTTTGTAATATTAAAGATTACATCGCGAGCACTTTGTAGATTTTTATCCTCTTCGCAATCTGCATAATATTTTACTCGAACATCCGCGAGTTTCCATTGCTCCGATGGCGCAACGTTTTTTATTTTCTTTAAATCGTATACTTCGATTTTAATGAGATGAGATGCATCTGCTTCGTCATTGTTGGATGTGATGTATGCCACTCCTCCGGAACAGCTTCGAGCCACACTTGACGACTTCTTTTTTATTTTCAGTTTCTTTTTCTGCTTTTCAAAAAATCCGTCTATGTCGTTAGCAGATCTCTTCTTAGCAATTGCTTGCTTTACTTTGAAACCAAGCGTTCCCTCCTCATCACTAGCTTCATTAGGAGGGCTGGGATAATAGAACTGTTTAAAAGTATTTTCCGAAAACTGAAACAATACATTAAACATTAAATTAATTACGTATTCTTAGACATTTCAATAAGCACTACCTAGCCTCAACCAAACTAAACAGAGCTTGTACAAGGATTATTATACATAGATACATAAACTCATGACCGATCCTTTCAGGATGGTCAGAAACATTGTTACAACTAACAAGAACAAAACATCAATAATTGGCCAACAATATTTAAAACAAGAAATACGGGGAACACACAATAAATTAAAGATTATGAAACAAAGAACAAACAATAGAAAAGAAATAAGACAAGTGAATTAAATCGAAATACTTACATCCATTTTTTTATCTGGCTCACTAACACTGCACAAGATAACTTTACTATAACTTTGAAGAACCACTGTTGTTAACAGAACTGCGTGGAGTACACTGATGCATCTGTTTGGAACAAACTCCGCTTTTATAGATCGAAGACAATGGACCACCAATTAAAAAAAAAAATGCACGTTAAGCAAAACAACAAAAACCTGCAGCGACATGTTTAAAAGAGAACCTGCGGAAACATGCATCCTGCACATTTAAAGAAATAATATTTTATTTAAATAAAGGTACACAACAAAAGAGCGGTATCTGTATTGACAAAAAAAAGGTTGGGCAACGCATTAAATATGAGGTACTTATTTTTACAGATAAGAATAGACAGGTATCCACCCATTGTTTGCATAATGTGGAAAAAATGGTTCCTAGTGTAGACTCAAGGAAAAAACTTGGAAAAAGAGAAAGAAACGGCTCCTTATGACTTGGAAAGGAAAAAAGCACGTTTGTACAAGTCTTAATAATAAACCCATCAATATTACTTGCTCATGAAAAAGTATTAGCCACCACAACTGCAAAATATCCCATTACACGTGCAGAAGTAAAAGTATTAACAATTCCAGCAGGAATTCAAGGGAAAGCCATAGACAATATATTTCTGGGTCAAATACCTAAGCGATGTGTAGTTGGGTTCGTAAATAATGGAGCATTCAATGGTAGTCTTAATACAAATCCCTTTAACTTTAGTAATCACGGTGTTAATTTATTTGGCTTATACGTCGATGGCCATCAAATACCATCAAAAACATTACAAACATCTTTTAGTACTAATGTATTTACAAATGCATATCACACTTTATTCTCAGGAACAGGTATTCATTTCCTGAATGATGGAAATGCAATCTCGAAAGAAAGTTTTGCAAATGGATATTGTTTAATGGCTTTTGATATGACTCCTGATTTATGTGCAAACTCACACTCACATTGGAATATAATAAAACGTGGTAGTGTTCGATTGGAAGTTCGATTTGATAAATCTCTTGAAACAACTGTAAACTGTATGATATACGCTGAATTTGACAGTGTTATTGAAATAAATAAAAACCGTGATGTTATTATAGACTACAATAGTTAAGTGTAAAATAAATATAAATGCTAAACACAACTATGTATTTTTTAATTAGCGTTTGTCATCACTGATGTAAGCTTCGAATATTTAGTAAATAGATTAATTTGTTTTGAATAGGATAGGTACAATGAATACACAAGATATTCAAAAATGTATGAAAAAAGTTGATTCACGTCTGGAATTTAATGTTTTTGCAGCCAATAGAATACCAGTACGAGTCCATTTACCATGTTATCTGATTAGTAATTTGGATCCGGATACAAAACCTGGTTCTCATTGGGTCGCAATTTTTATAAATGTTGACGGCGTTGGTGAATACTTTGATTCTTTTGGTCGAAAGCCAACTGGTTATCATGCTACTTTTTTGGAGAGAAATACGAAAAGAAGTACTTATAATAGTAAAGTAATACAAAACTATTTAAGTTCAGTTTGTGGTTTATATTGTTTAGTATACATTCACTTTAGATATAAGGGTATCTCGATGTCTAACTTTATTAAAATGTTTTCAGATGATGACACTTTGTATAATGATTTACTGATATCTGAAATGGTGAAAACTATATTTTTTAAATAAATTTTATATCAAAAAAAAAACCTGTTTCATTTTATAAATAACAATATTCTTAATCTACATAATACTTTACTGGAACATCAGTGAGTTTCCATTGCTCCGATGGTGCAACGTTTTTTATGAACGCTCATTGAATAAAAGAAGACCTGCGCAAACATGCAATTTATTTAGACACTAATAATAAAAGGTAAACAAAAAGAGTGTTATCTGTTTTAACAGACAAGAATAGACGGGTACGTACCCATTGTTTGGAAAAAGAGAAAGAAACGGCTCCTTATGACTTGGAAAGGAAAAAAGCACGTTTGTACAAGTCCATTCGGTACTATCAAAAGAAATAAACAATGATGCAAAAAAAAAAATCTAAACAAAACGTCACCCCCTCGAACACCGCGCTTTAATTATCAATACAATAGTTTCCAGCGTCAATAAAGGGACGGTCTTAAAACACCATTAAACAATAGACCCGCCCGCCTCTTTGTTTTGTCGCTTTCCAAAAATATTTAAATATACCTGAAAGTGGTCCAGAACCGATAAATTAGATATCACCCGGGAATAAACCGCAGATTCATTTGATTGAAACCGTGAATTATTTTAATTAAAACTGATCATTAATTTTTATCACCCGCTTGTTAAATATTTTTTCAAATTCTGCGACCCGCATTTTGAATCTAAAAGCATCTATTTGCCAGGTACCCCGTCGGTCTTCTTTCTCAGGTATCAAATGATATACAACCTGGCTGCTAAATTTAACAGCCTTCATTTATTAATTTGTTGAAACCGGGAATAATTTTAATTGAACCGGATTCGCCCAGACGAGGTGGTCCAGAACCGGTGAATACCTACTACTATCACCCAAGAATAAGCCGCCGATTAATTTGATTGAAATCGAGAATTATTTTAATTGAAACGGTTTGGCCCAGACAAAGTGGTCCAGAACCGGCGTATACCCACTACTATCACCCAAGAATAAACCGCTGATTAATTTGATTGAAACCGCGTATTATTTTAATTGAAACGCGAATTAATTTAATTGAAACCGCGAATTACTTTGATATAAAACGCGAATAAACTTTATTATACCTAATTAATTTAATTCGCGGTTTAATTCGCGGTTTAATTCGCGCCTAGTAGCCAAGGTTTGAAACAAGCCCTCTGATTGGCCCAGACAAAGTGGTCCAGAAACGGCGTATACCCACTACTCGTATGGGGACAGCAGATTTTTTTTCGCGATTTCGATTTTGGTCCAGTAGAGAAAGTTGTTCAGTTTGATGGTCTGATCATCACTTTAAAATAGTTTCAACTGATTTTGTTAGACCTTATAAACGTGTTAATGAATTAGCGCAAAACCTCATACACCCCAACTGATTTATAACAAAATAATTAGATTCTTCTTATCGCGTGGGCAGAGCCCTGGTGTCAGAGTTTTTTCAGACCGCCTTACGGCTTCTGACGTGGTTTTTATGTAACGACTACTACCACTAGAGAATAGTAGCCGGGTCCATAATTAGATTGAAACAATAATTTCATTATTTTGATAGTCAAAATTTAAAGTTATTCGCATTTTAAGTTTTGAGGCAAAAATGATTTGTTGTCATTTTAGCATTGAATGAAAGCGCTAACGTGCTCATGGATAGGTACATTATAATAATCTTGTTTTGATAGTAAGTAGGGTGAGTGTGCCCGTGCGGTGGGTTGACATCGGGTTCAGAAAATTAAAAATTTTACAAACAAATGATTTAATATTTTGAAAAAAAATTACCTATGTTGAAACCATGATAATTCGATTCTGCTCTCGATTCTAAACAAACTAGTACTTTCTAGTTTTGCGTTAATTCATTAACACGTTGTATAATATTGTACCTATACGCCTTTAGGTTAGCCAGTTCGGAATAGAAAAATAAGTTATGTAAAACCAGCTTCCAAGAAAACCACTTCCTCAAGGTACTGAGGTCCTTATCGATATGGCTTCCTGCCATTGATTCTTACTCACAGAGGCAGAGGTCACGTAGGAACAAAGTTTACCTGGAAACAAAAAAAGTTCATATTTAGTTTCTACAGTTTTACCAGAGTTTGCCATCTTTAATAAATATAAGTGCACAAAATTTTCAATTATTGCTTCCGCAGTAAAAGATTTCAACGGTCTTCAGACCATCAAATTGTTCAGATCATTAAAAAAACTTCAGCATATTAAGAAGGACCCTGTATCTACCTTCATAGGTAATTAGGTATACCCAGCAATGAAAATTAACAGTCAAATATGCGTCTTTCGAAACCTTCACAAAGCATTGTGCGTTGCACTGATGCTGTAGCATTAGCAATGTTTACAGACTCGATGCATCTGCGTTGCATTAGTTGCATCCTCGCTACACGTGTCTTTGTGCACGCGCTGTGACGTCATACGCATAGTAATCTAGTTTCATACTAGACTAGAATCAAGATAACCGTAGATTTTGATATACCTATACTTTTGTTTCATTCGAAATGGGCTTGCGCTTGTCATCAGCTCCACAGTGGAAAGTGTGCGAGTAGATGAAGCCGAGTATGTAATGCTGAGCGCATAACGCAAATATATTCAGAAATTCAGAACATCAGAAAAACAGACGCAAAGAGAGAGAGTTCCAAACTTTACCGGTTATCATTAAAAAAGAGGATGCGAACTATCTTTATAACAAACTAGCGGCCCGTCCCGGCTTCGCACGGGTGGACGTCTAATCTTTTCTAGCAATAAATATAGCCTATGTTACTCAGGGTGAATGCAGCTTTCTAATGGTGAAAGAATTTTTTAAATCGGCCCAGTACTTTTTGAGCCTATTCATTACAAACATACAAACATACAAAAATAGGTACAAATCTTTCCTCTTTATAATATTAGTGTAGATTTATGTAAAGAAATAAGAAACTAACCCGCCACGTGGTTTCAGCATAGAATGAACCACAAGAGGCAATTTCATGGTTGTATGCTTACACGATACCACAGAATAGGCATATACCTATTAGTAGGTAGGTACTTGTACTACATACATAATGACCACTCCCTCCCCTTGGCCCCTCATAACATCAGATACTGCACTTCAGGGGAGATTTTAGAGGAGCCAAGTAAGGGAATACCTACAGACCCCGTACGACCGACAGGCGCGCGCGTACGAGAGGTTTCTGTAAAAAGACCTGGCCCTGTACTCGGACTTTCGATGTTCGATATATCGCCACTGTTTCGGTCCGCACTTCATTGTAATAGAGTTGACATTGGAACGAAAACATTCACGCAATTGCGAAGTTCGAATGTGCGGGTAGAGGCCCTGGTAGGTATCGTGAGATCGTTCTATGGAGTTCCCGAGGTGTGTGTGACGATAAAGGTCCTTCAAAGCGCTGATGGATGCTGAAACTGACAGTCTCGTTCAAAGTACGAATGCTGAAACCGATATCAGTCTAAACGAGTGCTTAAAATTGACACTGTGATGATGGCACGAGTTCCACTGTTGACCTAGGTTACATAATGAGGGTACACGAGTGTGTTGTGTACACGATACCTCGTGCTTCGTAGCCTTGTGGACACTCGAGCGCAGTCTTGATACGGCATTATTAGTTCTAATGACGCTCTTTAGTGTTTTCTGTCTACAATCATTTTGATTGATCGAGCTAAGCAATTGTTTTTTTACAGCTGACTTTATTTAGGAATGTAAGTTCGTCTGCATGCGTCTTTGTCTGGTTCTCCCTGTATCGTTCACCTTAAGGTGTTTTTTTGTGTTTTTTTTTAACGATCTGATATTATAAGAACTAGATGTCGATCGAGTACCTATCGAAATTGCTGATACTTTATAATATGAGACTGCTGGTGTCTCATATTATAAAGTATCAGCAATTTCGATAGGTACTCGATGTTGCGGAAAACAGGCGGATGCAGCAGTGCAATGGTCAGTGTGGCCCCAGTCCCTTATCCGCGGAGGCTGCTACCCTACTGCAGCTAATCAAGAAGTGTCTTCTTAGAAGATGACATTAATCTAATTGTATTTATGTTAAAACTTCCATCGATCAATCAAATCAGCCTCTCCTTTAATATTGCGCCACTCTTCACGGTCCTGTGCCAATCTGGTCCATCTCTCACCCGCAACCTTTACAATTTCGTCTGACCAACGTATCGGTGGTCTACCCACGGACCTCCATCCTTCTCTTGGCCACCATTCCGATATTGCTTTAGTCCTCCGGCCGTCTTCCCTTCTATCCAAATGTCCTGCCCATCTCCACTTCAACTTTTTAATCCGGTCTCTAACGTTACCAACCTTAGTTCTTCGACTGATTGCTACGTTGGGTATCGTCATCACAGCCGATACACGTCCACTGCTCGACATTGGCCTCCCCCAAGGTCCGCCATAACGACCGGTCCTGCGCTGCCCTCATACAGCGGGTTCCCGCCGCCTTCACCAGGTCCTCGGTCCACCGTGTGTTATGTCAGTTACTCTGTGGGCTATGTCAGTTACTCTGGTTCCTCTGCGGATCTCTTAATTTCTGATTCGATCTCGCAGGGAAACTCCGAGCATAGCCCTCTCCGTTGCCCTTTGGGTGACTTTCAGCCTTTTTATTAGGCCTTGAGTAAACGACCACGTCTCTGTTCCATGTGTTATCACGGGCATGTTAAGACTTAATTGCAATTAATTTTGTCTGTTGATTATTGTCACACAATGATTCCCTCACGGTGATGTTTAGTCTATCAGATATTAAGCTCCTTATAAAGATAAAAGTATTAGCAATTTTTTGTCCGGCTTCACATGTTTACTGAAAATATTTTGACATAAAGACCGACAAACATACTTTCGTATTGATAACCAGCTATTGCGGAATCAATCGAATGCACTCGGTGCTCGTATGAGGTTGCACAACTAAATGCATAATTCTGCGGTAACCTCGCCAGATCTAGAATATCTCAGAAATGGGCCGCGATGAAGCTTTCACGCTCCTCTCCTGATTTACCTCTATTTATTACGAAACAAATTTAGGTAATATTCCAGTTTCCTGAACAGAGTTGTCAATCTGGGAAATGTCTTGGAGATTTCACTATATTAAAACATAATAACTAAGTAGTGGGATGTCTGTCGTATTAAATTTGCTTTATTCAGGACAAATAGGTGGTGTTTTAATAAGGGTCATAAGAAAGTATCATAATTATGCGTTTTTAGCACTAGCGGTCATAATCTTGTCGCATCAATTCAATGATATTCCAGTCTCTCTACGCGCTCGATCGCCTTCACTGCATAGAAAATGACCTTTTCCAGTGCCTGCGGCAACTTAACGGCTACGGCTACCTCTATAAACGTTTTATCGCGCCTGCTATCTTGTTCGTTCGCGCGCAAAATGAAACAGAGCTATTGTGAGATAGCGCTGTATCGGGCCACCATGCCGCGGATGCATCGCTTTTCAGAGAGCGAACGTCGCGTCACAAATGGTATGGAAAACGGCCAAGTCATGCGAATAAAGAAATCATACTACGGGTAGGAGGCAGGACATTATAAAATAATGATGCTTTTCCTTTTCCTTTGTTAGTCCCTTTTCTCTACTCTGGCTTGGAACCAGCAATGAATTTAATTTTAATTCATAAATCAAAGAAGTGAGAAGAGGCCTGAGCGACAAAACGAGAAAACTGTCATGCGCGCTCGCTTTCGCATACGCAAAGTAACAAACAGAGGCACGTCGTTTTCCCGGGGCGGCATGCTAGGTCCTCTGGCGCTACTGTCACTCGCGAGTCGTAAAACTTGAACAAAACAATACAATCTTTATCGGACGTTCAGAATAACTGGGGTCATTACTCCAGCTAATAATGTAATACGATTGTAAATAACTCGGAACCAAGTATTGCGCAGTATACTAGAACACATAAATACCTAGATTACATATGAGATGACTGCGATGTAATGAGAAATAAGGGTTCACAGATTTGGTCCTTTCCCGGTTAATAAAAACTACGATTTTGGGAACCATTGTGTTAATCTGACGATCATCATACTTATTCCTAGAAGATTCCTAATCATCAGAAACAACGATAAGTATTAAACGTGTAATGAGGTTTGGGGAAATTTTTAACGACTGGTGCGAGGAAAGAGCTTCCTGGCGCATCTTGAACAGTCAGCCTCGTACGACCATTGCTGGCTGGCTAATCTTTCCACTACAGCGTGAGTGATTGTCATACGATATATAGCTCATGTTGACACGAAAGAAGAACGACTGTTGTGTTTCCTGTGAGTCGCTCTTCGGTGAGGGAGGATCTTGCATGACCCTGAATCGGTCAATCTGTAGAAGATAAGCATGGTGGATGCCTATACCACAGTATAAAAAAGAGTATGGCCTACAATCTTTCCTCATTCGGATAGGCACAGGCCTAGTATATGGAATATGGGCCTGGGCTGCTGATGAATGATGCAGTTGCAGCTAGGTTCACATAAAGTTGCACATGATGAGCACGTGGGTTCTGCATCAAAAGGGTTTCAGGATGGAATGACGTGTTATGAAGGTAGCTGGCAAGAAGGTGGCTGGCTTTTTGCCCACAATAACAACTACAAAGGAAACTTTGTCCGACTTTTATATTAATATAATGAACGCAATATTTTCTTCGTGCCAAAGATAGTACAGGATCCTAACTGCAACACTAGATCACATCTTGGACACTTAGCAGATACTACATAGCAGCAGATACAACATAGCATTTCCGTTACCGTTGCACGTGTCCCTGCGCTTTAGCATTTTCGAGTGTTTTCGTGTTTTCAGAGTTTAAGGTGCTAAGTTAATTCGCCCGGGTTGTACAGTGATTTAGTTTTGTATGTAGTAGTTACTATAGATAAGTACTTTCTTATACTACTGTCTGTGGTTTGGGCACTGTTTGAATGAATGAATGAATACAAACACAATATTGGACAGATCTCACGAAAAGGGGAATAGTTTGGCACATTACCAGCTTCTTGCGTAGCTTGTGTGATATTGAATCTATTGTTTTGGAAGATCTGGGCGAAACTGAAGAGCTTTGAGGTTTTCTATAGCACTGTTATTATTATCATTTCAAACGTAACAAGCTGAAATGAAAACATATGTAATCTGTGTACAGTACGTTACACAAATTACCTAAAGGAAGATGATTAGGCATCCCGAATAATAAAACTGCAGCTGATCGATACTTGTCCAATACAATTTTCCGATAAGATCGCCTTATTTATAGCAATATCTGTTTTAGCACCTACGAGCTTTTACCCGCGACTTCGTCCGCATAAATTATATACCAGATTTTAAGTCAGATGATAAGCTATCAAACAAAAAAAGTTTCATCAAAATCGGTTCAGTAGTTTTTGCGTGATTAACAAACAAACAAACAGACGGACAAAAAAATCAAAAAATTGGTGATTTGGAATCAGGAACAGGTAAATCTAAATTTCTAAATTTTTGTAATATCTTTGTAATATCTGTACGCGGAAAATAGAGGAGGCTGGAGAGGGAAAACAAGAGAGGGTCGGACTACTCATGACGAAGCCTGGTTCGCACACCTGGCAGAGAAACGTGACAAAAGGCATAATGCTGCCACAATCCCTTCGTCATCCACCGGCGTACAGTTCTATTGTAGAGGCTGTGGACGTGTATGCGGCTCTCGTATAGGACTGTACAGCCATGAGAAAAAGTGCTTCTCCAAAAACACTGATTAAATCATCTGCAACAGATGTAAAGGCCTATGATGATGATGATGATGATGAATATCTTCAATGTACAGACACACTTCTGTTACAGTTTTATAATAGTTTAGATTAGATATTCTACTTGCCTATAAATAAATAATCCTTTACTGTTCAGTGTAGCCCTGATTCCTTAACTGTGTTCGGAATAAAATCATGTTTGGTGTAAATTTGTCTAAACTATTATAAAACTGTAACAGAAGTGTGTCTGTACATTGAAGATATTTACAAAAAAAAAAGATTACGATATGGTTTTTAGATGTCCCTGATTCCAAATCACCAATTTTTGGATTTTTTGTCTGTCTGTTTGTTTGTTTGTTTATTTATTTGTTTGTTTGGGTGTTTGTTTGTTCGAGTATCACGCAAAAACTACTGAACCGATTTTGATGAAACTTTTTTTGTTTGGCTTATCATCTGACTTAAAATCTGGTATATAATTTATGCGGACGAAGTCGCGGGTAAATGCTCGTGTTCACTAAAATCCATAAATTTTCCCTGGACGTGATTCCTATATATCTACTAATTTCATAATAATTTACATTAAAATATCAAACTGCTAATGTTAGAAATGGTTAGAATCTTAACATTGCGCATTGCGTGAGCGCAGACGGCGCGATCTTCAAGGTCTGCAGATAATATACGATTAGATAAAGAGGCTAGTAACATCGGTCTGATAATGTATCGCTATTTAAAGCAATTGAATAGTTTTATATCATAATGACACAGATATCACACTCACGACGACCTCATCCATCATTTTTAGTATAATTCAATACAAGGTTGACCTAGGCACAGTATAAGACAGTAATCCATCTTCATACAGTGGTACCAAACGCGGCGTACGCCTCGTATAGGGTTGCCAACCTTAGTTTACGAATTTGCGGGAAAGCAACCAAAATGCGGGACGTGTCGCTAAAAAAAGCGGGACATTGCTGTCAAAGTATAAGAAGTCGAAAAAACTATAACAAAAAGTAGAATCAATAAGGCAAATTAAAAAGCAAAATCAATCATTTTTGAGCCTTCAGTCAGTCCATTTTGTTTATAAGTAAAAGTTTAAAGTAAGGACGAAGTGAAAAAATAACCGAAAATCTACCCAACAAAATATTATTTTTTTCGGGTACGTATAGTAAACGCGATTTTCGTTTCAGATTCAAAACCTAATAAAATGTACAAAAACTGTAACAATACCGTTTTTGTACATTTTATTAGGAGCTTTTGAATCGGAAACGAAAATCGCTCAATTTGGTAAACTTTTTCTATGATTTTAGAAACATAACAGAAAATTAATACATCTTTAGAACTTTGTATTTAGAAAAGACGATATGAAAACTGATTAGAAAAGAAACAAAGTTTCAAATCACTTCTTCTGAGTCAAGCGAGTTCACATCTACTTCTGCCCAAAAGACAAGACAGTCAAGAAAAACCAGAAAACGGGACAATTGGCGTCCCGCACACATCTTTCGCGGGACGCATCCTCTAAGGGTCTAGAAACGGGACGTCCCGCCTCTCGCGGGACGGTTGGCAACCCTAGCCTCGTAGCACGCCTGAAAATATCTCCGTGTAACCCCGTCTGACGCTGCCTCTGCCTGAGATATCGTTGTACGTACTGGGTGGTACTGGCGACCACATATACAAGCCGCATTTGGTACCATTGTATGAAGATGGGTTACTGTCTTATACTGTGACCAAGGTGTCAAAAGTAATCATCTTTAGGGTTCCGTCCGTATTGGAAGGTGAAATATGATGACTTGATGACATACGTACATAATAATTATCAACAACCCTCAAATAAGTATAGAAAGGTACAATAGAAAACAGAGGTTGAAATATGAATTAGGTTCAAGAGTTATGTAAGTAATTAATTACCGATCGTAAGGATGTCCAGGGCCCAGTTTAATAAACTTGGTAATTTAGTTGCTGAGAATGTTAGCACCCATGTTATCTACTGGATTTTTGTCTTTTGTTTGTTAGTTTTGTGAGTCATTAGTAAACTGCAATGTATCTACCCTGAATTGTCATTGTAAATTACAATTCTCACCTTTATTAAATAGGGACTAGGACACAAATTAAATACGGACCAAATTGGCGACGTGCTTAAAAAGGGCCAGGTCAGATCTACCCGAAACCGACGAGCATGCATGAAAGGACTAACGAATGTGGAGGAATCTAGAGAGGTTTGTCAGGATCGCAGCAGGTGGCGTTCCGTGCTCTCTGCCTACCCCAGTTAGAGACAGGCGTGAGAATTATGTATGTATGTATTAAATAGGGTCCAGACCGCCATGTATTACTTTATTACAGTGTCCAGAACTGTCCAACAGTGACTGTTACACTTCTATCAATTCTCTTTTAGGTATGCAATCAAGAGCAAAGAGCGACCTCTACCAACCTTGTCCTACCTCAAGTCTTCAATCGGTTTTTTAATGTTTAATTAAAAACACAACTTATGTAGATTTATTCAGATTCCAACTAAGCAAACTCAATGACATGTCTGTATTACTGCCAATTTTTTCGTTCGTCAGAAAAAAGTTCGTACTTATCGTTTACCATACCAATTTGCATACCAACTGGAAAGGAAATCTAAGAAATATTTCTTCTGTTTTCCTTCTTCTTTTTGGTGTTTCTAGTTAAGTATCTACGGCAGATAATTTCATTGTTTGTAATGTGAAAAAGACTGCCAGCCACATCACACAGCTCAACGAAGCAGGTACCTTCTGCCTTCACCTTAATGACTTAAGAGTTTCGTAGATGCTATAGGGATTTATACTTCCGATGCTTCGGAGTTGATAACGCGTTGATGGAAGATGCTGAGATAAAAAAAAATCTGAGGCGAGAATTATGACGGTGGACGCATGCCATTTCTCCATGGGTCGGTCAAGCAAACCATGAACTTTGACGAATTTTCGGAGATTCTTTTAGAACTAAGCGTTTTGAACGCAACGATTCCTATCTTATACGTTCTATATCATTTTGCGACGATGATCTTTCTTTTTTTTCTTAAAGATAAGGTTAACATTGTAGTTAAAGAAAATTATAACATAATTGTTGTAACAATAGAGTTATATAACGTTGTATTCATGCTAAATGCGTATATTTTATGTAACACAATTGTAAGGAAAAAACGATTGCTTTAGGTATGTCGAAATGTATGTAATATTGTACGAAGAGGTATCGGGTATAATAGTGTTTTCTTTTTCATTTGTTGTACCAATCATAGATAAGGTTTAGTGATATTTAGGTAGGTACCTAGAACATTAATAAGACTTTTAAACGATAATAATAAATAACAATAGGTAGGCCCTTGGTAGGCCTTAAGGTGGTTGCAGCGGGGTCAATTTTATACAAAACTTTGACGCACAATACGCGTAGACGGTATTAATATAACTAACTTTGTATATATGTGGAAAAATCACCATATCAATAGGTAGGTATATCATTCATTAGTTATAAGTTCTTGTATACTATATTAGTTTAGATTTAGTTTAGATAATTATTTAGTTTATTTACAATTGTGTATCCCTTTGATGTGGAAAAAAAGTTTAGAAAATCTAGATGTCGCGTATCAAATAACATTTGCAATTTATAATATTTTTTTTTTATTTAGCCTGTTTTGTGTCCCATAATAGATATAATTACGAAGATATAAGTAAAGCTTTGACATTTTTCATACAAAATTTTAAAAGCTTTATATTTTCGTAATTATTTACAAATTGCAAATGTTATTTGATACGCGACATCTAGATTTTCTAAACTATTTTTCCACATCAAAGGGATTCACAATTGTAAATAAACTAAATAATTATCTAAACTAAATCTAAACTAATATAGTATACAAGAAGAACTTATAACTAATGAATGATATACCTACCTATTGATATGGTGATTTTGGTATTACTTTTATAAGACTTTTTTTCTTTTTACTTTTTTTTTTTTTTTAGATTATGATTATGATTATTAATTCCGTCTACGCGTATTGTGCGTCAAACGTTTGTATGGACTCAAACCACCTTAACTTGTTATCAGAAAGGTAAAGACCTACAAAATTAAGTATTATTTTTATCTTCAGGTTTACCGTATTATGTTGAAAATAAGTAATTCCATGTTCCTACATGAAACTTAAAATTACCACCGGGAAAAACCCAAGAAACAAAAAAAAACGAATATAATTACAAAATCGTAGTAACCCGAGTTCCTTGTAACAGCAAGTGCGTTGACGCAGGCGCAGGTAATAAAAAGATTGTCACTCGCCAAACCGGCACTATCGTTCTTATTATAAACCATATCAAGTTTATTTTTAGTCCGCGTCGACAACACTGACCTCATTATCGGTTTTGACGTCAAAAATTCAACATTTGCCCATTTCATGCTTTTTAATCGTTTTTTTTCAAGTTCACAGTTCAAATTTCATCAGATTTCATGGACTCTGTTGTCCGATTTCGTCATAAATTCTACTGCAGACGAATTAATAGTCTATTGACCTATATCCGAAGTCACAATAATTCTTGAGTGAAATAAAATTCTTGAGTGTATTAACAAGAAAAGGGTAACTATGATTCACTGGCCTTTCGGGGATAAACTTAAACGTATGGAACAACATCATTTTTCGTAATTTGAATGTTGCTCCCTTTGTAAAAGTACCTAGCTCACATAAGGTTGAGCTTCAGCAGCACGGAATCGCATTTTTTCACGTTCTATCCTTTTCTGTCGCTCAGGAACGTCACTTGCTAGAGCGAGAAAGATAGCGGGAATGCGACAGTACTCGGCAGGACCGGCAATGCTGCGGCCTTTCTCGCTCTAGCGAATGACATTCGTGAATCGTGAGCGACAGAAAAGGATAGAGCGTGAATAAATGCGATTCCGTGCTGCCAGATGAGGCTCAACCCTTATTTTATCCGAAGCAACACTGATTTGGCCAGGTGTGCAAAAATGAAAATGACCTTGTATCATTATTATATTGGAACCTGATTGGAACTTATAAGGCAGCATTTCGAAAAAAAAAAACCATTTCAAATTGCGAAATCAATATCACGTTTTATTTCTTGTTTTGGGCCACACGCGTATCAAAAACTACATAAAAACTATAAACAAAGTCTATTTTAGAAAAAAACATTCGCTGCATTTGAATAGAAAATACCTGGCGTCATCTAAAAAAAGATTCGATGACTTCTCACTGTTTTATCATATGAATAAAGAAGAACATTAACCGCATTCTTGAGCCGTTGCAGTAGGTATATTTGTGTTCCTCTTACCAAATCACCGTTAAATTGACCGTCATCAAGCCCAGAAACACAGCTTTGCGTGTCAATTAAATGCTTGACGCAATTCTTATCTCTCTTATCTACGCAGCGCAGCGTTTATTTTTTATAATATTTGTTGTGTAACGAGCGAGGGCTTGCAAGAGGAGTGTAGAAACGGTATAGACTGAGGCGTTTTCCCTTCTTTAGTAGGTATAGATATTCAATTAGATCTAAGGGGAAAACAATATCTATGTAGGTAGGTACAGTACATATGCAACGACCAATGCAGTGATTGCAGGCTTTTTTTTTTAAAGAAGTAATGATTAATCCTTACATTATGAAATTGGCGTTTTATTATGGAAAAAGTAAATAGGAAAAAAATATGAAATTATTATTGTCCATGATGATGATATAAAGTGAAATCTTCATAAAAACCTACCTATGACTTGATATTGGCTCCTCATGCGTAAAAAATGTGGCAAAATTACAAAACTACATTACAAAAGTAGGTATGATTTTTTTATCTTACCTGTATACACCAAATATTCTAATTAGGTACTGATTCTTCACTATGTATTGCGAATAGTTTCAAACTAAAAACATATTTGTACACGGCTAGATACGGTACGATCTCGGTTTGGAGGTGTGTCACATACACTGAGCAAATATGCTTAAACACAAACATTTGCTCGATAAATGCTGAAGGAAGATAACGGGTCAATAACGTCATAAACGGTGCTGCTTTTCTTGCTTGATTACAATTGTTTTTATAGTGTAATCTGTGAAATCTGTCTTTTTATATACTGTTATAAAACAGTAATAATATGAAGAAAATTACTATAGTTAGATATTGGGTGGGTGTAAGGAAAAGGAAGTCAGGAACTAAAACATTTTTTTTATAGTAATAATATGACGATCAAAGAAGATAGTTCTCTAGTTATAAGGACGTTTCGTCATGCATGCCACACTAAAAATATAAATTTGCTGCCAGGAGTAGCGTCGACCGACACATAAAAGATTGATTGTTATAAGGTGGGTCTAAGGAAGTCTCTGAACTAAAACACCTATGAGCATCATGCGAAAACTAATAGGTACCTAAATAGGGAAAAAATTAATAAGGTTCTCACAGTTCAAAGTTTAAGCGTCATCTTAAAAACTATGCGTTACTTCTATTTCTGCTATAGGTACTTATTATTCTGGAATTACATCGATCATCTCCAGCAATTAACAAACCAAAATCTAGCTAAAAAAATGTTAAGTAGGTAAGTAACTGAAGTTTTTAACCGATAAAAATTGGTAACGCCAAATGAATACGTTCATACGTTGTATGAAGGAAAAGGGATGTGTAGCTAGTTAGAATCTTGGAATAATTTCTATTCCAACAAAATTTTAATTTTAAAACAGTGACGTGCGTCACTAAAACTGATAAAATTAATGAAGTTTCCAAAAGAATTTTATTAAAATTACTTTGAGCACGTAACGTAATAGGTATCTGATAAAATATTAACCTACAGATACCAACGAGACCTGAAGCACATAATTATAAGTACAACGTTTTTAACAAAACATACGTAAAATTAAAAAAATTTAAAAAAGATATATAGGTAACATTAAGTACCTAATTGTAAGAGATATACTAAACTATAAAACTTTTTGTAAACAAACAAAATATAACCTGACGTGGACCAGATTTTTTTTTAGGGTACCTAAGTATATTCAGATAGCGAAACGAAACAACTTTCCCGATGCACGACACGCTCTTGGCCGGTTTTTAATCTATACTTACCTATTGTAACAAAATTATTTCATAGGTATGTAATAATTATACTTGTAAATGGGTCCTACGTAATATTTATTTATCAAAGCAGTTGTGTTTGCTTTAGTTACATTGACAATAAGTTGTTGAATGTATGCAATTCAAACAATAAACTGGTACATGTTTGTTAGTATGTTATGTACTGATAAATGTATTTAAATTATAATGCTATGGCAACTAAATGAATTGTTTAAGACGTTCTAGGCATGCAAATGATGATAATAATATTAAATCACCGCCGTAGATTGTCAACCAACTCAATATTTTACCGAAAATGGCTGCAGGTTAGGTACAGGATACACCCTAGATACACCCTAGTACAGGAACAGTATAAGAAAGAGTATCTATTTGGTACAGGCATGTCAAACTCAAAGTCATTGGTGGGCCAAATTCATAATGATAGTAGAATCAGTGGGCCGCAAAGAACTTGTATCAATTTGATAGAAAATCATTTGTGTCGTTATGAATGCGTCTTTTGCTATACTTAAATATGTTGTTCATTTCGGGTAGGGGTAATTCTATCTGCAGAAATCTTAAGAAATCAACTTTCAAACCGTATCTAAATCAGGGGTAGCTAGAACTGAATTTCAGGTAAGTACTTACGGCAAAGAAAGATTAAGGGGGTTTGACTCTTCCAAATTAATTTGATAAAAGCCTTCTTTAGTTTTGGGAAACCTTAGCTCTGCCCTGCACATCACGCAAAAAAGATGAGCGAGCGGAGCGAGCTCGAAATTTTTCACATCATTATTCAAAACAGTGGTCTTACATCATAGTATAACTGTCAGGCGCGCCTAAAATCTGGCTAATATAATAAGATATAGCAACACAATACTAGAACAATTGACACGAAACGAAAAAGACATAATATGAGTACTTGCTTGAGTATTTGTAAAAGTCTGCGCTCTCGGGCCGCATCAGGAAGCTGTTCTTAAAATTAGATCGGGCCGCAAGAAAGAGCCGTGCGGGCCGCATGTTTGACATGCCTGCCCTAGTACCTAATATTTAAAGGGGTGGTATGGATTGACCATCACTATGGAGCCAACCTCGAGAAAAATACAGTGTTAGGGTAAACAGTTGACGATACTAATCAACTTTCCCTAAGAAACCTCTACTATCTCTGGTGGTAGTAGTCGTTACATAAAAACCAGAGGCCGTAAGGCAGTCTAAAAAAACTCTGACACCAGGACTTGCAAAGTCGCGAACATTTTTGTTGACTTTTCATACAAACGTTCGATCAGCTGATTGCGCTTAGTATGGAAGGTTGTTTTTTTTTTAGAATTTCCCATACGTTTCTTAGGGAAAGTTGATCAGTAGGTATCATGGGCACAATCATCCCTTAAAGTAAGTTATGCAACTGTTTACTCTAACACCCTGTAGGAATATCCTGCTGAGTTGTAAGATCCCTCTGGAGGGTTACGGCCGGCCGCTTCTCAAGACCGAAGCGATCATTTATTTACATTATATATTCTAATATTACTACTATACTAACTACTACCTACTGTACTGTCTGTAGACAAACAATATGCCTCCACCAACCCACACAAATCAACAACACAAATCCACAACTCCCTCTCACTCTTGTTTGTAAGAGGAGGCCTTTGCCCTGCAGTAGGTCTTACTGTTATCCGTAATGTTACCGTGTTTCCAGGTAATACGAATTGAGAGTTAGGATGAAAGTCCTTTTGCTATCTTTATCTTACATCTAATCTGTTTTATCTACATCCAATCCACTTCTCTTCTCTTTTACTCACCATTCAATTGTTCCATAGTTTTTCCGTTTTATTCTAAATCCATTTTATTACAGTGATCGCTTAACACTGGTGAACAATAAGGAAAAAAGATTCTAGAAAATAACAAGTTTATATTATCTTTATCTGACATGATCGAAAACAGTGATTATGACACTGATGATTCAGAATGAAACTACTGTAACACGCACCATAAAACAAGCGATGGATTTGCGAATTGCTCGAGAATATAGTAATAGGCTGATAGCCTACAAGGTCAAGGCCCAAGGCTGATTAGAACGCTGCGCTAGCGCACTATTAACATCAGATTGCGGAAACAACTGCCGTCTCCCTCACACCCACGCATACGTAATCAATTAGAGGGAGACAAGTTCTAATCAGTGGGTGTACGGTACAGATCCATCACAAGATTTCAGTGTCCGCATTCTTGGCTGAAAATAAATCAGTAGCGAAGTTAGATGTCGAACGATACATCACTCGCGACAAACCACTAATGCTAATTACTTTTAAACTGTAACTTAATTTATCTCACAATGGATTGCATTAGTAACTTCTCGTGTACATTAAACAATAATTATTGTCTTTACAACATTTCAGAAACGCTTCAATTTCAGAGAAGTACAAAATATGTGTACAGTTTAGTCACAGTATAAGAAAGAGTAATATTTTGTTACGTGGCTTAACAGACTGTGTCACTTGACGATTGACTAATAAAACTACAAGAGGTCGATCTATATGATAAATGAATGTCTCCGGAAGGCACCTATCTGCCAGTGCCAGTACAGGGCTCCGGGCAAGTGACCAGAAATGAATCGTAATCATTTGGACACATTTCTACGACACAAGATTTGGTAGTGGGTATCTTTTGCAGTGTTCTGTCGGCGAAAGGCTACCCACCTATCATCACTTACTAGGTCATTCCATCCTGAAACCATGCTTAGTATGGGGCGAAACAACTGCAAGCTTAACCTGTCCTCTTGTGTTATCTATCATACATCTGAGCAAATATGATAAAAAATAGGTTGGGTCTGCACCTACGCACCATCTCATCTGCAGGGTACCACGCGGGTGGCTGGATCGGCGGCAGAAAGCGCAGCTCGGTTTAAGCACACCTGGTACCAAGATTTAGAGCGCACATATCTGTTCGTGCCAGTGGCAGTTGAAACCGCAGGGCCTTGGGGAGCTGAGGCCAAAAAGTTTATAAAAGACCTAAGCAGCAGATTACGGGAGAGGGGCAATGAGCAATGACCCTCGCTCTGGGGCGTTTCTTACCCAACGCATCTCGTTAGCCATCCAACGTGGCAATGCCGCCAGCGTAATGGGTACGTTCGGTACAAACACGACCCGGGGCGGATTATTCGAGTAAGTAGGTTTGTACTAGTTATATTTTAGTTAGTTATATGTTAGTTATATAGTTATATTTTATTGTTATATCTGAAATAAATGGTTTTACGCATAAAAATAGGTATATTGTGTCTGGAACCACGCAAAAAGGATTGCAATTGTCATGAGTTATGTATGTGACAATGCGATGCTTCATTAGCTTTCGCTAATAGTTCACAAAATTACAAATATTGCTGACAAAAAAACTAGTGGATGACGCATGGTAAACATAGATCATTAGAGCTATTGTGTAACCTAAAGATTGCGGTAGATATATGGGGTTATTCCCGATGTCCTCCACGGCTACGGTGGCTCCAGTGGGGGCCAACGGGGAAAAAATTCTCGCTGTCCCCCGCACGTCCTCCTCTGGGGGCCAACGGGAAAATATGTAATCGTTGTCCCCCACTAAAATAGAATCAACAGATTTTTAATGAAAACACTGTAAATAGTTTAGTAATCAACTGTATTTAAAATAATTAAAATAGTGTGCTTTATACCAAATTTTGATATACTTAGTCAAGTTTTCTTCATAAAGTGGCCGAGGGTAAACCCTTACTCTCCACGTCATAGAAACGTCTTCTAATAACCGAACAATTGTCTCAAAGTGCAGACAATGAATGAATATTGAAACAAATTACTGTAAATAAATGGTCCTTCGCAACCGTAACTGAACATATATTGAGCAGCGAATGAAATTTCATCAGTTATTTGTAATGATTGGTAGTTTCAAAAATATTATACTTCGTCGAAATTCGGATTGTCTTAACTTCAGCGAGCGTAGATATTTCATCTTTGACCTTCAAAAGTAATTCCAGCATATTTAAAATACTTAATCGTCTTATTTCTAGTAAATATAAACGATCTTTTAGGCACGATCAAACAATTTTAATTCCTTATTGGTTTCCTTGGTTTAACTACGGAAGTTTAATAACCGTTGCTATGCTAGCCAGAGCAATCAATGCCACATGTTTTTTATCAAGTATTTTCTTTAAATTGAGATAAAAACTCTGCGAAAAAATAAAGTGTTATAGGTCAAGATAGTAACGTCGTCAATCGTCGCGTCGTCAAGCGGACCGATTAGTCGAACAGTTTACACAGCATGGTTTATATCAGTCATGTAACAATTTATAAACAAACGACTGATTCGTGATCGAGCGTGCGATGTTATGGCTATGTCAATAATTTATCCAACAGAAGACACTGTATTTATGAATACAGGTGTGCATTAGCCTTGACGTAGTAACGCAGATTTTTACGTACCGCTACCTATAGTTTGTAGTATCACACGCGAAGGCTCTCTCGAATAATGGTAAGAGAGAGTGGATCATACTCGTACTCCAGTATACGCCACGGAATATACGCCACGCGGACCACGCGGACCCAGGAGTGAGATTTTTGAACATCACACGTTAAAATCAAATCAAATCAGCAGTAGAAAGATGCATAATCTCCTATGATAATCTCCATAATAATTTTGACATTTTCTACTGCTGACTACAACGTGGGATGTTCAAAAATCGCACTCCTGTGCGGATTGGTGGAGGCAAGTTAGTGGGACACTATCTACCTATATCCCATTTTAAATGCGATATAAATGAGCCATTTATTCCCCTTGGGTGCGCTTATTCGTGAGATCCACATAATTCCACCATGGAGTGTCTAGTATTAGCATTAGCGCCAAAAAATGATAGAAACATTTTCTGTAATAAAAATAGTGCGTGCTTTTATAATACTTTACCGTTGGACTCATAGACAAAATCGCAATATATTCACGCGAAAATATTTAAAACGGACGTGATTTCATGCGCTGTTTTAACTATAGTATAGTTATCTGATGTGCGGTAGATCGAGTTTTTCTCAATTAACATGTCCACGTTAACAACCCGTCCGTTCAAAGTAAATCGAGTTATTGGCGCCGACTAGTTGAATATGTTAATAAGAAGATTAAATTTCGTAAAATATGAGGTACATTTTTGGCTTTTAGCAACACTCGGGTTTTAAGGCTTCTTTGGTAGGTATTATATTAAAGGTATAATATTATATTCTTTTAAATCTGGTACCTATTTATAAATGTTTTCTGGTTTGAAACAGTCACAAACATACATTATCATAGTAGGTATGTATAACCAGGCGTTTTACTATCAAAACACGATCGAAAACATACAACGACGCAAACAGAACATCCATGACCTAATCAGGATTCGAACCCAGGCCCTAGTTTGGCACTCCAGCGAGGTAACCGTCACATAAACCACTTCAGTTCTCGTAGGTGTCATAAAAAGCATTTAAGGCGTTTTGAATGAGATTCTGCCCACCTCTTTATCAGTAATGTTGTGAATCTTTGTATGTTTAAAATCATTCCATTATCAAATCTTGCCTAGTAGCATTAGCTTTCCTCTAAAATGAAGAGAAACTTCGTTTTATCTTTGAGCATGGGGCTTTCTAGCTAACTTTCTTCTTCTTCTTGTAGTGCCATCCTGTCGGAGGTTGGCTATCATTAGGGCGGACCCTGGAGACTGCAGCCCTAAATATTGAGATAGAGTTCATATCGAACTATCTGGCTATCTTTACCTAGAGCTAAAATTACGTGCCAATTAAAAAAAAAGTTTAAAAATAATCTCTTTCCTTTCTCAATCTTTACCCCGTCTTCAAATCAAACGCATGTGCCTACAATGTGATTGCATCCATCGGTCATTGACACATCTCATTCATGTGGATTGTGGACCTAAATTGGTTATCTTATCTGTGGCTTCCCTTCAACGTTATCGTTATAGTTCAATTAGACATGCGCCGTCGTTTCTTGTGGTATCTACTATAATGTTGATACGTTAACTGATAGCTTAATAGCGATAATGTGTTATAGGTGTTGGATGTAATAATAATTCTTTGTAGATGTGTGTACGGATTTACTCGTATAGCATTTACAAAAGAAAGTGTTCACAAATTGCATTAGAATATTACTAAAGGAGTCAAAGTTAATAACATATCAACAACAACAACAACAACAAATATACTTTATTTTACACCAACACATAAGAGTAAAATACAGAGAAAAAAATACAAAAAGGCACAAAATAAGGCGGTCTTATCGCTAAGAAGCGATTTCTTCCAGACAACCTTAGGGTAGAGGAAACGGTGTACGAAGAAAGGTAGGCGGTGTTTTCAGATAAATGACCAGAAATATCAGTAAATAAAAAAACAAGAATAAACCTATTATAAATACATCTAAATGCAATACATAGATAAGTATATATAATATATATTCCTATAATATATATATATATATATATATATACATAAACACATCATATATAAATACGCGTACTACTCAACTAAACACGATAGGAAAACATGAACTATTGATATAGGAAAAGATTTAAGTACCTACTTACATTCGGAGAAAAAATCGGAGAGGGTCAGTGATCAAGGAAATGCGACTTAACTTTCGACTTAAAAACATTCAAGGAAGGTGCACGTCGGATTGCCTCTGGCAACAAGTTCCAAAGCCGAACGGCATGAACGGAGAAGGAATGGGTGTAGAAGTTAGTGGAGTGGATGGGCATATGGAGGGAGAGGTTTTCAGAGGAACGCAGATGACGGCCAGTGGTGGAGGAAGAGAAAACAAAGCGTTCCTTGAGGTAATTAGGAGTAATGGGATTGAAGAGGATGGAGTAGAGAAGGTTAAGGATATGAGCTTCCCTACGACGTTTGACTGGGAGCCACTTAAGTCGAGCGCGGAATTCTGACACATGGTCGTACTTACGCAGACCAAAAATAAAACGAATGCACAGGTTTTGAAGTCGCTCGAGTTTATTAAGTAGCTCCACAGTCAGGTCAAGGTAGCAGGAGTCAGCGTAGTCTAGGATGGGTAATAGGAGGGATTGTGCAAGCGCAATTTTCGTGCTAGTGGGTAGAAAATTACGTAGTCGCTTCAAAGAACCGTAAGCAGCAAACATCTTCCTACTAACTTCAGCGACCTGAGGGGCCCAAGAGAGCGTGTTATCAAACATAATGCCCAAGTTTTTGACGGAGGTACTGTAAGGTATGCGTGCGCCATCAAATAATACAGGTGGTAACTGGTCAAGAGGAATCCTTGAAACAAACCAAGGACTCCCTATGACGATGACTTGGGTCTTGTTGGGATTTACCTTAAGGCCATAAGATAAACTCCATTCACGAATGCGGTTTAAGTCATCATTGGTGGTATTAATGGCTTGAGTGATATTATCTAAACACGACTGTGAATATATCTGAAGATCGTCTGCATACAAGTGGTAGGAGGAAGAGAGTTGAGAGGTGATGGAATTAATGAAAAGAGCAAACAAGAGGGGAGATAGCACGCCACCCTGCGGCACGCCTGCAGAGGTATCACACCATGAAGAATAGGTGTCTTCAACCTTTATACGCTGCTGGCGCCCAAACAGGTAACTATGAAACCAGTCAATTACCGTTGGAGATAATATGTTAAGAGTACGTAAAAGTCCTAACAAGATATCAAAGTCAACATTATTAAATGCGTTGCTGAAATCCAGCAATGTTAGAACGGTAAGTTGTTTGTTTTCCATTCCGAAACGAATGTCGTCGGAGATTTTAACAAGAGCTGTAACCGTACTATGACCAGGTTGGAAACCGGACTGATAAGGATTAAGGAGGTGGTTTTTTGATAGGAATAGACTGAGTTGCCGATGGACCAAACGTTCAAGGACTTTAGAAAGAAAAGGAAGAATGGAAATAGGGCGATATTCGGAGAAGGTGGATGGGTTACTCTTTTTAGGTAAGGGAATTACTTCAGCATCTTTCCAGATCTTGGGAAAGGTGGAAGAGGAAATAGATCTGTTGAAGATCTTGGTGATTAAAGGGGCGAGGGAATCAAGGAGAGGAATGATCATATTACGGCTTACCCTGTCACATCCGACGGCATTCGAGGCGATGGAGATAATGTTCCTCTTAACATCACAATCAGTAAATTGACAGAAAGAAAAGGGAGAAAAATTAGGAGTTGGCTGTGAAGAAAGATTATTCAGAGTGTTAGCCTTGGTAAGATCATCTAATGTTGATGCAGCCGAAAAATGTTTGTTTAAAGAGTTGATGTCTAGGTCTTTTGAAGCAGGATTAGTACGAGATTTGCCAATTCCTAAGGATTTTAGAAATTTCCAAACTTTCGCTGGATCTCCGTTTTCAACGGAACTATGAATGTGACGTCTTTGTGCATCCCTACACACTCGATTGCAGCGATTTCTGATAATGTGATATTTGTCACGATTTGCCTCGGAGGATTCAGCCTTAAATTTCGCTTTTGCACGGTTTTTCTTACAAATGATAGTTTTAATCTCCTCTGTCAACCAAGGAGCAGGAAGATGCTTGACTCTTACTGGCCGAATAGGAGCATGTTTGTCATACAGTTCAATTATTATTGAGTTGAAAAGCAGAACTTGTTCATCAACTGTAGCTGCTTCGTCAAGAACTGACCAGTCGGTTTTGGCAGCGTCCATACGCAGTTGTTCTGTATCCATAGCACGAAAATTGCGCTGCAACAGGATTTTAGGTTTGGCTTTTGGAGGACGGATTTTATAGGATAGGTAGATAAGGTCATGATAAGAAAAAGCATCAGCACTTAACTGACCATGTTTAGTAACATGATCAAGAGAACTGACTAACATAAGGTCAAGAAGAGAAGGAAGGCAATTTGGAAAGTTGTGAGTAGCAGAAAGAGGGAGGATATGTAGGTTGCTGGAATTGGCAAGTGATTTCAAACGTTGGGAACGGGAGTCATTTTTAAGGAGACAGGTGTTAAAGTCACCCATAATGACCGTATGACTATAGGAAGTTGAAAAATCTTCTAAGAGTTTTTCGAAGCTGGGAAAGTAATCGATTGTTAGAGATGGACTATAGAATACACCAAGAAGGACCTTTGTGTGGGAGAGAGTAATCTCCAAAAAAAGATGCTCAGCAGTGCCGGGAGGAGGGGGTTGGGGAGATTTGCTAATGATAGAAAAAGGAATTTGACTACGGAGATAGATCGCAACGCCACCATGGCAGGTATTGGTGCGATCGTTACGAACGAGTATAAAGCCAGGTAAGGAATAAGATGTGGAAGGGAGACATGGATGTAGGAAGGATTCAGAGACAAGAACTGCATGAATGTTTTTGCTGTCGAAAGTTGTAAGTAGGTCAGCATAATGAGCAGGGATGCTCTGGGCATTGATATGAACCACATTAAAATTTTTTGTGACATCCGAAAACTGGCAGTTCAGATGATCGTTCAGAGAGAGAGAACTAGTGCTGTGAAAACTGTCATCGCTGCTCAGTTTTTCAGATGTAGATGAAAAAGAGAGGAAATGTTCGCTGTCATCGCTGGTATTCATTGATGTAGTAGTACAGAAAAAAATATATATATAAAATTTAAATAATAAATAAAAAAAAAAAAAATAGAAAAAACTAAAAATTTAGCTCACTTCTCTACCCGCCAGCAGAATGGTTAGAAAACGAAAACAAATTACATAGCACATGGAGTACAATTTTACACAACACAATGGAGAACAAAAACGACAAAAACATTAATAAAAAGAAAAGAAAAAAATAATTTAGAAATAAGTCTAACGTGTGTGGAACGGAACGTAAAAACGTACATGCTGCACTGCACAAAAAATTGCCAATACTACATTCGGGTCCGTCTCGCAACGCGCGAAAAATCACTCAGATTGCCAACACGAAAGAGAAAAACCATACGAGGATTTGGAGGATTCCATATCCTTAGCATAGAACAATAAAAATTTGATAGTTTCAGGTTGGCGGTTGGGTAGTCCCCTGACGAGAAACTCCAGCGTCCGTTAGCCAGCCCGATCTGGCGTAGCGTTTACCTCAAAGGTAAACCCCAAAACCAAGGATTGCTACGGCAGAACTTTCAACGACAAAGACATATATGTTATAAGGAAGGGATATGTATAGGGATAGGGATATGGATATGATAAGGATATGTTGCAAAAACAGAAGTAGCCGAAACCAACCAGAAAGTATAATACGTGTTGTAAATCTGGGATTAAGGCGTGTTTATGATAGTTTATTTCTACAGGATGAAATTGATATCATTAGCATTCTTTTAAACTAAGAGTCTACCCATCAAACTGAACAACTTTTACTATGGGAGCAAACTGATCGGAGCAAAAAAAAATCATCTGTTCAATACTAAACTGCAATGCCTACTCGACTCAATTAGACAGATTTTAACAGTTTTTTCTGCTTTATCGGTTTGCTCCCATAGTTGTTCAGTTTGATGAGTAGACTCTTAGTTTAAAAGTATGCTAATGATATCAATTTCACCCAGTAGTTTTCTTCGATTTTAATAGTGAGTGTTCTAAGTTATCAATCTGTTTATAGGTAGGTTAGGTACATAATTATAGTAAAATGCAATAGAACTAATAGGTCACTATAATTATGTATTTGCGTAGGTAAGTAAATAACGTTGGTCTTGGTATAAGGATCTTTGCTCCAAACCAAACTCTCAAAGCAGTTCTGAAACTATACGGGGTCCTTCTTAATACGCTGACAATTTTTTAAGAGGATGATCAGACCATCAAACTGAACAAATTTCTCTATGGGACCAACATCGAAATCGCGAAATAAAAATCAGCTGTCCCATACATTTGGCTCGAGTCGGCCCTGTATTTCAAGGGGGAAACTTTCACTATCAATTGTTCAACTTTACATTGTTGTGCGATAACTTATAAAAGGGGAAGAGGAATCATTCCTGTGCTAAGTAGGTACTGTAGGGTTTGCTAAATAAGTACACATTTACTGTTGCTCACTAGGCAGGTAGTATATGCGGAGCGCGCACGTCCGCACCCGACAAAGGCTGGCAGGCAACTGCCCCCACTACGCGTTCGCACAGACACTACATCCCTTCTTTATTTTAATTTAATTTAAGATGTATTTTGTAACAGTACACTTAATATCAAAACTATAAGCAATACAGGTACATATGAATATAATTATTATTATAAAGTCAGTAGTACTACAGCTTGCATTTATTTTATATTTTCTTAATATTTTATATATTTCTATATGAATCTACCACCGCTTCGGAAGGTGCTTCGCTTGGGAGAAGAAACGGCGCAAGAAACTCCACTATGCACATCGCTATAACATAACAATATAATGTGTTATGATTGATAATCTTTGATTATTAAAGGTTACGTTTCTTACTGCTTAATTTCATTTCATTAATAGTTAATAAAAGCTTTCCAGTACCCATAGTACTCTGTGCCAATACTGAGCCCAGTAGGCATTTACATTCAACTTTAGCTTACTACTCTAGAGTCTAGACTATCTCTTTCCTTTTTATAATATTTCAAGATTTTAACTACAATTTGTATTATTACAACATTTAGTTTTATTGCGTAAAATTTAAAGTCTAGTCCCACTTTATATGACACAATATTAATTTTGTTACCTAATTACATTAAATTAATAAACCTTAATTTATTTTTCCTCTTGACCTGTGAACTGTGATCGTTATTTCAGGAGTGAGGGTTGGTTAAGCAAACAGCAAGATAAGATTGATAAATCGCGATCAACTTCCATTCCAAGTAATTTTAAAACTTTGTGGTAGGATAGTACAGTTTATATACTTTTGTCACGTTTGTTAAGTTTGGATTTAAGTTTACTTTTGTTAGGTACTTATATAAAATCCAACTAAGTTTAACCGTACGTAGAACAATTTAAAAATATAAATTTTATCTAAGCTGGTTTTATTAAACCAACGTGAGATTGCACATTGTTACTAGAAAAGGTGTACTGTTGAACTACAAAAGTATTAGCAAGACTACTCCTAATTTCTAATTAGGCATATGCCTTATTCAATTTTTACTTCAATAGGTAATTGGATTTAATCACAAAACATTTTCATTAAGTATCACTTATACCTTGATTTATTCTCTGGCTAAAATATAAACATTTTCTTTTGGACAATATTGGTGGTGCTCTTAAATTGAAAAGAGTGGCCATTCGAAAATAATTTGATACTCAAACAAACTTTGATTATGTCTTCGTAAAATATCGTTGTCCATGGCACTTAGCGTCAAAATCAATTTCAGTGTGATACGCTCCTTGTACCTGTGGACAGATTTCGAGTAGTATATTATTATTGGCTAGATAGCTATAATGCTTGCCTCATGTTTCCAGTTTCTGCAATGAACTTTATGGAATAATAAACAAAAGGTGTTCAAAAGAAACCTAGTATAGGTACAGGACTATTGCATATAATTGTATGTCTTGTGTGTTCAGTTTCATTGCAAATTTAGAATTAAGTGTTTAGTCTATGTTTTCGCTGTTTATCATTGCATTTTAGTACATAAAGACTGTGACTATTGGGTCACGTTACTTAAATTGGTACATATGTTCCATTTGACAGCATAAAATATAGCTCTAGTATTGGCCAACATTCCATATATCTTTATCATTTCTTATTTATTTATTTTATATTTATGTCCAATATATATTTTTTCTAGACATTCAATAGCCCATAGTTTTAGTTTTACATTGAGTTTTTTTGCCTATGGCTCATTTAGGATTATTTGAACCCGAAAGTCTCTGCTTGTTAATTGTCCAGTTTTGACTAATTTTCATGGCCTGTATTAGTTTCGATACTATAAACATCGTTTTTTTATTTTTATTTGGTCCTTTGCATTTCGTGTATCATGATGACACTTTTAAGTAGGTATGAATGGTCGTATAATGTCCGGCTTAGAATAGCACCAAACATAATATTAATGTCGTAAAAGGAGACTAAGCAATCCCCTCAGGCTTCGTCAATATCTCGGATGTGCACCGGATGCTCGAATAATGTTTTAATGTCATTAATATATACACGCAATATGACGACCCGAAATTACTTTTGGACTATAAATTAACCATTATTCTTTCAATGAAAAGATTTTAACATTTTATTTGATTTAACTCGAATTGATTTGATTTCATTTAATTTCACTCGAATTTATTTGATTCTATTTGATCTCCTCTCATCTCATCTCATTCCTTTCCTATCCTTTCCATTCTTTTTTTTTATTCATTTCATTCAGATAACTACTGGTCAGAGTTACTGCTTCAGGATCGTATCAATTTACGATTTATAATATTAAGGAAGTAAGGACAAGAGAGTAAGTCTGTGATAAGCACATACACTTAGGCACTTAAAATATTCAGCGTAGCCGCCAGCCACTGCAATTAAGGACTTTTAATTTAACTGCTGTTATAGTTCATGTACAATTATATAATATGAGTGCAGTAACTATTTTATTTTCATGACCCTTTAGCTTTTGCTAACAACTTGATAGTTGCATGATTCTATAGGTTATAACCCATATGATTTTATAGTTGTATGACACTTTAGCTTCAGATAACAACTTGATAGTTGCTTAGTTCTGTAACCCATATCATTTTATAGTTGCATGATACTTTAGCTTTTGCTAACAACTTGATAGTTGCATGGTTTTATAACACGATGATGATAAGATGATGATATCATTTTATAGTTGCATGATACTTTAGCTTTCGCTAACAACTTGATAGTTGCATGGTTCTTTAACCCATATCATTTTATAGTTGCATGATATTTAGCTTTCGCTAACAACTTGATAGTTGCATGGTTCTGTAACCCATATCATTGTATATTTGCATGACCCTTTAGCTTTCGCTAACAACTTGATAGTTGCATGGTTCTATAACACATAATTATTATCATTTAATAGTTGCATGATACTTTAGCTTTCGCTAATGACCTGATAGTTGCATGGTTCTCTAACCAATATCATTTTATAAATGCATGACCCTTTAGCTTTTGCTAACAGTTTAATAACTGCATGATCCTGTCACCATTGCATTTGCATGGCTTTGCATGGCCTTGCATGGCCTTGTATGTAACTGCATGACCTTTTTGTTTTTACTAACAACTTAGTTACTGAATAGTCCTTTAACTATTGTAGTTGCATATATTTGCATGGCTCTGCATGGCCTTGCATGGCATTGTATGTAACTGCATGACTTTCCCGTTTTTACTAACAACTTAGTTATTGAAAAGTCCTTTTACTATTGCAGTTGCATATTTTTGCATGACTTTGCATGGCCCTGCATATCCCCGCATGTATGATGCATCTGCTTGACCTTTTAGTTTTTACTAACAGTTTAATCACTGCATGGTCCTTTAACTACTGTAGTTTTACCTACTTCGCACTTTATACTTATCGCCTTTTAGTTAGCGTGACTCGCGCTTGGAACCTAATATTCGGTAGGTATGTATAAAGTGTATTATACTGATACGTAGTCAAGTCAGTAACGATCGGTGCAAACGATATAGCATATTCAACAGTGTATTTAGAATTGAATTCATCTTGAATCGCTAAGTTAGACGTACGGTATAGATGTAACGGAAATTTGCAAGAAATCCCTTTTTGCCCCCTTGTTAAATAGTTGCAACTTTGCAAGTCACTCCCTTATCACAAGTCCTTAGGGATAACTAGGTACAAACAATATTGATTGTGATTTACACTGACATAAAAATAGTTTTACACTGACATACCTATGCAGAAACCTTATGTAATCCGGTAGGTATTTGTGTTAAATTTTATGAGCATTGGCTACTGTTTTGCACCGATTTACTCACTCGTATCTATACGTACGCAGCGTTACATAATATTTATAATAAATAACACTATAATATTCAAGATGTTATTATACGCCTGTTTTCTACAATTTATAGTATTAATCATTGTAACCAGACAATTAGTAGTCTTCGTAAATATGTATCTGTCTGTTTAACCTTAACGGCAACTGTAACCGACCGACCAACCGACCGACCGACCGACCGACCGACCGACCGACCAACCGACTGACCGACCGACTGACCGACTGACCGACTGACCGACCGACTGACCGACCGATCGACCGACTGACAGACGGACCGACCGACCGTATCTGACCTTCAGCTTAACCTTTAACGGTACGCGAGTGCCATAGGGCACCTATCGCTACTCCGTCGAGTTATGTGTAGGTAGGTAACATAGACAGAGTCACGATTACGACACTCTTACGATTTTATGTATTCTGGGATTTCGTAAGAAAGGATTTTGTAAGATCCTCAGACGGCGTCGACTGTTAAGTCGAGGTCCTAATCAAGCGGCTTGCATAGATATACATACTCCTCAATCTAGCTGAATAACTTCATATTATGAGATAGTCATTGTCGTAGTCTGCCTACTCCGTAGGATTATGGCTTGAGCGTAAGTCTATTATAAAAACATGTATGGTAATGTATTGTACATGACCTTTAGGATTGGAGTCTAGTCGCAGCAATCGTTCGAACAGGTGCTCGATTTGTGGTATATTCTTATGAGCTCGACCCCAGCATAGCGTCTATCGTCCTGATGTGTCCCCTTTCCTCTTTTTCCTCCAGCGTTTGATGGTCATAGTTCATGAAAAGAAAAATAATCACTGTTATAGATTGTCAACCACCGCACAAACTAAGAATCCAATGTTTTTTTGACATGAAAACTAATGAAATAGACATAGTAAATAAACGAAAGTACCATGATAGCCCTCGTGGATAAAATTATAATGAATTATCGTTATTGTCCTTTTAAATCAAAATAGAACGTTATTTTAGATAATAGATATTCGCTTTGTTCGTAGTTTTCGGAATATCACTGACCACCCCCTCGGGGAACATAGTCGTGAACACACGCTACTCTGCTGCGTGAAATAATACTTTACAACGTCGCTTTAATTTCAAAATTCCGACGTTGTATTTTGTTTTTATTTCAAAACCAGATAAAATACAGTGTGCACTTACGTAAAATAAGATCCAGTCGTCGCCACATGTAGGGTTTGCTAAATAAGTACACATTTACTGTTGCTCACTAGGCAGGTAGTATATGCGGAGCGCGCACGTCCGCACCCGACAAAGGCTGGCAGGCAACTGCCCCCACTACGCGTTCGCACAGACACTACAGGTACTTAGTTTATTCTAAGGCCTGTGATTCTTGGTTCGGATCAGAAGTTCCTTTTTGTTCTGCGAGTGTCGTATTTCTTTTGAGGTGTTTTGTGGACGAAAGTCTAGCCAGTCATTTATCACAGCTAGTTATAACATTCCGAAATCTTCAATATGCTAAGGGCCATATCTTACAAACAATTTTTCGTAGGGTAGGCATTGACGGAACGATGTCACCGCGACAACGCCTCGATATTTCTGAGATCGATCAGTGTCGGGGCGGAATCGCGGCGATGTCGCTGCTATAAAGCTCAGTAAAAATCGCGGCGATTCACTTGCGATATCGCCTACGCTTCAAATCGCTTATATGTATAATTATGTGATAGATATCTAACGGTTAAGATCACAACAAGCTTCCAGAACTAAAGGTCCCCTCCTGTTTGCAGTTGTATTGTAGCAAAGTTTCTGAGATCTGACCAGCAGAAACGTGACTTTTATTTAGGAGTATATAGGGTCCAGTTTGATAGGGTCCGATGGCCGGTGGGGCCGAAAAGTTCTCGAGTGGCGACCGCGTACCGGAAAGCGCAGCGTGGGTAGGCCCCTCACACGGTGGACCGACGACCTGGTGAAGGTGGCGGGAAAACGTTGGATGAGGGCAGCGCAGGACCGGTCGTTATGGCGATCCTTGGGGGAGGCCTATGTCCAGCAGTGGACGTCCATCGGCTGAGATGATGATGATGATGATGATGAGGGTCCAGTTATCCTAACGTCTATCAAACGTCTACATGTGGCTGAAGAAACAACGTTGATGACAAAATGTAATTAAAACGCGTGTTCGTTGACGAGAGAGCTCAATAGCCACACAAAAAAAAAACAATCTACAGGCACGGAATATTTATAAAGCTACAGGTAAAATTCATCATTACATTAGCATCTTTTTAAACTTAAGAGTCTACTCTACCCATCAAAATTTATAAACAACTTTTACTATGGGAGCAAACCGATCGGAGCAAAAAAAATCTGCTGTTCCATACCATAGGTACCACTTGGTGGCCGCGTTGGGTCTATGCTTTGCTTGCGCGGAGTGCGGGGGGGGGGGCTCGCGCGGTGTGCGGAGGGGTGAGGCACCGGTCGTTGGGGTACAGCGCGCAGGTGGATCGGTACTGGGACCGCGCCCCGCGCCACCCGCAACCCCCGCACGATTGGCCTGTCGCGATCCGAGAGCGCCCTCACTATTTAGTATTATATTCACTTTGTCCATAGTTCCATACTATACTGAAATGTCTACTCGACTCAAATGTATGTAACAGCAGATTTTTTTTTGCTCGATCTGTTTGCTTTCGTTGTAAAAGTAGTTCAGTATGATGGATAGACACTTAGTTTAAAAGGGTGCTAATGATATAAATTTCACCCTGTATAAGATAAATTCATTTCCTTTTTATTTATTTATTTTTACTTATTTAACACTTAATTGTACCCAAAAAACAATTAAAGTAGACATGTATAAAGGGCGTAGTCTGTATTTTTATGACAATAATAATTGGCATGGCACGTGAGCTGGCGTCTCGAGTTATAATTATGGCAGGCTAGGTACTTCAGAAATCAGTCAGTAGCCAGTCGACCCACGAGTTATCTTTGGCTGAGAGTCTGTTATCATTACGCCAACCGATATCGGGGGTCAGAAGTGGCGGCCGCGCACTCCGCTCTGTTTACAGAAGCGATATGCACACGCGACGATCATATGACTGGCTAGATGGTTTCGACTCTATTGTTTTACTTGATGACGGGCTTATTTTTAAAGTCGATGTCTTGCTGCTAAATGTTTTTTTTTTTATTCGTAATGGGTTTGCGCTTGGCTTCAGCTCACCTGATGGAAAGTGTAGATGAAGCCGAGGATGTAGCGCGCTCGCCCAGAAAAAGCCTATTTACTCTTCTTTTAAAAATATCTTGATTGTATTGGGAAGTGTATGAAATACGAGAAAATAAAATCGTAAGTATTTTGTTCTTATGCAAAATACATCTGAATTACTTAGTTATTTGTTTATTTCAAAATGTAGTTCAAAGATTGTTATTAGGTCCTTCGAATCTGAACTGAGCAGGCGTCGAAATAAACATGTTTGTTACGATTTATCGATGACATTAAAACGGAACTGGATCCAAACTCAAATCAAATCTGGACCAATCCTTTGATCTGAGCAATAATATTGACCGATATTAAATTATATAAACAATTAGTAAGTTGGAAGTAATTTGCGTCTATCTCTTTATAATTAAACTGTTTGTTGATAATACGGAGCGGAGCAAAGTTCGCATATATCGTCAATCAACCTCATTCGAAATAATTAGGTACGCTATGACGTAGTTTGAAGAAAAGGCCTAATATTTGTACAGATTGTGATCCATTCAGTTTCTCTTCACCTAAAAAAAAAACATGCTATGCTAGCGTTGGCTAACGATTATATTTTTATTCGTGATAGGTCTGCATAGTTCTGAGATCTTCTAGAAGTAGTTCTCAGTGTACTATGAGTAACTATGTAGTTTTTAAGCGTTGCGAGAGTTTTTCAAGTAATATTATGTAACAGATAAAGTATCGAGCATTAAATTCGATTGAAGATTCAGGCTGATCTTCCCCGATTGTGATACCTCTACCTTGCAGCTGCAGATTAACCTATGCTATTATTTATTTTGTTATTTTTATGGCAGATGTACACAAGTACACCTGACCTGACATGTCTCCTCAGGTCTGGATGAAATATCCAAATAAGTATTTTATTTGTTTATTAGGAAGCCAACATGGTCATATCAGTTTCACATTCATTAGTGTTCGTTTTATATCTACTATAATACTAGCAAATAGGTAGGTAGGTAGTACAGTATAATCCTTTTGAAGTAAGGGAAGATTTAAGTGTACAAATTGTTACTCAGTGAAATGTATAGTTGGCATGGGTAATATTTAATCTTAATCCAAGAGGAATGTGGAAAATGGAGCAAAATAATGTTAGTATGCAGTAAACATGTGGGATACGACAAGGCTACGATATATACGAGTTGTTTTATCTTTTCTGACGCATTAATTACAACTATGTAAATGAACCAGGGCTGCTTTTAGGATGATGAAAGTATGGGAAAAGAAATAATGTTGCTCATAGCCAATTATAACTACAGCGATCACTTAATTACCTATTAAAACCGTCATGTAAGCAGTATAGTTTTAAATACATTAGTTTACGCGCTAGACACAACACGAATAAGATGGAATGGGAAACTACACGATCAGAAGTGGGATCAGATGCAATGACTCTAAGCATTCCGGTAGCAAGGTATGGGCATGAGATGTCGATGGTTCTCCATGGGATTAGTCGCGTCTTACGAGTTACGACACAAGTCTGGGTTGGTGCTCTACGAATAAGAATAACTATATAGTTAGAAGTTAATTAGTTAGTTAGGTGTGTGTGCGGTTTAGAATAGCACCAACCTGCACCAACCTACGAATATTCGTAGGTTGGTGCTATTCTAAACCGCACACTAGTGTTTAGAAGGTAATTTTGCTCCGACGAAAGTTTTTTAACGTAGGTAATGATGTTAGTAACTACTATTTTATGTGACTGTGTCTTTCAATGTCATCTTTCATGATGACTGGAATGATCATAAAGATAGTCTTAGTAATGATACTTCACAAGTACTTATTCTTGATTCTTGCATAAGTATTACCTATACATAACACAACGGAGTATTATGTAGATGTCAAGAGTAAATCGTTTGGCTATTTCCGTGAAGTTAACATTCTGATGAAACTGATCAGATCAGTATTCCTATATATTAATATGGTAAGAGGACGCCTGTGTCCTGCAGCGGGACATATACGTACTGAGAAGTTACATAAGAGCCCTATTAGTTTCTTGAGTCCTATACCTGGGCTACCTGGCCCTAAATACGGACTTTAAATTACATACGCAAAGTATGAAAGACACAGGCACGTCTCCATATTTTTCGTTTTCTCGCGACGGGAGTAGCATGGTAGTCGAATGGTAGTGGTAGGCCCTGCAGTAGTGCGTCGTGTACAAACGTCTTATGGCATTATTCTTGCTCTTTACGCTTTGTCACGTTTGTTAAATATTATCTCAGATAGCTAGCTAGTCTGGACTTGTAGTAATTAAAACACTCTTTATCTTGTAAACGTCAGATGGGTTTTATTTCTATACTGAACTAGCTACATGACTAGCTATTTATAGACAAGCTACGTGAATAAGGCTGTAGAAGTTCTTAGTTACATTTTAAGAATAAACTACGGGAAAACTAATGAAGCAAACATGGCGGCTCTGGGATAGCTTTCGTGTCAGGACTTTTAAGTGATCCTAGAGGAGAAAAAAAAGGTAAAGCAGAACTACGCACACTATTGATTTTTTTATTTTTTTATTTTATATATATATATTTTTTTCTATTTTCAGCAGACATGAATTTGTGTTCGAACCAGCGATCCCCGTGACCCTGTGATAGTTCACCAACTCTCTACTACTATTTTCTGTCTAGTTGGTGTCAGAAAAAGATGTTTCTGTAAGAGTTATTATATCTTTTTTTGCGAAACGAGTGTCCTAGAGCCACCATTAAAGCAAATAATATCTAGCTACTGCAAAAACTAAGTAACTACAAATTTATACGATAAAAACGTCTACCAATCATAGGATCTTCAATTTTTCAAGCTAGTCTTCTTGTTATTGAACGAGCATTCCGCTGATAGCTGATAACGACACATTTTTGAACTGTCTTGTTTCTCCTCTTTATGGTACATTAATCTTCTGTAATAAACTTACTAGACTAGACTACCCTACTAAAGTTCACCAAAAAAGAGCCAGAAAACGAAGAGGTCAATCAATTAGGAAACTCCAGTAAAAGGCGAATCTTACTTCGCCAAGCATAAAGATCACAATTGGTGAATTAATAGTCTCATCTCTTAGCTTCTTGGCTCATCTTTGATGAAGAGAAAGTTATTAATTTCAGGCAAGCTTCAGTTTCATAATGCGAACTCATTAAAGCAGCTCAAAATTACGGTAAGCACGTTGAATAGCATCAGTAAAAGCTTCATTAGATGCTGAGGCCGCTCAACAGCCCCTTTCGAATTAAAGTAACATTAAGCTGGAGTATTTAAGCTAAAATACAGCAATCATTAAGTGTATTCTTCAGCTAGATATTATTTTCTTCTGTACCAAATTATGGGTTTCTTGATGGAGTTTCTGGAAATGAACTGACTTGTGAGTAGGTACATTTATAAATATAACGAAAAATTGTATTGGGCAAACACGTAAATTCCACACGTTCTAATTAATTTGCTTCCGAAAATGTCAAAATACCATAATAATTATACATATAGGTAAGGTAGGTAGGTACCTAAAACGAATTCAACTGTAAGGAATAGGTACTTTAAAACAGTTGACTGTTGTTGTTTGTATGAAAGATTTTTTTAATTTACGAACATATTCATAACTTAATGGTAATGAAACAAAGATAATGAAATAAGCATTTTCATACAAATTTTGCGATAATCATTTATCATGTTACGTTGCGAATGTTGCAATCTCGTTGCAACAGTAAATTCGTTCTCTCGATTGATATTGCTCATCGAATTTAGAAGTGAGATAGCCAAGAAGACGTTCTTTAGCGCATTTCCCTTAATTAAGTACCTTATTATAATTTTTCTAGAAAGGGAACGACCCCTATAATTAAGGCTGGGCCACACAGAGTGCGGCTGCGGGCTGGCTGCGGACCGGCTGCGGGCCGGCAGTAGTTGTTAACTATGGAATACTATGCGAGGTGTCACACTAGATGCAGTCCGGCGCGGCTGCGGAACAGCTGCGGAACGGTAACCGCAGTGTGACACCTCGCATATAATTCCATAGTTTACAACTACTGCCGATGCCGGCCCGCAGCCGCACTCTGTGTGGCCCATCTTTAAACGATTGCATTACGGCCCGTTAACTTAATTTTGACCCTAACATCAGTATCGACACTATATTTTTTTTTTGATTCAATTTTCGTGTCCTAACGTTGATAGGTAGGGAATCTTGTCAAATTTCGTGTCCTAGGTACCTAAATTATATTTATACTATTAGGTAGGTACTATAAGATCGCAGATTGTGTTTTGTGATGGGTCGCCGGTTGTAGGCGTTGGTAAGTACATAAAGTAGGTATCTAACTTAAGCTACCTAAGTTTTTGTTTATCTTCAGCCAGTCCTACTGAAATAAACTGTTATTAAACAAACGCAGATCCTTAATAAAAACAAAAACAAGCCTTATCTCTATCGATCCGTCTATTTGAGTACCTAGATACCTAAAAGACCCGTTGTTAATTAGCAATAACAACCCCACTAATTGGCCATTACCCGATTCTTTGAACCAGACCATTACCAGAAAGAAAATCTTATAAATTAAGTATACATAAATTTAGGTAGGTAATCTTACCTCTCGCGACATTTCCTTGGCTCCCCGCTGCCCCGTTCACTTTGATCGGAATTCCATCCGCTGTGCATTTTAATAACATATTTTAAACGAATTTTCACGTGTCTTCATCCATTTAAATAGTTCAAACTTCGAAGGACCAAAAACGGATCAAAACACTCAACATTCAACAAGTGTTCTTTTTAGCGGTATCTTATTGGTTACCTACTACAAGTGACGTCAAAAGTCAATTTGATATCACTAGAAACGACACAAAAAACCAGTCTTTTATTATTTATATAGGTATTAACCTCAAAACTGTTTATTCACACAACACGTTTAGAGCACTGCTGTTTTGATTTAGTTGCACTAATTATTGTTTAATCTTTCGTAAACCTCCAAATGTAAAAAACACCCACAACACCAGTTGATCTCATATGGCTCAGAATGCGGACTGATCTGAAATCCGCTACAATCTACATTCTGCGAACTCCAAAATCAACAGAATATGTCAAAACTTCAAAGATACGAAAGTCTATTGCTGTCTCACTCATTCTACAAACAGTTACTAGCACAAACTCCCTAAAACAACAAATTATTCTTGTTCGAATCCGAATAAACTAATAACACATGCAGGAAAGAGGTAATAATTAAGATATAGTTTGAAATTAATTAATTTCGGTACTCAAATTGCTTGTTATTTGTGTTACAAGAACACGTTTTAAATTGACAGGAAAGAGATAGAACATAAATTATCAAATATTGCCGTAGAGGGAGTACTCCCTCTACGAATATTGCTAATAACGTTACGTTGGCCAGCCTGATAATCCTTGCTAGCTACAAAAAATAATATTGGCAAGGCCGCGATGCATCGTTTTCATGTTGACATTTGAAAGTTTTTCTTTTATTTTAATTTACCTTTCTTTTAACTCAATAGATGGCAGTAGTTATCTATGCCACAAACTGCACAGCACTGGTAGCATGCCAACCCACGATAGCCATGATACGGCTTTACCACGTCTTTTATCTGGTTCGTTCGCACGCAAAAGAACGATCGCGGGTGTGTATGCTACCACAAGTACGATTTTTGAAAATCATATGAGCGACTTGACAGTAGAAAATGTCACAATTACTATGGAGACATGTTTCCACTGCCAATTCGCTCGTATGAGTTTTTTTTTTGGTTCAGTTCATGGTAAAGGGTATATCCCATACAACTTTTTTATTATTATCAACGTTATTTGATTAATTGATTGAATCTAATATTGTACCTTATTTAAACCTTTCTTAACCTGTACACTTAAATTCATTTGCCTAACTGTTGATGCATACCAAAGCTGTGTATACCTTTAAGTGATGTATTCATAAGACCTGATGCTCGTGTATTTCTTAAAACTTTAAATCAAATTTGTGAATGTGTCGTTGGTGTACCTAATAAACTATTAAACTATTAAACAACCGATGTCTTCAATAAAGTTTTTTCATTTATAGCAATTAAAACGTTGGTGTTCGACGTTTTAACGCTTCTTTGGAGCTTTTGGAGACAACTGAAAGACGCAGGAAATGCAGAGAAGTCCACAGGAAAGAGGTGAACCGCTTTGCCGCGCTACAAATGACGGAACACTTTTTCTGTTTACGACCACCATCATATTTCACTGAACTATACAGGGTGTAACAAAACACCCTAGTCATACTTAAGGGGGTGCTTCAGATCATCAATCTGAACAACTTTCACTATGGAGCCAACGTCGAGAAAAAATAAAAAAAATCCGCTCTTTCATACAAAACTGCAGTACCGTCTCGACTCAAATGTATGGGATGGCGGATTTTTTTTATTTTTTCTCGACATTGGCTCCATCGTGAAAGTTGTTCAGATTGATGGTCTGAAGCACCCCCTTAAGTATTACTAGGGTGTTTTGTTACACCCTGTATATTGTTCACTTACACGACACTTTGTTACGCAAAACAACACCAATTTTACGAACCAAAACTCACTATAAACAATAAAAATTCGATAAAATATGTGGACTCCAAACGTAGCTGATAAGATCCCGCCAAAAATTCCTTTTTGCCTTACTAAAATGTACTAAAATGTACTTATTGTACTAAAATGTACTTATTATAGTAGAAAGTGTCAAAATTATTATGGAGATTATGCATCTTTCTACTGCCAAGTCGCTCGTATGATTTTCAAAAATCGCACTTTTGGCTGAAAATTGGATTTCATAACTTTTAAGAGTAAACGTTATGAGATCAAATTAGCAAAAAGCTACTTTTTTACATGAAATGTTTTTGATTTGATGTATTACCTCTTTAATATTTGAAAGAAGCATATTTTAAAATTTTGACCATGATTCGCTCAGACCGTGGCGCAATCTATCGATCCCCTAGAAAACTACTGGAATAACGCTCAAAAGTCACGACCTCGCGCCTCGGATTCCTCAAAACAAAATGTCACGATAAAATCGTAATAAAATTATGGCAACATTATTAGTTCTTTCTTTTCTATTTTAGCGGCGCGCCATTTTGGTAAATTTGTGGGAACGCGTCGTTTTTTAATCGTGTTTTTGAGACCAAGTAAAGCGACTGTTTTTGAACATTAAAAATGGGAAAAAATAACAAAAAAGGGGATACTAGTGATCAATCCAGTGAGGAAGAATACGTTGTGGAGAAGGTTCTGGACAAGCGAACCGTCAAAGGAAAGGTTGGTTTTGTATTTTCTTGAAACAGATTCTGATGCATCCAGCATCCCGCTATATTACATCGCACTTCCATCTAAGTATCCATCAGACATGTAGGAAGGGCCTGGGAAACATTAAGGTGTTGTTACTTTTCATCCGAGCGTTTTTAATCCTATAAATTTTTCAACCTATGTCTAGGTAGCCGGCGACCCAAGCTATCATTATCTGTAATCTCGATACGCAAAATAAGGTTATTCGTGTATTTTAAAATATTTTTACGGCATGTTAACTAACCAAAACCATCTCAAACATAAAAATAACTTAATAATTTGTATATTGATGTTAGGAAGGTGGAATGGGTATTGTCTAAACCAGCCGCCATAGTATGCCACCGTGATACAGCGCTGTCACCACAGATCACAAAAACTAAAGGGATATGTGAAAAGGGGGCGCCAGTGTCGCAGCAATATGCGCAAAAACGGAACACATTGCTCGCGACAGTAACAATTCAATATATTATGATGCTGAAACCAGTCGACATATTATGTGTAAATAATCTAGAATTAAACATTTTAACGGGTTCTTACCGCGTTTTGGTATTTGTGAGTTCCCAATATTTCGGCAGTGTTACAACTGCCATGATCACGGGATGACTGAGGAACTGCAGGTAGATTTTTAAGAGCAGACAAATCTGTCTACCCTCACTCTCGTTTGTTTACTCCGACCACTACTATCGGAACTCACTCGATTGTCATCGTCACTTTTGTCACTTGGTCCAGCCCGACAAAATACACTGACTGTGTCACTCCGAAGTTTGTTCAAATCCGAGTATGACGGTGAAGCACTTATTCCTTTGTTAACCACCGGATTCCACGTACTTGACAATTTGAACCCATCCTCTCTGTTGAAATTACAATGTTTCTTAATTTCAATCGCTTCCCTCACCATTCTTGGGTAGTAATGGCGGTCAGTAGAGAGGACCCGTGGTTTGTGCAGCTCAATCCAATGGTTAGAGCCCGCCTCACTAAGATGTGCGATGGCGGACTTTTGAGGGTCATTGTTTTTCACCGCCTTAATGTGCTCTTTCATACGATGCTAAAATGGTTCTCTTCGTCTGCCCAATGTATGAGCTACCCAACATCTGGATGGAGCATTTTGAAGACCAAGCCCTCGCCATAGCACCTCTACCGACAAAACTGGAAAAGATACGTTGACGATGTATTTTGCATTCTGGAAGGAGGGGAAAAAGAGGTTGAAAGTTTGTTGTCACATCTCGATGTTGTACACAACAATATGCGGTTCACAGTGGAGACCGAGACGGAGAGGTCCTTGGCATTCCTGGACGTAAAAGTGTCGGTGCGCCGGAATGGTACTTTGAGTCCTACAGTCTACAGGAAACCCACACACACAGACCGCTACTTACATGCAACTTCACACCATCATCCACGACATCTCAACTCCGTGATTACCTCACTCACAAACCGTGCCCGCGATCTCTGCGCTGAAGATCATCTGCAAGAGGAGCTGTCACACGTGCAAGGTGTATTACGGAAGAATCGATACGGTGTGGATATCGCCAGGTTAAAACAAAAGAGGAAGCGTCAGAAGCCACCAACGGTAGAGTGACAAAATGCGTTTTTGCCGTACATCAAAGGAGTAATGGACAAGATAGGCAGGATTTTGAGTAAATACTCAATCTCTACTGTGTTTACTCCTCTTGGAAAGATTACGCAAGCATTACGCTTGCGAAGGATAGGATTCCTCTTGAGTGCCCTGGCGTATATAAAGTAGACTGTAGCTGCGGTAGCTCATACATTGGGCAGACGAAGAGAACCATTTTGCGTCGTATGAAAGAGCACATTAAGGTGGTGAAAAACAATGACCCTCAAAAGTCCGCCATCGCACAACATCTTAGTGAGGCGGGTCTAACCATTGGATTGAGCTGCACAAACCACGGGTCCTCTCTACTGACCGCCATTACTACCCAAGAATGGTGAGGGAAGCGATTGAAATTAAGAAACATCGTAATTTCAACAGAGAAGATGGGTTCAAATTGTCAAGTACGTGGAATCCGGTGGTTAACAAAGGAATAAGTGCTTCACCGTCATACTCGGGTTCTAACAAACTTCGGAGTGACACAGTCAGTGTATTTTGTCGGGCTGGACCAAGTGACAAAAGTGACGATGACATTCGAGTGAGTTCCGATAGTAGTGGTCGGAGTAAACAAACGAGAGTGAGGGTAGACAGATTTGTCTGCTCTTAAAAATCTACCTGCAGTTCCTCAGTCATCCCGTGACCATGGCAGTTGTAACACTGCCGAAATATCGGGAACTCACAAATACCAAAATGCGGTAAGAACCCGTTAAAATGTTTAATTCTAGATTAAATAATAACCGCGTAACTCTCAAAAACTGTATGTGTAAATAGTTTACAATGCTGGCGTCGTACTAAAGATTATTCAAACGTTAAGTTCTGAGACCGCAATGGATAATGAGCACATTCAAGCTAACAAAATAATTTCTATCCTGTGGTACTGGTTCTTGTTTACTAATGTCATTGCTGGTGGTAATGCGACACTAGGTTTCGTACTCAGCGCTTTAGTTGGCATCTCTCTAGATCTCTGTGGCTATCACACCTTCGTTCCCTTTCTATTTGCGTGCGACCGAATGAGATAATGTGTAACATGCTAGCTAGGCTGGAGTCCAGACTGCCTTACAAGCGGTGAACCATGAAAATACTCCTTGGCAAGCGGTAATGTTCGACCTTCTTTCGTAAATTTTCGACAATGTTTCCAACTTTATGTTTGCCCTTTTCTAATAGTAGACTTTCATGAATTTTTTTTATTCTTACTTCTTTGGATAGAAAGGGACAAACGTAAAGTTGGAAACATCAATGGAAACCTACGAAAGAAGGACGGCTAATTTTCGTGTTTCAATGCTTGTTAAGAGTATTTGGTTCATATCCATGATTGATGTGGATTACCTAGGTACCTAATTGTAAACCAGTTTTTAATGTTGATTTTTGACCGCAGATCCAGTATCTGCTAAAATGGAAGGGTTACAAGGAGGAGGAGAGTACATGGGAGCCCGTTGAGAACCTCGACTGTGAAGAGCTGATCAAGACATTCGAGGACAATAGGAAAGAGAAGGAAAAAGAAAAAGAGGTTTGTTGTATTTCACATGTTCATCATTTAGAGTCACCGCTGCATTACAACGTGCAACTGACAGTTTGCATCACATAGCAGTGTTCTTTGTTCCTCTGTTCTTGTGTTCCGTTTAAAGCGGCACAGATAACTACTTGCTTTACTAACAGGTGCAATACACACTAAAATGTACCTAAAGGGTTTGACTCAGCATTGTAATATCATCAACATTCTGTCTGGTTTACGTGATTATCTTGATTCCTATGGCCGAGTGACATAGGCCTGGTAGCGGACAATATTTAAGATAAGTTAAGAATATGCAGGTTGTCCCAGAACTCAACGTCAAACCGAAAACAGGAGATTGGCAAGTTTATAACATACAAGCTTTTACCCGCGACTTCGTCCGCATAAAATATATACCAGATTTTAAGTCAGATGATAAGCTATCAAACAAAAAAAGTTTCATCAAAATCTGTTCATTAGTTTTTGCGTGATACTCGAACAAACAAACACCCAAACAAACAAACAAACATACAAACATACAAACAAACAAACAGACAGACAAAAAGTCCAAAAATTTGTGATTTGGAATCAGGGAAGCCTAAAAACCATATCGTAATTATTTTTTTGTAAATATCTTCAATGTACAGACACACTTCTGTTACAGTTTTATAATAGTTTAGAAAGGAAAAAAAAAAAAAAATTGCTACTTATGACAGTTTGTAATTTTTTGAACATTGGTACTGCACCGAAGTTTTATGTTTCTTCCTCCTCTCCGCACGCTCTGCAACTTTGCATTTACATGGTGTCATGGTGCATAATTAAATTGCAGAAAACAAAGAAGCCAGAAGACCGTGGTAAGAAGCGAGTGCGGGAGTCAAGCGAGGAAACAAGCACGGGCAGGAAAGGCAGAGCCGCCAGCGTCTCCTCCGTCGAGGAGCACAAGGAGAGCAAGAGGGAACGCAAGGACGAGAAAGTTAAATCCGGCTTTGATAAAGGACTTAAAGCAGAGAAGATTATAGGTATGTTGAGTAATAATTGGATAGGCTGGTTATAGTGCTCAACCGATGGCACTAAAGGGAATCCTATAGAAATTCCAGCAGCACTAAACTACAATTTATTGTCTTGATATATACCTTGAAAGTTATAAAATTTACTGGAAGAAGAATTATTATTATAATTTATAGACCTTAGGTACCTTCCTTGGTTTGTCCCCGCCTGCAATACCTACCTAATAACATTCCAATTATATTTGCTCGAACCAAGTTGTTATAGCTGATTAGTGAATATAAGAGCTTGTTTTTCTCTTTTCAGTTAGTATAATAGTTTTTATGCAGTCGGGTTTTTTGTTTTTCTTAATAATTTAGTTTATTTCATACTTTTTAGTCTTGTGTCGAAATGGTAGCATAAAAGTACTATACTACATATATTTTTGGAATCGTCTGTTTACAAGCTTTCATTTGATACCCATATTGTAATTTTTAAGAAAAAATTTTTTTTACTCCCCCTCTGTTTTTTAATTTGCAGCCGCCATATTAAAATAATATAGCCTATGTCACTCTCACGATTTTTACAAATCTAACGACACCTCATACGTCAAAATCCATCAAGCCGTTTAGGCTGTAGGTCGTGCCAAAGAAATAGACATACAAACATACATACATACATACATACATACATACGCTCCTCCTTCTGGCGCAGTCGGGTAAAAATGCTTGCAAGCATATGTCACACTAAGTATGATTTGCAAAAAAAAACAGTCACAAACAAAATAAGTTTTCTCGCTGTTTGCTATTGTTTTTCTCTATTAGCTTTGATACGTAAAGAAAATACCGACGACTAGATGCAGTTTGGTCGAGCTAGTAGGACTGTTTATATTACATTGCAGAAATTCTTCAGTGTATGTAGGTTCCCTCAAGATGGTTTCCTTCGCCGTTTGTTTGCAGTCGGTATTACGTATATAAGTTAGATAAACTCATTGGTACATAGCATTACAAATTCGATTATCTGTGCCCATATACATGACGCAAATTGCGCATATGCACGAATATATTAGGTTAAGAACTAAAAGAAAAACATATAAATAAATAAAATAAAATAAAAAAGCCTTTATTCTACTACTTTCATAAATTAACTAACATAAAGGTTCATAAATTAACAATTTCATGCACAAATTACATTTTTATACATATCATTAAGAAAAAATAGTAATATCATTACATTTATTTGATTTCATTAAATATTATTGTATTCACCTAATTATAGTATATTATTATTAATTTCATTTCATTTTCATTCATTCATTAATCGATTAAGTATCATGGCACCTTAATATTCATCTCCCTTCTGTAGTAGTCGCTTCTATAGCGTAGGCCTCCCCCCATTTCTTCCAGTATTTTCTAACTCTGGCTTTCCTCATCCAGTCTGGGCCACATCTTTGGACAAATATGTCAGCCCATCTCATCTTTGGTCTTCCTCTTTTCCTGTGACTGTCACGTGGTACCCATTCTATTGCCCTCTTAGTCCACCTAGTGTTGTCCATTCTGCAGATGTGTCCGGCCCAATTCCACTTTAACAATCTTATTCTTTCCACAATGTCACAAATTTTTGTTGTCTTTCTTATTTTCGCATTACTTATCTTATCCATTAGTTTTATTCCTAGCATACTTCTTTCCATCTTTCTTTGGCATATTTTTAGCTTTTCCTCATCTTGTTTCCTTAAGGCCCATGTTTGGCACCCGTAGGTGAGGCAAGGTAGTATTGCTATTTCATATAACTTGCTTTTTATTTGTATACTTATTTGTTTGTTTTTCATTACTTCTTTCAATCCCCAGTACTTCTTCCACGCTATCGCTATACGTCTCTCTATCTCTTTTCCTGTGTGATCGTTAAATGTGATTGATTGACCCAGATAGGTGTAACTTTCCACAAATTCTATTATTTCTCCTTCAACTTCAACTGTACTAATATCTGTGTCGTTCGTGAGAATTTTTGTTTTTGATGGATTGAGAGACAATCCTACTTTTTTGCTCTCTTCTGCCAAGTCGTTTAACATTTCTTCCAGTGCTTGAGCCGTTCTGGCGAAGACAACAATGTCGTCTGCGAATCGTAGGTGGCTGAGGTGTTCGCCATCTATTTTAATACCTTTCCTTTCCCAGTCTAGGTTTCTACAGACCATTTCCAGCACTGCAGAGAAAATCTTTGGTGATAGCGGGTCTCCCTGTCTTACACCCTTTCTGATTGGGAATTCCGGTCCTTCTTTTTCGAGCTTAATTCTTGCTGCACTCTTAGAATAGATGTTATGAAGCAGATTCAGATATTTTTTACTTGTGCCTTGTTGCGCTAGTGCTTTCCAGATAGCATTGTGATCGAGTGAATCAAATGCCTTGGTAAAGTCTATGAACCCAAGGTATATGATTCCATCATACTCTTTACTTTTCTCTATTATCTGTACTACTACCTGAATATGGTCACATGTGGAGAAGTTTTTACGGAAACCCGCTTGTTCTCGAGGTTGGTTCTCGTCGAGTGTTCGTGTGAGTCTGTTTAGCAAAATTTTCGAGAATATTTTGTAAATATTGGACATTAGACTTATGGGTCTATAGTTCCCTAGATTGCTTCTGTCGCCTTTCTTATGCAGCAGTGTAGTGGTGGATTTGGACCATTGTTCTGGTGTTTGTTCCGTCTCGAGGATGTTGTTAAACAGTGCTTGGAGAGGAGCTAGCAGAGGTTCTGACAAGGATTTCAGCAATTCGTTTGTGATGTTGTCTTTGCCCGGTGCTTTATCATTTTTCTGTGTTTTTATGGCTCGTTCTATTTCGCATTTGAGTATACTGCATTGGTCGTTAGATATGGTTGACTCACTTAGCTCCTTTTCGTAATTCAGTGTTGAGACTTGGTCAGATGCATAAAGATCTCTGTAGAAGTTGGTTGCTTCCATGATAATGTCTGGTCGTTTGGTAATTAGGTTACCTGTCTTGTTTTTCAGATTTGTGGCCCATTCTGTTTTAGTTCTAAGATCCTTGTACGCTTTTTTGATTGCTCCTGATTTCGAAATATATTTTTCGAATGTTTTCTGTCTCTTGAGTTTCTTGTCTCTTGCAAGGTTTTTGTTTATTTCTTTGCTCAGTGATGTAATTTTTGATTTCACTTCTCTTGTTCTTCTTGCCTTATATAGTTTTTTCCTTTCTTCTAGAAGTTGCTGTGTGTATGGGTTTATACTCTCTTGGGATTTTGTTTCTGTCGTTGGTAATGTTGTTAAAATCTTAGTCATTTCTGCCTCAAAGTTATTATATTGCGGTTGTACTGCAGTGCATTTCCGCATGGCGTCCATGAAACTGTCCTCTATATTTTTCCCGCCTTCGCTTGTTACCACGGGTAAGTTTCTTGGGTATTTTGGTTTATGTGAAGAAAACTTTCTGGATTTTCCTTGTTTGTGGTCAATCTTGCATCTTATCATCCTGTGGTCAGTATTGAAATTTAAACTACTAATTATATCGAAATTCTTTATTTGAGATGGCTGGTTGGTTAATATGTAGTCAATTTCGTTTAGATTCTTTCCATTGGGTGATCTCCAAGTCCATTTCTTGTGGTTCTTCCTTTTGTACATTGAGTTTGTGAAGGTGAGGTTATTTTCTAAAGCAAACTCTACTAACTTCTGTCCATGATCGCTTCTTTTCCCATAGCTATATTTGCCAAATATCTTTTCCTCTCCTTGCTGTTGTTCTCCTATTTGGGCATTAAAGTCTCCCATTACCAACATAAACTTCGTATCCATGGAGTCGATTGCCGTTGTGACTGTATTGTAGAAATCATCCATGTCTTTTTCTTTGTATTTTTCTGTTGGAGCATAGACTAGCAGAATTGACCACATCACATTATCTTGCATCTGAATTTCCATTGTTGCTACTCTATCGGAAATTCCTTTGAAGCTTACAATATTTTGTTTCAAATGTTTTTTGACTATAAATCCAACTCCATTCCTTCCCTTGGATGCAGCGGTAAAAAGAAAAACATATAGGTAAAGAAATGAAAGCAATCAATAAGTAATTAAGTATATTGTTTTTAAATCGGACAGGTGCGTCAGACGCGACCGGGGATCTGATGTTTTTAATAAAATGGGCGGATTCCGACGAGGCAGAGCTGGTGCCGGCCAAGGTGGCCAATGTCAAGTGTCCGCAGCAGGTACGTGTGTGCTTCCGTTCCTTGTTTATTTTATTGGTTACAAGCTGTTGCCTGCGCTTTCTTCTGTGTGGACATCCCATGTGTTAATTCAGAACATCTGTGTGTCAAATTTCATCCAAATCTGTTGTTTAGTTTATGTGTGATCGAGCCACAAACTAACACTGTCATAAACTTATACATTTATGATATTAAGTGATACTAGTGGCGCCCGCGACTTCGTACAAATGAAATATTAAATGACTTGAAAACTTCAAAAATACTCATAAATTTTAAACGAATGAACCAATTGCGATGAAATAAACCTTAAATAAAATTCAAACTTAGCCCTACGAATTTGGAACCCTATACAAATTGGTTCAGTAGTTTTTTAAGTGATGCATGAAAAAACAAACACAAGAATTCTAAAAAATAGCCATAGTGAATTCTATTACGCACCCTCAATCCTCAACCTCCCAATTATTTTCTTTCAAATATTTTCAATGCATACCCGCCAAGTTTATAATGTTGTGGCGTGTGTTCGCTTTATCTCTTGCACGCTATTTCCAACTCTGATTTCAATTGGAATTGAGTTCATTATCATTTTTATATCAATGAAAACTGCTCGTACACACGGCGACACATCAAGCTATACAAAACCAACATAAGCTGGCCGCGCGTAGGTCGAGTAACGTATAACGTCGCGCGTCCAGCTTATGTTGGTTTTGTATAGCTTGATGTGTCGCCGTGCGTACATGTTTCCGCCTGGTTTGAATTATCCCTTATTGTTAATGGTGTATTTTATGGTCGTCGTTGTTTCTAGTTATACAGGAATACCCTAGATCTTAGAAGATGTTAACCTAAAAATATACAGTGAATTATTTGTATTACGCAGGTAATCGCGTTCTACGAGGAGAGGCTAACCTGGCACTCGCCGGCCGACGCGGAGTGATTCAATTAATGTAAGGTTACCTAGCTGTAAGGGAGGAACATTCTTGTTCGTTGATTGACAAATGACAACCCATGGCGAGAGTATTGTATGCTCTCATTAGTTCTTACATTTTGTTTAGATAAGGTTTATAAATGGTAATATTGGTATTGTAATTTTTCATTGGTTAATCTCATGACCTGTACAAAACAAAGTTATAAAGCCTGATCTAGTAGGCCAGCGCCCAGCATGCAGTTCCGAGAAAACGATAAAAATCGAAACGTGCCTGTCTGTTACTTTGCGTATGCGAAAGCGAGCGCGCATGACGGTTTTCTCGCTTTGTCGTGTGGTATGCTAGCCCTACAGTAGTAGTTTCATGTAATGTTTTTTCTATTACTGCATGCGCCCTAGTTTCTGCCTACCGCACAGGGAAAGAGGCGTGACGTTATAGATTTTATTAAGGCCCTCCGCTGCGTTAGGCGGAAGTTGAACCATATAGCGACGCCCACCGCCACCTTAGCGATGCTCTTCAATTTTTCCAGAAACACTCGCACGTGGCTTTGTCTCGCGTATAGGTAAAACAGAATATGCCGAGTATGCCGAATTCGGCCCTAAATTTAGGATAATGTAATCGCTGCTTATGCGTATAATTACGGCGGGTCGCACTGCAGCAGAAAAAGCGTACTTCGCACACTAGAGCGTGCCGGATCGCAATGCATTGACGGATTTATTTTTTTATTTTTCAATTTTTAGTTAAAACCTCAGATGAAGGATCTTTTAGGTATAATCTCTTTGGTTTAGACGTAAAAAGTTCTAAGTATGGTACACTGCGAGGTGCCGCATCGGGGTGGAGCGGTAATATTAGACGGAGATCCGACCGTAAAATTATGCACCTATTCCTTAGGCGAACGAAATGTAATTCTAGTGTATGTTTATACAGGAGTTAATTCAACGCCGCCAAGTTGCCTAAAAAAATCTTGCCGCAAGTGCCTTTTCCATTATAATTTTTGGTATAACTTTTTCCACGTGTTTGTTAGGGAAGTGAATGAGGTGCCATCAGAAGGAGACTGGTCTAAAGTACTTTAAAAATTAGGGTTGCCACCTCTCAATCTGCCGCAAGACTAGGGTTGCCAGATTCAAAAATGACATATTTGGACCTGGCAACCCTATAGTTGCGGCAGATTGAGAGGTGGCAACCCTAATTTTTAAAGTACTTTAGACCAGTCTCCTTCTGATGGCACCTCATTCACTTCCCTAACAAACACGTGGAAAAAGTTATACCAAAAATTATAATGGAAAAGGCACTTGCGGCAAGATTTTTTTAGGCAACTTGGTGGCGTTGAATTAACCCCTGTATAAACATACACTAGAATTACATTTCGTTCGCCTAAGGAATAGGTGCATAATTTTACGGTCGGATCTCGGACTATATGCGCTTACGTTTACCACAGAGTACTTACTGCCTTTACGCAGCGGAGCGTTACTGTAACCCGTTAGCAACCGTATGAAGGCGGATGATGATATGATAGTTTTTCGCTATCTCCTAATAATATAAGAACTAGTGAGAGTACAACTGTGTAGAAGATGAAATAAGAAATAATTTGTAAATGTTTCAGAATTAAAATCTCTATAATGGTGCGCAGTTATTTTTATTTCATTTTCTTTAAAATGTTTCCCAGATGGAAAATGGTTGCTATTTCTTTGCAATTGGTGTGTTTGACATTTACTGATCGTTGATTACTATATTGTCAGGGTGTCTGGAGTGACTTAGATGAAATATTAACGGCAGATAAATCAAAGAACAGTGGCGAAATTAGATAGTCTTTTTTACAAAAAAAACTAGGCCATACTGGTATCGGATCCTTAAATGTTTCTACATATAACCCCGCATCTCTAAGGGCTCTTACAGACGAGCGACACGGGTCGCAGAGGCTCGCGCTCATAGACTTTACGGTCGCGCGACCCTCGGCGACACAAGGCGACCGGAAAGTGTCGCTCGTCTGTAAGAGCGCTAAGTGCTGCCACACATAACAAATATCTGCGAGCGCTCGGTTCTTATTTAGATGACTTAGTTATGTATGATTTTCAATCTGAGCGCTCGCAGATATTTGCGATATGCGATGCGAATTCGCAGTTATGTGTGCCCTAAAAGTTGGGAGTCTACAGTAAAAATTACTACAGAATCAAACAAGTCAAAGCCAAAAAAGCTGTGATTGACGACTATTTTCATCAAATATGATTAACTTGGTTTGGTTGAACTGATAGTGTATGTTTTCTTCAATTCTCGTAATAATTAATCGTTTATTGTTTTCTTTACAAACCATGAATGGTTGAACGGCGGTTTTTTTTAAAAACTATTTTAAAGAAAACAGTAAACGACTAATTAGAAATACAGGTTCACACTTAACGTAGATATCATACGGAGAAAGACCTTTCCTCCAACTTTTAAAGTTTACAACCAATTAGTATTTTTTGTTAATACGATACGGTACGTGTAGACTGGTCGCCCGCCACTCTTCTTTGACAATGCTGTTTAAAATTTGTAAACTTTCTCAAACTCGGTGACACATGATAAACAATATACACGGAACAGAAGGCGTTTTTTCGCGATTTAGATGTTGGGCCCATAGAGAAAGTTGTTCAGTTTGATGGCCTGATCATCCCCTTAAAAAACTGTCAGCATATTAAGAAGGACCCTGTATATGCAAAAATCGGAACTTCAAATGTTTCACAATACGACAACTGGAGGGCGGGCGATCGCGCTAATTGAAAACATCGAAGTTCAATCCTAATACAATTTCACATCTAATCACATAGCAATCTAATTACTATTCAACTGTGCTGAATTCCGCATCGCGCTAAACTCTTATGTGACTGACAGCCTTTAACGTCTGAGCGATCAGTCAAAACGGCTCTAACAGCTGTCAAATGAATAGCGCAATAGCAAATGTGTTAAAAGTTGTGTTTTGCACGCTGTCTAATCATGGTTCAGTTGAGATTTATTTAGCGCGATTGCTCTCCTGCATGGGTAGCATGCCAACGTGATACAGCGCTATCACACCTTCGCTCTTTCTACTTGCGCGCGAACGAACGAGATAAAAGACGTGATAAAGCCGTATCACGTGTAAGTGTAACATGCTACGGCTTCAGTCATGGATTTATCGATATAGGGTCCTTAATATTTTAACAGTTTTTTGGGGATGTCCAGGCCATCAAACTGAACAACTTTACGGAACCAATGACAAAATCGCGAAAAATCTTGCTGTTCCATACAAAACGACAATCCCGACACGAATGTATGGGAGAGCTGATTTTTATCCGCTATTTTGATGTTGTTAATAGAGAAAGTTGTTCAATTTGATGGTCGTTGTCCTCTTAAAAAACCGTCAGCATATTAAGATGGAACCTGTATGTATTCTACAGAACAGTTGCAATACTTTTAAGTGATTGTACACACGGCGACACATCAAGCTACGCCAAACCAATATAAGCTGACCGCGGGACGTTATACTCTACCTACACGCGGCCAGCTTTTTGGTTTTGCGTAGCTTGATGTGAACAACTTTCCCTAATAGTCCGAGATCCGACCGTAAAATTATGCACCTATTCCTTAGGCGAACGAAATGTAATTCTAGTGTATGTTTATACAGGGGTTAATTCAACGCCGCCAAGTTGCCTAAAAAAATCTTGCCGCAAGTGCCTTTTCCATTAAAATTTTTGGTATAACTTTTTCCACGTGTTTGTTAGGGAAGTGAATGAGGTGCCATCGGAAGGAGACTGGTCTAAAGTACTTTAAAAACTAGGGTTGCCACCTCTCAATCTGCCGCAACTATAGGGTTGCCAGGTCCAAATATGACATTTTTGAATCTGGCAACCCTAGTCTTGCGGCAGATTGAGAGGTGGCAACCCTAGTTTTTAAAGTACTTTAGACCAGTCTCCTTCCGATGGCACCTCATTCACTTCCCTAACAAACACGTGGAAAAAGTTATACCAAAAATTTTAATGGAAAAGGCACTTGCGGCAAGATTTTTTTAGGCAACTTGGCGGCGTTGAATTAACCCCTGTATAAACATACACTAGAATTACATTTCGTTCGCCTAAGGAATAGGTGCATAATTTTACGGTCGGATCTCCGTCTATAAGAAATCAATTGAAAACTCGCAAAAAAAAAATCGCTTTTTCATACAGACGTTCGATCAACTGATTGAATTTAGTATGGAAAGTGACAAATAATTTTTAATTTCCTATTGGTATGGGAAAGCTGATCATGATCAGTATCATAGGTACAATTACCCCAGTTAATGCAATTGTTTACCCTAACAACCTTTATATCGTTGTCTAGTCATCAGTATACAAAGTCCAGTCTAGATTCTGGTACTTTCAATGGGACTAGATAATGACAATGTGGGTACAATTTCCAGTATATTTTGTCATCCGAGTAGCGTGCAGAATAAGGGCACTTATACTTTATTATAAAATTTTCTGTATCAGTCTCCAAGAGTCCACTTACTGATTTTGTTAATTTCTCATCTAAGTATAAATATATTGTATATTGTATATGGTATGGTTTTGTTTTACAACATATCAGACAGAGCTTTTTTTGTGAAAGAAAATTCCCAATTTAGATATTATGATACGTACAGACGGCGACAGATCAACCTACCCATAGTTGAACTCTATGCACATGGACATAAGGTCGAACTATGAGTAGGTTGATCTGTCGCCGTGTGTACATTAAGAAACTTAAAATAGAATAAAATAAGTTTACGATTTCGTGAATTTTATTTGTGTTTTATTTAATTAAATGTTTACACATTTTGTTAGATTATATTACTAAACTAAACTTACAATACATTTGATTCAATATAATTATAATCTCATTTATTATCATCTTTTATAGCACTATATAGTCCGAGATCCGACCGTAAAATTATGCACCTATTTCTTAGGCGGAACGAAATGTGATTCTAGTGTATGTTTACACAGGGGTACTAGTATAGTATTATCTTATCTGTGACAGGGGCTAATACAACGCCGAAAAGTTGCCTAGAAAAATCTTGCCGCAAGTACCTTTTCCATTATGATTTTTGGTATAACTTTTTCTACCTATCTGTTTGGGAAGTAAATGAGGTGCCATCGGAAGGAGACTGATCTAAAGTACTGGAAAAACTAGGGTTGCCACCTCTCAGTCTGCCGTAACTATTGGGCTGCCAGGTTCTAAAATGTCTTCTTTCGTTCGCCTAAGAAATAGGTGCATAATTTTACAGTCGGATCTCGGACTAATACAGGCTGTGAAAAGACATAGTTTTCGGGAGGTCTACACCTTGCATTTTAGAGGTGGTAAAACTATCTTGAGAAATACATGAATAATGAAATAGCGTGACGATGTCTACGAACTGCCCAGCAGTAATTTTTCAATGCAACTCTGATTTTTATTTCTGAAAACAATGTCCCATACAATCATACATAATACGTTTGAAAAGCATGTTTATTAGAACCAGGATAACACTGATACGTAGGTACTACAATGTACCGCTTTAATAAAATTACTTTACATACATACATAAACCTACGACCATTTCGGGAGTGGATAAAAACATTAATACCGATACATACTTTATTTTTAGCTAATAACACTTTTAGCACAATTTCAAGAAGTAGCGACATTGTCATGCGATGGCTCATTGACTCGAAAGAAGACAAGATAAAAGGTAAACCTACAGAAAAGTCTTTTAAAGGAATTTTTTATTGCTACGTTACATCACATTGCACTCAAATTATAAATAAAATACTGATAACAAAATATAACTTATATTTAGAGAGACTACTTCTAGAAAATGAAGACGGTGACCTCTTTATATTGTCTCTTCTCATATTTGAAAAGTCGAACTACACATACATACATAAACTCACGATTCTTTCGGGCTGGTCAGATTATTTGCTTCGACTACCAACATCAAATCCAACAATTATATTTTTATTATACATACAGATACCATAGCAAGGCTCATCTTATGGATGAGTATGAAATTAAATGCTTGGATCACGTAGGCTGTAGAAATATATAAAAAGTTGGCGGTATACTGTAAGTATGATTGTAAACATTTACGCTTGATACTTGAAGTCGTGCTTGCCTAGATGTGTGCCATTGCTGAAACAGAAACGATTTATTAATACAGTTATTCGATGCGGCGATCGGTTTGTTTTTTTTCTTGTAAGGACCCTATAATACTGTAGTATTATTCACCAAAATTTTTAAGGGTGTATTCAGACAATGAATCTAAACAACTTTCACTGAGGAACATGGATTGAAAAACAAAAAAAATGTTTCCGCAATTTTGTATGGGGTTAGGGAGGCGAGGTAGCTAAATGGAGTAATTCAACGGCGCCGTCGAGACCTATCAAAATCGAAAAATAAAATAATTTCGAAAAGAAAAGCTCGTATGGTAAAAACCATTTTAGCGGTGGGTTTGGCGTGTACGGTTTTTCAAAAATGTTAATAAAAACAGTTACTTGGGCATTCTCGAGCGCGTCAGATATTCATACTACGTATGCTCCAAGTGCCTCTGATAACAACGGTATATTAATCTGCCGGTTTGCGTGGTGGGGGTAGGCATATAAAGTAGTCAAAAATGCAAAAAACAAAAATTTACTCGAGCGCGTCAGATTTTCGGAAGGGGTGTTAAGTAGGCCCCAAGGAAGCTCCCTTTAAAAAAACTGACGATTTCGGCGTGACGATAAGTTAAGATGAATTTTTGAAAATGCAAAAAAAAAAGTGTTTTTGAAATACTCGAGCGCGTCAGATTTTCATAGGGGAGGTTTATCTCGGTATCCTGAAAGCATATTTTCTTAATCTGACAAAAATGTTGGTGGGTTCTCTTAATCTGACCGAAAAAGGTTTTTTGGTTTCTTTTTTAACTTCGGACAAAAATGTAAAGAGACCTTTTTTGTGTAAAATAAAATTACCTTTTTTGTTTATTTAACCTTTTTTTCTGTAAAATGTATCGTTCGCGACTTATATGCCGCAACGCGTTATTCGGAAGACGAAATGGCTCCTCCACACTTCCGGACATGCGGAAACCGGCAGATTTTGTATTTTTAGTAAGTTTTAGATTATATTCTTCAAATTAAAAAAAAAAAATATCGCGCTCGAGAATGCCGGATTAACGTTTTTTCTACAAGTTCGCGACCCTATAACTCGGCGGCGTCATGGTCTTATCGTCAGATTAGTTAAATTTAGTCTTAAAACACTAAAATCAACCCCCAATATCTTAATCTGACGCGCTCGAGTATTTCAGACTATCGATTTTTTTTTACTAATCTGATCGTCTATCCTAGGCGCGCGTCACTACATATAGAGCTAAAAACTTTACAAGGTTGTTCTTTTAGGTCTAAGGTATCTCTCATATCTTAAACTGCCACGCCCGAGTATTACCGAAAATTCCCCTATTCGCCTCCCTAACTAATGGGCCCAAATGTTTTTCGATTTCGACCCATGTTCGGAAAGTTGTTTAGTTTCTTTGTCTAAATACAGATACAATCATACAAATATTTTTTTTTAAATTAAAAACTAGCGGTTTAAAGCTGTAGCATATTTCATAAGAAATCTGCCTTTCCATTAATTAAATAATATGAGGCAACTAGGCAGCATTAAATACCACACACCAGATGCATCTGGTGTGAGGAGCCACCTTTATGTTCATGTAACTTTTCTATACTTTTGCTACAAATTCTAGAATCGGGCCTACAAAATCTACTAATATCCTACAAAATAGGCATAGAACCCTTTTTTCAATAGAAAATGATCATCATCATCATCATCTCAGCCGATGGACGTCCACTGCTGGACATAGGCCTCCCCTAAGGATCGCCATTACGATCGGTCCTGCGCCACCCTCGTCCGAAGTCGTGTGGTGTCGGCTAAGAATAGCACCATCCCATTTCTTCCTGTGGGTGTCGTAAAAGGCGACTAAGGGACCTACCAGACGATGGGCAGCAGCATCCTCTGCGTACACTCATCCAGCCGAATTACGATCGCCAACCCGCCTGCCAAGCGTGACGATTATGGCAAAACCCCCCAACAATAGAAAATGTGGCTCCTCAATCCATACGCACATGCATAATTATGTGGATAGCACGTTTGAAAGGTGCACGTTGCGATGATGTTACCTGAGCTGCGCCACGTGGCCGGGCGGGGAGTGCACGAGTGGTGCCAGCCTCTCTGTGAACCGCAGCAGGTTGCGCTCCAGCTCGCGCTGGTATTCCCGCTGGTCGCTACCGATCAGGTTCTTGTTCTTCTTCAGCGCGTCGTGACATCTGCGGACGTATGCAGTTATATTGGATACAGAACTAGAAATATAGGACCGAAGACTTAGCCGATATTTGCTAATTGGGGTTGGCGACAGAAAGGGGAGACATATGCTCTGCTGTCCATGCTATACAGGGTGTACAATAAAATAGGACAGCTACTTAAAGAGGTGCTTCAGACCATCAAACTGAACAACTTTCTCTATGGGACCAACATCGAAATCGCGAAAAAAAAATCTGCTGTCCCATGCATTTCAGTCGAGTTATGTTTGCAGTTTTGTATGGGAGAGCGGAATTTTTTTTCGCTATTTCGATTTTGGTCCCATAGAGAAAGTTGTTCAGTTTGATGGTCTGAAGCACCCCTTTAAGTAGCTGTCCCATTTTATTGTACACCCTGTATAACAAGACTAGCGGCCCGTCCCGGCTTCGCACGGGTGGACATCTAATCTTTTCTAGCAATAAATACAGCCTATGTTACTCAAGGTGAATGTAGTTATCTAATGGTGAAATAATTTTTGAAATCGGGACAGTAGTTTTTGAGTTTATTCATTAGTTCATTACAAACATACACACACAAAAATACAAATCTTTCTTCTTTATAATATTAGTGTAGATTAAGACAAATCTCTCGTAAGTCGTGCGCACAGTCGAAACGATGAAACGATGTGGCTTGAGTCGTGGGTCACCCGCGCAGGCGTAAGGTTTTCGGTGACTCGCGCGGTAGGTCATGAGTATAGGCGAAATGCGATTGAACCGGCTCGTTACGTGGGTTCTTCAGCAATGCGGCCCATTTCCACTAAATTTCCAAAACAATGACACTCGCGCAGTGCTAACACTGTGAAATGCTATACAATTCTGACTCAAGGTTTGAGTCGTGCGCACTGCGGCCCATATGTCGCTGACCTACCACGTAGGTCGTCAGTAGTTAAAGTATTAAGAGATCAATCACAAGCCATTTTTGAGCGTAAAACATGAACTGTACAGTGTACTGTACAGCAATGACGTCGCAACTGAATTTCCACAATTGACTGATTGAAGAGTATTATTATATTATACGAGATTTTGATCCGCGACTTGGCGTAGATAAACGGGATTAGCCGTTTTCCTTTCATGTTTTTATCTTCAGCGGTTTAGGCTGTGCGTTGTTGTCAGTCACGGAACAGTAAACGGTATAAGTATAGATAGATAAGTAGATAGATTGATCTCCCGAAATATCGCAAGCTTCAAGCGTCCTTACGGTTTGCGTGTTCAATTTTCTTTGTGTGATCTTTTGGGTGTAATGTACGCGATTTGTGGCAAGCTTCCACAATAGTACTAACTTTTTGGAGAAGTCCTTGAAGGCGAGTCGTAGCTTGTTGGTGAGCCGAGTGGGAGGTTGCGTGCCGTCCGCTACCGGCGCCAGGAACACCTGCATACATACACAATAACTATTGGTACTGTAGAAATTAGTATAACCAGAGTAGGACTGACAGACCGAAAGGATTACGAAGATTTAAACTTTTTAGCGAGCGTGTGCCGAACCTGTGCCAACTCGAGCGGGCCCTGGTTGACCGTGGTGCCGATGCAGCCCTGCACGACCATCTGCAGCATCTTGGGGTCGGCAGGCTCCTGGCAGGTGGCAGCCGCCAACTCGTTTATCTGTCACAAACCATATCACATTATTTACATTATAGACTAGATTCATAGATCAAATATAAGAATTAAAAGTATCATGTAAAATATTAGTAAAAAAAGAAAAAAAAAAGTTTTGTCCGAACTGACATTTTCGGAAAGATGGAGCTAAAAGTGCCCTCAGACATTCGTTTTGAATCTACCACTTCTAATTCTTGATCGATGACCATTGAAAATGTGCTAAGTTGGTCACTCGAGCCTGGATTGCAGCCCGAGCCGAAGGCGGGCGTGTTATAGAGCCGAGCGTGTAATGAGCAATAACACAATGCTCTCGCGTTTCATACGGCGGTGTCCTATTGCCATCGCACGCGCGATGGTGCAATGCGATGTGATCGTACTGATGGGAAATTCTCCGAAATTTTACAAATCGTTGAAATTTTTCCATAGAAAAATTTGAAAATTTGAAAAATTTCGGAGAATTACCCATCAGTACGATCACATCGCATCGCACCATCGCGCGTGCGATGGCAATAGGACACCGCCTACTGGTATCTGGGCCTCAATTGCGCAATTTTATATGGTTTTGGTTTAGATTTGGTTTAGCTGAAGTAAAAAAGCTATCGCGATATTTTTTTCTGAACGGTAAAATCGCACAATACAGAAAATTCGATCGAACGGACATCAAACGTTACGCCAACGTATCTTCCGAAATAAAGTTAAATCGTTACCGTTAATATAATTTGCGCGATACGAATTGTGCATAACGTAACGTTTTTGGTTGTGGTTTTGTTTTGGTAGTATCGTTCAAACTTAGGGCGATTGAGGCCCAGGTTTAGGTAATTGAAAATAAAAAGCAGGCGTATTTTATTAGCTACATTGGCCTCGATTCGGAGTGTACCACGACTAAACTAAACTAAATGTATTCCTGTCACTTTCTAAGATAAGATTAAGAAAAGAGACAGAAAACCAACAGCTGACTTTAGTGCTGTCAAAGTGACGTTAAACGCCCAAAAACAACTTAAATAAGATGGTGTACATTATGATGGCATCTTATTTTGCGCATTTAACGTCACTTTGACAGCACTAAAGTCAGCTGTTGGTTTTCTGTCTCTTTTCTTAATCTTATCTTAGAAAGTGACAGGAATACATTTAGTTTAGTTTAGTCGTGGTAAACTCCGAATCGAGGCCATTATGAAACTAAAAACGGTGCAATACGAGGCACTTTACGAGCAAGTGCGCAGAATAAAAAAAAATACTTCCTACCTTTTTCTGTATATCCTCGATAGCCACCTCAATCGGAGAGAGAATGATTTGCGTCCGCTGCACAACCTGTAAAATTATTTTAAAAGATTATCAGTCACAAAACAATCATCATACTTCCTCCTGAATATCGTAATAAAATAGACGATGACAATTGTGCGGCGTAAATTTTTTCGCACGAAAAAAAAGCACGGCACGTTTTCGTTTACACGGTGCTAATTTCCAGCGCCAATTTTTTGCATGCAAATGGATTTGCTTGAGAAAACCGTGCCAACGATTAGCACGACGTGTTTACACGAGTCGAAAAATTGGTGCGGGGGATGCGAGGGACGCGGGCGGAAGTCACTAGCACCGAAAAATAGACGCGTGCTCTTACCCTTGCGAACGCTCGCATGCCGTGAAATATTCGTGCGAAAAGTGTTTATACGGTGCTTTTTTTGAGGCGCCGCAGATTTCGCACCGCAAAATTGTCATCGTATAAATCTGGCTTAATAGTCTGAAAGCTGACCTGTACTCTGGTCTTGACGTAGGGGAAGTGGTGCGCGGTGGTCAGTATAGTCTTGCGCTTGCACTGCTCCGATATGTCGCCGTGCGCTCGCCCGTCCACAGTGAACGGGGTCGCGTACATGAACCGCTCTGTGAAACACCAACATTCATTACTACTTTAGAATATAAGGTTAACTGGAAAATATTTGCTACTTTGCGAAAATATGGTCTTATTACAGTCACATGTTTGATGAATCTGAACAATACAAAAAATCTTAAGATGATAGGCCTTGTCGAGTCCAGGGAACTGATGTCCACTATGTTAGAGTCCTTTATTATTATTATTTTTTTTAATTTATTTGGGATTACAAACAGTCACAAATGAACTTATAAACAAACACTATAACAAACAGACCCAGAGATCCACAACTTAATAACAAAAACTTAAAAATTTTTGCAAAACACACAAGAGACGATACAATAAACTATGTAGTAACAAATAGTAAAAAGGAAACAACATTTATCTTTATAGAAGCAGTTAGCCAATTTTTCTTTTAAATTTGCCCAAAAATAATCTAAACAGACCAACACTAGTAAGATGTCGATTGTAGTTGTCCAAAGAACGCGGAAAGAAGCTATTTTTAGTATAGTTTGTGTGACACAGTTTACTGAATAAAGAGGTTTTAGATTTTAGAACAGTTTATTGTAATACTAACTGATGTTGTAGTTCCTCTCGTAGTGAGTGACTCGCTTCCTCAGCTCGTGCGGCTCGAAGTGCGGCTCCACGTATGTTATCTGTATGTAGGCCTTGTCGGGGTCCAGGGAACTGATGTCCACTATGTTAGAGTCCTTTATTATTGTAATACTAACTGATGTTGTAGTTCCTCTCGTAGTGAGTGACTCGCTTCCTCAGCTCGTGCGGCTCGAAGTGCGGCTCCACGTATGTTATCTGTATGTAGGCCTTGTCGGGGTCCAGGGAACTGATGTCCACTATGTTAGAGTCCTTTATTATTGTAATACTAACTGATGTTGTAGTTCCTCTCGTAGTGAGTGACTCGCTTCCTCAGCTCGTGCGGCTCGAAGTGCGGCTCCACGTATGTTATCTGTATGTAGGCCTTGTCGGGGTCCAGGGAACTGATGTCCACTATGTTAGAGTCCTTTATTATTGTAATACTAACTGATGTTGTAGTTCCTCTCGTAGTGAGTGACTCGCTTCCTCAGCTCGTGCGGCTCGAAGTGCGGCTCCACGTATGTTATCTGTATATAGGCCTTTTCGGGGTCCAGGGAACTGATGTCCACTATGTTAGAGTCCTTTATTATTGTAATACTAACTGATGTTGTAGTTCCTCTCGTAGTGAGTGACTCGCTTCCTCAGCTCGTGCGGCTCGAAGTGCGGCTCCACGTATGTTATCTGTATATAGGCCTTTTCGGGGTCCAGGGAACTGATGTCCACTATGTTAGAGTCCTTTATTATCACCACGTTGTCGACGCCGAACCGCTGTCCGTAGAAGTTCTGTTGATTAAATATATTATGATATTTCATATTATAACTATTAACAACAACAATAACAACTACAACAACAACAACTACAACAATACAACAACAACAACTACAACTATTAACAAGACCTTCGATAGGTTTTCTTTAAGGATGGGTTTGCTCTTGACCTCAATTTAGTCCTCAGGACGAAGATGGGGTCGAAGATGTAGCGAGCTTACCCAGAAGAAGCCTATTCACTCGTACTTTAAAGGAATTCGGGTTGTAAGTGCTCGGAAATACTGACGCAGGCAGGGTGTTCCACTCCTTGGCTGTGCGCGTTATGAAAGAATCGGAATGGCGCGTATGGCGCACCCTGTGCAATGAATAAGATTCTAAAGCTGATTGGCTAGTCTTATTTATTTCTGTTCGTACATTTGCAAAGCCCGCAGTCGTGTCTTGCGTTAATATTATCTGTATTTCATCGTCAAAGTATTTCAAGTCCTTGAAAAAAAATTAATCTGTTAGTCCAGATATCATCTCAAAGTCACAGTCAAGTCAGTCTTTAAAAGAGAATGAAGCTGTACCCTTTTCATTCATGTTATAAGTTATATTTGTCTATTCTTGGAGTGCAAGTAATAGTACATTACTGCAGCAGCCAGCAACAGAGGCATTGATGGACGAACGTATAACGTACGTAAGTCCATCAATGCCTAGTTGTGGCCAAGGCTTGTATAGTACTTTTCTCAAATAATGCGCGGAAATTAAAACAGTAAATTTTCTCAAATAATTCGCGGAAATTAAAACTCTTTTCAAAATCAATGACGAACAACGAACAATTTTTTTTTCAATAAACAGCTTTCTATTTGCAAGCCAGTCCGAAATTTAAATAAAACCTTTGATGAGTTACCTCCTTGGTCGCCGTGTTTCGGAGAAAAAGATAGTTCCATTTTAAAATTACACGACAGATATGAGTTTACTATGTAATTTATTTGGCCGCTAAACACGACAGATATGGATTTTCATACAACATTGCCGGCCGCTGCGCGCATGTATTTGGCCAGTACAGCAATTTCGATTTATCTCGAAGAAGGTTGTCAAAATAATGCTCACATTTCCAAGTATGTTTGAGAAAAGAATATTTATGTTATGTTATAATGTGAATATTTGTGGTCATCTAACACACTGCTACTAACGACCTACCTCGTAGGACCACAATAACGTGGTCCGCGATCCGCATGATGCCTGGCGTGTCGGAAGTTATAATAAAAAAACGGAAGTATTGATACCTCAAGTCTGCTGAAGATCTCGGGCAGCTTGGTGAGCGCGTGCTCCTTGTACACGAACTCCTCTCCGTCGAGGTCACCGAAGCGGCTCCCGTAGAAGGAGACGCGGAAGTACGTGCCGAACACTCGCTTGCCGTGCAGCTGGTCGATGCGCGAGAATGCCTCGTTTAGTTTGCTGTTGAGAGGAGTGGACAAAAATAAGGAGCAAGCAATGATTTCGCTTGGGGATGGCACACGGATGGTGCGGCGTCGGGTGTGTCTCATTCGACACGAGTAAATCCCGCATGGCAAAGCTTCATACAATCGCACTACGATAGGTAGACTACTACTATAGTTTACGACGCGGCAACTCATCACGTGCTCAGTACGCCAATGGACCATCTACAGGGTCTAAGGCCGCTATTAGACTATCATAGAAATATGATCATAGATATGCGAGTCATTTTTAAATGAACGACATATGACGGTGTAACAGCGGTGTAATAACTACATGTGATTCATATTGTCTATGATCATAGTTATGGGATACTATTTAACGGCTAGCGTACAAGTAGGATCATATCCGTCTAACCTCAGAAAATGGCGTCTTCCAAATCAAAGAATTTCTACTGGAATATCGAAACTACAAAAACATATGATCATATCAGTGTATTATGTGAAAATTAAGAACAGCATCATTTAAGTATGATCATAGAATTTGACAGATATGAAATCATATTTATATGATCTAAATAAGATAATGTAATAGCGGCCTTAGGGTAAACCGTTGAACTACTTTATAGGGGTGATTTTACCCGTGATACTGAACAACTTTCCCTAAGAAACCTATAAGAAATTAGCAAAAAAATTGTTGGATTTTCCATACTAAATGCTGATCGAATGTTTGTATGAAAAGCGGAATATTTTTTTGCGAATTTCCCTTTGTTCCATTGGGAAAGTTCTTCAGTATCATGGGTACAATCACTCCTTAAAGTAATTCAACTTGTAATGTATGGTCTTTAGTAACTGCCTTTTTTATTGTACAGGCGTTTTAGTTTTATAATGATGGTGATTCGTAGTTTTGATAAATTGGCAAATGTCTAAATTCTTTCTCTTGGAAATAAATCGTCGTTCGCATAAGGCGTGCTTTCTAATTTGTGTGCCTCGATCCTGGAGTACCTGAAGACCAGCCCGCATAGCACCGACAAATCACAACTGTCGACCCTAAATGAAATTGATATCATTGGCATCCTTTTAAACTAAGAGTCTACCTATCAAACTGAACAACTTTTACTATGGGAGCAAACCGATCGGAGCAAAAAAAAATCAGCTGCTGCATACATTTGAGTCGAGTAGGCATTGCAGTTTAGTATGGGACAGCTGATTTTATAGTTGCTCCGATCGGTTTGCTCCCATAGTAAAAATTGTTCAGTTTGGTGGGTAGACTCTTACTTTAAAAGGATGCTAATGATATCGATTTCACCCTGTATAGACAGAGGACAGGACAGCCAGGCAATGGAACAGTTAATTCATTCAGAACATCGAACTGAACAACTTTCACTGTGGAACCGAACTCAGGAAACGCGAAAAAATCTGCAGTTTTCCGAGATTGGCGCCATAGTGAAAGTTGTTCAGTTTTATGGTCTGAAGCACTCCATATTGTTAACGCATTACACCCTGGATAGATAAGAAATACATACCTATGTATGTTGGCTAGTTTCTCCTCGGCGATGGGTATGAGCACCTTGTAGACCTCGTTGACGGTCTCATGCTTTAGGAGCGCCTGTCAACATTATGTTGATACATACCTGTGTATGTTGGCTAGTTTCTTATAATCGCGGTGCTCCTCGGCAATGGGTATGAGCACCTTGTAGACCTCGTTGACGGTCTCGTACATGCCAGCCGTCATCAGCTCGCTGGCCGCGTGCTCCAGCAGCGCCTGCCAACATTTTATTATGTCTAAATCGATAGTTGATACACTTCATAGTCTAACCAGAAGGGATGTACTGTTTAGCTGCACGGCGAGAAGTCCGTTCTGCTCTTAGACAATTTAATAGTAAGGAATGGCCTTGCGGTAGCATTTCCCCTCTGCCACGGTATTAGATCAATTAATCTTGCGCATTTACTCTCAATTTTATACCTTATCACTAAACGAGACAGCCTATAATAGCGAAACAATAATTTTGAACTTAGAACGTTTGGGGTTCACACGAGACTACTTTTCATGATTTTTAACATTCAAAATTAGAATCTAAAGTTATAGGAAATAAAATCCAAAGTTGCGGATTTCATGTTACCTCGCCCCCCGTAAAAAGTGGCAGAAAATTTTGATAGGAGAATGACACGCGTTACGCGTCCATACTATTAAATTGTCTAAGGTTCTGCTCTGCCAATCCTTCTTAGAATCGCAGCGACTATTCGATTTATTTGCACAGTACTTTGTATGAGATACTGAGATTTGTTTTGATTTGTATGAGATAAAATATCCAAAGCTCAGTCGCACCCATGGGCGGAAGTAGAGCCCTTGTGGTTGGACTCTAGTTATCAAAAAACATTATCAATCAAAATCCTACTAATATTGTGAATGTGAAAGTTTGTGTTGTCGTGTTCACGTTTGTGATTCAATCACGCATAAAATAACGGATTTAGATAAAATTCAGCACATAGATTATGCTCTTGATTGACGTAAAATCTAGGATACTTTTTTAACACATTACATACATACATACATACATATGCTCAAGCCTATGTCCCACTACTGGGGTAGGCAGAGACAACAGATCGCCACATGCTACGATTCTGACACACATCTCTCGCCTCCTCAACATCCATTAGTCTCTTCATACATGCTCTTCGGTTCCGGGTACATTTTATTTGGCCCTTCTTCAGTACGCATCCGATTTGGTCAGCATACGTGCGCCTAGGGCGACCCCTTTCAACCATTCCATTCACACTTGCATTCATACGTCAACCTACTTTCACACATTCTTTATACATGGCCAAACCACCTCAACATGCCTTTTTCAATCCTGGTCACTACATCTTCTTTCAGACCACATCTTTCTCTAATCACATTATTCCGTATCCGGTCCTTCAAAGTCACACCACACATACTACGCAGGGACCGCATTTCAACAGCATTTATTCTAGATTCATGCTTCTTCTGCCATACCCAACTCTCACTGAACCGCCAAACGAGCCTTTTTAGACATAGTTGTGACTCTCCATGACGGTGTGCAAGGCTCCATTAATCATATTTCCTGCTTTCACTCTTCTCTCTATATCTCCGTCGTACTTTCCGTCTCTTGTGAACATACAACCCAAGTACACAAACTCACTGACTTGCTCTAGGCTTTCATAATCTTACATTCAGTCACTGTTTCATCGCGCTCGATAACCATAACTTTCGTCTTCTTCACATTAACATTCATTCCCTTCTTTTTAAATGATTCATTCATACATGTTACCATCTCCTGCAAGTCATATACCGATGACGCCAGCAGAACTTGGTCATCGGCATACAACAGACATTTGACAGATAACCCATTCATCCTTAGACCACACTTTCCTTCTTTCAAATCACTCAAACAACTGTCCATGAATAGGTTGAATAGCCACGGTGACGCTACACACTCCTGTCTGACACCTCTGGAGATACCAAACCAATCGGTATTTAACACATTCGCTGCTAAATACCTCGCACACCTTGGTGACAGCACACCATCTAGTTTCAAGTTGTAAGACCAGCAGCAAATGTGTTAAAGTGAACGTAGATGAAGTGCGGGTAAAGAAGTATCCGTTTCCGTTACCTATGAACCTAGTCATAGGTTGTCGGTTCACCTCGTTGAGGATTCACTCACAGCCTACCCTTGCTGTGCCTTCCGGTACGCGGTTACCATTCGAGAACCCTTCGGACATATGAATAGATCCAATCAGAACACAAGCTTCATACAAGCGCGCGCCACTAAAGACGACTCGTAAAAAACTTGAAATCCAATGCTATAAGGATCAAATTGGTGTATTGTATACTGATGGTATACTGGTCCAGCGGAGGCGCGGGATTTATTCCGTCGCGGCACTCCGCTTGTATGAAGCTTTTTTTCTGTGCCGCCTCGTCGAGATAACGATAGTTACCAGTAGCTCTTGGTACAGCGTGCCGGCGCAGCTCTCGTTGTGCGTGACTCCGGCATAGGCACAGGCACAGCACAGAGCTGCCCCGCGCACAGCACAGCACACAGCACACAGCACAGCATGTGTCGCATGTTACCTGCAGCTCGTGGTGCGTCAGGTGGTGGTGCAGCGTGTCGGCGCAGCTCTCGTCGAGCGCGTTGTGCGTGACGCGCTCGAGCAGGGCACATGTGCTCCGGCACAGCACAGCACACAGCACACAGCACACAGCACAGCACGTGTCGCATGTGACATGTTACCTGCAGCTCGTGGTGCGTCAGGTGGTGGTGCAGCGTGTCGGCGCAGCTCTCGTCGAGCGCGTTGTGCGTGACGCGCTCGAGCAGGGCACATGTGCTCCGGCACAGCACAGCACACAGCACACAGCACACAGCACAGCACGTGTCGCATGTGACATGTTACCTGCAGCTCGTGGTGCGTCAGGTGGTGGTGCAGCGTGTCGGCGCAGCTCTCGTCGAGCGCGTTGTGCGTGACGCGCTCGAGCAGGGCACATGTGCTCCGGCACAGCACAGCACACAGCACACAGCACACAGCACAGCACGTGTCGCATGTGACATGTTACCTGCAGCTCGTGGTGCGTCAGGTGGTGGTGCAGCGTGTCGGCGCAGCTCTCGTCGAGCGCGTTGTGCGTGACGCGCTCGAGCAGGGCACATGTGCTCCGGCACAGCACAGCACACAGCACACAGCACACAGCACAGCACGTGTCGCATGTGACATGTTACCTGCAGCTCGTGGTGCGTCAGGTGGTGGTGCAGCGTGTCGGCGCAGCTCTCGTCGAGCGCGTTGTGCGTGACGCGCTCGAGCAGGGCACATGTGCTCCGGCACAGCACAGCACACAGCACACAGCACACAGCACAGCACGTGTCGCATGTGACATGTTACCTGCAGCTCGTGGTGCGTCAGGTGGTGGTGCAGCGTGTCGGCGCAGCTCTCGTCGAGCGCGTTGTGCGTGACGCGCTCGAGCAGGGCACATGTGCTCCGGCACAGCACAGCACACAGCACACAGCACACAGCACAGCACGTGTCGCATGTGACATGTTACCTGCAGCTCGTGGTGCGTCAGGTGGTGGTGCAGCGTGTCGGCGCAGCTCTCGTCGAGCGCGTTGTGCGTGACGCGCTCGAGCAGGGCACATGTGCTCCGGCACAGCACAGCACACAGCACACAGCACACAGCACAGCACGTGTCGCATGTGACATGTTACCTGCAGCTCGTGGTGCGTCAGGTGGTGGTGCAGCGTGTCGGCGCAGCTCTCGTCGAGCGCGTTGTGCGTGACGCGCTCGAGCAGGGCACATGTGCTCCGGCACAGCACAGCACACAGCACACAGCACACAGCACAGCACGTGTCGCATGTGACATGTTACCTGCAGCTCGTGGTGCGTCAGGTGGTGGTGCAGCGTGTCGGCGCAGCTCTCGTCGAGCGCGTTGTGCGTGACGCGCTCGAGCAGGGCACATGTGCTCCGGCACAGCACAGCACACAGCACACAGCACACAGCACAGCACGTGTCGCATGTGACATGTTACCTGCAGCTCGTGGTGCGTCAGGTGGTGGTGCAGCGTGTCGGCGCAGCTCTCGTCGAGCGCGTTGTGCGTGACGCGCTCGAGCAGGGCACATGTGCTCCGGCACAGCACAGCACACAGCACACAGCACACAGCACAGCACGTGTCGCATGTGACATGTTACCTGCAGCTCGTGGTGCGTCAGGTGGTGGTGCAGCGTGTCGGCGCAGCTCTCGTCGAGCGCGTTGTGCGTGACGCGCTCGAGCAGGGCACATGTGCTCCGGCACAGCACAGCACACAGCACACAGCACACAGCACAGCACGTGTCGCATGTGACATGTTACCTGCAGCTCGTGGTGCGTCAGGTGGTGGTGCAGCGTGTCGGCGCAGCTCTCGTCGAGCGCGTTGTGCGTGACGCGCTCGAGCAGGGCACATGTGCTCCGGCACAGCACAGCACACAGCACACAGCACACAGCACAGCACGTGTCGCATGTGACATGTTACCTGCAGCTCGTGGTGCGTCAGGTGGTGGTGCAGCGTGTCGGCGCAGCTCTCGTCGAGCGCGTTGTGCGTGACGCGCTCGAGCAGGGCACATGTGCTCCGGCACAGCACAGCACACAGCACACAGCACACAGCACAGCACGTGTCGCATGTGACATGTTACCTGCAGCTCGTGGTGCGTCAGGTGGTGGTGCAGCGTGTCGGCGCAGCTCTCGTCGAGCGCGTTGTGCGTGACGCGCTCGAGCAGGGCACATGTGCTCCGGCACAGCACAGCACACAGCACACAGCACACAGCACAGCACGTGTCGCATGTGACATGTTACCTGCAGCTCGTGGTGCGTCAGGTGGTGGTGCAGCGTGTCGGCGCAGCTCTCGTCGAGCGCGTTGTGCGTGACGCGCTCGAGCAGGGCACATGTGCTCCGGCACAGCACAGCACACAGCACACAGCACACAGCACAGCACGTGTCGCATGTGACATGTTACCTGCAGCTCGTGGTGCGTCAGGTGGTGGTGCAGCGTGTCGGCGCAGCTCTCGTCGAGCGCGTTGTGCGTGACGCGCTCGAGCAGGGCACATGTGCTCCGGCACAGCACAGCACACAGCACACAGCACACAGCACAGCACGTGTCGCATGTGACATGTTACCTGCAGCTCGTGGTGCGTCAGGTGGTGGTGCAGCGTGTCGGCGCAGCTCTCGTCGAGCGCGTTGTGCGTGACGCGCTCGAGCAGGGCACATGTGCTCCGGCACAGCACAGCACACAGCACACAGCACACAGCACAGCACGTGTCGCATGTGACATGTTACCTGCAGCTCGTGGTGCGTCAGGTGGTGGTGCAGCGTGTCGGCGCAGCTCTCGTCGAGCGCGTTGTGCGTGACGCGCTCGAGCAGGGCACATGTGCTCCGGCACAGCACAGCACACAGCACACAGCACACAGCACAGCACGTGTCGCATGTGACATGTTACCTGCAGCTCGTGGTGCGTCAGGTGGTGGTGCAGCGTGTCGGCGCAGCTCTCGTCGAGCGCGTTGTGCGTGACGCGCTCGAGCAGGGCACATGTGCTCCGGCACAGCACAGCACACAGCACACAGCACACAGCACAGCACGTGTCGCATGTGACATGTTACCTGCAGCTCGTGGTGCGTCAGGTGGTGGTGCAGCGTGTCGGCGCAGCTCTCGTCGAGCGCGTTGTGCGTGACGCGCTCGAGCAGGGCACATGTGCTCCGGCACAGCACAGCACACAGCACACAGCACACAGCACAGCACGTGTCGCATGTGACATGTTACCTGCAGCTCGTGGTGCGTCAGGTGGTGGTGCAGCGTGTCGGCGCAGCTCTCGTCGAGCGCGTTGTGCGTGACGCGCTCGAGCAGGGCGGCGCCGCGCCCGCCCGCGCACATCTGCTCCGCCACGAGCGCCGCCCCGTGCACCAGGCACATACCCGCCTCCGTGTGGTTCGACCGCTGCAACAACACACACACTATTATTACTGGTGAAAGTGTCAATTCTGTAGTGTTAGCGGAAATGTGGTTTTTGGCGGATCCCTCTGCGTGCTCTATGGGTCGGCCCCTTTGCCTGCACGCGGAAGCTGTCAATACTGACAGCGCGCGCTACGCACGAGTCACATACGCCGCTCCGATAATCCGCGAGTTGACAGAGTGATTAAATATAAAAGTTAATTATTTAATTACATAGATTTATTGGTAAAAAGTGTAAAACAATACAAATTAGAAAAAAATAATTATTAATTTATTTTATTTTCAATTTTAAAAATCACGATTTTTTATCTGTGAGTCACGTGACTTGAAACGCCAATCAGGAAACGTGACGTCACTCTGCGGAAAACAGTCACATTTGACAGTGTTTTTAGGTTATCTGGTGCAAATAAAATTGTTAAAAACAGTGAAATTATCAACTCTCTATTAAGTCTGTGTTGAAAATAGTCACATTGCTTGCTTTATAAAAATGGAGCAAAGGTTTCAAAAGGTCGACAGTACCAATTTGCCGAAAATAGATGTCCTTTATGGTTGCTAACTATTTTGCCTCCAATCCGGATTTTTGTTCGGCTGAATAAAGAAATTTTAAACTTTGCGTGAGTATACTTGCTTATTTTGATGCCGGCTCTTCATTCTCGCCGAGAACGGGCGAGACAGGCTGAGAACGAGAGTGTGGATGCCCTTCATTGTTCTCGTGGCATCATAAGCCATAGTAATTTTCCTTGAAACTTCTCGCCGCGAGTTCTCGGCGAGAGTGAAGTGCGGGCATTAAACTTACAAAATGTCGTTATTTACGATGGTTTAGTAGGTAAATACTAAAAACAAAACTATCTTTTTGTTGTTATCAGATCTCCAAAAGAAAGCTGTCCAAGATGTCGCAATCAGTCACGTTCAGCTGTGTCGGAAGTCGGAACGCTGGTTCTGGTGTAGTAATTTCTAGAATAATGTCCAGAACACAAAGTGCACGCCAAGCCTTATAACGTTAGTTTGGTTGTTAACGAAGATGAAGGCAAAGTCACAGATGTCCAGTGCCTCGAATGTGTAGCTTCTCATGGTGGCTTCATAGATTAAGTCAAGAGCCTTCATCTACTTCCAGAGAGTGCTACTAGAAGAAACCCAAGTTGGCGCAGGTTAGCGCTCCACATTGTTTATCTACAATGTGCAATGCAGAGAAAACTTTTCTCATTACTCATTAGCAAGGTCAATCCTGCTTAAATGTGTTAAGTAAGTAAATAAAAGCATATACTCGTAATCGTTTAAATGTTTGTTTTATTTATTTTATCAAACAAAGCAATAATATAACAATATTTATATTAGGCCATTACAACAAAATTTCTGCAAAATCTGACACACAGTGAACTTCGGCTTCACACTCCTGTAGCCTATATATGTCCCACAGCAGGCCTTAACCCTTATCAGCAGTGATTGGAATAGGTAGTGCAATTTAGGGTAAAGTTGCGAATATTTGTGTGATGCATATTGATATTTGTATTCAATTTATGGGTGTTTGTATCTATACGGGGTGTAAAATTTGATGTATTGTATATTAAACAGGGTGCACGCCCCGTGTAGATACAAACACCCATGAATTGAATACAAATATCAGTAGGTATTCATCTCACAAATATTCACAACTTTACCCTAAATTGCACTACCTATTCCGATCACTTTATCAGGCATAGTACGCTTCATCGACCACATAAAAATAGGTTCATTATTGAATGTAATGTGGTTGCCACAGCCTGATAAAGGGTTGAGCCTACACTGGCGGAGGGTGTATGGGCGTTAGTCCACCATGCTTGCCTAATGCTTAGATTAACAGACTTTACATCATATATCAGAACTAGCGACCCACCGAAGGAAAAGTATCATTGAGTATTAACCTTTAAACCACATCAAAATGAACAACTTTTGCTATGGGAGCAAACTTGTAAAAAAAGTCAGCTGTCTCATACATTTGAGTTGTGTAGGTAATACAGTTTAGTATGGAACAGCTGTTTTTTTTTTATTTGACTTGTTTGTGCCCATGGTCAAAGTTGTTCAGTTTGATGAGTAGAGTATCAAGAGTATGTGGTTTAAAGGCTAATGATACTTTTCCTTACACCTTGTATAAGTACCTACACATTAAGGATGACTCACGCTACACCGTGCCGGGTCATCGGTCGCAGCAGAGTGACCGAGCCGGCAGCGGCCCCGTAAACACATAAGTATTTAACCACGATCTGGTGCTGAACTCAAGAATGTCTCCGTACTAGGGTACTCCTCAATAGTAAACCAGCACCACCATGCTGTTTACCTGATATACAGACAGACAAATGCGGAAAGCGACTTTATTTTGTACTATGTAGAGATAATACCTACCAATTTTTTATTTATTGCAATAGTTAATTGATTTTATTCACTGAGCTTGAAGATCCTGACAAGTGTGTACCTCCCCGAGGGTAGGCCTGTGCCCTGCGGTGGGACATAATGTGATGATGATGCCAAAATCTGTGCACCAAAAGTTTTGTCGGGGTGTCGCCTCTAGTAGGTAGGTACTTCAATGGTTCAGACCGACTTCTTCGTTTTCATTCTTTTTTCATCCAGTAGTAGTTGTTCAACAAGTTCCTTTCTTTGTCTTTTTGAATATGCATCTCAGTGAGTAGTTGTGGTTGTCTTTTTCCGATCGGGTTGACATGCCAACTTAGCACAACTCAACAAATGGTACTCCATGTAGTTCTCCATGTCATTGGGGAGCTGAAACATAGATAGATATTGTAGTATTCATTCAGTAACGTACTTAAATTTCCTTACATAACATACATAACCTCAAAAAGGTTAACAAAAAGGTTAGGTTTATTGAGAGGGAATTATTGCCCTATTGACCTGGAAATAATATTGCATTGGCTTGTTACTTACATCGAAATGATCTTCACAACAACATTTGATTTCGGTACATTCCCTCGACCAAGTTCCATGGACTTGGTTTCGAATATCTGTTTTAGCCGAGCGGGGGGCGGGACATGAATAAACTGTTTTGTGGGAGTTTTGATAGCAGTGTTCACGTAAGAAGGCACGGCACTACATCTGAGCACAACATTTATAGTAATTTTTACAAAAAAAGGTGACGATATGGTATTTAGGTGTAAGTGACACCAAATTATCGATTTTTAGGGTTTCGAAGTCAACCAGGAACCCTTATAGTTTCGCCATGTCCGTTCGTCCGTCTGTCCGTCCGTCCGCGGCTTATCTCAGAGACGCTTAATACTAGAAAGCTGTAATTGCTGGCATATGTATACATATTCATTACGCCGACAAAGTGGTAAAATAAAATCTTGAAAAAAAAAATTATGTTACCTCCACATGAAATTTTTTTTTCTCGTCTATCCCATGTTGTGGGGTATCTTTGGATAGGTCTTTTAAAAATATTGTGGGTTTGGGAAAACCATTTTTCAATTTAGGGATCCGTTAGCGAAATATTAAGCTTTAAAGCGAAAATTTTCGGTAGAGTCAAGTGTCCCCCCCTCTCCCAGCTAAACGGTTGTAGTTGGAGATGTGAAAAAATTCACAGCAATAGCATATATAACGAATTTAAATGGAAAACTATCACCGCTAAGTAGGCTTTACAAGTTTCCGAGTAATAGTCGACTAACTTATAAAATGTACTTTTTAGACTTTTTTAGCCGTTAAACCGTAGTATAAAACAAAAAGCCTTCTTCTAAGTCCATATTATATTGTAACGGGCAACTACGGAACCCTACCCTGCGCGTGGTCCGACACGCACTTGGCCAGTTATTGAATTTGTTGTCTGTCTGTTTGTTCGAGCATCACGCAAAAACTACAGCAACGATAAAAAACCTGGTAAACGATTAAAACCTGGTATAATTATATTACATACGAGCTTTTACCCGCGACTTCGTCCGCATAAATTATATACCAGATTTTAAGTCAGATGATAAGCTATCAAACAAGAAAAGTGTCATCAAAATCGGTTCAGTAGTTTTTGCGTGATACTCGAACAAACAAACACCCAAACAAACAAACAAACAGACAGACAAAAAATCCAAAAATTGGAGATTTGGAATCAGGGACTGGTAAAAACCATGTTGTAATTTTTTTTTTTGTAAATATCTTCAATGTACAGACACGCTTCTGTTACAGTTTTATAATAGTTTAGATATCTCGCTAAGATGACGGAAATCGCTAAACTAGTGCGGACGAAAGTGCGGGAAAAAGATCGTTATTTGTATAACTTAAGTTAGGGAACCATCCAGATCAAATTAGATTGTGTTAACAAATTAACACAAAAACTGAATATAAACGGAAAAAACCGGCCAAGTACGAGTCTGGACTCAATTAGTGTTCCGTACTACCAGTTGTTTAACATGGGTCATTGATGACACCCACTATAAATTGACACCTACTTAGAATGTGATCTGGTCACATAGTAACTGAAGATCATTTTACACTGCTCTCACTGGTGTTAGTTTTTTGGGTATAGAAAAAAAACTATCCATAGTGCCACCCTGATAGTTTTCCCGCCAGCTACACGTTATTTCTGATGTTCATGATTTTTTTTCAGATCTTATACCGCTATACATATTTTTTGAAATAGCACAGCAATTTCTCAGATTTAATTGAAAATTTTGTCAAATTTGAAAAGTATATTTTTAGACTCGTATTTTCATAAGCTTTCAATTGATACCCCACACCATAGGGTAGAAAATATTTTTTTTTATTTACCCTTTCTACCTCCTCAAAATGTTCCTCCTCCAATGTGAAAATTAAGTTTTTTTTTACTACATTTATGATATTGGACCAGCTATTGCTATATCTGTACCGAGTTTCAACTTCCTATGTCTTCCGGTCTCTGAGAAAAATGCCTGTGACAAACGGACGGAAGGACGGACGGACGGACAGACAGACACCGAGTTGATCCCATAAGGGTTCCGTTTTGCCAATTTTGGTATGGAACACTAAAAACCTGAAAGATTGAGGACAGCCCACTGGAGGTTCGGTGACCCCTTAACTGAATCTAAACTATTATAAAACTGTAACAGAAGTGTGTCTGTACATTGAAGATATTTACAAAATAAAATTGCGACATGGTTTTTACCTGTCCCTGATTCCAAATCACCAATTTTTGGATTTTTTGTCTGTCTGTTTGTTTGTTTGTATGTTTGTTTGTTTGTTTGTTTGGGTGTTTGTTTGTTCGAGTATCATGCAAAAACTACTGAACCGATTTTGATGAAATTTTTTTTGTTTGATAGCTTATCTGACTTAAAATCTGGTATATAATTTATGCGGACGAAGTCGCGGGTAAAAGCTCGTATAACATGATACACCTAATTATACAGGACGCAGTAAGATGTCACGCGACCAGCACGTGATTGAGAAAGAAAAAGAGTTTCACGCAAAAACTTTCACTTTCTTCAACTTCAATAGGCATAGGCCTCCCTTTTATTGCGCCATTCCTCACGGCCCTGTGCTAATCTACTGTGCTAGTTAATCTGATCCAATGCGAGCTCGTCACCCTCACAATGTCATCGGACGAAGGTGCTGGTCTGCCTACTGACCTCCGTCCCTCTCTTGGCCACCACTCTGATACTGTCTTGTTCCACTGGCCGTCTTCCCGTCTAGCCAAGGGTGGTTTACCTATCTCCACTTCAACTTTGTGATCCGCTTGCCTACGTCGTCGATCTTGGCTCTTCGTTAGGTACTCGGTCCAATGGTGTATTTACCATACCATAGAGTAAATAAATTATACACAACAGAGGGTCAATGCCCATACTAAGAAAGTTGTCACCTTCTTACATGAAAACTCACGCAAGTACAGCGACGGTGGTGAGTAACGGTACTACAGCAATGTTTAATTATGTTAAAATACGTGTTAATCACATTTGTCAAGTGTGTTATTAAAATTTTAAGGAAAATTTATCTATATAATTTATTTCCGTGGAACAAAACTCAAATAATAGTGATCTAATAACGTTTAATTAAGATTTCGTTCAGGCAAAGTATATATATAATGTAATAGTAAAAAGCCACGTCAGAGGCCGTAAGGCGGTCTGAAAAAACTCTGACACCAGGGCTCTGCCCACACGATAAGAAGAAGAAGAAGAATAGTAGATGCGCTTCTAAGAAATTGCGTGATACGCCGCCGAAGCGGCAAGATGGCGGTCATGCCTAAGGGTTGTTACTATCATGTTCACAGGATATGAAATAAATACAAGATAATCAATATGAAGTAAGTCTAATCATTTAAAATTTAATTAATTGGTAGTGATCATAGTACCTACCTAGGTATTTATTTTTGTTATGAACTATTATTTACGTCTTTAATTCAACATTTTATAAGAAAAACACATTATTTTTCAATTAGTCACCTGTATTATGTACTAAAACAATTATGTAGCAGCGTGGCTTACCTATTTATATTATTACCTGCAGTTTTAAACGATATCTTCAGTAAAAACAACAAAGTTTCAAATCGCGTTACAAAATGTTTTAAACCACTTTATTTTCAACAAATGTTTTGATTTTGATTCATTGTGGAATCACACCCGTACACAATACAACCAGTTCGAACCATTGTGGTACATGCGCGCTCGCAAATATGAATGTTGACACTGCTGCCGGCGAGTACCCCAAGTCTCAGTTGAGTAGCGGTACGCCCCGCAGGCAGAGGGGGCCGAGACGCGCTCCTCCCGCGCCCCGCACCCCGCGCACAATAGACCTGTCGCGGCCATAGAGCGCGCTCACTTTATAATATTTACACTATGGTTTAGGCCAGTAGCGACATCTGTTTGCGCCAAGACTATACTAAATCTAAAATGTATGGAACTGACCAGACATGATATAACTGACCTCCATATGTTTCTGTGCCATGTTGTTGAGCCAGGTGAGCCTCAGGTCGGGGCTGTGCTGGTAGCCCCGCGCGATCCTGTGCATCAGGTCCAGCAGCATCTCGGGGTCTTGCTGGAACTCCTTCATCTTCACCGTGTCCGAGAGGATCATGTGCAGGTTGAACACCAGGTCTTTCACCTGCCGAAGATAACAATTATGGTGTAAGTCACAGAAAACAGAACCGGTAGAAATACCATGAGGACATTGACAAAGAAGTTTCGCTTACGCTGTCGCTATCGCTACGGTCCAAAATGCGCAAATATGCGCTATCAGTAGTGATAGCATGCACACAATCGGTTCATAATGCGCGAATGTGTGGTTACATTTGCTGTCTGACGTCATTAACTTGCGCTTAAGCCGCACACGAAAAATAGGTAGTGCTGCTTATGCATGTCAAATTGACAGCTGTTTCAAATTGTACAAATTGTTTAGCAGTGTATTCGTACTTACTAATTTGGACCGACCGGTAAAGCGTGTGCATAGCGTTTGCACTATTGGCACAATTTGAACCATAGCATTAGACAGAACGACAGCGTAATCGCGTATCAGACTGAGATATGGAGTCGGGATACACAATTTACATACAATTTGAACTTCTTAGCGCTCTTACAGACGAGTGACACTTTACGGTCGCCATGTGTCGCAGAGGGTCGCGCTCATAGACTTTACGTTCGCCGTGAGTCGCGCGACCCTCTGCAACCGCAATGTGTCGCTCGTCTCTAATGGCGCTTAGATGGACAAATGTGTCCAGCCACAGTACAAAAATATGGTTACATCGATAAGGACAGCAATAAGGTAGAGATCAAATTTTTTTAACTTGGGCTTTGCTGTACACCACTGGTTTTTAATTACAAACAAAATTTCCCTAATGAGCATGGGTCCAAGAACAATTTGACCTTCCATACAAAATTGCGGATCAGCCGATCGATTTTCTATATGAGCTCCAATTATTTTTCAGGGTTGTATACATCTACGAGATTTTACCCGCGACTTTCTCCGCATAAATTATATACCAGATTTTAAGTCAGATGATAAGCTATAAAACCAAAAAAAGTTTCATCAAAATCGGTTCAGTAGTTTTTGCGTGATACTCGAACAAACAAACACCCAAACAAATAAACAAACAGACAGACAAAAAATCCAAAAATTGGTGATTTGGAATCAGGGACAGGTAAAAACCATGTCGTAATTTTTTTTTGTAAATATCTTCAATGTACAGACACATTTCTGTTATATTATATTAGTTTAGATTATTGAGATTCCCTCTACAATCATCTTAGTTTAGTTTGACAAGTAAACTTTTAAATAGTTATATAATTAACTAGCGGCCCGTCCCGGCTTCGCACGGGTGGACGTCTAATCTTTTCTAGCAATAAATATAGCCTATGTTACTCAGGGTGAATGCAACTTTCTAATGGTGAAAGAATTTTTTAAATCGGCCCAGCACTTTTTGAGCCTATTCATTACAAACATACAAAAATAGGTACAAATCTTTTCTCTTTATAATATTAGTGTAGATATAATTATTTTAAATAGTTGATATTCTTGATCAAGCATTTTAGTGGTTGTATAAAGGTACCGTCGCCAATGCCCGTAACCATAGGCGTATCGTGGCTACAGATGCTGTGAACGCTCACCTGTTCAGGGAAGGAAGTGTCCTGGAGGTCGGCGTCGTGTTCAGCGTAGACCAGTATGGTCTTCAGCGCGCGCCGCAGCGAGTCCTCGCTGAACGTGGTCGAGGTGCCCACCAGTGAAGATAGTGACATAGTCACTTGCATTTTGACGCGGCTGAAGTTCTGACAAGTTAAAATATGGATGTGATGTATTTGAGTCGATAAATATCAAACTCCGGTATGTCCACACTTTTATCAAAAAATACATTTTTATACCACTAGCCTAGTAAATGTATACATTTTACCTTGCAAAAGGCTACATTTTATATTGTAAAAAAAAATTATATTCGAAATCTCAGTATTTGTATACCAATTGACCGTTATTCAATATTTGCTGAAAATTTACAAGTGTTGCATCTTATGGTTCAAAAACATGTTGTAGCGCATTATTTATACTTCTTCTAAACACCTTCACAGTAAAACCTAAATTTCATACCATATATTTAATAAAAAAATAAAAAACGAAATTTTAAGGAATTAGTCATACCACTCCATACTTTGAGGTGTTGTATCTTGGTAACTATTCAGTATATAAAGATGATTCAACTATCAAATTGTAGCGGATTTGGTCTTGTTTAAACCTTTAGTAAACAAGTTTGCTCTAAAACCCAACGTTTAAGTTTTACTGAAAAAGTCTCAAAATTTTCGTTGTTTTATGGTCACACCAGAGCCCGCGGCAGGACCCCAAGGTCGAAAACTTGTATTTTTATTAAGGACCTCTACCTGCATGACATATGCAAAAATCCCGGATACTAAACCTTTTGTAAGGTAGGGTATCATTTTCCAAACAGATTTACTGAACTACACTGCATAGCAAAAAAAGAAATGATCAGTTGGATATATTTGATTTTGGACAACTTTCACTATGGAGATAACATCGGAATAAAATAAAAAAATCGTTATCAGTTCGGTGTTATAATTAGGACTTTCACTGCTGAAAAAAAACACGTCTAGCGTGCACGTCCATTGAAAAACGAGCCATTTTGAAACTCAGCAGTGAAAGTGTTAACTGAAAACCTACTCGACTCAAACGTATGGGACAGTTGAATTTAATAGTTGGACCTATAGAAAATGTTTTTTAGTTTGATGGTTTGATCATCACCTTTAAAAGCAGTCAGCATAATTAGGCATAAGCATATTCTCACGACTATATTCCCCGAGGGGGTAGTCAGAGATATTCTGAAACCTCAGAACATCCACGTTTCACTAGTAGTATCGAAACTCTGTCCAGTTGTAATGGACAGTGGGCACAATACAACGCATAATAAGGAAAGTATACATACGTTGCCCAGCTGGTAGTGCTGGCGCATGAGCGCGTAGAGCGTGGCGGAGGCGTGCGCGCGCGTGAGAGCGCAGAGCGCGGCGCAGTGCCGCAGCAGCACGCGGCAGATGCCCGACTCCTCGCCGCAGCACGACCAGCCCAGCTGTGGGACAACACACACTTTCACTTATTACTGTTTAATGAAGACATAGCCGTTGGTCCCGGCTACTATCTCTGGTGGTTAGTAGTCGTTACATAAAAACCACGTCAGAGGCCGTAAGGCGGTCTGAAAAAACTCTGACACCAGGGCTCTGACCACACGATAAGAAGAAGAATGAAGACATAAAAGGGGGTTTTCGCCACAAAAGGTCAATGAAAATTCTAATTTGGTAGATTTGTACAGATTAGTGGTTAGTTGTTTGAGAAACATAGATATATTATTAGAAGTGAGAAAGGAGGAGTGAAAGGAAGTAATTGATTTTCGAGTTTTACTTTTACCGAATCCCACGATGAATCTTCTTTTGCGGAAATAATCGAACAACAAAAACCTAAACTGTTTTATCGTCACAAAAATAAAGGTGACTAATGTTCATCAACTTTCATTGCCAAGTGGATATAAAAATTCCCTGTATCTCCACTACTAAAAGTGAAACAAATCATTTATCCCTATTAATCAGGATGGGCCAATAGGACCAATAATAATATATCACCTTGTATCAGCGCGCGCACGGAGGCGAACATGTGCTGTAAGACGGTCGCGCTCTGGTTTCGCTGTAACGCTCTCAGCAACACTTGTAGCACTGTACTGACACTCTGCCCACACTAGATCCTCTCTCACCTTGAGTATCAGCGCGCGCACGGAGGCGAACATGTGCTGTAAGACGGTCGCGCTCTGGTTCCGCTGTAACGCTCTCAGCAGCACTTGCAGCGCTGTACTGCATACACTCTGCCCACACTCCAGGTTGCTGCACGTCTGGGGATAGATAGTAATATGATTAGGAGAGATATAAATGGTATCAAAGGCATATTTCATGTCGATTAAAATGTCGACATCGATACGATGAGTTTGCACGCGTGGCAACCATTTGGCAAGCGTGTGGAGGAAGGAGGGCGGGCGCGGGGGGCGCGGCGGGGGGCTCTCTATACTATACTATACTATAGACACAGTACCTGCACGATGGTCTCGAGCGCGTGCAGCAGGGTGAGGGAGGTCTCGGCGGCGAGGGCGGCGCAGAGGGCGGGCGCGGGGGGCGCGGCGGGGGGCTCGCGGCCGCGCGCCCACTCCTTGCGCCACCGCGCTGGCCGGGGACCCCCCACTGATGATGAGCTGGCGCCCGCTGCCAACGATAACAACATGTCATTCCAAAAAAAACCGGCTAAATACCAGTTTGACTCCGAGACGGAGAGTTCCGTACCACTCTTTGATTAAATTTAAATAGCGGAAGATAAGTGACTTCTTGCATTACGTACTCGAACGACGGATCTGCTTTTCATGTACTTACGAGTGAAAAGTAATGCCGTGTGATTTGTTTTTTCTTTTTGAATGATTTGTACAACGAGGAAAAGTACATAAACATAAATACATTTCGGTACCTTTATTCCGCTTAAAAACAGTGTGGTGTTACCATAAACCATAGATAAATTAAAGTAGGAAGATTGCTCACGTCAAACAAAGAACAAAGCTCTCGTAAAACTTATTATTGTCGCCGGTACCTCGTAGTTCGACTTATTATATTAGATGGCGTTACTATACTAGCTGAAGTCGCGCCTATAAGTGGAATACCTAGTACCATCTATCGAAAAATTTGATGAAACTCAACTTCGACGCAGGTGTGCGTAGACCTAAGATGACATAGGAGTGTGTGTGTCTTTTAGCTTCTCGAGTTGAAAGAAAGATTACATTCGCAATTTTATAAAGTAGGTAGGTAAAAGGTACCTTATGAGTACACCTTGGCTTAGTGGTTAAAGTGTCTGCTTGATAATTCTTAATACAGCAGGGGTTTGTTTTTATGAATCACCACGACTTACCATGTTTTATCTACATACAAAAATTTACTCTGCTGCTGTTTACCGTTGAGGGTACTCCTCAACGGTAAACAGCATTGGCTTGATATTTTTCTGTTCACGTTCAGTTTTGATAGCAAAACAAATATTTAATCAGGATCTGGTGCAGAAGCAAGGAATGACTCCGTACGAGGGTACTCCTCAACGGTAAACAGCATTGACTCGCAATTTTCTTGTACACGTTCAATTTTGATAGCAAAACACATATTGAACCAGGATCTGATGCTGAAGCCAGTAATGTCTCCGTACGAGGGTACTCCTCAACGGTAAACAGCATTGGCTTGCACTTTTTTTTTAACGTTCAGTTTTGATAGCAAAACACATATTGAACCAGGATCTGGTGCTGAAGCCAGTAATGTCTCCGTACGAGGGTACTCCTCAACGGTAAACAGCATTGGCTTGCACTTTTTTTGTTCACGTTCAGTTTTGATAGCAAAACACATATTGAACCAGGATCTGGTGCTGAAGCCAGGGATGTCTCCGTACGAGGGTACTCCTCAACGGTAAACAGCATTGGCTTGATTTTTATCTCTTTCTGTTTAGTTTTGAAAGCAAAACACATATTTAACCAGGATCTGGTACTGAAGCCAGGAATGTCTCCGTACGAGGGCACTCCACAACGGTAAACAGCATTGGCTTGATTTTTTTTTGTTCGCGTTCAGTTTTGATAGCAAAACACATATTCAACCAGGATCTGGTGCTGAAGCCAGGGATGTCTTCGTACGAGGGTACTCCTCAACGGTAAACAGCATTGGCTTGATTTTTTTTTGTTCGCGTTCAGTTTTGATAGCAAAACACATATACAACCAGGATCTGGTACTGAAGCCAGGGATGTCTTCGTACGAGGGCACTCCTCAACGGTAAACAGCATTGGCTTGATTTTTTTTTGTTCGCGTTCAGTTTTGATAGCAAAACACATATTCAACCAGGATCTGGTACTGAAGCCAGGGATGTCTTCGTACGAGGGTACTCCTCAACGGTAAACAGCATTGGCTTGCACTTTTTTTGTTCACGTTCAGTTTTGATAGCAAAACACATATTGAACCAGGATCTGGTGCTGAAGCCAGGGATGTCTTCGTACGAGGGTACTCCTCAACGGTAAACAGCATTGGCTTGATTTTTTTTGTTCGCGTTCAGTTTTGATAGCAAAACACATATTCAACCAGGATCTGATGCTGAAGCCAGTAATGTCTCCGTACGAGGGCACTCCTCAACGGTAAACAGCATTGGCTTGATTTTTTTTTTGATCGCTTTCAGTTTTGATAGCAAAACACATATTCAACTAGGATCTGGTACTGAAGCCAGGGATGTCTTCGTACGAGGGTACTCCTCAACGGTAAACAGCATTGGCTTGATTTTTATCTCTTCCTGTTTAGTTTTGAAAGCAAAACACATATTTAACCAGGATCTGGTGCTGAACCCAGGAATGTCTCCGTACGAGGGTACTCCTCAACGGTGAACAGGATTATCTTGAAATTTTTTTGTTCACGTTCAGTTTTGATAACAAAACACATATTGAACCAGGATCTGATGCTGAAGCCAGTAATGTCTCCGTACGAGGGTACTCCTCAACGGTAAACAGCATTGGCTTGATTTTTATCTCTTCCTGTTTAGTTTTGAAAGCAAAACACATATTTTACCAGGATCTGGTACTGAAGCCAGGAATGTCTCCGTACGAGGGCACTCCTCAACGGTAAACAGCATTGGCTTGATTTTTTTTTTGTTCGCTTTCAGTTTTGATAGCAAAACACATATTCAACCAGGATCTTGTGCTGAAGCCAGGGATGTTTTCGTACGAGGGTACTCCTCAACGGTAAACAGCATTGGCTTGATTTTTATCTCTTCCTGTTTAGTTTTGAAAGCAAAACACATATATTTAACCAGGATCTGGAACTGAAGTCAGGAATGTCTCCGTACGAGGGTACTCCTCAACGGTAAACAGCATTGGCTTGATTTTTTTTTGTTCACGTTCAGTTTTGATAGCAAAACAGATATTTAACCAGGATCTGATGCTGAAGCCAGAGATGTCTCCGTACGAGGGTACTCCTCAACGGTAAACAGCGTTGGCTTGATTTGTACTTATCTTCTTCCTGTTTAGTTTTGAAAGCAAAACATATATTTAACCAGGATCTGGTACTAAAGCCAGGTATGTCTCCGTACGAGGGTACTCCTCAACGGTAAACAGCATTGGCTTGAAATGTTTTTGTTCATGTTCAGTTTTGATAGCAAAACACACATTGAGCCAGGATCTGGTGCTAAAGCCAGGGATGTCTGCGTACGGGGATACTCCTTAGTACGAGGGTAAACAGCATTGGCTTGATTTTTATCTCTTCCTGTTTAGTTTTGAAAGCAAAACACACATTTAACCAGGATCTGGTGCTGAAACCAGGAATGGTCCGTACGGAGGCACTCCTCAACTGTAAACAGTATATGCAAGTCAATGCTGTTTACCGTTGAGGAGTGCCCTTGTACGAAGACATTCCTGGCTTCGGCATCAGATCCTGGTTAAATTTGTATTTTGCTATCAAAACTGAACGCGAATAAACAAAATTCAAGCCAACGCTGTTTACCGTTGAGGAGTACCCTCGTACGAAGACATCTTTGGCTTCGGCATCAGATCCTGGTTAAATATGTGTTTTGCTATCAAAACTGAACGCGAACAAACAAAATTCAAGCCAACGCTGTTTACCGTTGAGGAGTACCCTCGTACGGAGACATCTCTGGCTTCAGCAGCAGATCCTGGTTAAATATGTGCTTTGCTATCAAAACTGAACGCGAACAAACAAAATTCAAGCCAACGCTGTTTACCGTTGAGGAGTACCCTCGTACGAAGACATCTGTGGCTTCAGCATCAGATCCTGGTTATATATGTGTTTTGCTATCGAAACTGAACGCAAACAAACAAAATTCAAGCCAACGCTGTTTACCGTTGAGGAGTACCCTCGTACGAAGACATCTCTGGCTTCGGCATCAGATCCTGGTTAAATATGTGTTTTGCTATCAAAACTGAACGCGAACAAACAAAATTCAAGCCAACGCTGTTTACCGTTGAGGAGTACCCTCGTACGAAGACATCTCTGGCTTCGGCATCAGATCCTGGTTAAATATGTATTTTGCTATCAAAACTGAACGTGAACAAACAAAATTCAAGCCAACGCTGTTTACCGTTGAGGAGTACCCTCGTACGAAGACATCTGTGGCTTCAGCATCAGATCCTGGTTAAATATGTGTTTTGCTATTAAAACTGAACGCGAACAAACAAAATTCAAGCCAATGCTATTTACCGTTGAGGAGTACCCTCGTACGAAGACATCTCTGGCTTCGGCATCAGATCCTGGTTTAATATGTGTTTTGCTATCAAAACTGAACGCGAACAAACAAAATTCAAGCCAATGCTATTTACCGTTGAGGAGTACCCTCGTACGAAGACATCTCTGGCTTCGGCATCAGATCCTGGTTAAATATGTGTTTTGCTATTAAAACTGAACGCGAACAAACAAAATTCAAGCCAATGCTATTTACCGTTGAGGAGTACCCTCGTACGAAGACATCTCTGGCTTCGGCATCAGATCCTGGTTAAATATGTGTTTTGCTATTAAAACTGAACGCGAACAAACAAAATTCAAGCCAATGCTATTTACCGTTGAGGAGTACCCTCGTACGAAGACATCTCTGGCTTCGGCATCAGATCCTGGTTAAATATGTGTTTTGCTATTAAAACTGAACGCGAACAAACAAAATTCAAGCCAATGCTATTTACCGTTGAGGAGTACCCTCGTACGGAGACATTCTTGGCTTCAGCACCAGTTCCCGATTAAATAATGTATTTTTCAACAAGAATTTACAAGAATAAAAAAAAATCAAGCCCACGCTCTTTACCGTTGAGGAGTACCATCGTACGGAGACATTCCTGTCTACAGCACCAGATCCTGGTTAAATATGTTTTGCTATCAAAACTGAACGTGTAGGGAACAGGGCGGGTGGGGCGTTAGTCCACCACGCGTTAAAATATTTTATTCATTGATATTTTCTTTTTTAAATGTGTGAGTATATACGCAAGCTTAACAATTTCAAATTTAGTTTTTTTTTCAATAGCCTGGAGTATGATTTTTGAATCTCATTCGGTGAGTTCAGCAGTTGAAAATGTCAAAATTACTATGGAGATAAGTATCTTTCTACTGCTGATTTGACTTTCAAAAATCGCACTCCTGGAGTATGATTTTTTAATGTCAAATCAGCAGTAGAAAGATGCACGTCTCCATAGTAATTTTGACATTTTCAACTGCTGAACTCAGCAAATGAGATTCAAAAATCGCACTCCTAGCAATCTTGTTTAGTATGAATTTTGAAATGTGCGCCATCTACCGGAATTCTCTATAACTGCATGCTACTCCCGCTTAGTATTATATCGTATTGTAGATCAATGAAAAAAATGTAAAAAAACCTGCTTATGAAATTGCTATTTTCAATGTGATGTTATGAAAATAATATATTATGTTGCTCAAAATAAATAAATATGATGTACCAGAACAGTAAAATGCGATATTTCGTCGATTTCAGACAAATTTTACTTCTAGCGGACCAAGTAATGCCATCTAGTGACATTTTAAAAATTATTGTGAGTTATACAAGGAAATAGCGTTCTATGCTTTTCCATCTTCTTTGCCATAAACATATTATACTTCCGAGTAGACTGAGGAACTCCTCAATATCGCATCACCGAAACCGAAATGTCAATATGTGCGAAATTGATACGTGTGTGAGTTCTAGTGATGTGACATTGACGTATTCGCGATTATCGATATCAAAACCATCGATATCAGATTATCGACTACTTAGTAGTCGATGTGATTTTGATACCGATAATCGCGATTACGTCAATGTCACATCAATAATTATAGTAGTCACTACTACTATTATATTTTTATATTATGAAGTCTAAATCGAAAATCTAAATTTTATTAATCAATATTATCAATTGACTATTCTAGATTCCGAATCTAGTCTTAACTCTATACCCCACTACTGAACCCTTTATGATTGGACGCCCACATATAACGAATAAACACCTACCAACACCGGGACAAATTCAGTAGGTATAGATCCTTTCTATTAAAGACGCCGATCGGTGATTTCGTGGCACGAAACAGTTTTCTTTGAAATGTCGACTGCATACCATATATTTGTTTTAGGCTCCTAGCGTATTCTATTTGACATTCGTACCCATTTTTTGTATCGTTATTGCATTTGCAGGAAATCTGGAAGTTACGAAGTTACCCAGTCAATAATATTAAGCATTACTTTGGCCCGGTCGCACAGTGCATAAGTGCGCAATGTAATATCGGACCCTAAAATCAGACGTGGTCCATTTTTTGCTAGAAATATAGTTAATAACATTTTGAATACAAGATTGAAACTCCCGATTGTCTGCGATTTATAGTTTGAGAGACAAAAAAAATCTGAAAATCGCCTACTTTTTATGCCGGATATCAGAAAATAAAAAAAATTAAAATATCTAAACCTGTTACTGCTTTGCTGCATATACATGTCGAAAGATCTTTAATTTACACGTGTTTTAAGAATAGTTTGAGACTCGTGCAGGTCGTAGAAATTTAAATATTAATTATTTAATATTTTTCTTCTTTATTTTTTTCACTGAAGTCAACCATATCGGGTAAAAAAAACTAGCAACCAATTCCATGGACTCTCTAATATAATATTATAGATTTAAAGTTTGGGTTAGAGTTGTCACTTTTAATTCCTCAGAAAATATCCGGAAATCAGTAATATTTCTTAAAGGACTTTTCGCTTTTATTAAATTCGGATTTCCAATATGGAATCGGGAGTTTCACTATTGTGTTCAAATTGTATTTATTAACTATCTATTTCTGGCAAAAAATGGGCCACGTTCGATTTTAGGGTCCGATATTACACTGTGCAATGTAACAAAATATCGCTAAATTATTATACTTATTTTATGTGTCGAAAGAGAGGAATAATGATTTTTGATAAATCTGTCAATCTGTCAGTATGTATCATGGGTTATGGACATGCTAAATAGTAATGTTATAATGTCGCAATTAGTAAAACCATTCCGTCAAAATCGGCGTGTAAGAATTTTTCGGACAGAGATTTTCTGGCAATATTTGGCCAGGCTAAATCCGCCTTTCAATAAGTTAAAAAAAATAACAGAAAATCTCACGTGACATGAACGGAGGGAGTTAGGTGGTCGATTAGAAAAATAAATTTCAAAACTATCGACATATCGATTAGATTTTGGACAATCTCTATGCGAAACGGTTTCTTTTTCACGTACACAATATTTTTTATCTTACACATAATTATTTGAAATGATATATTATTTAGAAAATAGGACGTTTACTGCATATAATGAATGTATTACGAAATAATTTTAAGAATAAAATATATGAGAAAAAGTGTTGTGAAAGTAGTACTGTACTAATCCTATTTACCTTTGTAACGTCTCTTTATTTGGGTTTTTGGTGGAATTTACACTGCACTCCATTACAGAACATGATACCATAATGTTTTTTTTATATTCGTCTTATAAAACACAAAATGAATTTAAAGAAAATCAATAAAATAACGAGAGATAATTTGTTGACAGGATACCGACGGAGACCAGATTGTTTCAAAATGGTTTTATGGCAATTATATTATAATCTCTTTCGCACACGTAGCTTTTTTCATTATGATCGGAATCTCATTCACACACTTACTAGGTCTACTACGGAAGGTAGTATAATAATGTCTATGGGTGTTACTAGAATGGATAAGATTAGGAATGAGTATATTAGAGGAAGTTTGAAAGTAGCACCTGTGAATGAAAAACTGCGCGGTAACCGATTGTCGTGGTATGGGCATGTGATGAGAAGAGAGGAGTGTCATATTACAAGACGAGTATTAGATATGAATGTGGATGGCTGCATAAAGAGAGGACGACCATAGAAAAGATGGATGGATTGTGTGAGGGATGACATGTGTAAGAAGCATAGATGAATTAAAGTAGGCAAGATTGCTCACGTCAAACAAAGAACAAAGCTCTCGTAAAACTTATTATTGTCGCCGGTACCTCGTAGTTCGACTTATTATATTAGATGGCGTTACTATACTAGCTGAAGTCGCGCCTATAAGTGGAATACCTAGTACCATCTATCGAAAAATTTGATGAAACTCAACTTCGATGCAGGTGTGCGTAGACCTAAGATGACATAGGAGTGTGTGTGTCTTTTAGCTTCTCGAGTTGAAAGAAAGATTACATTCGCAATTTTATAAAGTAGGTAGGTAAAAGGTACCTTATAAGTACACCTTGGCTTAGTGGTTAAAGTGTCTGCTTGATAATTCTTAATACAGCAGGGGTTTGTTTTTATGAATCACCACGACTTACCATGTTTTATCTACATACAAAAATGTACTCTGCTGCTGTTTACCGTTGAGGGTACTCCTCAACGGTAAACAGCATTGGCTTGATATTTTTCTGTTCACGTTCAGTTTTGATAGCAAAACAAATATTTAATCAGGATCTGGTGCAGAAGCAAGGAATGACTCCGTACGAGGGTACTCCTCAACGGTAAACAGCATTGACTCGCAATTTTCTTGTACACGTTCAATTTTGATAGCAAAACACATATTGAACCAGGATCTGATGCTGAAGCCAGTAATGTCTCCGTACGAGGGTACTCCTCAACGGTAAACAGCATTGGCTTGCACTTTTTTTTTCACGTTCAGTTTTGATAGCAAAACACATATTGAACCAGGATCTGGTGCTGAAGCCAGTAATGTCTCCGTACGAGGGTACTCCTCAACGGTAAACAGCATTGGCTTGCACTTTTTTTGTTCACGTTCAGTTTTGATAGCAAAACACATATTGAACCAGGATCTGGTGCTGAAGCCAGGGATGTCTCCGTACGAGGGTACTCCTCAACGGTAAACAGCATTGGCTTGATTTTTATCTCTTTCTGTTTAGTTTTGAAAGCAAAACACATATTTAACCAGGATCTGGTACTGAAGCCAGGAATGTCTCCGTACGAGGGCACTCCACAACGGTAAACAGCATTGGCTTGATTTTTATCTCTTCCTGTTTAGTTTTGAAAGCAAAACACATATTTAACCAGGATCTGGTGCTGAAGCCAGGAATGTCTCCGTACGAGGGTACTCCTCAACGGTGAACAGGATTGTCTTGAAATTTTTTTGTTCACGTTCAGTTTTGATAACAAAACACATATTGAACCAGGATCTGGTGCTGAAGCCAGTAATGTCTCCGTACGAGGGTACTCCTCAACGGTAAACAGCATTGGCTTGCACTTTTTTTGTTCACGTTCAGTTTTGATAGCAAAACACATATTGAACCAGGATCTGATGCTGAAGCCAGGGATGTCTTCGTACGAGGGTACTCCTCAACGGTAAACAGCATTGGCTTGATTTTTTTTTGTTCGTGTTCAGTTTTGATAGCAAAACACATATTCAACCAGGATCTGGTACTGAAGCCAGGGATGTCTTCGTACGAGGGTACTCCTCAACGGTAAACAGCATTGGCTTGATTTTTATCTCTTCCTGTTTAGTTTTGAAAGCAAAACACATATTTAACCAGGATCTGGTGCTGAAGCCAGGAATGTCTCCGTACGAGGGTACTCCTCAACGGTGAACAGGATTGTCTTGAAATTTTTTTGTTCACGTTCAGTTTTGATAACAAAACACATATTGAACCAGGATCTGGTGCTGAAGCCAGTAATGTCTCCGTACGAGGGTACTCCTCAACGGTAAACAGCATTGGCTTGCACTTTTTTTGTTCACGTTCAGTTTTGATAGCAAAACACATATTGAACCAGGATCTGATGCTGAAGCCAGGGATGTCTTCGTACGAGGGTACTCCTCAACGGTAAACAGCATTGGCTTGATTTTTTTTTGTTCGTGTTCAGTTTTGATAGCAAAACACATATTCAACCAGGATCTGGTACTGAAGCCAGGGATGTCTTCGTACGAGGGTACTCCTCAACGGTAAACAGCATTGGCTTGATTTTTATCTCTTCCTGTTTAGTTTTGATAGCAAAACACATATTGAACCAGGATCTGGTGCTGAAGCCAGGGATGTCTTCGTACGAGGGTACTCCTCAACGGTAAACAGCATTGGCTTGATTTTTATCTCTTCCTGTTTAGTTTTGAAAGCAAAACACATATTTAACCAGGATCTGGTGCTGAAGCCAGGAATGCCTCCGTACGAGGGTACTCCTCAACGGTGAACAGGATTGTCTTGAAATTTTTTTGTTCACGTTCAGTTTTGATAACAAAACACATATTGAACCAGGATCTGATGCTGAAGCCAGTAATGTCTCCGTACGAGGGTACTCCTCAACGGTAAACAGCATTGGCTTGCACTTTTTTTGTTCACGTTCAGTTTTGATAGCAAAACACATATTGAACCAGGATCTGGTGCTGAAGCCACGGATGTCTTCGTACGAGGGTACTCCTCAACGGTAAACAGCATTGGCTTGATTTTTATTTCTTCCTGTTTAGTTTTGAAAGCAAAACACATATATTTAACCAGGATCTGGTACTGAAGTCAGGAATGTCTCCGTACGAGGGTACTCCTCAACGGTAAACAGCATTGGCTTGATTTTTTTTTTGTTCGCTTTCAGTTTTGATAGCAAAACACATATTCAACCAGGATCTTGTGCTGAAGCCAGGGATGTTTTCGTACGAGGGTACTCCTCAACGGTAAACAGCATTGGCTTGATTTTTATCTCTTCCTGTTTAGTTTTGAAAGCAAAACACATATATTTAACCAGGATCTGGTACTGAAGTCAGGAATGTCTCCGTACGAGGGTACTCCTCAACGGTAAACAGCATTGGCTTGATTTTTTTTTTGTTCGCTTTCAGTTTTGATAGCAAAACACATATTCAACCAGGATCTTGTGCTGAAGCCAGGGATGTTTTCGTACGAGGGTACTCCTCAACGGTAAACAGCATTGGCTTGATTTTTATCTCTTCCTGTTTAGTTTTGAAAGCAAAACACATATATTTAACCAGGATCTGGTACTGAAGTCAGGAATGTCTCCGTACGAGGGTACTCCTCAACGGTAAACAGCATTGACTTGATTTTTTTTTTTCGCGTTCAGTTTTGATAGCAAAACACATATTCAACCAGGATCTGGTGCTGAAGCCAGGGATGTCTTCGTACGAGAGTACTCCTCAACGGTGAACAGGATTGCCTTGAAATTTTTTGTTCACGTTCAGTTTTGATAGCAAAACACATATTGAGCCAGGATCTGGTGCTTAAGCCAGGGATGTCTTCGTACGGGGGTACTCATTAGTACGAGGGTAAACAGCATTGGCTTGATTTTTATCTCTTCCTGTTTAGTTTTGACAGCAAAACACACATGTAACCAGGATCTGGTGCTGAAACCAGGAATGGTCCGTACGGAGGCACTCCTCAACTGTAAACGGTATATGCAAGTCAATGCTGTTTACCGTTGAGGAGTACCCTTGTACGAAAACATTCCTGGCTTCGGCATCAGATCTTGGTTAAATTTGTATTTTGCTATCAAAACTGAACGCGAATAAACAAAATTCAAGCCAACGCTGTTTACCGTTGAGGAGTACCCTCGTACGAAGCCATCTCTGGCTTCGGCATCAGCTCTTGGTTAAATATGTGTTTTGCTATCAAAACTGAACGCGAACAAACAAAATTCAAGCCAACGCTGTTTACCGTTGAGGAGTACCCTCGTACGAAGACATCTCTGGCTTCGGCATCAGATCCTGGTTAAATATGTATTTTGCTATCAAAACTGAACGCGAACAAACAAAATTCAAGCCAACGCTGTTTACCGTTGAGGAGTACCCTCGTACGAAGACATCTCTGGCTTCGGCATCAGATCCTGGTTAAATATGTGTTTTGCTATCAAAACTGAACGCGAATAAACAAAATTCAAGCCAACGCTGTTTACCGTTGAGGAGTACCCTTGTACGAAAACATTCCTGGCTTCGGCATCAGATCTTGGTTAAATTTGTATTTTGCTATCAAAACTGAACGCGAATAAACAAAATTCAAGCCAACGCTGTTTACCGTTGAGGAGTACCCTCGTACGGAGACATGTCTGGCTTCAGCATCAGATCCTGGTTAAATATGTGTTTTGCTATCAAAACTTAACGCGAACAAACAAAATTCAAGCCAACGCTGTTTACCGTTGAGGAGTACCCTCGTACGAAGACATCTCTGGCTTCGGCATCAGATCCTGGTTAAATATGTATTTTGCTATCAAAACTGAACGCGAACAAACAAAATTCAAGCCAACGCTGTTTACCGTTGAGGAGTACCCTCGTACGAAGACATCTCTGGCTTCGGCATCAGATCCTGGTTAAATATGTGTTTTGCTATCAAAACTGAACGCGAATAAACAAAATTCAAGCCAACGCTGTTTACCGTTGAGGAGTACCCTCGTACGAAGACATCTCTGGCTTCAGCATGAGATCCTGGTTAAATATGTGTTTTGCTATCAAAACTTAACGCGAACAAACAAAATTCAAGCCAACGCTGTTTACCGTTGAGGAGTACCCTCGTACGAAGACATGAATGAATGAATGAATGAAATATACTTTTATTTACACCAAATACAAATTACATTATAGGAAATAAAACTTATTCTGGTACAAATTAGGCGGTCTTATCGCTAAAAAGCGATTTCTTCCAGACATCTGTGGCTTCAGCATCAGATCCTGGTTAAATATGTGTTTTGCTATCAAAACTTAACGCGAACAAACAAAATTCAAGCCAACGCTGTTTACCGTTGAGGAGTACCCTCGTACGAAGACATCTCTGGCTTCGGCATCAGATCCTGGTTAAATATGTGTTTTGCTATCAAAACTGAACGCGAACAAACAAAATTCAAGCCAACGCTGTTTACCGTTGAGGAGTACCCTCGTACGAAGACATCTCTGGCTTCAGCATGAGATCCTGGTTAAATATGTGTTTTGCTATCAAAACTTAACGCGAACAAACAAAATTCAAGCCAACGCTGTTTACCGTTGAGGAGTACCCTCGTACGACGACATCTGTGGCTTCAGCATCAGATCCTGGTTAAATATGTGTTTTGCTATTAAAACTGAACGCGAACAAACAAAATTCAAGCCAATGCTATTTACCGTTGAGGAGTACCCTCGTACGAAGACATCTCTGGCTTCGGCATCAGATCCTGGTTAAATATGTGTTTTGCTATTAAAACTGAACGCGAACAAACAAAATTCAAGCCAATGCTATTTACCGTTGAGGAGTACCCTCGTACGAAGACATCTCTGGCTTCAGCATCAGATCCTGGTTAAATATGTGTTTTGCTATTAAAACTGAACGCGAACAAACAAAATTCAAGCCAATGCTATTTACCGTTGAGGAGTACCCTCGTACGAAGACATCTCTGGCTTCGGCATCAGATCCTGGTTAAATATGTGTTTTGCTATTAAAACTGAACGCGAACAAACAAAATTCAAGCCAATGCTATTTACCGTTGAGGAGTACCCTCGTACGAAGACATCTCTGGCTTCGGCATCAGATCCTGGTTAAATATGTGTTTTGCTATTAAAACTGAACGCGAACAAACAAAATACAAGCCAATGCTATTTACCGTTGAGGAGTACCCTCGTACGGAGACATTCTTGGCTTCAGCACCAGTTCCCGATTAAATAATGTATTTTTCTTTCAAAACTGAACAAGAATAAAAAAAATCAAGCCCACGCTCTTTACCGTTGAGGAGTACCATCGTACGGAGACATTCCTGTCTTCAGCACCAGATCCTGGTTAAATATGTTTTGCTATCAAAACTGAACGTGTAGGGAACAGGGCGGGTGGGGCGTTAGTCCACCACGCGTTAAAATATTTTATTCATTGATATTTTCTTTTTTAAATGTGTGAGTATATACGCAAGCTTAACAATTTCAAATTTAGTTTTTTTTTCAATAGCCTGGAGTATGATTTTTGAATCTCATTCGGTGAGTTCAGCAGTTGAAAATGTCAAAATTACTATGGAGATAAGTATCTTTCTACTGCTGATTTGACTTTCAAAAATCGCACTCCTGGAGTATGATTTTTTAATGTCAAATCAGCAGTAGAAAGATGCACGTCTCCATAGTAATTTTGACATTTTCAACTGCTGAACTCAGCAAATGAGATTCAAAAATCGCTCTCCTAGCAATCTTGTTTAGTATGAATTTTGAAATGTGCGCCATCTACCGGAATTCTCTATAACTGCATGCTACTCCCGCTTAGTATTATATCGTATTGTAGATCAATGAAAAAAATGTAAAAAAACCTGCTTATGAAATTGTTATTTTCAATGTGATGTTATGAAAATAATATATTTTGTTGCTCAAAATAAATAAATATGATGAACCAGAACAGTAAAATGCGATATTTCGTCGATTTCAGACAAATTTTACTTCTAGCGGACCAAGTAATGCCATCTAGTGACATTTTAAAAATTATTGTGAGTTATACAAGGAAATAGCGTTCTATGCTTTTCCATCTTCTTTGGTAAGAAGGGAGTGTGCGCTGAGATGACGGCTAAAAGAGATGAATGGAGGAGGACCACATATTGCGCCGACCCCAAGTAATGGGATAAGGGCAGGTAGATAATATTCCGCTTAAAAACAAAAAAGTAATGTCAATCACGCAATACCGCTCGTAATGCGACCAAGTAAATTAGACGACAGGGGCTCAATTTATGCGGTCCATGCGCTATAGTCTAGTCACCTATCTTCGCTATTTTAATTGGCTACTTGACAACTAGTCAAATCAGCTACTCTTTATCGGACGTCAAAACATGCGCTTTGTATGAAGATTTGTACTAAATATTGAGTTGTGACGTCATCAACATTTTCATTACTTTTTATAGTTTATCTTGTTATTAAAAATAGTATTCAAGCTAAAAACTCAATGAAAATGGGAGTTTAGCGTTATTTTCTAACCCTTTTTTTATTGAGTAGATAAAAATAAAATATATTGAATGTAGTCAAATACCCAATTGAATCAAAGGTATACCATATGAATGTACTATCGCGGACTATTCCGCCTGACCACCACTAGGCTCATTTTTCTCTTGCATACTAAAAAATAAAAGCGATGTCTTACCCCGCCCTATTGATGAATAGACCAATTGATAATAGTTTCTAAACAACAAATTTTGGGCGAGATCGTGCGATTTTGTTTCTTAAGTGGTCAGGCAGAAACGTCCCCGATAGTACACCATACAATATTACCAACATTTTGTTTTATCCGGGATTCTTTTGCAGAGAAAATGTGAAAGAATCATCATATGGGTGCAGTTTTTCATTTTTATTCTTTTATTTTATTATAAGGGTTAATCGGGAACATACAACTCATTGGCGTGGCGGAGCTCGAACTTTAAATACAATATAGATAAATCGGCACGCAATAATACGAAGTAAAAATCGAAGCGAGCGTATCGAGCTCAATATTTTACTATTAAATATGAATAGGTCGGCACGTGCTATTATGAACTAAACCCTGGGGTGAGCGTAGCGAGCTCGAGATTTGAAATATAAAGTTAATTCTTTAAATCTAAAGAATTAAAAAACAAGGCGCAAGACCGTCAAAGATTTTGTACTGAAAACATTTACTTTCACTGTCATCGTTTTCTACTCATTATGACCAAGCCAAGCCACACATAAAGTCTACGGGTCAATATGCAAGAATTTTGCCCAGCTACTTTCCTGCAAGAATATTCTAAGATATTTTAAGTAAAATTAGCACAGTAGTGTGTGCGAAAAACGTATGGCGGGATGGCAAGCCTAGAAAAGATAAAAAATATACAATAATCATATGCATAATGCAATCTGTTTACGTACCTTTACGCCGCATAATAAAGTCGTTGCGAGCGGAGCCCTGTCCAAGTATAACGTCCTCGAGCTTCGCCTTTATGTCCGTAGTCTTGCGCACGTTCTGTTGCACACACTTCATTAGTTCCTTGCGTCCCTGCACATACAAAATGCCATTTTAAAATTAAGACTCGTTAAAATTATGATTGTTGGTTATAAAACCACCTGTAAACTTGATTTTTTTCATACCACCTTTTATTTATCGGGTGTCAATTTAAATGCGTTACATATTAAAGTGGGTGTCTTAGACCATCAAACTAAATAACTTTCACTGTGGACGAAGCCACAAGCGAAATCGCGATAAAAATCGTTCCAAAAATTGCAGGGCCGACAAGTAATATCAAACAAATATTTGAGTGCACATTTTTTAGTTCAGACAAAAATTTGCCATGATTTTACGTGAGACTGTGTATTTAGTTCTTATATTTGATCAATTCTAGAATCAGATTCGCAGAAGAACCAGAGTAGCCAACAGTAGAGGAGAATTGCTAATCTAAAGTGGCAATGGTCGGGCACATTGCTCGCAGCACCGATGCCCGACAGGGTTGAAAAGTTCTCGAGTGGCGACCACGCTTTCCGGTAAGCACCGGATAGCGCAGCGTGGGTAGTGAGCCCCCCACAAGATAGACCGACGACTTGGTGAAGGCGGCGGGAACCCATTGGATGGCGGCAGCGCAGGACCGATCGTTTAGGCGCTCCGCAGGGGAGGCCTTTGTCCAGTAGATTGATATAATAACTACCTTGTACTCGTGGCACTTGAAGCACAGGTCCAGCAGCGCCAGCAGGGCCTGCAGCCTCGCGGGCGGCAGGTCGCCGGCGCAGGCCGCCAGCTGCGACCTCTCCGTCCACTTCAGCACCCACACCAGGCAGACCAGCAGGTTGCGGCTGGTCTCGCTGTTGAACGGCGGTCGACCGCTCTAGAGGACGACACACATACATCAATATTCTTTTCTCAAACATGCTTGGAAATGTGAGCATTATTTTGACAACCTTCTTCGAGATAAATCGAAATTGCTGTACTGGCCAAATACATGCGCGCAGCGGCCGGCAATGTTTGTATGAAAATCCATATCTGTCGTGTTTAGCGGCCAAATAAATTACATAGTAAACTCATATCTGTCGTGTAATTTAAAAATGGAACGATCTTTTTCTCCGAAACATGGCGACCAAGGAGGTAACTCATCAAAGGTTTTATTTAAATTTCGAACTGGCTTGCAAATAGAAAGCTGATTATTGAAAAAAAAAATGTTCGTTGTTCGTCATTGATTTTGAAGAGTTTTAATTTCTGCGAATTATTTGAGAAAATTAACTGTTTTAATTTCTGCGCATTATTTGAGAAAAGTACTATACAAGCCTTGGCCACAACTAGGCATTGATGGACTTCTTTACACGTTCGTCCATCAATGCCTCTGTTGCTGGCCGCTGCAGTAATGTACTAGTACTATTACTGAATCTGGCAAATTTACAGTAGTACCATGTTTATAATTCTCACAGTTGTACCTGTGCAGTTGATAATTATTAAAACCGCGCGAACCAATCAGGATGCTCTACAATTGCGCGTCAAAAATGGTCTGTTTCTATTGGTTGATTGATTCCGCAACTGATAGATGTATGATCGAACCAACACAATCTACATTCGGTCCTTAGACTGCATGACAGTCAATTTCACTCTTTAACAGAATAGTTATAAGGTTAATTCTAATTCTGAAATGGTTTCCATTTCCGTCGGGTAATATTAGTCCTCGTTTGCACAAACGAAAATTGACGAGCAGACTTATTTTCTTCGTCTTATTGTACAGTGTTTAAGGACTAACCTGTTTAAAGTCGCCTTCTGGAGATGAAGTAGCGTATAAGCTACCGAGTTGACCCATTTCACCCTCCAGTGGGGGTACATCTGTAATATGGCATTGAATACATGAAACATTTTATTTTTAGATTCTATTTGAAAATAATGCAAAACCAGTGCACCACCTCCTGCGATAAGTACTTAACGCACCGTGTATCGCATGAGATACAGGATGTCGTGAATTAACATAAGGCGTGTTTTTTTTTCGGCACTCATCGCGGTTGGCTGTCAAAGAGCGCGAAATCGGGAGAGTACTATCTGCTACAACTATTAAATAATTAATCTGTGGTAAAACCATAAAGATACTATACCTTACGTAATAGAGGCATAGGCAGCTGAGAGAGCGAGATGTACCTAGCGGCATCACTGTATAATAGAAAGAGATACGTAACGCGAGACAATAGAACCGTTTTTGGGAACTTATCGGCACAATCGACAGGGTAAATATTCGAGCTCTGTAAATAATTTGTGAATCTAAAGTGAAATGGTCGATTATTTTGTGAAATATAACACCATTGAATTATCTACAATTTCACGTTAGATTCACAATTATACACAGAACTCGAAGTTTTAGTGTGCCGATAAGTGCCGACAAATTCCTCTATTCCGTAAGGTATAATAACTTTATGGGCAGAACTCAAATTTTCAGTCATTCTTTAGCTTGTATAATTAATTATACAATTTTAAATAACAGCAAAGAATTGTGGCGCACATCATTCGAATTCTGTGATAAATATACATATTACAGACCCTTAGTGTTGGTGAAGCCGCGGTACAGCTGTGGCTGTGCGTCGAGCACGATGCCCAGCAGTGGGAGGTAGAGCGCGGCCACGCGCGACTTGAGCTCCGGCGAGCTGAGGCGCGGGTCCGCGTCGTGCGCCGACAGCAGCGAGAGCACCGCGTTCACCGCCGTGTACTGCAGCACTGGACTCCTAAGGGTCAAATAAAAACTCATTTTGAACGATATCAAAATGGCAGTGGGTACTTATGATATAGTGGTCGATAGTAGCAAGCGATAGTATACAAACATCACCACCGTTTGTAGGCTCAGAATCGACCAAAGCGGATCGGAAACGAATAAAATCATCGAATAATAAAGTACACACGGCGACAGGTCAGGTTACCCTGTTTGGACTTTGAACTATTAGAAGATGAACGCTGCGAATCGTGCGAGAGGGTGCAGTATGTTGTTGTTGTATCGTCTCACAGCACGCTGCGCCCGCGTCGGCAGCCGCGTCTATGCAGGCTCTCTACCGCACTATTTTGTGTTTTGTACGTAGTGTAGTTATGGGTATATAGGGTGCGTAACCTGATGTGTCGTCGTGTGTACTTTGATTCTGTCAGGCGGATTCAAGCGAGGAAAACTTAGTAATTCAATTATGTGCTTCCTGGCTTAGAGGGATACATTGTGAAAAATCCTTTCTTAATGAGTAAGTACATCGAAGCCAATAGAAACATCCATGCTAGATGTAGAATTCATATGAGTGCGTGAATTTGCATAAATCTAAACTATTATAAAACTGTAACAGAAGTGTGTCTGTAAATTGAAGATATTTACAAAAAAAGATTACGATATGGTTTTTAGGTGTCCCTGATTCCAAATCACCAATTTTTTGATTTTTTATCTGTCTGTTTGTTTGTTTGTGTGTTTGATTCTTTGTTTGATCGAGCATCACGCGGAAACTGCTGAATCTATTTTGATGAAACTTTTTTTTGATAGCTTATGATCTAACATAAAATCTGGTACATAATTTATGCGGACGAAGTCGCGGGTAAATGCTCGTAAGATATTAAACCTGATAACAGAAAGAAGTAGGTCCTCAAAAGCTTGGCCTGACATGGTTAATATTATTACCATAGCGCGCGCTGCGGTCGATTTGACTGGTCCCGACCAAGCACTTCGCACAGAGTACAAATGTTATATTGATGCACTTTGCTAGGAATTGCAACTCACTGCATCTCGGCGGCATTGGTGAGCTCGGTGAGCAGTAGGCCGGTGAGGTAGTGCCGGCACCGGAACTCGTGGCTCAGCGCGTGCGGCGCGGGCGCGCTCGAGTGCGAGGCGAGCGAGTGCTGCGAGGGCGCGGGCGACGCCGCGTGCGACAGGGACGGCGAGGGCGGCAGGCTCAGCGAGATGTAGTGCTCGTGCGACGTCACTATGCGCAGGAACGCTATCTGTTGCCGACACATAATAACCCTTCATCAAAATATGCTTCTGATCGGAGTATCACTCAATCGTGAGGGCCCGGATTCTTGAACGAAGGTTTCCTCATGACATTTTCCTTCTCCCTTTGAGAGCGGTTAGTATTACGTACATAAGTTAGAAAAACTCATTGGTACACGGTATGTCGTCCGTGCGGATTCGAACCCGACACCTTACGATTGAGTGTCCATATACCTACCTACCTCTCCGTAACGCGCTACCGACGCTCTCACAATACCTACAGTCATATTACATTAAATAATTACTACAACTACTGGCAACGTCGCGGTTCATAGATAAACTTAAGAAAAAAAAACAGAAATTTGTCTATGATACGCAACAGTTACGCCGACGTTATACTAGGTTTAAGTTATTACGGGTTTGTTATTAGACATTTTGCTTATTCTTAGTTTATTCTTGGTATACCACTTTATACCACATTTATTTGTACCAGGATGAATTACAATCTTTTTGATAGTAGCTTTTGATGAAGTTGAACTATTCGCCAAATAACTAACATGGCGCAGTCGGTAGGATACATACCTTGTAATGAACGAGCGGGACGGCGCTAGGTAAGGACGCTATCTTCGCACACATCTGCTTGTAGTAGCTCCGGATGAGGTTGAACACGTAGCCGCGGTCCATGACGCTCAGCAAGTCGAAGAGGAAGAACGCCAGGCTGTTGTTCAGACTTTGGGTGAGACGGCTCTCTTTGCCGTATCTGGAAAAAGATTTTAAATGCACTGTTGACTATAGTATAAGAAATAGATTCATGTTATAAGAAGCACTGCTATCATCATATATTATGATCGATTGTTTTCGAAATTTCAAACAAATTTTTTCATAACAGAAAACCATACAAAATAATTCTGACGGCCCGGTAGCACAGTCGGTAGTGAACCTGCCTTATGTGCCGAGGGTCGCGGGTTCGAATCCCGCAAGGGACAAATATTTGTATGATGAATAAGAATATTTGTACCCGAGTCATGGATGTTTGTATCTATATATGTATTCTATATTGTTGTCTAGTCATCATAATACAAGTCCAGGCTAGATTCTGGTACTTTAAATGTGGCTAGATAATTTGTGTGATATTGTCCAAGATATAAGATATATAATTCTTTCAAGAATAATTTAAGAAAGAATTTGGCTATGGCTGTATGTTTTGCTTTTTTTGTTTATATTTGTCAAATTTGTTTGCTGGATGTCTGAAAATGGGCGGTAAAATTTTGTATTTTTCGAAGGTCCCTAGATGGTAAATTTTTTTTGCTCTACTGTCATTATCCAGGAAGGAAAAAGAGGAATACGTTTTTATGGAAAAACGGCACTAATCAAATATCTTAAGCTTTTGAATGTGCTTGGAAGCTCGCTTCGAAATGTATACGAAATCAGAGAACTAAACTTGTACTACCAGTTAGCCCGTTTGTGAAAAATCACGTACTAATCCGTCTGCGAAACCGGAAGAAAGTGATTCATCGGAGTTCAGATGAACACAGTCGGGTGATGAGGTACCTGGAGATGATCTCGGAGGTGACGCTGTTGACCAGCGTGGTGAGGTCGTCGGTGAACTGCTCGGGGAAGCGGGACTTGCGCGGCGCCTCGTGCGCCCCGCTCCAGTACAGGTACTCCACCATCGACTTGTTCATCAGCTCGAAAAGCGCCCTGACAACACAAAACATATCTTCAGCACTATGTAGAAGGCAAAAAGAACAGATATGGTCGGACCGGAGCTTAATTTGCCTTCCAGTTTCGTTGAAACCAGTATTTACCAAGAGTTCTGCATAGCGAGGTCTCTGGTCGCTCCGCTGGCCACCACCCACTGCAGCGCTAGCTCCTCGTGAAGAATCTTACACGACCCGTCACTCATTACTGTCAACATACGAAAATACATTCAGAAAAGAGTAGCATAAATATTTTAGTAAAAATATTAGACTACTTAACATCTTGTCTCGAAGCAAGGAAAGTGGCCACTCACTCCACGCCCCTCATTAATTTTAAACTCCCTGTGGGGACTTGTCACAGATGTCAACACCCACATGTTATAGCAAAGATGCCAACAGATGGCGATACCGTCGCTCTCGGAAAGATGCTCCATACGAAGACAACGTTCATCCTAAATACGTATCTCGTAACGTACTAGACATAACGTTCACAATCGAATGCGAGACATAAATCGCGCAAGAGAAATAATCACAGAGATTCGATACATATACAAGGTCCAACTAAGAACTGTCGGACCACGGCCGGTCCCCAGGCTTCACACATAGCCTGGTGGAAGATCTTCCCTTTTCAATGGAGGAACATTCCCAAGTAGCAGAGGGGAGATCTAGGTGAGATTTAAGAGGAGCCGAGCAAGAAGAACATACAGAAGGCACACGCGCCATTGTGCCGACGCCATCTTGTATAGCGTACTATTGGAGCATCGTGAGCTCGTTCTATGAAATGCCCGAAGTGGATATGAAAGTCTTTCTTGCATCTTGTGGCAACGCCCACAAAAAGCCTTTCAGGACGAAATTACATATTAAAGCGTATATTACGACGGGCTAAAAGCGCAAAACTCAGCTGAAATCGCTTCTGGACAATGTAGGTCGAGATGAGACCGTTCATGTTCTGTTATGTAAGGTATATAATAGTGACCAGTGGCAGGTAGAGGCAGCCCGATGTCCCTGTCGGTGAGCGAGGGTCGGGGGATGCTGCACTGGTACTGTATGTAGGTGGAGATGAGGCTGTGGAAGTCACACGTCACCTCGTTCATGTTCTGTTATGTAAGGTATATAATAATGACCAGTGGCAGGTAGAGGCAGCCCGATGTCCCTGTCGGTGAGCGAGGGTCGGGGGATGCTGCACTGGTACTGTATGTAGGTGGAGATGAGACCGTGGAAGTCACACGTCGCCTCGTTCATGTTCTGTTATGTAAGGTATATAATAGTGACCAGTGGCAGGTAGAGGCAGCCCGATGTCCCTGTCGGTGAGCGAGGGTCGGGGGATGCTGCACTGGTACTGTATGTAGGTGGAGATGAGACCGTGGAAGTCACACGTCGCCTCGTTCATGTTCTGTTATGTAAGGTATATAATAGTGACCAGTGGCAGGTAGAGGCAGCCCGATGTCCCTGTCGGTGAGCGAGGGTCGGGGGATGCTGCACTGATACTGTATGTAGGTGGAGATGAGGCTGCTGCGCCCGTGGAAGTCACACGTCGCCCCCTCGTTCATGTTCTGTTTAGAAAAGTGCTTTAAGTATTAGAGATTCCAGTGAGAAAGCGATGCTTGCAATAGGACAGTTGGCTGCATAAAATAATCATATAATTTACGAGCTTTTACCCGCGATTTCGTCCTCATAAATTATATACCAGATTTTAAGTCAGATGATAAGCTATCAAACAAAAAAAGTTTCATCAAAATCTGTTCAGTAGTTTTTGCGTGATACTCGAACAAACAAACACCCAAACAAACAAACATACAAACAAACACAAACAGACAGACAAAAAATTTGAGATTTGGAATCAGGGACAGGTAAAAACCATGTCGTAATTTTTTTTTGTAAATATCTTCAATGTACAGACACATTTCTGTTACGGTTTTATAATAGTTTAGATTCGTAATGTAACAAAAATAATTCTGTTCACATTTATTTTTCACTTCAACTACTTCCTTAATTTTTTAAATAATTTTTCGCCCCATATCGTTGAAAAGTTAAGAGAACACACTTTTTACGACCTTTGTAGCATAATAATCTCACCAACTAATGACTTAAATATAAAGTAATTTTGAAACCTCTAAGTATATGGGGTGTTTTGCACCCTGTATTGTTAAAGCAACTCACGGTGATGTCAGTGAACAGGCTCGCCAGGCAGGTGAACACGTCCTGCGATATGTTGAGCGGCTGTCCCGCCAGCGAGGGGGGCGCCACTAGTAGGTGGAGCAGTTTGTCCGCTACTACGGGCAGGTACCGCGCTAGCACTTCTACGTTTGCCGTCGGCAGTTCTGATATGCTGGTGATAGAGAAAAAAGCGGTCAAGTGCGAGTCGGGCTACTCGCGCACCGAGGGTTCCGTACCACACCACTACAAAACACAACATTATTAACTTAGAAAAAAAAAATTTTTTTGTCCGGGACCTTTAGCGCGAGACCGACTCACACTTGGCCAGTTTTTTTTTTTGTTATTCTGTAGAGTATGCTCTATAATCACACTAAGTTTGACGCTTGTATGTATTACCGTTTTTACGATAGGGCGTGAAGAAAAAACGTTGATAAAAACTAGTTTCTTGTTGAGAACCCCCCTTATTTTTTAACTTTTTGACATTTCTATTATTTGTTAACAAATCCACCGTAATAACGCATAATCTGAGAAAATTTCAACTATCTAGCTATTACGGTTCAAAAGTTACAGCCCAAAATAGGTAGGACAGACGGACGGACAACTTAGGCTTAGTAATAGGGTAGGGTCCCGTTTTCACCCTTTGGGTACGGAACCCTAATTAATAAGCTTATATTGGATGCCATACAATAAAGTAATTCCGATCAAAAGAGAACTCACACGTACGATGTCCTCTTTTGATTGGAAACGAGTATCGTTTTTACGTGTCAAATCGCTACGATCTTATTCGCGGTACCATGGTGAAAGGAAAGAACAAACAGCAAAAACTTTTTGTTAAAAACTCGTGTAAAACAGATCGGAGTCAAACGACCTAATTTGTGTTATGTTAAGTATGATTTTGTTTAAAACAGTGTAACAGCCACAGAAGAGAAAACCTGGCTTTGCCTTACACATATAACATGCAGTCCACTGATATGGTAGATATGACTTACCTTTTCATACATCTAGTTCACAAAAAGGTCATAGTGATAAAGTCACTATGAAAATTTTATGAAGATTCAGTCATAAGACATATGAAGATGAGATTGAATTTTATTTTATTTGTTTTTTGGTCACGCTTGCTTGAACTAAAAAGGCCTCATGCTATTTCTACTGGTTCTGTTTTCCGTGGTAAGAACCATACCTCGCCCGAAGTTCTGCTTCCATGTTGGCCAGGCCGATCCGCGGTGGAATGTTCCCCTCCTGGACGGCCTCGCATGCCATCGCAAATCGCTCTATGTACCCATCCTAGAAAATTTACAGCATGTTATCAATGGAATTAAGGTATTTTCGACCGTCAAGACTCGTAGATATCTTCATTTTCTGTAGAGTCGAATTTTAAGGGTGTATTCAGACAATGAAACTAAACAACTTTCCCTAAGGAATATCGCCTCCACCTAGTTTCGTTCAGGTTAATGCAGTTTAATAATTATACAGGGTGAAATTAGTATCATTATCATCCTTTTAAACTAAGAGTCTTCCCTTCGAACTGAACAACTTTTACTATGGGAGCAAACCAATCGGAGCAAAAAAAATAATTAGCTGATGCATACATTTGAGTCGACATTAAATAATAAATATCTTGGACAATGTCACACAAATTATCTAGTCACATTTAAAGTACCAGAATCTAGCCTGGACTTGTATTACTCGTATGATGACTAGACAACGATATAGAATACATATATAAATACAAACATCCATGACTCGGGTACAAATATTCATATTCATCATACAAATATTTGTCCCTTACGGGATTCGAACCCGCGACCCTCGGCACAGCAGGCAGGTTCACTACCGACTGTGCTACCGGGCCGTCAAACATTGCAGTTTAGTATGGAAGAGCAGATTTTTTATTTGCTCCGATCGGTTTCCTCCCATAGTAAAAGTTGTTCAGTTTGATGGGTAGACTCTTAGTTTAAAAGGATGCTAATGATATCAATTTCACCTTGTAGATATAGACACTTGTCTAGGAATCCGTGCGTAATAATATTTTGCCTTCTTTGCGCATTCGACTTGTTCGTACTTAATCAGTCAGTCATGTACAGTAATATAAACTGACCAGCGGGTGCACGGTAGTGTAGGGCTCCAGCGTCAGGGTCAGTATGGGCTTGTGGTTGTCGATCCACTTGGTGCCGGGCAGTTGCACGTCAGGGAAGATGTACGAGTAGTTGTCCGGCGGTTCCTCTTGCATCGCCGGTAGGTTGAACTCGCCGCACGTTAGTTTACCGTTGCGGCATAGAGGCAGCCACTGGAAAGGAAACATTAGCATAAATATATGACGGGTGTAAAAGCAAAAGCAGCTATATTTCCAGACACAATGGAAAATCCATTGTGTCTGGAAATATAGCTGCTTTTGCTTTTCTGCTACACATATAGGCAACATAGGCTACAGTCGGCATAAAGAAGCTTAAAGTTAGTTACCTTTATTTGTATGAAAATAGAGTTCAGAACAATCGGGAGTGTTGATCTACTTTCACTGCCGACCGTACATGGAATATTTGTTAGTAAAGTTGAATCTATTAAAGTATGTATAATACCTTCTTTATTTCCTGTTTGTTTACTCTCTGTATATTTTTGGTGTAAAATAAAGTATAATTGATTGATTGATTGATATGTATCTAATTTCATGTGATTTGATTCATAACTGTAGAAACGACGATGTTGAGATTGGGTCAGGCAGAGTCGACAGGACCAAGCTACTATCGTGTATACAGTAATAAAGAGAAGACTGGTGCTTTTTTTTTTCTTTTTTGTCTGTGCAAAGGTTTTCTCCATGGAGTTTGAAATATTTTCTCACGACCGTTTGCAATATTTTTTTTTATCTATAGTGATAGATAAACTTAATTAAAACAAAAAACGTTTTTCTTAAAACGATGTCTACTATCCGTAAAATAAATGTGATACATAATGTGAAGTCCACCAATCCGCATAGCTACGCGTGGACTATACCCATACACTCTCACCATAAGAGTAGGGTCGTGCCCTGTACTATGGACGAGACGGTAGAAACTGTCGGAATAAATATCTTACCGAGTACCCTATAGGAGTCTCGACGCTCTTCTCCTGGTCGGGCGCGACGGGCTTCCTCTGGCAGGAGACGTGCAGGAATGTGAACAGGAGGTGGTGCTGGTCTCCGAGGTCGGCTGGCAGCTTGATTTTGATCTCGTCGTAGAGGGACGGATTTCTGATTAAGTATAGAGATGAACTGTTAGTTCCATTGACTAAGTTTGCTAGTAGACAGAACGCCAGCACAACAGCGTATGAATATTTATATTTACGATTTTCTTTCAAGACAGAAATATTTAATCAGCGTTTTTCTTTTGGTTTTCTAGGGGATCGATAGATGGCGTTACGATCTGTACGAATAAAGGTCAAAATCCCAAAAAGAGTTTCTTTAAAATAATAAAGAGGGAGAAGATGGTAAAAAAGATGCCAATGCATATTTTGACTGAATATTTCATTATTTACGAATCATTTTTTTATTTATAATTAAATGGACTCTTGCTTGTGCGTTAGCACTGCATTTCCGCCAGTGTCAAGTATTTTATGGGAGAATCTATCCCAATCTCAGGGATTGTTTTTGGACAAGAACAAGAAGAGACTGAGGATTGCGGAGTCTCGTGGCAGGCAAAAACGCGACGCGCGAAAACACGCGAGACGTGTGCTCGGGTCAGTCCCTGCAACGTGACTCCACGAATCATTTTAATCGAAAATATGAAACTGTTTACGTCTGACATGGTTGTATGGGCTCGATCCCTTGGCCTTTAAAAAAAAGGTAGGCACAGTCTTGACATGATTTTGACAGGATCTCGCGAACGTCTCTATGGAGCGATAAACATGTCATCTGTAGATTTTTTTAGGAACTAAATTTAAAAATGAAAAGAAAAACGCTCATTACTTTACGATATAATAAACGAGTTGAAGCTTACTTGTTGTGATACAGGACAGTGGTGTAAGCTTCAGTGGTGAACTCTGGGCAGGAGCTGCGACCGAAGATGGCCGGCAGCGCCGCCGTCTGGTCCTCGCCCGCCATCAGCTGGATACGCACCTGGATCAAGTATTGCGATTATGAGCTTTATTGCAGGACGTTTAGATTATATTTTCCTACTGTTTAAGGAGGATAAAACTTCTAACATGATTTTATTAAACTCAGTCTTTCTCAGGCAAAGGGATATTAAACAAGATACAAAACTTATGACGCCAGATGAAATTATGTTATTGATAAGTGTTTCAATTACTATTCCTGGAAGCAGCAGGGATTTATAGGGAACTATAAAGGGACGATCACAATAGATAAAGGATTGCTTTAGAGATACAGGTACAAAGTCTGGCTAGGCTATTGAGCTATTCTCTGTACAGAGAGGACACTGTACTTCATTACGATGTCCCATTAAAGTGCGGTATCGCCGCACGCGCGCTATTCTTAATCGTGAGCGGCGCATGACATTTGTTTGTTGTGTCGCCTCTTGTAGGTACATAACAGCGCAATGGGCAAGGCCCAAGGCCTCAAATAACAATACCAGGGTCTCACTCGCCCTAAGTTTGAACGATACTACCAAAACAAAACCACAACCAAAAACGTTACGTTATGCACAATTCGTATCGCGCAAATTATATTAACGGTAACGATTTAGCTTTATTTCGGAAGATACGTTGGCGTAACATTTGATGCCCGTTCGATCGAATTTTCTGTATTGTGCGATTTAACCGTTCAGAAAAAAATATCGCGATAGCTTTTTTACTTCAGCTAAACCAAATCTAAACCAAAACTAAGCCAAAACCAAACCAAAACCGTATAAAATTGCGCAATTGAGGCCCTTGTGGCCACATACTGTCTAGTGACAGTTCACTACGGGGGTGATGAGCGAATGCCCAGTTCTATCACTGACCGTCTCATACAGGAAGCTGGAAATAGGTATTATCTATACCTAGAGTACAGACTGCCTTACAAGCGGTGAAACATGAAAAAACTCCTTGGCGGGCGGTAATGTTCGTTCTTCTTTCGTAAGTTCCCGTCGTGTCAATTTCGTCCCTTTCTATTCCAACGACAAAAATTTCATAATTGGTTAGAAAGGGGCAAAGAAGAAAGACGAACATTACCGACCGCCTTGGTCAATTTTCGGGTTTCCATGATTGTAAGGAGGTTATGGATCCATTAGTTAATATCCATGGTCTCATAGAATCGTATTGTATGTTGTCCTTAAGTAATTGCAAGGTTCAACAAGGATTCACAGCTTAGACAATTTAATAGGGACGAGTTACGCGTGTCATACTAAGAAACATTTCTGCCACTTTATGCGGGGGCGAGGTAACATGAAATCCGCAACATTGGATTTCATAAGTTTAGATTCTAATTTTGAATGTTAAAAATCATGGAAAGTAGTCTCGTGTGAACCCCAAACTTTCTAAGTTCAAAATTATTGTTTCGCTATTATAGGCTGTCTTGTTTAGTGATAAGGTATACAATTGGGTGTAAACCTGTTGCTACCGCAAGGCGAGTCCCAATTAAATTGTCTAAGACTCACAGTAATGTTCCTCGCGGAGCCGGTGCGCGAGGTGTAGGCGGTCAGGTTGATCTCGCGCACGTTCACGTAGAGCAGGCCGCGGTACTGCTGGTGCGGCACCAGCGGGGGGTGGAGGGGGAACGCCAGCACCTCCTTGCAGGGACGCACGTTGTCGTCTGACGAGATACAATACAACCAATCAACACTGCTTCCTCTTTAGAAACGCGCGTGGAACCAATCCGCACTGAATTGGTAAAGGAATAGGAATTGGCTACTTGACAACTAGTCAAATCAGCTACTCTTTATCGGACGTCAAAACATGCGCTTTGTATGAAGATTTGTACTAAATATTGAGTTGTGACGTCATCAACATTTTCATTACTTTTTATAGTTTATCTTGTTATTAAAAATAGTATTCAAGCTAAAAACTCAATGAAAATGGGAGTTTAGTGTTATTTTCTAACCCTTTTTTTATTGAGTAGATAAAAATAAAATATATTGAATGTAGTCAAATACCCAATTAGTGATTTACAGTTTTGTAAAGTGTTATAAAGCCAACAGGCATCAGATTTAGAGCGGTTACGCACTGCGACCGATCAAAATTCCAGAAAACACTGATCTTTGAAAAGAATAAGAATTTTGAGAGTCCCATCGTGGTCCCATCCATGATTCCGTCTCGGATGGAATGTCCATACATAAATAAATATGTCCATATTATGATAAACTTCCATACATTTCTTGACGGTCCCTGATTTTTCGGATTCGGATCGTATGCACTGCGTTGCTCACGTCGACTTTTTACATATCGATACTGTACTGCTGCATTGTTACTGTATCCTTAGCAAAGTAAAATTAATGGATAGCCTTACGCGAACATTTCAAACCAGAAAAATGAGGCAAAACAATTGACAGTTTAACTTCGAATATGTACCGAGATGACAGACCAAGTGCCCTAGTTTGTATTGAAGTGCCCTAGTTGTTGCGTGCTTCAACTTAAAGCGCTTTGGGCCTATCCATTAATTTTACTTTGATGTAAGACTGTATCCATGTAGCAGGCAATTTGTGTGATTCCGCTTTTCACAAACGACGTCGTCTGTGTACAAACGCTCGTCGTTTTGAAACATGCTGAAAGCAAATTGGCGACTCGTTCAATTGTTAAAATTTCGACGAATCTTATGTGGTATGAGAACCACGTGAAGGTTATGGATCCGGTAACCATGAATCCTTTTTTCAAAATTTTGGAAACAGTAGCGATTCGGTTCTGGCACTCGCCGGCCGCTACCGCGGCACATTATGTTCGCCTTCGGCATAATATAAAACAGCGAGCGTTTGCAAACGGACGACGTCGTTTGTAAAACGCCGAATCATACAAATAGCCTGCGACATACATACTGCTTCCCCACTGTGTCGTATGTAAAACTGCGGGCCTAGACAAAGTGTCTTTCGATTAGCGTTAACGACAGGAGAAACGATAAAAAATGTATGAGACTGTAGAAAAGAACGAAAACGAATAGAAAAGGCCTAGACAACATGCAGTTTTTGACAGTTGCTGTCGACAGTGAGCGTTTCGTTTCGAACGCTTCCTGGCGATCGACCAGACCTTGTAGATAACGCTAGAAAATGACGGGCGTCAGGAATTTGACAGCAATCTCAAATTTTCAATTTTTTTGAAAATCGAACACAATTTAGCGTATAAAAAAGAAAAAAGAGTGAATGATTGAGTGAACTGAACGCTAACGATAGAGCAGATTCAGCTTTTAACGATTGTCAATAATTTGTGACATTGTCTAGCATTCAGGCCCTGTACCCGCACTTTCGATGTTCGCTATATTGCTACTGTTTCGGTCCGCACTTCATTGGAATAGAGTTGACATTGGAACAAAAATTTTCACGCAATTGCGAAGTTCGAATCCCGGAGTAGACCCCCTGTAATTTTACTATCCTCGATAACACTGCGGCGTTTTCGTTCGTAGTATAAGAAGCGTGTGCACTTTGTCTAGGGGCACTGAAGAGATACTGATTGTAACCTCTATTGTACGTGCTTCTTAGGTCTACTTACCTCCATAAGGATTCAGCCTTGCCAGCTCCGGAGTCAGTCCATTTGGTATTTCCTCTGGGCACGGAGACACTTCTATCTTCAGAGTGCCCGGTATGCATTTGAGTTTCTTTGGTGCTGAGCTGGGACGTTTGATTTCAGCCAGGAACTTGTAGAGGTCCTCGTCTCGCAGTTTATCTGTTTCCTGCAAACAATTTATTTTACATGATTTTTTTTTTACTTATGCATTGATGTTAGATTCTTGCTTATGAGCGGGGAAGAAAGGGCAAGGAAGACCTATACAGAGTTATGTAGCACAAGTGAAGTTAAAGATTAAAGTCACGTCGGACTGGGAGATTACGGATAAAGGATTAGCGAATACTTCGAGGAGTATAAAAATTGTAGGGCGAGAATCATTGCAAGAAAGTCAAAATCGCACATAACCTGGCAAGACCTTCCAACATTTCGTACTAAAATATTTTCCTGCTTTCACCGCTTTTATCACAAAAAATTAAGATAGCTTCTACTATTCGGTGAATCATCGTGGCTGTATGAGGAAAGGAAGTCCAAAGGAAAGATGTATTAAATTATATGAAACATGACATTCAGTGAGCTCTGAAATGACGGCTGATGAGATTAATTTATGGGATGAGCTCGCCACAGACGCAACAGCAGCGCAAGTTACAGCGGCAAAGCCAACAGATAGCGCTACTGTCGCCCTCGCAAATATGCTCCAATAAAACAGCTTTCGACGCAAAAACGTAACCCGTAAACTACTACAAATAAGGATCACAATTTAATGCAAGACATACATCGCGAAGAGAAGTAGGTAATCACAGAGATTTGATATATAAACAAGGTCCAACTAAGAACCGTTGGACCACGCCTGGTCCCCAGGCTTCACACCTAGCCTGGCGGAAGATCTTCCCTTGTCAATGGAGGAACCTTCCAAGTAGTTCCTCTACAAATGGAAGATGAGGTCACGAACCTGTTTAAAGAAGCTAGTGACGGTGATGACGATAGGCTTGAAGCTGTCAAGTTGGCTGGCCACCTCGTCGGCCTGCGCGGGCGTCGCTCGCCTCTCAATGGAGCCCTTGCGAGTGAGGGAGCCGCCCACTTCCCCGGCGCGACGCCGCAGCTGCTCCAGGCTGCTTGATGACGCTTTGCGGTCTGCGGAACAATATTTTAGAGATTAGCATTTGATAAAACCGGTCAAGTGCGAGTCGGGCTACTCGCGCACCGAGGGTTCTGTACCACACCACCACAGAACACAACATTATTAACATAGAAAAAAAACTTTTTGTGTCCGGGACCTTTAGCGCAAGACCGACTCACACTTGGCCGGTTTTTAGTATTTGTTGTTATTCTGTAAAGTTTGCTTTATAATCACACAAAGTTTGACGCTTGTATGTATTACCGTTTTTACTATAGATCGTGAAGAAAAACCGTTGATAAGAACTAGTTTCTTGTTGAGAACCCCCCTTAATTTTGAACTTTTTGACATTTTTATTATTTGCTAACAAATCCGCCGTAATAACGCATAATCTGAGAAAATTTCAACTATCTAGCTATTATGGTTCAAAAGTTACAGCCCTAAATAGGTAGGACAGACGGACGGACGGACGGACGGACGGACAACGTAGGCTTAGTAATAAGCCGTTTTCACCCTTTGGGTACGGAACCCTAAAAACCCAAGATGATCTTGTGGGTGGAAGCCTCCCCTTCCGTGCAAGAGGAGATAAGAGATAAGCGAACTCGAAATATTACAATATTACAGATTATTAGTTACGATGTTAACATACAGGATGTCCCAAAACACGAAATCAAGCCGAAAACAGGATATAGGCAAGTTTATAACAACAGACAAGGAGAAATAAAAAAAAAACAGTTTGATAGTTTAACAAAATTTTGTGATTTTTTGAAACTTTGTGAAATCTCCACCCCGCGCCGAATTTTTAGATGTAGTGAGTAGTGACTACAAATCTGTATATTTTTTCACGAAAACACATGTTACGCAATACTGAATAATCTATTCAGTTGACCCAACTCAAAAATAAAGAATTAGTGCTATACTTTTTAAAACTGACAGAAGCCTAGCTAGATCAATATATCTGTCTCGGTCACTCACCCAGGCTGTTGGTGTTGGAGGAGGCGGAGAGGCTATCCTTGTCCTGCTCGCGCTCGAGGCTGTTGGAGCCGCTCAGTATGTTCATGAGCGAGACGCAGCTCCATGCGAGAGGCATGCGGTATTTGCCTAGATCAGTATATACAGGAAGATTTTTTTATCACCATCCAAATTTTAATAAAATGTTTGTTTATGAAAAAAAATCGATACGTGTTTTTTCTTTTAGTATCGCTCAGTACTAAAATATTGAGATATGACTACGCAAAAATGTCTTAAGAAAAACAATTCGACTGGACACAGTACGCACCTACCTGTGCCACAGATTACTTATTAATAGTTACTACCACTCGACCCGATTTCGCGCGCTTTTTCGAATGTAGAACTTTGCTTTTCAAGAACGAAAACTAACGAACGAATCTCTGTGGTCAGTAATTTTCTTTGGGTCAGAGCCTTTTAATTTTTAGAAAAAGTTTATTATGTGTCATTGTGTCATTCAAAGAGTACTTTATTGTAACCGTGTCATTGAACAAAAATAAACAAAATAAGGGACTAGTATAACAATTTAAACAATGTTTTGAAAGTGTTGTGTGTTCCTGTTAAGTTTACAATGCGTGGGACTCTGGAGCTAGGGCTCCGACCCCCGGTTTTGCCGCACCCGGTCGGTACGAATACGAAACTCGATGACCAAGCTTTATGGAAAATTCTGTAGGATAACATTTTTAAATGTGCAATTTTGACCTGCCCTTTTTTTTTATGAAATGGGTTCTATAAGTGATACCAAACATGTAGAAAAAATTTGGATGGTGATAAAAAAATCTTCCTGTATATGTCTCGGTCACTCACCCAGGCTGTTGCTGTTAGAGGAGGCGGAGAGGCTATCCTTGTCCTGCTCGCGCTCGAGGCTGTTGGAGCCGCTCAGTATGTTCATGAGCGAGACGCAGCTCCATGCGAGAGGCATGCGGTATTTGCCTAGATCAATATATATATGTCTCGGTCACTCACCCAGGCTGTTGGTGTTGGAGGAGGCGGAGAGGCTATCCTTGTCCTGCTCGCGCTCGAGGCTGTTGGAGCCGCTCAGTATGTTCATGAGCGAGACGCAGCTCCATGCGAGAGGCATGCGGTATTTGCCTAGATCAATATATATATGTCTCGGTCACTCACCCAGGCTGTTGGTGTTGGAGGAGGCGGAGAGGCTATCCTTGTCCTGCTCGCGCTCGAGGCTGTTGGAGCCGCTCAGTATGTTCATGAGCGAGACGCAGCTCCATGCGAGAGGCATGCGGTATTTGCCTAGATCAATATATATATGTCTCGGTCACTCACCCAGGCTGTTGGTGTTGGAGGAGGCGGAGAGGCTATCCTTGTCCTGCTCGCGCTCGAGGCTGTTGGAGCCGCTCAGTATGTTCATGAGCGAGACGCAGCTCCATGCGAGAGGCATGCGGTATTTGCCTAGATCAATATATATATGTCTCGGTCACTCACCCAGGCTGTTGGTGTTGGAGGAGGCGGAGAGGCTATCCTTGTCCTGCTCGCGCTCGAGGCTGTTGGAGCCGCTCAGTATGTTCATGAGCGAGACGCAGCTCCATGCGAGAGGCATCCGGTATTTGCCTAGTCTATTGCACGCTGCTTGGGCGCTTGCGCGGACTTTTTCACGGTTCTGCGGGTAAACAAATTTTTTAAATTACTATTGTGTAAAATGTAGAAAAACCAACCTTTTCATCCTTCATATAAGGTTCAACACATTCCGACACCTCTCTGTACGCGACTTTTCAACCCGACTCTGTGTCTGTGACAACTAGGAAGATAATAATCAAAACAGCTGTTCGACTGAATGTAAAATCGGGTACATTTAAATATCCTGTACCATGAAACGCGTTCTCCTACCGACAACGAAAGCTTGTCGTAAAGATTGCATACTAATTAACGACAGTTAACCGCTATACTTTATCCTCGATGTTTTCATAGTACTTTCCAATTGGCTATAGCTAAAATATACAATAACTAACCTTATCATCCTTCATATAAGGTTCAACGCATTCCCCAACATCGCCCTGAAGCACCTTCTCTACCCTGACTACCAGGAAGACATCGGGTGACGGAGACAAAACGTCAAAAACAGCTGATCGACTGAACGTGGAGAGATCCGCGTGAGGAATGTGGCCGGATAACATTTTGCGGGTACATTCAGAGTTGAGGTTGAAGTAAAAGTTTTCTGATAGCTTCTTCTTTTCTTTGGCATCGTAGAGAGCCATTGAAGCGAAGAGAGGTTCGACGTCCAGTTCTAACCTGAAATTAAAAAAAAATACGCTAATGTTAAGAGGAAAGACGGGTTCCGTATAGTCCATACAAATCGTAGCATACAAACGTAACTCCCTTCTCCCTGGATAATGGCACTAGAGCAAATATAATTTTTCCATACAAACTATGTAACCTCTGCCATGTCCATAGAAAGATGTCAATGGTCATTTCCCTGTTTTGTTTGCCGTTTCGCCTACAAAACTGGTAAATTTGAATTTTATAAGAAACTAGTGTTAGCCCGCGACTTCGTCGTCACAAATTATATACCAGATTTTAAGTCAGATCATAAGCTATCAAACAAAAAAGTTTCATCATAATCGGTTCAGTAGTTTTTGCGTGATGCTCGTTCAAACAAACAAACACAAACAAACAGACAGACGGACAAAAAATCCAAAAATTGGTGATTTGGAATCAGAGACACCTAAAAACCATATCGGTATCTTTTTTTTGTAAATATCTTCAATGTACAGACACACTTCTGTTACAGTTTTATAATATTTTAGATGCCGCGATAGAAAAGGATAATTTCCATTTCATTGGGAAGCACGATATTCCTCCTATCCTGTGTATAATTTCAGCTATCATACGATTTGTATGTCTTCTTTGATCATACACATTCACCAGCTGCGAAACGAATACACTTCGACACGTGGACAATGTCTTTTGACGAATCTAAATAATAAAAGGAAAACATACAGACAGCCAAATTCTTTCTCATATTATTCTTGAAATAATTATTAAAATCGGTTAAGTTTTGGAGAAGGAAACAAGGGAATAAGAAATCGTGATTTTACCCATTTTTTGTAGGTAAAATATTAGGTGGAATTTGATTTCTGCGTCATAACAGATCGGTTTGTTGATCTGTACTAACTTGAGTTGATGGCAGACGACCATGATCCTGTGCCCCATGACCTCGCAAGGCATCTCGGCCGCGAGCCTCCTCTCCACCGCCTCCTCCTCGTCCAGGTACGGGGTATACAGCCCCAGGAGGTCAGCTTGACGGTTTTCTAGCCTGTTGGAAAAGAGGAATGATTTTGAATGAATAGATGTTCGTTTTTAGGCTTCTGAACCCCAAGGATGCCAACGGAACATAGATATATTATAAAAGAACAAGATGCACAATCTCATATAAAATCATAGCAAATTTTTGTCCGAATTGACACATACTTTTTAAACTTTTGCAAAGAGATTGAAATCATCATCCTTTTTCTGTTATCTTTTCGCGTAATACATATCAATGGAACACATACCTTATTTTCCAGGTAAAAAGTTGTAAATACTTCATACCTACATATCTTTAAAAAAATATATATTTATAAAACAGCATTTTGAAAAAGGAACAAGATGTCATCTATCAGACGATGACAGGAGTGGTATTTTTGAAAGTCACACGTTCCAAATAAGCAGTAAAAAATGACAAAATTACTCTTTCGATCATCTTTCTTTCTAATGCTGATTTGAATGTCAAACTTTCAAAAATCGCACCCCGGAACAGAGACAAATGATAAGCCACACAAAATAAGTATGAGTGCTGGTAGGTTGATACTAGTATGTGATATTTGACTATTAAACTTAGTCGTATTATGTATGTTTACAGTGCGCAGGTTCTTCCCATGCGACCGGACGGGTGGCAGGTTGCGGATAGCCCCCCCGCCGTGAACGGGCACTGCGTACGGTACCCGCCCATGGACGGGGAGTCCCTCGGGACCCCGGACAAGGGAAGAACTCCCATCGAAAATTCCCAACCGATGGGAGTCTCCTTACTCCCTCATCCTTCCTCCTATCCTCCAAATTTCCCCTTCCACTTACCCTTATCCTATCACTTTCCCCCTCCTGGAGGAGAAAACCTCGACTCTAAAAACCCCAATCCAAAGGTGTCAACCGAACCGTGCCCATGGATGCGTGGCTGAGGGGGTGCTCAGTCTCGAACGGTGTCTCCCCGATACCGGGCAGATTCGGGGATGCCTCTTTGCCTTGTCCTGGCAAGCGGGGCTCTGCTGGGATGGACTGATATAATTCCCTTGCTACTCGTGGGAATAATAATGGAAGAAAAACTTAAAACAATTTTAAAGTTAATGCCATCTCTGGGCGTAACAGGGAACACCCTTGGAGGGAGCGGCTCAACAAGCACCCCTACCAAAAACACGGAGGAGCCGATGATGGAGGAAGGTTCAGCAGCCTCCCCTTCGTCAGACGGCTCCAGGATGTTGGAAGAAAGCCTTCTAACATCACCTGCATCCTCGACCACGGGCGCAGCTGAGGAGACGGAAACCAGGACGGCCGAAGTAACCTTCGTACCGCCTAGGAGTCCGAACCAAAGAGGTGCTCGTAGGAAAAGGATGTGTGGCTCTGCTCGAAGGCGCTACAAAACGCTCGTTTCGGAGGGCGTCGACCCGACTGTAGCATTCGAACAGTGCCACAAGACACTCGAGGAGCTGGGTATGGCCCAGCAGCAGTACGACCGTAGGCCATATAAAAGGACCCGGTCAGAAGAAGTGTCTCCTAAAGAAGGTGTCCACAAGGCACCGAGAGTGGACGGGAATCCGCATCGCGTCACCTCCCCAAAGCCATCCACCTCTGCCGAGCCAGGAACGGCAAGGAGGAATTTGGGGGGACAACCGCGAGCGGGCCCATCCACTTTCAAGGAGGCAGTAGGCTCGTACCGAGTTGGTATCCGTGATAGGACACCGATGACGGACGAGCAACTAGAATTGGTCCGGTGCTCTATTCTCAGTGTGATAAGCAATACTCAGATTAGAGGAACCGGACCAAGATTCCTAGGCCATTCGCTACGGCCGGGGTGGCTGCTGATCACCTGCAAGGACCTGGAGTCACGTAAGTGGCTCGAAGACCGTGTAGGAAGCCTGAAACCCTGGCCGGAAGCGGAACTGTCGATAATGACAGAGGCACAAATGCCTAAACCAACCGTAGGCATCACTTTTGCACCCAAGACCGAAGCCAAGTCGGCTGAAGAGGTAGTGCGAATGCTAGGGGTGCAAAACAAGGACCTGAACACCCATATGTGGAAGGTTCTCCACTGCAAGGCCGAAGAGACAGGGTTCACCATAACCCTATCTATCGACGACCTTTCAGCGGGGGTCCTTCGCGCTATGGAGTGTAAGGCTAGCTTAGGTATCAAACAGATTTTGTTCAGGCTGAAAGGTGGTGAAAAACCCCTTAAACAGGCTGAAACGGAGGGACCCTCAAACCCTACCCCAAATCAGCCTCCTCAAACACCGACCCAAGGGGGGGGCGGGCAACGTAAACCCCCCAGTTAGAGGGGGCTTTCCCCTGTCCAGGGGGACCTGGCGGGGTAGGCCACAGAGAGGTTCCCGAGGCAGTAACTCCAGCAGAGGGACGCAAAGGGGACCGACCCAACCGAAAGGCCGTGGACGGCCCGGAGGTGAGGGACGAGCCAAACCGCCCCCTGCACACTAATGCCCCAAAAAGGCAAACCACAACGAGGGCAATAAAGGTCATCCAAATCAATCTCCATCACGCCACAGCTGCGACGCACGTGCTTACACACAACTTCCGCCGGGATGACCTAGAAATGGCCCTCGTACAAGAACCGTGGCTGGAAAACAACACAGTCTTGGGTCTACACAACGCAGGTAATGTTCTGTATAACATTAATGGCATTAAGCCAAGAGCCTGCATTATTTTCAACAAACTAATTGAATTTCTACCAGTTCCAGAATTTTGCACGGACGACCTGGTAGCTGCGTTCGTCAACCTCCGTGGATGGAAGGGAATGAGGACTATAGTCTGCTCAGCCTACCTCCACGGTAAGGAGACGGACCCAACAACAGAACTCGACAAACTGCGGGAGTACGCGCGCCTACAACATGCCGAGCTTCTGGTCGGTTGCGACGCCAATGCCCACCATACCAACTGGGGGAGCACCGACATCAACCCAAGGGGTGAGTTACTCCATGACTTTACTCTAACCAACCGTCTCTTTATTTGTAACATAGGATGTAAACCCACCTTTGTAACAGCTAACAGACAGGAGGTTTTAGATGTTACTTTCGCAACAGAGGAAATCTACAAATGCGTAAGTAATTGGCATGTCAGCGAGGAAGAATCCATGTCTGATCACAGACACATACGTTTTGATTTAATAACCGCTCCGATATACCAAACTAACACCTTTAGGAACCCGAAGGCGACATCCTGGGAACTATTTAGAACCCTACTAAAGGAGAACCTACAGGACTTTCCTAAAACAATAAAAGATCCTGATAGCTTAGAACTGGCAGTACTTATTCTAACAAACGGCATCCTAGACGCCTACCACAAAAGCTGCCCTCTGAAAGAACCCAAGCAACGAAGGAATACTCCCTGGTGGAATCGTAAGTTAGAAAAACTTAGAATCGAATCTCGTCGGCTCTTTAATAAAGCCAAATCCTATAGGTGTAGTTGGGACACCTACAGGTCTGTTCTAACAACTTACAAACGAGAAATCAAAATAGCCAAGAGGAAAAACTGGCGGAAGTTCTGTGAGGAGATCAATCAAACTCCTCAAGGAGCTAGACTGCACAGGATCCTCGCAAAAGCTCCAAAAAACCAATTAGGTCTTCTCAGAAAGCCTGATGGTAATTTCACTTGCTCCGAGAAGGAGACCCTGGAACTGCTCACAGCAGTCCATTTTCCTGGCTCCGTCAGTGAAACCAACCCAAGCACTGTCACAAGTACAAAGGGTAACGAAGACGCTCATGCACCACATAGGCCTCACTCAGAGGACTGGCGAAGAGCGTCAAAAATCTTCAGACCTAATCAGGTCAAATGGGCGCTAAAAACCTTCAAGCCCTTTAAATCAGCTGGAGATGATGGAATATTCCCAGGCCTATTACAACAAGGCGCGGAAATCCTAACTCCAATTCTAATAAAAATATTTAGAACTAGCTTTGCATGTAACGTTATACCTGAGCCATGGACTAAAGTCACAATAAAGTTCATACCAAAGACAGGCAAAAAGGACTATGCCCAACCAAAGTCCTATAGACCTATTAGTCTCACCTCTTTCATGCTGAAAGCCATGGAAAAGGTACTAGATCTAAACATACGGGAAAGTGCTTTATTGACACACCCGTTGCATAAAGATCAGCACGCCTACCAAAAGGGCAAATCAACAGAAACCGCCTTGATAGATCTAGTCGACAAGATCGAAAAATCTATCGAGGATAGGCAAATTGCCCTTTGTGCATTCCTGGACATTGAAGGAGCGTTCGATAATACCCCGACAAGAACCATAATTAGTGGACTAACTGCCAAAGAGGTAGATCGGACCACTATAGGTTGGATAGAATCGATGCTCCGCAACAGGTCTGCAAAACTAACACTGAACGGTCACATCCATACAGTCAGAACAACTAGAGGCTGTCCACAGGGAGGAGTACTTTCCCCCCTCCTGTGGTCAGTCGCGGTTGACCAACTCTTGCATCTACTGGCCGAGGAAAGACTACCCACACAAGGGTATGCCGACGACCTTGTAGTAATCATCAGAGGGCCGTGTCTAGACACAGTGTCCTCTCTTGTGCAAAGAGCTCTTCACATCATACAAAGATGGTGTGACGAAAACAGTTTGTCTGTAAACGCAGACAAAACAGTCATAGTACCATTTACGAACAAACGGGACCTCAAAAAGTTAAAAGTTCCCCGTCTCAATGGCAAAACTATACCCTACTCCAAAACAGTTAAGTACTTAGGCGTAACTTTTGACCAACGCCTCAACTGGAACACGCATATTGAAACCGTCATTCAGAGGGCCAAGACCTCGCTCGGCATCAGCTATCGTGTGGCAGGGACTAGGTGGGGAATAACCCCTAAAATAGCCCTCTGGCTTTTTACCGCCATAGTTAGGCCAATCGTATGCTACGCTGCAGCTATCTGGTACAAAAAGACCCTCCAAAAAACCACAATAGACAAACTCAATAGCCTTCAAAGGACTGCGTGCCTAATCATAACAGGCGCTATGTCCACCAGCCCCGGGCTAGCTCTGAATGCATTACTCAACCTCCAACCGCTGCACATTTTTGCGCAAAGGGAAGCGAAGGCTTGCATACTCAGAGTTAACCCAAACAAGAACCGTAACTGGCAGTCGAGGTGTTTGATTAGCCTGCAGGAGGATGCCACGTGCCTCCCAGTGCTAAAGATGACCACAGACACCATGACGCCAGTATACAACTTCACCAAGAACTATACTGTTACATTTCCTTCGAGGGATGACTGGCTTGAGGGCCAAACATCCATCAAAGACAACTGCCTAACCTGGTTCACAGACGGATCCAAGAAAGGCAATGACGTTGGCAGCGGAATATACGGCGAAAACCCAAGACTACAACAGACCCAAAATCTTGGAAATTACGCCTCCATATTCCAGGCGGAGGTCTACGCCATCACAGCCTGCGCTGAAATTAACTTAAGCAAGCGCTACGTCAACCAATATATCACAATCAACTCTGATAGCCAAGCAGCCTTGCTAGCCATAGACTCTCCGATCATAAGGTCTAAGCTAGTACAGGACTGCGTATCACAACTGAATGCCTTAGGCAATAACAATCAACTTGTGCTACAATGGGTGCCAGGACACTCAGACATCGAAGGGAACGAGAGGGCGGACGAGTTGGCTAGAAGAGGCACTGAAAACCACTTCATAGGCCCCGAACCCTTTCTCGGAATCCCCAATAGTCTAACGCGAGATTCTTTGAATAAGGCCAGCTTTGGTGAGGCAATAAAGCTTTGGTGTAACACCCCAGGCATGGGCCACTCAAAAGCACTTATCAAAGGCTACAATCGCAAACTTGCGAACGGTCTCCTTGCCCTCAGCAAGGACCAAATTTGTACAATAGCAAGGTCACTCACAGGCCACTGCAAATTAAATAAGCACATGCACACACTGAATTTAAGTGACACGACCGGCTGCAGATTTTGCAAGGAGGAGATGGAAACTCCTCTGCACCTCCTATGTGATTGTGGTCCCCTGATGTACAAACGCAGCACTCATCTGGGTAGGCAGGTGCTGACACCAGATGAGATACAAACTATCCCGATCAAGAATCTACTGCGATTTCTGGCCGCAGTGGGGATTGGTAAGGAACTATAAAAAGGGCGATCACAAAGGACCAGCGATGGTCTACGTGGCACAGGCTTAGCAAGCCTGTCAAGGCCCAAAACCACAGATAATAATAATGTTTACAGTCAGAGAGGCAGCGCTTCCTGTAAAATAGTAGCTTATCTATGGGCAGCGCGGTACTGAGCTATGGTACTGAGGCAAGAGGAGGTACCAAGGTACTTTTATTCGTTAAGTACCTCATTTGGGTCTGCCATTTTTGGACCGCTGATTGTGTATCTTGTTCTGTAGGTATAATATATCTATGCAACGGAATCCTATTACTAAGTCTACGCTGTCCGTCCATCATCCGCCCGTACTCTAAAGGGCAGTAATTTTTGATCCGTAATAGGTAGCGAAATAGAATATTATTTTGGATTTACTTAAAAAATAATTTAAAAAAAATTTACATCAAGGGTCCCATCATACAGGAAACATACTTTTTCTTAATTTTTTTTTGCTCTATCGTTAAAACGGCAATACATACCTACAAGCATACCTACAAGCGTCAAACTTGATACGATTATAGTGCATACTCCAAACTATAACAACAAATAATACAAACCAGCCAAGAGTGTGTCGGGCACAGGCTTAGGGTACCGGAGATTTTTTTTCGTCTTTAATATGGTGATACAAAACCTTCAGTGCGCGAGTTTAAATCGCACTTGGCCAGTTTTTACAATAATCTTCGTTGAATAGTTTAAAACGTACCTTCTAGCCTCATTAACAGCATCCAACTGCTCAGGGGGTTTCCTCTCGAACAGGTCCGGTAGCAGGGGATCGGAAGAGGAACTCCTAAGGTCCAAGCTGGCCCAGGACCCCCTCGGAGTCAGCGTCTCATTGCACGACGACGATGAGGATATCGACGCGACCGATTGCCTCCCGCTTGAAGGTTGCGATTCTGTCTGCAATGGTCACGAATGCTGTTTAGAATCATTGACTAACTAACTGGACGTAGGGTCCGAGCTCGATAGTGTCCGAACCAAAAGAATAACAAAACGCATAAAGAGTAACAAGTAAGCGCCAGTCTTTGTTTGATCGACCGACTACGCGCATATCTATAATGCCGTGCCGGTGCTGTAAGAATTTGTAAAAACTACGCAATCAAAATGAAAAAGAATTTAAACAGTTTTAATGTTTAGAACAGAGACTCTATTAGAGATAAGATAGGACTGAGAGGTTTCAATATTAAACGGGGTCCGCTGCGCCATGTTATCGTGTTTGCTAACATTGTTTTCTAACTTTCCCCTCCCCCGCAGGCGAACGCGGGTGATGTTTTCCGATGCAAATGGATAACATCACCCGCGTTCGCCTACGGGGGGAGGGGAAACGGTTTGCTAACGTGTTTTGCTAACATCTAACATGGCGCAGCGGACCCGGCTTTACATAATTATTTATTTATTTATTTATTAGACATGCCAACGGTACACAAGTAAAACAGTATACAGATAAATGATGAGGACAATATTCTAAATTATGTACTAATAACAGGCATGCGACAGCACTCATATTGACAAAGTTGTCAGATCAAAACATGTATACTTAGGTAAAAAATTCTAGAAGTACATTTCCAAACAAAAGATCAAAACAAGGTGAACAGAACAAAGATTGAAAGTAGGTAAGAACTAACTAATTGGTACACCGTTTGGTGTTGACCCTGGTTGCAGCATCTTACGCTTCCACGATGATGCCGTATCATTAAATATATCTAGCTCGAGATCATTGCCGATTGTATTATATAGTTTTTGCATTCTGTGAAGAGGCGCGAAACTTCCTACATTTGTTCTAACGAGGCCCGGTTTAAATGTGATGTAACGCGGTCTAACATTTAATCTTGGAACGGAGATATTAACTTTTGCCAACAAACTAGGCTCCGAGAAAGTGCCTTTAACGAGCTTTTGCACAAATCTAAGGTCGAGGTAGTCCCTCCTTAGCTCTAGGCTATTCATCTTAAAATATTGCAGTCTATCTTCATAGCAGGCCCGTCTACCAATGCCATTACCGCGAGCCTTATGAACCAAAAACCGGGTGAAAGACTTTTGGACTTTTTCAAGTCTGTCAGTATGACACTGGTATGAGGGCTTCCAGACCTGACTGCAATATTCTAAACGGCTACGAACAAGAGCATTATAAAGTATCGACAGAGTTTTAGTATGTCGAAAACCCTTTCCCATTCTCTTAATAAAGCCCAACATTTTGTTACTCTCTCCTGCGACCCGTTCAATGTGACTAGTAAAATTTAGTTTCGAGTCCAATAGTACCCCTAGATCTTTAATGACTGAGACTTCCTGAAGTGCTACTTGATTAAGACTATAACAAGTGTTAGCTGGGCGTATTTTCTTGGTGAACTTTATATGAAAACACTTTTCTGCATTAAGCACCATTTCGTTTGAAGCACACCATTCCTTCACTCTCGCCAGGTCCTCCTGAAGAAGAAGAGAGTCCTCTGCTACCCTAATTTCTCTATATAACTTTAGATCATCGGCAAAAAGAAGACAACCACTATGTTTAACAGACTTTACTATGTCTACACTAATATTATAAAGAGGAAAGATTTGTACCTATTTTTGTATGTTTGTATGTTTGTAATGAATAGGCTCAAAAAGTACTGGGCTGATTTAAAAAATTCTTTCACCATTAGAAAGCTGCATTCACCCTGAGTAACATAGGCTATATTTATTGCTAGAAAAGATTAGACGTCCACCCGTGCGAAGCCGGGACGGGCCGCTAGTCATTGATAAAAATATTAAAGAACAGAGGACCCAAATGAGAACCCTGTGGTACGCCAGAAGTAGCCAAGTATGACTCGGAACAGTATCCATCTTTGACAACTTTTTGTGATCTATTTGTTAGATAAGATCTGATCCATTTTCAGAAGTTACCCGTAATGCCAAAATAATGCCAGAGTTTATGAAGTAATAAGGAATGACTGACTTTATCGAAGGCACTACTAAAATAAATAAATAAATAAAATAACGCTCACAGGCACATACATTGTAATGATCCCAAGAAAGCACTATTAATAGGCTGTTTATTATGGAAACCATACAACAACGGCACAAACATGTAAACATCCATGACCGAACCAGGATTCGAACCCAGGACCCTGGTTTGGCAGTCCGGCGTGGTAACCATTACACCAACCGGGTCGTCGAAAATCCGTGTACACTGCATCAGTCTGATTTCCAGAGTCTACTGACGAAGCCAAATCACTCACATAGCACAACAAATTAGTGGTTGTAGATTTTCCGGCCATGAAACCATGTTGAAGTGGAGACAGCATTTCTCTAACGTGCCAGGCTAGATGAGGGAAAACCAGTGCCTCAAAAACCTTCGGAAAAACAGATAGCAAAGAAACAGGCCTGTAATTTTTAACCAGATTTTTATCCCCCTTCTTATAAATAGGTACTACGGACGCCACCTTCCAGCACTCAGGAAAAGTTGAAGAGTTCATTGACTTGTTGAAAATGATTGAAAGTGGAAGAGCCAATACTCTAGCGCATTTCTTTATAAAAATTGGTGGAATCTGATCAGGACCGGCCCCCTTATTGATATCCAGAGATTCCAACGCCTTGAAAACAGATCGCTCATTGAAATTAATGTCAAAGAGAGTAGAGTGAACATTTAGGTTTAGGCTTGATTGTTCCAGGGCACACGATAAAGACCCAACAACGGGCGAAAATGTGGATGCAAAATGAGAAGCGAAAAGGCCGCATATGCCAACATTATCATTAGCACATGTCTCATTCAGATACATCGTGGATGGATACACCGACTTTGATTTCCTAGAGTCTTTAACATAAGACCAAAATTTCTTGGGATTTCTATGTATATTGTTTTCTTTTTTATATTTTGATTTTTCTTTCTTTCTTTCTTTCTTTCTTTATATTGGTGATGTAAAATTTGTAATCCTCCTTAGTTCTTACTTGTACTCTAGTCTAGATCGTAATAACTCATACTCTAATCGGTCTCTCGGGTTTTTGTTTTTTTTGTACCTTCTACGTATCTTTTCCTTCTCTCCCAACATTTTTATTAAGGCCCTACTGAACCATACAGGGAACTTACAAGATCGCTGCTTAGATTTTGGCACAGATTCACTAATAATCGATCGCACGGACTCATAAAATGCTGCAACCATGCCATTGACATTATGCTCAGAATACAATATTGACCGCCAGTCGATGCTCTCCAATCTCTCGTTAATTATACTATAATCAGCTTTCCTAAAGTTGAGAGTACCGAATTGTTTAGGTTTCGAAAGTTCACACACTATAGGTGGGTGATAGACATCTATCTTACTTAGCGGTTCATCGGCCTTATCAATCGTAGGTCCAGTAAAATTAGACAAAACGAGATCCAAAACCCTATCCTTAACATTTTTCACATGATTCAGTTGAAAGAGACCATTCTGAGACATAAAATCGAACAAAGCCAAAGCAGAACTTAATCCACAAAGCGATGGGTTGGTGTATAGACCGGAACTGTCTAGCTGCCATTGAATATGTTTTAAATTAAAATCTCCTAAAATTACAATTTGATCAGAATATTTATATAATTTTTCATTCAGATTATTAAAGTAGTTGGTATAGGTTTGAGTAGGCTCGTTCGGTGGTATATACACCACCCCAATGGTAAAAGTTTCGCTCGATGAGCCTTATCGGACTTACGGACGGAAATTATCGGACTTTATGTAGGTATCCACTGCTGCACGGCTAGTATACGCAAAAATGTCATGCGCGCTCTTTTTGGCATACGTAAAATAACAAAGATGGAGCCACATCTAGATTTTTATCGTTTCCTCGGGGGTGGCATGAGAGGCCTTCTGGACTGGAGCACAAATCTACTCATTCTAAGGGTGAATATACTATATATACCTAAGCGTTATTTATTTACACACCAGAACATACCAAAAATACTTATAGAACATGAACAAAAAGGTCGCAAAATGCTGCCTTTGCTGCTATGCTGACAGTCAAAATTAAAAATTTTAAATTTTTCAAAAAAAATATTTAATATTTTGAAAAAAATGACCTATGTTGAAACCATGATAATTCGATTATGCTCTCGATTCTAAACAAACTACTTTCTAGTTTTGCGTTAATTCATTAACAAGTTGTATAGAAGAAATATGTCGATTGTCAAGAAGGGTAGTTGTTTTTATTGTTTACGAGGTATGTGAAAGTAAACAATAGCAGCAAAAAAAGGACTTACCTATAGGATATAGGTAAGTCCTTTTTTTGCTGCCAATAACACCTACAACTACAACAATACCTATTTTTTATTTGTTCATGCAGAAATGTTTTGTTTTCATACCAGTAATGACATACCTCTTAAGGTGCATTTCCATTGAAGCGGAGCGGTACAGAGGTGTGTAAAATACATACTCTTACGACCATAATCCCTTTTTTGGGTTGTCAGAAACATTGCTACAACTGTCAACTGTATTGCAGGCTTGTAGCAACGCTCATGTTTAGCATAATAGTTTCCAGATGGAATGACGAGTAAAGCGGGGATAGGTGGCTAGCCTTTAGCCCAAAACCACAGTATAAGAAAGAGTATCTATTACTAGATACAGTACGGACACTCCCTTCCTCCCACCAACTTTTTACCTCACCCCCTCTATCGCCCTCTAGTTACTTCGCACTGGTTACTCGTTACTTAAGACATAATGTTCAATTTCTTTGGTTTCGCATGTGCTGAAGTCATCTTGTCAAATTCAATTTTTTGTATGCATTGTCCGGGCTGTGACAAAACTACACAGCATATGAAACTCGTATCCATAGTCGTCTCGTACGACACCCACAGAAAAAAATGTGTCAAATAAACCAAGAAAATAGCTTAATTCTGTTAAGCGCTGCGAATTGAGTAATTCGATCGGTTGATATTACACATCTCCACTTCGCTCTGCTTCAGTGAAAGCCTGGTATCCACTAAAGCAGTCTCCACTCTTCTCCGCTCCACTCTGTCTCTCGATCGGTCATACAATACCTGTAGCGTAGCCGTCTCCTCCACACTAGCCTGGCTCGGCTCCAGGTCCACCTCGTACTGCTGCCTCGGTGCAGCTTGGAGCCGCTCGAGCCGCTCGGCGAGGCGCTCGCGGCCGCACGACGAGCCCGAGTGCGCGCGGTGCGAGTACTCGATCACGGTGTAGTCTGACGTGTAGCATCTTATGCAGTCACGGACGAACATGGGCGCTTTGCTCCTGTCGGAAGGAAGGTACTATGTGAGAAAGAAACAAACGAAATTGATTGCATTCAATGTTTTTAAAATGTTATTGCAGGCCGTAAACCTTTCAACAATTTCATGAATTTAAGAAATCAATGTTTAATCATAAGCTATGTAGTATGAAACAAACAAGTTCCATTAAAATCGGTTCAGTAGTTTTTGCGTGATGCTCGAACAAACAGACAGACAAAAATTCTAAAAAAGTTTTATGTGGAGTCAGGGAGACCAAAAAAACATATCATAATCTTTTTCTTGTAAATATCTACAATGTACCACACACTTACACTTGAATTTCTATTTGTTCATGATATAGATTGCTTTGCTTTCATCCCAGTATATGACATACCTCTTAGGGTGTTTCCCTTGAAATGGAGCAGAGCAGAGATGTGTAAACAGTTTTATAATAGTTTAGATATACAGGGTGAAATTGATATCATTGGCATCCTTTTAATAAACTAAGAGTCTACCCATCAAACTGAACAACTTTTACTATGGGAGCAAACCAATCGGAGCAAAAAAAAAATCTGCTGTTGCATACAGGTTCATGTGCGCCCTATTTTTATGTGTCCACCTTATGTAACCACATGAAGCAATAAACTATTATGACTATGACTATGACTACATTTGAGTCAAGTAGGCATTGCAGTTTAGTATGGGACTGCAGATTTTTTAGCTGCTCCGATCGGTTTGCTCCCATAGTAAAATTTGTTCAGTTTGATGGGTAGACTCTTAGTTTAAAAGGATGCCAATGATATCAATTTCACCCTGTAGATAATTAACTTAGTACTTACAGATCTTCATCAGGCAGGACATGTCCCAGGGTCCTGATGCGGCGCGGCACGCAGACCAGCTCGACATCAGTCGGGGGGTACGCCAGGGGGTCGCGGGGACCCACCAGCCTCTCGCAAACCTCCTCATAATCAGGTGGTTCAATCATGTCGCACAGAGATATCTGGGGGAGATGTTTGTACAATTAAATGTATGTGCAATCTTTTATGGATATTTTTTGTTTGTTCGCTATAGTCAGAAGGTATTGTAAGCATGCAGTTGCAGCAACGCTCACTGTGAGCCTCAATATTTTATTATTGTCCCAAATGAAGTACAAGAATCAAATCCAGACAAATAGATCACGAAGAATTCATCAAACTGAACAACTTAAAAAGCTGTTCCCATAGTAAAAGTTGTTCAGTTTAATGAATTCTTCGTGAATCAACCCTGAAAGTTTAGGAATGATAAAAAAATCATCCCGTAGATATCATTAATGTTATATCTAGCTCTAAAGATCTATCACACAAGCGATTTTTGAGCGAGGGCGACGTCGCAACATCACTGCTCGCGATTTTTGCTGAGCAAGATTCCACCCCAACATTCTCATATGACATACTCGATATCGCGACAATATCGTTCTGTCAATGCCTACGCTCAAAGCAACAAAGTATAATTGATTGATTGATAATAGGCCATGCCTGTACAAACAGAAAAAGAAACTCTGCTAAAACTATAACAACTAAAAATACAATGGCCTCGATTCGGAGTGTACCACGACTAAACTAAACTAAATGTATTTCTGTCACTTTCTAAAATAAGATTAAGAAAAGAGACAGAAAACCAACAGCTGACTTTAGTGCTGTCAAAGTGACGTTAAATGCGCAAAATAAGATGCCATCATAATGCACGCCATTTTATTTAAGTCGTTTTTGGGCGTTTAACGTCACTTTGACAGCACTAAAGTCAGCTGTTGGTTTTCTGTCTCTTTTCTTAATCTTATTTTAGAAAGTGACAGGAATACATTTAGTTTAGTTTAGTCGTGGTACACTCCGAATCGAGGCCAATATCACTTAAAAATCACCTCAAACAGTAAAGCCCCTGCCTACTGCCCCTTTAGTATGATTTCTCTACTCACGCGCATGAGCTTTCGCCGCACAGAAAGTGACCTCTTCCCGCAGATTCTGTACATCCTTGGCATGGAGTGGGTCAAAACATGCCACTTATGGTGCCATTCAGAGAGCAAATGTCGCGCTTGCTACGCGCGACCAGTATTAGTATGCAGTATAGTGTGTGAGTAGAGAAATCATCATAGAGGTACTGGTCTCCTGCTCTTTTTTAGGGTTCCGTACCCAAAGGGTGAAAACGGGACCCTATTACTAAGCCTACGTTGTCCGTCCGTCCGTCCGTCCGTCTGTCGTTCTGTCCGTCCGTCTGTCCTACCTATTTTAGGGCTGTAACTTTTGAACCGTAATAGCTAGATAGTTGACATTTTCACAGATTTTGCGTTATTACGGCGGATTTGTTAACAAATAATAAAAATGTCAAAAAGTTAAAAATTAAGGGGGGTTCTCAACAAGAAACTAGTTTTTATCAATGTTTTTTCTTCACGCTCTATAGTAAAAACGGTAATACATACAAGCGTCAAACTTAGTGTGATTATAGAGCAAACTCTACAGAATAACAACAAATACTAAAAACCGGCAAAGTGTGCGTCGGTCTTGCGCTAAAGGTCCCGGACAAAAAAACAATTTTTTCTAAGTTAATAATGTTGTGTTCTGTGGTGGTGTGGTACGGAACCCTCGGTGCGCAAGTATCCCGACTCGCACTTGACCGGTTTTATTATTATCAAACGAAATAATGGACGTGGCCCTACACAATTTTGTTTGCCTAGACACATTTTGTTTTTCATTAGTGATGGAAAACAAAATATGGACAGGATTTTTTCTTCCTTCTTAAACCGCCACTCGTGTCTCATCTCTTGGAGGATTCTTATTTCCATTTTCAAAGACCATCTTGCATCAAATTAAAACTAGCATATTGTGTTTTAAGAAGATCTTTTTTACTGAGTACAATATTTGTGGAGATCGAAATGAAATTAAGAGAGCGCTTTAAAGCATTCTGTCAAGATATACATATTAAACTAGCTTTTGCCTGCAACTTCGTCTACTTGTAATATCTAAGCATCTTTTCGTAGTGCACTCCTACTGTGGTGAAGAGAGCATGCGCATGCGTGCTAGTATGTAAGTTAAGAGCATGTTTAGATAAGGACCGATGATCCTCCATAGAATCTATATCTCCAATTTCATGTTTCTTTCTTCAGCGATTTAGCTGTGCGTAGTCTGTCAGGTAGTCATGATTCTTCTACAGGGTGAAATTGATATCATTAGCATCCTTTTAAACTAAGAGTCTACCTATCAAACTGAACAACTTTTACTATGCGAGCAAACCGATCGGAGCAAATAAAAAATCTGCTGTTCTATACTAAACTGCAAGGTAGACGCGCGAGTTCGCTTCTTAAATGTAAGCAACAGCTGATTTTTTTTTTGCTCCGATCGGTTTGGTGCCATAGTAAAAGTTGTTCAGTTTGATGGGTAGACTCTTAGTTTCAAAGGATGCTAATGATATCAATTTCACTCTGTATAAGTAAAGATGAACAGATAATGCTTACATCTTAGCTATTATAAAACTGTAATACTTCTGTTACAGTCTGTCTAAATCTATCTGTAAAAAGATTACAATATGGTTTATAAGTATCCCGGACTCCAAATCAACCTTTTTTAGAGTTTTTGACTGTCTGCTTGTTTGTATGTTTGTAACAGTATCACGCAACAGCTACTGAACAAATTTTGATGAATTTTTTTTGTTTGATAGCTATAGATCTGACAATCAGGTACATAATTTGTGCAGACGAAATAATCTTACAAAACAACATACATACTTGGCTACATCCACAAATACCACAATACAAGTTACACTACAAATAAAAGTTAATTCGTAAACAACACATGCACAACTAGTCCTCAAAACCGAATAAGATGAATCACCAAATGGAACACCAGTATTAAATTAACTTACAGAAGACGAGCAGCCTGACAGAGTCCCGACCTTCGACTGGCTAGCATAGACCTTACTACGGTCCCCAGCATTCCTATAAATAGGGAAAAATCAATCCTGAAGTATTTATAAGGACCTGACCCCAAGTTTCATGCATCGTTAATTAATCCGTTACCCAGTCGTGCTTAATAAAGGTATTTACCCGTAAGATTGCTGGTATTTGCGTCCAAGTGTCATTTAAAAACAGAGCACTGATTCTACGCTAAGTTTTAAACGCGTATTTTGTTCTTATTTTGTCATGCAAAGTTGAAAATATTGCTAAAAAAATTAAAAATCCAATTTGTTTACACCAAACTTCGATTTGTTTTTTTTTTTTTTTTAATGACTTGCAGTGCTGCCAATGTAAATTTCTTGGTTCCCCGCTTAAGTAGGCTCAATTCCCCGAATTTCCCCGATTCCCAATCATACATTCTCCGAAAATTCCCCGACACTGTAATATTCAAGAAATAAAGGATTTTTTCATGCAAACAATCAACTTCTTTGTCTTCAAATTTTTATCAAAAAATCTACTTAAATATTTAGAATACAATGAATTTTATTTATTATTTATATTTCTCCCACACTTTCGATCTAAGGATAGTCCTAATCACTTCAAATTTTAACAATTCCTCTTCTTTAGACATCCTTTGTTCGACATTTATTACAAATAGTCGATTCCCCGAAATTCCCCGATTTGAATCATTCCCCGCGCTCTCCCCGCACGCACCCCTCATTCCCTGAAAATCGGGGAAATTCCCCGGAATTGGCAGCACTGTTGACTTGACTTTGACAGTTTTTTTTTATTCTTCTTCCTCTCGGAAAAGCGATGGGATTACGCCCTTACAGCCGATTTCTTCAATAAAATCTACCTGCGTAACATGACAGAGGTGAGAGCGACACAGGTCACTTCTAAACGTCAAGTTGGCGGTTATCTCCATAGTATCTCACCAGTATCTCACTCAAATTTGACGTTTAGAAGATGTTTAGAAGCAGATTTAGAAGTGACCTGTGTGCCTGTGTCGCTCTCACCTCTGTCAAAGAAAATATCCCTCTGTCATGTTACGCAGGCTGATCAGTGGTCGATCTTGAAAGCTCTGTTGAAAGGTTGAAAGCACGCTTGGCAGCGCGTTGTTGCCGCCAAACCAAAAGAGTTTTTTTGATTGAACCACGAAGTTGCGGGTAATCTCTAGTTTACTGAGACCTTTGCGATTGAGCCAAGTAGAAGTACAATTTACTTGTACGAAATCCCTATGCTGAATGCGATACTTACAAACGAAAGTACCTACACCATAAGAATAGTTAGTTATTTTATGCCTATACAACACACGGCGACATATCAAGAGCAACATAAGCTGGACGCGCGATATCATAATAGGTACGTCCAAAGTTCTACAGAAGTCTTTGCATACGTCAACCTGCGTCTACGTCATGCAGATAGCGTTTCATTCAAATCATTAAGCTAATCAATGAAACAATACGTAGTTAGGAGTGGCGTTATTAAGTTGCACTGTTATCATTATCGATCAATCAAATCCGCCCATATCAACCCACTGCTGGGCATAGGCCTCCTTTTTATTGCGCCAATGATAGCGGCTTATCCTTGTAGTATTTCAATAAGAGTCTTGACTTGAAACAACTAGTATTTATTTAGACTTTCACAAATAGGTAGTTAGGTAAACGGCGCCAGCGGCCATGACATAACAGAACTAAGAATAGTGATATGCTTACGAACTAGTGATGGGACTACCTCACAACAATCTTTATGTAGGTAGATACCGTCTCCCTCACCTCACATCTCCTCTCCTCTCGTGGCCACCACTCTGATACTGTCTTGGTCGTCTTCCCGTCTAGCCAAGTTTCCTGTCCATCTACACTTTAACTTTGTAATCCGGTTACCCACGTCTTCGACCCTGGTTCTTCATCGAATTTTGACGTTAGGTCTGAGCATAAGAATAAATTAATTCAATGGTTATCTATAGTAAAAATATTCACATGCATATAGTTAGGAGCGCGTCGGTGGTGCGTTGAGTAGAGGTATGGACACTCAATCATGGGTGTCCTGGTTCGAATCCGCACTGACGTCGCGACGCCATGTACCAATGAGTTTTTCTAACTTATGTACCTACTTACCGTTTTCAAACGGTGAAGGAAAACATCGGGATAAAACCTCCATAGGTAGGTACGCTGAAAAAGAAATTCCGATGCGTATGTGTCCACCGAGGAGGTGGCGTAACGAACTGTGCACAGATATCCAACTGGGCCTGACGTCATCGTGACGTCCCCGAGCCCACTTCAGTGTTATTCCGGCAGCCATGGCATGAACTTACTACTAGCGCCACGTAGTGTGGAGTAGCAGTACAAGAGAGCGTACTCAGGACATTCAATTTAAATATTTTATTATTTAGTTATCACTCTTGTTTTTTGTACCTACTTAAAGCTTTTAAAATTTTCAGAATTCCTCTGGAGCCAAAATTAAAAAAAAATTATGGAAATCATTAACTAAACGGTTAATTTTTGAGCATTATTTATAGGTACTTACTTACCTATTATTTGTTGACAAAAAATAGAAAATCTTGAAATAATGCTTTTTATTTTATCTCAAAAACTGAAACAAATTCCTCCTTTTGTTAGCTTTCTAAAATGGTTTAAAAATAAGTGTTTTAAGAATAAAGGCAATTGCATTGTCAAAAAAGGTTTTTTACTTAGTATGTACATGATACGTAGAGGCAACATTCTTTTGGAGAAAAATTTTACGAAATTTCTTTAGATAGGTAACATTATTTATTAATTAAAAATCTACACATCTTACACAGAGTGAGCCCCTCGGTTCCAAACACAAGCACTCAAACACTACGCAAGCACTTTCATAGTTTACTTTTAGTTACTCTTGAAGTAGTTAAGGTAAAATTTCATGACCTCCGCTGCATTTATTATGAAATAATACTCCCTAGAATGTTGAAAAATTTTAAGCATTATCTATAGGTACTTACTTACCTATTATGTTCAAAAATAATTCACATAATTTCGAAATTCTGTTCCGATATTCAGAAAAGACAATAAACACACATTTGCGAACTAAAAATTAATTTGGATACTGAGTTCACCCCCTGTATCGTGGATGTTTTTTTTTTAATTGCTTTTTTTGTTGCTTCGAGGTTGCTTCTGTTTTACTAAGTATTGCTGCTCGTTACTAGATGTCGCATTGTAAACTCTAGCGGGAAGTAGCGTAATTAAATGCACCTTGAACCTTAACCTTAAGAAAGAGGTTCCGCTTTCGACCGCAAGATGCTTTTTGTCGCTCCACCCTCCCCGCAACCCCCGGGGTGAAGGACTTCACCCCCTTTGGTGGCGACAACATTTTCTATAGACACAAGCCGATACGACAGCTCTTCCCAGGGGGAGCGGTGAATTCTCTATGGTGTCCACCAATTCACATTGGGCACGCGTGGTGAACTAAAACGCCCATACGCCCTCCTTGAGGGTAGGCCTGTGCCACAGCCCGGACACTGCATACAAAAAAATTATTTGACAAGATGACGTCAGCACATGCGAAATCCTCTAAGTGCGAAACCAAAGAAATTGAACCTTATGTCTTCTTCTTAGGTAACGAGTAACCAGTACGCGGTAACCAGAGGGCGATAGAGGGGGTGAGGTAAAAAGTTGGTGGGAGGAAGGGAGTGTCCGTACTGTATCTAGTTATAGATACTCTTTCTTATCCCCAACAGCACAAATTTCTACAAGATGTCTAATAGACATCTACAAAATATCTAAGTGTCTACAAAATATCTAATAGATATCTAGTAGATATTCTGTGCTGTGTGGGATACTGTGCCTGTGCCCTGCAGTGGGACGTATATAGGCTGATGATGATGATAGGTACCACAACCTCCTCCATTTTCATAGCACGTGCTTGCACGTCACAACTCTCCAACTCTAATGTAATGAAATCACAGAAATAAGTGCGCAATTCGCTAATCCCCTTGTCCTGCTCGCTCACGTGTCGTTCGTAATTGGATTGGATCGCGTGGGCTTCTTTCGCACGGGACCTCGCACGCTGATGGATTATAAACGCATGCTAGTGGAAACTTTGCTGTGGCTTTGAAACTCCCTGATCTTGGCCTTGTGCGACAGCAATACCTACCTACTATTAATGTTTAGGTACTGAGTCTGTGGTTAAATCTAGGTAGGTACTATATTACTCTTTGGTAGGTACTGTCGAATTCAATTTATAATAATTTAATAACAATAATAATAAGCCCGCGGGCAGCGCAGCGTCGAGCTGTTGGCCAGTGGCGTCACCACGGACCCCAGTGCTTTCGGGGGAAGTTCCTGATCCTCTTCGTGTCCGACTTGCCTTTACTGGCCGGAGAGGAGAAGAATCCACATTGTCTACTCATACTCAACAAAGTGTTGTAGCGTGCGTGAGCTGGGACCTAAGCGATTTCTTGTGAAAGTTGTTTAGGGTTCTTAGGGAGTAAACATACTAAAAGTCCCCTCCTCTAGGAGTCCCGCCGTAGTGGGGGGAGGGGGTTAAAGATCTCACTTTTGGGTTTTTCGCAAATATAGAGTCGTAGAGAAAAGTGGTCTTGTAATTAAGGAAATTTTATAAAATTCTCTACACCTTTTATTCTATACACTTTTTCCTATTTTCCAATAGTTTTCGAGCTACACGCTACCGGAAAAGTAAAAATTATTGTTTTTCAGCGCGATGAGCATTTCCTGAACATCTTTTGAACCGTAATAGCTACATAGTCGAAATTTTTTAATTTTTTAGTTACTATGTTTTTTAGTTATTTGTTGTTATACTGTAGAATTTGTTCTATAACCACACCAAGTTTGATGCTTGTATGTATTACCGTTTTTACGATAGAGCGAGAAGAAAAAAACGTTGATAAAAACTAGCTTCTTGTGTAGGACCCCCCTTAATTTTTAACTTTTTGACTTTTTTGTTATTTGTTAGCACATCCGCCATAGCAACGCTGGTTTTGTGAAAATTTCAACTATATAGCTATTACGGTTCAAAAGATGTTCAGGAAATGCTCAACGCGCTGAAAAACAATAATTTTTACTTTTCCGGAGCGTGTAGCTCAAAAACATATAATATGCTCACGACTATATTCCCCGAGGGGGTAGTCAGAGATATTCTGAAACTTCAGAGCATCCACGTTTCACTAGTAGTACCGAAACTCCGTCCAGTGTGACGGGGAGTGAGCCCGTCGCCACTTGTAATGGACAGTAGGTACGATACATGCCTCGAAATTGAAGCATGCAGGTTTCCTCACGATGTTTTCCTTCACCGAAAAGCCAGTGGTGTATCAAATCGTACATAAATTCCGAAAAACTCATTGGTTCGAGTCGGCCTGGACGGGGATCGAACCATCGCCTCCTGCACGGCAGGCAAGGTTACTCGCCACTGGACCACCACGGCTTTAGCTTTAGCTTTACCACGGCTTTAGCTTTTTTAGCTTTAGCTTTTTTAGCTTTAGCTTTTTTAGCTCAAAAACGATTGGGAAATAGGAAAAAGTGTATGGAATAAAAGGTGTAGAGAATTTTATATAGTTTCATTAATTAGAAGACTACTTTTCTCTACGACACACCGTTTAGGATATTAGGATATATTCGCGAAAAACCCAAAAGTGAGAACTTTAACCCACACCACATCACAATGCGTATTTGTGATCAATATCGGTGCCTATACAACGTGTTAATGTATTAACGCAAAACTAGAAAGTAGTTTGTTTAGAATCGAGAGCAGAATCGAATTATCATGGTTTCAAGTTTCAACATAGGTAATTTTTTCAAAATATTAAATAATTTGTTTGCAAAATTTAAAATTTTCTGAACCCGATGTCATGGACTAAGAGCTGGCTACGAGTTTCCAAAATGATAAGGTGCAAGGACAATTTTTATATAAATACCTTCCTTACTAGCTGACAAGTACATTGCACTGACTGGCAGAAGTCTACCCCGGGGAGGGAAGCGGGGGCGGGCGGTCAAAGACGCCAATTTTTAATCGAAATAAAATCATTAGTGCAAGGCTGAAATTTTGTGTAGTTATAGTTTTTAGTAGTAGAAATAGCGTAAAATTATTGGCAGAAGTCCAGGTCGGGGATAAAGCATCGGCAGAAGTCGATGAAGTTGTCAAAAATTATTGAAATTTTAATGATAAGGTGCACTTCTGCCAATTTCGTTTTCATATAATTGATGGCTTCAAATAGCTGTAGACAAATTGGCAGAAGTCAAAATGGTGGCTAAGTATACGTAAAAATGACTTTTAATTGTGGCATTTTTGTACATTTTCTTATAATTTGTTCGACCAAGTATTGAAAATGTTATAGTATGTTACATATTTGTAATCTACTCACAAAGCCCTTTCAGTTGATACCCCACATGGTATGTTTCAAAGAGAATTGTTTTCTTCTTTTTACTGCCGTCTCTTCATGACGTCACAGTTTCGACCCCACAGTCTGAGCGCATGTCATCTCATATATTTGTGTTCAGAATTTCGTAAAATCACTGTGGTGGTATAAGTAAAGTACAGTTTTTGGTCAAGAGATCACCGAGCCTCCAGTGCTGCCCTCAATGTTATTTTTTTACTTTCTAGATAATTAAACAAAATTTTCAATAAACAAGAATGTTTCATTGCAGTTATTGTTGGTTTTCGATTTAACCAAACATTACAGACTGCTGTTGTTTGTTTGCTGTTACTATAGTAAAACCGCCAAAAGTGGCCACTTTTGGTGTTTTTAAAGATAGTAAGTATACATTATATTATAATAAAAACGCAACAATGTCAAGTCGGCATACATTATAAAAACGAAACACCGACATATCCTTAATGATCCGATAAGAGCGCTTACAGACAAGCGACATTTTGCGGTCGCCGTATGTCACGGAGGGTCGCGCGACTATCGCGTGACCGTAAAGTGTATGAGCGCGACGCTCTGCGACCCACGGCGACAAAGGTGTCGCTCGTCTGTAACTTTAGTGGTAGGTATGTTTCCCTACTCTGAGAACATATATAAATATTAAAACGCCGATAGTTTCAGTAAAATTAACAATAGTTCTGGAAGAGTATACATACATACCATTATACAGGGTGTAAAATTAAATGAGACAGTCACTTACATTAAACTGAACAACTTTCTCTATGGGACCAATATTGAAATCAAAAATCTGGTGTCCCATACATTTCAGTTGAGTTATGTTTGCATTTTTGTATGGGACTGCAGAATATTTTTTCGCGATTTCAGTGTTGGTCCCATAGTAAAAGTTGATCAGTTTGATGGTCTGAAGCACACCTTTAAGAATCTGTCCCATTTAATTTTATACCCTGTATACAGGCTATAACTAACTGCTGTATAACTATACAGGGCGTACAATAAAATGGGACAGCTACTTAAAGGGGTGCTTCAGACCATCAAACTGAACAACTTTCTCTATGGGACCAATATCGAAATCGCGAAAAAAAAATCTGCTGTCCCATACATTTCAGTCGAGTTATTTTTGCAGTTTTGTATGGGAGAGCGGATTTTTTTTTCGCGATTTCTATATTGGTCCCATAGAGAAAGTTGTTCAGTTTGATGGTCTGAAGCACCCCTTTGAGTAGCTGTCCCATTTTATTGTACACCCTGTATAACTGTATAATATAGGGTCCTTTAATATGCTGACATTTTTTAAAGGGGATGATCAGACCGTAAAACTCAACATTTTTCTCTATGAGACCAACAACAAAATCGCGAAAAAAAAAAATCTTCTCCTCCATACAAAACTACAAACCTACTCGAGCCAAATGTATGGGACAGCTGATTTTTTTTCGCGATTTCGTTGTTGGTCTCATAGAGAAAGTTATCAGTTTGATGGTCTGATCATCCCCTTAAAAAAGTGTCAGCATATTAAGAAGGACCCTGTTGACTAACAGTATAAATAATAAAAAAATCAAATTGCCAGAAATGCACCTTATTATTTTAATTTCAATTAATTGCTTTCCGTTAAATAAACTTCTGGTGATATTTTCATTATTTGTATATGTAGACGGCCTTCTGGAAGTTTGCATTCAGTTTTTTAAGGCATAAGAATATAATAACAAAATTGCCGGAACTGCACCTTGTTCTTCACCAGCAAAATTTTTCAACAATTTTATCGACTTCTGGCAACGTTTACTTATACCACAATGATTTTGCGAAATTCTGAACACAAATATATGAGATGACATGCGCTCAGGCCTCAGAATGTGGGGGTCGACGTCACGTGACGTCATGAAGAGATGGCAGTAAAAAGAAGAAAACAATTCTCTTTGAAACATACCATGTGGGGTATCAAATGAAAGGGCTTTGTGAGTAGATTACAAATATGTAACATACTATAACATTTTCAATACTTGGTCGAACAAATTATAAGAAAATGTACAAAAATGCCACAATTAAAAGTCATTTTTTCGTATACTTAGCCACCATTTTGACTTCTGCCAATTTGTCTACAGCTATTTGAAGCCATCAATTATATGAAAACGAAATTGGCAGAAGTGCACCTTATCATTAAAATTTCAATAATTTTTGACAACTTCATCGACTTCTGCCGATGCTTTATCCCCGACCTGGACTTCTGCCAATAATTTTACGCTATTTCTACTACTAAAAACTATAACTACACAAAATTTCAGCCTTGCACCTAATGATTTTATTTTGATTAAAAATTGGCGTCTTTGACCGCCCGCCCCCGCTTCCCTCCCTGGGGTAGACTTCTGCCAGTCAGTGCAATGTACTTGTCAGCTAGTAAGGAAGGTATTTACATAAAAATTGTCCTTGCACCTTATCATTTTGAAAACTCGTAGCCAGCTCTCCGTCTATCAACCCACCGCACGGGCACACTCACCCTACCTACTTACATACTACCAAAACAAGATTATAAAAATGTATCCATGAGTAGGTACGTTAGCGCTTTCATTTCGTGCTGAAATGATAACAAATCATTTTTGCCTCAAAACTTAAAATGCGAATAACTTTAAATTTTAACTATCAAAATAATTAAATTATTGTTTCGATCTAATTATTTTGTTATAAATAAATCAGTTGGGGTGTATGGGGTTTTGCGCTAATTCATTAACACGTTGTATAGGTAAGTATAATGTTTTTAAAATAATATAAGGCGGTCGGCTTGCGCCCCCAGGTCCCTGCGCCCGGGTGCCGCGCACCCCTTGCATCCCCGGGTAAAGAAAGCCCTGAGGCAGTTTAAAGTCCAGCAACACCTCTCTACCCTAGCCGCTCGTTAGATGTTGCTTCTTGCTTCCTTGTCGCTCCTTACGAGCGGCCGTTTTTGGCGAGTCACCGACCGCCACTATTGACAAACCAAAGTCATTTTGTCACGGCAGGCGTCCCGAAGTTCACCCAGTTCACAATCATAATCGTAGTAGTATAGAAATACTACTAGGATTATGGACAGAAGTTCTTTCTACAATAGTCTCTGCACTGAAAATCCTCTTAAGGGGTTAAGTACCATAAGTAAGATTACTTTTTATAGTTTTTTTTTCCCTAGTCCTAAATGGTGAATATGTGAGTATAAATAAATACCAAAAATCGGAAACTATTTTAAGTTCTTCTAACACGAGAAAAATGTTTAAAAATACAAGAAAATACGTCATCTTTGTGACGATTTTCTATCGAGTGAAGTAATTCCAATCGTTTATTCAATTGATGATTTTACTAGATAAACTATCCAAGTACAGGGTGTAACAAAACACCCTAGTAATACTTAAGGGGCTGCTGCAGACCATCAAACTGAACAACTTTCACTATTGAGCCATCATCGAAATCGCGAAAAAAAAATCCGCTCTTTCATACAAAACTGCAGTACCGTCTCGGCTCAAATGTATGAGACGGCAATTTTTTTTTTCGACTTTGGCTCCATAGTGAAAGTTGTTCAGTTTGATGGTCTGAAGCACCCCTTTAAGTATTACTAGGGTGTTTTGTTACACCCTGTATACAGGGCCTCAAAAAGCCGTCAGCATATTACGATACGCTATAGATACCTACTTAATGACATTTCATTAATAGACTTAAGGGGCTATGTAAAAAAAATAGGATTCTTCAAAGCTCCATATATCATGAAGTACTAACAGTAGGAGTATGATTTGCGGATATGTGTAAATTGAACATATAATTGAAGTTTTGATTAGAGCCAAAACACGACTAAGAGAAATTTTTTCGATAGAAAAACAAGCCAAAGTAGCCTCCGTTTTTGTCTATAAACGCTTGTAACTGCTAAATTGTGAATAATAGAAACATGAGACCTGATTTAAAAAAAAAGAGATTGCTATTATCTAAGTTTTGATTAGAGCAGAATTGAACTTACATAAATAGTACAATCACAATTAAATAAAGTTTGTTTTTTCGCTTGATTCGTTCCAGGCGCGCGCGCCGCCCCATCTCTTTCTCTCGCATCTGGCAGTAATATAAGCTATCACACGCCCGTTTCGCTTAAATTATTTTTCGACATAGGCTCTTAACAATAAGATGTAGCAAGGTTCTAAAATGCACTTAGTTACGTAATTACTTGAGGTCGGTCGACTGATCGCCTTTGCCGGCAACCTTCGCATCGACTAAAAACTCGGGGTCAAAACACTCTGACGACCGCGCGACCGACATTGGGACCCCGACCTTTTTTTGTTAAAATATATCTTGGACAATGGCCCCGATTCGGACTGTGCCACGACTTAATTTAACTAATTCCTGTCACTTTCTAAAATAAGATTAAGAAAAGAGACAAAAATATGTAATCTAAATATATAAAAGAAGAAACTGACTGACTGATTGACTTAATGACTGACTGACATATCAACGCACAGCCCAAACCGCTGGGTCTAGAGATTCCAAATTTGGCACGTAGGTTTCTTATGATGTCTAGGGGTGCACTAAGAAAGGATTTTTCAAAATTCATCCCCTAAGGGGGTGAAACGGGGGTCCAAAGTTTGTATGGGGAAACAAGATTAGTTAGACTATTTTATTCGAAACTTCACAGGAGTACTTCTTTTGATAAATGAGTAAATACGTGTTTCAGGTTTTTTCAGAATTCAACCCCTGAAAGGGGGAAATGGGGTGGCCAATTCTGAAAATCTAGATGGGTATGGTTTTTATGGTATATCAGGTCGCTGATTACGAAAACAACAATGATTTTAAAATCCAACGTGATGGACGTAAAACGTGGACGTACGTGGTGGACGTAAAATACCATCATGCCGTATTAGGGTGCGATGGGGTTGAAGTGTCTAAATATCATTATGGGCGTCATTTTTGTGGTTTTTTGGGACGTGAGTGAGTGTGAGTAGGGGGTGAGTAGGGGTACGTAAGTTGTGAGTAGGGGATGCGTAAGTGGTGAGGAGGGGGTGCGAAAGTGGTATGTAGAGGGGGCAAGTATGGGGTGCGTAGGGGTGTATAGGGGGTGCGTAGGGGTGTGTAGGGGTGCGCAGGTGTGTGTAGGGGGTGCGTAGGGGGTGCGTAGGGGTGCGTAGGGGATGCGTAGGGGGAGCGTAGGGGGTGCGTAAAGGGGTGTGTTGGCGTGTGTATGGGGTTCGAAGGGGGTGCGTAGGGTGAGCACCCGGGAATTTGTAAGTGGTGAGTAGGGGGTGCATAGAGGGGGTGCGTAAGGGCTGCGTAGGGGGTGCGTAGGGGGAGCATAGGGGTGCGTAGGGGGTGCTTAGGGGGTGCGTAGAGGGTGCGTCGGGGGTGCGTAGGGGGTGCGTAGGGTGTGCGTAGGGGGTACGTAGGGGGTATGTAGGGGTGTATATGGGGTAAGTAGGGGAGGGTAGGGGGTGCGTAAGTTGAGAATAGGGGGTGAGTAAGGATGCTTAGGGGGTGAGTAGGGATGCGTAAAGGTGTGTAGGGGGTACGTGGGGGTGCGTAGGGGGTGAGTAGTTGGTGCGTAGGGGAGGAGTAGGTGTGTGTAGGAGTATGCAGGGGGTACGAAGGGGGTGAGTAGGGCTGCGTAGGGGGTGCGTGCGGGATGAGTACGGGGTGCGTAGGGGTGAGTAGGGGTGCGTAACTGATGAGAAGGGGGTGCATAGAGGGATGAGTAACTGTAGGGGGTGTTCTTTTAGAAGTCACAAAAACAAGTCATTGCCCCAAAAAAACCCATAAATAAGTCCTAAGTCCACGCGTACGAAGTCGCGGGCAACAGCTAGTATCTTATAAGCCCATGGTTGCAATAAACGATTTGTATTTGTATTTTTCCAGAGACAGAAACCAACAGCTTGACTTTAATGCTGTCAAAGTGACGTTACACGCCCAAAAACGCCTTAAATAAGATGGCGTACATTACGATGGCATCTTATTTTGGGCGTGTAACGTCACTTTGACAGCACTAAAGTCAGCTGTTGGTTTTCTGTCTCTTTTCTTAATCTTATTTTAGAAAGTGACAGGAATAAATTTAGTTAAGTTAAGTCGTGGCACAGTCCGAATCAGGTCACATTTAAAGGACCAGAATCTAGCCTGGACTTGTATTATGATGACTAGACAACGATATAGAATACATATATAGATAAAAACATCCATGACTCGGGTACAAATATTCATATTCTTCATACAAATATTTGTCCCTTACGGGATTCGAACCCGCGACCCTCGGCACAGCAGGCAGGTTCACTACCGACTGTGCTACAGGGCCGACCTCTTCTAGTAAGTACCTACTAAGTACAATAATGATTTGTTCTATACAGGGTGACACTTTTTTAAGAGCATGATCAGATCATCAAACTGAACAACTTTCTCTATGGGACCAACATCGAAATCGAAAAAATCAGCTGGCTCATACATTTGGCTTGAGTAGGTTTGGAGTTTTGTATGGTAAAGGTGATTTTTTTTCGCGATTTCGATGTTGGTGCCATAGAGATAGTTGTTCAGTTTGACGGTCTGATCATCCCCTTAAAAAAGTGTCAGCATATTAAGAAGCACTCTGTATACAGCAGCAGCCTGGTAGACGGTTTCATTAGGCATGCACTTATGATTTGCCCCAAGGAACCTAAGGGAAATTTGCAAAAAATTGTTGTGTAATATCATGAATGAGTTCTTCTTATCGTGTGGGCAGAGCCCTGGTGTCAGAGTTTTTTCAGACCGCCTTGCGGCCTCCGACGTGGTGTTTATATAACGACTACTACCACCAGAGATAGTAGCCGGGACCAACGGCTTAACGTGCCATCCGCAGCACGGAATCATTTTTCTTTTCAGACAATCAGGTCATTCAGCCTGCAATGTCCTAACCAACTGGGGAAAAACGCACAAAGTGACTTATCACTAATATTCCGAGAGATAAGTGTACTTTTTGCAACCATCAGCAGCAAGGCTGATTCAGTGTTTATGGGGTGTAGAGCTTTTCTGTGATGGGGATGGACCATGTCTGCCTGCATAACTCCAGTCGGTTTAGGAGTTACTATTGATTAAAGGTCTGTAAAAAATTAACAATCAGCTGCAAGGCTGATCGTATGTTATTGTTGTAGTATGCACTGTAACTATGTGAACAGTACAAAAACTGACATGGTTCATCAGTCGGCTTAGGAGATACAGCCTTTCAAAGGCTGGAACTTTGTCTGGCTGTATCTCCTAAACCGACTGACAGAACTTGACAGTTTTTGTACTATAGTGCATACTACAACAATATCATACGATCAGCCGTGCAGCTGATCGTTAATTTTTTACAGACCTTTAATCATCAGTAACTCCTAAACCGACTGGAGTAATGCAGGCAGACCTGATCCATCCCCATCACAGCGATTTTCTACACCCCATAAACACTGAATCAGCCTTGCTGCTGATTGTTGCAAAAAGTACACTTATCTCTTATACTATAAGTGTCCCCCGTAGGAATCGAACCCACGATCGAATATCATGAGTTGAGCAGTAACCAGTAGACTACCTACTCACCATGAACCAAATCTGGTTCATGCTACCTTTTAAAATAATGAAACTAGGCTGCTGAGTAGGCTGGTCTACACTGAGGTACACCCTATATGCTAGCTCGTTGGTATAGTCACGGAATATAGTGCAGCCACAGTATAAGAAAGAGTATCTGTTACTAGATACAGTACGGACACTCCAAACCCTTCCGACCTACCAGGGCGCTTCGCCGTCACTGGTGTGGTCCCCCCATAGTCCGCAGTAATAAGCAGTAATGGCTCCCGGAGCCGTACTGTATTGGTCAATTCGAAAAAAAAAACACTCCCTTCCTCCCACCAACTTTTTACCTCACCCCCTCTATCGCCATCTGGTTACTTCGCACTGTGGTTACTCGTTACCTAAGAAGAAGACATAAGGTTCAATTTCTTTGGTTTCGCATGTGCTGACGTCATCTTGTCAAATTTAATTTTTTGTATGCAGTGTCCGGGCTGTGGTGCAGCTTCGGTATGTATTGCAAACGATCACTAAAGTTAAGCAACGTCAGGTCCGGTCAACCTCTGGATGGGTGACCGTTTTAGTGGCCTAACTACTTCATCTCGGGTCTTCTGAAGCACGGAGGCGCAACAACGACACATCACACATTCTACCTATCCTGCCTAATCTATTCGTTAATCCATACGCATACGTACGAAGTGCCACGCATGATAAAGCGAACAAACGAAAAAATTGTCATGCTTTCGCTTACGCAAAGTAACAAAGACAGAGGCACACCTCGTCTTTTGTCGTTTTCTCTGGGGTAGCATGCAAGGCCCCCCATTGGCAGAGGCCATTTGAGATGGCTTGAAAATACCTACTCTGAGATTAAGTTGACCAATAACTTGCCTTCACCATCTTCCACGTCACCATCACCACTTCACGATCTGTGACCAACCCGCACTGGCCCCGCGTGGAACCACTACGTAAGAAAGATTTATTTAAAATCTGCAATCTGACTCGAATAATTCAAAGAATTTATTCAAATTGAAAATCACGTTCAACAGCAAACAGCGACCCGTTAATAAAAAATTGTTTTGCTTCTAAATAAAAAAAAACCACGAGACCTTTCAAACTTCGAAATTAAAACCGTTAGCATCACAAGTCAAAAACAAAAGGCGGTTGCTATTGGAAACGCTAACTGAATTAAAATATCTGCCTTTGAGTTGTACTGCCCCGCCCTAGACCACCGTCGTACCACCGCCCGCCCTCAGTGCCTCTCGATATTCGATGAAGTACACCCGCTGTTGCCTTTGCTTAGCGGTAAAGTTTAAAAAACAAAAATAATATTGCTGGCCGGAAAATAAATAAGTTCCTTTTGGTTCGAAATTCAAATTTGACAGTGAAGCATTGTTTTTTATTTCTTAAAGAAAACACTTAGGTATAACTTAGATTAAAAACTTTTCGCATGATAAACTGTTTATTAATTATTTATAATTTATAATTATTATTAATTTATATTCCAATCTGGTTATTAAAAAAAAGATATAATAAGCATTAATATTGTGTTTGCATTAAGTCAATAAAATATAAAAAATACTTTTTCTAAACATTGCTTAATCTCATCGATCAAACATAATCTCGATTAATTAATTATCGGTGTTAAATCTATTGACTTATATTCTAGGCTAAATCGGATACTCTAATTATTTAATTTAATTTCTAAAAAGTGTACCTACATACAAAACAGACACAATACTATAGTGCAACAAGTGACTTCAACCACGACTCTCGATATGATATTATATAACGTAAGTATATCTACAGATTTGTTTAATTATTTAGCTTAGGACGGCATCGACTAGTGCACCACCATAGGAAATCGTAATTCTTTATTCGGCGTATGTGAGAGGCGTAGCAATCCAGAAGTGCAATTTTTGAAAATCATACGAGCGAATTGGTAGTAGAAAGAAGCATAATCTCTATAGTAATTTTGACATTTTCTACTGCCAAGTCGCTCGTATGATTTTCAAAAATCGCACTTCTGGCCCACTCCAGAAATGAAATGAATCACTTACTAAAAATAAGAGACATCTATATAACTATAATAAAATAATAAATAAACACAATGTTAGTTTCGTTTCTCATGTCCCCTTTCTTGAAAAGTCAGTGTGGTCAGAATGTACGTCGAAAATTCGAGTTCGCTCCGCTCGCTCCTTTTTTTTGATAGCTTTCTGTGCTTTGAAACTGGTTCTTTGCTATCCCAGTCATAATCTTGGTAGGTTTATATTTTATTACTTACACAAATAGGTATCCTCACATACTTTTTCCAAGATGAGTCCTATAATCGAGTTATTATGTAGCGAAATCATAAGCATAAGCTCGTTTCAGCTATTTGTTTCATACGTGAATCGCCTCAATTTCGGCATGAGCTGGAAAAATCGAATTATAATGAAACAAACTCTCGAGCTCGCTTCGCGTTTTTAGAATGTACTGCCCCCTCACCCCCTCTATCGCCATCTGGTTACTTCGCACTGTGGTTACTCGTTACCTAAGAAGAAGACATAAGGTTCAATTTCTTTGGTTTCGCATGTGCTGACGTCATCTTGTCAAATTTAATTTTTTGTATGCAGTGTCCGGGCTGTGGTGCAGCTTCGGTATGTATTGCAAACGATCACTAAAGTTAAGCAACGTCAGGTCCGGTCAACCTCTGGATGGGTGACCGTTTTAGTGGCCTAACTACTTCATCTCGGGTCTTCTGAAGCACGGAGGCGCAACAACGACACATCACACATTCTACCTATCCTGCCTAATCTATTCGTTAATCCATACGCATACGTACGAAGTGCCACGCATGATAAAGCGAACAAACGAAAAAATTGTCATGCTTTCGCTTACGCAAAGTAACAAAGACAGAGGCACACCTCGTCTTTTGTCGTTTTCTCTGGGGTAGCATGCAAGGCCCCCCATTGGCAGAGGCCATTTGAGATGGCTTGAAAATACCTACTCTGAGATTAAGTTGACCAATAACTTGCCTTCACCATCTTCCACGTCACCATCACCACTTCACGATCTGTGACCAACCCGCACTGGCCCCGCGTGGAACCACTACGTAAGAAAGATTTATTTAAAATCTGCAATCTGACTCGAATAATTCAAAGAATTTATTCAAATTGAAAATCACGTTCAACAGCAAACAGCGACCCGTTAATAAAAAATTGTTTTGCTTCTAAATAAAAAAAAACCACGAGACCTTTCAAACTTCGAAATTAAAACCGTTAGCATCACAAGTCAAAAACAAAAGGCGGTTGCTATTGGAAACGCTAACTGAATTAAAATATCTGCCTTTGAGTTGTACTGCCCCGCCCTAGACCACCGTCGTACCACCGCCCGCCCTCAGTGCCTCTCGATATTCGATGAAGTACACCCGCTGTTGCCTTTGCTTAGCGGTAAAGTTTAAAAAACAAAAATAATATTGCTGGCCGGAAAATAAATAAGTTCCTTTTGGTTCGAAATTCAAATTTGACAGTGAAGCATTGTTTTTTATTTCTTAAAGAAAACACTTAGGTATAACTTAGATTAAAAACTTTTCGCATGATAAACTGTTTATTAATTATTTATAATTTATAATTATTATTAATTTATATTCCAATCTGGTTATTAAAAAAAAGATATAATAAGCATTAATATTGTGTTTGCATTAAGTCAATAAAATATAAAAAATACTTTTTCTAAACATTGCTTAATCTCATCGATCAAACATAATCTCGATTAATTAATTATCGGTGTTAAATCTATTGACTTATATTCTAGGCTAAATCGGATACTCTAATTATTTAATTTAATTTCTAAAAAGTGTACCTACATACAAAACAGACACAATACTATAGTGCAACAAGTGACTTCAACCACGACTCTCGATATGATATTATATAACGTAAGTATATCTACAGATTTGTTTAATTATTTAGCTTAGGACGGCATCGACTAGTGCACCACCATAGGAAATCGTAATTCTTTATTCGGCGTATGTGAGAGGCGTAGCAATCCAGAAGTGCAATTTTTGAAAATCATACGAGCGAATTGGTAGTAGAAAGAAGCATAATCTCTATAGTAATTTTGACATTTTCTACTGCCAAGTCGCTCGTATGATTTTCAAAAATCGCACTTCTGGCCCACTCCAGAAATGAAATGAATCACTTACTAAAAATAAGAGACATCTATATAACTATAATAAAATAATAAATAAACACAATGTTAGTTTCGTTTCTCATGTCCCCTTTCTTGAAAAGTCAGTGTGGTCAGAATGTACGTCGAAAATTCGAGTTCGCTCCGCTCGCTCCTTTTTTTTGATAGCTTTCTGTGCTTTGAAACTGGTTCTTTGCTATCCCAGTCATAATCTTGGTAGGTTTATATTTTATTACTTACACAAATAGGTATCCTCACATACTTTTTCCAAGATGAGTCCTATAATCGAGTTATTATGTAGCGAAATCATAAGCATAAGCTCGTTTCAGCTATTTGTTTCATACGTGAATCGCCTCAATTTCGGCATGAGCTGGAAAAATCGAATTATAATGAAACAAACTCTCGAGCTCGCTTCGCGTTTTTAGAATGTACTGCGCGGATCTCACTTATATTGCTGTAAAATTCGCTCACTTCGTTCGCTCCAGAATTGCACAACGCATTGCAGTAAAATCTCTTGGTTACTTAGCATGGTACAATAATATACTGCGCTTGGTATTCTCTTCCGATCACGTGACTGAACACGTGACTGACACAAGCCTACGTCATCATACCCTTTTACCATGTTTAGCGGCCATTTTTTGTGACGTAGGCTTGTGTCACTCTGGGAATAGAAGACCTTGTTTTTTTAGACTATGGTTACTTAGCTTCGGTCGCTCCAGTATTTAGTGAAATCTCGAGCTCGCTTCTCGCTCTAGGTTTCGAGTCCTATATGTTCTCATAGTGAAGTAAAATCCAAAAATCTCGATCTTGATTTGTTCGTTTTAGATTTTAGGTCGTAAAAAACTAGAGATCACTTCGCTCGCTCTAGGTTTTCGATTTTGTTGCAGCGACCTAACTTGGCCCAGGAACGCGATTTTTGAATCTCATTCGGTGAGTTCAGCATTTGAAAATTTCAAAATTACCTACTAATAATCTGTGGATCTTTCTTCTGCAGTAGAAAGATGCGTATCTCCACAGTAATTTTGACATTTCCATAATGATTTTTGGTATAACTTATTCCACCTGTCTGTAAGGGAAGTAAATTAGGTGCCATCGGAAGGAGACTGATCTAAAGTACTGGAAAAACTAGGGTTGCCACCTCTCAATCTGCCGCAACTATAGGGTTGCCAGGTTCAAAGAAGTCACTTTTGAACCTGGTAACACTAGAGTGGTGGCAGACTGAGACGTAGCAACCCTAGTTTTTCCAGTATTTTAGATCAGTCTCCTTCCGATGGCACCTCATTTACTTCCCTAACAGACAGGTGGAAAAAGTTATACCAAAAATCAAAATGGAAAAGGCACTTGCGGCAGGATTTTTATAGGCAACTTGGCGGCGTTAAATTAACCCCTGTGCAAACATACATTAGAAACACATTTTGTTCGCCTAAGAAATAGGTGCATAATTTTACGGTCGGATCTCGGTCTATAACGGCTGTCAAGAGCAGTACCGCGATTAGCGCAATACCAAATGTGTCAAAAGTTATGGTTCGTACGTAGTAGTCAGTCCAATAACGGTGCAATCACCACGGACCTGAAAAAAAGACGGACGGAATCTCGTCTAATCAAAAGTGAACCATCCATTTATATGAGTGTGCGTGCTGTTGCCCTGTCGCGCGGTACATAATGGCGGCGGGTTGTCGGACCTGCGCTTAGAACTGGTGCGTCTCTGTGAGTGTAGGTCCCTTGTAGAACAAACGAAATTGTAGGACCTTGCATGCTTCACCTCTTTTTAGAGTGACATTACGTCCGTCTTTTTTTCAGGTCCGTGGCAATCACATACTACTTATTTACCGCGATTGCAGCTTTACCAACTTTTTACCTCACCCCCTCCTTTTTACCTACCTACTGGTTACCGCGCACTGGTTACTCGTTACCTAAGAAGACTTAAGGTTCAATTTATTTGGTTTCACATGTGCTGACGTCATCTTGTCAATTTCAAATTTTTGTATGCAGTGTCTGGGCTGTGACTGAAATTGGATCAGAATAAAACTTATATGTTTTAACTTAGCGCAATCGGGCACCTGGCAATGGCAACCCTATGTCCAGCAATATACGTATATCGGCTGATTATATGATATGATGGCACGGTCCAATCTCAAAGGTAGTTGAGAAAGTTGAAATCGTCCTGTCTAAAAATATCTGCATCGGAGCTAAAAATAATGTTTCAGATTTATTTTAAGAAGACCTATTGCTATATTAGAACGGTTCAGTGGCTGTCGTGTAAATAAACGTGAGGATGCAGGTGTCATGAAATACCAAAGGGGATTTACTGGCATTTAGGATAAGAACACTGACATAAACTCTAGAGTTTATGTCAGTGGATAAGAACATAAAATTAACACTTTAGACTAACCACTTAGATTATAATTTTCTATGACGTAGCCAAAGCCATAGGGAAAGACCATAAGAATAATGTATTAGTTATTCTATACTAAATTACTAAGACACGGAATATATAAGCCTAAGAGCCTATTCAAATTCATTATCTAGATGTTTTGTTACACATTGTATAATATACAGGGTGTTAGGGTAAACAGTTGCATTAATTTAAGGGGTGATTATATCCATGATACTTAACAACGTTCCCTACGAAACCTACAGTAAATTCGCAAAAAAAAAAAACTTTTCATACAAACGTTTGATCAGCTGATTGTAATTAAATAAGGAAAGCCAAAAAAAAAACCGGTCAAGTGCGAGTCGGGCTACTTGCGCACCGAGGCCGAGGGTTCCGTACCACACTAACTTTTTTGTCCGGGACCTTTAGCGCGAGACCGACTCACATTTGGCCAGTTTTTAGTATTTGTTGTTATTCTGTAGAGTTTGCTCTATAATCACACAAAGTTTGACGCTTGTATATATTACCGTTTTTACGATAGAGCGTGAAGAAAAAAGGTTCAAAAGTTATAGCTCTAAATAGGTAGGACGGACGGACGGACGGACGGACGGGCGGACGGACGGACAGACGGACAGACGGACAGACGGACGGGCGGACAACGTAGGCTTAGTAATAGGTCGGTAATCCCGTTTTCACCCTTTGGGTACGGAACCCTAAAAATTTCGGATTTCCCATAGGTTTTGTGGGGAACTACTACAGATGGTCAGCACCCACAAGTTATAGCAAAGATGCCAACAGATGGCGATACCGTCGCTCGCGGAAATATGCTCCATACAAAGACAACGTTCATCGTAAATACGTAACTCGTAACCTACTACAAATAAGGTTCACAATCGAATGCAAGACATAAATCGCGCAAGAGAAATAATCACAGAGATTCGATATATATACAAGGTCCAACTAAGAACTGTTGGACCACGGCCGGTCCCCAGGCATCACACCTAGCCTGGCGGAAGTACTTCCCTTTTCAATGGAGGAACATTCCCAAGTAGCACCTCCATAGTTTCTTTGGGAAAGTTCTTCAGTATCATGGATACAATCATCATATCCTTTATAGTAGTGCAACTGTTTACCCTAATACTCTGTATAACAAAGTTTCTTTATTTTTATAAACAAGTACTTTAACGTAAATAACCTGAATGTAATTTGTATGACAACTATTTTTATTAGCAAACTAGATTTGTAGTTAATAAATCTTTATAATACCTACTGATAGATTGTTCGGTAGAGTAGAATTTAGTTAAATCTAACTAATCTTTTTTTTTGTTTTTGTTCTATCGTAAAAACGGTGATACAATACCTACAAGCGTTAAAATTGAAACCGGTCAAGTGTGTATCGGGCTTGCTCTAAGGATCCAGGTGAAAACACAATTTTTGGTACCATGGTGGTAGGTACGCGAGTCCAAGTCGCACTTGGCCGACTTTTTAGTGTCAATTCACACGTACCACAACCACACCACAGCCAAAACCACACCACAACGACGCCATGTGGTCGGGCGTATATTTTTTATTGAAAATGAATATTACAATTTACACGTACCACATTTTGCCGTTGTTATCGACCACCTGTGTAATACGACCACAACACCACCACCGGCGGCGGCACCGCGGCCACATCGCCACGACATGCCGTCAAGCCGTGTTTCCTCTACGAAAGCCGGAGTATAAGTGTCAATTCACACGTACCACAACCACACCACAGCCACAACCACACCACAACGACGCCATGTGGTCGGGCGTATATTTTGTATTGAAAATGAATATTACAATTTACACGTACCACATTTTGCCGTTGTTATCGACCACCTGTGTAATACGACCACAACACCACCACCGGCGGCGGCACCGCGGCCACATCGCCACGACATGCCGTCAAGCCGTGTTTCCTCTACGAAAGCCGGAGTATAAGTGTCAATTCACACGTACCACAACCACACCACAGCCACAACCACACCACAACGACGCCATGTGGTCGGGCGTATATTTTGTATTGAAAATGAATATTACAATTTACACGTACCACATTTTGCCGTTGTTATCGACCACCTGTGTAATACGACCACATCGCAATCACATCGCGACGGCAACGCCGCCACCGGCGGCGGCACCGCGGCCACTTCGCCACGACATGCCGTCAAGCCGTGTTTCCTCTACGAAAGCCGGAGTATAACTGCACATGACCACGTGGTTACCACATCGCAACGACAGCGACAATGTAACCACATCGACATTTTGTCGGTACCACAACGCAACTGCAAAAAGCCGCTGCGACACTATTCACACGTAACCACAGCTTGACCACATTTTGTTGCTGCGACGTGGTGTGGTTGTGGTACGTGTGAATTGACCCAAGTCATCGTAACATCGTAGACAAAGTCGCGAGATACTTATAATATTACTGAATGCTTAGGGAATTATAGTCGTCTTCTCGATACTTATATATACTTTCTATCTGCAATAGCTAACAATTGGAAAGTACTATAAAGCGAAGGACTCAAGAAGATTGAAAACTATTTCAATTTAAATAAAAGCACATTGACATTTAAACTGACATTCTGTTGTGTGTACTGTCTGTTTGTATGTATACTTAAAGTGGCGTTACATCGATGTATAACACAAGTTAAATGCCGATGCCGTCTCCCCCACACCTAACCGTTATGGTTGAAGCGATGAAATGAAAGCGATTAAGTACCCTTACATCACGTCACTGCATGATCTCATCGAGTCAGAAGTGCGATTTAAAAATCTACAGGGTGTTAGGCGGTGTCCTATTGCCATCGCACGCGCGATGGTGCGATGCGATGTGATCGTACTGATGGCTAATTCTCCGAAATTTTTCAAATTTTCAAATTTTTCTATGGAAAAATTTCAACGATTTGTAAAATTTCGGAGAATTACCCATCAGTACGATCACATCGCATCGCACCATCGCGCGTGCGATGGCAATAGGACACCGCCTTAGGGTAAACAGTTACTTTAAGTTTTTTTCAGACCGCCTTACGGCCTCTGATGTGGTTTTTATGTCCGACCAACGGCTTAACGTGCCATCCGAAGCACGGAATCATCAAGTGATTCAGCCTACAATGTCCTAACCAACCAACCCAAACTAAAAAATAGAAACAATATCTCTTAACCGAAAGTTTGAAATGAAAATGTAATTTCTTCAACTTCATACACCTGAGACTTGCGGTTGCCTGTCTGTGTCAATCATCGTCCATTACTTGTCCAGTACTGGGGTTGAAGGGCGAGAGAAGACTGCGCCATTATGATCTTTAGTGCTAGGAGATATAGCTGGTTTTTCAGTGGTCAGTGATGGTTAGGTGGAGGCTGTGCGGTGGATTGCGCGCGCAGTTGTTGTGTAGGGCTGCTGCTTTATCGATGGAATATGTCGATGATTATTTCATTAATGTTATTTACTTTTATTTTAGTAATGTGTGAATTTGTTTCAATTTGGTATTGTAATAGGAAGGCTGATCGATTAATTTGATTAAACGTTTGGTTTTGCATTGTTTTATCGAAGTTTTCAATTTTAGCAAAAAATTTAAAAAGAAGACGTTCCATAGAAAGCGCCAACAGCTACTCGACTGAAAACGACATGTATGTAACAGCTAATTTTTATAGGGAATTTCTATGTTGGCTCCATAGTGAAAGTTATTCAGTTTGATGGTCTAAAACATCTCTTAAAATACCTAACGCATTTGAGTTAACACCCTAAATACATAATAATTTAAACATATCCTGTCATAAGCTAACAATAAACCTCCGAGAGATTATCACAAAAAACGAAACCAAAAAACCAAAGCAATTTAATTTTAAACGAATCAAGGATAGAATCCTTAAACCCAACTGAAAACGTAACACAACAGATTCCCACCCCTAAACTTCAGTGCCGTCCAGAATGGCGTCGCGCGCACCCCTACGTTGAAACTTCCAAACAAATTATCCCCAAAAAATACAAAATCCAGTGAAAACCCCCTAAATATGTAATCGTGGTTACAGTGCAGTGAAACATGGGTGCGGATAGTTTACCACCTCAGAGACCTACCGTAAGTTAATTGATGTATTTTGATGAAATTTCATTTGAAACTGAAGAACCAAACCGAGATCGTCTGCTTGATTCTACGGTTTCCCCTAGGGGCTGTATTTTGGGAGAAAACTGGGTGGAAATCGTAAATTAACAAGTTTGTGACCAACTTTTGTGGGTTTATGATTTCATCCCCTTTTCGTGCTGCAGGGTTGGAGATTACACTGAAGAAATGCGTTTTTCCGTGGAAACTTAGACATACGCAGAATTAGGACCTTTTGGTCTTAGAATCATTTGATGAGATATTTTGCATGGTCAAAAATGATTTTAATGAGACGAATTTCTTGAAAAAATACTTTATTTCAGATTTCAAGTTTTTTCAAATAAAAAGAGTTTGTAATTGCTCCCTATTTTATTGTCTTGGTGAAAGCAGCCCATTTTATAAATACACGAGCTTTTACCCGCGACTTCGTCCGCATAAATTATATACTTACCAGATTTTTAGTCAGATGATAAGCTATGAAACACAAAAAGTTTCATCAAAAGGTTTAGTAGTTTTTCCGTGATACTCTAACAAACAAACACCCAAACAAACAAACAAACAAACAATCAAACAAACAAACAAACAGACAGACAAAAAATCCAAAAATTGGTGATTTGGAATCAGGGACAGGTAAAAACCATGTCGTAATTTTTATTTTGTAAATATCTTCAATGTACAGACACATTTCTGTTACAGTTTTATAATAGTTTAGATCTAAACGAAAGATTACGATATGATTTATAGATGTCCCTGATTCCAAATCACCAATTTTTGATTTTTTTGTCTGTCTGTTTGTTTGTTTGTTTGTTTGTTTGGGTGTTTGTTTGTTCGAGTATCACGCAAAAACGACTGAACCGATTTTGATGAAACTTTTTTTGTTTGATAGCTTATCATCTGACTTAAAATCTGGTATATAATTTATGCGGACGAAGTCGCGGGTAAAAGCTCGTATTTAATAATCTTATGGAATGAGAGATATTTGAACACTTTTTGTTTAGTTCGCTTCCAGCCCTCTAAAGCATTCTTAAAAGAAGCTTTCTTCTTCTTTCTTTCTTCTTCTTTCTTTCTTCTTCTTTTCTTCGTTCTTTCTTTCTTCTTCGTATCCAGTGTGAAAATTAGATTCCGTCCGAGGTCAGAACGAGGTAGAGAGGGCATTACTTACCTAGAGGTAACTACTTAGATAGACATTAAAAACAAATGTTTTGGTTGCAGAGAAAGTGCTGCTCGAATAAACTAAAAAAACTCAAACGGCTCTAAAAATAATATAAATGGTAACAAATACAGGGACACAACACAAACAGTCTCTTAATAATCCAATCCAAATGCGAGGCTCGAATAAACAAAACCAAACTCAAACTTCTCTATAATATAAATGGTATAAAAAAATATACAGACCGACGGATAAACCGTCTCCTACATTACAATAATCTGATTAGGTACAATCCCGGGCGAATTAACTTGGCACCTGGCTCGGAATAAAAAACTCGGAAAACTCGGCCAGAATAACTCGAAAATGCTAAAGCGCAAGGACACGTGCAACGGTAACTGAAATGCTATGCTACGGCCTCGCACGGCGACGGCGGGGTCCCGCGGGGGGTAGCAGGAGCGGTGTCAAATTCCGAGCCACGTGCGAGCCAGGTGCCAAGTTAATTCGCACGGGTACACTAGGCTAAATCTGAAACTTATGTTTTGCCTGTCCAAACAGATTACACAATTTTTTTAAAACGCAAACGTAGTATAGGCGTGCGGCGACATCACAGAGAAAATAAAAAATAAAAACTTCGTCCCACACATTTCGGTCATGAAATAATCTAATTTAATATAAGCTTTTTTTCAGTTTGTTATTTTGTACGTGGGTGTTTTTAATATTACGTTATACACTACGTGAAAAATTCTAATTCTTGGAATTTTCCCAGGAGCATTAATTATGAATTTCCTTTTTTTAGTATATTCCTTAAGGCAGCTGTGTCGCAATAGCATATTAGAATTTGTAATAAGAACAGAATACGTACAATCTTTAGTAACAAAAACAATATTAATATCCTATCCATTCCCGGATATTGACACACGTCGGATGTTTCCTGGAAACCCGATCCGGATCCGGGCTAAGCTTTTACTAAATGTAGTCGTTCAAGTCGGTTCCAGGCGGCTTGAAAATACTCTGACAACAAGTAGTATAAGAGATAAGTGTACTTTATGCAACCATCAGCAGCAAGGCTGATTCAATGTTTATGGGGTGTAGAGCATCTCTGTGATGGGGATGAACCAGGTCTGCCTGCAGAACTCCAGTCGGTTTAGGAGTTACTGATGATTAAAGGTCTGTAAAAAATTAACGTTCAGCTGCACGGCTGATCGTATGATATTATTGTACTATGCACTGTAGCTATGTGAACAGTACAAAAACTGTCAAGTTCTGTCAGTCGGTTTAGGTGATACAGCCAGTCAAAGTTCCGACCTTTGAACGGCTGTATCTCCTATTAAACCGACTGATGAACCATGTCAGTTTTTGTACTGTTCACATAGCTACAGTGCATATTACAACAATAACATACGATCAGTTGTGCAGCTGATCGTTAATTTTTTACAGACCTTTAATCATCAGTAACTCCTAAACAGACTAGAGTTAAGCAGGCAGACCTGGTCCATCCCCATCACAGAGATGCTCTACACCCCATAAACATTGAATCAGCCTTGCTGCTGATGGTTGCAAAAAGTACACTTATCTCTCGGAATAAAGTTGAACCACTGATTTCGTTTACCAATCCGCGCTGGAACAGTATAGAGCACAGGAGGGGAATGGGAGAGGGAGTCTCCCATTATTCGAGAGAGGAGGTTCTTGCCTTGCCGATCGGGGATCCTCAGGATAGCATAGTTCATGAACTATGGCTCCGTGAAACACGTTATTTTTACCGACAGGGGGCATCGCTAAAAGTCCGGTAGCATTAAGAGAGTGCAAATGCGCGCTGCATACAAACGAAGTCTGGGGATATTTTCAATACTATCCACTTAAAGTCAATGAAATTTTTCAGAAACAATCTAATAACTAATCTCGATGTCTGTATGAAGTCAGATTTTCGTTAAAATATTACAGTTTTAATGCTAGGAATCTAGGATTAATTTAGGATTTTTATGGAAATCTTTGAGGCACTGTAACTTTAAAATATACATTTTAACGAAAATCTGACTTCATACAAACATAGAGATTAGTTTCTAGATTGTTTCTGAAAAATTTCATGGACTTTAATTGGTTAGTATATAAAATATCACCAGTCTTCGTTTGTATGGAGCGCGCTCTGAATTGGTGTGGACAAGCCCTATCTATAGTGTCAGAGTTTTCCAGACCGCCTAATGGCCTACTCTGACGTGCTACCACCAAGAGATAGTAGCCGGGACCAACGGCTTAGCGTGCCATACGAAGCACGGAATCATCATTCTTTTCAGACAATCGGGAGATTCAGCCTGCAATAACCTAACCATCTGGGGAAAATTGCACAAAGTTACACTAGGTGTCCCCTGTGGGAATCGGACCCACGACCTCCGTGTCAAGAGTTTAATGATCTTAACCACCACCGAGGTAGTTCTCTCTAAGAACCCAATGCGCTTCATTAGACCAAGGAGGTAGTTAACTCATCCTGTAGTGAAAGGACAAAAAGTTACTTAGAAAATCTAAAAATGTTTGCCAGCAGATGTTGGAAGGTTTTTTTACAATTTTATGGGATTCGAAATCTGTCAGGCTTAGGGTTGTAGCATGATGCGCGTGACAAAGGCAATATCACGCCTTTTATCTCGTTCGTTCTCGCGCAAACAGAATGAGAGCGAAAACGCGGCGCGATAGTGCTATATCACGCTGTCATACTACGGCCGCTGCTGGGGTTGTATTGTGTAGTCAGAGATTCTTATTCGTAGACTCAGAGAAAGGATCTCTTGTGTCACTACGCTGGTAATGGAAACTACCAATGAAATGACGTGGTGGTGATAGGAGGGTAGCCTTATCGCCCAAACAACACAGCGTACACTGAAAAAAATGCAAGCCAACTAAGAAGTATTTTCTCTTAATTAGCACCAAAATAATTGAAATGACGTTATTATATTGTTTACTAAAAACAAAAGATGGTAGTTGTAACAGCAAGCTGAATTCGTTTATCAAAGTTCTCTTAGTCAGAGAAGTCATGATGTTGATAGGCTCATATGGATTCATGATGTATTGTATGATTATCATAAACAAGATCTTGGTTGAAGTAAACAATTTTTATTTCAGTGTAACTTTTGCCCTTAGTAGCCTCATACGATATCCACCGTAGAAACGTGATGATCTATTCTTAGCCGGAACCATTCGATGTACTGGCACGTTTCACAAGTCGATACTAAATTATGAACAAACTAATACAATAACTGTTGGTTTATCTACCGATCTATATTGGTGGCAATGGTGAGGATAACGAGATAGTAGTTACCTACCTATTCTTCGTATACAACGTGTTAATGAATTAGCGCAAAACCTCATACACCCCAACTGATTTATAACAAAATAATGTGATTGCAACAATATAATGCCATTATTTTGATAGTTAAAATTTAAAGTTATTCGCATTTTAAGTTTTGACGCAAAAATGATTTGTTATCATTTCAGCACTGAAAGAAAGCGCTAACGTACTCATGGATACATTTTTATAATCTTGTTTTGGTAGTAAGTAGGGTGAGTGTGCCCGTGCGGTGGGTTCTCATCGGGTTCAGTAAATTTTATTTTTTGCAAAAAAGAAAATTTAATATTTTGATAAAAATTACCTATGTTGAAACCATGACAATTCGATTCTGCTCTCGATTCTAAACAAACTACTTTCTAGTTTTGCGTTAATTCATTAACACGTTGTATAACCATTTGTTACGAACTTACGACCGTATCAGTTATCAGTGCCCGTTTATTGGATGATTGATAGATATGGTTTCCAACATTCCTAGAATATCATCAGAAATTATTCGTTCCACAGATATTATAATGTTCATTAGGATTCCGTACCTCAAAATAAACCGGCCAAGTGCGTGTCAGTCTACGCGCGGTGTAGGGTTCCATAGTTGCCCGTCACAATATACGTACTTAATAACTTAGGGGGCTTTTTGTTTTATACTACGGTTTAACGGCTAATAAAGTCTAAAAAGTACATTTTTTGGTCGACTATTACTACTTGTAAAGCCTAAGTAGCGGTGATAGTTTTATCATTAGATAATTTATCATCCCCAATTCACGTGTAGGGGAGGTACCCTAAAAAACATTATTCAAGATTTTATTTTACCACTTTGTCGGCGTGATTAATATGTAATATGTATATCCATGCCAAATAGTGCCATCTGTCCCCACTCCCAGCTGCCCCCGTCCCAACTGACCCTGATTTTATTGCTTACTATAAATGTAATTAAATACCATATAAAAAAAATATATCCAAACTGTGCTCGACTTCAGATGTTTTAATAATAAACTGGTACACTGGAGAAGAAAAAGGATCAGCGTTAGTATCCTACGGCATGAATTTATGGGGTTGGGTGGGGGGGTATGGGGGTCCCCACATGCCCCCACATGCTAAGGGAAAAAAGTGAGGAAAAGTAAGTTTACAAGATGTGTGTTGTAGAGTTTCTGGCCGCATCTTCTCTCGACGGAACACCTTCCGACGCGGTGGTAGAGTCAAAAAATGACGTCAAAAAGCTATCTATATGATATAATTTTGAATAAAAAATTTTTTTTAATTGAGGGCTAAAGTAATTTTAAATAATATTTAACCGCAACACTTTTTGACTTTGACTGTACTAAATTGAAACCATGTATATTCTGTTTTGGTGTCCAATAAAGTATAATTGAATTGAATTGAATTGAAACCAGTTTAAATTATGAAAATATCGTTAAAATATATCTTGACTATTATATTATAGTATAAAACTGTAAATTTGAAAAAAGAATTTAGTTTGTTTGTTTGTTTGTTTGTTTGGGTGTTTGTTTGTTCGAGTATCACGCAAAAACTACTGAACCGATTTTGATGAAACTTTTTTTGTTTGGTAGCGTAACATCTGACTTAAAATCTGGCATATAATTTATGCGGACGAAGTCGCGGGTAAAAGCTCGTTTATAATAAAATTAATCGAGTTTTGATATCATCGGGGTCAGTTGGGACGGGGGCAGCTGGGAATGGGGACAGATGGCACTAACCCGAAAATATAAGGGTTCCTTGTTGACTTCGGAACCCTAAAAACGGAACCCTTATAGGATCAGTTCATTGTCCGTCCATCTTTTTTTTTTTTTTTTTTTTTTTTTTATTAACTATGGGTTTGCTCTTGACCTCAATCCAGTCCTCAGGACGAAGATGGGGTCGTAGATGTAGCGAGCTTACCCAGAAGATGCCTATTCACTCGTACTTTAAAGGAATCCGGGTTGTAAGTACTCGGAAATACTGACGCAGGTAAGGCATTCCACTCCTTGGCTGTGCGCATTATAAAAGATTCAGAAAGGCGCTTGGTATATGTGGGATGTCAACCAAGAAGGGTCTGTCCATCCGTCCGTCTTTCGAACTTTCAAGATCATTTTTCTTAGGAATGGGCAGAGTAAGTTGAAATATATGTATATCCAATACTAAGGTCTACAGTCCCGTGGAGGTGTAAAAAATTCAAGCTTCTAAAACAAAACAAAAACAAAAAAAATTATTACTCGTTTTTTTACACCTTGTATTACATATTCTTTCCACTGAAATGTAGTTAAATGAATAATGTTCAAAATTAGTGCAATAATGTACAGCACACAAACAATATTGTGCCGTGCAATGTTCTACATTTCTATTTTGTGCTTCGACTCTACATATTCGAGTCACTTTTAAAAAATCGAAAATCTGGGATATTTTACTGATGACAGGCATAAAGAAGTTTGCGATTTCGTATTTTGTTACCTTTGCCATTTTCTTCAGACGCTGTGGACACATGCTGTGAACTCTGACATTATCGATGTCCTATTTCTGAGAAAAGGTCCCGATAATTAAAACGACCTTTCGAAAATGTAAATTGATTGTAGTTTCAATAAATTTCATTTAAACCTTATGTCAACGAAGTAATTAATATGTATAAACAGAGCCAAGGAAAGACCATTTCAGTACGGAGAAAACACAGCGAGAAGCATTTTATGAAACCACCTTATTTCAACGTAATACAGTACATATTTGAGCGCACGGAATACTTCGACCGGCGGAAATTCACCTAAGTAAGCTATTCTAAACTGTATTCTTCATACTAATACAGTTCAATATTACATTGGCACTCTAAAATGTGCTACGCGCTGGCTACGCGACAGGTCACGTTGGACTACGCGAAACCGTTTTCGTAGCAAATGCTACGAGGCGTAGGCGGCTACATGAGAAAGATCTTTGATAACAAAAGTGAAGGAAAAAATGGCGGAAGTTGAGGAAAAGTCGTTCGTGATTGATCACTAATGCCATCTAGTGATTATTTATGACGTTGTTCTAATTAAGATTAAAACAATTTTAATTGGTCTATTTAAGGGATAAAATTATCATAAAATATTATATTATATTGGATGGGAATTTGGGATATGCGTGAAATTGGTTTATATGGCTCATGGCTCTCGAACTACGGAATCGCGAAAAAAAATAAGCTCTTCCATCCAAACCATACAAAACTGCAAAAATAGTCGAGCCAAATGGGACAGTTGTTTCATTTATCGATTTTGCTGTTAGTCTAATAGAGAAAGTTGTTAAGTTTGATGGTCTGATCATCCCCTTAAAAAAGTGTCAGCATATTTAAGAAGGACCCGGTTTTATCTCGTAGAATTTACTATATTGGTAACGTGCCAAGTGATCATAGTCTATAGCCGAGAGAATATTGTATTGTATAGCCTAAAAACCGCTAGAAAATAAAGTGTTTAGTCACGACGTTCAATATTTTATTCATGCTTATATTCCAACATTTCTCAAAGATGTGTCCAATGAATGTTGTTCAGGCAATATCCTCTAAGATTCCGATTAAATGGTTTTGCTATTTACTACGCTGCTATTTATATACCGATAATCGTGGGATTCGCTTGAAATGTCTCGAAATGTCAATGGATCTTACCGTAGATCTTACCACAGTAGACTTTACTACAGCGGGGACACTTAAATTACAACAATATTTCAAAAGTGATGTCCAAAGAACATTAGGTATTAGAAGCGCCTTGTCGATGGGTACATAAGGAATGCCTTTAAAACTCGAGATAGTCACGTCTGTCCGGTGAAATATTTGTTTTTTTGCAGTAATAGGATAATTAGCACTAACGCCCATACACTGTCCATGAGGGTAGGCCTGTGCCCTGCAGTGGGACGTATAATGAAAAAAAAAACGCTGATGAAATATAATAATGAAATGGATTATATCAGCAACGTCCAAAATGGCGGTATAATTTCATCGTATCTCCTAGGGAAAAATGCGCCAGTTTAGTTTAGACGTTTAGGTATGTATATATTAGATAGGAGAACCTACAGGCAAAACTGCGAGTTTAAATCACTGATGTCTTGCAAGAGTGAATAACCGTGAGGTAGGTACCGCTTCCCCTCTCCCCGAACAGCTCTCGTCCCAGCCCTGTACTGTTCACATAGCTACAGTGCATACTACAACAATATCATACGATCAGCCGTGCAGCTGATCGTTAATTTTTTACAGACCTTTAATCATCAATAACTCCTAAACCGACTGGAGTTATGCAGGCAGACCTGATCCATCCCCATCACAAAGATGCTATACACCCCATAAACACTGAATCAGCCTTGCTGCTGATAGTTGCAAAAAGTACACTTATCTCTTATACTATTTACTATCAAGATCCCTTACTGTATTTAAGTCCACTGTGACTGTGGTACAGACCGAGTTAACTATAAATAAAAGCTATAGCCTTTGAGCGAACCTTCGCCCACGCTCCTTTGCTGTTGATATCTATTGGATATATAAATCTGTGCGAGTAATGAAAGTCAGTGAATTTGGGAAATCGACTGCCTTTTTGGATCACTTTCATCTGGTAGAGTAAAGTGATGCTTTCTGGATACACGTTTGAATAAATACAATAAAAAGCCGGCCAAGTACGAGTTGAACCGGCGCACGGATGGTTCCAAACCGACAGGCACCGCTTTTATTACCTACGAGCTTTTACCCGCGACTTCGTCCGCATAAATTATATACCAGATTTTAAGTGAGATGATAAGCTATCAAACAAAAAAGTTTCATCAAAATCGGTTCAGTAGTTTTTGCGTGATACTCGAACAAACAAACACCCAAACAAACAAACAAACAGACAGACAAAAAATCCAAAAATTTGTGTTTTGGAATCAGGGACAGGTAAAAACCATGTCGTAATTTCTTTTTTGTAAATATCTTTAATGTACAGACACACTTCTTTTACAGTTTTATAATAGTTTAGATTTGTTGTTTCACCTTAGACTCTAAGCTAAGGGCTAAGGTAATATTAGTGTATACCTACTCTAAGGCTTAGAGTATGCACTTAAATTAAACACACAGGTTGACGTTTGTATTGTATAAACGTTTTTATACGATAGAGCAAAAATAAAAATCGTTTATAAAAAAACGTTAATTTAATTTTTACGGTTAGTTTTTTTATTATTTGTTAGCAAATGCGCCATAATAATAATAACGCACACTGTGTAAATTTTAACCGTCTAATCTAGATATTATACTTCCAAATAAACGGCACTTTATATTTAGGACAGACGAACCGACGGACAGCGTAGGCTTATGAATATGGTCCCGTTGGTACGCATTAAGGCTACTCCTCCCATCTGCAAGGCTCTCTTTCTTACAAGCAAACTTTTGCAATTAGCCATCCCGCTTCAATTGCGCGGCTCCGGTCAGAATTTTCCGTTTTCTTTGAAAACCTGTATGATTTTTTATGAATTTTCAAAAAATAAGAAAACCACGTCATTTTATATTGTATTGTGAAGAATATTGTAAATTTTCATATTCTTCTGATCAACAATGTAAGAGTAAAACGGTTACAATTGGAAAAAAAGAGGTGACTTTGGAGTTGTTTTTCTTCAGTTTTATTAATTAAAATAGATTTCGAGAAAAACCACATCACTTCTCATATCCTGTAGATTGTTCAGTTTTGTTTTCTGCTTAAAAAGTGCCATAGTTAATGTATAAAATGGTTACAAAGTTACTCAAAACCGGGCGGACGCCCCTTAAGATAGAAAGATAGATTACACATTTATTTCATCACAACAATACAGGAAAAACAGTGACTGAAAAGGTAGCAGGTCCTATGGAGTCCGTATAAGGAGGTCTTTGCAGAGCCACAACAGCAACAGGGACCCTTTGGGTATGGAACCCTGAAAACTACAGGTTCAAAGACCTCAAACATTAATAAACCAAAAGAAAGTCATTAATGGATCACCCATAAACTGGATTTAAGGGAATTTATGACATTGGGGAGGGGAAACATTGTGTTCGCGTTTTATATCCACGTTTCCGCATTCCAACAGTAATTAGGAGGCTTTTAGGGTTCCGTACCCAAAGGGTGAAAACGGGACCCTATCCGTCCGTCTGTCCGTCTGTCCGTCTGTCCGTCTGTCCGTCCGTCCGTCTGTCCTACCTATTTAGGGCTGTAACTTTTGAACCGTAATAGCTAGATAGTTGAAATTTTCTCCGATTATGCTTTGTTACGGCCGATTTGTTAACAAATAATAAAAATGTCAAAAAGTTAAAAATTAAGGGGGGTTCTCAACAAGAAACTAGTTTTTATCAATGTTCTTTCTTCGCGCTCTATCGTTAAAACGGTAATACATACAAGCGTCAAACTTAGTGTGATTATAGAGCAAGCTCTACAGAATAACAACAAATACTAAAAACCGGCCAAGTGTGAGTCGGTCTTGCGCTAAAGGTCCCGGACAAAAAAGTTTTTTTTTTCTAAGTTAATAATGTTGTGTTCTGTGGTAGTGTGGCACGGAACCCTCGGTGCGCGAGTAGCCCGACTCGCACTTGCCCGGTTTTTTTATAACTTTATTAAAGGATAGGCCACGATGTCGGGTTATAAACATTAAAGCGCATTGGGGTTTCGAATTATAAAACTTTTATTATAAGTATTTGGTACACCTACATAAAAATGCACAGGGTTATCCCACTGGCGTAATTCAAAACCCAGTGTAAAAGTTGTTTAGTTTGATGGGTAGACTTTTAGGTATAACGAGCTTTAACCCGCGACTTCGTCCGCATAAATTATATACCAGATTTTAAGTCAGATGATAAGCTATCAAACAAAAAAAGTTTCATCACAATCGGTTAAGTAGTTTTTGCGTGATACTCGAACAAACAAACACCCAAACAAACAAACAAACAAACAAACAAACAAACAAACAAACAAACAAACAAACAAACAAACAAACAAACAAACAAACAGACAGACAAAAAATCCAAAAATTGGTGATTTGGAATCAGGGACATCTAAAAACCATATCGTAATAATTTTTTTGTAAATATCTTCAATGTACAGACACACTTCTGTTACAGTTTTATAATAGTTTAGATGGGGTAAAAACGGTTTCGCTTCTTGTATGGTGAATTGGTGAGTGCGGAAGCTTCATTGTACTCGTGTAAATCAGGATCAACAGAGAGGCGATCATGCAATACTTGGGAACGGAAGCGGTAGCGACGGTGTAAGGCGTGGGCGGTGGAGATGAGCGCCTACGGCCTCGCGGTCCGAGGGGCCTCGCAACTCAAAGGTTTATGCAGGATTATTTAAAGTCGTGAACAATATTTAGCTAGGACCATTAAAAGCGACAGTTCTGGCCACAGGCATATCATACAGCTAACATTTATTCTACTGCCTGAATTCTGGCCACAGGCGAAGTAGGTATAGTACTAAGAAACTTGAAGCCAAAAGTCAATTCTATGTTTCACACAGAGCTCTACAACGTGTTAATGAATAAGCGCTTAACTTCATACATCCCACCAGATCTTTAACAAAATAATTAGATTGAAACAATAATTTCATTATTTTGATACTTAAAATTTTAAGTTATTCGCGTTTTAAGTTTTGAGGCAAAAATGATTTGTTATCATTTCAGCGATGAATGAAAGCGCTAACGTACTCATAATACATTTTAATAATCTCGTTTTGGCAGTAAGTAGGGTGAGTGTGCCCGTGCGGTGGGTTGACATCGGGTTCGATAAATTAATTTACAAACAAATTATTTAATATTTTGAAAAAAAAAAAACCTATGTTGAAGCCATGATAATTCGATTCTGCTCTCGATTCTACACAAACTACTTTCTAGTTTTGCTTTAATTCATAAACACTTTGTATATCTCTGGCAATAAACGGTTTTATTTAGTTTCACTCTGTATTATTTATGTATAATATGCTTCGAAATTCTTTATAAATAAAATAATAAAAAAAAAAAAAAAAAAAAAATCTTTTATTTCAGACAACATAGTCCATACAAAAAATGTTAGTAGGTACTGGAGAACTTATAAACTATGTTAGTAGATTATAACATAAATAAATAAATAAAACATCAAGCAGAGGTGGCTACTTACTTCCCTACCTGGCAGATCTACCGCATGCCGAACACATGTAATTCAGTAAATCTACCAAGCAGAGGGGAGTCCATTCTGTCAGCAATCATTTTCAGCACTCTGTTCGAGCTCGCACGAACACGGTGTACCGCTGATGCAAGTTTCTTTCGCATAATTGCGTAAAAGTCATCTGTACTTGCATCAGCAAACATTCCGGAGGCACTACAGTAGCGAGGGAGCCCGAACAGAGCCCTGAAGTTGTTATTGTATTGAATACGCAAGGCACTGTAGGCTTTTTGGGTAAAATCAGTCCAAAGGGCGCTTGAGTAGAAAGATTGACAGTATGCTTTGAAAAGCGTTAGTTTGACTGTTGCTGTACAACCAGCAAACCTTTGAACCAGCATATTACCCCTCACCGACAATGCCCTGCGCTCCCTATTTACATCCAGATCATCCTTCAGATCTTCTGTTACAATATGCCCAAGATATTTAAATTGCTTCACACGGGTCAAGGGTACACCGTTTAAGGTTACTGGTGGTATAGTACTGGGGCATTTATTTTTACCCAAAAAAATCATGAACTCAGACTTCTTAACGTTGTACCTTAACCCATGCTCTGCAGCATATGTTTCGCATACACTCAGCAGTTGCCTAAGCCCAGCAATCGAAGGGCTCAACAGCACCATGTCATCGGCATAGCTCAGGTTATTCACACATACATCATCCACATGGCATCCCACATGCATGCTGCTGAGCCCCTCGATCAACTGGTTCATATATAAATTAAAAAGAGTAGGTGAGGTCAGTCCCCCTTGCCTAACTCCACACTCCAATGTATACTCGTCAGAGAGAGTGTTACCCCACCTGACCACATTTGTTTGGTTCGCATACCAATAAGAGAAAATGTATACAATATCAGTAGGGACACCCACCTCACGAAGCTTTGGCCACAACTTATTATACGACACCAAGTCGAACGCTTTTGACAAATCTAAGAAAACTGCGTAAACAGGTGTTTTTCTCTCGACATAATAATTTACCGTGTGCTTAAGTGACAGTATGGCACTATCGGTGGAAAGCCCTCCACGGAAACCGAACTGTGTGTCTTGCAATTGAATGCCACTATTAAGTAGTGTATTGAGCAGCCCGTCAAACACTTTAGCAATTATTGTGGCAAGAGAAATTGGTCTATAGTTACTCTTATCCGCTGCATCTCCAGTATTATTCTTTATCAGCGGTACAACAACAGTCTTCATGAGTTCCGGTGGCAAATATGAATGGCGTACACAGAGGGTAAATAACATGGCCAGAACTCTAGGCAGGTGCACGCCCGCATGCTGCAGGTGCTCGACGCTGAGCCCATCGTGGCCGGGTGACTTACCCCTTTTCATGTTCTTGATAATACTTGTGACATTCTTACCAGAAAAACTAATTGGATTTAACACACTCCGGTGCTCAGCGTCAAGTCCCACAGGCAAGCTGGACTTTGCCCTGAATTGATCTTTAAATATATTAGCTATCCGTTTAGGGTCACTTACACCATCTACACATAAAGGCATGCTAGACCTGCTATTTAAGTTTTTAGTACCCTTCCAAAACTGTTTAAATTTCTTGGCCGCATGTTGAGAAGCTAGAATATCCATTTGGATTTGTTTCTGATGTTTTTGGCAGTATTTTAGACGTGATTTAAATATTTTATGTCGAGCTTGCAATTTTTCTAAATGCTATTGCTATTATTACCTTCATAAAATGTGACCTGCAATCAAAAGTACCACAGGCTATGGGCCTCGCAAACCTCATCTCTTAGGTCTTGCGCCGGCCCTGCTTGGGAAAAGTTATGCACTAAGTAGGTTTACGTAAAGTTTTCATTGCAGATTTTACAAATGCAATCATTTAAAACTAACATTAAACCGGTAGTAAAGTTAACAGAGATCGCGTGTTGTGTCACATGCAATGCGACACGGCACGGCAAAATAAATTTATTTAACATCACTGTGTTTTTGACGGGATCGCATGACAAATTATAACGGATAAGAGTAGGAGTTAGGTACTTTTGAACGATAACTTTTTTTTTATTTAAGTACTTAAGTACATTCGTATTCTCATTCCAGGTGAATAAGGTAGAAGCACTTTATATTTATTAAAGAAAATTCTTAGGAGGTATAGCTAAGTACAAAACCTAGGTACTACCGGGGACTTTTCCGCCTGACCACTTAAGAAAAAAGTCGCATAATTTCGCCCAAAATGTATAGTTTAGAAACTATAAGAGCCTATGTCGAAAAATAATTTAAGCGAAACAGGCGTGGGATAGCTTATATTACGGCCTGATGCGAGAGAAAGAGATGGGGCGCCGCGCGCGCCTGAAGCGAATCGAGCGCCAAATCAAACTTTATTTAATTGTGATTGTACTATTTATGTTATTTCAATTCTGCTTTAATCAAAATTTTGAAAATATCAATCTCTTTTTTTTAAATCAAGTCTCGTGTTTCTATTATTCACCGTTTAGCAGTTCCAAGCGTTTATAGATAAAAACAGAGGCTACTTTAGCTTGTTTTTCTATCGAGAAAATGTGTCTTAATCGTGTTTTGGCTCTAATCAAAACTTCAATTATATGTTCAATTTACACATATCCGAAAATCATACTCCTACTGTTAGTACTTCATGATATATGAAGCTTTGAAGAATCCTATTTTTTTCATTTTATTTTTTAGTATGCAAGCAAAAATGAGCCTAGTGGTGGTCAGGCGGAAAAGTCCGCGATAGTACCTACATCTAATAAAACGAAAACAATACGTAATGTCCCATCACAGTCATTAATATTTAGATAATTACAGAAAATAGTAAGTAATTACTATAGATCGATAAGTATGTTTAAACGCACTGTGGCACAATGATTTTCGTCGGACGAACGCATGATCGCGCGAGCGATGGCAATAGGACAGCGCCATACAGTCGAGAACACGTCAAGTTCGACACATGCCGTTCGTATAAAAAACAATATCGCACTTCAAATCTCAAGCTTGACGTGGCCTTGACTGCACATGGCTGAATGGGTCAGTTCCCTTTGCCTTTTACAAACAGGAAAAAATAAAACAATGAGAAACGTGAAAATAACTCTAATTTGGGGCCGTATTAGAAAAAAACTAAAAGAAAACGAGATGATAACATTGTAATTCTTAATCAATGATATGTGTTACAACTGTCACCCCTAGAGTTTGCCGCGAGTTGCACAATAGTTACCTACCGATCACTTGTAATTACACAAAGTACCTAGTACTTAATAACGTAGTGTATTACATAGTCTAAGTACCTACTTAATAGATAATAATTTAATTTTAATTTAATTAACAGACAGATACTGCCTATATAGGTAAAGTCACACTTCAAAGGATCCTCTTTGGTTCGAAATATAAATAATTCTGATCAGGAGCACAGATTATCTATAATTACTACCGTCTCGTCTCAGGAGTGCTGAAAGTTATATTAATTCGGATAAGAAAATGTCAATAATAGGAGATTATATATTATTATGGATTATTCGAATTAGTGCCCTCGGAACAGGGAATCACAGGATTTCATACCCACCTCAATAATTTACAAAACTACATTATTAAACCCATATACTTTCTATTCCAGCTGCAGATCGAAGCAGGCGCCGGCGAAGGTCCAGGTCCCCCGGTGAACAATAACTCCGAAGGGGCGGTGGCCAGCCCCCCGCGGGATGACAACCACAACGCAGCACAGCCTGAACCACGAGCCATAGCCCTTTCACCTTCTGGTGAGTGCTTCTATAGTTCTGATGATTGTTGGTTTTGTTGTGAGCGGCTTCGTATAGCGCCAATCCAGATGGGTGTTGAACGAGGCTGATCAGACTGTCTTGAAGTGACGCCGAAATCTGTCGGAGAAAATCAAGTTAGAGCTATCGTGTAAGTTTCCGATTATATCGTTTACAAGATCCGTAATGTATTTTGACTGTAATAGGCCAATTTCTGAGTAATATTTTCTCACTGTCATATTCATTGTTTAAAATACATTAACTAAATATAGAATCGTTAAGAACTGCCAAAAACACAATGTCGATTTGATACAAATTTAATTGGGTAGTTACACAATAAGACTAGGGTGCAAGGAAAGTGCCTCCCCGAGTTCCGATACCTGTGGGCAGCAAGCCTCGATACGACCATTGCCGACTGATTTATCTTTACACTAAGGCATGAGTGATTTTCAAGAGATATATTATAGCTCATATGCTGACACGAAAGAAGACGACACAATAATACTCTTAATAATGACAACCGTTACGCAGCTTGAATTACGAGCTATATCGTAACCCAATCACCCTTACGGGAGTTCTAATATATCGATGGTACAGTAGGAAAAAGTCACCCAAAGGGCAATGGAGAGGGCTATGCTCGGAGTTTCACTGCTAGATCGAATCAGAAATGAAGGGAGATCCGCGGAAGAACCAGAGTAACTGACATAGCCCAAATAATTGCCAAACTTAAATGGCAGTGGGCGGGGCACATTGCTCGCAGAACCGATGGCCGATGGGGCCGAAAGTTCTCGAGTGGCGACCGCGTACCGGAAAGCGCAGAGTGGGCAGGTCACACGGTGGACCGACGACCTGGTGAAGGCGGCGGGAACCCGTTGGATGAGGGCAGCGCAGGACCGGTCGTTATGGCGATCCTGGGGGAGGCCTATATCCAGCAGTGGACGTCCATCGGCTGAGATGATGATGACAGAGGGAAAGCTAATAACTAATTACCGAGTTTCAAAGCTCTTTCTTTGCGATATTCCCGGACTAAACTACCCGACAATTTGGTTGTCACTTTAACCACTTACAAGTACTGAAGGAAGGTACAAACTTCATCACGCAGCTACGCATTTTGCACGTACGTAAACACCTTCCCGCCTTCCCTACAGCCTTCTAAACAGGGTTGCCAGATAGGCGGGATTGGACCGCACACATTATTATAACACTTTATTGTACACACAAGCAGATTGATACAGACAATAGAAAAGACATGTACAAAGGGCGAGCTTATCTCTTAAGAGATCTCTTCCAGCAGACCCGCAACAGTGAAAAGTATTAAAAGAGAGAGGCAGACATAATGTGTACATACAATTAGTAACTAATAAAATAATATGGAGCAAAAAACGGAACAAAAACAAAATGATAATAAAAGAAAATATTAACTTACAATATCAATTGAATTAATAAAAATAAAAATACATAAAATACCTATACAAATAAAATATATATTATATACCTATAATAAAATACTAAATACATATTACTATACCTACTAGCTCATTGAATGGAAAGATAGTGGTTTTTTACTTGCTTTTTAAAAGAAGATATGGTACGAGAATCACGAATTTGGGCGGGGAGTGAGTTCCACAACCGGGCCGCATGAACTGTGAAGGAGTAAGAGTAGAAATCTGTAGAGTGAGGCGGGATTCTGAGTTGGGTACGGATGTGGGATCGGCAAGGTTGGTCAGGTGGGCGGGAGAAAGAAAACCGTTCACGGAGGTAATTAGGAGAGGAGGGATTGTGGAGGATTTTAAAGAGGAGGCAGAGGATATGGAGATTTCTGCGTTCGCGGACTCGGAGCCATTTCAGCTGCACCCTAAAATGAGACACACGGTCATATTTCCGCAAACCGAAAATGAACCGAATGCCCAGGTTTTGTAATCTCTCTAACTTATTGTTTAATTCTTCAGTAGCATCTAGACAACAAACATCGGCGTAATCAATAATGGGAAGGATGAGGGATTGGGCTAGGGAAATTTCGGTTTTGAATGGAAGGAAATTTTGAAGGCGTTTAAGAGAATGGAACGAAAAGTGTACTTTTTTACTCAGCTGGTTCATGTGTTCTGTCCAGGACAGGTTGGACATCGTTGGAACTATTGAGATCAACCTAACCAATTTCGTTTTCATTAGTACCTATCATTGAAACAAATCAGGCAAATTGCTTCGAAGAAGTGCAATTATTACTAAGAGAAAAAAAGGGGCGATTTTTTCGGGCTACAAAGAATTATTTGGAATAACTTGAGCCCCTTTTATAATAGCTCTCTTTCTATTAGGCTGTAAAAGGCGAGAGATATCTTCATCTTCTGCTTTTCGCGCGCCTTCTCGCGCGACTTATGTGTCTTCTTCTAGAAATTTCGTGATGGTAATGGGTTAAGGCTCTTACAGACGAGTAACACTTTGCTGTCGCGGTAGGTCGCAGAGCGTCGCGCTCATACATTTTACGGTAGCGCGACCCTCCGCGACACCCGGCGACCGCAAAGTGTCGCTCGTCTGTAAGCGCTCTTGTCCAAAAAACTGATTCAGTTGATTCCAGATTTGAGTTCTCATAGCTCGCCAACCCTATCAAGCCTCAAATATTATGCGTAATAACGTTAAAGCCTCGTTCGGGAGTGCCCCGGGAATTGTTTGAGCTAATCTGATAAAAGGTAACGTCAATTGTTTGATCGCAATCTTTGACGGTGAAAGATTATGGTAATAAGCGCTGTGCCGTCGGATAAGGGTCGATTTGGGAATTCTTGCATCTGTTCCTCAGTCATAGGCTGTACCATAGTCACAGTATAACAAAGAGTATCTCTAGCACTACATTCCACAGTCATGGTGACTGAACTCGTGCACTAAAGGAGTGCCATGGAGTCAGGCCTTCTCACGAGGGTGCCCAGCAGTGGGACGTTTATATGCTGATCTGATGATGATGATCAAGAAGAATGAGTTAAAAATAGTAACATCAAAATTATCGAATGCGACAATTTTATGTCAGTCAATTTGTAGTCAAGACCTTGAGTCTTGACAAGATGTGTACCTACGCTACGCTAGAAGTTGCAACAATTGCACATTTAAAAAGATAGGTACCTACCTACAGGAGTTTCATGTTTATGTATTTAGTAACTTATTTTTGTTTACTTTATTCATTTCAGACCAAACTCGAAAATACAAAATAAATATTGTTATTGGTATGAAGATGAACAAAGTTACGACCTTTACTGCATGCAAAAAGGTTTCAAAAAAGCGATTTAACATAAATACATCACGCACGCATTTTGAAAAATAAACTTCTCTATTCATCGTCATCATCATCTCAGCCGATGATGCTCATCATGCATGCTCCTCCTACTTATAGTAAGGCAAACTTAACATAAACATTTTACAAATACGCTCTATTACAATTCAAACCTTGTACTAAAATAATAAAATTTTATTTACTCTAATCGCTGGACCTCCCAGAGGGATAGTTTGGTAATAAACCTAATAACATATGAATAATAAACACATTAGGTACTCTCACTGTGGGAATGTTCTCTATTTACTTACATCCAAAGTGATTGCTTTTATCCTTTTCGGATAGATTATTCGTTAAGATGGATAGTCATGGATCTCCTTACGATCTAAACGGAACCAATTTCAAGCTGAGAAATGGAAGAAGATTATGTAGTGGTTGTATTTGTCATTATTACTAGCTATCGTAAGGAGATCTTCACGCTCGAAAATTACCACGGTTTATATTAAAAACCGACTTCAGAAATAAAAAAGTACAAAATAATATTTCAGCCAATGAATTTTACGTTCGAATCTTTGTTTTGTCGAAGTCGCTGTCAAGCCGGTAGGTACGATTCGCGACTGGGCTTGCAGTAATTTTCTGGCTTGGCTTGACACCGACTCCAACAGAACAAATTAATTTTCTTATAGATTCGAACGTAAAATTCATAGGCTGAAATATTATTTTGTACTTTTTTATTTCTGAAGTCGGTTTTAATTTTTTTGTAAAAAATTTTTTATTTCATAATTTTTATAGATTAAATATGTTATTTCGATTCAGATATCAGTTATACACGCAAAGGGTACATTGAAAAGAAGCAAATGGTTCAATCGCAGACGATATGCTGTCAACTTTTGAGGAGTTATATCATGTAGCTCCGAAGTGCGTCATCAGATCACACAATATTAAAATGGGACCACCTCGGGAGTATACCCTTTCAAACAAAAAAAGATTTTTTAAAATTGGTTCACAATTGACGAAAATATCGGTGAACATACATAAAAAAAAAATACATACAGCCGAACATAGAACCTCCTCTTTTTTTGAAGTCGGTTAAAAACTCATGTTGCATGGCTTTCAAAATATGCAGCAACCGGTTCTTCTTGTAGTGCCATCTACTATCGGAGGTTGGCTATCATTAGGGCTATTCGAACCCTGGAAACTGCAGCCCTAAATAGTGAGGTCGAGTTCATATCCAACCATTCACACAGGTTCTTAAGCCAGAAAGTCCTTCTACCAGGCATTCGTCCTCCCAAAATGTTCCCCTGCAGAATATTCTGGAGAAGTTAGTATCTTTAATTTCTCATAATGTTTTCGAGTTTGTATGGTTTTCAGGATTTATACTCCGGCAATCGGTTACGGTTGCCAAATATGCTTAAAATATTAACATGAATTTCTGATAAATAAAATTTTATTGCTGTTAACGGAATATAACAGTCGATGTTCTCGGCTTGATGTAAATTTTATTTAGTTAGTTTGTATTGTTTTTGAATTAGCATGCCATCCTGTGGTGGCAGATTATGTCTTGCGCCCTGTAAGTTATAAGACCTTAATTATACCGTACGTCTTGCAAATCTTCTTCTTCTTCTTATCGTGTGGGCAGAGCCCTGGTGTCAGAGTTTTTTCAGAACGCCTTACGGCCTCTGACGTGGTTTTTATGTAACGACTACTACCACCAGGGATAGTAACCGGGACCAACGGCTTAGCGTGCCATCCGAAGCACGGAATCATTTTTCTTTTCGGACAATCAGGTGATTCAGCCTGCAATGTTTTAACCAACTGGGGAAAAACGCACAAAGTGACATATCACTAGGTGTCCCCCGTGGGAATCGAACCCACGACCTCCGTATCGAGAGCCAATGCTCTTAACCACTAGACCACGGAGGCAATTATAAACAAGTTCTATTCTATTCTAAGAAAATACCATAAGTCCGGAGGTAGGCATTAATAGGCAATCATGGGACGATCACAATAGACCAACACTGTAGAGTCAGTGTTATGAACCACGACTTGCAATAACCATCCCCAAATAATAAAAATAAAGCTAAGACACAGCAGCTGAAAGTTCAGAATTCTATGTCTATAATTTTGTTTTATTTTCGTGTTGGAGAGCACAAACATTTTAGCCGTGAAAGCCGTGTTTTGCCGTTCGTAGAGGCGACAATCTCATCGGACATCGTTAACATCTACGCGACGATAATATCATCAGGCGTCCTCTGATGTTCACACTTTGTAGCTACCGGTTGTAAATAAAAATGCAATCTACATAGATTGTTTTTGGTCGGCGCAGCGAAGACCAAAAAAAATCTTTGGCAATCTATTTATTTGCCAATGAACAGGTTAGGTCAGATATTAATATCGTCATCATCAACCACGTCCTACGGCAGGGCACAGGTAGGCCTACTTGGCGGATTGGTGACTTCACATGTTTACCCTAACACCCTGTGTGTTAGGGTAAACAGTTGCATTACTTTCAGGGGTGATTGCACCTATGATAATGAACAACTTTCCAAAAGAAACCTATAGGAAATTCGCAAAAAAAAATCGGCATTTCATACAAACTTTTTTTCACGACCGACGTTTTCCTTCAACGTTTGAGAGTTGCTGTATTACGTACATAAGTTAGAAAAATTCATAGGTACATGGCATATCGTCTGAGCCGATTTGAACTCGGCCCCTCACGATAGAGTGTCTCATGTCTCCGCATGCACCCCCGACGCTCTTGAAATTATTGAAGTAAAAATTCAAGCAGTTTACCATTTGCAAATATTCAATTATAATTTATCAGAATCATTGCCCATCCTAGACCCAACTAGTCTGATCGTATCGGTCTCACGTTCCATCAGATTCAGTTAGGTACGGATCGGAGAGTGCGTTTGTCCGTCGCATAATTAATATTACTAAAATGTACCTATCCGTGATAATGTTAAAGATTGTATGTGTGTCGGAGATCGAAATAAATAATTTCTCTTTCTTTCTTTCTTTCTTTCTTTCATACAGTCTGATATACCTGATTGCTTTTGTAAATAAGCAGTCGATGTAGTCGGAATCTATGAGAAATCATCAATCCCCGTACCGCGTGGTAACCGGCTTCGAATAGCACCAACCCAGTCGAGTGTCGTAAGACGCGACTGTTCCTTCAGGCGTCTCACACATCTTTTTCGCCCAAACCGTGTGGCTGCCGGTTATAGACACTGCATCTGACCCCACCTCTGATCGTATCGGTCTCCCGTTCCATCAGACATAGGAGGGTAAGGACGAGAGAGTGCATCTGTGTTTAGCGCATACACTTATGCACTTCAAAATATCCTGCGTACCTGACTGGTTTTGTATAAAGATTAGCAGTGGCTGTAGTCGAAATCGACTAGAAATCCATCATCATCATCACGTAACTTAAAATATAATTAATGTGACATTATTAGGTATAGAGGTATTGATCTTCTGTAGTTGGCGTAAAGCCAAATTTCTCACGTGAATGTTAAAATGACTGCATTTTAGCATTTAAAATTTACTACCAAGGTAACGAAGTGAATTTAAAATACGGTCGCTATCTCTATCCGAAATAAAATCAACGAAATGCAGGGACGAATTCCTGTATAATTTAAAAAGTATTAATAAAACCGGTCAAGTGCGAGTCGGGCTACTCGCGCACCGAGTGTTCCGTACCACACCACCACAGAACACAACATTATTAACTAAGAAAAAAAACTTTTTTTGTCCGGGACCTTTAGCGCGAGACCGACTCACACTTGGCCGGTTTTTAGTATTTGTTGTTATGTTGTAGAGTTTGCTCTATAATCACACTAAGTTTGACGCTTGTATGTATTACCGTTTTAACTATAGAGCGTGAAGAAAAAACGTTGATAAAAACTAGTTTCTTGTTGAAAACCCCCCTTAATTTTTTACTTTCTGCCATTTTTATTATTTGTTAACAAATCCGCCGCAATAACGCATAATCTGAGAAATTTACAGCCCTAAATAGGTAGGACAGACGGACGGACGGACGGACAGACGGACAGACGGACAGACGGACAGACGGACAGACGGACGGACAACGTAGGCTTAGTAATAGGGTCCCGTTTTCACCCTTTGGGTACGGAACCCTAAAAATGGCACTGGGAAGAGACTAATACAGGTCCTAGAAGTGTCGTCCAAATTCGACGTGACGGTATAGTGGAGACACGTGGAGATGATTTCCGATAATTATGACTTATGATAATTATATGATATCATCATCATCATCATCATCTCAGCCGATGGACGTCCACTGCTGGACATAGGCCTCCCCCAAGGATCGCCATAACGACCGGTCCTGCGCTGCCCTCATCCAACGTTTTCCCGCCGCCTTCACCAGGTCGTCGGTCCACCGTGTGAGGGGCCTACCCACGCTGCGCTTTCCGGTACGCGGTCGCCACTCAAGAACTTTTCGGCCCCACCGGCCATCGGTTCTGCGAGCAATGTGCCCCGCCCACTGCCACTTAAGTTTAGCAACTCTTTGGGCTATGTCAGTTACCCTGGTTCTTCTGCGGATCTCTTCATTTCTGATTCGATCTCGCAGGGAAACTCCGAGCATAGCCCTCTCCATTGCCCTTTGGGTGACTTTCAGCTTTTTTATGAGGCCTTGAGTGAACGACCACGTCTCTGTTCCATATGTCATCACTGGCAACACACACTGATCGAAGACTTTCGTTTTAAGACACTGCGGTATTTGGGACGTGAAGATACTACGTAGCTTCCCGAACGCTGCCCAGCCGAGTTGGATTCGACGGTTGATCTCTTTCTCGAAGTTGGACTTACCTAACTGAATAGTTTGTCCCAGGTAAACATAATGGTCAACAACTTCGAGCGCAGAGTTTCCGATCATTACAGGAGTGGGTACAACATGGTCATTTGACATGATCTTCGTCTTGTCCATGTTCATTTTCAGACCAACTCGTTCGGAGGCTCTGCTGAGATCATCGAGCATTTGACTGAGCTCCTCCATAGTCTCCGCCATGATGACTATATCATCGGCAAACCGAAGGTGACTGATGTACTCGCCGTTTATGTTGATGCCTAGCCCTTTCCAGTCCAGAACCTTGAAAACATCTTCCAGTGCAGCGGTGAACAGTTTCGGAGATATAACGTCTCCCTGCCTCACGCCTCGCTGCAGTAGGATAGGTTTCGAGTTCTGGTCCTGTAGTCGGACTGACATAGTGGCGTTTTTGTACAAGCATTTCAGCACTTCGATGTACCGGTAGTCTACTTGGCAACGCTGAAGAGACTGCAGTACAGCCCAAGTCTCGATCGAATCAAAGGCTTTCTCGTAGTCCACGTACGCCAAGCAAAGGGGCAGGTTATACTCTTCAGTCTTCTGTATAACTTGCCGAAGCGTATGTATGTGGTCCACAGTGCTAAAGCCCTTTCGGAAACCAGCCTGTTCGGGAGGCTGGAAATCGTCAAACCTGCGCGCGAGACGGTTCGTAATGACTCTCGAAAACAGCTTGTAGACATGGCTAAGAAGGGAAATGGGCCTATAGTTCTTCAACAGGGCATTATCGCCCTTTTTGAAGAAGAGCACCACCAGACCTCTGTTCCATGCCTGCGGCGTTTTGCCCTCGAGTATGACGGAATCGAACAGCTTCTGAAGGGCCTTCAGGACCGGTTTTCCACCCGCCTTCAGAAGCTCGGCCGTAATCCCATCATCACCCGGCGCCTTGTTGTTCTTTAGCTGTTTGAGAGCCATACTAATCTCGTACAGGCTGACGTCCGGAATATCTTCTGTGTAGTGCCGGGTCAATCTAGCTCTTGGGTCGTTAGCCAGATCTGTAGCGGGTCTTCGTGTTGACGTGTATAACTGTCCATAGAACTTCTCAACCTCTCTCAGAAGCTCAGGCTTGGACGATACGATTCTGCCATCCTCAGTCTTCAGCTTTGATAGCTGGCTTTGCCCAATAGACAGATCCCTTGCGAAAACTTTGGAGCCTTTGTTCCGCTCTATAGCCTCCTTAATACGCTCGGTGTTAAACCGACGCAGGTCGCAAGTCACGGACTTTGAAATCTGCCTATTGAGCTGCCGGTATTTATTCGCATCATCAGAAGACTGTAGAATCATCTCGCGCCTTTCCTCCATGAGCTTAAGAGTAGGGTCTGAGATTTTCTTAGTTCTATTTGTACGACGGGTCTTAAAGAACTTGGACCCGACCGCATGGACAGTTTCCACAAACCCATCGCTGTAATCGTCCACGCTACTCCCCAGGCAATCAAAACGATTTTGGAGTTCGAGCTGAAAACTACAGGGGTTTTGGATCTGGATCGGTACTGGGCGGAGCGTAGACTTCATCAGACGAGATCTTTCGAGCTTGATATTAAGATTCAATGTGCCTCTTACCATACGGTGATCGCTTCCGGTTTTAAACGCGTTTAACACAGAGACATCATTGAATATTTGCTTCTTCGTCGACATAATGAGGTCTATCTCATTTCTTGTACCGGTCGGGCTCAACCAGGTCCACTTTCTGTGCTCCCGCTTCTTAAAGAAGGAGTTCATCATATAGAGTCCCTCCTTCTCCATGAAGCCAGCCAGCAGTTGGCCCCGTTTGTTCCGTCGTCCATACCCAAATTTTCCCACTCGCATCTCTTCACCGTCTCGTTTGCCCAGTTTCGCGTTGAAGTCTCCCATGACCACCGTGAAGTGTGTTTTAGAACTATGCATGGCTCTAGAGATATCCTCATACATAGTTTCTACATCGTCGGCGTATTTCTCTTCTGAAGTCGGGGCGTATACCTGTATAACCTTCAACGAATACCGTTTGGTTATTCTGAGTATAAGGTACACCACCCTATTCGACACACTTTCGATCTTCTCCACGTTGTTCACAAGAGACTTATGGACCATTAGCCCGACACCGTGCTGGGACTTTAGTTCGCCCTCTCGGAAATAGAGCAGGTTACCAGATTTGAGGATTATCGAGTCCTCTCCCTCTCTTCGGACTTCAGATAATCCAACAATATCCCAACGTATCCTGCTCAGTTCCTCCTCGAGTATAGCGAGCGACTCGTCGGTCCGCAGTGAACGTGTGTTGAACGTTGCCAGGTGCAGCTGTTGTCGGTTGTGGTAGCCGGATCTCTTCCGGAGATTCTTCGCACCCCCTGCCCCGCCGTTACCTTGACCGCTACCGTAGCCAGGAATAGCGGGGCCGCCGGGGACTGGGGGCCGTGTTAAGGGCGTACTTGCCATGTTGGGGGGTTTTGCCATAATCGCCACGCTTGGCAGGCGGGTTGGCGATCGCAGTTCGGCTGGATGTGTGTACGCAGAGGATGCTGCTGCCCATCTTCTGGTAGGTCCCTTAGTCGCCTTTTACGACACCCACAGGTAGAAATGGGATGGTGCTATTCTTAGCCGACACCACACGGACATATATATGATATATGAAACAATAAATAATTTTTGTTACTAATCATTATTATTTTATACAGGTTGTAAGGGACAGCAAACCGCAAACTGAAACGGTGAACTCAGACCATCAAATTGAGCAAGTTTCACTATGGAGCCTTCATCAGGAAACGCGAAAAAGTTATGGTCTGAGTTCACCGTTTCAGTTTGCGGAGGGCTGTCCCTTACACCTGTACATCAATAGGATTACGCATTGACCCTTTGAGCACGATACCCTAAATTATGTAGAACTATATACTATTACCTATTCTGTGCCTAAATGCTAAACTTCATCACAGAATAGGTAATAGTATATAGTACTTCATGACCCTAATCCTTTTCAGGGTCAGTTTGCTACTGTAATGGCATTATAATGGACTAAGTATCATGACATTTTTAGCAATGCTAAATTTTAGGTTATAATAATTATTATGGATGGGTTTTGGTTTATAGTTTGGGGCTGTGTATTTGTTACTAAGACGATTTGGAGGGATTGGGTCCGAGAAAGTCTTATTTTTGCAATTTTTTCTGAACAGATAATCTGTGTTAGTTTTTTTTTGAATAATTTATCCTTTCGGAAAGGCAATGGGAACTAGCCCTTACAGCCTGGGCCTGGTCATAAGTTATTTCATTGCAATTTTGGTACCAAAATTGCGAAATTGCTATTGGAGAGGGGTTAGAAAGTGCTTAAAATTTTGTTACGTACCTATCCAGAGTGTGACGACCCAGTTGGTCTAATGGTTACCACGCCGGACTGCCAAACCAGGGTCCTGGGTTCGAATCCCGGTTCGGTCATGGATGTTATATGTTTGTGCCGTTGTTGTATTGTTTCCACAACTAAAAGCTTGTTAGAGCTTACGTGGGATCATTACAATGTATGTGCCTGTGAGCGTTATTTATTTATTATTTATTTATTATTTATTTATTATCCAGAGTGTGAGATAGTCGGGATTCATCATTCATGCTCAAAACTGGTACTTGTTTACATTTGTAGTCCATTACAGCAATTTCTTTCACATTGTCCGGGTTCTTATGGTCCGGGCATAGATTAATTATTCTTATGGTCCGGGTTCGAATCCGCACGGACCACATGCCATGTACCAATGAGTTTATCTAACTTATCTATGTACGTAATACCGACTGCTCTCAAACGGTGAAGGATAACATCGTGAGGAAACCTGCATACGCTAAAGAAGAAATTCTGATGTGTATGTGAAGTCTACCAACCCGCATTGGGCACGCGTGGTGGACTAATGCCCATACCTCCGAGTCTCCGTCGCCTGTGCTCTGCAGTGGGACGTTTATAGGCTGATGATGATGATAATCTAGAGGTCCAACGGGAAGGGAAACCTTAAAAAGAACAATAGCTTTTGTATTTTTCCAAATATGGAAAGGTTGAGTTATATAACCGTCTATATTTGAATTAACTGCGAAATTGTTTTACACTTTACATTTATATGGCTTTGCGACCTTCTGTATTTAAGTAGAAGTAGGTAAATAAACAGAAGTTGAGGTAATTTATATAGAGTTATAAGGATTCTGTGGGGGGAGGGTCAACGGTGGGCCGAACCCGGTGGGGGTGACTGCGCCATAGCAACGTGAAACCATTTGTACAGGACCGATAATTGAACATTTGTCACCTGATATTGAACTTCGCAATTCTTCTTCTTATCGTGTGGGCAGAGCCCTGGTGTCAGAGTTTCTTCAGACCGCCTTACGGCCTCTGACGTGGTTTTTGTGTAACGACTACTACCACCAGAGATAGTAGCCGGGACCAACGGCTTAACGTGCCATCCGAAGCACGGAATCATTTTTCTTTTCGGACAATCAGGTGATTCAGCCTGCAATGTGCTAACCAACTGGAGAAAAACGCACAAAGTGACATATCACTAGGTGTCCCCCGTGGGAATCGAACCCACGACCTCCGTATCGAGAGCCAATGCTCTTAACCACTAGACCACGGAGGCAGAATATTCTTACTTCGCAATATTATTTTGATTTTGTGCACAAAAGTATACATACAATAAAAAAAACATTTAAATTGTCATATTCATATTATTTGGGTCGAGTTTTCTATGGAACAAGCTGTTCCTATTTTCGTGTTTTTAAAAGACAATGCCTAAAACTGGCGCCTTTTTTCATTTCGCCTATTTTTTTAGGGTGCAAGACTGCATCCATATTACATACCTACGTGGTAGATATTCCAACAATCCGTACAAAAAGGTTCGCATCCTCTTTTATAATGATAACCGGTAAGGTTTGAAACTCTCTCCCTGTGTCTGTGTTTCCAGAGCAAATACAATCAGGATATTTTAAAAGAAGGGTTAATAGGCTTTTTCTGGGCGAGCGCGCTACATCCTCGGTTTTATCTGTGAGCTGAAGCTAAGCGCAAATCCATTATGTTGGGAGAACATAAGTAAAACGATTTGTTTGAACTTTAAACTGTGTTTAGGTAAATGAATTTAGATCTTGAGCAACATACTCGTAGTTAGAAAACTGATTATAAAAGAGAACGAACGATCTACAGACCGGTGAGTGAATGTTTGTCTCAAACAATTATAATAAAACCGGTCAAGTGCGAGTCTGGCTACTCGCGCACCGAGGGTTCCGTACCACACCACCACAGAACACAACATTATTAACGTAGAAAAAAAACTTTTTTTGGCCGGGACCTTTAGCGCGAGACAGACTCACACTTGGCCGGTTTTTAGTATTTGTTGTTATTCTGTAGAGTTTGCTCTATAATCACACTAAGTTTGACGCTTGTATGTATTACCGTTTTTACTATAGAGCGTGAAGAAAAAACGTTGATAAAAACTAGTTTCTTGTTGAAAACCCCCCTTAATTTTTAACTTTCTGCCATTTTTATTATTTGTTAACAAATCTGCCGCAATAACGCATAATCTGAGAAATTTACAGCCCTAAGCCCCAGCTTCATTATCCGTGAGAGGCCTTTCTTGCATCCTACAGAACTTACGTGCCGTGTGGTGTCCGCGTTTTAATACGCACCAACCCAGTGTCGTAAGATGCGACTAGTTCCTTCAGGCGTCTCACACATATTTGTCGCCCAAAACGTGTGGCTGCCGGTTATAGCCACGGCATCTGACCTCACCTCTGATCGTATCGGTCTCCCGTTCCATCAGATAAAGGAGGGTAAAGACGAGAGAGTGCATCTGTGTTTAGCGCGTACACTTATGCACTTTAAAATATCCTGCGTACGATAAGATTAGCTTAGCAGTGGCTGTAGTCTAAATCGACTAGGAATCCATCATCATCATCACGTAACTTAAAATATAATTAATGTGACATTATTAGGTATAGAGGTATTGATCTTCTGTAGTTGGCGAAAAGCCAAATTTCTCACGTGAATGTTAAAGTGACTGCATTTTAGCATTTAAAATTTACTACCAAGGTAACGAAGTGAATTTAAAATACGGTCGCTATCTCTATCCGAAATAAAATCAGCGAAATGCAGGGACGAATTCCTGTATAATTTAAAAAGTATTAATAAAACCGGTCAAGTGCGACTCGGGCTACTCGCGCACCGAGGGTTCCGTACCACACCACCACAGAACACAACATTTTTTTTTTTTTTTTTTTTTTAAATATCTTGGACAATGTCACACAAATTATCTAGTCACATTTAAAGTACCAGAATCTAGCCTGGACTTGTATTATGATGACTAGACAACGATATAGATTACATATATAAATACAAACATCCATGACTCGGGTACAAATATTCATATTCATCATATAAATATTTGTCCCTTACGGGATTCGAACCCGCGACCCTCGGCACAGCAGGCAGGTTCACTACCGACTGTGCTACCGGGCTGTCAATATGTCTGTAAACATTATTAACTTAGAAAAAAAACTTTTTTTGTCCGGGACCTTTAGCGCGAGACCGACTCACACTTGGCCGGTTTTTAGTATTTGTTGTTATTCTGTAGAGTTTGCTCTATAATCACATTAAGTTTGACGCTTGTATGTATTACCGTTTTAACTATAGAGCGTGAAGAAAAAACGTTGATAAAAACTAGTTTCTTGTTGAAAACCCCCCTTAATTTTTAACTTTCTGCCATTTTGATTATTTGTTAACAAATCCGCCACAATAACGCATAATCTGAGAAAATTTCAACTATCTAGCTATTACGGTTCAAAAGTTACAGCCCTAAATAGGTAGGACAGACGGACGGTCGGACGGACAGACGGACGGCCGTACGGACGGACGGACGGACGGACAACGTAGGCTTAGTAATAGGGTCCCGTTTTCACCCTTTGGGTACGGAACCCTAAAGAGAGCCAACATCAAAATCGCGAAACTACGTCAATAACGTTCGGTGTAGGTTTTCTCGGAATGACAAATAGGTACAGCATTGCCAATTTATTCTGTGGCATTGCCCAGGACTCAGGGAGCACCTACTGCTTACTACTGCGGTTATGGGGAACTACAACAATGTCGAAGCGCCCTGGTAGGTCAATCACAATGCAACCTATGCTTATGTTGGTTTCGTATAGCTTGATGTGTCACAGTGTGTATCTAGTACGTTCACTCTACCACATTCAGGTTTCCTCAACAAAACAAAACTTACAAAAAATGATGAAGTGGTCCCATTGTGATATATCGATTGCAACCCGCGAGGCAGAGGTGTCCAACATTTATCTCGAGAGGGCCGCAGTCTTGGATGTAGGTCAACAGCGCCAGCACCACACTTAATTGGACGAGGAAAAATGCTCTCGTGTCACGCGGTCACGTGTCTTCTAGGTAGGTATGCTGTTATATTGACAGTGTCGTGCCCGGCTAAAATAAAAATAGACCACTTTTCTTATCGTGGGTGTCGTAGGAGGTGACTAAGGGCACAATATAAAAAACAGTAGGTAGATGACACGATTGTATCAAGACCTCCGCCTCTAAATACCTAGTAGACAAAGTTGTATTACGTAATAAAATACAACCTGCTTACCAAATAATTTCTACTCTACACGTGTTTCGCTCCACCAAGGAGCATCCTCAGGAGTTAGACCGACGAACGTTCGATACAGAGTACTCTGTATTTGGTAAGCAGGTTGTAATACAACTTTGTCTACTAGGTATTTAGAGGCGGAGGTCTTGATACAATCGTGTCATCTACCTATTAGTCATGGATTTCCGCAAAGTAACGCCTGATTCAATTAATTATAAAAAACAGTATCTATTACTAGATACAGTACGGACACTCCCTTCCTCCCACCAACTTTTTACCTCACCCCCTCTATCGCCCTCTGGTTACTTCGCACTGGTTACTCGCTACCTACGAAGAAGACTTAAGGTTCAATTTCTTTGGTTTCGCATGTGCTGACGTCATCTTGTCAATTTCAAATTTTTGTATGCAGTGCCCGGGCTGTGCTAAGGGTTATTCTTTTCGTATGTTTTTGTGGGCGTAAGGTAATTTTTGCTTGATTCATCATTTCATTCTGAAACTTAACTCGAATAAAAGTGTATCTGCACATACTTGAAATAATGATGAAAAGTTTCTGAATTCCTCAGTAGTGAATTTAATTAATAATGATTTTGACTTATGTTATTCCTAAATTTTTTTCATTTCGGCGAGGTAGGTCTTTTTCTATACACGTAAAGGGAATGATCAGGAGTGCGATTTTTGAAACTCATTCTTTGAACTCAGCATTTGAAAATGTCAATATTACTACGGAGATGTGCATCTTTCTACTGCTGATTTGACATTAAAAAATCATACGAGTGCGATTTTTTAAAGTCAAATCAGCAGTAGAAAGATGCGTATCTCCATAGTAATTTTGACATTTTCAACTGCTGAACTCAGCGAATGAGATTCAAAAATCGCACTCCAGACCATCAATATGAATAACTTTCATTGAGAAATAGAGAATGTGTCCCATAGAGAAAGTTGTTCAGTTTGATGGTATGATTATCCTCTTTAAAAAATCAGCAGAATCAGCAAAATCAGTAAATTTGACATAATGTAATTTACTATACATAAACAAAATGGCAGCCTATTCCCACCCAGCATTGGGTGAATTGGGGCAAGGAATATACTACTCTATCGGATTATGGATGATGAATGATGATAGAGTAGGTAGAGTAGGTACCATGGTAACCATGGTAGATTAGGATACAGAGGAAGTTAAATTCGTACTATTTAGATACAATTTCATATTTCGTATGTACCTAGGCATAATTTGCAGAATATTAAACAGCGAGTAACTTCGATTACATTATTCGCACAAAATTCGTATGTAGGTACGATTGGATTAATTTGCATTTCTATTTCTAGTAAATCTAATCACTATTTAAACAAAAATAAAACCTGTCCTTTGACAATCAACAACAAAGAGCAAGGATTGTTATTGTGAACCTTTACACGGATTGAGTCGGTTTCTGTACCGTGGCCAGGATGTTGGAGGATTGTAGGATATTCCTGCAATTTATTTAATAGTACCTACCTTTCAAGCCCTTATGTATAAGACACAATACATAAACAATTGTTACCGGGCGGGCAGAGGTTCCGCTGGGGTCTGACAAGACGAGTATAGCAATAATGCTTTTACTACTAATATACTTGTAAACATGGGTTGTAGGTTCTCTTATATATTCTGCGACAATGGGTGTGGTATGAGATATTCTAAATATGTATCTGCCATTTCAAATTAAAGATTATAAAAAAAAATTACTGGTCGGGATTTGAGCCCGCAACCTACGAGACCGGGGCTGTGTTTTCATCCAATGAAGCTACCACTTCGGTAGGAACTATACCGATTGGTACCCACTGAATTCTGCAATCTACCATGGTTAACATTTTTTTTTGTGTTAAATGTATGTAACCGTAAGTTGTTTTTGTCAGATATTTACTTTATTACATCTTGCATGTCCTGTCAATAGCACCTATACTTTAGTCTAAAAGCAACGTTGTTTAAAATTCTCTTGTGAAGTGACCAGTTTTAAGTCTTTTGTTATACGAAAATTGCTTACACATGCTTATGGCATAAAATTTTTTGTCTAACCTAATCTTGACATTTTTGTATATAGTTTTAGACAGATTAGGGAAAAGGTAGGAAAATTAAAAAATTAATCCAAAGTCTTTGTCTCTTTTAAATCATGGCCACCGTAGCTGGAGTTATATCGAGTGTTTTGTTATATTTCGTTCATCAGCCTTGATGGTGAATGAATCGACAAATATTAAAAAAAAACTTTATTAAGGTCGCTATACAAAAATAGTAGGTACCTAGCGAAAATCTCTTCTTTAAACGACGAAGGATGCGACCAGTCGATCTCTTAAAGAATCGAATCGACTCGTGTATTTTTTTTTATTTTTCAATATCGAGTCAGAACTAGAGTAATTAAAAACGATATTTAAGTATTCGAATACCTATCATATACATAATAACCACCATACCTATGTTCACACACTAGAAATGAATACCTAGGTTATTTTATTACCAATAAAAATAAAATAAACTGCAATGGTACTCTCCACTGTTTGTATGGGACAGCAGATTTTTTCCGCGGTTTCGATTCATTTGTATGTTAGTTCCATTTATGATAGATACAGTTGTTTAGTTTGATGGTCCCGATCATACCCTCAAAAAAAGCGCGACCGGCGCCCGCGGCATGGCGCGGCGCCTCGATAAACGTTTTATCGCGCCTGCTAACTCGTTCGTTCGCGCGCAAAAAGAGAGCTAGGGCGCGATTGCGCTTTATCGCGCCGCGCCATGCTGCGGGCTCAGGGGTCCTAGAAAAGGTGACATTAAGAACTCTAAGTTGTTTGCAGCCCACTGATTCTACTATCATTATGAATTTGGCCCACCAATGCCTTTGAGTTTGATATGCCTGCTCTAAGAGTATGAATAATATAATACCCATTGCTATTTAATATTATCTGACTCTGATGTCCGAGTCGAATTGTAAGAGAATCGAGTCCACTACGAAAATTACTCGATTTGATCGAGCCAACGAGAATCGAGTCAGTGTTCGAGTCAACTCGACTAGTCGCTTCACTAGAAGTAGAAAAATAAAACCGGTTAAGTGCGAGTCGGGCTACTCGCGCACCGAGGGTTCCACAAACACAACATTATTAACTTAGAACAAAAACTTTTTTGTCCGGGACCTTTAGCGCGAGAACGACTCACGCTTAGCCGGTTTTTAGTATTTGTTGTTATTTTGTAGAGTTTGCTCTATAATCACACTAAGTTTGACGCTTGTATGTATTACCATTTTTACGATAGAGCGTGAAGAAAAAACGTTGATAAAAACTAGTTTCTCGTTGAGAACCCCCCTTAATTTTTAACTTTTTGACATTTTTATTATTTGTTAACAAATCCGCCGTTATAACGCATAATCTGAGAAAAATCTTCAAAAGTTATAGCCCTAAATAGGTAGTCAGTCAGTAGTAGTAAACAGACAGACGGACGGACGGATGGACAGACGGACAGACGGACAGACGGACAGACGGACAAACGGACAGACGGACGGACGGACGGACGGACGGACGGACGGACGGACGGACGGACGGACAGAAAGATGGACAGACGGACAGACGGACAGACGGACAGACGGACAGACGGACAGACGGACAGACGGACAGACGGATAGACGGACAGACGGACAGACGGACGGACGGACGGACGGACGGACGGACGGACGGACGGACGGACGGACGGACAACGTAGGCTTAGTAATAGGGTCCCGTTTTCACCCTTTGGGTACGGAACCCTAAATAAAAAGCTGGCATTAAAATCATAACTCCGCGTAATAAAGAAATAAATTGCAGTAGAGGCAAGCCTTAGGCTTCTTTTAATTTAAGGCAGGTTTCGTGCAAAAAATTTAATTTATATTAAACACAAAGAAAAGACAACCACCAACTCGGGCCATTTTTGTACTACCAACTTTTTCTACAGCGTTATAAAAATATGGGAATAATAGTTCGCATACTCATATTACTAAAACTAATTATTTCAACGTTATATTTTATGGTACAAACGAGATATCTTGAATTGAATTTGGATATTTTAGTTACGAAATGTGAAAAAATGGCGAAAAAAACACAGAACAAGTAGTCACAAACTTTTTGAAAAAAGAAGGCCTTGACAATAAATTGATTGACATATTTTGACATTGACCACTTGACATTGACATAATTTTTTTCTAGGTTTTATTTCTCTAATTCTCTATTAAGGCCCCTCACACAGGTGCGATTTCATCGAGCGATAATATCGCTGCGATTTAACCATTTTTATTTTCAGTACAGCATTGGCTTCTAATTTTTTGAACACGATTGGGTTTAATAGCAAAACTAACATTTAAACCAAGATCTGGTCCTAAAGCCAGGAATGTCTCCATATGAGGGAACTCTTTCTTTTTAGGAAAGCCTTTCTAGCGACAGTTACCAAAAGTATGTCTATCTCAGACTATACTTATTCATTCTCATTGGTGGAGCGGACGCGTGACGCTGATCGCAAAATCGCACCTGTGTGGTAGCGTAGGACTTGCGTAGGACATGCGACGCGGTCACAAAGTCGCCGGGATATTATTGCTCGATAAAATGGCAACTGTGTGGGGGAGCCTTTAGTATAGGTAAATGGTGAAATAAAACAGTATTTGCTAGTAATATATATGTCTTTGAGTATTTGATTAAAAAACATAATTATTATTCATTTTCCACATCTTCTTTAACAATTATTTATCATCCAGATATATGCAGCAAGAGGCTCAATATTTGTCTGGTATCGTGCCCAACCCATGTACCAGACTACCTTCAGTATGCACAACACCCCACAGTCCTTTTACCACTAACACTGCTACAATAATAACACAAATGCTATCTTCCTACGGGAGTCATATGCAGTTTCGAAAACTGTCGTAGCGAAGCACGCTGGTGCGAAAAACTTTTTAACTGACGACTGTATCACACTTTTATTAATGCAGAAAATGTAAAGTAAAAAAGTAAAGGTATAAAGCAGAAAAACACAGAAAAACTAAAGCGCAGCCGAATCGAACAAAAACATCAGATAATTCCACTGGATAATTCAGAGAAACTACTCTTTGATTCAGAGCCATTTCAGAGCAAAATTCAGAGTGCGCTATCCATAAAGGAAGTAATGTGTAGTTTCACCTCCTTGAGGATTACCTCCTTGATGACGCTATCATTAACCAAGAAGTTTTACTACAGTAAAGATTGCTTTTTTATATTGCTAACTGCGCTATGATTATATTCTCTTTGCTGCGCTATTTGCAATTACTTCGAGCTGTCATCATATTACTTTAAATATTTTGTAACACGAAACGACTTTATTTGTAGCTATTATAGCAATTGGTTTGTATTTTTATTATGTCTATATTAAAATGCGTATATAAAAGCTATCACATGTATATGCATGCATATCACAAATTGGCCTGACGGCCCATACATTGATGAATGATGTCTTTTGCATTTTGAGGTTATGAAAATTTTAAAAATCTTTCTCCTTTGCAAAAGGGAAAATAGAAAGCATTCACATTCTCAGAAAAATATGCTGGCGTTTTTCAACTGCACGCTTAACTATTTATTTAGATCCTTGGAGTTTTAGCAACATGTCTGACCACCTTGATAGGGATTATGGTCTTAATTTTGTTTATTTATGTTCCGCCGTTACCTACAGGGTGTAAACTGAAATGCGCTAGGTACATATCGAATAGGGTGCTTCAGACCATCAAACTGAACACAGTGGCGTAGCGTGGGTTTCTGCCGCCCGGGGCACATATCAATTTTGCCGCCCCCTTATCTTATCTACACAAAAAATATCGATATTTTTTTGAACATTGATTCTGGTTGTGGTCCAAGACAGGCACCTATTGTTTTATCTGTGCACTTTTCTTCTCACAATACGAATCGGTTAGAGCCAGAGCTTTTACGTACAAAACATGTGCAAAGTATCCTAAGTAAAAGCTATGGATCGAGCGAAGCAAACTCGAAATTTTTAGCACCACGTCTTAGATGTGGTCAGAACTCTTTAGGATTATGTGTAGGCACAGTGAGTAATCAAAACAGAAACCTAGAGCGAGCGACGCGAGCTTGTCTTTTCTCTGTTCTACGAATTGGCTAGACAGAGCTGAATCAAACCTATATTTTTCCCGAATTTGCCGCCCCTAGTAAAGTGTCGCCCGGGGCATTTGCCCCCCTGCCCCCCTGCCTCGCTACGCTACTGACTGAACAACTTTCATTATGAAACGACCTATGAAATCGCGAAAAAAAAATCTGCTGTTGCATAGAAAATTTCAATAGCTGCTTGTCCAAAATGTATAAAACAGTTTTTTTTTTTCGTCATTTCACAGAGTTGGTCCCATAATTATACGTTCGATCCAGCCAAAGAAATATTAAAAAAAAAATTCTAAGCATCAATTTATCACTCTTGCAGTATTTTTTCAATGCCTTAAGGACCCCAATGAATGTGACATAATACAAAAGTTGAGACTGGACTCTGAAAATCACTATCAAATAAAACTTCGTAAACACGCTCTATAAAATATTGTTATTTTATTAGACAAGGCGTTAAGGAATTCTTGCTAAAATTTAAAAAACCTGCCGAGCCATGGTTGTCTAGTGGTTAGAAGCCTCGCCTTTTGTTCAGGTGGTGGTTCCATCCCAGCCTGGTTTAGACTCATACCAATAAAATAAGAACTTACATACCTACAATTTGTTTCACCACTTATGTGTAAATGCTTCAATTTCGAGGCATGTATTGAGCCCACTGTCTACTAAAACTGGCGACAAGCTCACAACCAGTCACACTCTGGTCAGAGTTTGTCGTCTTTTTTCGGCTCTATACCATTGTATAAAACGATAAATTGATAACATTAACATGAATATTTTAGGGAAAGTGGGTCGTTTTGTTCTACAGTATAATAAAAGGTAAACAAATAACTTTTAGGTCTAGTTGCCTACATAAATTGTTTGGATACAGTCATTAACTAAAATTTCATAACTAAACTAAATGTTTTGGGTACTCGCATCAAATTATTTTAAAGTGATGTTATACAACGTTTTAATCACGCCATGTTACGAACTTGGTAATTAATTTAACACAATTTGTGGCACTAAGTGACTGGAAAGATACCTTGCAATTTAATTACACCAGGCGTTATCGTCATGTATGACCCTTTAAGAGGTTTAAAATTAGTTTGAAGAAGACTAAATCCCAAAAAAAAAATATGGATTAACCTTTACGGAATACGCATTTGCTTAAGAGCAAAGAATCACGATACAACTAGGGCACCTCTACCCGCACATTAGAACTTCGTGAACGATTTCGTTCTAATGTCAACTCTATTAAAATGAAGTGCGGACCGAAACAGTGGCGATATATCGAACATCGAAAGTCCGGGTACAGGGCCTGAAGGTGTGAGGTAAAAAGTCAGTAGGAGGCAGGGAGTGTTCGTACTGTATGCAGTACTAGATACTCTTTCTTGGTTTCCAAAGTGAGAGAGCGCATTTCGTGATCCTCCGGAACATCTCGCAAGTAGCTGGCTTGAAGTTCACGTAGGCCAGCCTCAACTGTGTCCCGTCAGCGATACCTGGAGATATCACGAGATACAAAGAGATGCATAGTGCCTCCACATATTCCTACCACTGTGATTCCTATAAACCAGGATCTACAGAGGCGACCACTCATAACCACTAGACACTAAGACTAGACATAGAAGTCTAGCGAGCCCGGAGATTAACACTTATTTCTGTCTTGGAAACTGCAACGAATTTAATAAAGAAGATATGAGTAGGAGTAGGAAAGATAGATACACTTCCCTCCATTGCAAATGGGAGACAGCAATAGGAAAAGCATGGCAAGACATGGATATACCTCGGAAAGGGAAAATAGTTACCTACGTAAAAATGTACATAGTCACCAACTGTTACCAACTGGATATTTACAAAACAATAATAAAATCTAATTAAGTACTGTCACACACAAACAATTAATCTTGCGTTAAACCTAATCCCGTTTAATTAATGTACAATAAGCCTCCAATGTGAAAAGGCTTTGTACAAATTGTAATTTGTTCTTTGAGAGTGTCACAAAGATTGGGAAGGGGTGTGAGCGTACGGGACGGGATTGGATACTAAATAAAGAAACCGCTGTCGGTATATAAAATATGAAGTCAAGATGTTTGGTTTTACTTGATGAAACTTTTTGATATTTAGGAGATAATATAGTATCCGCAAAATAACGGAAGAGTTTTACCGCAACCGCTTCCTTCCTTATGTTTAAAGATGTTCTTTTTTAGGTGTGTATACGTGTAGATATATTGCGAGATTTGGTCTTGAGTTGAGTATACAGGGTTCAATTTCATATGCTCTCGGTTTTTATTGGGATAATCAGATCATCAAACTAAACAACTTTTTCTATGGAACCAATCGAGACAAAATTATCTACTTATGATACAATTAGGTCGTGAATGATTTCAGTTTTGTATGGAACAGCTGAATTTATTTTCGCGATTTCGACTTTGGTCCTGTATTGGTCAAAAAACGAAAAAAAATTCAGGACCTACCGTAGAAAATCTATCGACTGATCTGCACTTTGGTATGGAAGGTCCAAAAATGTTTCTCGTTTTTCGACAAAAGTAGTAAAATATGTTTTTTATTAAATAAAAATTAAATTATCGTTTCGTTCAAATCGAAGCAGAATTGAGTTTGTACTTGCAGGAAGTCCTCATTGGTGAGCATCGAACAGGCTATAACTTTATCTAACTACGAGCTTTTACCCGCGACTTCGTCCGCATAAATTATATACCAGATTTTAAGTCAGATCATTAGCTATCAAACAAAAAGTTTCATCAAAATCGGTTCAGTAGTTTTTGCGTGATGCTCGAATAAACAAACACCCAAACAAACAAACAAACAGACAGACAAAAATCCAAAAATTGCTGATTTGGAATGAGGGACACCTAATCTTTTTCTTGTACAGACACACTTCTGTTACAGTTTTATAATAGTTTAGATACCTACTCTATGTAGAATGTTCACTACTACAAGAAAATCGAAGGAAACTAGATAAAAGAATTTTCATTAAAACGAAATGAAACAAGTTTATTTTTCTCTGCCAAGTTTCCAGCAGTAGGAGCTTGTGTCAAAGTTCGAATAAATCCTGCAAATGAGATCAGACGCATTCCTTTGTCATTTCCTCCCGAGCTCGTGTAATAGGATTTTCCTAGGATTTTCGTTTCAAAAGTCAGGAAGCTGACAGAATGCTACCTAATTGGAGAAAAAATAAAAACGCTTTTTGAATAAATCTTTGAAAATGAGCTGTCTACCAAGTACCAACATCAGACCAACCTATTATTATTTAGAGCGATGATAGCCCGTACGGAAGAGAGCTAGCGCCTCTATCACGAGGCCGCGTTTCGATTCCTGGCCTGTACCACTAAGTTCTTCTGAATTTATGTACGGTTGTATTTATCATTTACTAGCTCGGCGGTGAAGGAAAACATCGTGAGGAAACCTGCATTCCCGAGAATGAAAAGAAAATACCATAAGTTCGGAGGTATGCGTAAAATATGGGTGAGCTTGGGGCGAACACAAAAGATCAGCGATGGTCGCAGTGTTACATAACGACCCTTGCCTGCAATAGCGCAAACACAAATAATAATAATATAACCTTCTAAGAAGGTACTTATTATGTTTAGGTATATTTATAATCCATGGACGATTGCTATAATAACTGTATCTACAGGGTGTTAGGGTAAACAGTTGCATTACTTTAAGCGGCAATTTTATCCATGATACTGAACAACTTTCCCAAAAAACCTATAGGAAATTCGCTGAAAAAAAAATCGCATTTTCGTTCAAAAGTTCGATCAGCTGATTGCATTTAGTATGAGAAGTTCAAAAATTTTTTTACGAATTTCCTATAGGTTTCTTAGGGAAAGTTGTTCAGTATCATGGGTACAATCGCCGCTTAAAGTAATGCAACTGTTTACCTTGACACCCTATATACTAGTGGAAGGACAGACAGATGGACAGAGCAAAATTATATAAGTTTAAGGCCTATGTCCAGCAGTAGACGTCCATCGGCTGAGATGATGAAGGGTTACGTTTTTTGTCATTTGGCTACGGAATTCTAAAAAAATTAACAGTTCATTTCAGCGCGAAAAATCTGTGTTCCGTATATTTGGGTCGAATACCCGTTGAGGTTTTCTATGGATACGGAAGATTTCTTTTGTTGCGATTTCAATGTTGGTCCCATTATTATTATTGGTGATTGGGCTATTGCAAGCATGGGTCGTTATGTAACACTGCGACCATCGCTGATCTTTTGTGTTCGCCCCAAGCTCACCCATATTTTACGCATACCTCCAAACTTACGGTATTTTCTTTTCATTCTCGGGAATGCAGGTTTCCTCATGATGTTGTCCTTCACCGCCGAGCTAGTAAATGATAAATACAACCGTACATAATTTCCGAAGAACTTAGTGGTACGGGCCTGGAATCGAACCACGTCCTCATGATTGAGGCGCTAGCTCTCTTCCGTATGGGCTATCATCGCTCTTTTCGTTGGTCCCATAGTGAAAGTTGTTAAGTCTGATGGTCTGAAACAACCCCTTTAATATGTAACGTATTTAAAAGCCCCTGTATGAAATAGTTGATGTTGACAGCTCTTCAGCTTGAAATTACGGTTTTAATTAAAATACCAACTAATTACAGCTATAATGACGGTTGTCTAGGGGGTGGTTATTCAATTAGTGACTAACTACCAGATTTATGGCACTGCTGATTCTCTAGTTTGGAGATTCTCTTGAAATTAAACCTTCATGCATTGACATAAGAACAAAAATGTGAATATTAAATAATTGGTTTTTAAATTCCGTTCTGTTCTGATATCATGCCTCTAAGGCTCTAAGTTACTAGAAGTATGTATGACTTAAGAAGCATAGGGACTTATTTCTATGCGTAATAACTACGATTAATAGTATTAGTACATTACTGCAGCGGCCAGCAACAGAGGCATTGATGGACGAACGTGTAAATGTGGGCCGAGGCGAAGCCGAGGCACACATACGTAAGTCCATCAATGCCTAGTTGTGGCCAAGGCTTGTATAGTACTTTTCTCAAATAATGCGCGGAAATGAAAACAGTAAATTTTCTCAAATAATTCGCGGAAATTAAAACTCTTTTCAAAATCAATGACGAACAACGAACAACAATTTGTTTTTTTTTTCCAATAAACAGCTTTCTATTTGCAAGCCAGTTCGAAATTTAAATAAAACCTTTGATGAGTTACCTCCTTGGTCGCCATGTTTAGGAGAAAAAGATCGTTCTATTTTTAAATTACACGACAGATATGAGTTTAATATGTAATTTATTTGGCCGCAAAACACGACAGATATGGATTTTCATACAAACATTGCCGGCCGCTGCGCGCATGTAGTTGGCCAGTACAGCAATTTCGATTTATCTCGAAGAAGGTTGTCAAAATAATGCTCACATTTCCAAGCATGTTTGAGAAAAATAATATAATGGTCATTTTGTAATTGTCAATGGCTCTTGTATAAATTCAAAAACGTATAAAACATGAACGAAATACAGGGTTATATACTTTAGGGAGTGCTTCAGACCATTTTAAACTATAAAAACAACTTTCACTACAAGACCAACATTGAAAGCGCGAAATAAAATCAGCTCTCGCATACATTTGGGTCAAGTAGGGATACCCATTGCCGTTTTCTGTGGAACAGAACAACCCATGTTTTTAATTCGCGATTTCGATGTTGGCTCCTTAGTGAAATCTGTTCAGTTTCATGATGTGAAGCACCCTGTTTAATATGTAACGCATTTAATTTTACACCCTGTATACAAACCTGAAAACATATTGTGACCAGTTTTTTGAAATAATTAAATGTATGTGATGGAACCACTGTCTTCCAGGATCTAGGTCTACATGAGGTCTACCTTTCTTGGAAGCCAGGACCATAAAATCTCTAATGATACCTCTATGTTACATTTGTAATCTTATCTATGCCCACACCAAGGGCAAGGTATTTTTTGTCTTTTCATTGTGAAAAATAATCATTTTTTATTTTTTTATTTTATTTTTAGTTTTCATAAAAATAATACTTTTTTGTGGTTTTCATAATGTTTCATATCAAAGGTTTCAGTGATAGATACTAGAGAAACATTTTTCAGGTTTTTAACATGTTGACCTCTATTTGGTTTCTTGCCTCCAATTCTATGGTTTTTATAACAGGTCGAACCCATAAACTCTGCTACTCCAGTACCTACTACTTTCACACAAAAAAAAAAAACATGAAATTTTCAACGGATTTACTATACTCTGAAAGTTCTGTAACCCACATTTTTACGTTTGTAAATTATTTACGTACGTGAGCCTCATGTGAATTGGCTGCCTTTGTGGTAAAAATATTGAATTGCCAAATCCTCGCAATAACTTTTTTATGCTGTATTTGCAAATATGGAGCCTTTGAATTTGAATAAAAGCTACCGTTGTTTATTATAAAGGATTTTATCAATATACGTAGGCTTTGGTATAAAATAATTGGATTTTATGCGTTATTTAAATAAGTAAATAACAATCAAAAGAGATGCGGAAACCCAGATTGAAAATTGCCATGTTTTATAAACTTAGTAGACCAACAAAAAGTTTACTAACAACAACATTTTTTTATGCAATGATTATAATATAATACACACCGACACCCTGTACCTATACACCCCTATTTTTAATAACGAGAAATTATTTAGGGTGTAGGTATTCAGATAATGAAACTAAACAACTTTCCCTAAGGAACATGATTCAAATTTTGTCGGACCTACCATAGAAAATCTATCGGCCGATCCGCTCCTTCCCACACAGCACAGAATATCGACTAGATATCTATTTGATATTTTGTAGACAGTTAGATATTTTGTAGATGTCTATGAGACATCTTGTAGACATTTGTGCTGTTGGGGTTGGTAGCGAAGGTGCAATAGGTACCTACTTTTCTAGTTTTTTGGAACATATTCCATAAGGAAAGCAAAAATGTTGTTAATGGAGTTAAAAAAACACGATTATTAACTGAAAACAGAATAACAAGCCTATAGCACAGTATAAGAAAGAGTATAGTATTACTACCTATAAGGTAGGTATATATAGGAACTTTTCAGTATGTATTTCATTTTTTTTCAAGGTATCTGTTAAAGGAATTTAGAAATAAAAATACAGATGCCCAAACCTTCCCTTGTTCCAAAACCAAAAGATTTTTTTCTGAAAAATATTTCCAGAAAATTTAAATTTCAAATATTTTAATCTCAAACAAAAACCAATCTCTCTTTGATGTCGCTTTCTGTTTGTTTTCTTAAATGAGTAGCTCGAGCATGTTTTATAACGCGTTTGTACGAAGACTGATAGTTCAATGTACGGTAATTGCATTTTTTATTTTATTTTACCTCATAGGTATATTTTGTTATTTTTGTTTGACCATGTCATATTTACTCAAACAAAATGCAATAGATTATTCAGCTAATTTTTCTCTTTTCCCTGATCGACTTTTCAGTACCTGAACACTCTGATTACCAGGTTATATCAAAGTTTAATAAATAAATAAATAAAATAAATAAATATCTTGGACATTGTCACACAAATTGTCTAGTCGCAGTACTAGAATCTATCCTGGACTTGTGTTATGATGACAAGACAACGATATAGAATACATATATAACAAACATCCATGATTAGGGTACAAACAACACCAGCAAGACAAGACCAATAAAGGCTCAAACACACGAACCTGCATTGACCTGACCTTGACCTCGGCACACGCCGTGGTACCGGGAGCACCCGGGCATCGGCACGTGCATTTTGTAACCAGCGACCCTGTTTCGGCATTATCTGCGTTTTCTTTACTTGGATAGGTACTTAAATCACTTTGGGCACCCGTACTTTGCGTTACATAGTTTTATAGCCCAGTCATTTTACGGTTTGAGCCGGGACTAATTACTAATTGCATTTTTTTTTCGCTATAATATTGAAGAGCTAATTTGAGCTTCGGAATGAACCAAAATTAAAAAAAAAATACGTCAGCAACAGTTCCAATTTTAAAATATTCTCGTTCTAAAAAACCTGATGATACATTTATTTTTGCACATATAAGGCATTACCATTATACATACTTCAAACATGGTGTAAATATTTCTGTCTACTTAGAAGGTTTTGAAAAATACATTCGTATTTTCTAATAAATATCTCATTTTTTTAATTTTAATGCCTATTTTATTTGTCAAAAATAATGTATACTGTTAATTCTAATTCAAATGAGTGCATTGGTATTAATATTATTAATTTAAAAGCATTCCAGGACACACAATTTTGGTTTCTATGTTGCGTAGCAAATTTTTTTTAATATGTTTTTCGATAGTATTTTTGTCACTCAATGGTGCCGGTTACAGTTTAAAAGTCCAATTAATAATTACTCCCTACCCCGCCTAACAAAACTCCGTAAAATGACTGGCCTATTATTCCTTTTCTTAGGCTGAGATTATTTTGAGCGTGAGTTGTCTAAGTAGAGTAGGATCTATTGAAAGCATCGCCATCGATCGGTACAATTTCGCGATTTGTACAATTCTTGACTAATTAGCAGACATTTTCTCAATTCGTTACAAAAATTAGGTTTGACATAATGTAGTAGGTGCGCGGAGTTCGAAATCAAACTCTGTTTCTGAATCTCAACCTCTCTAAACTCTGATACCAGGGCTCTGCCTACACGATAAGAAAGAACCTAGGTAAAACCACAGAGTAGCTGTAGGTACTATAATTATTAGGGATGCAACGATTCGGCCATTACGATTACGATTACGATATTAATCGTTATTTATTACGATAACCGATGCATCACGATTATTTAAACAAATTTAGTTGAGATTATCCTCAGAATGAGTTCACATAGTGTTTCTTTGCATTCCAATGAAAGCAAAATCATTAAAAAAATGTTTTTAAATTCCAAGATTTTGTAACTTTTTCTACTAATTTGAGATCGAAGTCAAATGTACACTTGGTCTGGATTCTGATCTTTTTATGAGTAGAGGCTAATTTGTTTTGAAAAACACAATATTTAATGTTAATAATACTTTTTAATTTTAATTTCATTTATATGGGACATGATTCTGTATAATCTCGTTAATCAAGTGATATCTCGTCCGATTTACGTGGGAGATTAATCTTATGTAATGTGGATGAGATATCGCGAGAACGAGAATGTATTTTCAAACAAAATAATGAGAATGTAAATTCAAACCGAAAATCAAATCAAAGACCACAGTAGAATTAAAATAAAAAGAAATAAGAGTCAAATCTGACCAAAAAGAAGTCAGACTTTGCTCAAAATGAGCTAAATATTAAATATGGCAGCGAAAGACCCGATTTTTTTTTAAAGTTGTTTTTCGGCTCTGGAACCTAGTATTCAGGTCTAGTATTTGTCAACAATTGTGCAATCTGATTGACGTTTTTAATTAATTTTAATAATCGTACGATTCTTACTACGGTGCATTGCATCGTTATTAATCGTGATTATTACGATTACAGATGCAAAACGATGCATCGCTTCGTAATCGTTGCATCCCTAATAATTACCTTATAATTACGTACAACATTTTATATGTAGGTAAGCCACCTTCAAGAAGATTAAAATACCTATTTTAAACTACACAACGTTTTATGCAAAAAATGACCGCATAGATTTTGGATTTAGCTTTGTAAAAAGATAAATTTAAAAGAAATCAAAATACAAATACGAATATTCTCAAAGATAAAAAGAAAGAAATAGTACATACCTACCAACTAAATACGCGTACAAGGCATACTGTTTGTTTTAACTATATGAAGGTAATAAGTTCCCGGCTGTAACCTGGGAATTTGAGAGGTTTTCATTACCTACTGTTTATTCCCTAATGACGCTCGGATTGTCTAGGGTTGTAACAAATATTATTATAACGAATGAGAATGTGAAAGAATGTATAAAAGCGAAATCGCGAATTCGTGTGCCAACACATTTGAGGTGGTTAGAAACCTTGCTTATAGAAAGATAGTAAAAAAAGCCATGTTCTCATGATGTGGTGGAGTGTAGCCTAATCCTTCTCACCATTATTCGTCTGAGGAGGAATTAGCCTGCAGTTGCATTGGACAAAATGGACTGAAGAAATTTTAGTCTTCGCAACACATTTCTGACAAAAACATTACTTACAGAAAAAAAAATATAATAATTGTAATTCATAGCGCACAAAAATATTCGCTCACACTTATCTAGGTAAAAAGAAATAAAGGAATCAAGTCAAGTTGCGAATTTTTCTGCGAAGTCGAAAATCCCAGTTCCCAACCCTATCATTTTCTAATTCATTCTTCAGTTGGTTTTACGACGTGGGGTTTATTTTTCAGTTTTTATTTCATTTTACAGTACAATATAGCAGGTAGGGGCTACACTGTTTATATTAACAATCTTTTAGGATTTTCACATTTCAGTAAATACATAGTAGTACTACACTACTACTTGCTACTACTGCTACTACTAAGGTCACAGAAAAAATACTTGTTAGTAAGGGATACTGGTTTTATCGTAGGTGTACATTTGGAGTACGAGACTGGGGCTTGTTGTAATGTGGGGGACCGCACTCCAAATGTTCTTAGTTGTATGTTGTATGCAAAGCCTCGACTCGCTTCGAAAGTATACAGTTTAAGTTTTAAGAGGGCTATCGGAGTCCATGAGGGCGCCCCTCATCACATTAATAAAGATTTCTCAATAAAGAAAGCACAAAGTTAAAAAAGTGCTCAATTGTCAAACTACAAAAGCCTTCAAGCTATTTTCATAGAATACTTTTATAGGTTTTTTAAAGGTCGAAACATACACATTTTGAAAAAAGAAAAAAAACGGCCTCTTTTGTTTTTATTCGAAACGGTCTAAAAGTGGAATGTTTAGAACCTATAAAAGTATTGTATAACAATGGCTTGAAGGCTTTCGTAGTTTGTCAATTGAACACTTTTTAATTTAGGCTTTCTTTACCGAGAAATCTTTAGTAATGTGATGAGGGCGCCACTGGACTCCGATAGCCCTCTTAATCGAAGCCTCAGCATTGTTCCTTAGTCAGCTCTCTGCGAAGTACTCCGCCACACACTTAACATATCCTATGTTCTTGACTGCTTTTATAAATAAGCAGTCCCTGTAATCAAAATCCGCTATGAGAAAGAAAGAAATCATCATGCTAATTAATGCTTTTGTTACGATCGACAGAAGCCCTGAAGCTGTATGGAGACAGGCTGACGGAATGGGAGAGGAACGAGATCAGGAAGTACCCGGAGCTGTGGTTCCTGGGCCTGGACTCCAGCAAGATCCACGCCAGGTCCAACCTGCCCAACAACTGCGGCTTCGACGACGAAAACGGCAGTTATAATAAGGTGATTTTGCAATCAAGACATTACCTATACGCTTTTAGACTTTCATTTGATGAAAGCTTGGAATCCTAAATGCTAAGTTCTTCTTTTCTTTCGAGCAGTAGTCGTCTAGAGTAAGATATATTCTAGTCTAGATGTATACTAGGAAGAGCGAAAAGCTCTTTAGTTTTGGCATGGTCTCCGAATTGTTGATAGGTATCAGAGGGGGTGCCAGATAATGAAAACTCAGTCTTGCTTGACATCCATTATTCTTAGGTACCTTCTTGTATCGGCTATGTGATAAAACCCATAGGAGGCACCGAGATACCGAGAGTGGAACAATTGAACCTTCCAGTACCTTCACACCTCTTAATTTGACGACCCGGTTGGTGCAATGGTTACCACGCCGGACTGCCAAACCAGGGTCCTGGGTTCGAATCCCGGTTCAGTCATGGATGTTTATATGTTTGTGCCGTTGTTGTATGGTTTCCATAATAAACAGCCTATAAATAGTGCTTTCTTGGGATCATTACAATGTATGTGCCTGTGAGCGTTAAAAAAAAAAAAAAAAAAAAAAAAAATTTGACTTTAACAAAGGTTTTTTTTTTTTCAAAATTTCAGCAAATAAACGACCACATATCCTATCGCTACGAAATTCTAGAAGTAATCGGTAAAGGCTCTTTCGGCCAAGTAATAAGAGCATTGGACCATCGCACTGGCAGTCAGGTGGCCATCAAGATCATCAGGAATAAGAAGAGGTTCCACCACCAGGCCCTGGTCGAAGTCAGGGTCTTGAACCACCTCAGGTTGAAGGACAAGGACCAAGCGCACAACGTCATTCATATGCTGGACTACTTCTACTTTAGAAATCATTTGTGCATCAGTTTTGAGTTGATGAGGTGAGTTTTACGAAAAGTATTTTAATCATGGTTTGCGGCACTTAATTCAGTAACATCAACATGGGAAATTAAAGGGCCTTCTCGGGGTCTCGGGAATAGGGATTGAGATTACTAAGGTAAGTATTTTTTCACTGATTACGGAATGGAAATATTGTAGCTATAATTTAGTAAAGAAAATTCAGAGTAAGCTAGAATAGTAGATCCCATAACCTGCTGGATCACAGATCAACGCGACGAACAACAGATTTTCATCGGGTCTGGAATACCTAGCGGCAGTCCGTGGGTCCGAGGTTACCTTATATGCATCATATCAGATGTACAACTCAAAATTCTGAATTCTATAAGAGAACATAAGATCAGTATGGCTAGTATATGGCGCACAATACAGCGACAGCAGCCGTCATGTGCGCTCATTTTGACACACGTAAAGTAACAAAGCCATAGGAACATCATAATCTTTCCCGTTTTCTTGATACCTAAAAACAAAAACATTCTGCTTTCACATTACAGTATAAACCTGTATGAGCTGATAAAGAAGAACAATTACCAGGGCTTCAGTCTCAGCCTCATCAGAAGGTTCGCGAGCTCGCTGCTCCGGTGCCTGAGGCTGCTGGAAGCTGAGAATATCATACACTGTGATCTGAAGCCTGTAAGTATCTTAGGGACTCGCCAAGAACCTTGTATTATGTTATGGTACAAATATAGCCAATAGCGGCCGTAGTATGATGCACGCAAAAAGGCTACATCCAGCCTTTTATCTCGTTCGTTCGCGTGCAAATAAAAAGAGAGCTAAAGCGCGATAGCACTATATCACGGCCCCAGATCCTTATTTCGAGTAGCCGTAATGATTACCAGCCAACCTTCTGCAAACAATGTAATGCAAGAAGCTTTGAAATCATAATCGAGAAAAATTTACCTATTGCAAAAATTACGACCTTCAATCTAATCCATTCTCCCTCCGATTTTCCGTTCATAGTCTTTCTTAATATGCTGAAGGTTTGAAGATCAGACCATCAAACTGAACAGCTTTCTCTATGGGACGTAAGACCGAAATCGCGAAAAAAATCTCCTGTCCCGCTATCCCGTAAATTTCAGTCGAATTGGTTTGCAGTTTTCCATAGAATAACAGATTTTTTTCGCTATTCCGATGTTCGTCGAGAAAGTTGTTCAGTTTGATGATCTGATCTTCCCCTAACCGTCAGCATTTAAGAATGACACTGTATGGTAACACTATGTACTTTGGCGTTCTCTTGACGACTGAACCCGTCACCACAAAACCTCTATACCTTCCAGGAGAACATCCTCCTGAAAGCGCGAGGCAGCTCGTCCATCAAGGTGATAGACTTCGGCAGCTCCTGCTACACCCACTCCAGGGTCTACACGTACATACAGTCCAGGTTCTACAGGAGCCCCGAGGTCATGCTGGGGCTGGAGTACGGCACGCCGATTGATATGTGGAGCATGGGTAAGATTTTATTATCATAATCATTATCAACTGAGTTCGGGACTACTAGTGAAATTTTCTTGTTCTGAGTTTTCAGAATATCTCTTACTACAGGGTGAAATTGATATCATTAGCATCATTTTAAACTAAGGCCCTGTCCTATTGCCATCGCTCGCGCGATCATGCGTTCGTCTTCGTCCGACGAAAATCATTGTGCCGCTATGCGTTTAAACATACTTACCAGTCGTTTTTTTCGAGTTGGCCGCTCCCTCCCTTCCCGCTTCACCGTACCGCACCCCTAAGAGACAATATTAAACGCAATTTTATAACCTTTAGCAACGCAACCACGTACGGCACGTCCATCCCGGTCACTAATATCGCTTTTAATTTTAAATTTTTATTTGCTTTTTATATTATTTTTTGTCGACGGGACCAGTTAATGCGCCTGTGACGAAATTTTGTAACGGTCATCGACGGCCAACTCCAAGCAAACGGGTAGTATATCTGTATAAAAATAGAACAATTCGATCGCATCTCATGATAGCCTTCTATAGGATATTCCGCAGATATAATTATGTTTAAACGCACAGCGGCACAATGATTTTCGTCGGACGAACGCATGATCGCGCGAGCGATGGCAATAGGACAGCGCCTAAGAGTCTACCCATCAAACTGAACAACTTTCACTACGGGAGCAAACCGATCGAAGCAAAAAAATTATCAGCTGTTCCATACTAAACTGCAATGCCTACTCGACTCAAATGTATCGTGCTTATGCTTATCATCAACAGTATCTGTGCTTCTCGGCTTAGAATTGACTGTTGAAGCAAAGAGAGTTTGTTCTACTTTGTAATCTCTATGCATGTCATCTGCGTAGTTACATGACAGAACAAGAAAAATGATTTTGAATAGAGAATGACATGAGATGTCGGAAAAAATATCTTGTGAGAAAAACCGTGTGTTTTGACTGTTACTTTGTAAAATGCATTGTAATCTTTTGCAATAAATATATTTCCAATTTCTCTGATGTTAATCACTTCATTAGGTTATGGGCCCAGCACGCACAAACATAGAATTAACCACGGATTACGTCAAGACGAAACTGTTTCAAATGGAGGATGCATATAAAGCAGGTTCTAGTGCCGCAACGAATGCACTTCATGCAAAAAGCAAATGTCAGAGAGACAAGCGTCCGCAGAGAAGCACGAACATACCTCGTCCGATGAAATGCTTTATCTGCGATGGACCTCATAAAGCAAAGGACTGTCCGAAGAACCCTAAGCAGAAGAAGGAAGCCTTGACGGCATTGGCAATGGCTACATCAGGGAAACAAGGACCCGGAGAGTGGATTCTTGACTCTGGAGCATCCAACCATATGACGAATAGAAGAGAGTGGTTAACGGACTTTAAGAAACTAGATAAAAAAGTAGAAGTAGCTTGTGCAAATGGAGAAAGGGTCTATGGTGAGGCAGTAGGTAATGTGGTTAATGATGAGATGGGTATTAAAATTAACAATGTACTGTATGTACCTGGGTTAGAAGCAAACCTATTGAGTGTGAGCACGATTGTAAGTAAAGAACTAGTTGTTGTGTTCGACAAATCAGGCTTTAAGATTATGAAAGCTGATGGATGTAAGGTTACTGGTGATGTTTCACATACAGGCACTGTAGAAAATGGTGTGTATAAAATACAATATTGTTCACAGGAAGTGGCTTTAACTTCAACCTCGTCCGATCAAATAATATTGTGGCACAGGCGTTTGGGACATCTAGGCGTACGTAACCTTACTTTGCTAAAGGATAAAATGGCGAAAGGGGTAAGTTTTTCCGGCACAAGTTCTAAGCTAGAGTGCGAAGCATGTGTAATGGGGAAACAGGCAAAACAGCCATTTACAAAGAGTAGTGTCAGCAGGGCTAAGGAGGTCTTGGAGCTAGTTCATACAGATGTGTGTGGACCTATGAGTGAGAAGTCGTACGGAGGGTTACGATATTTTCTTACTTTCATTGATGACCTCACCAGAAAAACTTTTGTTTACTTTTTACGAACAAAAGGAGAGGTGTTCGAGAAGTTTGCTGAATTTGTAAAATTGACGGAGCGCCAAACTGGGAAAAAGTTAAAAATCATCAGATCTGACAACGGCAAAGAGTTTGTCAATACGCAAATGAATGAGTTCTGCAAAGATAGGGGAATCCGTCATCAACTGACAGTAGAATACACACCCGAACAGAATGGAGTTGCTGAGCGAGCAAATAGAACCATTATGGATAAAGCGAGAACTATGCTAGGAGAAGCAAAGTTGAGCAGGCAACTGTGGGCTGAAGCAGTTAATACTGCAGTTTATCTGAAGAATAGATCACCCACAATAGCTGTGAAGAATATGACGCCAGAAGAGGCATGGACTGGAAAAAAGGTGGACCTCAGCCCCCTCAGAGTCTTCGGGTGCAAGGCGTTTCTACACATTCCAGACCAAAAGCGCAAGAAGTGGGATCCAAAGAGCAAAGAACTGGTTCTTGTTGGATACTGTACCGAAACAAAGGGCTACCGCCTATTTGATCCAATCACAACGGAAATACATAAGGGCAGAGACGTTGTATTTTTTGAAAATGCAACATATGGGAGTAAAAATGAAGCACCCGTTATTACAGCTGTTCCTCCGTCAGAGATAGTCATAGAACTGGAAAGAGTTCCAGAAATGCATCAATATGGAGTTCCGGTGAGGAATGCCGTGCATGAACAACATCAGGAGGATGCTGAAGCTAAATTAAGAAGATATGGTTCTCCAAACGAGGTTAATGACGATGACGTGTGGGCAACATCTGATGAGAGAGAGGAGTCAGATAGAGAAGACAGCCTGCCAGCTCATGACAGTGAGTTACCGTCCAGGAGATACCCAATACGAGAAAGGAAAGCAAAACAGCTTCCAGACTTTGTGACTTACCAAGCTGCCAATGCATCTCAAGATCCCTTAACCATTCAAGATGCATTATCCAGAGAGGATGGAGAGAAGTGGAAGGTCGCAATTGAGGAGGAGCTAGACGCCCTCAAGAATAACAAAACATGGACGCTTGTGAAACCACCAAGATCATGCAACATCGTTGATTCTAAATGGTTATTCAGAATCAAAGAAGAGGCGGGGGGAAAGACTCGCTATAAGGCACGACTAGTTGCGAGAGGTTTCAGTCAACGAAGAGGCGTTGACTACTTTGACACGTTTTCACCAGTTGTGAGACATAGCTCACTGAGAGTTTTGATGGCTCTAGCAGCCAACATGGGATTAAACATCGACCAAATGGATGTCAAAACGGCATTTTTAAACGGTGATCTTAGTGAAGTCGTTTATATGAAGCAACCAGAGGGCTTCGAGGTAAAAGGCAAAGAGGATCACGTCTGTCTGTTACAAAAGTCGCTGTATGGTCTGAAGCAGGCTCCACGAGCGTGGAACGCGAAGCTTCATTCTGAGCTAATAAGATTAAAGTTCAGAAGATCGGAAAATGAGCCATGTGTCTACACGCGATCACAGAATGACAAGTTAATCATCATTGCGGTGTATGTAGACGATATTCTGATTTTTTGGAATGACAAGCAGGAGATGCTCAAGGTCAAGAGAGACCTGAAATCCAGTTTTGAGATGAAGGATCTTGGCAAAGCTGAACTTATGCTGGGAATCCATATCGTACAAGATGCTAAAGGGATAAAGCTACATCAAGAGAATTATGTGAAAAAGCTCTTAAAAGCATACAACATGGAAGAGTGCAAACCAGTTGCTACTCCGGCTGTAATAGGCCAAAGGCTAGAGAAGCCTACGGATGTCAGGAAGCCAAATGAGAAGATACCCTATCGAGCGCTGATAGGTTCACTTATGTACCTGGCGGTGTGTACCCGGCCGGACATAGCTCATGTGGTAAATTACCTGAGCCAATTCAATGAGTGCTACGAAGAGCAACATTGGGTAGCAGCTAAAAGGGTCCTTCGATACCTTAAAGGCACAAAGAGTTTTGGCTTGAGATACTCAAAGGAGAAATGCCAAGAAATCGAAGCATACGCTGATGCTGATTACGCAGGAGACAGCGATAGACGGTCGTATTCGGGATCGGTGTTCCTTATTCAAGGAGGAGCTGTGTCGTGGCAGAGCACAAAGCAACGCACAGTGGCTCTTAGCACAGCTGAGGCAGAATACGTCTCGTTATCAGAGGCAACTAAGGAAGCTGTATTCCTTAGGCGTTTTATAGAGGAGATGACTGGCCAAGAGAAGCAAAAGGCTTTAACAGTTTTTTCGGACAGCCAGTCAGCAATAGCTATTGCTAACAATCCAGTGCATCACCAGCGTACAAAACATGTGGATGTCAGATACCATTTTGTACGCAATGCGGTTGAGTCAGGCCTTATAAGGTTGGAGTACAGGGAAACTGAAAGGATGGTTGCTGATGCTCTAACCAAATCTTTGCCGAGAGGCAAATTTGAGTGGTGTGTGAATGCTATGGGATTGTGTGTATGATGAGTGAGATGAGATATGAAGTATGCAGTTTGTATCTGTGTAACTATGCATGAGATTAAGGAGGAGTGTTGAAGCAAAGAGAGTTTGTTCTACTTTGTAATCTCTATGCATGTCATCTGCGTAGTTACATGACAGAACAAGAAAAATGATTTTGAATAGAGAATGACATGAGATGTCGGAAAAAATATCTTGTGAGAAAAACCGTGTGTTTTGACTGTTACTTTGTAAAATGCATTGTAATCTTTTGCAATAAATATATTTCCAATTTCTCTGATGTTAATCACTTCATTATTGACAAACCCATTTCTTCCCATTGGCATACCCCAGGTTCTCTATAGATCATCATCATCATCATATCGTATGGAATTTTTTATCTTCCTGCGTCTTGAGGTTTAAATTTCGAGGACAAGAGATGTTGTAGCCAATCTTCCGCTGCCGGGGTTAACCTATGGAGTTCTTATATTCCACCGGGGAAACGGCGCAGAGTGCACTCACTCATTTACCACATGGAATGGATGGGTGAGGATTTGGTCAGGTGCCCCGCAGTCGTATATCGGTGACTCCCTCCCCACTTGTAGAGGTGGTAATTGGTCATTCCATGGTTAGTTCTGAACCTGTCCTTATCAAAACCAGCCGGTTTGACAATCAGCGCCACCTGTATATGCTTCTTTCATGGCTCCCCTCACCCGGGAAGTGCGGGGTGAAGTGCAATAACTGAATTTAGTAAGGGACAGGGAGTGGCCATTCTGCATAAAGATACCTACTATATCTAACTTTTATCTATAATGTGCCTAAGCACCATTGTTATGGATCATTTATTCTTTAAGTAAGACTTTACAGATTATGGTTTCTTATGCATTCTGTTCTACCTATCTTTTACCACCATTTCAATCCATTCTAAATGCTAAAAGTGAGACTTTGCTTCCACTGCACACTAAAAAGATTAGTAGTCGTAGCATCCCTCTAATAATAATGTTATGATGAGTCTTATTTGTGAAATTATGTGCAAAATAAAATACTATAGTGATACTTGAATAATGTTACAGTAGCTAAAGCAATAACTTTGCGGTATAGCTGCGGTCAACTATTAGGTATTGTTAGTATTGTTCAATCTGTTATGTCATCTTGTCATAATCTTGTAAAAGAAATATTTTACTATACTAAAAGATAAAGAAGTTTGGCGAATTTAGACCCAGCCATTTTTACGAAAACTAAAAGCCCTTCAGGACGGCGGTCATAATTATTATAAACAGAAAAAATTTAGGCATTTTTTAAATAAACTTCTACATCTCCAGAACTCTGGATTCAAAAGTATAAATTACTAGTAAAATAGACAAATCATTAAAAAAGCTGTAGCAAAACGCAACCACTACAGCTATTTTCATCTAATATTCACTGGGGTACTTTTTTGTCGTTACGGAACGTATTTGGCTTGGTTGAACTGAGTGTGTGTGATTTCGTTTTCTTCCATTATCATAATATTGTAACGGTTATCGTGAATTTTCATTATAATAAACACAATGAATGCGTAGAAGATTGAGAGGACTATCTAATAAGAAAGATTATGAGTTTTGCACTCTTGATACAAGAGGCATCATAAGGAGAAATACCTTTCCCCCAACTTCTACAGGTTACAACCAATTTACTTTTTTGTTAGTTTAGTTTCATTCTACACGTATTAGTACGTTTCATTCATTTTCGGGACCTCTTAGTCTGGGTCTCAAATTACATGGCTGTCCGCCAAACTTCTTTTGAGTCATAACTGGCAAATAAAAATGATTGAGTATATCTATACAATTTAATCAACTAATATTTATGTAATAAAATTTATTGAATGTGTCAACACTAACTCATAGGAATTTACATAATCCGATGAAAATTATAGTTTATAGAGATATAAACTGTTTCAGAAAATGGTCATAGATATAATTATAATGATTTGCAAAATATACATAGTTTGTGTTGCATTAGGTAGATTACCTAATTCGCTAGGCGGTACACAATAGTGTTCCTACGTAGTACGTACAGTGGCGTCTTCGAATACCTGCATACATTTAAACTCACGGCCGTATTCCCTTATGAGGCGGTCAGAAACGTAGCTAAAGCTTCCTTTTAATTTTTTCAAAGGTTCACTATTCGCATTTTGAAGGTTTCAGGATGATATTACGGGTCAAGTGGTAATACCTAACATAGCTAGCCAAGAAAACACTGCTTAAGATACCTTATTCCATAGTTGCCTCTCCAAACATGGAAAGTAATGGGCGCAGGTCTATTCTAGCTAGACCAAGAACAATATGGGCTAGTAACTAACGATTATGATAATTAATAACATAAGGCTAGGCTGGACCGATACCAGCTGCTCCAGACTGTAAATAATGGCCAAAAGAAGCGTTGGTAGACCAAGAATTTAGTGGCTCGCGAACCTGAAAGAGTGGGCAGGAATCGCCAGCGTCGAATAGCTGTTTCGTTTGGTGAGAGACAGGCAGAGATATGCAGAGCTGACTGCCAACCTCCAGTAATGGGAACCCGAGAAGTAGGCTACATTGACTGCAAAGTAGGACATAAGCAACATAACATTACGAAAAACAATTCGAACCAGGGTGTGAATAGAGAGATTATGTTCAACAAGCAACACTTAAAGTATCCGACCCATCGCTCATTACAAGTTATTATGCAACTAGCATCTGTCCCACGTATGATGACCGCAGTAACACCTCTTTCTCTTAAGCATAAAGGCGAAAATTACTTGGCTCAGAGAATTTCTTAAGTGGAAATAACAGAGACTTGTATAGAAAGCTGAGAGAAAGGTGACCCGTTCGCGATCAGCAAATATCGGCACACTCGTAAAAATCTCGTTTTTATGCAATGTATGATGGTTACCTTGTTTAGTTTATTTTTATTAATGTATCTTTACCTTTATTGTACATCTTTTAATTTCATTATTGCTTCTTTATTTTATTTTATCACCTTATTTATACATGCCAAAATATTTGATTCTATGTGTTCTGTTGACAAAAGCTTCTCTCTTGAATTACTGTTAAATTCTAATCTTTATATATAGTTTTAAATCATTCATGCCCAATTTCATTGAAATCAAAAGTTTGTCTCAAAGGAGTTAGGTTACGTATATTTTATTGATGATAGAGGACGTTATTATATAAAACACAATGTTTGCTAAAGTTGAAGTTGGTTTGGCAATTAGGTATTATAACATTTGCGCCAAGAATGAAATATTTGTGTTCCATATCAAATATAATACCTACTTATCTAAAATATTTAATCAGTATACGAACAAAATTCTAACTCGATTATTTGAATTCCGACAAGTCAAAAAACATGTCAACAATCTAATAATTAATCCAAACAAATGTAGGCTAAAAATTCGCTTCCATTTGGATTGTTTACACAAATGCACTGAACATTCGAACGTTTTTTACCGGAACCGTAATTGGACTCGTGCTAACTTTTTTACCACCGCGCAATGTCGTTAACATTCTCGTCATAGTTCCAGTGGTGATCTAGAATTGGATCATTTAACTGGATTCTTGGAAATCTGCCTTAATTTAATCCAACTGCATTGCTTACATTAATAGGTATAGCAGACAAGTTTAATCCTGCGACTTCGTCCGCGCTTACAAATAACTTGTCATCCTGTAGGATTGGGTAGGGACGATCTCTGTTTCAAAATTTATCAAAATCCATTAAGTTACTTAAGCCAAACAAATTTTCGCTTTTACAGCTTAATTAGTAGGCTGCGGCCATTCAAAGGAATCGACTTGATTAGGATGGTGATCTTAAGAAATTATAATTTTACTGTTAATTGCAGATAGCTTTATTAAACTTTCGTATGCCCAGGATGCATCCTTGCGGAACTCCACACGGGCTACCCACTGTTCCCGGGAGAGAACGAAGCCGAGCAACTTGCTTGCATTATGGAGCTGCTTGGTGCACCACCTCCTGACCTACTCCTGCATGCCACGAGGAAAAGACTGTTTTTTGGTAAGATTTCTTCCTAAAATATATGCTGTTATTGGTCGAAAACTTGATGAAATTCTTACGAACTTTGGTTTCGGGTAACTTGATAATTATAATATTATTGTTACAGATTCAAAAGGTTCGCCCCGCAGTGTGATAAACTCTAAAGGAAGGAAGCGGAGACCAGGTTCGAGAACCCTTTCAGCAGCAGTCAGGACAGACGACCCTGCCTTCTTACACTTCCTCCATAGATGTTTAGAGTGAGTACTTTTTTTTAATTTTTTATCCAATAAGGGTCTATTTCATCACTTCTGGATAAGTTGTTTATAGCTTATCCGACAGATCGTCCGATCGATCGTATTTCGCATGAAAGATATATAAAACCTTCTGTCAAATAACCCATTAAGAACTTATACAAGAGTAATGAAACAAACCTTAATATAACTGACAAGGTTTATCTGCCAGTTAAGGTTTTTAAAACAGCAGCCACCATCATCAACCAATACGTCATTCCGTATTGAAACTTAAAAAATCTAAACTGTAGGTATAGTTTTAGCATAGCTTTAGAGCACTACCGGAACAACCGTGAGCTTATGTCCGTTTTAACGTGAAGTAATCTAAATCTGATTCAAAATCAATTTCTACAAAACTGATCCAATTTTAATAACAATAATACACATTTGTCAATATCTGGAAGTTATTGGTTTGAATCTTCTATATCTTTCTGTAGAGCTCAAAGCTATTTTTCGCATTTCAATGCGGTAGTAATATAGAAATAATGTCATTAGAGTAATACATTGTAAATTACATTGAATTACTCGACTCTGTTACTTCTCTGAGATACATGTAACCAGAGTAGTAAAAAGCTGTTATGTGAATATCCATTATTAAGTAGTTTGAATAATTTGATACTCATCACAATTATATCTTATGTTATTGTCTTGAATCGTCTGACCTTTTATTGTTAACTGTCGTTGTTTCCTCTATTTTGATAGCTCTTCTCTAGGTCAAGTGTTCTTTACATAATATTTTACGTGATCGTGTTGTCACAGATACATTTTAATATTGTAGTCCATTAGGATTATAGCATGGTGGTAAATAATCTTTAATACATTTACTAACAAAATAATTGCAACTCCTGTCCCAACTGCTGGGATAGCGCGCGTTCTTTAAAATACATAAACGAAGAAAAACATGAACCATATTGGATATTAACATAATAACAAATAAATTAGTAAATTAAAAATTTTATAGTTGGTAGGTATGGTTAGGTACCAACATCTTTTTCATTTAGTCTTCCATCACCAACCTTTTTCTTTTTTCTTTTAATTCCTCTAAGTTTTTTCCAATAAAAATATGATTTTTAAATCGCCCTTTTCATTAACCGACTTCATTAAGTATTATATCATTTCAATCAATTTATATTTACGTCACGTCATACATCGACTTCTAAAACCTTTCCTTCTTTGTACACATTAACTGCATTAACGAATTATGCAATAATGGTATCAATTTACGAATCAACCAAAGTAACACCTGTTACAATAATTAGTACATTTGTGGTAATTATTGCATAAGATGATAATAAATTGATATCCCGGAAACATTCATTAACTAGGTAGTAAAGATTGGTTTAATCTCGCGTTTACTTCTATGTACTTACTTTATACCATGTTGCCGTGGGTCGGCACTAGGCGCTGAAATTATAGGGGCGCTCGAATGATTACAGTGCCCTTGAGTTTGGAATAATTACGTAACTCTAACTGGAGCCGTGGAATACACAATTACACAGGGTGTAAGTGTAACTTTCAAGGTGTGCAATATTTACGGAGGCGGATTACTTAATAATCGCACATTTCCTTTCGGTGTCTATTTTTATTAATTCTGGTTCCAAATCAATACAAAATAGACTATTAACATTTCGAATGAGTTTCATTATAGGCCTTTTTATATTTCTTTTTATCACATTGTTCTGACTGAGGAGCGTGGAGTGTGGTGGAGCGGCCCCTACGCACGTCACAGAGCAGACACTTTAGTATTCTAATGCCACAGTACCTTTAGTTGACATGACACAGAAAAATTCACTTAATTACTTCAATTTAATTTTAATCATAATTTCAATTAATAATGCGTAATAAATAAATAAGTATTCATCATCTCAACAAACCTTGAAAGTTACAGCCTGTATAAAGTTGTTCACTATATCAACGAGGCCGTATATGTTACTCAACCTCAGAAACATAATATACCCTAGTTAGGGTTTTTATAAAAGCATACATTATTAGATTCTCAAAAACATTACGCAAACTAAACAGTACAGTATGACATAACATAATCACTTGGTTACGTTTACAAACAACAAACAATTATAACTCTAGCAGTTATAGTTAACATTTACAAACTATTAACAATAACAGCACTACTACTTAGTCAACATAAATCTGTTATCTTTATTGAACTGATTCTGAAATTGTTTTACATAAGTAACTACAGAATACTTGAATGTGCATCAACGTAACTTTTGGTTATGTTTTTTTATTCTTCTACTTTATTAAATGTATCAATGTTAATGGATTGGACCTATTATTATTATTTTGGGAGGGCTATCAAGCCAAGGCTTTTATAACACTGCGATCACTGGTTTTTTGTGTTCGCCCCATGTTCGTCCATATTTTTACACATTGTATTTTCTTTTCATACTCGAATATGCAGGTTTCCTCACGATGTCTTTTCCTTCACCGTTGAGCCAATGATAATGACAAAATACAATCGGACAGAAATTCCGTAGAACTTATAGGTACAGTTTAAAAGTGCGATTATTGAAAGTCACGCGTTCAAATCATCTTCAGAAATCGAACCACCCACCGCCTCATGATTGAGTTTGCTAGCTCTCTTCCTACTGGATCCAGATAAAAACTCTTTCTTTTGACAGACCTAAAAAAAACGGGTATCTTGGCGCCCCAGGATGTGTCCCTGAATCCTGCCCTGCAACGAAGAGTCAGGTGTATTTACGCAATCGTGTGAACTTTGCTACGCATTCATTACTATTACGTTCCATTGAATGGGAGTTTACTTACGTATTGTACCTACTTGTGATGAGAAATGTTCGTTGACCCACTACACGTTGCGTTGGGCCACGTTAGGCGTTATAATATTTCGCTTGTCATGTTTTACTGACCATGTAATCACTTTATGGCTTGATCTGAGCGGATCTCGAATAGTTGACTGCGTCGGTGTTTCATTCTATCTTCAAGTAATGCTTACGTCTACTTATTATATTCTAATCTTGAGAGAGTCTTGAGATGTATTACCCACAGATTACTCTGTGATTGTACGTAAACATTATACCTTATTAGATCTTTCAAACCATTTATAATTGGTCCATTATTTACTTCTTTATGCTTACTTATTTTGCAAACTGTCCCATTGAAACATTATGTCTGTATTTAATTAAAAACAGGTCAAGTGCGAGTTGGGCTAGTCGCGCACCGAGGGTTCCGTACCACACCACCACAGAACAAAACATTATTAACTAAGAAAAAAAAAACTTTTTTTGTCCGGGACCTTTAGCGCAAGACCGACTCACACTTGGCCGGTTTTTAGTATTTGTTGTTATTCTGTAGAGTTTGCTCTATAATCACACTAAATTTTACGCTTGTATTGTATTACCGTTTTTACGATAGAGCGTGAAGAAAAAACTTTGAGAAAAACGAGTTTCTTGTTGAGAACCACCCTTAATTTTTAACTTTTTGATATTTTTATTATTTGTTAACAAATCCGCCGTAATAACGCATAATCTGAGTTTTTCTGAAATTTCTGTCTGAAATTTCAACTATCTAGCTATTACGGTTCAAAAGTTGCAGCCCTAAATAGGTAGGACAGACGGACAAACGGACGGACGGACGGACAACGTAGGCTTAGTAATAGGGTCCCGTTTTCACCCTTTGGGTATGGAACCCTACAAACGCCCATAAGTTGGTTTTACAGTACTTACTGCAGGTATATGTAAGCCTAATTAACATGCCAATTTTTCCTTTCACACAAACTAATCAAACCATATATTTCTTAATATCCTTCTTAACTGTTTAAATCTTTATCCCAAAGGTAATCTTAGGTGATCCATCAACCTATTTCTAATTAAGTTCTTTTTCAGAGTTTTGTAACTCCAAGTCTGAGATATCTTGCACTGATAACTTATTATTTATCTGGGAAATAAAGTTATACGGAGTCTTTCTTAATAGACTGGCGTTTTTTACACAATAATTCCTTAAGTAATAAGAATCACATTGCATTAAAAGTATCATACGATTCCGCTTTTAAATGCTATAAAAAATATAAAATGCGTAATTTGTTGACATTTGATGCATATTATGGTGATATTATGGCCATCAAATTTCGCGCATAATAATTTACTTACAGAGCTCATGTAACAAACAGCTATGAATAAATAATTACAGTGTGACATAAAAGAGTAGATAAAATTGGGGGCGGCATTTTCTCAGAACGTCATACCGTCACGGATTCTAGGGTTTAATGAAATAAAAAATGTCTGGTATGCTGGTAGAAGAAATATCTTCAGAGATAATCTTGCAGTTTATACTATTTTTACTCTTAGCAAAGCTGACCACCCCGAAAGAAAATATAGTCGTGAGTAAGTAGATCAATGAAATACCTACGTCCTTTTAGCATTGCAGTAAACACAAATTCTTGTCGAATTTGAAGAAGTATAGACAGATGTGCAAAATTCCAAAGACTTGCATTTCCTGCCTCATAATGATGTGATTTCTAACTTACATAACTATTATTTGTGTGTAGAAAGTATGCGACATGGATCCAGGCGGAGTTGAGAGACACAATCGATGACTATAATGTCTGTAGATCATTAGCATTGATCGATTGATGTGTACTGTGTAGCTTAGGTGTCAGAATGTAAATTACTTGTAGCTGTAATATGCTCACGGCTATACCTATTCCCCGAGGGGTCAGTGAGAGAAATTCTAAATGGACAGATTACTAAAATATCATATGATCAGCATACCAGATTCCCACAATACACATGGATGAATTCACATACTTTTTTCAACATCAGTCTATATTTGTCCCAATTGCAGGGCACAGGCCTACCCCCAAGGAGGGTGCATGTGCGTTAGTCCACCACGTGTGACGTGTGCCCAATGCGGATGAGTAGAGTCTTCACATACGTACCAGAATTTCTTCTTCAGCGTATCTAGGTTTCCTCACTATGTTTTCCTTTACCTCTGAGAGCAGTGGGTATAATGAGCGTAATTCACACGATGGTCTTTTCCTTTATTGTGAAAATAAACTCTTTTCATTTTATTTATTTATCAAGTATACTACTGATGTGATGGCACATCACCAACTTCCGGTTTCAAAACGACCCACGGTGTATATGAAACCACTTCTTTCTAATAAGTTTATGTATCAAATCAAAAAACAAACTCTTCAATTCATGGTTTCGAATAACGAATCTTTTATTATAGTCAATCACGAACTAAATTACAAAGATCGATCTATCGATCCATTGATACAGACAATAGCAGACGAAAACTTCCTACTTGCACTTGACGAAATTGCACAAAAAGGTGTGAACCAAAGTGAAAGTTTTGTTTTTATTGTCACCGACAAACATAAACACATTCACTCAATATTTCATATTTCTGAACTTGCTATTGGAAATTGAATTCTAACTAAAGCTGGACAAAATTAAATATCGTACAATGATTAACAATGGAGATGAAGTTCAGTTTATATTCAGTTTTTTATCCGGTAATTTCCTAAACAACTTTATTGAAATAGTTACAAACTAAAAACTCTTGCAATAATAGTCTTTAGCGTGATATAAATAAGAATTTTGTGGCGTTTAAGCAGTAGTAATATATTGGTGTTAAATACAGTATGAACATAATTATGCGGAACCAATGCAGAGTTATTGGGGCATGCAGTTGTATGCACCTGGCACTTTTTCTGTTATAATTATGTCAAATGATAACAAATGGATAAATGTTTAATGAAAGCTGATAATTCTTATGATTCTTGAACGTTATGAATATACTTTCCATCGAGGCGTTAATAACAGTGTATTTTTGTTATTTATCGACTTGTAACGAGAAAACATCGTGAGGAAACCTATATGCTTCAATTTCAAGGCTGATAACTGTCCATTGTCCATTAGAAGTGGCAACGGGCTCACTAAACTTTGGGTACAGCTACTAAAATGTGGATATTATGAATATGTAATTTTAAGAATATTTTAAGGTAAAAAAAAATAGTAGTGAGCATAAATGCCGCTGATGCTATTATAAAGTCGACCGCGGATTGCCTTCCGACCGCCATTAATCAATCAATTATGTTTTATAATTTTGTATATTTTTTTATATTAAAAAAATTCACAGATTTCGTGCCTCAAACGACTATCGAGCACATTGAAAATGAATCTACAGAATTCGAAAAAATATTGTCTCAAAAAGGTTAGGCTACAGAGCAAACTCTTAACCCGATCGTCTTAAAATTGTAGCTGACTAAATTGTCCAGAGGAGTTTTTCTAAAAATTTTACATTCATCACAGCCTACCTTCCTCGCCCGCTCCATGAAGTTGGGACCCGCGTATACAGGTTGTAAGGAAAAGTTATCATTAACCTTTAAACCACGTACTCTACCCATCAAACTGAACAACTTTTACTATGGGAGCAAACCTGTCAAAACAAAAAAAATCTGCTGTCTCATACATTTGAGTCGTATAGGTATTGCAGTTTAGTAAGGAGCAACTGATATATTTTTTGCTCTCACAGGTTTGCTCCCATAGTAAAAGTTGTTCAGTTTGATGGGTAGAGTATTTGGTTTAAAGGTTAATGATACTTTTCCTTACACCCTGTATAGAAACCCCCAGTATAAGTATCATAGAGTAAGAAGAGATGGCATATCGGCTTGTTTCTATAGAAAATGTTGTCGCCAACAAAGGGGGTGAAAAACGGGTGAGGGGAAGGGTTAACATTTAAATACGCTACTTCCCGCTATTATGACGTCAGGCCCAGTTGAGTATCTGTGCACAGTTCGATACAACATCTCTTCCCCAGGGGAGCGCGTTATTTTCTCTATGATAAGTATACAGAGAGAGAAATATAGACGATCTTATCGCTTATTACTTTTTGAGCACCAATAATTTCGCATGATTTTCCTTGTGAAGCGATCTACCGATGAATTTTTCCTCGTTCAGCTCTGGCAGCTTAAGTGTAGAAAACGTAACATCAATCAAAATGACTCTAACGACATGGTAACGATAAGGTAATGTTGGCAACATATCACAGTAATTGTCACAAAGTGCCCGAAGGCATCACGGTGTTCCCTTGTTGACCTCCGCCTCCGACGTGGAGGTGACGAGTTTTGTGAAAGTTCGCGATAGGGCTTCATGGGAGTGACGAAGTTGTTCCTTATTTAATAATCGTATTTTAGGGTTCCCGTACATTCTTCCATTCTGTCTATATGCCCCACCTCAACAAGTTCCAAATTTTTGGAAATATTGAATCGAAATTTGACATGAAGACTGATACATAATATTAATAATAATAAATAAAATAAAATAAACCTTTAATTATCCTTAACCTTATATGTACCATGGAATACTTTATACATGCGAGAAAAAAAAATATATTTATAGGTGACATTTTTGTTTATAATATTTCGGTAATTATTTGGTACTTACATAGGATTCTTTTTTTGAAAAAAAAAATGTTCAATTAGTTCAGTTTTGGAACTATTGAATCGAAGACAGATAATTAGTAACACAAAAACGAAAGAAGAAATTATTTAACTTTACATTGGACCTGGCTCCTCCTTGGGAAAAAATCATTGCTATGCGAAAACAGGGATGTCGTTGGATAGCTCTTGTAACGTGGAATGGAATACACCTATATGCCTACAAACTAAGTCATTGCAATTTGTCAACTTTCTTATAATGTTCTCCTTTATTTGCCCCTGCTTAAAGATATAGCAAAAAACAACAACAACAAACAACGACAAATTTCGTGAAGAAAGATCAAACACCCAGGAATCAAACGAACACCCCGCTGGTTTTAATAGCGTTTATTTCCACCAGGAAACTTGTATCACGTCCATAACCCCGGCAGATAAACATGTTTGAACAGCTAGAAGGTGAAAGTGCATCGCAGACGCGTATGCACTTTAGATATACCTACATACAATATTTATAGACACGGTAGATGCAGTTGCAGGGCTTCAACACCTAGTGTTGCAGAGAACTAGAGACGTACCAAATATTGTTAACTCGAATGGACTTGAAGAGGACTGAGTGCGCTTAAAACCTGGTCTGTGGCTTAAAATAAGAACGAAAGGCAGACCTCTTGGGATCATCGGGAAAAAATCTACAATACGTGCCATACAAGACTGCAATCCTGCTCGATATAATTATGGGATATCTGTGTTTTTTCGGGAATTCGATGTCCTATATACAGGGTGTAACAAAACACCCTTGTAATACTTAAGGGGGTGCTTCAGACCATCAAACTGAACAACTTTCACTATGGGGCCAACACATCGAAAAAAAATAAATAAAATCGGCTATCCCATACATTTTGTCGAGTCGGTACTGCAGTTTTGTATGGGACAGCAGATTTTTTTGAACCAGAAGCACCCCCTTAAGTATTACTAGGGTGTTATGTTAGGTGTTATGTTACACCCTGTAGAAAGTTGTTCAGTTTGATGGTCTGAACCAGTGAACGCAAATACGTCTAAACATCCCAAAAAAACCGTTAGCATATTTAAGTTGGACCCTGTATTCTGAAGCGTTCAGTTGACACAAGGCTTACTGCTTCAAAATATAGCATATTGAAAGTTTTTGTATGGAATTTCGTGTCAAGTGGTGATGATCATGTTGAAAGCCTTTCGCTCATCAAAAACACTGCGATACTAAAAACCATATTCCTTGATCGTCACGTACGACAACCACGGGAAGAATTGTGGTCCATTCTAATCTAAGCCGGAACCATACGGCTTTATTTTTGAATTTTTGTTAATAGGACTCGCAAGACTCGAGTCTTTTGCATCACTAGCCCACCTCCGGGTGCATTACTCTCGAAGTAAATGATGTGTCACTTTCATTTCGTTTATCATTTAGAAGAGTTTTGATAAACTTATACCTGTAGTTATAATGTACCTTTAATGCACCTACTTATCGAAAACTACTGAACTGATTGTTATACAACTATTTGTATCTGAAAGCTTATGATTAGACTTAAAATCTGATATATGATTTATCTCGATACAATGAGGGGAACCCGTGCGGGCGGAGACGCGGTAAAACTCTAGTTCTACTAATATTATAAACGCGAAAGTTTGTAAGTATGGATGGATGTTTGTTCCGCTTTTACGCAAAAACTGCTAAACGGATTTTGATGAAATTTGGAATATAGATAGACCATGGCCTGGAGTAACACATAGGTTACTTTTTATCCGGGTAACGCAGACGAAGTCGTGGGCAACAACTAGTTAACTATAAAGCTTGTTTCACCACTTCCAAAACGATCGTCAAACTATCTGTTAGATAAGCTATTAAGTACTTATCCAGAAGTGGTCAAACAGGCCCTATTCTTAGAACGGTTTTAGTGGTAAGATTATTTGTGTCCAATAGTATCTATATCTTTCTGAAGAATAAATTGTAATTGCTAATGAAGAAGCCAAAAAGCTTATGAATCGAATATCTTTCTAATCCCACATCGAATGAAGCATCATCATCAGCCTATCATCGTCCACTGCTGAACATAGGCCTCTCCCAAGGCGCGCCACAAAACTATCCTCGGCCTTCCTCATTCAGTCTCTCCCAGTTACCGTTTTTGACCCAGACCACACCAGATGAGATACAAACCATCCCGATCAAAAACCTACTACGATTTCTGGCCGCGCAGTGGGGATTAGCAGGGACCTGTAAAAAGGGCGTTCACAAAGACCCCAAACCAATAATACCTTTTTTTGGGTCGTCGGTATCTAGCGAGCGGGCCGCAGGCAAGGCGTCCCACACTATGCCTGCCAGAATGAAGCATAGATAGTACAAACCGTTAAGCTTGAATATCGAAATACTTACTTTACACATCACTTTCAAATTTCATCACTTACACACACTTTACAAACAACTAGAAACATCTTCATATAAAATATTGAAATGTTTGACTCATTGACGTGAACTTTTAAATACACAGTCACGATTTTAGTTATTTTTTAGGTCCTAGCTTTATAGTAATAAAATATAGTTTTGAACTAGTATGATGCAAAGTACGTTAGCATAAAATTATTATTAATACATAATTCAATGTACATACTTCGGTAATTGACTAATTATTAACGTGATTTTTTAAACACAGCCTGCAATGCATAGGTAGGTAATATAGATTTTTACGACTTCTTAAAAAACAGACTAGATGATTTCTGAAATGGTTAGGCAAAGAATATTATAATTTCTTGATTTTAAAAGGGTTTTGAATACCTTCATAATAATACCGAACTTGAAGAGTGAAAACAAAATAAAATAAATAATAATTTTTTTTTTGTACAAAAGAGTTCAACGATTACGCAAAATTACTTGTGCCGGTTGTACTTTTCAACATAGTATAGACTAAAAAGCGTAAATGTTTTGTCTCAAGATAACTATAAATAATAACACGACTGCGTAAAAACTGAAAAGAAAAAAACAAGTTCAGTAGTCTAGAATTCAGTTAAGTTATATTGAATAACTACACCTTGAAATAGTTTTTTGATCGATACACACATAAAACAAAAAATATGAAACTCTAATGTGGAACATCTTGGCTTTAACAGTCGGGACCCATTATTGGGAAAATTAGGTCTAGAATTTTTAATGGGTCCCGACTGTTAAAGCCAAGATGTTCCACATTAGAGTTTAATATTTTTTGTTTTATGTGTGTATCGATCAAAAAACTATTTCAAGGTGTAGTTATTCAATATAACTTAACTGAATTCTAGACTACTGAACTTGTTTTTTTCTTTTCAGTTTTTACGCAGTCGGGTTTTTTTATTTTTTAAATTAATTTTTTTATTTTACACTTTTTAGTTACGATTATAATTTATAAGACGGTAAATTTCGCGATTTAAAGAGGGAGTTAATATCGTGGGAATTATTAAGTAGCTTGCGGTGGTGTAAACTACTGATAATTAATCCATCTATAGACCTAACTCGGCTCAAAGCTATCGTACATCGCATCTAGGCTTGACATTTCGCAAAAATGCGTGAACTTAAATCAACCACAGCTTGGTCCAAAGTAGTTCCCTGTCGTTACTGACCTTAAACTACTTAACTTATCGTTCTATTTTGTCCTGTACTCGAAATGCATCGAATTCTGTCGTCGATTCGATTCTGACTCCTACTCCAGGGACATTGTTTTTAATAGCTTTGTCGTCAAATTCCAAATAAACAGCTTGTTGCAATTCTCCGGGTTTCATCTGGTCCCTCCAAAGAGCTGGCCACTCAATTGTCCTTATACTCGGAATTAATCCGTTGACAATCTTCGCAAAATTACTCGAAATCCTAACCCGATTGTCAAATATTTAACGATTCCTTCAGTTTTGTTGGGGTCATCAGAAACATATAAATTTTTCGGTTTTTGACCATAATCATGTCTTCTTTTCTACTGATATATCTACCTGCATGTAATTTATATAGTCTAGTTAGACTTTTCCAATATAAATGTCATGTTTTGATTATGTTCATCAACATGTTTAGTAGTCGGAAAAACTCGAATGATTTCCGTACGTCTACTCGTCGGCTATCTAATATAATATCTCCAGGTGCTGCATTATCTGTTGTCTGACTCTAAGAATTTTTAATATATCCACAAATGTATTGTTATGTCCTTGTCTCATATTTTGTGGTAATTCACAGAAATCAAATAGATTGCCAGAGGTTGACTTCACCTGCCAAGGCCAGGTATCCCGTCAATATCTTTTCTCTTGGGTGTTTGGGGTAAAAACTATCGGGTAGAATCGCTGCTATAATTAATTACCTTTCAAATGATGGTATATTCAGAAGAAATGGTGAATGGTGATTCTTGTAAAACTGGTTATAAATCTGAAATCGAACTCACTTTGGTCACAGCCTGGACAATGCAAAAATTGAAATTGACGAGATGCCGTCAGAGCACATGCGAAACCAAAGAAATTGAACCTTAAATCTTCTTCTTAGGTAACTGCCGGGTAACAAGAGGGGCACCCTGGGTGAGGTAAAATCTTGGTGGAAGGAAGGGAGTGTCAGTACCGTATGTAGTAATAGATACTCTTTCTTATAGGTACTGTGCTTTGGTCCTCTTTTCTATCCAGAAAATTTAATTGAATCATGTTTTCAACTGTTAGATTCACTGCAGAAAGAAAGTATCTACACTTTTATTTGAACTGTAATTATATAGGGTCCTTCTTAATATGCTGATACTTTTTTAAGGGGATGATCAAACCATCAAACTGATCAACTTTCTCTATGGCACCAATATCAAAATCGCGAAAAAAATATCAGCTGTCCCGCACAGAACTGCAATCCTACTCGAAACTCCAAATGTATGGGATAGCTAATTTTTTTTTCGCGATTTCTATATTGGTCCCATAGAGAAAGTTGTTCAGTTTTGACGGCCTGATCATCCCCCCCCCCTCTTAAGGTACACATAATAGCCGGGCAGATTGATCCCGGACACCAAGTTCACCAGGTTCCAGGGGGGACGCTTCGGAGCTTCGCTCCTACGCGTAGCTCGGCCTTCGGCCTCGCAAAAATTACACGGGGAAGAAAGGGAGACGAGAGGTGACGGAGATGTTCAGGCAGTATAAATGAAATATTGTGGGTAACATTTATTAATAATAATTACCCCTAAATAAAATCACTACGTAAAATCAGCTTAAAACTACACGAACAGGAAATACCTACTAACCAATCTTTTGTCTTAATGAACCGATTGCGATGAAATAAAATCTATATGTTAATCCAAACTTAGCTCTACGCATTTGTGAAAACTCCATTCAAATAGGTTTAGTCGTTATTAAGTAAGTATTGAAAATTTAACTGAGAATGATCGTTAACCAACTTTAAATCGTTATAGATCCTAAATGGTCAATCGAAATGAAAAATATTAAGAGAAACCTAAAGATGATTTTTAAATACCTATTCAATGATACCCCACTTAACATAGTGGGTCAAATTTTTAAATTTTTTTTTTACAGTATGGCTTCTGGTTGTCGCCATACCTAATTGTGATTACTGTCATGTCTTTAGTGACACTCGCAGGATTAAGACAAATCGATTGACGTAAGAATCATCAAAATCGGCCAACGCGTTTGGTCTCTAGTGTGCCACAAAGGAACAAACTTACATACATACATAGATACATACATACATAGGCTGATAAACACATTACCCTTCCTTTGCGTCGCGCAGTCGGGTAAAAACACCATAAAGATCGATAAAGCAACATCTTAAAGAGAGATTGCCACGAAATTCTTTTCCCACAATCATAGAGACCGCAAAAAATAATTCACGAGCCGCTAGCTGCGCGTACGCAGGCATCCAGTGAAAGGTTACGGGGTTACGCAACCGGAGGCGGCGATCGGCAGACGCCGACGACCCCAGAGTAGGTGAGTCGCAGATGAGTCATGTTTGCATTTTTGTCATAGGCAGGTTCGGGTTTTAAAAAATAAGAGAAACCCAGAAAGCGGAAGGGGCAGTCCGCCCCGTTTGGAGTTGGATGCCTAAGGACACATCGTCAAGGAAAGTCAGAAATAGAGTCAAAAACATTGCGAATTTTCGAGCTCGCTTCGCTAGCTCCATCTTATTCTATTCAAGTAAATCCTCGAGCTTACTTCGCTCACTCCTCGTTTTTAATTGTACGTATTGCAACGACCTAGTTTTATTGTAGTAAAATCTCGATCTTGCTATGCTCCCTCCGGGTTTTCGACCTAATCGTAGGTATTGCTGTAAAAACATGAGCTCGCTTCGCTCGCTCCTGGTTATGATTGTATCTCAGACGCATTTCAAATATAAATGCTAAGTGCTATTCTGGCATAAGTATAAAAAGGAATCCCTGTGCCAAATGTCATTCTTCTTCTTCTAGTCGATGGCGTAATTCGCATGAAACTGCATTGATATCGGTAAAGCCGTTTTTGTGCGAACTCGGAACAAACACCCATCTAAACATTCGCATTTATAATAATTTTTTTATGTATTTTGTTTTGCAGGCAATAACGTTCTTTTGCAGTTAAAATATTATGATTGCTATCTGCCTGGTAAATAATGTGACGCGTCTGTACTTCAACTAACTCTATCCATATAATGTAAACCGCATTCTGTTTATGTAACGTAGCGGACGATGCGCGGGAGTGCCTGATGAGATGACCGATTAGATTTCACATTCGTGCGCGCTGATTTAGATGAGACAATCAACTTAATCAATTATAACTTCGTTTGAATTATTTGGTTGCATTTTTGCGGTTGTGGTAGAGATCAACGAGAAATGTTGGATAATTTAAAGAAAATACAAAGTCAGTCTATAAACGGGGTCCTTTCTAACATGCTGAGGGTTTCTTAACGCGTGGTGGTATACAAAACTGCAAATCGACCCAAATGAATGGGACAACTGATTTTTTTCGACGTTAGTCCCGTAGTGTCGGGCGAAGTCAGGTCGGCTACATTTTGGTTCATCTGTGAATCTCCTTATTTCTGATTCGATTTCGCAGTGAAACTCCGACAGCCCTCTCCTTTGCGACCATGCACACGTGATCACATCTCAGTTCAGTATGTCATCCATCACTGGCAAGAAACATTATTCCGTGCTTTGGGTGACACGTTAAGCCGTTGGTCCCGGCTACTATCTCTGGTGGTAGTAGTCGTTACATAAAAACCACGTCAGAGGCGGTAAAGCGGTCTGAAAAAACTCTGACACCAGGGCTCTGCTCACACGATAAGAAGACTGGCAGTACCCACTGGTCAAAGACTTTCATCTTGAGACGCGGCATTCGGAGACAAGATATTAGGTGCATAGCTTCCTGAATAAAGATCACATATCTAATCTAAACTATTATAAAACTGTAACAGAAATGTGTCTGTACATTGAAGATAATTACAAAAAAAAAATTACGACATGGTTTTTAGGTGTCCCTGATTCCAAATCACAAATTTTTGGACTTTTTGTCTGTCTGTTTGTTTGTTTGTTTGTTTGAACGAGCATCACGCAAAAACTACTGAACCGATTTTGATGAAACTTTTTTGTTTGATAGCCTATGATCCGACTTCAAATCTGGTATATAATTTGTGCGGACGAAGTCGCGGGTTAACACTAGTATTGTCATAAATCGCAATTGTATGATCTTACGCATCTTCCGCAATTGTTGTTAATAAATTAAGAGTTTTATGTTTTTTGTAGTACTCAGAATACCGAAAAGGCATGTTATTGTCAAAACGATGTGTTCCTTATTAGTTATTACGTAAAGATATACTTTGAATAAGTACCTAATAACAAAGCACATATAGTAATGAGTTTTTAATTTTAAACGTAGTAAAAAGAAAGTTCTCTACAACAAAAGCGCGTTATGAGTAGGCGGAACTTTTTCTTAATTAACTTGCGAGATAGGTGATAATTAGGTAAAATACAAAAAAAGCCACCATCACGATAATAGACAGTGAAACAACCATACAACGATATTACTTCCATATTATTGTGTTTTGTAAAAAGTTAAGTTCTTATGGTCCTCAAAACCCATTTTAAATTATTAATTTAAATAAAGTAATGGTTTGTAGATCTAGTAAACACTTATAAAAATATTCTTACTACTTACGAGTTGCGATATTCTATAGCGAACCTACGATAACACTGCAAATGATACCTTGCCCATTAATTAGTCTCCGTATACAGGGTGTAACAAAACACCCTAGTAATACGTAAGGGGGTGCTTCAGACCATCAAACTGAACAACTTTCACTACGGAGTCAACATCGAGAAAAAAAAAGTCAGCTGTCCCATACAAAAGTGCGGTACCGACTCCAGTCGGTTTAGGAGTTACTGATGATTAAAGGTCTGTAAAAAATTAACGATCAGCTGTGAGGCTGATCGTATGTTATTGTTGTAGTATGCACTGTAGCTATGTGAACAGTACAAAAACTGGCATGGTTCATCAGTCGGTTTAAACCGACTGGAGTTATGCAAGCAGACCTGGTCCAACCCCATCACAGAGATGCTCTACACCCCATAAACACTGAATCAGCCTTGCTGCTGATGGTTGCAAAAAGTACACTTATCTCTTATACTACATCTATTTCTAAGATGGTGCCACAAACAAAATACGTACCTATTTAAGTAAATGAAATAATTTATAACTTTTACTACATATCGTAAATAGAAAATGATATATTATTTCAAACGTAAATGTAAACAATTTACGTATAATATGTACCTACTTATATCTCTACATCGCTTAGATAACAATCTAGTGGTTTAAATAATAATTTGACAGTAAAACGTATTATTACGTGATTCATGGTCCGTAACGTAACGAATAAATTAGTTCTAGACTTAGTGTAGTGGTCTAGTCTCTAGTGTACATGATGACCGGTGCGTGCAGCAAGTATCGATACTTTTACTCGATAAACATATCGAAAGAAAGTATCGACATCTACACTGTATTGATAGAAATCACAGACATCTCAAACCTCATCAAGGATCGTTAGTATCTCTGATTGGTTTATCGTAACTGCATCCTATTTTGCGAGGTGATTTTTTACAATGTCACATGATGTGAAAAAAATGAGCATTTTAGAGGAAATCAGGGATAGGTAAATATCTCTAATGTGGGTGTTGGTTAAAGTAACTGCATCAAGACGTGATTTTCTTACGTGACATTCACCGGAAAAAAAAAATCATTTCGCGAATGTGACGTTCTGCGCCTTATCCTGATCTCCCTACTCCTTCTCTGATTATAGCGGTCTCCTTCCATCAGATTCAGAAGGGCAAGGACCAGAAAGTGCATATGTGTTAGTACACACGGCGACACATCAAGATATACACAACCAACATAAGCTGGCCGCGCGTAGGTCGGGTAACGTATAACGTCGTGCGTACACATACTAATGCTCTTAAAATACCCTAAGATACGTGAATGCTTTTGTAAATGTACAGTCGCTATAAAAATCATAATCAAAGGAAAAGTATCGATAAATACTCATACAGATTACTTTTGCATATAGGATTGAAGAAACGAAAAAAAAAACATGATTGCGGCAAATCATTGCCAAACAACAATCAAAACAATAATGGTTCCAGTCCAAAACATGAACTCTAATGAGCATTACTGTGCTCGTATGCACCAATTCACTTGCAGACGCGATCGCGTACTTGATATCGAAAGGAAAGTATCGAGTGTCTTTATTTACTTGTATCGTTCTATCCCTAGTGGACAGTGGGTGATTTATGACGAGGCTAGGCCAAGCATGTCAAATATAATTTGTTAAAGTCATGGTCATAATGCTGTTGCTTAGAATAACCACTTTCTTTCATAACTGATCGAACTTGAGCTTTGATGGGCAGATTGAATGCCAGTAGTATAGGGTATTAAAGGGGTTCAAGTGAAAAAGACCTTTTGATGGACTATGTCTTTATTGATTAAACTTTTCTCTTTATAAGCCATAGGTGTTAAAATTTATTTCAGTATTACAATATATTTTTTAAAAGTTTAACATTTGCAAGTTCTTTAGCGTATTGAAGGTTTTTAGAGTGGAATGATATGTAATGAGGGTGTAAATCGAACTGAACAACTTTCACTACGGAGCCAGACATTTAAAAAAATCTGCTGTCCCATAAATTTGAGTCGAGCCGATACTGCAGTTTTGTATGAAACAGCGTTTTTTATTTCGCGATTTCGAAGTTGGCTCCATAGTGAAAGTTGTTCAGTTTAATTGTCTACAGCACCCCCTTAAGTATTACTAGGGTGTTTTGTTACACCCTGTATGTGTGTGATTAGTTCATTACATATACATATATGCAGTATGCTCACGCCTATGACCCACTGGGGTAGGGAAAAACAAAGATTCTAAAACACACCTCTTGCCTCTTCACGGGTACATATCAGAATCCCGAAACTCATAATACCTTAACTTAAAATACCTTAGACCAAAATACCCGAATTCAAAATACCTTAAACTTGAAATACCAAAAATTCAAAATACCAAAAGTTTATAATACCGAATGTTTAAATTACCCGAACCCAAAAGACCTTATTTCAAAATACAAATGACTAAAATAACTTATTATAAATAGTCAAAATTCAAAACATTCCAGTGTAAGTTAATATCGTTACACCGTTTACGTTGAAGTTCAATGTTTTGTTACCTATTTTAACGCTTTGTCAAGTTTTTTAGACATATTATTCCCATAAATTTTAGTCGGGTAGGTAGGAACAGCAGTTTTGTATGGGACAGCATATTTTTTCGCGTTTCCTGAGGTAGGCTCCAAAGTGAAATTTGTTCAGTTTAATGGTTGGAGTTCACCGTTTCAGCATATGCTAGGCTACAACCTGTATGTATAAATTAATGTATCTATATATGTAGGTAGGCAGGTAGGTATGTATACAGGTCCAACTTAATATGCTGACGGTTTTTAGGGGATGATCAGATAATCTATGGGATGGGACCGACATTGAAATTGCGAAAAAAAACATCAGCTGTCTATATTTGGGTGTAAAAGGATTGCAGGTTTGTATGAATAGTTGATTTCTTTTTGCGGGTTAGGTGATGGTGCCATAGAGAGAGAGTTGTTCAGTTTGATGGTCCAGCATATTGAGAAGGACAGTTTATTCTTAATATGCTGACACTTTTTTAAGGGGATGATCAGACCGTGAAATTGAGCATTTTTCTCCATGGCACCAACATCGAAATCGCGAAAAAAAATACAGCTGTCCCATACATTTGGCTCGAGTAGGTTTGCAGTTTTGTAACAATGGGAGAGCTGATTTTTTTTCGCGATTTCGATTTTGGTGCCATGGAGAAAGTTGTTCAAATGATGATACTTTTCCTTACACCTGTAGAAAATCGATCGGCTGATCCGCGGCGTTTGTATGGAACGTCCAAAAAAAAACACCTTTTTGACCCAAGTTCCTTCTTTGTCTGAATACACCCTTAAAATTTTGTTAATTAAATATTCGTGTTTTGTTATACCTACCTAATTAATTATACAGGGTGAAATTGATATCATTAGCATCCTTTTAAACTAAGAGTCTACCCATCAAACTGAACAATTTTGACTATGGCAGCAAATCAATCGGAGCAACTAAAAAATCAGCTGTTGCATACATTTGAGTCGAGTAGGCACTGCAGTTTAGTATGGAACAGCTGATTTTTTTGTTGCTCCGATCGGTTTGCTCCCATAGTAAAAGTTGTTCAGTTTGATGGGTAGACTGTAGATTGCCGATATGAGTACCTAAGAGGATGAGGAGAGAGGATGTAGGGATATACAGGAGGGTAAACTAAGAGTCTACCCATCAAACTGAACATCTTTCACTATAGAAGCAAACCGATCGGCATGCATTTGAGTCGATTAGGCATTGCAGTTTAGTATGGAACAGCTGTTTTTTTTATTAAAGCTCCGATCGGTTTGCTCCCATAGAAAAATTTTTCGTTGTTCAAGTTGCTATTGATTGTTGACACGGATTTTTGCGGTTGGTAAACTAATTACTAATTATATTAGAAGCCGATATAACATCAAAAATATGTTTGTCTTTTAAACCTTGTTTAAATCCGGAGTGCGATTTTTGAATATCACATGGTCAAATCAGCAGTAGAAAATGTAAAAATTACAATTAGATGGAGATTATGCATCTTTCTACTGCTGATTTGAACGGATGATGTTCAAAAATCGCCCTCCAGAAGCCGTAGCATGCTACACGTGATACGGCTGTATCACGTCTTTTATCTCGTTCGTTTGCGCGCAAATACAAAGAAAACGAAGGTGTGATAGCGCTGTATCACGGTGGCATGCTACCCATGCAGATCGTATGTAGTTTTTTATTTCTGTAGGTACCATACGCAGACGGCGGTGGAGATGGATTAGGAAGGCTCGTTGGCTTATGTGTTGGACTCTGATCTGAGGGATATGGGTTCGAATATCTGTGCTGTGTGTGGGCACACGCATTTTTATGATGAATACGAAAACGTGTGTATGCATGTATGTATGTGTATGTATGTAGGTTAGTATGTATGTAGGTAGGTATGTGTGTCATACAACGTGTTAATGAATAAGCGCAAAACCTTACACAATCCCACTGATGTATTATCAAATAACTGCATTGGAATAATAATTTCATTATTTTATTCATTTCAAAAAGAAAAGAAAGATATTCTGATTTTACTTTTTCATGCAAAAGTGATTTTTTATTGTTTCAGCAATGAACTATTAGGTAGGTAGGGTGAGTGTATCCGTGCGGTACGTTCACATCACGTTTAGTAAACTTTAAATTATGCAAATAAATTATTTATTTTTTTTAACAAATACAATAAAAAAGTAACGCTCACAGGCACATACATTGTAATGATCCCAAGGTAAGCCTTAGGCTTAGGCTTAGGTTGTTATGGGAATCATACAACAATGGCACAAATATGTAACATCCATGTCCGAACCGTTACCGAAATGTTACCTATTTGAATGTGGAAACCTTAAGATTATAGACCAGTACGGTTTTTTCCATACAAACGTATTACCCTGTTTTCTCCTTGGATAATAACACTAGAGCAAATATTTTTTTACCACACAATCTGTCACCTCTGCTATGTCCCTATTTTCACCAAATTTAAATGGAACCATCTCGAGGGTAAATCATTCGAAACTAAAAAAGAATCACCCAAATCGGTAAAGAAATGCCGAAGTTATTACGATTTTCTAAGGTTCCCCTCGATTACTCTGGGATGCCATCATCAGATCCTGGTTTCTTTATCATGGTACCACCGTGTTGGGATATCTCCTTTCCAACAAAAAAAGAATCATCAAAATCGGTTCATAAACGACGAAGCTATCCGCAAACACACATAAATAAAATTATATACGGTCGAATTGAGAAACCTCCTTTTTTGAAGTCGGTTAAAAAATCAACTATGCCAAAAAACAATCATACACTTTCCCTGTATCTAATATAGTTTCGGATTTCATACTGTCATAGTATGAAGTCGGTTAAAAAAATGCTCTGTATACCTACCATTCGTTTTGGTATTTTAAGTTACGGTATTTTAAGTTAAGGTATTTTGAACATTTGACATAATAAGCATTTGGTATTTTAAATTTCGGGATTTCAGGGTAAGGTAAACTGGGCTAAGGTATTATGAATGTTTTGGTATTATGAATTCGGGTATTTTGGTCTAAGGTATTTTGAATTAAGGTATTATGAGTTTCGGGATTCTGATTTGTACCCCTCTTCACATCTAAAGGTTGAAATGGCTATTATTAGCATCCTTTTACATACATTTGAGTCGAGTACGCATTGCAGTTTAGTACCTATGGATCAGCAGATTATTATTTTTTGCTTCGGTCGGTTTGCTCTCATAGTAAAAGTTGTTCAGTTTGATTGGTAGACTTAGTTTAAAAGGATGCTAATGATATCAATTTCACCCCGTATAAGTTTCTTCATACATGCTCGTCGATTTCTGGTACATTTTACTTGGCTCTTCTTCAGGAGGGATTATTTTATTACTAATTTATTTATTGATATCCATTATGAAAGATACGTTACAACACTGGGCCCTTTCGCTTACGAGCAAACGATCTACACGACGTATGTCCAGTAACTATCCGATACCCTTTCGAACGTGTAGCCACAGCAAAAGTGACAGTGTACAAGACTTACCTTGAGCTAGATCTAGCTGTTAATCGGTCACTACGAGTACGGGCGACATGCATGCTGACAGGCATCTAGGACTTGATTAGACATGCCACTAGTTTAGGATTTATACTGATTGCTGCTAATTCTGAAAACCATGTGGACTCGGAATAGACTATCACCATATCTTACCGTGGATATCGTATACAATACAGGCAACGAAATACCCTTAGTAATATTTAAAGGCGTGGAGTAGTGTAGAGTCTACACTGTAGAGTCTACACTGTAGAGTCTACAGTGTCGTCTACAGTATAGCTGTAGACCATCACACTGAACAACTTTCACTAAGGAGACAACGTCGGAAAAAATCTACTGTTTCGAAATTTGAGTCGAGTCGGTACAGCAATTCTCGATGTTGAAAAATGTGTGTTGAAAAAAAAAATTCAGTCCTAAAGTAACACAGTTTTTTAATATATTTAATGCTAAGTTGTGCACTTGGCTAAACATGTAAAATATTTAAAAAGTAATACAATAACGTCCTTAAAGTTAAGGCGCGTTAGTGCAATACTGACTAGTATTGCAAACCTATTATATTATTATGGACCCAATAGATTTCAATCTAAGCTTCCTTTTGCAATCATGCATAAACCGTCTTTAGTTTAATTACATGTTGTATAGTTTCCAAATATATTCCAATAATATATAGCATTACATTCACTTGACCGTCGATTGCCCAACGATTGACCAGTAAAGATGCTATACCATTCCCTTTAATATTTTGTCAGAAAATAAGCAAGAGACGGGTTTACCGTCATTGATGTTTCAACGGTTTTAAATGTTAAGAAATTGGATTGCACGGCGTTAAGACAATTTCGAAAGGGTTATTTGTATACAAAATCCACTTTTCATCACCGGGTAATATCGAATTGAGTCGACAAGCTTTTAGGGGTGGTTCATTCGAATTACGAGCAGTTGGTACAATTTCTCAGTTTGTACAATCAGATCATCAAACTGGACAACTTTTACTATGGGTAGTAACCTGAAATTTCAAAAAAAAATATCTGTTGTACATTTGAGTAGGTACCTAGAGTAGGTAGGCATTGCAGTTATTTGCTATGCCTACTCGTATACGAATCTGGCCTTGTACCCGGACTTTCGATGTCCGTTATATCGCCACTGTTTCGGTCCGCACTTCATTGTAATAGAGTTGACATTGGAACGAAAACATTCACGCAATTGCGATGTTCGAATGTGTGGGTGCCCAGGAAATGTGAAATTAAAAAATAAACACTCTTGTTGCCTTAGGGCGCCTACGCACTGGCGACCATGGTAGGCGGCCAGGCCGCCGCGGCCGTGGTGGTCAGGCCAATAGTCGCTGGCCGCTAAGTGCGTAGGGGCTATAGCGATTGCCATATAAAGTCCAGAATTCACTGGCCGCCGCGGCCAGGTCGCGGCGACCATGGTCGCCAGTGCGTAGGCGGCCTTAAATGTCATGTTAGTAGCGTCCACCACGCAAACAAATTTAATTGAGACCAATCAAAACGGTGCCAATTGATAATGTCTACAGCTTGTCTGTCAGTTTCTGAATTCTACATCCTGTGTACGAGTAGCTCAGGATATCAAACTGGACTGGGCTAGGTCCACATATAGATATCTAGAGCAGAGCTAAAACTAGACCGGTGCAGTATCTAATAAATGTCAATAACATTTAACAATATCACGAACTGTTACACAACAGTCGTGTCGCGTCGTGACATTTTCATTAGAAATATTTTAGTTTATAAACGACTAAAGCTTTCTGAATTTTGGAAGTCTTATAAAAAGTACAATTAAACATAGGTACATACATTTATTATCTCACGGTTATATCCGCATAGGGTGGCCAGAAGTGTTGCTAAAACTACCAACTATCTTTTGAAGCATGCAGTTGTTAGAGATATGAAACTGGCAATTGTAGGAATGGGACAATGTTTATTGTCTCAGAGGAATGATCTCTTTATTCTAAAGCATAGAGACCGCATCAATTTACGATTGTAGTTAGTCTCTTTTGTCTTATGTCGTACCTTTAATAGTAGAAGGAGACGGAACTATAGATACTTGTTTATGCGGCTGTCCACTTTTTTTCCTGCTAGTGTGTGTGAAAGGTGACCGACCGTAAACCACAGCCCGGACACTGTATACAAAAAAATGAAATTGACAAGATGACGTCAGCACATGCGAAACGGGTTTAGGGCTGCCACAACTTAAGTTGCGTGCGGTACAACTTGTGACGGGCAGATGGCGCGCGTGACATAGTCGATGAACGAGTGGGAAAAATCAAAGAGATTGGTACCGTAAAAAAAAGATCATAAATATAAACATAATGTAAAAAAACCACTAACCTTGATTCTTCCTTTGGAAATCTGAAGAATCTTCTATACTTATCTTTATAATGGCTTGGACAGCCGTATATCGCACAATGTATGCCCATCTTGCACCTGGAGTGCTATTTTTGAATCTCATTCGCTGAGTATGGCTGAGTTCAGCAGTTGTAAATGTCAAAATTACTATGGAGATACGCATCTTTCTACAGCTGATTTGACTTTCAAAAATCGCACTCCTCAAGTATGATTTTTGAAAGTCAAATCAGCAGTAGAAAGATGCATATCTCCGTAGTAATTTTGACATTTCCAACTGCTGAACTCAGCGAATGAGATTCAAAAATCGCACTCCTGAATGGTCTTGCAAAATGAAAACAGGCCGGGGAGCAAAACTAAGACAATAAGCGTTAGCGTTTTAAAATCTCTGCCGTTTGTTTGCCTAGAGCCCAGACAGTAATTTTTTTTTCATTTATTTCTTTTTTCGTAAATAAAACGCATTGACACCCGTCTATTCAAAAAAGAGTTTTTATCCTTCACCTATACCAATGCTCTTTGTTTCGAAAACATAAATTCTAGATGGTGACAATCTAGGCTACAGGTAACTGCCGAGGGCGATAGAGGGGGTGAGGCTGGGGTGAGGTAAAAAGTTGGTGGCAGGAAGGGAGTGTCCATACTGTATCTAGTAATAGATACTCTTTCTTATACTGTGCCGTAAACATTAGGGCAAATGTCACTTTGGTCTAATTGGTCTCTTTTTTCCATACTACTTGACACCACACACTCAAACACAAAGTGGACATTCGTGCAATGGTATGGCTCCCTCTATGCCTTTAGGTATAATCTCTTTGTTTATTGTACAGTAAGATAAATGTCAACAAAAGAACATCGATTTTAGATAATTTTGTAAGCACTAATTGGTTAATTGAAAAAAAAATTAGTGCTTACTAAATTGTTTTTTATATGATACGCGTTGGGGTCACGTTCAATGAAAAATGTTCGGCCGTTCCTGTATTAAATTGAATACATCTATTTCAGATGGGACCCAAAACGGCGCATCACGCCTACCGAGGCGACACGCCATGAGTTCCTCACGGGCTGCCCCCTCGGCTCCACTCCTCAGGGGGTCCTCGCGCTGCCCCGACTGGCGCCCCCTCGCCCCGCCCGCAGCGCCCTCCTCCACTCCCAGTCGGCAGGCGACGTCGCCGCCATGCTAGGCCGCGCGTGACTACGCAGCTGAGTGAGGGTTAACTCTGGCCTTTTATGAGATTGGAACGTGTTTCTTTATTTGTAGGCATTGACTTACCAACTACTGGACATCGGGTCCCCGCTGTAAGTGTCCGAACCAAAAGAGCACCAAAACGTGTAAAGAGAATCAATTACGAGACAGTCTTCGTTTGATCGACCGACTCCGCGCAGGTATTATAATGTCGTGCCGCGATGGGGTAAACATGAAAAAATTTCAGCATTGGCAATGTTTTTAGTTGGTTTACTATACGTATTTAGGTTTGTGTACGTTAGTCTCGGACACTTTTTTCAAGAATTTTGTACTAGACCCGGCGTCCATATTATGTCAATGTCTGTAGGCTTTAGTTTTTAGAGCCAAAAGGTTCGGAATTGAAATGAGGTTTTTAACTCTCTTTCAAGCCTTTTGTTTTGTCTAGTCCACAATTGATGTCTCATTATTTTTACATCGAAATGTTATTTATTGAATAAAATAATCGACTTAAGTCCTTTTACATTCCAGTGGAGCCTTCATCACAATATCAAAAAAAAATCAAGGCATATCATTGAGTTTCACTTGCCATCGAAGTGCCATCTGATAACGTTGAAATACTACTAGGACTTTTAAAGGCTTCAATACTAGGTAACAATTTGTTAGTTCATCATCACTAGCATGCGGCCAGCACAAAGTAGAGTAGAGATAAGATTTTCACGCTCTCTTTTTGTCGTTGGTCGCATGCTTGGCTTGCACCTTAGACAATTTATATAGGGACTCGCCTTGAGGTAGCATTTCCCCTCTGCCACGGTATAAGAACAATTGATCTTGTGCATTTACACTCAATTTTATACCTTATCACTAAACGAGACAGCCTATATAATAGCGAAACAATAATTTTGAACTTAGAACGTTTGGGGTTCACACGAGACTACTTTTCATGATTTTTAACATTCAAAATTAGAATCTAAACTTATGGGGAATAAATTCCAAAGTTGCGGATTTCATGTAACCTCGCAAAAAGTGGCAGAAATGTTTCTTAGTAGAATGACACGCGTAACTCGTCCCTATATAAATTGTCTAAGGCTTGCAAAGATCTATGTTAATAAGAATACTAAGCCAATAGATCAATCTGCTATGCACTACTTATCACAGCCAGATGCATTGCGGAATTTGCACTCCATTACGCAATATGGTTAATGCAATTTGATTCAGAATGACCCGTATTATGATCGAGTTTTGAAATTTAATATTGGCTTATGATTGAGGAAAAGTTTGTACCTACTCATATACTTAATGTTGTTACATAGATCTGATTTGACGAGTTCAAATCAAATGTGACCGTTATTTTAAGTTGATGAAACGACGTAGTTAGTTATTCTAAAAATGAAATGGCAGATGTACTGTTAGCAACACATGCTATATTATATTCCAATAGAACAGTCTTAAAAACTAACCTCAAAATAGAAACTGGTTTTTCGCTTTGTTTATGATCAAAATGCGGTGAGAGGAATATTTCCAATTGTTTTAGGATTCCATGCAGATTGATTTACCTAAATATAAAGAGGTTATTTTTCATATCTGCGATGTAGTATTTTGTGGTATTATTTTATGTCAATTCATCCCATTGAACCATTATGTAAGTAATACATTATACCAGAATTAACATGACAAACAAACGTCGTGTGCCACGTTAGGTTATGACGAGCGCGCAGGCAGGTAAAACAGTTAATACCGATATGGATTTACTAAAAAGTGTGGCGATTTCCCTACAAAGGATGCGACAGCGTTGTGATGTGCATTGTTATTTCTAGTATGTGGTACATAAATGTTGAATGATTAATCCACGCTTTTATAGCCAATTTTTATTTTATATGAGTCATCTCTCATCTGCCTACAATTTAAGTGAACATGCCAAATTACTTATCTAATAATTAAATTTTAATACTGAGTGAACGAAACCAATGAATGAATATGTAATTACTATGACACGATAACTGTGAAGCTACTAAATCATAGTAAAATTAAAGATGTATCAAAACGAATGTAGAAAACCACGTCATGTGAGAGAATTGTAAATATTTGACAGGCATTGAAGGAAAATGTGTAAAGTCTTTGATGAAATGATTGATGGTATTGTAATTATCTCGATAAATTCGTACGTATTTATACGTATGAGGCGAAAATGAAAGTTCTTGTGATAGTAAAAGTTCATGCATTGGATACGTATCACACATTATGTTAGGTAAGTACAAATCTATCTTAGATAAGAATGATTTAGTTGCCCAGAATCAAAAGGAAAAAAATGTGTGTATTTAATTAAGCTACTCTCAATATTTTTCTTTGTTGACATTTTTGGCAACGAACTGTAGTATCAACTTTAAGCGCATCAATCTATAAAATTTCTAAATAATTGACATGCTAACATTTCAAAAACATTCCATATTAATTATCTGTGTAGAATTGAAGATACAAGATGTTTGCCTTTGTTTTGGCAATCACATACCTAATCAGTTTATATAACATACAACATTTTGTTTGTTGTTAGTTCAGTTGATTGAAGGATAGCAAATTATTTGACCTCTCGTTATCTTTATAACATAATGTAGAATCTCACGACCACAAATCAATTTGAGGTTGTCAGAAACTATACAAAGTTGTAGAAAGGCTTTACTTTAGCGAACCTATTGAAGGTTTCACAACAGAAATTACTCCCGTTAGTGCGCTCCATACAAACTAAGTTTAATTCTTTTTTTAATACTTACATGTTAACTAATTTAATTCAGTGCTTTTTAACACGATCTAAAAACTAATATCTGTGGTTGTGGTGTGTAAAATTTTCTTTAAAATGTATAAGTTACAGTACCATCTCAAAGATTTCCATATTTAAATTAACCATAGCATTAAAACAATAAATTTTAACGGAAATATGACAAACCACCGACACATAGATTTATTTTGAAATCGTGTTTTAAAGAATGTATTTGAAAATAGGATCAAACTTTGTTTACGACGACGACGATTGTAAGCAAATGCTCACGACTATAGTCCCCGAGGGGGTAGTCAGAGATATTCTGAAAGCTCAGAACATTCACGTTAGGTACACTAGTTAGTACCGAAATACGACGATTGTAATTTGTAATAAGGTGGGCTAAATTTTAAATTGATTGTTTTATTCAAATTGATACAATGTTTTTGGTTTTTATTACATAGTTCCAGCATAGTTCATTTACTTTGTTTATGATTACTTCTCAAACAAATGTCAAATCATTGCCTAGATTGGAAAGTTTTTAAGTGCCAAATCGAGACCTACATTTTGACTGATTTTATATTAGTTTGGCACATTACAATATATGGTACAGTAATTTTTATTTTTGATTTAACAACGAATGTACAATTTAGTTGACTAAATTATTTAGTAATGACTGAACATTGTAGTACAAGATGGTATACGTCTTCATATCAAGAATTGGCACTATTATTCGATTGTAGTTCGAAATTAAAAAATTATTAATAATATACCTACTTGTTCGTAGCTGTAAGTGCAAAAACAGAACAAAACAAACATTAATAAAGCAGTACCGATATTGAACCCACAAAATAATCGATATTTTTGCTACACCCTATGACAGCGATCCGGGGTGTCATTTTTTTATTTTCACACGTTCTAACAACCTAGGTTAGCAACCTAAACTTCACTTTAAGATGGTAACCCAGGATTTTTTAGATCGAAAAACAACGGAGACCGCTATTTTACCCGGAGTTAATTGCTAACACAGGTTGATGCAAGTGGGGCTAAGTGAAAAATTGCATAAACTCTATCGTTTTTACATCTTCAGGAGAACTGTGTGGAATTTAACAATACGCATTCAAAAGGCAGTGCTCCGCCTCGTCTGTTTATGATATTCGAACTGGTAGCTACGAGTACTTATCACCGCTACTGCTTCACTAATATATTGGGGCCGAAGTATGGAAAGTATTTACATGGACCGGCTTATGTCGCGGCTCAAATTTATTGTGTAAATAATTGGTTTCAGCTTAGGACGACAAAAAATCCGTTAGATTCTCTCCACATTTATCTTCGCGGAACCGCATTATTTTAATGTGGGGTGACCCTTAGATACATGCTTTGCTGTATCTTGCATTAGGTACAAACCCTGGTTTTGCCATTGCTGATTGTATTACGGCTAGAGGTGACATGACCAACCAACGTCATGCACCGCATGCGGGTAGAAGGAGCGCGGGTGGGTGGGTGATAGCAGTGCCGTAAATAGGGCGGTGCGAGCGGTGCCCGGGCACAGGGCGTAGAAATGATACCAGGAAAGGACCAAGTTTTGGTCCATGCATGTCTTGCGATGCCCTACATAAATAAATCATTTTTACCAATCTCATCATAGCTAAGGCAAAGTGATACAAGACAAGAGACGACCTTCTTTTAGAATGAGTTGCAAAGCTAGCACGAGCTTGCTTCGCCAACTCCTTGCTAATGTATTTTGTTACATTATATTATACAAACCGCCAAAGCTTTTCACAACTGAGTCGTATCTTCGAGCTCACTCGATTTTTAGTAAAATTTATAAACTGTCAGAATTTTGGTCACAACTATGTCGCAGTGCTGTGAAATTCCGGGCTCTCTTCGCTCGTTTTAGCCTTTGAATAGTGGTATAATATAAGCATGCATTGGCTAATATCATATCACCCACTACTATCATTTTCATGGGGGCGCAGTTATAGAACCTCGCACCGGGCGCATAGAAGGCTATTTACGGCACTGGGTGATAGAGAATTTAGCTAGCGATTTACTGCATGAGGTACGGCACCATCGTCGCACTTGAATAGGACAACGTTATGAAAAGCAGTGTCACTTCTAGTATGTATAACTTATTCTCTCAATAGCTTTTGCTAAGAGGAATTCTGTAGCACTTACAGCCTTTTAGCATTTCCCAATTTAGTAAATTATAGAGATGGTTTCTGCTTAAGGGTTATGTTATACTAGCATTTTTTTAGTGAAATTGATATCATTAGCATCCTTTTAAGCTAAGAGTCTACCCATCGAACTGAACAACTTTTACTATGGGAGCAAACCGATTGGAGCAAAAAAGAAATCAGCTGTTGCATACATTTGAGTCGAGTAGGCAGCGGGGCGGCGGGTGCAGTTTAGTATGGAACAGTTGATTTTTTTATGCTCCGATCTGTTTGCTCCCATAGAAAAAGTTGTTCAGTTTGATGGGTAGACTCTTAGTTTAAAAGGATTCTACCCTCACCCTGTATATGGAAGGCATCAGTCAATGGTAGAGTCAGTGCGACATTCGGAGAAAACAGTGCGATGCCGCAGTGTGATGTAGTTGGACCGAAGACCTGGTGAAGGCTACGGGATCCTAGATGAGGGCAGTGTATGACAGGCGGGGGCGGCCTATCTCCAGCAGTGGACGTCTATCAGCTGATATGATGATGATCAGTATACGATGAAGCAAATTTTGGGTTTGCCGTGGATTTTATACAGGGTGCTTCTTAAAATGCTGACACATTTTTAAGAGAAAGATCAGACCAACACCCTGAACAACTTTCTCTATGGGACCAACAACGAAATCGCGAAAAAAGAAACAGCTGTCTCATACATTTGGCTCGAGTAGGTTTGCAGTTTTGTATGGAAGAGCAGATTTTTTTTTCGCGATTTCGATGTTGGTGCCATAGAGAAAGTTGTTCAGTTTGACGGTCTGATCATCCCCTTAAAAAAGTGTCAGCATATTTAAGAAGGACCCTGTATAGCAATTGTACATAGTAAGTAAATCATTTAGCAGCGATATCGATATCTCTTTTACTTACAAAATTGCTAGTATAATACAACTTTAAAACAAATCAGCCCCAGTAAATGTAAGAAAAAAGTTATTGTACTTAGCATCAATTTATGTAAGTGCAGTGATGGTTTGGAATAAACAATAATTTGTAGAATTTAATGAAATAAAAATCGGGTATTTAAATCTACTTAGGTGTTAAAGTTGTATATATAAAGGAGTAGACAAATTTAAATACCTTGGGTGCACTGTAACAGACTCTAACCAACGAGAAGAGGAGATAGACATCCGAGTACAAAATGCCCTAAGATGCGCCGCAGCCCTTCATAAGGTCTTAGTGTCCAAACTATTAAGCAGACCGACTAAGATACGTGTGTACAAAACTGTCATTAGACCGATCTTAATGTACGGATGCGAAGCCTGGACACTGACATTGAAAGAGGAAAATAAGCTTTTAGTGGCTGAACGGAAAATCTTCCGGAAGATTCTGGGACCGACTAAGAACGAAGATGGGAGTTGGCGCATAAGGAAAAATAGGGAAATAGAAGACCTAGTTTCCACTCCCAACATACTAGGAGAGATAAAATCTGCTCGACTGCGCTGGCTCGGGCACATAGAACGGATGGGGGAAGATCGTGCGGTGAAGAGAGCGTATCTGGGGCGACCCTCTGGGCGTCGCCCGGTGGGCAGGCCTAGGTATCGCTGGATAGACCAGATTACCAAGGATCTCGAGGAGCTGGAGGTGCCCAACTGGACTGAGATGGCACAGAAAAGAGATGAATGGCGTGCTTTGTTGTCGGAGGCCAAGACCCACTTCGGGTCCCTGAGCCAGCATAGTAAGTAAGTAAGTAAGTTAAAGTTGTAGTAAATGTGATGTGTAATGTGTAGAGATTTTGTAAATCAACAAATAATATGTTAGATTAGATGGTAAGGTTCGAAATAAGTGATTTATTTTTGTCTAGGGTCAGTGTTTAGCTAGCTTTTGGGTAGAAAACCGCCACAGCATATTTTCTAAGGTGAATCACACCGCGCGGGCATCGCACTATGCATCGTTGCGGCATCGGCATTGTGTCGTAGTAAATCGTACACAGGGTATACCAAAATACCCTAGTAATTGCCTAAGGTGGTGCCTCGGACCATCAAACTTACTTCAGTTTTACTAGGGTATTTTGTTACACCCTCTCTCAGAGGAATGATCTCTTTATTCTAAATCAATTTACGATTGTAGTTAGTCTATTTTGTCTTATGACGTACCTTTCATAGTAGAAGGAGATGGAACTATAGATATTTGTTTATGTGGCTGTCCACTTTTTTTGTGCTAGTGTGTGTGAAAAGTGGCCTTAAACATTAGGGCAAATGTCACTTTGGTCTAATTGGTCTCTTTTTTCCATACTACTTGACCCCACACACTCAAACACAAACGTCAAAAAAGTGGACATTCTTGCAATGCTATATGACTCCCTCTATGCCTTTAGGTATAATCTTTTTGCACCCTCTGTATTAATATTATTTTGAGGTTGTAAACCGCACACCGTAGCAGACCGCACGAAGCAAATGTACGGTGCTGCTCCGTGTGACATCCGCCTTATAAGGGTTGAACCTCATCTGGCAGCACCGCATCGCATTTTTCCATCGCTCAAGCAGCACCGCCGCGTGCGGTCGCGTTCCGTCTATCTTATTTGCTCTAGCAAATGACGTTCCTGAGTGACAGAAAAGGATAGAGCGACAGAAAAATGCGATGCGGTGCCGCCAGATTAGGTTCAACCCTAAATGACCCTCTGAACTTTCCTAGCTAACTTCTGCTTTTGTGACTTACTCTAACATTTCTTTTAATAGAGTAACGACTTGGACCAAAGGTTTTGGACCATAGATGCTAAGTTTTTGTTACCATTGCCATTTTAAGAGCTTCAGCACTTTTGCATCTTTTCCTTTTTAATACCTTTTTGTTTTTAGATGACCAGAATATTGATCTCAATAATATTAAATAGGTAATTTTAAATGTCTAGATGTTTTCAATATATTATAGATATGTCATCGGGAAATTATAATAATATGAATAAGTTTGTTTAAATATTTGCTCTTCGTAACGAAGAAAAAATGGAATCCGTTTTTTTGTTAGACAAATTGTGATACTTATATGATAATCTTTAAATTAATAATTATTATAATTTTCCTGCGACTTAGTTCTTGCGTCAGTCTAAACTATTCTTTCTTATTCTTATAAATAATTAAGATATAACTGATAATAATAATTAGGGCGTATCTTTACTATCAAATAGATCTCTTTAGATTAAACTTAAAACTAGTTTTGTTACTCCTAGAGTGTCTAAACATGTGTAAATATCTTTCTATAGATTAGATATTAGGCCAAGCCAAACTGAATTGAATAAGAGTTCATAAAATGTTAGAAAATAAATGTGTTTTGTGATTTCCATGAATATAGAGTTAGTAAATGGTTGTTATATTATACCTTTATGTATTGTATCTATCATAGAACGTATTTAAATATATTTGTTTCGATTTAATCGTCATAAATAATGTATTAAAGTTCTTCCAAGTGCATTTAAAGTGTTTCATATTTCTCAAAACTGTGGCCATCCCAATCAGACTATAGGTACCTACCTTAATATTTGCAAGAACAGTTATTATATTACGCTCAGAGCATCTATGAACGTAATTTACAAGTTATTAGAATATAAATTGGGTCAATCAACTATTTTTTGTCCTGTTCATACTGTTTTAAAAAAGTTTTTAATTCTTTTTTCTTGACATTCATTAATTTTGAAAGATAGATAACTTATCAAATGTTATGATTCTTCTACACGCATACGCATTACACCGTCTGTGTTGAGTTGAGTTTAGCGGTTGTCCGATAGACCAACAAGCTTGGGGACAACGAAATAATTCAGAAATTATCCGATCCGGGGAAGAATAAAGCAATTAGTATTGCTTGGGGACCGACAGTTGTACTATGAAAAGATACTTTGCGTCCGTCGGACAACCGTCCAAATTCAAGTAAAATTCAAGTAATTTTTCAAAACCGTGTATGTATTTAATAAATGGTATCCTTAGTTATTCAACAAACATTAAGTTTTGGGGCAAGCAAAACCTGAGTTTGAGCCTGAGCCTGAACATTGAAAAAATTTTATGCAAATGACTGGGACAAGGCATGGACAAAAAATAGTTGATCTACCCATTTACACTATTATAAAACATATCATCATATCAACAGTCTTCATCACTACATAGTATAAAACAAAGTCGCTTCCCGCTGTCTGTTCCTATGTATGCTTATTTATTTATTTTATTTTATTTTATTCATTTTAGGAAAACTTACGGACTAATTACAGGATAGTAGGGTATCAACATTTTTTTAAAACAACATTGCCAACTAAAAGTTTCCTTAGATCTTTAAAACTACGCAACGGATTTTGATGCGGTTTCTTTTAATAGATAGAGTGATAAAAGAGGAAGGTTTATATCAGCATTACACACGTGGGAAGCCGGGGCGGGTCGTTAGTTAATAAATAAATAAAAGATTAGGTACCGTATGATTTTTGGGTCCCTGACTCCAAATATCAGAATTCTTTTTATTTTTTTTGCGTTTATTTGTTTGAGCTTCACTCAAAAACTACTGGACCGATTTTGATAAAACGTCGCGGGCAAACTTTAGTTTGCCTATAGAGGTGCTACTTGGGAATGTTCCTCCATTGAAAAGGGAAGTACTTCCGCCAGGCTAGGTGTGATGCCTGGGGACAGGCCGTGGTCCAACAGTTCTTAGTTGGACCTTCTATACAACGTGTTAATGAATTAACGCAAAACTAGAAAGTAGTTTGTTTAGAATCGAGAGCAGAATCGAATTATCATAGTTTCAACATAGGTAATTTTTTTCAAAATATTAAATAATTTTTTTGTAAATTTTAAAATTTTCTGAAACCGATATCAACCCACCCCACGGGCACACCCACCCTACTTACTATTAAAACAAGATTATTAAAATGTATCCATGAGTACGTTAGCGCCTTCGTTCATTGCTGAAATGATGACAAATCATTTTTGCCTCAAAACTTAAAATGCGAATAACTTTAAAATTTGACTACCAAAATAATGAAATTATTGTTTCAATCTAATTATTTTGTTATAAATCAGTTGGGGTGTATGAGGTTTTGCGTTAATTCATTAACACGTTGTATATATCGAATCTCTGTGATTATTTCTCTTGCGCGATTTATGTCTCGCATTCGATTGTGAACCTTATGTGTAGTAGGTTACGAGTTGCGTATTTACGATGAACGTTGACTTTGTATGGAGCATATTTCCGCGAGCGACGGTATTGCCATCTGTTGGCATCTTTGCTATTATTTAAAACACTATTGCCCATTCCCTTAGAGAATTTTACGACTTGCGCACGACGATAAGCCGCTGCTGATTGTCATCGTGGAAGAAAATTTTGGTGTGTAAAGAAAAAGTAAAATCGCGTCATGTGTGACGGTCGTTGACAAACCAGTTGTTTCACATCTTAGAACATAAGTATATCTAGCAGCGGTGTAATGTGAAAAACTCAGCAAGTTGAATAACAAAGTCGATAACATCTGCATTGTGAAGTGCTCGCGAGAATTACTGTTGAGACCTGCTCCAGTTCTGAGAGGAAATTACTGTGTAGTGTGTACCCACTTACTTACGGTTATTAAAAATGTTACCTAGCCGTGATGGTCTAGTGGGTGGGGTACCCATGGTCGTGTAGTGGCGAGTAACAAGAGTACAAAATGCCTGTGGGGCAGAAGGCGATGGTTCGAGCCCCGTCCAGGCCGACTCGTACCAATGAGTTTTTCGGAATTTATGTAAGGTTTGTAACACCACTGTCATTTTGGTGAAGGAAAACATCGTGAAGAAACCTGCATGCTTCAATTTCGGGGCATGGATTGTAACCACTCAACTGTCTATTATATACAGGGTCAATCATAATATGCTGGCATTTTTTTAAGGGTATGATCAGACCATCAAAGAAAACAACTTTCTCTAAGGGAGTTGGGACCAACATCGAAATAGCAAAAAAAAAAAAATGCCAAGTACCTACGAACGATTGGAATTAGTCTAGCAACGACTTAGACTAAATTATATCGGGACGCGTTAACCACGTGTCATTCTACTAACAAACTTTCTGCCACTTTTTGCAGGGGGCGAGGTAACATGTTATCCGCAACTTTGGATTTTATTCCCTATGACTTTAGATTCTAATTTTGAATGTTCAAAATCATGAAAAGTAGTCTCGTGTAAACCCCAAACGTTCTAAGTTCGAAATTATTGTTTCGCAATAATAGGCTGTCTAGTTTAGTGATTTAGTGTTAAGTTATAAAATTGAATGTTGAATGTGCATGATCATTGCTCTTATACCGTGGCAGAGGGGAAATGCTACTGCAAGGCCGGTCCGGATATAATTAGTCTAAGAGCAACGAATATAATATAACAGTTTTTGAGCCTTTGAAAAGTGTATTTGTGAGTCTTCTTTCACACCTTCAGTTTTACAAATTTGTTACCACTACAGCAGTCCTTTTTATACTTATTAGATTTAGAAAGACGGAATTGATTGATAAATAGTGCTCAAAAAATAGGTGAATTTTAACAAAAACATGTCAGTTCTACTTCTCACGATTTCACCCATTATTAAAAGTAAAGTATTAAAATAAAACAAAATGGTTAATAAAGTGAATGGTTTTGCAAAAATTTCGAAAGCATTTTGTTATAAAAGTTGCTGTTATAGATGTCGAATGTTTGCCAACGCGTGTCGATATTTTGTTACTTAGGTAGATAGTTATTTAATTATATAACTGCCTCTCATTTTTATTAAGTAAGATTAATTGATAGGTTGAAAATTTTATGCTATAGGTATCGTTACTTACTTTAAACTAATAAAAATTTGTTAATGCAAATAATGTTCATTCTATTGGTATTCATAAAACAAGGTAAAAAGGGAAACATGAAGGACTAGGCTGATAAAATATACCCGAGCGAAACGATCAAAATATCTTGAGAAGATAACACAAATACTTTTTTGGACTTTTTTGTCCATTCTGTTATACAGGGTGTAAAAAGACATCTCCCGAAAACTTTAAGAACATATCACTGAACCTATATAAAAATTAATGGCGCTAACCTTTTAAATTTAAAAAAATTATTCGTGATTTTTCCATTTTCTTGCCACGCTATGTAAAGCGTACATCGCTCGGGTGAGCGGGCAGTGACCTTACAGCTGTGTGGCGCGCGACCGTAGCTTGGCGACGAGTTTGATGAGTGCGTTTTACATTGCGGATTTTTGCTATTTTCGAAATGCTTGTGTTTAACAATTAAAATTGTATTGCATTATGTCACTGGTAGGCTTTAATGTTCATAATTGTAGAAATAAAAACCCGAAAAAAAATTTAATTTGTGAAAATAAAAAAAATAAATTTCAGTGCCAAAGTGTTAGGTATCATGGTCTGAATCCATAGTTTCAGTTTTCGGGAGTAGTCTTTTTACACCCTGTATTGTATAACTAATAGTATAACTAGATGGACTAACCCCTTCAAAACAACTAACTTAAATGCGAAGAAAATATTATGGGATTGAAATTTTGACTCGTGATTAATTTTTGGGGTGAGATGTGCAGCGTTCTTTCCAGAACCAGATGAAGACAATTCAATGCAATTAAAAAAAAATTATTCAAAGTAATATCACATAGATAGCTTTTCAGCTTAGCAGTTCCAAACTCAGATGCAGGAACAAAGATACAAATACAACCCTGATACCACCACATCTGTAAAATCCCTTTTCTCGCCTCTCCATCAAATCGTTCTACACGAAAGCTACACTCGATTATTTTTTGTAGGTATTAAGGTTTTGCGAAATTTGATTTAACTCACATACTTAAATCTTATTTCGCAAAACAAAATAAATTGTGTGAAATGATTTACTTAATTCGGAAAAATAAATCTATGTTCACCTAATTTTAAAGTGTTTTTATTACATCTAACTTTAATTCAACCACTGTGCATGAAAATAAAAGGAAAATAAGTTAGGTAGGTACTACGTAATTTAAACCGTTTTGTAACAAGTCTATCTCCGGATTATTAAAAATATTCAAGTAACACCGTAGAGAAGATGTTAATGTTACTTGGTAGTTATTACCAACTACATTTTTAAGCGTGCATATACCACTAATTTCCTTTAACTAATTTTAAAACAATATTTTTCAACTCCATATTATGGTTTCAACAAATATGAAACGGATACTCTATTTAGCAATATGTTTTCAATACTTATGTCATTAAATAAATAATAAATAATAAAAATCTTTATTTGCTGGTAAAGTTGCATTATACATTAACATTTTGTTTCTTAGCATAATAAATAATGACTCTTTTTTTTCAAAGCCATTGAACTCACTCAACATTTTGTATGTTTGCAATTGTTTCATTAGCCTATCCATTACAAACGTCAAAATACTATTCAAAATCTAATTGTCCAGTGCTTTTCAGGTTACATTTTTGAAGTTTCAAGGTCTAAAACTTATTGAAAATGTTGGCTAACTTTTACTGATGGCACGTGTGGCCTTGGGTCCAGATTTCAAAGCTATTGCCAAAGAATACAATCTTTTGGCGCGTAGAGCGTCGGTGGCGCGTTGCGGAGAGGTATGGACACCCAATTATGGGGGTCCGGGTTCGAATCCGCACGGACACATGCCATGTACCATTTCTAACTTATGTACGTAATACCGACTGCTCTCAAACGGTGAAGGAAAACATCGGGAGGAAACCTGCTACACTGAAGAAGAAATTCTGATGTGTATTGTAAAGTCTACCAATCCGCATTTGGCACGCGTGGTGGACTAATGCCCATACACCCTCCCTGAGGGGACTTGCCCTGCAGTGGGACGTTTGTAGGCATGATGATGATGATGACAATCTTTTGGACAGAAAATTCGAGGACAAGACAATGCATGTTTTATGTACCTAAGGTATAATAAATTTAGGGATATGATGGATGGTTTGAAGTACTTATTTCTACACACATCATGGCCCTATCGAGTGATTAGAGGCATTGCTATCCACTGCAACTGCAACATCCAACTAACATTATAAGCTTGCCGCACCTAAGTATATCAGTGTCTTCGATTGCACCTTCATCCACCGATGTACAAGTTCTTTTGTCCAGGCTGCAGAGGTGTGTGCCATTCCGTGACTGACTGACTGTCAGACAAGCACAGCCTAAACCGCTGAAGATAGAAACATTCTACAGAGCCTTTAGGGGTGCAAGAAAGGATTTTTCGAAAATCAACCCCTAAAGGGGTGTACGGAAAATCATATTATCTGTTTGTATCCGAAGTCCAAGCGGACGAAGTCGCGGGCAAAAGCTATAATATACGGAAATGGAAACAAGTTTACAAAAGCCTACCACATTTTAAAGCTAAAAATAGATTTTATCACCAACTATCACTTTCACTGTGACCTTGGGAATCTTGGAATGACTCGGGGAAAGTTGTAGAGTTACAACTCCGCATGACCTGTGTGGCAATCAAGAAGTCATGTTATAGAAATTAAATATATGATTTGGTACTTTTCATTACGTAAACGTTACCGACAAATACATTACCTACGATGATGAATTGACTAATGTAATGTAGGTACCAATGCAATACAGGGTGTTTCACACAAGTGATTTTTGAGCGTAGGCGATATCGCAACTGCACCGAGACGACGTCATTCACCATCATTTTCTGAAATAAAAGAATAGGCCGAACCTTTTTCTAGCCGAGAAAGTAAACTACTTTTTTTAAAATAAATTAAATGGTGTTTTAGGACTGCATTTTTGCCAATAACAAATATTTTGTAGGATCTATTTCAATCTCAAGGAATGTTTTTTTGAGTAAAAACGCATCTGAGAAAAGAAATGGCGGAGCCTCGTAGCAAGCTCAAACGAGAACTCCGCGGGAAGGAGACAATCGCTCGTGGTCAAAAATGCAACTTGACCCCATCTTTTCTCTTTGTGTTTCATATACCAAAACTGAGTTAAAAATATTTTTTCACGATCCTTTTTTCCAATGATACAAAAAAAAAAAAAAAAAATTGACGATTTTAGAAACATCCTGTAAAGTTCTAATTAGTAAAATATCATTCATAATAATCTAAAAGAGATGCAGGTAGGCCTTTTAAGATAAATTGACGTGTTGTTCTGCTAATTAGTAATGCTATAATGAAGTATAGTTTGTATTATACTTACAATAGTGAATAGATCTTCCTTTGTGAAGAGTTCAACACATTGCAAGTCATTGCTGGTAGTGTGAATGATTGATCATAAGTTTTAAGAGGACTGGGTAGCTGCCAATCTTCATACAAATAAAGCGATTACATTTTTTGACGGCCCGATAGTTCAGTTGATAGCGAACCTGCGCCTGCTGATCAGAGGATCGCCGGTTTGAATCCCGTGAGAGCCAATATTTGAATGATAAATGTGAATATTTTTACCTGAATCATGGATGTTTGTATCTATTGAAATTGAAAGAACTTTGGCGGACGGCCATGTAATTTGAGACCCAGACTTAGAGGTCCCATACATGAATGAAACTTAGTTATACGTGTAGAATGAAACAAAACTAACAAAAAAGTAAATTGGTTGTAACCTGTAGAAGTTGGGGAAAGGTATTTTTCCTTATGATTCCTTTTGTATCAAGTGTGTGAAACTCATAATCTTTCTTATTAGATAGTCCACTCAATCTTCTACGCATTCATTGTGTTTATTTAATGAAAATTCACGTTAACCGTACAATATTATGATAATGGAAGAAAACGAAATCACTATCAGTTCAACCAAGCCAAACGACCAAATTATTACTTAGTGATAATATTAGATGAAAATAGCTGTCGCGGTTGCGTTTTGTTACTGATTTTTGGATGATTTTTCTATTTTACTAGTAATTTCTACTTTTGAATCCGGACTTCTGGAGATGTGGAAGTTTTTTGTAAAATGCTTTAATTTTTTCTGTTTATAATAATTATGACCACCGCCCTGAATGGCTTTAAATTTACGTAAAATTTGGCTGGGTCCAAATCTGCCAATCTTCGAAATTGTTTATTTGCATTGAATAGGTAGGTACAATAGGGTAATAATATGTCTTCACTTATTCTCTTCTCTATTATATCGTTGTCCAGTCATCATAATACAAGTCCAGGCTAGATTCTGGTATTTTAAATGGGCCTTGATGATCTAATGTCCAAGATAATTAATTAATTTATTTATCCCTACAAATCGAATGTTTTCTGGGTTTATAAGCTGTTTAGTTTGAGATCACTTTATTAGGGTTCCGTACTCAAGGGGTAAAACGGGACCCTATTACTAAGACTCCGCTGTCCGTCCGTCTATCACCAGAAGTGCGATTATTGAAAATCATACGAGCGACTTGGCAGTAGAAAATGTCAAAATTACTATGGAGATTATGCATCTTTCTACTGCCAATTCGCTCGTATGATTTTCAAAAATCGCACTTCTGAGCTGTATCTCATGACCGTGATAGTTAGACAATTGTTCACAGATAATGTATTTCTGTTGCCGCTATAACAAAAAATACTAAAAAACAGAATAAAATTAATATTTAAGGGGGCTCCCATACAACAAACGTGATTTTTTGCCGTTTTTTTTTATTTATCCTTTTCTGTGTTTCTGTTGCTTCAAAAACTAAATGAATTTAATAATTTGATCATAATACCCATAACAGATAATTTCGTACCTGCCTGTGTTTCTTTTTTTATTTACAAGCTTGTTTAGGTCAAATCTTGCTTATTTATTGTTTTAAAAAAATATATTGACACACAATACGAGGAGAGACAAGACTGAATGAACAACATGGTAGGCCAATAGGTCAATTTTCATGGTATCGCATATCGATTTACTTTCACAAAACAATCTCATCTCACTAATATTATAAATGCGAAAGTTTGTGACGATGTTTGGATGTTTGGATGTTTGGATGTTTGGATGTTTGTGTGTTTGTGGCTCAATCACGCCTAAACGGCTGAACGGATTCAGATGAAATTTGGCATGCAGATAGAATGTGTTCTGGATTAACACATAGGATACTTTTTATCCCAGCAATGGGTTACTGTGGGAGTCTGTGGGATAATTTCCAATGTTTTATCATGCTCACTAGCGCCGACTTGACGCTGACAGATGTATTTGGGTAGATTCCAGTAGTAAATAGTGGTTCCTTTTTTCAACACTTCTTTCAAGAGCTGTGTAGCGTAGTTGGGAAATGGTCAGATTTTCGCGCAAGAGGTTGGAGGTTCGATTCTTGGGTGAAATTTTTTTTTATACATCTTTTATTTATTTTTCAACGGATTTGACAGAAGCAATTTGCTGACCTTAATAATATCCTGAGATTAGATCAGATCCAATTTTAGGACAGTACGTTTTCTTTGGCTTTTTTCTTATTTTAATACATACGTTGTAGTAATCCCAAGCAAGCACGGCTTTTTATTATGGAAACATTACAACAACGGCACAAACATAATAATGTCCATGACTGAACCGGGATTTGAGCCCAGGACCCTGGTTTGGCAGTCCGTCGTGGTACTATTGCACAAAACGGGTCGTCAAATATAAAAAAAAACTCTTTCTTTTAACCTTTTTTAAAGTTATTGTAGTACGTTTTCATCTTAATAGATGGCGTGAGGCGTTTTTTAAAAGCAAGTGTGCAACAATAAAATTATTTATGCCAAAACCTAGCTAGCAGGAGCTTAATGTAGTTGATTAAATCCCTGATCTCAAAGTTCATACATTTCGACCATACTTGCACTTACTCGTAACTCACGCTCAAGGCGTCTCAGAAATTAGGTCTTACAGATTTGATTGTAAATTAACTTACCGGGTGAATTGAAAAATAATTAAATAAATAACGCTCACAGTCACATACATTGTAATGATCCGAAGCAAGCAGTATAGGCTTTTTATTATAGAAACCATACAACAACGGCACAAACATATTTCATCCATGAGCGAACCGGGATTCGAACCCAGGACCCTGGTTTGGCAGTCCGGCGTGGTAACCATTACACCAAACGGGTCGTCAAATATTTTTCATTCTTTTAACATTTTCTAAAGTTATTGTAGTATCGTTTTCATCTTCATAGATATCGTTAGGCGTATTTTTAACTCTAGCAGGAGCTTACAAATTGATTGAATACATCTTTGTAAGTAAGTATAATGGTAGTTTGAGCCCAATCTGAGCCAATTCTACGGTATAATAATTTTGTTGCAGATAATTTTGCCAAATGTTCGTTTTGTTTGATTTTCGGTTCAATTATGATTTCTTGAGGATTTGTGTAGCTTAACTATAGAACATCAATCTACCACAATCTATGAAAAGATAGGTACCTATTTATCTAAAAAGTCCTTATAACACCACAGTTTGGTAATGTGCCTAAGTACTTTCATAATAGCTAAGTAAGGTTAGAGATTTACAAATGTGGCTTGAAAAATAATTCTTTTAACAAGTTGACCATTTGCTTGCTAGAATATTATCGTTCTAGCTCTTGCCTCGACCATTGTGCACTAGCCCGCGTGGTAGAGTATCCTCTATCATCATCATCATCTCAGCCGATGGACGTCCACTGCTGGACATAGGCCTCCCCCAAGGATCGTCATAACGACCGGTCCTGCGCTGCCCTCATCCAACGTTTTACCGCCGCCTTCACCAGGTCGTCGGTCCACCGTGGGGCCTACCCACGCTGCGCTTTCCGCTTATCCTCTATCCTCTAACGCTTATTTGTGAGTGGAGGTCTGTGATCCGCAGTGGGTCGTAAGATGATTATTATGCTGCTCGACATAAATAAAACACTAATAACCGACGAACAGTAGAAAAAATCAAGTGATGGATCTGTGAATGACTTTTTTTTATACCTACATACTTACTTAATGTAGGTACTTTCTGATTTTGATTCAGCTCAAGTTCATGACTATTATCCTATTCTTATCCTATTATGGGGGCTGGCAAGCCAGCAACACATCAACCCAATGGTACCTATCTTTTGTGTTGACTCCTACTTAATATTTATTTTCTTCACCATTGAAAAACGTGGAAAATGAGAGAGGCAATAGTGTTCAGGGGAAGAAACCTGTAATCTCCCAGTTTTGAATAACCATCTCTCAGTCTCAGGACACATACGTTTAGCCACCAAGACATCGCAGTCACACAGTATAAATGTTCCATGGTTTCCTCCTCCTCTCCGCACGCTCGGCAACTGGGATCTAGGGTGAGCTTTATCATGCCTTTGAGGCGTAGTACCCGGTGAGAACTGAACTGAACTGTGGGATTCGTGGTGTTATATTGCTGATGAATTTCCTGCAATGTTGCAGACCCGAGAAGCCAGAGCATTCTAGCATGTGTATTTTATCAGCCCATTCCTTAATAGCTATTTTAATGTTACATGCCTGGGTTTCTAGACTTGGTTCGGACCATGACCTTCATGACCCTTAGACGAGACATGAGACAAAATCACATGTCCACGCAGACGAAGTCGCGGGCAACAGCTATCTCACTAATATTATAAATGCGAAAGTTTGTGACGATGTTTGGATGTTTGGATGTTTGGATGTTTGGATGTTTGTGTGTTTGTGGCTCAATCACGCCTAAACGGCTGAACGGATTCAGATGAAATTTGGCATGCAGATAGAATGTGTTCTGGATTAACACATAGGATACTTTTTATCCCAGCAATGGGTTACTGTGGGAGTCTGTGGGATAATTTCCAATGTTTTATCATGCTCACTAGCGCCGACTTGACGCTGACAGATGTATTTGGGTAGATTCCAGTAGTAAATAGTGGTTCCTTTTTTCAACACTTCTTTCAAGAGCTGTGTAGCGTAGTTGGGAAATGGTCAGATTTTCGCGCAAGAGGTTGGAGGTTCGATTCTTGGGTGAAATTTTTTTTTATACATCTTTTATTTATTTTTCAACGGATTTGACAGAAGCAATTTGCTGACCTTAATAATATCCTGAGATTAGATCAGATCCAATTTTAGGACAGTACGTTTTCTTTGGCTTTTTTCTTATTTTAATACATACGTTGTAGTAATCCCAAGCAAGCACGGCTTTTTATTATGGAAACATTACAACAACGGCACAAACATAATAATGTCCATGACTGAACCGGGATTTGAGCCCAGGACCCTGGTTTGGCAGTCCGTCGTGGTACTATTGCACAAAACGGGTCGTCAAATATAAAAAAAAACTCTTTCTTTTAACCTTTTTTAAAGTTATTGTAGTACGTTTTCATCTTAATAGATGGCGTGAGGCGTTTTTTAAAAGCAAGTGTGCAACAATAAAATTATTTATGCCAAAACCTAGCTAGCAGGAGCTTAATGTAGTTGATTAAATCCCTGATCTCAAAGTTCATACATTTCGACCATACTTGCACTTACTCGTAACTCACGCTCAAGGCGTCTCAGAAATTAGGTCTTACAGATTTGATTGTAAATTAACTTACCGGGTGAATTGAAAAATAATTAAATAAATAACGCTCACAGTCACATACATTGTAATGATCCGAAGCAAGCAGTATAGGCTTTTTATTATAGAAACCATACAACAACGGCACAAACATATTTCATCCATGAGCGAACCGGGATTCGAACCCAGGACCCTGGTTTGGCAGTCCGGCGTGGTAACCATTACACCAAACGGGTCGTCAAATATTTTTCATTCTTTTAACATTTTCTAAAGTTATTGTAGTATCGTTTTCATCTTCATAGATATCGTTAGGCGTATTTTTAACTCTAGCAGGAGCTTACAAATTGATTGAATACATCTTTGTAAGTAAGTATAATGGTAGTTTGAGCCCAATCTGAGCCAATTCTACGGTATAATAATTTTGTTGCAGATAATTTTGCCAAATGTTCGTTTTGTTTGATTTTCGGTTCAATTATGATTTCTTGAGGATTTGTGTAGCTTAACTATAGAACATCAATCTACCACAATCTATGAAAAGATAGGTACCTATTTATCTAAAAAGTCCTTATAACACCACAGTTTGGTAATGTGCCTAAGTACTTTCATAATAGCTAAGTAAGGTTAGAGATTTACAAATGTGGCTTGAAAAATAATTCTTTTAACAAGTTGACCATTTGCTTGCTAGAATATTATCGTTCTAGCTCTTGCCTCGACCATTGTGCACTAGCCCGCGTGGTAGAGTATCCTCTATCATCATCATCATCTCAGCCGATGGACGTCCACTGCTGGACATAGGCCTCCCCCAAGGATCGTCATAACGACCGGTCCTGCGCTGCCCTCATCCAACGTTTTACCGCCGCCTTCACCAGGTCGTCGGTCCACCGTGGGGCCTACCCACGCTGCGCTTTCCGCTTATCCTCTATCCTCTAACGCTTATTTGTGAGTGGAGGTCTGTGATCCGCAGTGGGTCGTAAGATGATTATTATGCTGCTCGACATAAATAAAACACTAATAACCGACGAACAGTAGAAAAAATCAAGTGATGGATCTGTGAATGACTTTTTTTTATACCTACATACTTACTTAATGTAGGTACTTTCTGATTTTGATTCAGCTCAAGTTCATGACTATTATCCTATTCTTATCCTATTATGGGGGCTGGCAAGCCAGCAACACATCAACCCAATGGTACCTATCTTTTGTGTTGACTCCTACTTAATATTTATTTTCTTCACCATTGAAAAACGTGGAAAATGAGAGAGGCAATAGTGTTCAGGGGAAGAAACCTGTAATCTCCCAGTTTTGAATAACCATCTCTCAGTCTCAGGACACATACGTTTAGCCACCAAGACATCGCAGTCACACAGTATAAATGTTCCATGGTTTCCTCCTCCTCTCCGCACGCTCGGCAACTGGGATCTAGGGTGAGCTTTATCATGCCTTTGAGGCGTAGTACCCGGTGAGAACTGAACTGAACTGTGGGATTCGTGGTGTTATATTGCTGATGAATTTCCTGCAATGTTGCAGACCCGAGAAGCCAGAGCATTCTAGCATGTGTATTTTATCAGCCCATTCCTTAATAGCTATTTTAATGTTACATGCCTGGGTTTCTAGACTTGGTTCGGACCATGACCTTCATGACCCTTAGACGAGACATGAGACAAAATCACATGTCCACGCAGACGAAGTCGCGGGCAACAGCTATCTCACTAATATTATAAATGCGAAAGTTTGTGACGATGTTTGGATGTTTGGATGTTTGGATGTTTGGATGTTTGTGTGTTTGTGGCTCAATCACGCCTAAACGGCTGAACGGATTCAGATGAAATTTGGCATGCAGATAGAATGTGTTCTGGATTAACACATAGGATACTTTTTATCCCAGCAATGGGTTACTGTGGGAGTCTGTGGGATAATTTCCAATGTTTTATCATGCTCACTAGCGCCGACTTGACGCTGACAGATGTATTTGGGTAGATTCCAGTAGTAAATAGTGGTTCCTTTTTTCAACACTTCTTTCAAGAGCTGTGTAGCGTAGTTGGGAAATGGTCAGATTTTCGCGCAAGAGGTTGGAGGTTCGATTCTTGGGTGAAATTTTTTTTTATACATCTTTTATTTATTTTTCAACGGATTTGACAGAAGCAATTTGCTGACCTTAATAATATCCTGAGATTAGATCAGATCCAATTTTAGGACAGTACGTTTTCTTTGGCTTTTTTCTTATTTTAATACATACGTTGTAGTAATCCCAAGCAAGCACGGCTTTTTATTATGGAAACATTACAACAACGGCACAAACATAATAATGTCCATGACTGAACCGGGATTTGAGCCCAGGACCCTGGTTTGGCAGTCCGTCGTGGTACTATTGCACAAAACGGGTCGTCAAATATAAAAAAAAACTCTTTCTTTTAACCTTTTTTAAAGTTATTGTAGTACGTTTTCATCTTAATAGATGGCGTGAGGCGTTTTTTAAAAGCAAGTGTGCAACAATAAAATTATTTATGCCAAAACCTAGCTAGCAGGAGCTTAATGTAGTTGATTAAATCCCTGATCTCAAAGTTCATACATTTCGACCATACTTGCACTTACTCGTAACTCACGCTCAAGGCGTCTCAGAAATTAGGTCTTACAGATTTGATTGTAAATTAACTTACCGGGTGAATTGAAAAATAATTAAATAAATAACGCTCACAGTCACATACATTGTAATGATCCGAAGCAAGCAGTATAGGCTTTTTATTATAGAAACCATACAACAACGGCACAAACATATTTCATCCATGAGCGAACCGGGATTCGAACCCAGGACCCTGGTTTGGCAGTCCGGCGTGGTAACCATTACACCAAACGGGTCGTCAAATATTTTTCATTCTTTTAACATTTTCTAAAGTTATTGTAGTATCGTTTTCATCTTCATAGATATCGTTAGGCGTATTTTTAACTCTAGCAGGAGCTTACAAATTGATTGAATACATCTTTGTAAGTAAGTATAATGGTAGTTTGAGCCCAATCTGAGCCAATTCTACGGTATAATAATTTTGTTGCAGATAATTTTGCCAAATGTTCGTTTTGTTTGATTTTCGGTTCAATTATGATTTCTTGAGGATTTGTGTAGCTTAACTATAGAACATCAATCTACCACAATCTATGAAAAGATAGGTACCTATTTATCTAAAAAGTCCTTATAACACCACAGTTTGGTAATGTGCCTAAGTACTTTCATAATAGCTAAGTAAGGTTAGAGATTTACAAATGTGGCTTGAAAAATAATTCTTTTAACAAGTTGACCATTTGCTTGCTAGAATATTATCGTTCTAGCTCTTGCCTCGACCATTGTGCACTAGCCCGCGTGGTAGAGTATCCTCTATCATCATCATCATCTCAGCCGATGGACGTCCACTGCTGGACATAGGCCTCCCCCAAGGATCGTCATAACGACCGGTCCTGCGCTGCCCTCATCCAACGTTTTACCGCCGCCTTCACCAGGTCGTCGGTCCACCGTGGGGCCTACCCACGCTGCGCTTTCCGCTTATCCTCTATCCTCTAACGCTTATTTGTGAGTGGAGGTCTGTGATCCGCAGTGGGTCGTAAGATGATTATTATGCTGCTCGACATAAATAAAACACTAATAACCGACGAACAGTAGAAAAAATCAAGTGATGGATCTGTGAATGACTTTTTTTTATACCTACATACTTACTTAATGTAGGTACTTTCTGATTTTGATTCAGCTCAAGTTCATGACTATTATCCTATTCTTATCCTATTATGGGGGCTGGCAAGCCAGCAACACATCAACCCAATGGTACCTATCTTTTGTGTTGACTCCTACTTAATATTTATTTTCTTCACCATTGAAAAACGTGGAAAATGAGAGAGGCAATAGTGTTCAGGGGAAGAAACCTGTAATCTCCCAGTTTTGAATAACCATCTCTCAGTCTCAGGACACATACGTTTAGCCACCAAGACATCGCAGTCACACAGTATAAATGTTCCATGGTTTCCTCCTCCTCTCCGCACGCTCGGCAACTGGGATCTAGGGTGAGCTTTATCATGCCTTTGAGGCGTAGTACCCGGTGAGAACTGAACTGAACTGTGGGATTCGTGGTGTTATATTGCTGATGAATTTCCTGCAATGTTGCAGACCCGAGAAGCCAGAGCATTCTAGCATGTGTATTTTATCAGCCCATTCCTTAATAGCTATTTTAATGTTACATGCCTGGGTTTCTAGACTTGGTTCGGACCATGACCTTCATGACCCTTAGACGAGACATGAGACAAAATCACATGTCCACGCAGACGAAGTCGCGGGCAACAGCTAGTAATTCAATAAATTGCACGTCGTAAGATTCCCATTAGTGTCTATTACTATCAGAGTTATTAGCCATAACATGCCTTTTATGTTTGTCTGTTAATTACTATCGATTAATAGACGCTACTTTCTTCCTACTCTATGGTCTGTTATTTTCTTATGAGAACCAGAAACAATCTGATCATTTAGAGATAATCAGTAATGTAATCCGTGTGGTTCCGGATCGAATGTTCAATCCAATTTATTTCCCATGTCTCGTACGAGGCGACTAAGGGGTTTTAAGCAGTGTTTTTGTGTGCAAAAGGTGTCCTTCTTCTTCTTATCGTATGGGCAGAGCCCTGGTGTCAGAGTTTTTTCAGACCGCCTTACGGCCTCTGACGTGGTTTTTATGTAACGACTACTACCACCAGAGATAGTAGCCGGGACCAACGGCTTAACGTGCCATCCGAAGCACGGAATCATTTTTCTTTTCGGACAATCAGGTGATTCAGCCTACAATGTCCTAACCAACTGGGGAAAAACGCACAAAGTGACATATCACTAGGTGTCCCCCGTGGGAATCGAACCCACGACCTCCGTATTGAGAGCCAATGCTCTTAACCATTAGACCACGGAGGCAGTTTGGTTTGGCAGTTTGGTTTTCAAAGGTGTCCTAACACCACTTGACACATCATTCCTTTCTTTCTTTCAATATGCTGAAAGTGAACCTTGCTACGCACTCTTGATGGGTAAGTTGGTGGTAGTAGCAAAGCTTTTTGCTGCCCCGAATTTTATTGTAGCCGTGAGTTTACGACCTACGTGTGTTTAAGTCAGTAACAGTACCTAAGTTGGCGTACTCTTGGAAATTAAATTGATATCTGTTCTTTTTAATTCCGCTAAATATCAAATCATGCTTTTAGATTTGTTCGACCAAAAATTCTTGAAATGCATTTTTTACAAACAGCGCCGGAATTTCAGCGTGGTATAATCTTTATCGCGAATAATTTTATAAATAAACGAGCTTTTACCCGCGACTTCGTCCGCATAAATTATATACCAGATTTTAAGTCAGATGATAAGCTATCAAACAAAAAAAGTTTCATCAAAATCGGTTCAGTAGTTTTTGTGTGATACTCGAACAAACAAACACACAAACAAACAAACAAATAAACAAACAAACAAACAAACAAACAGACAGACAAAAAATCCAAAAATTTGTGATTTGGAATCAGGGTAGCCTATAAACCATGTAGTAATTTTTTTTTTGTAAATATCTTCAATGTACAGACACACTTCTGTTACAGTTTTATAATAGTTTAGATATCTTGGACAATGTCACACAAATTATCTAGTCACATTTAAAGTACCAGCATCTAGTCTGGACTTGTATTATGTTATGATGACTAGACAATGATATAGAATACATATATAGATACAAACATCCATGACTCGGGTACAAATATTCATATTTATCATATAAATATTTGTCCCTTACGGGATTCGAACCCGCGACCCTCGGCACAGCAGGCAGGTTCACTACCGACTGTGCTACCGGGCCGTCGAAAAATTGAAAAAGCATTGCAATTAATAAATTTTGGTCGACAGTTTCGCGTAATTTCGGCAGGTGTGTAGAGTAGTCCGGCTTCAGAGACGATTTTTAAGTCATAGTTTGAACTAAGTAGGTAGGGTCAAAAATGTATGGATTTTGACATTCGGGACAGCGTGTAATTTCTCTGTGGTTCTTACACTCAAACAACAAACATAACTTACTTCCACAGTCAAAGGCATATTATGTCTTTCATTGCAAAACAAAAACCTCATTAAAAGCTGCAAAAGAGCGTAATTACTTCAAACTGTGTAACTTTAGAGAAACTACCAAGTTTCAACAACTAGTCATAAGTATTTGTTTAAATGTTTCTTGTCATTTAAACCGTCCGTCTGTTAGGGAAATGTATTTATATTGCAGCTTGCTTTGCGTTTAGGTACAATGTACACACGGCGACAAATCAACCTACCCATAGTAAAACTCGCGGCTATCTGAGAGTCAGTGGTGCGTTGCGGAAAGCTATGGAATCTCGAGTTCCAGGTTCTAATCCGCACGGATGACATGCCATGTACACACGGCGACACATCAGGTTACGCACCCTATATACCCATAACTACACTACGTACAAAACACAAAATAGTGCGGTAGAGAGCCTGCATAGACGCGGCTGCCGACGCGGGCGCAGCGTGCTGTGAGACGAAACAACAACAACATACCGCACCCTCTCGCACGATTCGCAGCGTTCAACTTCTAATAGTTCAAAGTCCAAACAGGGTAACCTGACCTGTCGCCGTGTGTACTACCATGTACATGTACTACTACTAATGAGTTTTTCTAACCTAAGTACGTAATACCGACTGATCTCAAACGGTAAAGGAAACCAGCGTGAGGAAACCTGCATACGCTGAAGAAGAATTCCGTATGTGAGTCTACCAATCCGCATTCGACACGCGTAGTGGACTAACGCCCATACACCCTCCCTGAGGGTAGGCCTGTGCCCTGCAGTGGGACGTATTATTGTGATGATGATGATAGTTGAACTCTATGTTCATGGACAGAGTTTAAAATTAGATAAACTCTGATGGTAAACAGTTTAAAACATGAATATTATTTTTTATTTATTTAGGAAATTAGATTGTAATCATTTATTGTATCTTAGTTATATTATTGTAACATGTACAATTAAGTTTATGCTTAAATTAAAGTTAAACATGAATGGGAACCGAAACATACTCTACAGTTCTAAACCTACGCTCAAAAAACGCTTGTGAGATCGGGTCCAAAAGATGCCACCTACAAAGCACCTACACAATATGTCACAAATTTAATTGTCTACCTACTTGTTACATAAACTTATGTGACGGACCATAATAACATGTTATTGTGAGTCTCGGCTATGAATGGACGCGTGTTTAAATTACAGCCCAGTTACATTTCTAAAAATATGCAATATGCTAATAAATAATAATAAAAAACTAGACAGTTCGGTGTCAGTCAGGCAAGCTATGCTAGTTAAGAGTAAGATTGCATCTAAAATGTTCAATAGAATTCTTCTTCTTCTTATCGTGTGGGCAGAGCCCTGGTGTCAGAGGTTTGAGGCCTCTGACGTGGTTTTTATGTAACGACTACTACCACCAGAGATAGTAGCCGGGACCAACGGCTTAACGTGCCTTCCGAAGCACGGAATCATTTTTCTTTTCAGACAGTCAGTAGAATCATCATCATCATCAGTCATTCAATAGAATGACTTGGCTGAACGGAATTTCCGTCGCTAGTTTTTCCGGTACGGAAACAAATGCCATACCTACCTAATGAAAAGGTACAAATCTTTATGTATACAAAGAAGTAATTACATCTAATAAGAAATACAAATAAGTACAACATTGTGTAGACACAGAGGTAAAACATGAAGAAAAAAATTGTACACCTATCTCTGTGGCCTACCTTAGCAGCATACAAAAAATTGAGGATTATGAACTGAAAAATGAGAAATGTTATGTATTCTCATATCCAATTACCTTATAACTAAAATTGCAGGCGAAATATTTGAAATATTTTGGAAAATATTCGTACCTACTTGAATTACTCGTAGGCTTTGTCGTTGGTAGGTATATACTTTTTATGCAATAGATAGAAGCTCCGATGAAAAAACTAAAAAAAATTGATGGTTCTATTAAATTACCGACACTATGCAAAATCCGCTGATGTATTTATTTCGAATTACTTAGAAGTAGGTAGTTTAGTTTAAATATAGGTTACGTTTTAATAACACGATTATAACTCTACATTCTCAAGCTAAATTGTAACAAAAACCAATTAAACCTTGTCAATGACAAATAGCGTTACATTTCTCCGTTACGCTCGCATCGATTCGTGCGCAAAATTATCATAGATATCATGTCTTCAGCTTCGCAGCAATAAATACTAATTAAAACTAATTACTTTGTGGTCAAATATCTTTTAAAATAACGTGACTGTAATTAACGAACACATTTATAAATGGGGAAGTACGTAGAACGGAACGGAACGCGCCTCTAGCGGACATGATATTTTCAACAATAGAACGGGAAATGGGACAAATTGCTTTATTTAATTCTTGATCGTAGTTATTTGCAGATTTCTTTGGTGTGGAGCGGTTGGATGTGTCATACTTATAAACAAATTAAATACCTTCGTTACCTACATTCCTTGGTCACATTAATTTCCAAATATTTCTCTTCTTCTTTTTAGTCGTAACCTATGGCTAGGACGTAGCCATACTGGGCTGCATGTGTCACCACAGCTCGGTCATTTCTTTGACTACCCCGTTTCATCTCGTAGGCATGCATCCTCTACCTCTCTTTCTCTCCTTACGGCCGTTGATCATGAGTGTTTCCAAACTACCGGATCTTCTAGCCATATGTCCAATGAATTTTAGAACTCTACGTAGTCACTGTTCAACTCGTCGAGGATAGGCTCATTTGTGCGAAATATTTACGAAAAACAATTAAATACATTATTCGTGTACACACATTCATCATATCACTCTGAAAATCTTAAGTATAAGTATTGATTAGTTGTGTATATACAGCCTCTACTTTGTTACTTAGTCAGCTACTTAGCTCTCAGGTGGCACCACTAGATTAGATGACTAAGAGTTTATAAAGAAATTAGCAGCAGCATTCACTTTCCATGTGAAGCGATTGTATCACACTTATCTTATTGTAAAAGTGGGGGCCTTGACAGATTTGCGCCTGTACCACTGCGAACATCTTTTGAGATCGCCCCTTCTACAGACTCTACAGTTCCCTATTAACCTCTACTGCGGTTAAGAATCGCAGTACGGTTTTAACAAGGAGGTCTTGCATCTTATCTGGAGTCAGTACCTGCCTGCCAAGACGAATTCTTCGTTTATACATTATAGTGGACCACATTATACAATATGCAGCCATGGGGAGTTGCCATTTCCTCTCTGCAAAACCTGCAGCAGGGCGATGTGGTTACTCAGTTTGCAGTGTCCTGTGAGTGATCTCACTATTGTAATTGTGAGATCCCACTGACATACGCGTGTGGGATAATCCTAGGTCAGATCCCATCCGCCATGATGCTAGATCCGTTTGACGTCTATGTCATCACATCACCGGCGCTGGCGCAGATGCGTCACGCGTGATCGGAGTTACATCACATTACATTCGGCATCTGACCGTGTCTAAGTGAAGAGACTGTGTCAAAGAGCCTAGGGTTGGCACTGCGATTGGACAGTCCTGTGAGGAAAATCGTATATTTCAAACGATAAAGGAGCACGTTTTATTATTCCAGCAGGTATTTCATGGGAACTTTGGAAGGCTTGCGTGTGGGGGGGCAGGTCCAACACGGAGATTACACTTAGTTTAGTAATTCACTCCTACTTAAGTTCAGTTTTTCAATGCTTCTGAAATAGGAAAATATTTTAAACATACTTATTTTTCACTATTTTGCCAACCCTAATCATGGCGCAAACTGAAATTAGTCGTGGGCCATATAAAGTGATACCTTAGCGCCATTACGGGTCGTCCGTGTATGGCTATTTGTGTTACATTTATAGAGTTTTCGTAAGACCTTTATACGACCCGTAATGAGTGGAAGCTACTTATTTAAACTTTTACTGTATAATGAGATGCTATTAAAGAATACAAATTGGGAAACTTTGTACTTTAATTCTTTGGAAATCGTTTCAAAATACTTTGTAATGTATTGAGCTTATTTTGGATATTCTCTTCCAATCATATCATATTCGATTTAATAATTTCAATAATAAACTGGTATAAAGAATGACAACACTATTCTTTGTCATTATTTTCCCGTGTATTATGATATATGAAATCCTATGTGTTACCATGTTTCTGTGTTACATGTTCCAGTGTGTTAAGATTCATTCATTTTGACGACCCGGTTGGTGCTAATGGTTACCACGCCGAACTGCCAAACCAGGGTTCTGGGTTTGACTCCCGGTTCGGTCATGGATGTTATATGTTTGTGCCGTTTTTGTATGATTCCCATAACAAAAAGCCTAAGTCTTACTTGGGATCATTACAATGTATGTGCCTGTGAGCGTTATTTATTTATTTATTCAACTTTTGGTAACCTGACCTATTTGATATGACAACGATATACTATACTCTCTCCTATCTGTGCAAAAGGACTTATACGAGGCTTACGATGATAGAGATTTTTTTTTTTAAAACCTGTATTAAAAACATTTCCCAACACTTAACAATCCGTCACACAACGAAATCAATATAAATACTGAAATCAAATTGTCAGTTAATTTCGTAAATCAAATCTATTTTCTTTATCTACAATTAACCTTTTGACCATAACATTGTGGTGCGACGATCGATTTCACGCCTAACAAATATCGTCATCTTGCTTATGCCCGCGACTTTGCCCGCATAGAATCAGTGAAGCCACTGTAGTGTATTTTTTTTTTTCAACTGTATGTACAGCGTTTCCCACTTCTGCATCGTTACAGAAGCAGGCTCACGGCGATGGTAGCTTTAGGTACAGAATCGTAACTGCGTCTGCGAACCTATGCCTAGTGGAGCAGCGAGGGGGAGGGGGACATTTTTGTTTCGTTTTGGGTATCACCACCAAACTAGATAAAGGTAAAAAAATTAAATAATTTGAATTTAATTGAGAATTGCACTTACAGAATATCCTATAAAAGTCGATGTGGTCTAGGTCAAAAATAGAGTCAACAGTGTATTGCGAGATCCGATCTTAACATTCACCGATCCTGATTATAGAAAAAAATCTGATATATTCTGAAAATAATCTGAAATATTCTGAAAATAATCTGAAATATTCTCCAAGCCGTGTTCGGTTATGGCGACTTCGACAACACAATTTTATCACGATATTTTAAAAATAAGATTAAATCTAATAATTTAAAGTACAAACACAGCACTTCTAAAGTTTTATAGCAGTATAGATAGTTTTTTACTTCACAATACTTTACTTACTAAAGAATCTTAAACTTTGATAATCATGAAATAGGCTCTGATTATTTTAGCTTCAGCAATTTCACGGAAATGTTTTTTTTAAGTTGGCAAACAATTATTTGGCCTTAACCCTGACTGACCTAGATTGTTCAAGTTGTTTCGTTTATGGTTCAAGTCAAATTGGGACTAACTTTGTACCTACCTACTTTCAATCTGGGAAGATAGAAAATGAAACGTTATTTTATTTTAACTTTATACAATTTACAGTTTTATAATGTTTTTTAATTATTTTATGACTTATGAGCTTTAGGAGTAGATTTTCGAATAATCCTTTCTTAGTGCACCCCTACTTCCTCTGTAGAAATATATCATGTTTCTATCTTGAGCGGCTTCGGCTGTGCGTTGTTTGTCTGTCAGTCAGTCACGGAACTCTTTTATAAGTATAGATAGAAAATGTAGTTGGTGTGCCGTTAAATCTACGATCGGCATTCCACCTGCAGGCCCAGCTCCCATCATCTGGCTTATTTACCGTTTTCTCTGTTTCTTTTTTGATTTTTCTCACCTTAGTTTGTTTTAGTTCTTTATTTTCTTTTCTTTCTTCAAGATTATGTTGAATGTTTGAAAATTAATGCTATTGATTAATAAAGACGAATAAACTTAAGCCATAAATTGTAATGTTATCAATGTTATCATCAAACTGCTTCTTCTTCATGGCTTCAGTGGTGTTTTTATATTTTAGTAGCCAGGTGTGCCAGGCTTGCCGAGCCTGACAGCGACAGGAGTAGCTGTATTTAAATCATCTCTCGTGCAGGTGTTTGAGCACAGCGGACATTCCAGTAGATGACCCATCGACTGGATGGTTTCGCTGCAATCACGCTGTGTTAGACCAGATCATCAAACTGAACTACTTTCACTATGGAGAGAACATCGAAAAAAAATCTGCTCTCCCATACATTTGAGTCGAGGAGTAAAACACATTTTTTTTATTTTTTCTCAGTGTTGGCACTACGGTGACAGTTGTTCAGTTTGACGGTTTAAACCACCCCTTTAAATATTACACTGGTATTTTGTTACATTCTGTATAACTTTGCTTGCTCCGATTTCAACACACCTCAACCTACAAATGTTATTTACATAAAATATTTCTATTAGGTATACACCCTAGAACAGGGGTGGCCAAGACGTCAACCGCGTCGTGTTTTCTGTAATATGTCTAGAAGATAACCAGAGTTAGAAATTCAGCAGTGAAGTGACGGGAACGAACAGACTATTATAACTTTGACCTAGCCTAGACCAAACTTATATATTGACTAACGATAACGACCTAACATTTCCAAATAATATCCTTTTTACCAAGACCCCGATTCCGTAATCCACGAAGCCTTAATAGAAATAAATTACAAATAACTTTTAAAATGTTGAAAGCTAAATGCATTTGATTACAGAAACCGGCAAGTGACGAAAAGGCTGAAAAGCACTGTAACCACAATAGGTACTAATGCACCTTATGCATTTTGCAACAGAACGGTGCCAAAGGCCTATGCTGTAAATCTTATTTCTTATATCACTGCATACGCGTACAAGTATGTAGAATTGATGGACAGAGATAGCATGGGCTGTTATTCTAAGAATAGTTACAACAATTTGTTTTGTCTTGGATTAAATACTCTATCTAAAATACTATCTCATAATATAACATAACGTACTTGATAAATAAATTAAAAAAAAAATTACTAAGTACCTCATTATTTTAAATTATATCTCGTAATTTCTGGAATCTTGCTAATATTATTAAATTATAAGTGTCAAAGTTTGGATGTTTAGATGTTTGGATGCAAAGATTTTTTTGTCGTATCAGACCAAAAAGAATCTTTGTTTGGATGTTTGTCACTCAATCACGCATTAAACGGCTTAACGGATCCACAGAATAAATACTAGTACCTACGTTAAACATAGTATACATTATAGGTAGGTAATAAAATAATACATTCGTAAAACCAGATTCAAAATAACTTTTAATTTGATCAAGCCGGCATCATGATTCGTGACTGTTCTTGGTATAAACTTTAAACTCGGCTTGGCACCGACTCCAATGTATTTTAATGTTGTATCTATTGAGTTTGTACTGTTTGTCTTGTTGTACTTTGTAAGTATATTTTGATTTCTTTAGATGTGTACTATTTTCTGGCCGCATCTTCTCTACAACGAAACACCTTCCGACGCGGTGGTAGAGTCAAAAATTAGCACCTAACTACACATATTTCGAATAATTTATTTTTTATTTTTTGAGTTTTTGAATTCGGTAAAAAATTGTTACACTTTACTTTTGAAAACTCGAGTACCTACTTACATCCAAAAGAACACTCGCGATTGCGATTCTTTCGACTCAACAAAATAATGCAGGTGAAAATTTTCGATCGCTTCGAAAATAGCGGACCGTCTCAATTGCAAAACATTCTAGCACATTTAAATGGTGTAAAACGATTGTCTTACACCAATTAGATACTGTGAGACATATAGCACTATTCTTTTCACTCGCTGTGGCACAATACCGTGGCTCTCTGCCCATTGTACAGTTCACGGTGCGTTCAGGTTTCAAAACTAAAAGATATTTCGCTTGATTAATGATTTTACCATAAGATTTACACTAATTTGAATGAATCGCCTGTAATGGCGGACGGATGTTGGCGCAACTTTTTTTTGTTGGGTTCTTTTTTTTTTGCAATTGGCGATTGTTTTATTGAATTCAATTAGCGAAGGAACAGTTTGCGTTGCGTCGAGGTATTGGCAGTAACTATTAAATAATCTGTGGTATTGGTGCTTTTATAAAATAATAATCTGTAGTTCCACGTACAAACTGACTTTTAGATATATTTTTACGTATAGCTGTTGCCCGCGACTCTGCGTGGACCTTAAAAGTATCCTATGCTATCTGCGTACCAAAACATCCAAACCTTTAACCCTCTTCCGCACACTTTCTGGCACCTGCATGACAGGATTTCAACAGGGTTAGTAGCGCTGGTTCCATGGTTGAGGTCACCGGTGTCAGCCCCTGCTGGCTCCATGTCTATCCCGTTGGTTGGTGGGCTCTTTCTCTCCCCCCAACCACACCCGCACCTGGTGGTAGGTTCTGTAGGACAACTCTACATTTTTGAACTTTTTTGGGAAAATAGTAAATGTTTGAAGTGCTGTATCTCGGGTTCTTTTGGACTTACAGAGCTACCGTTGCCCTTCAATTGAAACAATTTTGACTACTTTAAAAGGGTATCTACGAGTCGACTTTGCCGTGGGATGCATCGTTTGGAAACCAATTTCGAAAATTTCGAGGTTTTCCGAGCACCACGCAATCAGCACTTTCAAAGCTGCAAACCTTGGTTTAACACTGTTGGTATCTATCCTAACATCCCAAAAAATCAGTACCTAGACACCTACAGTGAAATTTTTTGCGACCTTCGATGTTTTAAATGACTAGCGTAGGTATGGGTCAAAAACATCAAGAAAATGTCTGGACTGGACCGGATATAAAAGTGCGGATCAGCCGATCGATTTTAAATGGGACATTAAAAGTTGTTAAGTTTCATAAATTGTCTGAATACTCTTTAACATTTTTTTAACCGACTTCAAAAAAGGAGGAGGTTTCTCAATTCAACCGTATATTTTTTTTTAAAACCTAATTAAAAACTAGGGATGCAAGTATATTTTTAACATTTTTATTTTCGTGTCAAAAACGCAGAACCTGAATGCCGTTTTCGATAACAGGTCAAAATAATTTGATAATTTAATCTTTGTGTCGACTCAATTCGGTTATGTTTTTTTAAAAACTGTTCATATTATGAAAATATTGAAACCGGATGGTCATTGTGTTTAAAAGGCCATTATTGTTCAATTATGTTTTCATTTGTTAGGTATATCTCCATACAATACATCACACGACAAAATAATTAGATTGGTACAATGCATCATTATGCCTCACCAAAAATACCTCTTGAGTAATTCAACGATAATCTGTAAAATATTTCGCTACTTAAAACTACTAACGAGACGTAAATGGTTTATTTCCTATGCACTTATCAAATCCGCAGGTTTTTATGCAATATTCAATTTAATACACAATTACGCTTAAGTATTTTAAACGGCTCATCTCAGAAGATCCTTTCGAAACAGCGAGTAGGGGATTTAGAGTAGGGGTGGTAAAACTTCGCGGCAACTCTCCAAACGCGATACTGACGCTCAGGCTGCCGAAGCGAGAAGCCATTGCCCCGCGAAAAAAAAGTAAAAAAAAATATTAGCTGTCATTTCCCGCGCTCAATTTTAAATTTTATTTTTAATTGTTGTTTTTTTTCCGCGTGTGTTTTGGATTGTTTTGTAAACAACCAGTGCGACGGACAGTGAAGCGGTGGTGTAGTGTGTGATGTACTCTGCGGCTCTAATATAATTTGTTAGTGCAGTATGAGGGGAAGCGTTTGTCAGTTTTTGTTGTTGGCGCATGCGGTCTGCGCCATTACCGGACCTAGGGTTTGTATTTTTTTCATTTTTTTTTCAACTATTTTAAGTATTTTTAAATGTTATGTTATGTATACAACGTGTTAATGAATTAGCGCAAATCCTCATATACCCCAACTGATTTATAACAAAATAATTACATTGAAACAATAATTTCATTATTTTTATAGTTAAAATTTAAAGTTATTCGCATTTTAAGTTTTGAGGCAAAAATAATTTGTTATCATTTCAGCACTGAAAGAAAGCGCTAACGTAGGTACTCATGGATACATTTTTATAATCTTGTTTTGGTAGTAAGTAGGGTGAGGGTGCCCGTGCGGTGGGTTGACATCGGGTTCAGAAAATGTTAAATTTTACAAATTATTTAATATTTTGAAAAAAATTACCTGTGTTGAAACTATGATAATTCTATTCTGCACTCGATTCTAAACAAACTACTTTCTAGTTTTGCGTTTATTCATTAACACGTTGTATAAATGCCTACTTTATGGGTAATATCTTAAATATGTAGAGACTATGTTATGATAAATGCACAAGACACAACCAGATTTTATTTTGGTCTTAAATTCGCGGGTCTAAATCTAGGTAGTACGAAAAAACCAATAAGTAATACAATGTGGTGAGGTCCTTACATAAAAAATAAAAACTATTATTGGAATCTGACCATTCGAGCATTCTGAAAATCAATTTTCTTATGTGGGCAATCTTTTTGAAAAGTTATGTTAGTATTTAAACATATTTAATTTATTAGGAAAAACCAAAAAAACTACTAAAATTACAAAATAAACACTAAACACAGATTTAAAATAATTACGAAATAATTAAAACGCGTTGACAGTGCTATGTTTATCTCATTTAATTTATAAAACGTTTTACATAAAAATTAAGTTAAAAATATTAAAAAAGTAATAATTCATGATCCATATCCGCTCGCAGCAGTCTCTCATATTTTCATACATTAATTAGGTACCTACTTAAGTAATAAAATGACCAGTAATTATGGACGTCTAGAAATATAAAACAATTAAGCACTATTTTGTGCATTTTATGTTACATTTATTGGTGGCAAATAACATTTGTGTGTGTTTAATCTATTTACATACCTACCTAACATTATCTACAGGGTTAAAATTGATACCTATAGCTGAGACCATATCATTGGCATCCTTTTAAACTAAGAGACTACCCATGAAACTGAACAACTTTTACTATGGTAGCAAACCAATCGGAGCAAAAAAAAATCCTACCCGACTCGAATCCTATCCTACTAATATTATAAACGCGAAAGTTTGTAAGTATGGTTGGATGTTTATTCCGCTTACACGCAAAAACTGCAGAACGGATTTTGATTAAATTTGGCATAAAGATAGTCCATGGCCTGGATTAACACATAGGGTACTTTTTATCCGGGTAACGCAGACAAAGTCGCGGGCAACAGCTAGTGTTGCATACATTTGAGTCGAGTAGGAGGCATTGCAGATTTCAGATTAGTATGGAACAGCTGATTTATTTTATGCTCCGATCGGTTTGCTCCCATAGTAAAAGTAGTTCAGTTTGATGGATAGACCTTAGTTTAAAAGGATGCTAATGATATCAATTTCACCCTGTATATCTTCTTTTATACATGCATAAGTTCCGTGACTGACAAGCAACAACATACAGCCTGACCCTGACCCTCTGAAGATAGGTACAATATTAATTTAGGAATAAGAAGTAGAGGCTAAGAAAGGATTGTTCTAAAATCAATCCCAAAATTTTACTCTCTGCAATAGGGTGTTGAAGTTTTTTTAAATCTTGTCGTAGATAAAGTTGTCAAAGTGATCTCTAGTTCAAGATCAAAGTCAAATGCTAGCGACCATATCCCTTTTCGGGGTTGTCAGAAACTTTGCTTCAAATAAAAACTACTTTTCTTTTAAGCATACAGTTATAGATCCGCTTACCTAGGTTTAGGATGGAATTAACGAAATAAACCTTATCCCCTAGTCGCCCCTCGTTAGTACGACACCCACAGAAACATGGGCCATTCTAAGCCACACGCCTTTTGTATGATAATTAAAGCAAAGGTCCTTTAGCTCGTAACAGTCAACTGTTAATTTCGAAAGAACTGTACAACACAGATCAAAACAAAATAAAATGTACAAAGTACCTACAATAACAAAATAAATAAGTACAATATTGAATTACACAGCGAAACATTGTTAAGTTAAGACCATAAATACGGACATTTTGCGATTTTTTTTTTTTCAAAACAGTGGCCAACTGGCCAGCAAGGATTAAAAACAATAGTTTTACGAAAGAAAAGATATAAGATCGTAAGGTTAAACTTAAGTACTTTAATTACTTACTTTTTAAGCAATAGGCTTTGGTTTGAAAAGTGTTTCTGTAATTAGTACCCTTGAAATTAAATGTTGTCATACAAATGTTCGATGTTTTTGTCCTATTCCGTACATTGACATTAAACCTAGCAGGTTGAAGGTTTAATAAATAAATAAATATCTTGGACAGTGTCACACAAATTATCTAGTCACATTTAAAGTACCAGAATCTAGCCTGGACTTGTATTATGATGACTAGACAACGGTATAGAATACATATATAGATACAAACATCCATGACTCGGGTACAAATATTCATATTCATCATACAAATATTTGTCCCTTACGGGATTCGAACCCGCGACCCTCGGCACAGCAGGCAGGTTCACTACCGACTGTGCTACCGGGCCGTCTGAAGGTTGAAGAATGCCTGTCTACTAGATTCTAGTGACTTGAATTATACATCACATGCATCATTCATTATGTTATTATACGTCCCACTGCCCACTGGCAGGATACAGGCCTTCCTTATTTGGGCTTGAGTCCTCTACCCAATGCCTTCTTTGACGTATTTTTTTCGGGAATAGGCCCACCACAATTTCCCACCGCTGTAACTCCTGTAAACCAGGATCAACAGCGGCGACCATTCACAACACTAGACAATGAAGTCCAGCGAGCCCGGGGGATGACTCTAATCTGTCTTGGAACCCGCAATGAATTAATCAAAGAAGATAGGAGGGGTAGGAAAAAAGAAATATCCGACTTCCCTCCATTACAAACGGTAGACTGATTCTTCGACGTATACGGGTTTCCAAAAGATGTTTTTATTCACTGTAATAAATACATGATTATACTATCTAGTAATAGATACTCTTTCTTATACTGTGATTATACTGTACCCTGTTTAGTCTTAAATAGAAAAGAATAAAATTATTTATAGGCCAGCGAAAAAACTGTTAATTCTACGATTTACCATATGGTAGATAAGTCGGTCGATCGATGCTTTATGAATAAAACATGAACTTTTTTTGTCGCAGTTTACAAATGAAAGCTGACATTTATAATTAAGTCATGCGAGATACAAATTCAAATCATGATCGCGAAATCTTCCAATGCGCTCACGTTTGTTCAAAACGAAAAGGACAGAAAAATCTTGATAATGTTAAGTTTCATAACGTTTTCATAGCCTTTCTCTCTTTCACCAGCTTCTATAAATCTTCATTATATTGTAACAATGCTTGTTAGCGTTGTTTAGTTCCATAGATGGTGTAATGCAACATTTTCCCGTGGCCAATGGACATAAAATAGAAAGGTCGATTTGAAAATATCGCATTCGCTAATTCCCATCCGAAGTGCGATTTTTGAAAATCATACGAGTGACTTGGCAGTAGAAAGATGCATAATCTCCATAGTAATTTTGACATTTTCAACTGCCAAGTCGCTGGTATGATTTTCAAAAATCGCACTTCTGAAGTGCGATTTTTGAAAATAATACGAGCGACTTGACATTCGCCTACGAATTGAGATTTTCATTCCGAGTGGTTACGTTTTTCTCTATTTTTGAACTCGTTCGGATGTGCCAAAACCGTTTCGATTCACACAGAAAACGTTTCAATTGAACGAACGAACGAATGAATGGTTTCTTAGTAACATTTCAAATCGGACTTTACCGCCAAAATTATGGGATAACGGAACGTAGAAAAAAAGTTAAATCAGTTGACGTCTGACAACATTACAAACGTCAAACATTCGAGTGGTAGAATAGGATACGAGTGGTTCGGAGCACTCGTTGCAAGTGATAGAAAGTGGAATTCAAAAATGGCAAATCATCTATTTTACGTCATTTTCTACTACTCGCTTTGAGCGTGTGATAATCAAAAATCGCACTCTTGATGTCAGGACCATATAAGGACATTTTGCGAGGTTTTTTTTTCTCGAAAGTGTGACCAGATCATGTCAAGGATTAAAAACAATAGTTTTTCGAAAGAAATACCCATCTTCATAGTACAATATAAGTACCATGAGTTAATAATTTCATAAAGTAAGATCTCAAAGTTAGTACCTAGGTATCTATCTTATCTTGTTGTGGGGGCTGGCACCCCAGCAACACTTCGACCCAATGGATCTTTTGTGTAGACCCTTAGACATTTATTTTCTTCACCCTTCAAAAACATGGTAAATGAAATACCTACCCTTCAATACCGTTCAGGGGATCTTCCGGTTTTGGATATCCATCTCCTAGGAGGCACATGCGTTTAACAGCCAAGACCATGAGATAAGATAAGATAGTAGGTATCTAGGTACTTGACTGGCTTAAAAAAAAATCTAATGTCGTTCAGGTAGGTACCTTCAATTCGTATCAATTCTGTGGAAATGGTTTTCAGGCTTTGCATTAATTACCTGTTGTTAATTTATTATTAGAACTCTATCCCACGGATGTGCTCTTCGCGTACAAGGTACATAGATATACGTTCCGGCAGTTCAAGATTAAAATAAGAATCAATGTATCTACTACCTACCTACTTGATAAGTCACCAGATAGATAGTGTTACCTCACCAAACGAAAGTGAACAGACAAAATTTCACACGACTACGAGTCCAAAATTTTAATTCAAGTCTGTAGGTACCCAGTATCATGAATAAACATGCACCTTGAACTTAAGAATGAATAAGAATAAACCGCTGCTAATAATGGTAGAAAGTGTAAGATGCATGTGGTCATGGATTCACGCTCGATATCATAAGTATAATGGTTTGTTTGCTTTGCTATGTCATTTTAAAGTCGTTCACACTTACGATGCGTGACTTTTATAGAAATAAAAACTCACCAAGTGCAAGCACAACTTGTGCAAGCGGTGTTCTGTATTTATAATAGGTGTCTCAGGTATTTAGTATTCACAAGCTATCATTTTGATAACAAGCATATATAACCTTTTATAATAGAATTAATAGGGACCAAAACCATATCATTAGTATCAAAATCATACTTGATCGCTACAATATCTTGTCTCTCTATGTCATATTCTGAAAAGAATATGTTACCTTTAGTAGGCCGATAGTCGTAAGAACCAAAGTGTTTTGCATTATTAAATTATTATACCTACCACCTACCTACCAATTAGGAACGGACCACTAAAACACAAATCTTTTGTGATTGATTGCTGTCTCTCACGATGCACGTTCTAAATTGCTAGACCGCATGAAGACGGAATAAAAAGAAAAAAAAAGGGAATGAAATCGGTAAGATTTTAACTACTTACATTATTATATTATACAGGGTGTAACAAAACACCCTATTCATACTTAAGGGAGAACCAACAACCAACAACCAACAACCTTACAACAACGAGAAAAAATAAAAAAATCAGCTGTCCAACAAAGCTGTCAAACTTCGTACCGACTGACTCGACTAAAATGTATGGGTCAGATGATTTTTTTATTTTTTCTCGATGTTGGCTCCATAGCGAAAGTTGTTCAGTTTGATGGTCTGAAGCACCCCCTTAAGTATTACTAGGGTGTTATGTTACACCCTGTTACTAGCGTTAACCCGCGACTTCGTCCGCACAAATTATATACCAGACTAGCTTTTGCCCACGACTCCGTCTGCGTGGACATATAATATGATGCCTATGTGTTATCCCAGGATAAGAACTATCTATATGCCAAGTTTCGAAATCGATTCACCATTTTAGCGTGAAAGAGTAACAAACATCCATACCTACATCCAAACAAACATTCGCGTTAATAATATTAGTAGGATTTTAAGTCAAATCATAAGCTATCAAACAAAAAAAGTTTTATCAAAATCGGTTCAGTAGTTTTCGCGTGATGCTCAAACACACAAACAAACTTTTTTTTTTAATTTACAGTTTTTTAATAGTATAGATTCCTGGCCTGTTCCCTCTTTGACTGTTCATCCCTTTTGATTTCCTCGCTGCCTAAAACACAAATTGAACAACTTTTACTTTGGGAGCAATCCGATCGGAGCAAAAGAAAAAAATATCTGTTCCATACTAAACTGCAATGCCTAGTCGATTCAAATGTATGCAACAGCTGTTTTTTTTGCTCCGATTGGTTTGCTGCCATAATAAAAGTTATTCAGTTAGATAGGTAGACTCTTAGTTTAAAAAGGATGCTTATGATATCAATTTCACCCGGTATTACGTAATAAGTCATCATCATCATCAGCCTATAAACGTCCCACTGCAGCGCACAGGCACAGGGAGGGTGTATGGGCACTAGTCCACCACGCGTGCCCAATGCGGATTGGTAGACTTCACATACACATCAGAATTTCTTCTTCAGTGTATGCAGGTTTCCTCACGATGTTTTGCTTCACCGTTTGAGAGCAGTCGGTATTACGTACATAAGTTAGAAAAACTCATTGGTACATGGCATGTTTTCCGTGCGGATTCGAACCCGGACCTCCATAATTGGGTGTCCATATCTCTCCGCAACGCGCCACCGATGCTCTTACGTAATAAGTAGGTACTTAATTATTTTGCTACCTACGATTACGATTCGATTCCATACTGTTATTAACATGTTAAAGTAATCTACACTAATATTATAAAGAGGAAAGATTTGTACCTATTTTTGTATGTTTGTAATGAATAAACTAAAAAACTACTGTGCCGATTTCAAAAATTCTTTCACCATTAGAAAGCTACATTTACCCTGAGTAACATAGGCTATATTTATTGCTAGAAAAGATTAGACATCCACCCGTGCGAAGCCGGGACGGGCCGCTAGTACCTCATAAGTTCATAACTAAATAAGGAAACCTCAAGACGTACACCATTACCCAGTTATTACAAAGCGCATGGCATGAGGATTGCGTGCGCTCGCGCACCGGACAATACTTGCGGCTACTTTCACACCCCGTGCTGCGCCGGCGCCGGCGCACATTGTTGTTGCTGCTCATCTCTGCTACAACATTATAAGAAGATTTTTTACTACTACTTATTAGTCTTATTACAGACCAATTTGTCTGTTCTGTAATTTAATTACATTGTTTATATTTTTATTCTGTTTTTATCCATACATTTGGGCTAAAACTCAGCCTAAAAGGAGAATAATGTTTTTCTTTTGTTTTCTTTATAACAAATTAAGGTGGCACAGAATTAACTGTAATGACCATTGGTATAGAACATGAGCCCGTGACAATCAGACCTTGGTATTTTATTAAAGCTGAATGTTTCTCAGCGCATATGCTGCGGATTACGGTGCGTTCCTGCACAAAATACCTAATACGTGATGATGTTACAAATAATTAAAACTAATATATAATTCTGGGCTATAAAAACAAATAAAGTGGGAAAAAAACAAAAACGAGTTACTTTTGATAAAGCTTTGTGAATTTATTTTTTTAACTTCAAAATTAAATATTTCCGAAACGTTACACCGTAGGACATTTTTTTCACAATAATGTAAAGTAAACATAGCCCTCAAATACCCACAACATTTGGTAACTCGCCGCTCGAAGAAAAAAGACGCCAATATTACCCGTTATATATACCTAGTTTATATTATTTTGATAGAGGTGATTGAGGTAGAGGAAGATAAACAGTTACCACAGGCACACCACAGGTGAAGGAAAAGATTGGAGTCAAGTCGTATCAGGAAGTCAAGATAATTAGCTACAATAGCTAATAGTACATCAGCTCAATGCAGAAGGTATAATGCTGCTACAATCCCACCGTCAAGTGTCAGTGTGCAATTCTGTTGTCATTGTCAACTCTGCGGACGTATGTGATCTCGAACTGCACAGCCATGAGAAAAAGCATCTGCACTAGATGAAAAGGCCTGGCGACTCCTGCTGTGAAGTGCTCATTCACAGCAGGAGTCGCCATCTAGGTGGATACGTAATAACACCTAATGACATTAGGGACCTCCCCTCCAAGAGCATAACACGGTTCATGAAGTCCGTGGGCCTAGGAAAGGTCTAGGGTGACAGCTACAATAGATCTATTCAGGTCGCAGTAGCTATTGGTCATTGACCAAGCCCTTACAACCAAAATAATAATAATGAAAAGGCCTACGATGTTCCTACCGATGATGCCTGCGACCATGGTACAATAATATACTGCGCCTGGTATTCTCTTCCGATCACGTGACTGACCACTGACACAAGCCTACGTCATCATACCCTTTTACGTGTATTACATAGTCTAAGCCTTTTACCATGTTTAGCGGCCATTTTTTTGTGACGTAGGCTTGTGTCACTCTGGGAATAGAAGACCTTGTTTTTTTAGACTATGCCTGCGACCCAATCCGCGCCGCATAGTCACAGCAACGCCCGTTGGCGGGGCCCGTACCCCTTATGGGTGTTCTTGGGCAGGTTGCTTAAGTTCTTTCACTGGTTCGGTAGACCTACCAGGGTATTTTGCTGACACTGGTGTGGTCCCCATAGTAATAAGAAGTATTTGCCAGTTTCGAAACAAGAAAAAGCCTAAAATTGCTCCGCTCGATACTTAATCGTAACAGTCAATACCATCAACTCTAGTTCTATCATATTTCACCATCCCTTCAAATTACCGTTAAATTAACAGTCAACAATACAAATTACACAACAAAGGGTTTACCAAACCGCAGACAATTTAAGGAAGTAGCAAGGAATAGTACTTAATATAACGTAATAGATTTACGCAACCTGGGAATCGAATGCTGTCATTACATCTCGTAACTCTTAGTTTAGGTTACGGTAGTGGTAATTATGGGAGAGGTTATTTTACCTTTTTCGTCTTTAATTATGGATGCCATCTTACATGCCATCAGTGTTAGGAAAACGTGTGTTATGTAAACTGTTCGTGTTGAAAGGTTTGGTGGATTTGTGTGATGATCATCATCATCAGCTTGTTTACGTCACACAAGGCACAGAAAAGATATCCTTCCAGAAAAACAACTTTATAAAAGCTCACCGCGGTCTGTACATGCGCACATGCGCAGCGATGTTTCTCTAGTTTCTCTACCAAACTGCCGCTCATTGTCTTATGTTCACGTAATTGCCGAACGCTGCGCTTGTGTGGGTGTACCTACAGGCCGCGCGAGCTTCTATGAAGCTGTTTTTCTGGTAATATATCTATTCGGTGGTACAAGTCTCCTCTCACGAATAATGGTCACCATATTCTACCAACCGGGTCCAGTCGAATATTTATTTTTCCTAGTCCTATCTACAGGGTGAAATTGATATCATTGGCATCCTTTTAAACTAAGACTGCCATCAAACTGAACAACTTTTACTATGGGAGCAAACCGATCGTAGCATCTAAAAAATCTGCTGTTCCATACTAAACTGCAATACCTGCGCGACACAAATGTATGCAACAGCTGATTTTTTTTGTTCCGATTGGTTTGCTCCCATAGTAAAAGTTGCTCAGTTTGATGGGTAGACTCTTAGTTTAAAAGGTTGAAAATGATATCAATTTCAACCTGTATACTTAGACTAAACTCGTCGAGGGTTCCAACACAGATTTTGGGAGTCATCCCCCTGGCTCGCTGGACTTCATTGGCTAGTGTTGTTGGTAGCCGCTGTTCATCCTAGTTTAAATGAGTTATGGGAATGTGTGGTCTACGCGGGCCAAAGTACGGATGATTGGTAGAGGCAACAACAGTCAGAGAGCGACACGCTTTACAAATTATTAACAAATTGCAAAACATGAAAGTCGTTTCTTCAGAATTGCTATCGAACAATGAATTTTTCATTGTGGATGTCTGGCTTTCTTTTGTATTGATTTTATGGGCGAAAGGTTAGTCCGTGACAAATTACAAATACGTAAGTCCTTCCATCATAAAAGAAAAGGTCTATAGATGTTAGAAGTTACAAAGCCAAAATGTAATACGCGAAACGTCTTGTACCGAGTAATGGCTTCTATCCTCTAAATTTCCTTTAAGAGGGCTATCACAGTCCAGTGGCGCCCTCATCACATTAATAAAGATTTCTCAATAAAGAAAGCCTAAATTAAAAAAGTAATCAACATCAAAACTACAAAAGCCTTCAAGCTATTTTCATAGAATACTTTTATAGGTTTTTTTAAAGGTCTAAACAATTAGTCTAAGGTCTAAACATACAAATTTTGAAAAAAGAAAAAAAACGACCGCTTTTGTTTTAATTCGAAATTGTCTAAAAGTGGAATGTTTAGAACCCAGAGATTAGAACCTATAAAAGTATTGTATAACAATGGCTTGAAGGCTTTTGTAGTTTTGATGTTGAGAACTTTTTTAATTTAGGCTTTCATTATTGAGAAATCTTTTTTAATGTGATGAGGGCGCCACAGGACTGTGATAGCCCTCTTAAGTACGAGTGAATAGGCTTCTTCTGGGTAAGCTCGCTACATCTTCGACCCCATCTTCGTCCTGAGGACTGGATTGAGGTCAAGAGCAAACCCATCGCTAATTAAAAAAAAAAAATGGTAATAAAATAATGCATGTAGGTGTTGCACTTCCAAAGTAATAAGCGACCCTGTCGTAACATATTTCGTTACATATGGTTTTTGCTAGTGACCCCGTGACCGGGATTTCCTGACCGAAATGAAAGACGTTTCACGTCAAAAAAACGTTTGTTCCCAGTAGTTCTGTGGACCGAAGTACTGGGTTTTATTCTCAGTAGTTCTGTGAACAGAAATCGTCACGGTTTCATGGTTTGTAAGATGATCACCAAGAATATGGCCAGATGATGAATTTAACATTTTTTAATTATGAAACTTTAGAAGTTATTATTAACCGGGTGGGTATTCCAGTTTAACCCAAAATGGAGATTTGAAAAAGGTAAACATTTGTGTTAGTAAAGTTTGTTTGTTTGTGTGTCAGTACAATATTGTTATTAGTCAGAAATTAACAATATTTACATGTTGACATGACAGGTAGGTTCATCGCGTTAGATTAGTAGAGTACCTATCTAATATTGATAAACAGTATGAATAGACGATGAGGTACAGATGGATATTTGTCAATAAAATTCTTACAACATAGACAGGTCTGAAAGTACTTTCAACAAAATTGAATAGCTGGGGTTTGATTAAATTCGTAAATATTTAGAGTTTCTATTGGGCTGTTTTTTGGACAAAGGCCAGCTAGCTTTCACCTGTTTTTAAGTTATTCCTACAAAACGGCACGTATTTCCTAGATAGTTTGAGACTATTTTATGACCACATCGAATACATAATATTGTCTAGAGAATACACGACGATCGTGTTATTCGTATTATTTGCAAACCAGAGGATTACCAAGCCAATATCAAATAGGTCGTTTTTCATTGTCTTAAACCACAGTACCTACTTGTTTACTTGTGCAAAATGCCTTGACCCAATTTAGATGTGCAATGACAACTATAAAAAGTTCGTGTCACGCACGTGTCACGTGATAATTTTCGATTTTCATTCAATAAAATATTATAGACCGAGAACCGACCGTAGGGTCCAACTATAGGGTTGCCAGGGTCAAAGAAGTCATTTTTAAGACGGCAGTTACGGCAGACTGAGAGGTGGCAACCCTAGTTTTTCCAGTACCTACTTCAGATCAGTCTCCTTCCGATGGCACCTCATTTACTTTCCTAAAAGACAGGTGGAAAAAGTTATACCAAAAATCATAATGGAAAAGGTACTTACATACACCAGAATCACATTTCGTTCGCCAAAGAAATAGGTGCATAATTTTACGGTCGGATCTCGGACTATAAGAAGTCTCGGAAACTTATAAGGTAGCTGGCATAGGTAGGTAGGTATTGTCTATATTCTAAAATCCTATACAGGGTGAAATTTATATCATTAGCATCCTTTTAAACTGAGAGTCTACCCATCAAACTGAACAACTTTTACTATGGGAGCAAACAAATCGGAGCAAAAAAAAAATCAGCTGTTGCATACATTTGTATCGCGCAGGTATATTGCAGTTTAGTATGGAACAGCAGATTTTTTTGTTGCTCCGATCGGTTTGCTCCCATAGTGAAAGTTGTTCAGTTTGATGGGTAGACTCTTAGTTTCAAAGGATGCTAATGGTATTAATTTCACCCTGTATAGGTGATTATCGAGCTTATTTGATCAAACATGTCAACATTTTCAAGACTCAACAAATAACTTGAGTTGTTATAGCTCCCGGGTTCAATTTCAAGCATCTCACTACAAATTGCTCCAGTAGGTATGTAAATTGCCCAGTGAAAGGGAACTTCGTCGTGACGATATCGATACGCCGAGCAGTTTGTAGGTGGAGTATGTGATACCCAGACGTGATACCCTTATAAGGAGATGCTATACAAGGTGTAAAATTAAATGCGTTACATATCAAAGGGAAAGCTTCAGACCATCTCAAATGGAACAAAATTTAAAGAGGAGCCAACGTAGATATAACGAAAAATATTTTTGTTCTTCCATAGAAAACGTCAATGGCTACTTTAACCAAATGTATGGGAACAACAGATTTTTTTCTCGACTTTAATGGTCTGAAGCACTTCTTTTAATAACGGATTTAAATTTACACCCTGTATACTTAAGTATTTTTTGAAGAAAAATAAACACCAATAGATACTCCAGAAGCGATGATAGAGGTTAAATTGTAGAGATGCTATACCTACTAAAAATGTAGATATGCTGCAACACATTATGGTTTGACTCACATTTGAAAACTGTCTGTTGCTGTCTACTGGTAGAAATCTTTTTAGAGATAAGCCCACCCTTAGTTCATGTCTAACATTTTCTTTCATATACAGGGTGAAATTGATATCACTAGCATCCTTTTAAACTAACCCATCAAACTGAACAACTTTTACTATGGGAACAAACCGATCGGAGCAACTAAAAAATCTGCTGTCTCATACTAAACTGCAAAGCCTACTTGACTCAAATGTATGCAACAGCTGATTTCTTTTTTGTTCCGATCGGTTTGCTCCCATATTAAAAGTTGTTCAGTTTGATGGGTAGACTCTTAGTTTAAAAGGATGCCAAAGATATCAATTTCACCCTGTATATCTGACATCTGTTGTTCAAAAAACAGACTGACAGAAAGAACGAAAGTATAAGGGTTCCTTGTTGCGCAGTCAGGGTTATATTCCCTGAGGGGTAGACAGAGAATCCACAATTCATTTGTGTATAATATTTAGGTATACAATAAAGGTAAGGAGAAGAGAAATAGGTAAAGCTATAGAGGGTAGGCCTGGCTGATATGCTCCAGTAATGTGGACGTAGGTATAGACGGTAATGATAATAATGCCCTCCCGACCTCATTCTAAACTTTATTCCGTAACACATTCGATGACAGTAATAGTACATTACTGCAGCGGCCAGCAACAGAGGCATTGATGGACGAACGTGTAAATGTGGGCCGAGGCGAAGCCGAGGCACACATACGTAAGTCCATCAATGCCTAGTTGTGGCCATGGCTTGTATAGTACTTTTCTCAAATAATGCGCGGAAATGAAAACAGTAAATTTTCTCATATAATTCGCGGAAATTAAAACTCTTTTCAAAATCAATGACGAACAACGAACAACAATTTTTTTTTTTTTTTCAATAAACAGCTTTCTATTTGCAAGCCAGTTCGAAATTTAAATAAAACCTTTGATGAGTTACCTCCTTGGTCGCCATGTTTCGGAGAAAAAGATCGTTCCATTTTTAAATTACACGACAGATATGAGTTTACTATGTAATTTATTTGGCCGCTAAACACGACAGATATGGATTTTCATACAACATTGCCGACCGCTGCGCGCATGTATTTGGCAGTACTGCAACTTCGATTTATCTCGAAGAAGGTTGTCAAAATAATGCTCACATTTCCAAGCATGTTTGAGAAAACGTCTATAACCTAACAATAAGTTATATATGTCTCGTTTACTGTCCAGGAAAGTCTTAAATTGTACATAATTTCGTAAACTTCTCAAAAGTCGCAGACACGAAGAATTGACGTCTAATATAAGAAAGATGGTCGTCAAGATTACTTTCACCGGTTCAACTCACGCGCAGCCCACGACCGGTTAAGCTTTCCGTTTCGTTCGCACACGTAACTTTAGTAAAGGTCACAGATATATACATCATTATGACGTATGATACCTGCTGGGTTATTTAATGTTGACGTTAGATGAAACCAAAAACGAAGAAGGGACTTGTGCTTGCTCAATTGAGTCCAGTGACAGAACATCAACTGCCCGATACGTGGCTTTGTCACTATCACTCTCACTACAACTCAAGCCTATAAAATTGAAGAATCATGCTCTGGCTCAGGGAACCGATTTGGATCTGGTGTTAGACAGCAAAACACGCCTTTTATCTCTTTTCTGCGCAATCGCACCTCTAAGCTCCTAGAGATCCTTGTTGACCTGGTCTATCCAGCGATACCTCTATGTCGGTCTGCCCAGCAGGCAGCGCCCAGGTCGCTCTTCACCGTAAGATCTTCCTCATCCATTCGATGTGTCGAAGCTAGAACAGTTGCGTGGGTTTTTAAGCATACATACATACATACACGCATGTGTCCCGTTGGGATAGAGGTAGAGATCGCCATCGGCTACGATCCTGACACCTCTTTTGACTCTTCCACTGTCATAAGTCGTTTCATGAGAGTCATGTTGCAGGAACTGACCCGGGCACTTGTCCCGCGTGGTTTCGCGCGTCGCGTTTTTGCCTGCCACGAGGCTCCGCAATCCTCAATCTCTTCTTGTTCTTGACCAAAATTAAAAAAAAAGTCGTTTACATTTGATCGGGCCGTTCTAGCATGCTACCAATTTGGTCCGCATACGTACTTTAGGGCGACTTACACTCGCTTTATACATTTCATACGTCAATCTACTATAACTCATCATTATCACATGCCCAAAGTTCTGTCACTACAAGGATTGAAAATGGAACGCCGAGATGGTATCCTCTTTCAGTCTACATGTCTCTATAATTACACTGATCTGTATTATATAATAATAGATCTGTAGTATATAGTAATACTTAAGGGGGTGCTTCAGACCATCAATCTGAACAACTTTCACTATGGAGACAACGTCTGGAAAAAATTAAAAAAATCTGCCATCCCATACATTTAAGTCGAGGCGGCACTGCAGTTTTGTAGAAAGAGCCGTTTTTTTCTCGATTTCGATGTTGCATAGTGAAAGTTGTTCAGTTTGATGGTCTGAAGCACCTAAAGTAAAGTAAAGCCCTTAAGTATTACTAGGGTGTTTTGTTACACCCTGTATCTCACTAATATTATAAATGCGAAAGTTTGTGACGATGTTTGGATGTTTGGATGTTTGGATGTTTGGATGTTTGTGTGTTTGTGGCTCAATCACGCCTAAACGGCTGAACGGATTCAGATGAAATTTGGCATGCAGATAGAATGTGTTCTGGATTAACACATAGGATACTTTTTATCCCAGCAATGGGTTACTGTGGGAGTCTGTGGGATAATTTCCAATGTTTTATCATGCTCACTAGCGCCGACTTGACGCTGACAGATGTATTTGGGTAGATTCCAGTAGTAAATAGTGGTTCCTTTTTTCAACACTTCTTTCAAGAGCTGTGTAGCGTAGTTGGGAAATGGTCAGATTTTCGCGCAAGAGGTTGGAGGTTCGATTCTTGGGTGAAATTTTTTTTTATACATCTTTTATTTATTTTTCAACGGATTTGACAGAAGCAATTTGCTGACCTTAATAATATCCTGAGATTAGATCAGATCCAATTTTAGGACAGTACGTTTTCTTTGGCTTTTTTCTTATTTTAATACATACGTTGTAGTAATCCCAAGCAAGCACGGCTTTTTATTATGGAAACATTACAACAACGGCACAAACATAATAATGTCCATGACTGAACCGGGATTTGAGCCCAGGACCCTGGTTTGGCAGTCCGTCGTGGTACTATTGCACAAAACGGGTCGTCAAATATAAAAAAAAACTCTTTCTTTTAACCTTTTTTAAAGTTATTGTAGTACGTTTTCATCTTAATAGATGGCGTGAGGCGTTTTTTAAAAGCAAGTGTGCAACAATAAAATTATTTATGCCAAAACCTAGCTAGCAGGAGCTTAATGTAGTTGATTAAATCCCTGATCTCAAAGTTCATACATTTCGACCATACTTGCACTTACTCGTAACTCACGCTCAAGGCGTCTCAGAAATTAGGTCTTACAGATTTGATTGTAAATTAACTTACCGGGTGAATTGAAAAATAATTAAATAAATAACGCTCACAGTCACATACATTGTAATGATCCGAAGCAAGCAGTATAGGCTTTTTATTATAGAAACCATACAACAACGGCACAAACATATTTCATCCATGAGCGAACCGGGATTCGAACCCAGGACCCTGGTTTGGCAGTCCGGCGTGGTAACCATTACACCAAACGGGTCGTCAAATATTTTTCATTCTTTTAACATTTTCTAAAGTTATTGTAGTATCGTTTTCATCTTCATAGATATCGTTAGGCGTATTTTTAACTCTAGCAGGAGCTTACAAATTGATTGAATACATCTTTGTAAGTAAGTATAATGGTAGTTTGAGCCCAATCTGAGCCAATTCTACGGTATAATAATTTTGTTGCAGATAATTTTGCCAAATGTTCGTTTTGTTTGATTTTCGGTTCAATTATGATTTCTTGAGGATTTGTGTAGCTTAACTATAGAACATCAATCTACCACAATCTATGAAAAGATAGGTACCTATTTATCTAAAAAGTCCTTATAACACCACAGTTTGGTAATGTGCCTAAGTACTTTCATAATAGCTAAGTAAGGTTAGAGATTTACAAATGTGGCTTGAAAAATAATTCTTTTAACAAGTTGACCATTTGCTTGCTAGAATATTATCGTTCTAGCTCTTGCCTCGACCATTGTGCACTAGCCCGCGTGGTAGAGTATCCTCTATCATCATCATCATCTCAGCCGATGGACGTCCACTGCTGGACATAGGCCTCCCCCAAGGATCGTCATAACGACCGGTCCTGCGCTGCCCTCATCCAACGTTTTACCGCCGCCTTCACCAGGTCGTCGGTCCACCGTGGGGCCTACCCACGCTGCGCTTTCCGCTTATCCTCTATCCTCTAACGCTTATTTGTGAGTGGAGGTCTGTGATCCGCAGTGGGTCGTAAGATGATTATTATGCTGCTCGACATAAATAAAACACTAATAACCGACGAACAGTAGAAAAAATCAAGTGATGGATCTGTGAATGACTTTTTTTTATACCTACATACTTACTTAATGTAGGTACTTTCTGATTTTGATTCAGCTCAAGTTCATGACTATTATCCTATTCTTATCCTATTATGGGGGCTGGCAAGCCAGCAACACATCAACCCAATGGTACCTATCTTTTGTGTTGACTCCTACTTAATATTTATTTTCTTCACCATTGAAAAACGTGGAAAATGAGAGAGGCAATAGTGTTCAGGGGAAGAAACCTGTAATCTCCCAGTTTTGAATAACCATCTCTCAGTCTCAGGACACATACGTTTAGCCACCAAGACATCGCAGTCACACAGTATAAATGTTCCATGGTTTCCTCCTCCTCTCCGCACGCTCGGCAACTGGGATCTAGGGTGAGCTTTATCATGCCTTTGAGGCGTAGTACCCGGTGAGAACTGAACTGAACTGTGGGATTCGTGGTGTTATATTGCTGATGAATTTCCTGCAATGTTGCAGACCCGAGAAGCCAGAGCATTCTAGCATGTGTATTTTATCAGCCCATTCCTTAATAGCTATTTTAATGTTACATGCCTGGGTTTCTAGACTTGGTTCGGACCATGACCTTCATGACCCTTAGACGAGACATGAGACAAAATCACATGTCCACGCAGACGAAGTCGCGGGCAACAGCTATCTCACTAATATTATAAATGCGAAAGTTTGTGACGATGTTTGGATGTTTGGATGTTTGGATGTTTGGATGTTTGTGTGTTTGTGGCTCAATCACGCCTAAACGGCTGAACGGATTCAGATGAAATTTGGCATGCAGATAGAATGTGTTCTGGATTAACACATAGGATACTTTTTATCCCAGCAATGGGTTACTGTGGGAGTCTGTGGGATAATTTCCAATGTTTTATCATGCTCACTAGCGCCGACTTGACGCTGACAGATGTATTTGGGTAGATTCCAGTAGTAAATAGTGGTTCCTTTTTTCAACACTTCTTTCAAGAGCTGTGTAGCGTAGTTGGGAAATGGTCAGATTTTCGCGCAAGAGGTTGGAGGTTCGATTCTTGGGTGAAATTTTTTTTTATACATCTTTTATTTATTTTTCAACGGATTTGACAGAAGCAATTTGCTGACCTTAATAATATCCTGAGATTAGATCAGATCCAATTTTAGGACAGTACGTTTTCTTTGGCTTTTTTCTTATTTTAATACATACGTTGTAGTAATCCCAAGCAAGCACGGCTTTTTATTATGGAAACATTACAACAACGGCACAAACATAATAATGTCCATGACTGAACCGGGATTTGAGCCCAGGACCCTGGTTTGGCAGTCCGTCGTGGTACTATTGCACAAAACGGGTCGTCAAATATAAAAAAAAACTCTTTCTTTTAACCTTTTTTAAAGTTATTGTAGTACGTTTTCATCTTAATAGATGGCGTGAGGCGTTTTTTAAAAGCAAGTGTGCAACAATAAAATTATTTATGCCAAAACCTAGCTAGCAGGAGCTTAATGTAGTTGATTAAATCCCTGATCTCAAAGTTCATACATTTCGACCATACTTGCACTTACTCGTAACTCACGCTCAAGGCGTCTCAGAAATTAGGTCTTACAGATTTGATTGTAAATTAACTTACCGGGTGAATTGAAAAATAATTAAATAAATAACGCTCACAGTCACATACATTGTAATGATCCGAAGCAAGCAGTATAGGCTTTTTATTATAGAAACCATACAACAACGGCACAAACATATTTCATCCATGAGCGAACCGGGATTCGAACCCAGGACCCTGGTTTGGCAGTCCGGCGTGGTAACCATTACACCAAACGGGTCGTCAAATATTTTTCATTCTTTTAACATTTTCTAAAGTTATTGTAGTATCGTTTTCATCTTCATAGATATCGTTAGGCGTATTTTTAACTCTAGCAGGAGCTTACAAATTGATTGAATACATCTTTGTAAGTAAGTATAATGGTAGTTTGAGCCCAATCTGAGCCAATTCTACGGTATAATAATTTTGTTGCAGATAATTTTGCCAAATGTTCGTTTTGTTTGATTTTCGGTTCAATTATGATTTCTTGAGGATTTGTGTAGCTTAACTATAGAACATCAATCTACCACAATCTATGAAAAGATAGGTACCTATTTATCTAAAAAGTCCTTATAACACCACAGTTTGGTAATGTGCCTAAGTACTTTCATAATAGCTAAGTAAGGTTAGAGATTTACAAATGTGGCTTGAAAAATAATTCTTTTAACAAGTTGACCATTTGCTTGCTAGAATATTATCGTTCTAGCTCTTGCCTCGACCATTGTGCACTAGCCCGCGTGGTAGAGTATCCTCTATCATCATCATCATCTCAGCCGATGGACGTCCACTGCTGGACATAGGCCTCCCCCAAGGATCGTCATAACGACCGGTCCTGCGCTGCCCTCATCCAACGTTTTACCGCCGCCTTCACCAGGTCGTCGGTCCACCGTGGGGCCTACCCACGCTGCGCTTTCCGCTTATCCTCTATCCTCTAACGCTTATTTGTGAGTGGAGGTCTGTGATCCGCAGTGGGTCGTAAGATGATTATTATGCTGCTCGACATAAATAAAACACTAATAACCGACGAACAGTAGAAAAAATCAAGTGATGGATCTGTGAATGACTTTTTTTTATACCTACATACTTACTTAATGTAGGTACTTTCTGATTTTGATTCAGCTCAAGTTCATGACTATTATCCTATTCTTATCCTATTATGGGGGCTGGCAAGCCAGCAACACATCAACCCAATGGTACCTATCTTTTGTGTTGACTCCTACTTAATATTTATTTTCTTCACCATTGAAAAACGTGGAAAATGAGAGAGGCAATAGTGTTCAGGGGAAGAAACCTGTAATCTCCCAGTTTTGAATAACCATCTCTCAGTCTCAGGACACATACGTTTAGCCACCAAGACATCGCAGTCACACAGTATAAATGTTCCATGGTTTCCTCCTCCTCTCCGCACGCTCGGCAACTGGGATCTAGGGTGAGCTTTATCATGCCTTTGAGGCGTAGTACCCGGTGAGAACTGAACTGAACTGTGGGATTCGTGGTGTTATATTGCTGATGAATTTCCTGCAATGTTGCAGACCCGAGAAGCCAGAGCATTCTAGCATGTGTATTTTATCAGCCCATTCCTTAATAGCTATTTTAATGTTACATGCCTGGGTTTCTAGACTTGGTTCGGACCATGACCTTCATGACCCTTAGACGAGACATGAGACAAAATCACATGTCCACGCAGACGAAGTCGCGGGCAACAGCTATCTCACTAATATTATAAATGCGAAAGTTTGTGACGATGTTTGGATGTTTGGATGTTTGGATGTTTGGATGTTTGTGTGTTTGTGGCTCAATCACGCCTAAACGGCTGAACGGATTCAGATGAAATTTGGCATGCAGATAGAATGTGTTCTGGATTAACACATAGGATACTTTTTATCCCAGCAATGGGTTACTGTGGGAGTCTGTGGGATAATTTCCAATGTTTTATCATGCTCACTAGCGCCGACTTGACGCTGACAGATGTATTTGGGTAGATTCCAGTAGTAAATAGTGGTTCCTTTTTTCAACACTTCTTTCAAGAGCTGTGTAGCGTAGTTGGGAAATGGTCAGATTTTCGCGCAAGAGGTTGGAGGTTCGATTCTTGGGTGAAATTTTTTTTTATACATCTTTTATTTATTTTTCAACGGATTTGACAGAAGCAATTTGCTGACCTTAATAATATCCTGAGATTAGATCAGATCCAATTTTAGGACAGTACGTTTTCTTTGGCTTTTTTCTTATTTTAATACATACGTTGTAGTAATCCCAAGCAAGCACGGCTTTTTATTATGGAAACATTACAACAACGGCACAAACATAATAATGTCCATGACTGAACCGGGATTTGAGCCCAGGACCCTGGTTTGGCAGTCCGTCGTGGTACTATTGCACAAAACGGGTCGTCAAATATAAAAAAAAACTCTTTCTTTTAACCTTTTTTAAAGTTATTGTAGTACGTTTTCATCTTAATAGATGGCGTGAGGCGTTTTTTAAAAGCAAGTGTGCAACAATAAAATTATTTATGCCAAAACCTAGCTAGCAGGAGCTTAATGTAGTTGATTAAATCCCTGATCTCAAAGTTCATACATTTCGACCATACTTGCACTTACTCGTAACTCACGCTCAAGGCGTCTCAGAAATTAGGTCTTACAGATTTGATTGTAAATTAACTTACCGGGTGAATTGAAAAATAATTAAATAAATAACGCTCACAGTCACATACATTGTAATGATCCGAAGCAAGCAGTATAGGCTTTTTATTATAGAAACCATACAACAACGGCACAAACATATTTCATCCATGAGCGAACCGGGATTCGAACCCAGGACCCTGGTTTGGCAGTCCGGCGTGGTAACCATTACACCAAACGGGTCGTCAAATATTTTTCATTCTTTTAACATTTTCTAAAGTTATTGTAGTATCGTTTTCATCTTCATAGATATCGTTAGGCGTATTTTTAACTCTAGCAGGAGCTTACAAATTGATTGAATACATCTTTGTAAGTAAGTATAATGGTAGTTTGAGCCCAATCTGAGCCAATTCTACGGTATAATAATTTTGTTGCAGATAATTTTGCCAAATGTTCGTTTTGTTTGATTTTCGGTTCAATTATGATTTCTTGAGGATTTGTGTAGCTTAACTATAGAACATCAATCTACCACAATCTATGAAAAGATAGGTACCTATTTATCTAAAAAGTCCTTATAACACCACAGTTTGGTAATGTGCCTAAGTACTTTCATAATAGCTAAGTAAGGTTAGAGATTTACAAATGTGGCTTGAAAAATAATTCTTTTAACAAGTTGACCATTTGCTTGCTAGAATATTATCGTTCTAGCTCTTGCCTCGACCATTGTGCACTAGCCCGCGTGGTAGAGTATCCTCTATCATCATCATCATCTCAGCCGATGGACGTCCACTGCTGGACATAGGCCTCCCCCAAGGATCGTCATAACGACCGGTCCTGCGCTGCCCTCATCCAACGTTTTACCGCCGCCTTCACCAGGTCGTCGGTCCACCGTGGGGCCTACCCACGCTGCGCTTTCCGCTTATCCTCTATCCTCTAACGCTTATTTGTGAGTGGAGGTCTGTGATCCGCAGTGGGTCGTAAGATGATTATTATGCTGCTCGACATAAATAAAACACTAATAACCGACGAACAGTAGAAAAAATCAAGTGATGGATCTGTGAATGACTTTTTTTTATACCTACATACTTACTTAATGTAGGTACTTTCTGATTTTGATTCAGCTCAAGTTCATGACTATTATCCTATTCTTATCCTATTATGGGGGCTGGCAAGCCAGCAACACATCAACCCAATGGTACCTATCTTTTGTGTTGACTCCTACTTAATATTTATTTTCTTCACCATTGAAAAACGTGGAAAATGAGAGAGGCAATAGTGTTCAGGGGAAGAAACCTGTAATCTCCCAGTTTTGAATAACCATCTCTCAGTCTCAGGACACATACGTTTAGCCACCAAGACATCGCAGTCACACAGTATAAATGTTCCATGGTTTCCTCCTCCTCTCCGCACGCTCGGCAACTGGGATCTAGGGTGAGCTTTATCATGCCTTTGAGGCGTAGTACCCGGTGAGAACTGAACTGAACTGTGGGATTCGTGGTGTTATATTGCTGATGAATTTCCTGCAATGTTGCAGACCCGAGAAGCCAGAGCATTCTAGCATGTGTATTTTATCAGCCCATTCCTTAATAGCTATTTTAATGTTACATGCCTGGGTTTCTAGACTTGGTTCGGACCATGACCTTCATGACCCTTAGACGAGACATGAGACAAAATCACATGTCCACGCAGACGAAGTCGCGGGCAACAGCTAGTAAAAAAATAAAAACTTTTTATTAAGGACAACAGAGACATTATGTCATGCAGATTCACAAACCAATTACATTATTATGTTGAAGTGGTAAAAGATGTGAGTCAGCACTCAGCAGATGGCAATAAATTGTCTTTCTACTCCAATGAGACATAATTATTAATTACTAGCTGTTGCCCGCGACTTCGTCTGCGTGGACATGTGATTTTGTCTCATGTCTCGTCTAAGGGTCATGAAGGTCATGGTCCGAACCAAGTCTAGAAACCCAGGCATGTAACATTAAAATAGCTATTAAGGAATGGGCTGATAAAATACACATGCTAGAATGCTCTGGCTTCTCGGGTCTGCAACATTGCAGGAAATTCATCAGCAATATAACACCACGAATCCCACAGTTCAGTTCAGTTCTCACCGGGTACTACGCCTCAAAGGCATGATAAAGCTCACCCTAGATCCCAGTTGCCGAGCGTGCGGAGAGGAGGAGGAAACCATGGAACATTTATACTGTGTGACTGCGATGTCTTGGTGGCTAAACGTATGTGTCCTGAGACTGAGAGATGGTTATTCAAAACTGGGAGATTACAGGTTTCTTCCCCTGAACACTATTGCCTCTCTCATTTTCCACGTTTTTCAATGGTGAAGAAAATAAATATTAAGTAGGAGTCAACACAAAAGATAGGTACCATTGGGTTGATGTGTTGCTGGCTTGCCAGCCCCCATAATAGGATAAGAATAGGATAATAGTCATGAACTTGAGCTGAATCAAAATCAGAAAGTACCTACATTAAGTAAGTATGTAGGTATAAAAAAAAGTCATTCACAGATCCATCACTTGATTTTTTCTACTGTTCGTCGGTTATTAGTGTTTTATTTATGTCGAGCAGCATAATAATCATCTTACGACCCACTGCGGATCACAGACCTCCACTCACAAATAAGCGTTAGAGGATAGAGGATAAGCGGAAAGCGCAGCGTGGGTAGGCCCCACGGTGGACCGACGACCTGGTGAAGGCGGCGGTAAAACGTTGGATGAGGGCAGCGCAGGACCGGTCGTTATGACGATCCTTGGGGGAGGCCTATGTCCAGCAGTGGACGTCCATCGGCTGAGATGATGATGATGATAGAGGATACTCTACCACGCGGGCTAGTGCACAATGGTCGAGGCAAGAGCTAGAACGATAATATTCTAGCAAGCAAATGGTCAACTTGTTAAAAGAATTATTTTTCAAGCCACATTTGTAAATCTCTAACCTTACTTAGCTATTATGAAAGTACTTAGGCACATTACCAAACTGTGGTGTTATAAGGACTTTTTAGATAAATAGGTACCTATCTTTTCATAGATTGTGGTAGATTGATGTTCTATAGTTAAGCTACACAAATCCTCAAGAAATCATAATTGAACCGAAAATCAAACAAAACGAACATTTGGCAAAATTATCTGCAACAAAATTATTATACCGTAGAATTGGCTCAGATTGGGCTCAAACTACCATTATACTTACTTACAAAGATGTATTCAATCAATTTGTAAGCTCCTGCTAGAGTTAAAAATACGCCTAACGATATCTATGAAGATGAAAACGATACTACAATAACTTTAGAAAATGTTAAAAGAATGAAAAATATTTGACGACCCGTTTGGTGTAATGGTTACCACGCCGGACTGCCAAACCAGGGTCCTGGGTTCGAATCCCGGTTCGCTCATGGATGAAATATGTTTGTGCCGTTGTTGTATGGTTTCTATAATAAAAAGCCTATACTGCTTGCTTCGGATCATTACAATGTATGTGACTGTGAGCGTTATTTATTTAATTATTTTTCAATTCACCCGGTAAGTTAATTTACAATCAAATCTGTAAGACCTAATTTCTGAGACGCCTTGAGCGTGAGTTACGAGTAAGTGCAAGTATGGTCGAAATGTATGAACTTTGAGATCAGGGATTTAATCAACTACATTAAGCTCCTGCTAGCTAGGTTTTGGCATAAATAATTTTATTGTTGCACACTTGCTTTTAAAAAACGCCTCACGCCATCTATTAAGATGAAAACGTACTACAATAACTTTAAAAAAGGTTAAAAGAAAGAGTTTTTTTTTATATTTGACGACCCGTTTTGTGCAATAGTACCACGACGGACTGCCAAACCAGGGTCCTGGGCTCAAATCCCGGTTCAGTCATGGACATTATTATGTTTGTGCCGTTGTTGTAATGTTTCCATAATAAAAAGCCGTGCTTGCTTGGGATTACTACAACGTATGTATTAAAATAAGAAAAAAGCCAAAGAAAACGTACTGTCCTAAAATTGGATCTGATCTAATCTCAGGATATTATTAAGGTCAGCAAATTGCTTCTGTCAAATCCGTTGAAAAATAAATAAAAGATGTATAAAAAAAAATTTCACCCAAGAATCGAACCTCCAACCTCTTGCGCGAAAATCTGACCATTTCCCAACTACGCTACACAGCTCTTGAAAGAAGTGTTGAAAAAAGGAACCACTATTTACTACTGGAATCTACCCAAATACATCTGTCAGCGTCAAGTCGGCGCTAGTGAGCATGATAAAACATTGGAAATTATCCCACAGACTCCCACAGTAACCCATTGCTGGGATAAAAAGTATCCTATGTGTTAATCCAGAACACATTCTATCTGCATGCCAAATTTCATCTGAATCCGTTCAGCCGTTTAGGCGTGATTGAGCCACAAACACACAAACATCCAAACATCCAAACATCCAAACATCCAAACATCGTCACAAACTTTCGCATTTATAATATTAGTGAGATTATAACGTACTTACCTATGCAAATGCATGTAAAAGCAAGTTGTGTACATTTCTGGTTTACGCAATTTATGATCATGCCGCTTCTTCCGTTTTAGGGTCTCATCTAAGATTTGAAGTGTTATTATGTTTGTAATTAATGTTCAATTATAGTCTGTGATTAAAGTTATTAGATAAGGCTCGAATAAGAAATGAAAATAATAAAACGGTATGCTTTCAGCGGGCTTTATTTATACGCAAGGGTGATAAATTGATAATGTTTAGAATTTTATCCTTTTTTTAGGGTTCCGTACCCAAAGGGTGAAAACGGGACCCTATTACTAAGCCTACGTTGTCCGTCCGTCCGTCTGTCCTACCTATTTAGGTAAAACCGTCTCATTAGTATCAAAATCATAATTGATCGCTACAACCAACGATCATCTCTCTATGTCATATTCGGAAAAGAATAGGTTACCTTTCGTAGGCAGATAGTCGTAAGAACCAAAGTGTTTTTAACAAACTTCTTTTTAGGGTTCCGTACCCAAAGGGTGAAAACGGGACCCTATTACTAAGCCTACGTTGTCCGTCCGTCCGTCCGTCCGTCTGTCCGTCTGTCCGTCTGTCCGTCTGTCCGTCTGTCCGTCAGTCCGTCCGTCCATCCGTCCATCTGTCCTTCCTATTTAGGGCTGTAACTTTTGAACCATAATAGCTAGATAGTTGAAATTTTCTCAGATTATGCGTTATTACGGCGGATTTGTTAACAAATAATAAAAATGTCAAAAAGCAAAAAATTAAGGGGGATTCTCAACAAGAACCTAGTTTTTATCAACGTTTTTTCTTCACGCTCTATCGTAAAAACGGTAATACATACAAGCGTCAAACTTAGTGTGATTATAGAGCAAACTCTAGAGAATAACAACAAATACTAAAAACCGGCCAAGTGTGAGTCGTTCTCACGCTCAAAGTCCCGGACAAAAAAAGTTATTTTTCTGAGTTAATAAATGTTGTGTTCTGTGGTGGTGTGGTACGGAACCCTCGGTGCGCGAGCAGCCCGACTCGCACTTGACCGGTTTTTATTTTTAACGACGTAACTAACAAATCTTTGGGATTTATGTACGTATATATGGGGAAACGCAGCCAAGACCTTTATGATCGATGTAGAGAGGGCTCAACGCGCCGTGTTGAAGGTTTTGCTTAAGAAACCCTTCAGATTTCCCACAAATGATCTGTACAGAGAGGCTAAGGTACTTCGAGTTCGCCAACTGTATATTCTGAGGGCTAGCCTCAGTACGCATAACTCGGTCCTCCTCTCTGAAGAGTACAAATCTATGTTGCAAAAACGAAACTTTCGCTTGCCTGTACCTTTTACTAAATCTTGTTTCGCTAAACGGTTCGGTCGTATTGCTCACTGCTATATCTATAACAACGTAATGAAACACTGTGACATAAGACTATGCACGTCCAGAAAAGCTAAGCACATAATCTCCGAATGGTTGATGAAGCTTAATTATGAGGAAACAGAGACCATTACCGACTATCTCACTAAGGCCTGGTTTTGAGAGCTGATAATTATCATGTATCTTAGTTACCTAACTTATATCATTATTGTCATTTTATAATATAACTCATATAAACATAATATATTAGTTCTATTCACATCATATACACATACTTATATACATAATTTATTAATTTTATTCTCACATACATCATACCTTTATTGAGCTCACTAGGTACTCTTCACACTTCCACATCCACACCAAATCATAATTTTACATACTAGGGTTACAATCACACACCACCTATAAACAGTAACTAACTTTAATCAACTAGAAACTGGTTTCCCTAGAAACAAGCAGGCTTTCGCTTGCCTACGATGGGAACCCCTGGTAAATGAATTCGGTATACATAAAAATTTTTTCTGCATTCACCCCAAGTGTACTTTAGTTAATATTACTTTAAGATTTTTATGTAACCATTTTTTTTTTATACCTTTATTTAAATAAATTATTTTCATTTTCATTTTCATTCATATTAGTCGTTTTGCGAATTGTTCTCGGTAGGTACCTATGCGTTATTAATTTTAGTAAATGATAGTCCTCATGCGAGTATCATATAGGTAGTTATGATTGCTACCAGGTACTTGGTGCCTTATCGGACAGCTTTCAACTTATAAACAGTACTATGCAATTTACATTTAAAACAAATATCTAGTCAGTTTCTCTATGAAAACTGCATATTCAAATTGCATTGTAGTCCAAAGCACGCATTTGGAATCATAATATGGATAGTTTCCACAAATTGAAGAAAGTTTGACTCTCAGTTCAAAAGTCGTAACTAATGTTTATTAATGTTAGCTCTTTCTTGGCACTTTAGAGTTAATAGTTATAGTCATAGAGATAGTAACATCGTACATAGTCTTGAATTAGGAACTCTTCTAAATCTGTCCTCAATTGGATAATTGCCGTGATTCGACCTGGAAACCCCTGGCCCTGGCCTGTTTCAGCTTATCTGACAGATCGTTTGACATATATTTTGTACGAAATCTAACAAATAAGTAATTAATAACTTATCCGGCGGCGGCCGTAGCATGATGTGCGGAATAAGGCTGTATAGCAAATAGAAAGAGAGCTATGACGCAATAGCGCTATATCGCGCAGCGCAGGTTAGGTACATTGCTACAACTACGCGCTACCTTCAGTTCAGTTCAGTTCAGTTCTTTATTGCCTTAAAATGCATGTATACATAAGATAGAATGATGAAATGTTACAATGGAATCAATGCAATTTTTACCCTACACAATATATTATGTTTTACCTAAAAACATAATATATTGTGTTGTTATGTAGCATGTTAATTGACCAACCTGAAATTGATTACAGTTCGAGTTTATGCCTATGTATTATTTATTTATTTTATTTTATTATTCTTAGGAAGATTTACAGTTTTTTTTTTATGTAAGTATATGTGTAAGAGCGTCGGTAGCGCGTTGCGGAGAAGTATGGACTCCCAATTATGGGGACCCGGGTTCGAATCCGCACGGACAACATGCCATGTACCAATGAGTTTTTCTAACTTATGTACGTAAAACCGACTGCTCTCAAACGGTGAAGGAAAACATCGTGAGGAAACCTGCATACACTGAAGAAGAAATTCTGATGTGTATGTGAAGTCTACCAACCTGCAATGGGCATGCGTGCTGGACTAATGCCCATACACCCTCCTTGAGGGTAGGCCTGTGCCCTGCAGTGGGCCGTTTATAGGCTGATGATGATGATGTAAGAGTACGAATTAACCTTTCTTAAAATTACTCTTTCATCGTCTATTTAGTCCAACTGCAGAGCAGTCCTCCCGCGGAAAGAGTGGGACCATTCACACTCTACCTCGCGGGCGCTGTAGTGTGCTGTAGGTACTACTAGGTACCTACGCCAAGGTAGTAGTAATCTTGAGATTTTTCTAGTCGATTTAACAGGCTTCTGACTTGGCCAACTAAAAGCAGTAGGTATCCAGGACAATTTGGTGGTGTAATTAACTATTCGCTAAGCCAGGTCAGAGGCGTATAAAGGCGACTTGATAATTCTCTAAAATCAAGTTGACCAGTAACCTGCCACCATCAATCAGCACTGGACGCGAGTGGTAGAGTAGAGTATGACTCATTCTCTGTCACTATTATTCGTGAGAGGCCTTTGCCCTGCAGTGGGATCCTATAAAAAAAATTTCTTTCTTTTCTTTCTTTCTATAGTTTATTTAGGTATAATAACTTTATGGTTTATTTATAACAGACTAAAACGTCTAATCAGATAGGTTCGTTCGAAGTTGCTTGTAATTCGACTGATCGTCATACCGAAGCTCTACTATTCTTCAATGCGTCAAAAACAAATACTACACGTCATTAATGTTAAACCCATCTCATAAATCTCCAGTTTCACTTCAGTTTGCTTCAGTTGACTAGAATCACCTAATCTCCCATATTTTATGCGACGCCATTTTAAATTCAAGATGGCGATAGATCACTGGTCTAATTAGTATCATTGTCGGTACACGCTTCAGTTTGACGCACTGGAGCTGCAATCTTGACAGATCGTGAGCAGGTGTGGACAACATTTCGTAAGCTAAGACGCTGACAACTCCCAAAGACCTTGAAGAATCGCTTCCATCGTAATTTTTACTGTAGGAACTTGGATTGACATAGAGTTGCATGACTCTTTAGATGATTGATGTGTCTAACGATATGTCCAAACAAAAAACATAACACAACTACGACCACAGCGACGACCAGTCAGATTTAAATTGTTAAGAACGCACGTACGCGTACGTAACGAACGAATGACGTCATGAAAGACAGGATAGGATTTTTTATTATTTCAATCAATTCAAAATTCTTTTTAAATATTTTTCTTAAACCACGTCATCAGGCCATCAGTTGATCACTATTTGGAAAATCAAAATGTAAAAAAGCTACATGCGTAAAAAAATTACGCACAAACGTAAAGTTATGCAATGAAAGAGAAAATTGTATCTTTACTATTCTATTCGCATTAGTAGGTAGGTAAGGAATTGGCAGATCATTAAACTATCTACTTAGCTAAAATAAATGCAAAAGGTTGGCGACGTCTGACGAGCATTAGCATGCGTGTCTATTATACATTATTGTATAATCATTTTCTCCGGCATAGTAGGTGCGAAAACGGATCATTCTTCAATGAATAATGGCACATATTTGTCAATTTCGATGTTTTAATGTCTTACTTTTAGAGTAACAAATCAATCTCGCTTTTAACACCAACTAAAACTAATTTACAATGTTTTTTCGTAGTACCTAACTGCAACGCAAAACCTCATACACCCCAACTAATTTATAACAAAATAATTATATTGAAACAATAATTTAATTATTTTGTTAGTTACAATTTAAAGTTAATCGCATTATAAGTTTTGAGGCAATAGTAGATTGTTAACCAAGGGATGAAAGTGACCCATTTCCACCCATTTCACACGAGATGTTTGGCGCCCCGAACCAAAGGTGAGGGGCGCCCATAGTTCGAGTGTGAAATGGGTACTTTCACCCGAGTTAAACACTCTGCTTTTCATCACGATTACGAGGAAAGTAAAAAAAAGCCAGACATACGTAATATGCAAAATTTCTGAATCACTTGAAGAATAAATTTTAGACTAGGTGTACGTTTCAAAACGTTTGAAGAAATTTGAAATCACTCGGAGTGCCAATGCTAAAGAGAAAAAGCATACGAAGATATGTATACTAGAGTGAGATAGATAGACTTTGCAACATCTCGCTTTAAAGCCCTTTTTTCTTTTTCGCGCAACTATGTTTTTTCAGCTCTGGCTGAAACGCTGTCTGCAGCACGTTTTTTTTTAATTCTGTTTTGAGGAGGTTTTAATCGGGATAACTTTTTTCTGTCTGCTTATAATTTTAACAAAACTCTTCAAATGACAAAAAATATTGTTATTTAAATTAACTTTTATTATAATTCAAATATATTGATCATAATAGTTATAAAAAAATAAGAACTAATATAATTTTATCGAAGTGTGGTTGTATAGGTTTCTGCCTTTGCTCAGTATAGAATTATAGGTATAGTACTTAGGTACTCTGTTGTAAACGTAGATTTTTTTTTAAATTACTTTTCCGCCCTAGGGAAGAAAAGTATCATTTTCAACCCGCTTCTTAAATAAACAATGACATACTTTCAGAGTATGAGAGATGAAAAAATGATTTGTTATCATTTCAGCACTGAAAGAAAGCGCTAACGTACTCATGGATACATTTTTATAATCTTGTTTTGGTAGTAAGTAGGGTGAGGGTGCCCGTGCGGTGGGTTGACACAAATGTTTAATTTTGCAAACAAATTATTTAATATTTTGAAAAAAATTACCTATGTTGAAACCATGATAATTCGACTCTGCTCTCGATTCTAAACAAACTACTTTCTAGTTTTGCGTTAATTCATTAACACGTTGTATGTTCTATGGTGACTATGTATGATTGAACACTGACCTTGTTTCATAAGGTGCTTATGCTTACAAAAATGTTTTGAACTTTAAAAAACTCAGGGGGTTTACCCGGTCCCGAGCTTTCGATTTCCGATAGGTATAAATCGTGAACGTTTTCGTTCAAATTCTAATAATTCTATAAGTCTTTTCATTGGAAGATTTGGTTTGATCATTTCATTAAAGAAGTTCATTGGAATTTGGAACTTCCGACGAAAATTATCAAGATTTTACATCAAAAATCTAGTCTGGGTTTATGGGCAGCTACCGGGCCCGTCGGAGCTTGGGTCCGTCATACTGACGTCATATTACGTCGCATACCGTGACTGAATTTGACTGAAAGGAAAAATGGAAATATATGATCTTAGAAGGTAGGTTTCGGCATCCTTGAAATACACCTGGTACCTGCCGATTTAACTAGACTCATTAAATTACAAATTAGCCAATAAAAATGGACAAGTAACAACCAAACTTTCAATAACCACCGTTACGGTAGCTGAATAACATCGTATTTGGCGTTTAAAACGAAAATTCCACATTTGCCTCGCATCTGTACTCAACTGAATCTCTCGGCTGCGCAGGCGCTCCAAGAATGCACTTTCATGTTACTGATGCGTCACGGACCGTCCAATCTTCCCCCATGTGAGATGTACTGTGAAACACGATCTGTTTTTCTTTTGTTATTCATTTTTGAGACTGCTGTTTTGCCCTAACTGAATCTCATTAGCTAAATTATGAGGGGCATTATTGATAATTTTAAGAATAATGATTAGGGCCTACCATTCCAACGTGTTCACAAATCAACGCAAAATCTGGAGACCGATAGTTACATCAGAATCGATAATTTCAGTGAAAATTGACACTAACGATCCGGACGTCGCAAGATAAAAAATCCAGTTGTCAGTAATGCAATTTGAGACAACCGTAGGTGTCTAACAAAATAAATCTTCATTAATATCCACAACATTACCCACTTTCTAGGCTTTTCATATCAGAGTGGTGTCAACCAAAGAGAATATAATCACTACGTTTGTGTCAACAATCAATAATAGCTCCCACTATCCCATAGATGGTACCTATCTTCCAAGAAATTGGTATTGCAAAAGTAGGTCAAACGTCTGTGATTGTCACCATCTAGCTAGGTCAATCTAAGCACCTAAACCACAAAATTGCTGTGTTTCTAGCAGTTATGAAACAACCCACGTAACCAAAGTAAACTTTTATTTGATAGCTGTTATCGAATTAAATAAATAAAACCACAATCATTTATGTAAATTATTTTTGATGTTACGTTCCGATCTTACATCACAAAGCTTTTTTATTCTACCTCATAAAAATTTACGATTTTATTCTTCTTTTCAGCCAGATGAGTTCGACAGAAGAAGACAAGTCCCGCTGGGGCATCCTGGCTTCACGGAACATCAGACGAGATTCGGGCTGAACTCTCCGCTTCAGAACTTCCAGCCTCAACAAGGATTGATCAATAGCCAGACACAAGCTCCTCCCCTTCAGTTTCAGCAACCCCTTTTCCAACAACACCAACAATCTTATGTCCCCCAGTTTAATAATATAGTTCCTAATAACCAGAATCTACAGAATAATGTTGGTCTTCAAAACAACCTCCCTTTACCCAATAATAATGGCTTCCAGTTCAATCAAGTACCTAACATCAATACTCCAGTCCTCCAAAATAATTTTCCCCAACAAAACTTAAGGCAAATACCACAGCAAAATCTAAATATTTTGCCTCAGCAAGTCCCAACGTTACCAACATTCCCGAACAACGGAATTCTGCCTCAATTTAATCAGAATCCAAATTCAGGACACACTGTTAATATAGGCGGCCAACAAAGACCAACACAACCTGCTTTTTTACCCACCATTCCGACCACACAAAATCAGCCAAGCTTCAACCCACCCAGTCCAATCACAATCCAACCAGCTCCGAACCTAGCACCTCAAAATCTGAACATAAACTCTCAAATTCCTTTCCAACAGAATTTAGGCCAAACTCCCCTAGGTTTCCCCAATAATCAACACCAATCCCAGCTGTCTCAATTCCCAAGTCTGGAACAACAGTCTAAAGAAAATTTAGAAAAACTAAAGGAACTTCAAGAAAGACAGAGGATTATTCAGAAGCACCAAGAGTTCGTCCAGAAACAACAACAAAAACAACAGGAAAAAGTGGAGAAGTTACATGAAGAGTTCGTCAGCAAACAAGCGACGAAAACCACTTTCCCAACGACAGAGAATTACGACGACTTCTACAACAGGAATCAGGAGAAGCGTAGACCAATTCAACCACATGAGACGGATTTGTTTAGGAAAGCCGTTGAAATGTACGAGAAGCAACATCCAACGACTACGACAACCACGACTACAACCACAACAACAACAACGCGTCCGCCACCGAGGTACACTCCCAGATCCAAACCGAAAACAAGGGCTCCTCCCCAAGACAGGAACAAGCAAAAACTGTACAATGAAATCAAGAATCTTTTGGAAGAAAGCGAAACAAAAGGATTCGATGACAGCCTAAGAGCAAAGAGCGTCGCGTTGTTGCAGAAGCCAGATATTCTGAAACAATTGAAAGTAGCTCTGGCTGAAAACCCGGAAGATTTCAATGAGAAGAATTTCACATCTCGAGAGATATCCTTGAATGGGCAGAAATTCGAAGTAATTAGGACAACAAATCCTAACCTTATCCCTAAAGGAGCGATAACTGCTGATGGTTCTAGCTTGGCACGAATTATGGCAGGGACAGCAGAGCCACAAAAAGAAAGCCGTATAAATTTTGACGACTTGACCAAAGGTGTATTACCACCAGGCGCAGACTTTGAATTGATCAAGCAATCAGACAATGGAAAACTAGAAGAGGTATCAAAGATACCAAGCTCGATCCAGAACAAGAAAAAGGTAACTTTCGTTTTCCTTGAAGAGCAAGACGATGGTTCATACAAAGTAAAAGGTGTTAAGGCTAATGGCCAACAAACAGAGGAAGGACCTGAAGTGGAAAACATTCTAAACAAGATTAAGAAAGGCGAGATTCAACTACCAGGCCAGACTAAAATAGCCAACGGGTTGTTCAGTTCAACGACCTCTAGTCCAACAACTGACGCCACAGATTACATCGCGGAATCTTCTCATCACCCATCCAGCTATTCCACTTTTGTGACTACATCGAATCATGGAACTACTGGACATAATAATCCAATAGTCCACACGACATCATCTCCTAATACATACCGCAATTCCATCAGTCCATCAACAAGGCCAGTCAGCACTCAGTCACAGTCACAGACCTTCACCCCATCACCACGTAACAGTGTCACAACCACAGAAAGATATACCGCCAAGTCAACTTCTCCCTCATTCTCTCCAACCAGGAATAGCCACAGCCCATCGCCGAGGAATTCTTTCCCAAGCTCAACAATAGTGAACACTACACCCTTCTACAGACCAACATCCCAACCCCAAGACTTAGTTGTCATAGGATCCAGTACAATCACACCAACTTTGGATACGTTCAACTCACATGCCAATATCGCAAGACAAGCGAACCCTGGATTGGTAGATATCTTGAGGGAAAACGGTTTGTTTGCTACTGCTAAATACCTGAGACAATCAGGGTTGGATACGATTTTAAATGAGACTGGACCTTACACAATCTTTGCGCCAACTGATAAGGCGTTTAGAACTTTGCTGGTACAGCTTGGAGGACCTGACCGAGCTGAAGAAAAGTTCCGTGATAATCCTAGACTTCTGAGTGGTGTAAGTAAAAAACATATTATCCACTACAAATTACTTACTTACTTACTTACATCTTATTTTTCTCCATGGGACATCAGCTTTCTCTCCTATGATAGTTTCATTCTCTAAGGTCATATTATCAATGTTGACTACTTGCATTTTTCTAATTTCTCAGCTGTTGCTCCACCACGTGATCCCAGGAGCGTTTGACGTTGGATCGCTGCAGGACGAGATGACAGGAGTTTCTCTGGCTGGCACGCAACTCAGGGTCAACCAATATGACATGCACGATGTGGAATGGAACGAGGTTCGGGTCACCACCATCAATGGTGCCAGGGTGCTTGAGGACAAGAAAGATATTCATATACCTCAGGTAACATTATTTCTCATCCAATCATAACTACCATTCGTGCTCTGTCAAAATGCATCACGAGATTCATGAGTGACCTCTTACATGAGCCATAAATTAACTATGATTCAAATTATGGTTAAACATTATTCTTGCAATAGGGTTCCAAATAAATATGTTTTATTGAAAGCTTCAACCGCAGATTGAAACATGGCATTCTTGACAATATTCCGAATTTCTCATCTCGGATTTCTGCAATCCTACTACAAGATACATAACGAAATTTACGTATTTTCCAGGGTATAGCACACGCTGTAGATCGGGTAATGTTCCCGCTTCCTGTCGGTGACCTGGTACAAACGTTACAGGCGGATCGGGACCGCAGGTTCACTACGTTCCTGAAGGCCATCTACGCCAGCGGCTTCGCTGATACTCTTGCAGGTACGCCTGATTTATTTACTATAGCAACATTTATTTACTAGGTATAGCAACATTTATTAAGGGAATTTCAACATTGTAATGGTATTTTGCATATTAATTGGAGTATGCCTTAGAAAAGATAGATGGACTTTGTCGACGATGTGTTGCATATAAAAAGTATTTGTGTAATACAGAGCGGCATTATCAATCAGCCCTCATAATACAAAAATGGCCGCCGCTACATAGAATATGTCTTGCTGCACCGAACCTTCGAAAATCTAAAAACGAAGCGAATGACCTGTATCTAGGAATCACCACAGTCTTCACTTATTCATTATCCTCCCTTTCCTCAATTTCAGAAAGCAAAACCTACACAATATTCGCGCCAACGGACGCAGCGTTCGCTCGGCTGGCCCCGACCGAACTCACGCGGTACTCGGACAAGGCGGCTGCGCGGGCGCTGGTCGCCAGGCACGTCCTCCCTGGCACGCTGTACAGTGCCGGGATGAGGTACTACCAGCTAAGGAACTCTATGGAAGATGCCAAACCGTTAACGTTGCAGAAAAATTCTGGTTAGTAGCTTTTCTTTAGAATTTGTCAAATTCAAGAATGAGGTGATACGATAGGTACGTCAGAGAACTGAAGTGGTCGATAATCGATATAGGAAGTGGCAATGGGCTGGTATTATCTGCCGAAGAACTGAAAACTGTTAGGAGTTGTAAAGTGGAGACCACGATACAGACGTAGTGTGGAACGTCCTGCGGCCCGCTGAACCAACGACCTAAAAAGGTAGCGAGGAGCGAGCGACTGGAAGAGGAAGGCCGAGAATAGAGTTTTCTGGCGTGCCTTGGGAGAGACCTATTTTCAGAAGTGACGATTTATTTATTTATTTATTTATTTATTTACCACTGTACCACTTCACTTGTTTATTGCTGTTATGTTCTAGTTATCTTACATAATTGTGAAAACAGCTGTAAAACAAGGTAATTTAGTTTTGAGGTCACAGATGTTGACTAGTTACTTTCTACTTTTATGTTTTGTCGCACAAGACCGAAGCAGCAACTTTATGACATTAAAGTATAGTTTGGTTCAATGTGCAACCAGTAAAAATTGTATTGTTAAGAGTTTAACATTTTAAGAGTGTTTTATTACCTAATTTATCTCTCTCCCTGGCTAATCTTACATGGTAGTGGGGTTAGACTTCCGCATCTGTTCTCCCCACATCGCCCTATTCCTGACTTCGTCTTTGGGAGATATTGTACTCGGTCAAATCACTGCGAACTGTGTTCATCCATCTAGTCTTCGCACGTCCTCTGGATCCTGGAATGTACCGTTGCAGTGCTACGTTTCTTTTTAAAGTATTTTATTAATCCATGGATATTATATTTCTTATTTTCAGGTCGCATAAAAGTAAATAATGCCCAAGTAATAACGCACAACATCCCAGCGACGAATGGCGTCATCCACGCAGTAGACACCATTTTGTAAACGTGCGCCGGCGCCGCGCGCCCGCATTTACCCGCCAAATTAGCTTCAGTGAAGCTTAGACCCTTCGTCATTCTTCCACATTAAAAAAAAACTTTATTTTTAAAACGCAACGGCTAACTCTTATACGGCCGTTTTTAGTATTTGTTTTTAATTAAGACTGTAAATATAAATTAGTATTTTAAGTTAAATAATTTATAAACGAATGTAAATAAACTTTTTTAAATGAAACGTGTCGTTTTTATAAAGAAACAGTTTTTTTATGTGACTAATATTTTATTTTTTAAGAAATAAGTAACACGCACACAAACTTAAACACACACTCATAATTTCATTTCGAGTAAGTATAAGATATACTAGAAAACCCGATTTGACGAGTTCAAAATAACAAGCAATTTCAATTCCTCGAGAGACCTAAGTTTCACCGACTCGTTTCAAAAAAGCGACGACAATATTATTGTCTTAAGAACACTTCTTGTAAAATGCAATGTCAAATCGGATTCATTACACCTACTATCAGTTTAAAATAACAATGTGCATGACCTCGCTCGCAAATGTGACGTCACTCAATCACACGAACTTCACTCGAGTCATTCAAATGATTGTTTCCTTTGCATAGAGTCTACATTCCTTTGGTAACCGAGTGAAGTTATCCAACGGCCCTTCAAGGTCATGCACATTGTTATTTTAAACTGATAGTAGGTAGGTACTTACCACAGAACACAGAAGGACAGCTTCATACAAAGGAGCGAAACAGGCGCACGCACACATCAGACACGCACATACGGGCACAAAATGAATAGATAGTATGGGGTAATAGATACTCTTTCTTCTACTGTGGTATGGGGCTAATTATGGGGGCGTTATGTTGCGAGATCATCGCCCGTATGTAAGCGTCTATGTGTGCGCGAGGCCGGCCGACCCGAGAATAGGTATTATTTCAATTAGGTCACTTTTTAGGCCCGGAATTCACCAAAGCAGAGCGAAGATGTTTAAAATCAACCAATATAAAATAGATTATGACAAGCGAGGAAAATTGGTTGATTTACATAGCTCCAATCCACTATGGCCACTGCTGCTGTATATAGGTAGTAAGTACCCGCAAAGCAAGTTTAAAATACACTAATCCACCGCCCAAAGTGAAATTTGCTTTTGTGAGAAGTTTGTTAAAATACGGTCATATACCCAGAAACTGAACTGCAGGTACTAGCTTGACTAATAAGATAGTTTTGTCCCATTTGTTCTTTTAATCCAAGAAATTTTGAGAAATCAAAGTACAATCGATTATAATGTTTGACATAGTAAATTAACTTTTTTTGAGACCATTAAAGTACGTTACATACTTTGTGCTTCAGAGGGTTATTCGAGCTCATTGGTGCCCTCGTCACGATAATAAAGATTTCTCAATAAAGAAAGCCTAAATTTAAAAAGTGCCCAACAGATAAACTACAAAAGCCTTCAAGCCATTAAAATTAAAGCCAAGTAAAATTTTACTTTGATCTTAGGTTATACAATACTTTTATAGGTTCTAAACATTCCACTTTTAGATAATTTCGAATAAAAACAAAAGCGGCGGTTTTTTTTTTAGGTAACATACAAGTTATCTTTAAAATAGTACATTACTGCAGTGGCCAGCAACAGAGGCATTGATGGACGAACGTGTAAATGTGGGCCGAGGCGAAGCCGAGGCACACATACGTAAGTCCATCAATGCCTAGTTGTGGCCAAGGCTTGTATAGTACTTTTCTCAAACAATGCGCGGAAATTAAAACAGTAAATTTTCTCAAATAATGCGCGGAAATTAAAACTAAGTTTTCAATTTAGGCAGAACTTTTTATTTAAAAATACAGTTGTGGAATGTACAATTTTTGAAATTTAATGTGGACTTTCCGGGGATTATGTTGGTTTGGGATAATTCTAACGAGGTTGAAGTTTGTTGCATAGTATTCTCTTCAGTGTGATTCTGTATTTCAAAGCTTTGATGGGAGGTCGATGGACGAGATTGAATACTTTCGTTGATTTGACGTGTAATGCTACTTTTATTTTCAATTGATTCTTCTATGTAGCTTTCAGCTACCCGGTCAGACTTCCATTATTATCACACCCTCGTTATTTTCTACGTCTTTTATAGTAATATTTGTAATTTCGATACATCGGCATGCACCAAAAATGCCGAAAATAAGAATAACCTGCAACAAAAACAAAGTAGGTAAGTACGTTATAGCTTACGTTCACATAGGTAATTTTCCTAAAAAAAAAAGAGGTTACAATAAAATAATAATAAAATAAATAATGCTCACAGACATTGGTTAATATTATCAAGTGTAAAACTTACTTTGAGGTCCAGATACACACTGTCTGGTGCTTCAAACAAAAACATTTTTACATTTGATGCGGTGAAAACTTTAGATTTTTTACATTTGTATCCATCCAACTGTCTTTTGAGCATTGAAGTCAGGTTTACATACTGTTTTAAATTCACGTTATGTTTCATTAAAACTGTACATTTTAGCATTGAATAGATGACCCATAGCTTTGTCGGCTTAACTTTCTTGGCGAGTTCACCGAAATAAGCCAAAAAAACGTTTTCGGATAAGGATTTCGATTTTCTTTCATTCTTCCACTGAACAAAATTTTCATAGGCTTTCAAATATTTTTCTTTTGATTTTGGCGGTAACAAGTTTTCTATTAGGGCTCTTGCAGCCTCTTGAATTTCAGGTGGCGTTAAAATAACTTCAGTATACTCACTGTCTTCACTTGAACTCATTTTGCCAAATACAATTACTCAACAATTACCAAAGACATATATATAATATATAAATCTATGACAATTACTTATTTTTCCCGCGGTAGTGTTTTTTTTTTTCAATGAACAGCAGCTTTCTATTTGCATGTCAGTTCGAAATTTAAATAAAACCTTTGATAAGTTACCTCCTTGGTCGCCATGTTTCGGAGAAAAAGATCGTTCCATTTTTAAATTACACGACAGATATGAGTTTAGTATGTAATTTATTTGGTCGCTAAACACGACAGATATGGATTTTCATACAAACATTGCCGGCCGCTGCGCGCATGTATTTGGCCAGTACTGCAATTTCGATTTATCTCGAAGAAGGTTGTCAAAATAATGCTCACATTTCCAAGCATGTTTGAAAAAAATCTATAAAAGTATTCTATGAAATTGCTTGCTATGTAATGCAATATTGTATTTTAATTGTACTTTGTACATTTTGTTTTGTTTAAAAGATGTGTGTTGTAGAGTTTCTGGCCGCATCTTCTCTCAACGGAACACCATCCGACGCGGTGGTAGAGTCAAAAAATGACGTCAAAAAGCTATCTATATGATATTATTTTGAATAAAAAATTTTGAATTTTTTGATTTTTTTTTTTTTTGAAGGCTTTTGTAGTTTATCTGTTGGGCACTTTTTTAATTTAGGCTTTCTTTATTGAGAAATCTGTATTATTGTGACGAGGGCGCCACTGAGCTCGAATAGCCCTCTTCAAACTATCAAACTGAACATTTTTGAATATGGGACCAATATTGAAATAGTAGAAAAAATCATGTGCATAGAGATTATGTCTTCAGTTTAAACTCTCGAATCAATTTCAATTAAATTCATTGAACTATTATGTACTACGTTTAGAAGTAACACGACAAGCAAACGTCATGTACCATGTGAGAGTAGGACGAGTGCCGGGTGGGTGAATAAGATAGCGATAGAGATTTACTAAGTAAATGTGGCTACATCGCTACAATTGAATGCGGAATAAAGCGCGGTGTTGACTCTAGTAAGTACATAATTAATCAATGAATAAATCGGCAAAGCTTGTAGCACAGATTATTGAATAGTTACTACGTAACTTGTAGTACAAGAAAGGTCAGTCATATCACAACTAAATCTCGTAAAAAATCTACAGGGACAAAACTGTAACTAGTACTAGTTGAACTCCAGGGATCAGACCAATAATACTAATTAAGTCTGGTAATTAAGTTTCGCAAGCATCATTTTGAGTTTAGTGATCTCATCGTTCTTCGCTGCGAGTTCTTCCTTCAGGTTCTTTATAGTTTCATCCTTGTTCTCCGACACGGCTTTCAGTTCCTCTAACAATTGGTTTGTATCAAGTCTACGACTCGGTCGTCTCTGTACTAATTTGCCGATGATGTGGGCTATTTTAGGATAGTTAGCGGTCAAGTGTGCTGGGATCTGTCCTTTGCGGAGGTCTGTGATTGTCTTCACGCGTTCCATGTCGGTGCTGAAGGGTTCTACCATCTCGAGGAGTATGATACCGAGGCTGTACATGTCACTCTGGAATTAAAGGTTGAAATAGTAAAGAAATAAGTTCTAAGGAATATTTAGGAAAGAAAATAATGAAATGGAAATCACGAAACCGTTTTTAAGGAAGTGATAAGATGAATATCTAAATCATCTAAGTTAGTTCATTTGTATGTTATTATATTATACGAGCTTTTACCCGCCACTTCGTCCGCATAAATCATATATGTACCAGATTTTAAGTCAGATGATAAGCTATCAAGCAAAAAAAGTTTCATCAAAATCGGTTCATAATGCGTTATACTCGAACAAACAAACACCCAAACAAACAAACAAACAAATAAACAAACAAAAAAACAAACAGACAGACAAAAAATCCAAAAATTGGTGATTTGTATTCAGGGACAGGTAAAACCATGTCCTAATTTTTTTTTGTAAATATCTTCAATGTACAGACACACTTCTGTTACAGTTTTATAATAGTTTAGATATCAGTATATTTCGTGAGGGATGGAGGATTTGATTTTGGTGATGAAGGCTGTGGAATTCTGTATTGAATGGATAGATAGATGGATAACTCATTTGTTTTTCTGTAAGTGACATATTATATTAACCATTAGTAGATGTTTACTGCGTTATTATTGTATTCTCTGCTGGGACTTATTTTATGTATAATTTTCTTTTTTTTTTCGCTGTTCTATTGTCTCAATTTGACTCACAATACCTAATTGTTTTTATCAGCTTATTTTTAACAAAACTCATGTAAGTGAACAATGTTCTTTTGAGTAAATAAATTCTTTAAACCGATTATATAGCAGTGATCGGAATAGGTAGATTCGATCAGGGTAATGTTGCGAATATTTGTGTGATGAATATTAATATTTGTATTCGATTCATCGGAGTTTGTATCTATACAGGGCGTAAAATTTTATGCATTGTACATTAAACGGAGTGCACGCCCTTTATAGATACAAACACCCATGAATCGAATACAAATATTAATATTCATCACACAAATATTCGCAACTTTACCCTGATCGAATCTACCTATTCCGATCACTGGTTATTATTGTATCTGTATATTAAAGAAACTTATCTGAAATAGTATCTTCACACACTATTACAACCATCATCATATATTCTTAAGCACACAAGAGATTTCACACAACCTCAAAAAACAAAACAAACAAAAACGATTTCATTAAAATATATTGATACTAAAAAAAACAGAATAGAACATTCAGTAAGTAAACAGGAAAATGTAAAACTCGTTCAGTCATGGTCATGGTGCTTACACATAATAATAAGCACCATGCTGACACATAATATTCCGAGAGATAAGTGTACTTTTTGCAACCATCAGCAGCAAGGCTGATTCAATGTTTATGAGGTGCAGAGCTTCTCTGTGATGGGGATGGACCAGGTCTGCCTGCATAGCTCCAGTCGGTTTAGGAGTTACTGATGTTTAAAGGTCTGTAAAAAATTTACGTATGATATTGTTGTAGTATGCACTGTAGCTATGTGAACAGTACAAAAACTGACATGGTTGACATGACATCAGTTGGTTTAGGAGATACAGCCGTTCAAAGGTCGGAACTTTGACTGGCTGTATCTCCTAAACCGACTGACAGAACTTGACAGTTTTTGTACTGTTCACATAGTAACAGTGTATACTACAACAACATCATACGATCAGCCGTGCAACTGATCGTTAATTTTTTACAGACCTTTAATCATCAGTAACTCCTAAACCCACTGGAGTTATGCAGGCAGACCTGGTCCATCCCCATCACAGAGATGCTCTACACCCCATAAACACTGAATCAGCCTTGCTGCTGATGGTTGCAAAAAGTACACGTATCTCTTATACTATAATAATCATACTCATTCAAGTCTCCTACATTTACAATAACAAGCACCATGCTTACACATAATAATCACACTTATTAAGTCTCCTACATTTACAAGGCACGATTTTGGAACGTGTCACAATATTTTGCTTAGACTAGACATTACCACTTGTAATTGATAAAATATACTAAGATTCTAGGATCTAGGTTTTAGTCAAATTATGTATAAATTCGTAGTATTGCCTAGTGGACGAAAATCTTCTATTGTGAAAAACGATTGGATTTTATTTCTACCCTTAGGGTCGATTCACACCAGAAGAGCATCTTATCACTAATCAATAAAGGTTAATTTTATTTACCGCGCGCGGCGCTGCGCTTCCCGTATCGCTCCAAATAAAGACCTTTATTCAGTAGTGATAAGATTGCCGCTGTGAGCAAAATGCTCTTCGATGCTCCTCTGGTGTGAATCAGTCATTAGTTTAAAAAAAAATTGTTTCTTCACCTGAATTTCAACTTTGTTATTTTAAAAATTTTCACGAAAATAACGAAAAAAAAAAATTTTTAATTTAAGCATTATTCATACACAAATTAGAACGATTAAAAAATAGCATCCCTGCCTGACAATAATTGAAAATGTACACAATGAAAACCTTACCTTAGGATTGCATTGTCCATCCAACTGTTCAGGAGCGGCATACAAATGTGTTCCAAGAGCCAAACCACTATGGGACTGCTGCAGTGGGCACGCCAATCCAAAGTCCCCTAGTTGCACCAACAAGCCACTCTCACTCGGCGCCACGAATATGTTACTGGGCTTTATGTCATGGTGGATAATACCCCTTGAGTGGATATAGTTGAGCCCGCGAACTAGCTGGGTAAACATATCAATAAGTGCATCTACATGGGTCCACATGACTGGATAGTTGTCGATTGGAGAGTCGAGAGTTGGAGAGCCGTTGGAGTCACTGTGGATTGTCAAGTCATCGGAGTTTTTCCTTGTTAGTGTCAGGTGGTTGTTACGCTCATCCAGCCATTGTTTTAAGGTTTGCTGGCAGAATGTCATCTGGATGTATAGAGTAGCCCATTTTAAGTTGACCCTTGAACAGTTTTTGTATTCTTTGTTTGAGAATAAGTTGCACAAAGCATTTTCTTCCTGTTGGAACGTGCTATCTTCATCGCTGGACGATTCTTCGGCTTCATCGTTTGAGCTGTCAAGGTTTTCAAAACTGTTTGAGTTTTTAAACGATATTATGAAATCAGACTGACTTTTGTTTTTAGTTAGTTCTTTCGAATTGTGGGTTTTGAATGACGTTATTATATTTGGAATAGTTGTAGAGAAGTTTGAGTTTAATTCTGAAAACTCATCGCTGTCCATGTCCATTTGGTATTTGTTTTTTTTCTTCGTAACTTTACATTCTATCATCGGTTCCAACCATGCTGCTTTATAGTTGACAATATTCGGGTGATTGAGACTCGCAAATGTTTTAACTTCTACTAAATGGTTCATGATTGAATCAACGTCTGAAGATTTGATATAGACTTTTTTAACAGCATATTCGACTCCATCCAATCTATGTTTGGCTTTGAAAACACTGCCGAAGCCGCCTCCAGCAATAAAATACAACTCTTCGAACTCTTTGTGGTACCTTGACCATTCTAGACCAGAAGGTTGAACTATAGGCCATGTAGAAGGTAGCGATATAGGAATTTCTGTACCAGTAACAGTAACCAACTGATATAAAGCTTTTTGGTACTGACTCCTCATAAGCTCAAATTCTCCCATTGCATAAGAGTTATCTATCAAGTGCATAGAGTGGAGTTTCTCGCAGATGGTGTTGTAAAGGAGATTCGCTCTTGAAATGTCTTTCTCGAGAAGAGTGCATAGTTGTTTGACGAGGGACTGGACGAGAAGGCTGATGGGTGTTGTGGTTGCGCAGTGAACGATGTCGATCTGCTGCGAACTATGGAACATGGAGTCATGCTGACTGTCGCCAGTTACACCTGGAAATTAGAATAGAATTGTTATTGACTTCATCATTTTATTTTGATGCTGGTTAGGTTTCCACCATTTAAGGTTTCTGATCAATCAATCAATAACTTGGTCGACTAAATCTACACTAATATTATAAAGAGGAAAGATTTGTACCTATTTTTGTATGTTTGTATGTTTGTAATGAATAGGCTCAAAAAGTACTGGGCCGATTTAAAAAATTCTTTCACCATTAGAAAGCTGCATTCACCCTGAGTAACATAGGCTATATTTATTGCTAGAAAAGATTAGACGTCCACCCGTGCGAAGCCGGGACGGGCCGCTATATTTACATAATTATAAAGAAGGCCTTCATTTTATTTAGCCACTATGTGGACTTAGTCTGCTAAAAGACATAAGATATCAATGTCAATAACATGTAAGAAAAGGAAACAAGGAAGGTCATTCAGAAAATGGGTCGACGACATAAAGGAGCCATTCATAAGCTACATAAAAATTGGTATTATGCATATTATATGAGATTAGTGTTTTTCTTTTACATCCTACTAATATTATAAACGCGAAAGTTTGTAAGTATGGATGTTTGTTACTCTTTCACGTAAAAACTACTGAATGGATTTTAATGAAACTTTACAATAATATAGCTTATACATCAGAATAACATATAGGCTACAATTTATAAAGATATTTTGTGAATTGTCCAAATCCTGCGCAGACGAAGTTGTGGGCACCAGCTAGTGTTTAATAATTCCTAGTAATGTGTGATGTGTGTCTACCTATAGCTAAACCTGTGTAATAACTAAAGATAAACATAATATCAAGTTGTATTAAAAGTCAGGCATAATTTCATTCACGAATGAATCAATCAAAGGAGCGTAAAGATAAGATAAGAAATCGACTTGTAATGTTTACAAGATAGGTAATTTGAGATTACAAGATTAGTCACACAGTGAGATGCAATATTTTAATGCAGCACGAGCACACCTTGGACACTTAGCTTTCATATCATACAAATAGGGAAAATTCAAAAGAAGAGGTAAGCATGTGCGATACTGAGTGAGAGTGAGCAAGATAGGAATACACCTTTGTCTACATTTTTCATTGCTTCCTACCAAGCATGGGTAAGGGAGGCAGGAAGTGTCCGTGCTTTCACAAAAGCGTGGTCTGCACGTACGAAGTCGCGTCGCTGCTAGTTAACATACATTACATTAAAAGCCAAATAGAAACCTAGTCACTAATTATGAAACCTGATCATTAAAGACCGAGATCCAAGGATCCAAGGCCGCCAAGGTTGCCGCTGCCATTCAAAGTCATTCTTGAACCTTGAAACCAACCCTAGAGTTGCGGCAGACTGAGTGGTGGCAATCTTTAGAATCTAAAGAACTAGAAAAATTATCTACTACTATATACTACTACTACTAGGATTGCCTATATCTAAAGTTTAGATCATTCCTTTTCCGATGGCACCTCATTTACTTCCCAAACAGATACCTAGGGGGAAAATTTTTTACTAAAAATCATAATGGAAAACGTACTTGCGTCAAGATTTTTCTAGGCTACCTGGCGGCATTGTATTAACCCCTGTGTGAACATTCACTAGATTCAGATTTCGTTCGCCAAAGAGATAGGTGCATAATTTTACGGTCGGATCTCGGACCATTATATTATTAATTTGCAGTTAGGTGGCCAGTGTTTCAAGTAAGTTATTAGATATAGGCAGTGCTAAGGCCGACTAACCTACGAATAAATTGACTAACTCACATAACCTATACCAACTATGTTTTATCACACAACCTTCGACTAACATACCTACTATCTACCTACTTATGCAGCTGATGAATTTATTACACAGACTGAATAACAAAAAACGTGTACACGATATAATTAACTGTACCAAAACATCCAAATTCAAGGTTGCACTACATACTTCGAATTATATGCGCGTTTACAGCGAACTGTGAGACAAGTTATATTTTTTAATAAGCTTTGTACCTCACCTAAATCAAAGGCTTTTACTGTTGCGAGAGTCTCCCATTTATCGTGGTTTTGCTTTTCCATTTTTTTCATCATTGGTTGTCTGTCCAAGATTTGACTTCAGCGTAGTCCATGAGTAACATTTTAACGCAATAGTTAATGCATTTTTGCGTGAGAATGTTCAGTAGTAGCAAAACATCCTAATTTGAATTATTATATCACAACACAAACACACAAATCGCAAAAACAAAATTCACGAAACACACTTTTGATTTGACTACCATACTGATCATAGACAAAAATCAAAATCTCTTTCTTTAAATTTTTTCATCCGTCGAAGTGCGATTTTTGAAAATCATATGAGCGACTTGGCAGTAGAAAGACGCATAATCTCCATAGTAATTTTGCTACTGCCAAGTCACTCGTATGATTTTCAAAAATCGCACTTATGGCCTAACCTAAAGCGGGGTCCGCTGCGCCATGTTATCGTGTTTGCAAACATTGTTTTCAAGTCGGGTCGGTCCATTCAAAAGTGACAGCATATTAAGGACCCTACACAGAACTCGTAGTTGAAGATATACAGGATGTACAATAAAATGGGACAGCTACTTAAAGGGGTGCTTCAGACCATCAAACTGAACAACTTTCTCTATAGGACCAATATCGAAATCGCGAAAAAAAAATCTGCTGTCCCATACATTTCAGTCGAGTTATGTTTGCAGTTTTGTATGGGAGAGCGGATTTTTTTTTCGCGATTTCGATATTGGTCCCATAGAGAAAGTTGTTCAGTTTGATGGTCTGAAGCACCCCTTTGAGTAGCTGTCCCATTTTATTGTACACCCTGTATATCTTCAACTACGAGTTCTGTGTAGGGTCCTTAATATGCTCATATGCTGTCACTTTTGAATGGCATAATCAGACCGTAAAACTGAACAAAAAGCTCGTATCGCACTTTTGTTTCGGGGAAGGGGGGGGGGGGGTTGTTTTTCATAGAAAAACAATGAAAAAGTAAGTACTGCAACCACTTTTCCATGCAAATATTCGGATTTCAGGGAGGATAAATCTCACCTATCCCCCTTCCCCCAGATACGTGAACAACTTTCTCTGTGGCACCGACCAACATCGAAATCAGGAAAAAAAATCTGCTGTTCCATATGAAACTATAAACCTACTCGAGCTAAATGTATGGGACAGCAGATTTTCTTCTTTTTCGCGATATCGTTGTTGGTCCCGTTGATGGTTGGTAGAGAAAGTTGTTCAGTTCGTTAGTCTGGTCATCCTCTTAAAAAACTGTCTGCATATTAAGAAGGACCCTGTATAAATTAGCTTGACGACAGCAGCGCCACAACGGACCTATTGGAACTAAGTGAAAAAGAACGAGATAAAAGACGTGATAAAGCCGTATCACGGCTATCGCGGGTGTGCATGCTACCTGTGCAGTAATCTGCAAGTAATCTGAAGTAATCTGTGACTTCATTCATCCTGTTTTTGGACGACTTTTACTCTATGGTTAGACGGCTTTGGTTTGGTGGCAAATTTGAAGCTTCTTGGTTTGGTGACATTGTGCGAAAGAGCACGAACAATTTTATTTTATACGAGCTTTTACCCGCGACTTCGTCCGCATAAATTATATACCAGATTTTAAGTCAGATGATAAGCTATCAAACAAAAAATCGGTTCAGTAGTTTTTGCGTGATACTCGAACAAACAAACACCCAAACAAACAAACAAACAAACAAACAAACAAACAGACAGACAAAAAATCTAAAAATTTGTGATTTGGAATCAGGGATTAGGTTAGGTAGGGATGGCGGTATCTCTTTTTGTGTAACTTATCTTTGCATAAAAATAATTTCAGAACGAAAATAAGTCTGTCAGTCAGTTCCAGTGTTGCAAAAGCTAGGTACCAATTTTTCGGTAGATCTACCGATTTCGGGTACTGTCTACCGATATACCCATTTTAGGTTGTGATCTACCGATTTATTTCACAGAAGATGTTTTAGCCAAATATTGAATTATTTAGCCTTTATTGTGGCAGATAATTAGAAATTAGGGTTAGATAAGAATCTTTATATGGTCTTATTAGAAAGTTTGGACTTCGCCTTGAAAGTTTGTGAAGTGAAATAATTAAGTATGTAATGCAAATTAGATTTTATAAGTTATGGAATAGAGTTCCGGCTTTTTAAACCTCTGCACAAAAATCCTTGAAATCAATATTTATCTATAGTAAGTAGCAATCTACTAAATTTTTACAAAAATTGTTTCACTTCACTCAAGTTTCAAGTTTTGGTTAATAGTACGAAACTGGCATGGGCACAAAATTATTAGGTATCAGCTGTCTCATCGTTCAGAATTTGTTGGCGATTAAGCACTTTTTGAAAAAAATAGGAGTTTAAACCAATCTAGCGATTTCTACCGATTTTTTGTCGCCAATCCTACCGATTTTATCAAAGTGACTTTTGCAACACTGGTCAGTTCAGTCAGTGAATTTATCCAAAACAATTTGCATTGCATGTGTTTTGAATTCATCACGACATATTTGCCACTAGTAAAGGTCTAATTTAAATACAACAATGAATCTTTTACCTAAAAGCCATACGGAGTTCAGTGAGAAAGATTACTGGAACAAATTCTTCAAGAAACGCGGTAACAAAGCGTTTGAGTGGTAGGTTATGTTTTTATCTCACTTTTCTTATTTATTTAGACCCTTATAGCTACTGAAATTAACAATTACATTGTTTCAAAGGTACGGCGAATACCTAGAACTGTGTTCACAGCTCCATAAATACATAAAACCGAAGGATTCGATACTCATAACTGGATGCGGCAATTCTGGCCTAAGTGCCGACCTATACGATGTCGGATACACCAATATAATCAACATAGATGTCTCAGAAGTAGCCATCAAACAAATGAACATGGTCAACTCCCATAGAACAAATATGAAATTCTTGCACATGGACGCTCTAAAAATGACATTCTCGAACGAAGAATTTAATGTAGTTCTAGACAAAGGTACCCTAGATGCTCTAATGCCAGACGATACGCAAGAAACAAATGAAAGAATAGACAGGTATTTTGCAGAAATAAAACGAGTGTTGAAACTCGGTGGGCGTTATTTGTGTATATCGTTGCTGCAAAGTCATATTTTGAGGAAATTGCTGGAGAGTTTTGGGGATAAGTCTTGGATGTTTCGGGTGGTGAGGTGTGCGGAGGCGGAGGAGAGGACCGCGCAGGACGGCGATGGGACAACGATGCCGGTGTTCGCCGTAGTTGCTACTAAGTTTAAAGAAATGCCGAAACTGGTAAGATTTCAGCAATAAAAAAAGCAAAATAAATGAAGCAGATTTTTTTTGTAGAATTAATCATGCACATAGATAGAGGGTACCTACGACGACCCGGTTGGTGTAATGGTTACCACGCCGGACTGCCAAACCAGGGTCCTGGGTTCGAATCCCGATTCGGTCATGGATGTTATATGTTAGTGCCGTTGTTGTATGGTTCCCATAACAAAAAGCCTAAGGCTTACTTGGGATCATTACAATGTATGTGCCTGTGAGCATTATTTATTATGTAATATTGTAACTCACTTTTGCATTTTGCAGGAGAGCACATCAAAAATTTAATTTTATTATTTACTAGAATTTACCCAGAACTTCGTCCGCACAAATGATGTAGGTACCAGATTTTAAGTCAAATCATAAGATATCAAACAAAAAAGGTTTCATTAAAATTGGTTCAGTAGTTTTTACATGATTGACCAAACCTATTCTTGAGATTGCGATACTTTCACTACTTGGCACTAGCAGAATTGCAGTTTTAAGTATAAGCAACCAGCCATTATTAGGAAGTAAAACTAGTTTGAGTAATAAAATATTATATTATTGACAGATATTAGAAGTCTGCATGGCGGGAGAAAAGATGGTCAGGGTGGAGAGCACCAAGGAAGTACAAGAGTGCATCACCTCCGTCCAGGACACTGCGTTTGTCACCAACGGACTTGCTAAGTCCAGCCTGGATGGAGAGGATGAGGTATGTTATATTATACCACCAATGACATTAGTAAACAAGAATGGACAGACCATAAAGTTATTATACCTGTCGGAATAGAGTAACTGACATGAGTTGTCAAATGAAACCATTTTTTGTGCATTTGTCGGCACTTATCGGCACCCTAAAACTTCGAGTTCTGTGTATATTATTATTATTGTATGTCTTACGTTCCGTAATCACGGGCAAATAAGTCCCGGACCTTTGGAAGGTGTGCATGGGGCCGAAGCCAACATGTAGAGGCCCGTTCAAAAGACAAATTAATCTAAATGTAAGGGATACACAAATGGCGGATACCATCTCCGAGCGTACAACATGATACCCACGGGGATGGTCCCCGCCATTTGTGTAAAGACTATTGGAGTACGGCGCTATGGCCGCGATGGAAAAATAAGGTCTTGGGCTATGGAGGTGAAAGTTGGATGGATGGATACTGGGCTATGGGAGGAGACTAACGGACGCCTGCCATGACAACTAGTCTCAAAATTGTAAATAGGGCAGGCGGTGACTCGCCGACTCGTCGAGTGGGCCCCATAAAACGGCCGCACGCACAAAGTGCGACAATGGGGCAACATCTCATTGAGCGGCTGAAGGTTGTCGAGAGGTGCGGCTCCGGTTTCACCATCGCGGGGTTTACCCCCGTGAGCGGGTTTCCCCGTTATTACGCCATTACGTGCAATACACTTCCAACCTGGAGCATAGGTTCTGCTCTTGCGATTCCACTCTGGACGGCCAATTAAGGCAAGCCAGAGGTAGGGGGGTGTGTTACTGTGTGTGTGGGTGTGGGGGTGTGTGTGTGGGTGTGTGTGTGTGTGAGCGCATGTCTGTATGGTCCCCCTGGATAGGGGTCCGCGGTGTCGCCACTCACCGTCAGCTCGCCACAAGCTGCCCCCGCGGGGTTATTATTATTATTATTGGGTGCTTGGGGCCTTAACAGACTTACGCCTGTGCCACTTCGACCATCGCTGATCTTTTGTGAACGCCCCTTCTATAGTTCCCTATTAATCCCTATTTTCCCTATATCTATATATTCTGTGTATAAGGTATGGTATAAGGTGAGGTATAAGGTCACGCGAACATTTCAAACCAAAAAAATGAGGCAAAACAATTGACAGTTTTACTTCGAAAATGTACTGAGATGACAGACCAAGTACCCTAATTTGTATTGAAGTGCCCTAGTTTTGCGTGCTTCAACTTAAAGCGTTTTGGGCCTATCCATTCATTTTACTTTGATCTAAGTATACCACAGCCCGGACACTGCATACAAAAAATTTCATTTGACAAGATGACGTCAGCACATGCGAAACCAAAGAAATTGAACCTTAGGTAACGGAGTAACCAATGCGTGTTAACCAGAGGGCGATAGAGGGGGTGAGGTAAAAAGTTGGTGGAGGAAGGGAGTGTCCGTACTGTATCTAGTAACAGATACTCTTTCTTATACCATAAGGAAAGGGGCGGCCAACATTTTTGAAAATCGATATACAAAGTAAATAGTTTATTGAATTTTTAACAAAATAAACAATATAATGTGAAAGCGTTAAACATTGAGATCTACTAATTAAATTAAATTCGTTTTAGTTAGTAATTTCCTCAGCAGGCAAGCCTGAAACAGGGTGGAAAGTTAAGATGGGACTCAAAGGGCAGCTACCAGAAGCATTACAGCTACTAGAAAACGTTCTTAGGAGACTAAGCTTAACTTTTGGAGATCGCAGATTTTGAAAAAATTTACAGTCATTGAGAAAAACTGCAATTTTCACAAAACTTTTTTGTCATCCCATTCAATTCTTACTTCTTACTTAAGGAACATAAGTCTCTATGGGGTCAACCGAGGTCGAGGTATTAAAACTCTCAGAAAACGCATAATTAAATTCCCATTCATTTAGTAGGGAAATACACATACACACAATATACAGGGTTAAATTCATATCATAAGCATCCTTTTAAACTAAGAGTCTACCCATCAAACTGAACAACTTTTACTATGGGAGCAAACTGATCGGAGCAAAAAAGAAATCAGCTGTTGCATACATTTGACTCGAGTAGGCATTGCACTTGCAGTTTAGTATGGGACAGCAGATTTTTATTTTGCTCCGATCGGTTTGCTCCCATAGTAAAAGTTGTTCAGTTTAATGGGTAGACTCTCAGTTTAAAAGGATGCTAATGATATCAATTTCATCCTGTATAAAAATCACCCTAGTAGTAGTAAACACTTTCCAAATTTTTAGGGGCGGTTCAGACCATCAAACTGAACAACTTTTATTACTGGAGCAAACCTGAAATAGCAATAGCAATCCCTGCAGTAGGATGTTTATAGGCTCTGATGAAAGATGGAGGAAATTATTTATGAAGCTCCTTTAGCAATGAGTAAAATATTCATGATTAAACTGTCAGACATTGAAACATTGGATATCGGCAGGTAACCCTTGATCTGATGCAGCCCGGAGAAAATACTCCTCGCTACACCCTGTACATAGTTGATCAGAAGAAGTCGCAGGCCATCAACAAATATGCAGTCTTCATTGTGCCACAGGGAAGGTATGTAGTCTTTAATATAATGATTCTTTTGCCTGTTTCTTATAGTCTTAACACTTTCGCTGCTAAGCTCAAAATCGTGATCCTCGCGCAGTTCTAAAACTGACGCCCCTCGTAGGTCGCGTGCACACAGTCATAACGTAAAAAGACCAATGCGGTTCACCTTGTGGGTCACCCGCACATGCGTAAGGTTTGGATGACTCACGCTGTAGGTCATGAGCACAGGCGAAATTCAATAGCATTTGACCCCCCTCGTAGGTCGTGCGCACAGTCATAACGGTGAAACGATAAACTGGTTCGTCTCGTGGGTCACCCGCACAGGCATAAGATTGTCTCTGACTCGCGCGGTAGGTGAGCAAAGGCGAACTGCAATTGAACCGACTCGTTACGTGGGTTCTTCAGCACTGCGGCCCATTTCTCGCCGACCTGCGACGTAGGTCGTCAGCAGTGAAAGTGTTAATTCAACTTCAACCAAGGATGGATCTAGAATTCTAGACCCCCTTATATCACCATCAGTTACTATAGGGCACAGGCCTACCCTCAAGGAGATTAAATGGGAGCTAGTCCACCACGCGCGCCCAATGCGGATAAATATGTATCAGAATTCCTTCTTCAGCTTATACAGAGGTTGTTTATAATTAATTAGGTATTCAAACCTGCATGTACAGAATTCTGAAAAATTCTAGCTTTTGTCTGAAAATCTTTCAATATGATGATCTTTGATGAAACAAGGAGAAATTTTTAACTGCTGAAGACAGCCTGCCGCAATCTGCGAGGTGACATGAAATGTCCCCAGCTTAAAGCATTGTGCGACTGTTTGTACTGAGCAGCCACCGCTTGCTGGCCATACCTCAGTTTCGTACTGAGGCGCATCGCAATTCGCCTCTAGTGCGACCTCTGCGTGTTCTTACCGAGCTGCTCGAGTCGTCGCCGCACTGCGATCTGTTCGCTGACAGGTTGTCTGACCTACTCCGAGAGTGTATGAGTTTTTGTGAGAGTGTTGCAAGAGGTAGCTGTATAACGGGCCAATGAACAGTCTGTCTGTGTGTTGTTGTTGCCTTTTAAGTTTTCTTTTAAGTACCTACCTATAAGTTACATTGTGAAAAGGTTTTAGCTGTAATGCAATGTAATACATTTGTTTAATAAATAAATAAAAATCTTTTTGCAAAGAAACCGACAGCGCCGCTTGTATGAAACTTTCGTTCTGAAAGGGTATTTATTCATGTGCTTTAAGCTCATTACAAGTGTCAAGATGAAAGTTGTCATAATTCATCTTAGTAAGTACTTAAAATTTAAACAAATGGTATATTTATTTGATAAGAATTCATGAAAAACTATGGTCTAAACTTTAATGAAAACAAATACTAGCGCCAAATTAAAATCAATTTCACGTGTATTACTTCACTTGCTACGATTTCAACACACCTCTACATAACACATAACAGCTATTTTCATAAACTATATTTCTATCACACTCTAGAACAGGGGTGGCCAAGACTTCGACCGCGGTAGCCCGCAAACTTCAATTTAAAACGAAATAAATAGATTGCATTCATCGTGCAATTTTACCAGTTTAAATTCCAATGTTCCACTGAATAGTTAGACATGTTTCATATAAGACTTTCGCTGCTAAGCTCAAAACAATGACACTCGCGCAGTGCTAACACTGTGGAATGCTATACAATTCTGACTCAAGGTTCGAGTCGTGCGCACTGCGGCCCATATGTCGCTGACCTACCGCGTAGGTCGTCAGCAATTAAAGTGTTAAAAGACGGTTGCTGGATTTCGAAACTCGATTCATATTTACGCTATCATACGAAATCGTTGTGCCTCCCTACTCCAGAGAGTACGAACCAGCCACAACAGCATTTAGTGTAGGGGCCAGGACAAGAAAAAAAAAATCTCGTATGTAAGTTCTGTATATACCTACAACAGGTATGGCTGTGTTCGGGGTACTCTCAGGATCACGAAACTGCTTGTTGTATAATTCAAAAGTGGTGGAGGGGGTAGCAGTGACGTCATAAAGATGGCCGCCGACGGTTTTAGTTTTTCTTCAATTGTAGCGCACCTATGAGGTCAATCTGGTTGTGCGAGGTGTCATTTGAAAGCTTATTAAATTTACTTTCATCATTTCATAGACACCTAAAGTGAAAAATTTGTATTTACTGAAATATTTTGAATTTAATGCATTTTTTGCTACCTACCAGCAATCATTCCTCCAGTTTTCTCGGAAACGGATAACTATATTGTGATTATAGCTATTACATAAAACATACAGAATTTTATAAGCTATCTTATAACTTGAATTGTATAAAAATACAACTTCAAACGACTGAGCTGTGTCAAATTTACTGGTGCACTGTAACTATGAATCCAAGAATGCGTCGGTCTGCGGCGGGGCGGAAGGACTGCAAATAAAATTATTACTTATAGATTATTATATAATTAGGGTTTCCATTGTGATATGGCTTAGAAAAATATACAATTTTATATTATTTACTTACACATGCGTTTACATAAACTATAGAATTAGATGTACGGGGGTGTAAACTTAAATGCGTAATATATTTAAGGGGGTAATTTAGACCATAAAACTGAACAACTTTTACAATGGGACCAACTTAGAAATGACGAGAAAAATAATCCGCAGTTTCATACATTTTGGTCGAGAAGGGATTGACATATTCTATGGAACATCCCATTTTATTTCACTATTTCTTTGTTGGCTCCAAGGTGATAGTGGTTCAGTTTTATGGTCTGAATTGAAGTAGAAGTTCCCCATTTGATGTATGTAATGTAAAGTAAGTATTTAATTTCACACTCTGTCACAGAATAGGTTCCTTTATAGTTCTTCATAACAAGGATGAAGCTGCCTTGGAAAAGTGAATAAAAAAATGAGAAATCCAAAACAATTCAACAGGTCAGGTTCGGGGGGTTCAAGCTTGTTGCAGATATATGGGATGTATTTATTGACGAAGCCTGTTGTGGATGTGAATGTTGTACCTATTGCCTTTGACGAAGCCTGTCGTGGATACGCACTTTGTACTTTTCGTTTTAAATAAATACTCTAGCCAAATGTGGAACAGCTGATAATATGGGTCTGCTATAATTAAGTATAAATTATGTAATGAAATGTTTTATTCAACAGGTTTATAAATATTTATTGTTATAAAAAAACAATTGTTAGTTGCAAGAAGGTTGCAAGCATGCAAAGTAAAAGTAGGTAGAGTGATTCATCAACATCACCAAAATTATACTGATTTAAGCATAGGTCTCCCCGATATGGCATTTATCATCTCGCACTGCAGCAGCCTGTTCTTTTAACAAAATAAATGGTTGTCGTTGTTATCGGTGACAACTTTTCGTTTTCCAATGTCCAACCATGGTTTGTAGGTGGTCCACATCTGCAGTGGCCCAAATGCATATTTGGTAATTTGCTCTTTTTATAAGTATGTTGTTTAAGAGCTTCTTGTGACGGTGGAAGATTATCCACGTTACCAATATTTAAAAAAATCTGCTCTAAGATTGTCCATATTGTCAACCGTGTACAATTTGGGTTTCTTATGACAGTAAAGAGCCAGTAAACTTCTCGCCCTTTTGCTGTAGATCTTCTGTTAGGTCAACTACCGATCCAAAACTTTCCAGAAGATCGCAATTTTCTTTAAAGACTTTCCACGTGCCATTCTTTGAAAAACCTAACAATGAGCTTGTGTTGTCGCATCCTGTAAGAGCGTGGTACGCCAATAAATCCTGCTAGTAAATCAAATTGCAATGAATTTATTTCACAATACGTGATATACAAATCTTGAGGGAGGTATAAGTAGAATTATGTTAAACAGCAGAGACACTGACGTTTTACTGTTGCTCATTCATTTCTTCGACAAGTTACCAGCAAACGTCTGGATTCAATGTGGAATGAGCGCGAGTAAACCAAAATACGTTTCAGCCCATAAAATTGTTCAAGCTGTCGGACCAGAACGACACTGTTTATTGGCGTACCACGCTCTTACATGATGCGACAACAACAGCACATTGTTAGGTTTTTCAAAGAAAATCACGTGGAAAGTCTTCACAGAAAATTACGATCTTCTGGAAAGATTTGGATCGGTGATTGACCTTACAGAAGATCTAGGCAAAAAGGCGAGAAATTTAATTATGACTCTTTACTGTCATAAGAAACCTAAATTGTACACGGTTGACAATATGGACAATCTTAGAGCAGATTTTTTTTAAATAGGTATTTGTAACGTGGATAATCCATATAAAAAGAGCAAATCGCCAAATATACGTTTGGGCCACTGCAGATGTGGCAATTCAAAATGTACCACCACCTACAAACCATGGTTGGACATTGGAAAACGAAAAGTTGTCACCGATCACAACGTTAACCATGTTTTTCGTTAAAAGACTTGGAATTAATATCTTGCCAATGCAAAACAGGCTACCGCAGTGCGAGATGCGGCTGTGTCAATAAAAATCAAAAATGCATCCCATTCGGGGAGAAGGTATGTTAAACCAGTATATATATATTTTTTTTTTTTATTCATAATGGGTTTGCGCTTGGCTTCAGCTCACCTGATGGAAAGTGTAGATGAAGCCGAGGATGTAGCGCTCTCGCCCAGAAAAAGCCTATTTACTCTTCTTTTAAAAATATCCTGATTGTATTTGCTTGGGAAAACAGACGCAGGGAGAGAGTTCCAAACCTTACCGGTTCTCATTATAAAAGAGGATGCGAACCTATTTGTGCGGATTGTTGGTATAATTTTGGTGATGTTGATGAATCACTCCACTTAGTTTTACTTTGCATGCTTGCAACCTTCTTACAACTAACAACTGTTTTTTTTTCTAACAATAAATATTTATAAACCTGTTGAATTGTTTTGGATTTCTCATTTTTTTATTCACTTTTCCAAGGCAGCTTCATCCTTGTTATGAAGAACTATAAAGGAACCTATTCTGTGACAGAGTTCGAAATTAAATACTTACTTTACATTACATACATCAAATTGGGAACTTCTACTTCAATTCAGACCATAAAACTGAATCACTATCACCTTGGAGCCAACAAAGAAATAGTGAAATAAAATGGGATGTTCCATAGAATATGTCAATCCCTTCTCGACCAAAATGTATGAAACTGCGGATTATTTTTCTCGTCATTTCTAAGTTGGTTCCATTGTAAAAGTTGTTCAGTTTTATGGTCTAAAGTACCCCCTTAAATATATTACGCATTTAAGTTTACACCCCCGTACATCTAATTCTATAGTTTATGTAAACGCATGTGTAAGTAAATAATATAAAATTGTATATTTTTCTAAGCCATATCACAATGGAAACCCTAATTATATAATAATCTATAAGTAATAATTTTATTTGCAGTCCTTCCGCCCCGCCGCAGACCGACGCATTCTTGGATTCATAGTTACAGTGCACCAGTAAATTTGACACAGCTCAGTCGTTTGAAGTTGTATTTTTATACAATTCAAGTTATAAGATAGCTTATAAAATTCTGTATGTTTTATGTAATAGCTATAATCACAATATAGTTATCCGTTTCCGAGAAAACTGGAGGAATGATTGCTGGTAGGTAGCAAAAAATGCATTAAATTCAAAATATTTCAGTAAATACAAATTTTTCACTTTAGGTGTCTATGAAATGATGAAAGTAAATTTAATAAGCTTTCAAATGACACCTCGCACAACCAGATTGACCTCATAGGTGCGCTACAATTGAAGAAAAACTAAAACCGTCGGCGGCCATCTTTATGACGTCACTGCTACCCCCTCCACCACTTTTGAATTATACAACAAGCAGTTTCGTGATCCTGAGAGTACCCCGAACACAGCCATACCTGTTGTAGGTATATACAGAACTTACATACGAGATATGGTTTAGAGACGACTTTTTTGCGGGTGGCCGATAGTCTAATTCTGCAAACTGTTGTTGAAGGTTGGGATAGCCAAATAATGAAGCGTTGGGTACAGCTGTACAACTGCCTGTAGACTTTCCCAATGTTGGGACTTTAGATTTAAAATGATCTTTTTTACTAACGATAGGTTAAGTTCCTCTGTTAGTAACACTTTTATGGACTAACTTTTTGAAATAAAGGATTAATTATTATATAACAGGAGGATGTCTGTCTGTAAATCGGGTGATTAATTGATGCTAAATCTGTTGTAACAAAGGAGGAACTATTACACGTTGAACGCCGGCGGGTCACATTATAACAATAGATTTTCCATTGTTTGTCGGTCATTTGGCAGTCAAAGCCTTAAAGAGATATTTTTTACCGTCAAGTTATATCTAGAATTTAAATCTAAACTATTATATAACTGTAACAGAAGTGTCTGTACATTGAAGATATTTACAAAAAAAAGATTACGATATGGTTTTTAGGCTTCCCTGATTCTGTCTGTTTGTTTGTTTGTTTGTTTGGGTGTTTGTTTGTTCGAGTATCACGCAAAAACTACTGAACCGATTTTGATGAAACTGTTTTGTTTGATAACTTATGATCTGACTTAAAATCTGTTATATAATTTATGCGGACGAAGTCGCGGGTAAAAGCTCGTGAATAATAAAAGTCCAAAAAGTCAAAAGTCCAAAGTCTTCAATAGTTTAGCCACCCCTGCTATAGAACTAAGCTAAAAATAAAACGTATATTTTCAACCTCTCAATATTTATTTTTACACAATCCACCAGCTAGTTTCTGTTCACCACGCCTCTTTATTTCGTCACGATAGGCGTTCTAAAATAATCGTAAAATTTTTAGAAACACACCTTCCTCTAACAAATAACATGACAGGGACGTCGTCAGACTTAATAATTTTTAGGTTTCCGTACGCAAAGGGTGAAAACGGGACCCTGTTACTAAGCCTACGTTGTCCGTCCGTCCGTCCGTCCGACCTATTTAGGGCTGTAACTTTTGAACCGTAATAGTTAGACAGTTGAAATTTTCACGGAATATGCGTTATTATTACGAATAAAATCAAAAGTAGCGGAATACATGCTACCTCGTCCTCCGAAAAAAATTGCAGAAATGTTTGTTAGTAGAATAGTTATACGGTTTAAGGTCAGGAGTGCAATAGAAAGATAATTTTTTCACTTTCTACTGCTGATTTCAACGTGTGATGTTCAAAAATTGCACTGGGTAGGTGCTATTCGTAGACGGATACCAAAGTCAAAGTCAAAAATAATTTATTCAATATAGGAGCTTGAAGCACACTTATTAAACGTCAAATCTTTTTTTGAAGCTACCACCGCGTCGGAACGTGTTGTCGCTGTAGAGAAGATGCGGCCAGAAACTCTACAACATAACACGACTTAATAACTAAACAATATAAATTCTAATGCTAAGGTTATGTATACAATAATACAATCTATTTAATAAAATAATTGATACTATACAGTACTATAAGTTACCACACGACACTACTAGATGTATTCTATGAACCTTTCAATTTCCATTTCTAAACATCTTACACAACTTAATAGTAAATAAATAAAGCGTACGAGAAAAAACAGCTAAAGGTGATTGATCTCAATTGTTCATTCACTGTTGGAAATACTCCAAATTCGATGTACCTACCATTTACAAACCGATTAGTTCTGCTCGTTTGTATGAGATAACAAGAACCTATTTGGCAATTGTCCAATAATTAGAATTGATCTTCATTTTTGCCTATCTCGGGTGATATCTTTTAATTTCTTCCAAATAAGAAATGTCAATAAGGCTTCGTCGGCCACATATGTTATGATCTTATAATACAAGTAACTTCTTATGTAACGGTTTCTAGTATAGATCTGGATTATTTTTTCGGTCTCCCTTTCCATCAGACATACGACCAGAGAGTGTATCTGTGTTTAGCACGTACGTACACTTATGCACTTCAAAATATCCTGCGTCAGTGTTGCCACTTTCGCCACTTCTTAGCTAGATCTAGCAACATTTTTGAACTTGTTAGCTACAAAAAAAAATATTCGGTGGCTAAATAGTTTAGCCACTTATTCTAGCCACTTTTTTTTTGTTTATTTATTTATTAATAAATACCAATTTCTTCAGATAAAGTTAATCATTTCAACGGGTTCTTAGAGCGTTTTTTACTGTTTTTGAGTTCTGATTACCTAAACGTAGAAGTCGAAAGGCTATTTTCTACGATGAGCATTGTAAAACATGTAACAATAACTCACTTAAAATTCAATTTTTTTATTCAAAAAATTATAATAGAGCTTAATTTAATAGAATAAATGATTGTAAATCAACATTATTCATCCAAATACACTGCTTTTTAACATATTTTTGTATTCTTTTAACTTTACTTTGTTCAGCCACTTTAGCGACAGTGAAAATTTCAGTATCTAGCCACTTTTTGGGTACGGTTTAGCTACTTTATCCGGAGGTAAGGTGGCAACACTGTCTTCCAGAACTTCCAGACAGCTTATGACTAGCTTTAAAATACAACTAAAAATCTATACTCAATCTAACATGCTCGTCGCTTCTCTTCTCGCTAACCTAACTGACAAAATCTTATGTAGTATGCAGAGAACCACGTAAAGGTCCAGTGACCATGACCCTTTTTTCAAAATTTTGGAAACAGAATTTCGGTTGGAAACAGGAGATTCGGTTTTGGCTATGGTCAACAGAAATCTTACTGCTCATCGTTTCGCACCTCGGTAACCTAACCGACTAATTTTGTAAAATCCGTGGCTGACAGTAAATTAGATGGTGATGGTAAATCAATAGGTCAAGTAAACATAATTGTCGTTCTTTAAATTAAATTAATTAATTAATTTAAATTAATTAAATTAAATTTCTTTACTTGGCGCTTTCTTTGAAATACTTATTTGGCGTTGTAGAAAAGACGAATTAGTTTATTAGAAGTCAATCCCCGTCATTTTCCCGTTGCTTACATATAAAGTCAGAGGTTGGGTTACCAACGCGTTTTTTTTGACCACGTAGCAACGTGGTAAAAAAAAATCTGTGTATTGACTTATTGGCTATGTGCACGACACTAGCGCCACACTAGCGCGGCGTACTGACATAACTTTTTCGGACAGCCGTGAATTATTTACACTATTATAGTACTGTAAAAGTCTGTGTTTGTTCGAGGATTCTGCCAAAACTACTGGACCGAATTTGATAAAACTTTTTATATTTAAAAGCTTATTATTAGTCTTAAAAGCTAGCTTATATTTTATTTCGGTACGATGACGGGAGCGGATGCGGACGAAGCCACGGACAAAATCTAATTTGTATCGGAATTCCCATACAAACTTTTACCTCAGTTTTAACACCTTTGGGGGGTTAAAATGCGACAAGCCTTTTTTAAGTGAGCATCTAGATGCCAATAGAAACTTCCATGCCAAATTTTAAGTTTGTAGTATTGACAGTTTTGGAGATTCCGTGTTAAGTTAGCGTGCTGATTTTCATAGATTCAATCAATCAATCAATCAATCAAATATACTTTATTTTACACCAAAAAATATACAGTAAAATACAGAGAAAAAAAAATACTAGAGGTATAAAATAAGCAAATCTGACACAGTTTCGCCGTCAGTAGTACAAATTTCTGCCACGGCGTGCGCTGCGATCGACTTGACAGTTTCCAACACCCACTTCGCACATAGCCAAGAATTGCTCTTATTACCTTTGTCAGATTTATTTTTTGTTTACGGGCGAAAGGCATATTAGTGTTTGCTCCGTATTTAGCGATAGTGGAACAACAATAATGTTGTGTCCAGTTTGTAAAAGTCTTACGCTGCTAACATTCAGAAATGCATAGGTATAATCTCCATGATAATCTGAATGTCCATTATTAATCAAAAGTACAAAATCTTTTGTCGAAATTTTAGTGGTTATTCGAATTACTTTGATCTAAGGGTAATTCAGCACTCTTTCGACATGTCACAGCAGTTTTTCGCTGCGTCGCGAACGCCACAGTCCTGCCGCCACACCTGTGTATTCCTGTATGTTTACAAAAGCTTCCAGGTTTTGGACGTGTGCCCACTCCGACGCACCACTTCTGTCGGCCTCACATGAACGCATTCAGGATATCGCGTACGGAACGGACGTGTATAAAAAATTATTTAAAATAATTTGGAATATTTTTTTATTGAGTGAATTTGTTTTTGGAGGAATCAATTAATAAGGTAGGTGATGAAAAACTTTAGCCTGAAATTTTTAAAGTCTAAATTTGATTATCCCGCGAAATAAAAATTAAATTACCTACCTTTAAGAATAAGGTTTTTGAAAGTACAAAAACTGCTTTTAAGCTTTAATATAAGTTTATTAAATGTAGAGAGGCTTTGATTCCTACTAATATTCTAAGTATGAAATGGATTTTATTTGTTTCTTCCACTTTTCACGCCTCAACCAATCGCCATCAAATTGGGTTATAAAGAAAATTCAAATTGTATTTTTTGTACTTATTTATTTATTTATGAAAGAAACATTAATAATAAAACATAATTAGACAAATTAACAAGATGGTTCAATAAAAACCAATTTAGGTAAGTGCAATAAATTAAATAGGTACCAACCTAATAATTTAAATTAGATCAGAACAAATCGTAAAGTAGATACCTAACAATATGTGTGTTAGTGTATGCATACGATACGTGTTATCTTAAAAGCAAAACTAATTCTTCTTACAAATCTTAAAAGTAAAGCAGACAAAGTCACGGACTAAAGCTAGTGTAAAATTATGTTGAAACTGTCTGCAATTAATCAACGAACCTCGTTCAATATTATCACACGGACCTGGCGCGAACACCAACACCTGTTCTCCAGAAGGATTGACGTAACCACACTAACCACAAATTATATTTAATACTACGTAAACTTATTTTGACCTGAATTCGACGCAGCCAGAAAAAAGGGTAATGATTTTAACAGTTGTAATTGTTGAGCGCAAAAATGTCATAGTCTATACAGAAAGGAAAAAAAACAGGATACACTACCCAGCAAACAACTTGACCAATGGGGAGGGGGTGAGGGTTGTGCGGAGTAGCGCTTTCGCCTACTTTGTTATGCGCAGACAAGGTTTTCCTCAAGTTTTTTGCCGGCTATTATACCAGCAAAAAATATTCCATACATTTGGGTCGATTAACCAGTGTCGTTTTCTTTTAAACAAAAATGCGATTATCGCGCTTTCGATTTTGGTTTCATAGTGAAAGTTGTTTAGTGTGATGGTCTTAATCACCCTTTAAAAATGCATTGAAGTTTACACAGTGGCGTAGCGTGGGCTTCTGCCGCCCGGGGCACAGACTGATTTTGCCGCCCCCTTCTCTTTATAAGAAGACCTACACAAAAAATGACGGAGCAAAATCTAAATTTTTTAGCACAACTATTCGAGTTGGGGTGTATCAGTTTATTGGTTTATTATTATTATTTTTTATTATTATTTTTTTTTTTTTTTTTTTTTTTTTTTTTTTATAAGTGTAAAAAATATAAACTTAAAGCGAGCGAAGCAAGCTCGACTTTTCTCCTAAATACGAGTACGAATCAGTTGGAACCAGGAGTGCTATTTTTGAACATCAGTCGTTCAAATCAGCAGTAGAAAGATGTATAATCTCCATAGTAATTTTGACATTTTCTACTGCTGATTATGTGTGATGTTCAAAAATTGCACTCCTGAGCTTTTTACGTATAATATGTGCGAAGTAACCTATGTAAACGCTATGGATCGAGCGAAGCAAACTCAAAATTTTTAGCACCACGTCTTAGTCGGAACTCTTTAGGATTATGTGTAGGTACGGTACAATAAGTAAAACAGAAACTTAAGCGAGCGTAGCGAGCTCGTTTTTTCTCTGTTCTACGAATTGGTTATAGACACAGCTCAATCAATATTTATATTTTTCCCGAATTTGCCGCCCGGGGCATTTGCCCTTGGATTTTGAAATGGGGTCTGAATATGTATGTTCTGTAATTATTCAATATCTAGTACATCTGAATGAGATCTCCTCGTGTAGGTACTGTAGCATAGAGGTCGGTTATGCTACTACTGGCTGGTTTTGGATTCGAGTTTGAAACGCGCATCCCTAGGCTCGTTGTTCGTTTATTTTAATTCAGAAGACGATCGAGAGCAAAGCGAGTGCAAAAGATAAAAAGTACAATAAAACCCAAATAATCTGGATAATTTCGTTTAATTTTGCCATCTGGCTGCGCCTTCACGCTATAGTACCTATATAGTTACCGACAGAAATAATGGCAAAATCATGATCAGATGTAGCCACAATTTTAAAATTAGAATAGAATAAGCCTTAAAATTATGAGTATGACAAGCAGCAGTACTCCCATACATTGTAGTTACTATTCACGGTTTAGTTAAGGTGCTAACATTAGTTGTTCTGATTTTTTATAGCTTGTCTTACATTCTGTTTGTTGTGTCCAACGATAGGTACTTGAACAGGTCAGGTCTACCCAATATAAAACTGTACAAAAACATGTATAGTCATTCCTTACAGCCGCACACAGATTGCCATAAGAGTGACAGCTAGATTAGACGTAAATCTGTTACGTCTGTTAAACAAATGTCACCACTTTTTAAGCAAATTCAAGCAAAATTTGTTCTTAACGTAAGGAAATAGCTGAGTCTTCCAGCTGGAGGTCTGGTGACAAAATGGTTCAAGACGGTATCTGTTTACTATTGACATTTCACTTATTCTAATGGGCAGTTGTCATAAGTGTGAATGGATGTCAAGTAGCGCTTGCTTTATATTATTTATCTACCCCTATACTTTATCTTTGGAACAGGTACTGTAGGTTGCAACATGGCGTGGGCACAAGCGCCGTCTCCCTCGCACGCGCGCGCCAGCTGTGTGTTTCTTGCTCGGCTCCCTTAAAGTGTCCTGGCCCGTTTATTTTAGTACCGTAGAAGGGTGAGGCTCAATCTAGACATATACTTTATCTAAGTACCACTACTTAGATAAAATATATGTCTAGATTGAGCCTCACCCTTTTATTGGGTCTTTGATTGGGCCAACTTTCTGATGTTGGTATGCGTGACAGCGTCATTCAACTTATCTCTGACACTAAGCGCGGGAAAGGAATTATCTGCCAACTGGAAGCTGATATTTTTTTCATACTTTAGACATACTCTATCTATCTAAGGTGTGGTATCTGGAAATAGAGAGGGGCAGGGAGTTATGCAGGGCCATTCTGTATGTAGTACCTACTACGTAGTTACGTACATACGGCGACACATCAGAAAGCTATACATAACCATCATAAGCTGGCCACGCGGCGTTATACTTCACTCTACCTTCGATCGGTCAGCATATTTTGGTTTTGTATAGCTTGATGTGTCGCAGTGAGTACCTAATGGTAGCTTTTCTGCCATTTAGATTGGACAAGAAATTAGGAGCTAGTGTAATCTTTTTTTTTTTCTATATGCAATATTTGTCCAATAAAAATGCCAATTTTAAATTATATTTCGTCAAAGAATCACTATCGTGTGGGTGTTCGTCGATGACAACGGGCTTAACCCCTTCATCTTATAAATAGTATCAATTAAGTTACCTGAAAATACGACGACGTATTTTAAGCGCGGTTTGTTACGGGTAAATTTGAAAAGTAACACGCATTTAACTTATAATTTCGCCGACATTCCAGTGCTTGTTCAGATGTGACTGTTTTTAGCGCCTTAATACCATGACATTTTCGTCACGCAAGCTTTCGAGATACCAAACACACACCCACACGCGTAAATTATGCAGCTCTTGTGGTAAATTTAGTTCGAAAATAACTTGTTTTTGCGGTAACAAACTATTTGCGGTTCAAGGCTGGAAACAAATGCGTTCATTTGTTTACAGCCTGTAAATTATTCTTCTTCGGGTTGTTTACCCCGAGATTTCGGGATCTATTTTATGTTTACTTTACCTTTTTCCTTAAATTCAAACTGCATTGTCTAGTATTATGAGTTGTCACCGCTGATGATCCAGGGGCCTATTTCATAATATGACAATCATCGTCATCATCTTATTCGATGGACGTCCACTGCTGGACATAGCCTTCCCCCTAAACATCGCCACAACGACCTATCCTGCGCCAGCGTTGCCCGACGTCCCGCCAAAATCGGGACGTCTGGCAACGCTGGCGGAGGATAGGTCGTTGTGGCGGGAAATCTGGCAACGCTGTCCTGCGCTTTCCTCATACAAGGGGTTCCCGCCGCCATCACCAAATCGTCCACTTTGTAGGGGCTCACTGCCTACCCACGCTACGCTTTCCAGTACGCGGTCGCTACTCGAGAACTCTTCGGCCATCGGTTCTGCGAGCAATGTCCCCGCCCATTGCCACTTTAGTCTGGCAATTTTTTGGGCTATGTCGGCTACTCTGCTTAGGTATGCTTTTTTAGACCTGCATAAATCTACAAGTATTCTTATTGGTTATATCTTTCTTGCAAAGTCGAGGTGGGTTGTTAGCGAGACATTTATCATGCATGCTTTATGACCTGGCGCGTGTCCTTACTGCCTACTCAATCATTTACAGAGCCAAAATACTTTTTGGAACATTGCAAACTGCACGTCTCTGTTTAATGACGTGTTGTGCAATATTGTGATGACAGACTGATAATTTTAGTCGACGTTTTAAAAAACAACACTACAAAACTTTTTCTGCATTGACAATGTTCCGTCTTGCAAGATGTTACCACAGATTATTTTAATAGTTTACTACCGTAACAGATAGTTCAATCAACCCGATTTATGGAATTTCGAGCATAAAATGCACCTTATGCCAATGAGCGACGATGCACCCCACATTGGGGTCCGGCTGTCAAACGTACCTGAGCTGTGGAGTGAGACAGGCCTGATGTTACCTAATAAATTATCACATAACAAACCGTTTCTTCAGAATGGATAAGTGCATATTAGCTACGTTGGTAACTAAATTAACAAACATAAAAACATAATTTGATCGCACATGTCGAGTCGAGTCTGTATGAAAAGCGGGGGCGTAGGGAGCGAGATGGGGCATGATTGCAGTATACCCTCGCTTAAGACGGCCCTGTCAAAACATGATACTGTCACACCTTGGACCTAGCTGTCATTTCATACTAATTGAAAATTTAAAACTGGATGCTTACTGCATGTGCTATACCTACTAAGTGCATTTGCTTAACATTGGTAACTGCCGAGGTAATCAGAGGGCAATGAGTAAAAAGTTGGTGGGAGGCAGGGAGTGTCCGTTCTGTATGTAGTAGATACTCTTCTACTGTGATACTGTTTATTAAGTTTAATAGGTAACCCAAAACACAAATAATAACGGCTCTCATGTACTAATTGCAGAGAATCCGAGTGGCTATTCGGCACGCCCGCTGGTCGGAGGCAGCTGCAAGACTCTGCGCGCTTCGGTCGACTCGTGGTGGCCGTGTTGAGACGCGGACATCACTTCGAGAGCCTCGACGCTGTCAAGGAAGAACTAGCGCATTCCGCCAAGATGCTGATTCCTTACGGGTTCAGTGGACAGGTCAGCTTTGCAATTTATTCATCATACAAATACAATTAATCAGAACTAATCTAGCTTTTGTCAGCGACTTCACCCGCGATGAATTGATGTCTCAGCAGCCATAGTAGAGATGCCAATCAATTAAAAGAATATTTCCGTAGGACTGAGTAGTTCTATACCGACATGTGGTTTCGTTGCATTCAGTAGAGTTTCCTGAGTAGGAAAAATGACGGTGTCGTGGCAACACTGAGTTCGATAGGAAGAGTTTGTTTACATATTTCATTTACGATTTAAATTGATTAAGTTTTTTTCGGCGGGAACCTTTGAAAACAAAAGGCGCTCTTTTGAAAAATTAATTTTATAATTTCTTTTAAATTGTACATTTTCTCTATTTTTTTGTGTAAATAATAATAATTTAGTGTAGTTTATATATAGTGTAGAAAGTTTTTAATTGAAACCCACTACTTGTAGTGGTGGGTTTCGGAAATGGGGAAAAAACGAAAAAAAGAAGATGGGTCTGGGTCTGGGTCTGGAGATGAGCGTGAGAGTCACCGCTCAGATGATGAGAATGATCAGACTCAAAAATATAAAGTATACAACATAAAAGGATACACCAGAAAATACCCGGATAATTCTAACATTACTGAATTTCTTGTCTTTCTAACACACCATGAAGAAAACAAAGCGTTTAATTATAAAGATCGCATTTTAATATCCCAGGCAATACGAAAACATTGCGTTCCAGGTGTTCTGCATTTGCGAACAATTAATCTCAATTGGTGGAGTTGGGTTATGATTATGACTTCATCAATTTTTTGTATGGGATTAAGATCTTTTTTCCTGAAACCTGTCGTGTGGGTATCAAATGAAAGGGCTCCATGAGCCGGTTCTAAAAATATACTACACCATTACCTTTCAGTCACTTGTTTTCAAAAAATCCAAAAAGTATTCTCAAAACATACTAAGTTTGGGCTCCTCCAGGTGGGAAACCCATAATGACTCATAACATCCTCATATCTAAGATCAAAAAGCAATTTAAAAAATATTTATGTTTACTAATTGTTTTGAACTTTTTCATAGTGATAAAATCAAAATAATTAGTTAATGAGAAATATATTTTTAGCTGTAAAATCTCCTTATTTATACCTCCTTGTATTTCTTTATCTCTATTCAAGTGTTTTTTTTGTGTTCAATAGAATATAATTGATTGAAAGAAAACAAAAACGCTCATTGTATTTTCCCACAAACATTTCAGATCCCGTTCCTGTCGCTAGGTAGCGACGTAGGTCGCCGCGTGAAGGTCTACGAGGGCTCCTCGAAGGTCTCCGGCGACTTCGTGGTGGAGGACGTGGACGTAGAGGGCGCCACCCACCGCCGGCTCGTCTTCCTCGACAATCAGTTCCTGGTACAATCCGAGGCTAAACTGAAGACTGGTAAGTGGAATTTTTACCACATTTCCAGTGTTGCCAGACCTACAGATTTATCCGTAGATCTACGGATTTTTGGCCTGGCCTACGGATCTTCGGATTTCAATGACAAATCTACGGATTTCAAGAAATCTTCTGAGTTCCGGCCTAAAATGACAATTTTCTGCATGAAATGATACCCAGACACAAATAAATCAATTCAAGTTCACTTTTTTCATGTATTGGACTGTGTTTTCTAAAATATGGCTCGTCCCTACTCTTTTCCATCTATCTCCTTCCTTCTATTTTCAGTCTATACACGACAGAAATATTTAACTGTAACATGTATGACACAGACGGTGATAATAAAAATAATGAAACAGAAAGATAAGTTAGAACAGAAAAGAAAGAGTAAATTTTATTGATTTTCATGCTATCTGCGCTTAAACGTGTCAAGTTTAAAATTTCTTCTCCAATTCAAATTTCAAATTTGATCCGGCAACACTGCACATTTCTGTTTTTGGGTTACTGACATCAACATCATGCAATATTACGATAGCGGATAGGCGGGGCATGCAGACAGAATGGACGAAATTAAAAAATAGACCACCACTAGCTATTCGGTGAAGAAAAACGTTCGTGAGGAAACCGACATGTTTCAATTTTGAGAACCGTAACAAATGTTCATAGTGTACTTAATAAACTAGTGGTCGCGCTCGGCTGTCGCGACGGGTCAATAGGGCGCGGCTCGCGGGGGCCGGGGAGGAGGGGGGGGAGTGTGTCACAGTACCGACTTACCTGCGCGCCGTACCGAGTTTACCGGTGCCCCGTGCCCCCGCATACCGCGCGAGCATAGACCCGCTGCAACCGCTGAGCGCAATCACTATGTGTCCGCGATCCGCGTGGAGTTTGGAAAACCCCAAGTATTCTATGTTACTTCTAATACCTCCAAGAATATGTGTACAAAGTTTCATGATGATCAGTTAAGTAGTTTTCTCGTGAAAGCCTAACAAAGAAACTTACATTCACATTTATAATATTAGGGATGTTATATTATTGTGAGTCCACTCACCCAAAATCACGTCATGTCTTATCTAAACTATTATAAAACTGTAACAGAAGTGTGTCTGTACATTGAAGATATTTACAAAAAAAAAGATTACGATATGGTTTTTAGGCTTCCCTGATTCCAAATCAAAAATTTTTGGACTTTTTGTCTGTCTGTTTGTTTGTTTGTTCGTTTGTTTGTTTGTTTGGGTGTTTGTTTGTTCGAGTATCACGCAAAAACTACTGAACCGATTTTGATGAAACTTTTTTTGTTTAATAGCTTATCATCTGACTTAAAATCTGGTATATAATTTATGCGGACGAAATCGCGGGTTAAAGCTCGTTAGAACTAAAGTTGCTTCAATGCTCTCGGGAACTAGTAGTTGTGTTAATTGATTTTCGAAGTTATTTCAACGCGAGCAAAGTCGATAATGGTTTGGCAGTGAAAAATTGTCCGCGTTGTGCTTCGCCAGGTGTGCGCCGGCTATTACTTTACCTTTTTATCACAACCTTTATATATCTCTAATTCCAGTAAAAAGAAAAAACAAGACGAAACAAGTGGTAGACTTCGGCCACATATCTCTCTACCATTCCTTCATGTGTGTTGGAGTCCAGCCGGCGGCAACGAGCGTGGCAGTCCTCGGGCTGGGTGGTGGAAGTCTCTGCATGTTCCTCAGGAAGTGCTACGAAGGTCTCAGGGTCACCGCTGTTGACCTTGACCCTGCTATGCTAGAGGTCGCGAGGAACCACTTTGAGCTGACCGTGGATGAGCATTTAGATGTCCAAATTAAAGATGGTGTTGATTTTTTGAGAGACGAGGCGCAGAATGGTGAGTTCTATTTGAGTGATTTTATATTATTTGGAGAGGGCTATTGCCGAGGCTTTTAATTATAACACTGCGACGATTGATGGCCTATTGTGTTCGCCTCATGCTTACCCATATTTTATATAGATTCAGATATTTATTGCATTGCCACATTGTAATGTAAGAACATAGTAATGAAGTAATCGTACTAGTCTGCGATCCGACCGTAAAATTATGCACCTATTTCTTAGGCGAACGAAATGTGATTCTAGTGTATGTTTACACAAGGGTTAATTCAACGCCGAGTTGCCTAGAAAAATCTTGCCGCAAGTACTTTTTCCATTATGATTTTTGTTATAACTTTTTCCACCAGTCTGTAAGGGAAGTAAATGAGGTGCCATCTGAAGGAGACCGATCTAAAGAACTGGAAAATCTAGGGTTCCACCTCTCAATCTGCCGCAACTATAGGGTTGCCAGGTTCAAAAAAGTAATTTTTGAACCAGGCAACCCTAGAGTTCCGGTTGTATTTGTCATAAACACCCTATTTAGCTTTCTCTTAGGCCAATTCTGATGTTTCAAATCTGTTTCTGTTATTAAAAACAGCCTTAAAATTTCGTTGCTATTTGGAATGGAGTATAATGATTATATGACTAATACAACAGTACATAAATCCCGGAGAACTTAGTGGTACATGCTAGGAATCGAACCGCCGCCGCTTCGTGTGATAGATCCTCGGTATGGGCTATCACCGCTCTCTGCATCTGCATAATCTTTATTATTGAATAAATAGGGGGTGCTTCAGACCATCAAACTGAACAACTTTCTCTATGGGACCAATATCGAAATCTGCTGTGCCATACATTTCAGTCGAGTTATGTTTGCAGTTTTGTATGGGAGACAGTGGAATTTTTATTCGCGATTTCGGTGTTGTTCAGTTTGATGGTCTGCAGCACCCCTTTAAGTTAGTGTCCTATTTAATCTTACACCTGTATAACTCAGCTTATTACTCGTCACATTCCAGAACACCGCTACGACTCTGTGATGTTCGACATGGACAGCAAGGACCGCACGCTCGGCCTCTCATGTCCTCCAAAACAGTTCCTTGATGATAGCGTACTAGACGACGTAAAGAGAATACTTAGCGATGGTGGTAAGCATTTAAGGGTTAAACCTCATCTAGCAGCACGGAATGGATTTTTTTCACGCTCCATCCCCTTCTGTCGCTCAGAAACGTCATTTTCTAGAGCGAGAGAAAAAGACAGCGGGGAACGCGACAGCACTGGCAGCGCTGAAATGATAAATTTAAAAGCCTATGCCTAAAAATGGCACCTTTTTTCTTTTTTAGCGCGGCCATCAATCAAACTTGTATATTATAATTCAGAATAAAGTTAAAAACAAAACTTGTTATTACAAATATCTCGGAACTCAGTCCGGACTAAGGTATAAAGGCTTGAAGTGCTCGTAATGATAATATTCTCAACTTCAAGCCTTTATATCTCCGTCCGGACTGAGTTTAGGGATATACATGTTAATAAGTTTTATTTGTTACTTTATTCTGAAATAAAATATTCAAGTTTGGTTGCTGGCCGCGCCAAAAACAACGGCGAAAAATAAGGCGCCAACCTTACATACAAAACCCGCATTGTCTTTTATGCGAGGTTCGATTCAAGGATGCTGCGACCTTTCTTTTTTATTAAAAATGGGTTTGCTCTTGACCTCAATCCAGTCCTTAGGACAAAGATGGGGTCGAAGATGTAGCGAGCTAACCCAGAAGAAGTCTATTCACTAGCACTCTAAAGTAATTCGGGTTGTAAGTACTCGGAAATACTGACGCAGGTAAGGCATTCCACTCCTTGGCTGTGCACATTATAAAAGAATTAGAAAGGCGCTTGGTGCGGATAAGTGGGATATCAACCAAGGAGGGGTGCTATCCCGCTGTGTGTCTTGAAGTACGATAGTAGAAATGGGAAGGCGGGATGAGCTCATGCAGCTCTTGGGCACAATCACCGAAGTACAATCTGTAGAAGACCGACAAGTAGGATACTCTGCGGCGGTGGGCTAGGAAATGAAACTTGGTCTCCACCAGTTTACTGTCGCCAATGAGTTTCCTGGCTCTGCGTTCAACCGAATCGAGTGCGTCTAGTTGATACTTGGCTGAGCCATCCCACAGGTGGCAGCAGTACTCCATACAAGACTGTCTGCAAATGACGTACTTGAACGACAGAAAAGGATACATACTTATTCTCACACCTGTCTCCCACTGGGGTAGGCACAGACAACGGAATTCCACCTGCTACGATCCTGGCAAACCTCTCTAGCTTCCTCCACATTCATTAGTCCTTTTATGCATGCTCGTCGGTTTCGGGTAGATCTCGAAAAGGATAGAGCGTGAAAAAATGCAATTCTGTGCTTCCAGATGAGGCTCAACCCTTACACTGAATCAGTAGATAAGAACAACATGCTTCAATTTTAAGCGTGTTTGGCGTCTTCTATCCATTAGGTAACACATTCAAGTGCCCCGTCCCATATGAGATTTCCACTTATTGCTCAATTCGTTCGGGAGGCCACAGATTACTAATGAGTTACTACGTAATAAATACACTATCCCCTTTCTACGATACACGTTGAAAAAGAGCCTAAGGAGACACTCAACGTTGATATCAAGTCGTCATTCTGTCCGGCGCATCGCTTAAAATGCACCTAAGTTTGTTTACGTGTTTATCTTGGTACACTACACGGCAATTTTCTTAAATATGCATACTATACTTATTAACCACACTTATTTTTTATTTCTTTTTATTTACACTCAACAACAATTCAAGACACTATTTTGGGACTAAAAAAATCGGTGTCAAATACAACGATTTTAGATGTGGAGTATTTTAATAATGCTATTTCTTTTCTACTTTCCAGGCCAATTCATCCTCAACCTAGTATGTCGTGATACAGAGCTGCATAAATCAATAGTGGACACTCTAAAGCGTCATTTTAAGCATTTAATCTCAGTCAAACTATACGAAGAAGTCAACGAGATAATATTCGCTACTAATAGCGACAAAGTTTATACTTTAGAAGGCTTAGAAAATGCTGTTAAAGATCTTAATGCCGCAGCGAGAAAGAAGAAGTTAGTGACAATAAAATGTGTTGATATTAAAGACTTTTTGCAGTCAGTTACTGTGCTATCATAACGATTTTAGTTATTATTTTAATTGTAAATGAAAATAAATCTTGCCTTCACCATTCGAACCACAGAAAAGAGAACCAGTAGAAATAGTATAAGCACTATTTAGTTCGAGAACTAGCGTGACAAAAAAAACGAATCAAACCAACCGAATCAAATTCAACCTTATCTTCATAAGTCTTATGGCTGACAGTCAGTTGCAGAAACGCTCATTAGAGTTAATCCTCCATTAAATCTCTTGCTAGCTTTTACTACGTCAACAAGACAAAAAGTGACAACAAGAGATTTAATGGAGGATTAACTTTGATGAGCGTTCCTGTTAATATTCGTAAAATGATCAATTAGCGACTACGTGGTTACAAAAAAAAATTTTTTGCATTTAAGTTTGTGCTGTAAAACCGTTCTCGATCACTTATTTTTATTGAATAATGGTTAAAAATAAGCGGCACGTATTTTTTATTTAATTTATATTCTTTATTTAAGTTTAATGAATTTAGAATTGAAAACCTGAAAGGTACCGTGGCCATTGTCACCTTGGCTGGAAATATGATTAAGAAATGTCAAATGATAATTAAGATTCGGATTAAAGCAAAGGAAGTGCATCAAATTCAGCCTAGCAAGTAATTATTGAAACTAATTCAAATAGTTCAAGAAATGATAGATAGAAAAGGTCTGTTAATTTGTATATAAGCTTTTTAGGACAAATGACTCCAAATAGTTTTTTAATTTTGGTACCTTTTGTCGTCCATTCGGTCTTGGAACCCACAATAAAGGTTATCAAAGAAGATATAAATGGGAGAGTAGGCGTTGAACCTCATCTGGCAGCACGGCATCGCCTTTTTCCGTCGCTTCATCCTTTTCTGTCACTCAGGAAAGTCATTTGCTAGAGCAAATAAGGTAGACGCGGCGGTGCTGCGGCGTGCTGTCGCGTTCCGTCTATCTTATTTGCTCTAGCAAATGACGTTCCTGAGTGACAGAAAAGGATGGAGTGACGGAAAAAGGTGATGCCGTCCTGCCAGATGAGGTTCAACGCTAGGTTGGAATGGAACTATAGCGATATTGGAGTAATGTCTATGTAATTTAACTTGTGTATAGCTGCTACAGTTTATATCTATAGTATCATCATCATCATCTTATTTAAGAGCGACGCTTTTGTATAGGCACTGTTAAGTGTAAAGAAAAAAACAATGAAACATTCAAGCCTTTTAAATTATAGTGTAAATAATTTTAATCTAATTATTTTGCTTTATAGACCTTGGAAGATTAATAAATAAGTTATATTGAGTAAACAATTGTGTTATACGCTGATACTGATAATACAATGTTATTTTTGTATGTTATCGCTTAATTTACCATGTAACTATTGTAAATAGATAAAATTAATAACATAGCAACTTGTTTTGTATAGCGTCAAGGAGAAAAAATTAAACAAACAAAATAAAACCAATGCATTTAATGCCATATTCCGAAGTTTCAATCGCGACTAGTACTTGCATCCGTCCGCAATTTCACTTATTGTCACCCCTTAAGTCTACACTCATGCAAACATGCAAACAAACATATAGTCCGAGATCCGACCGTAAAATTATGCACCTATTTCTTAGGCGAACGAAATGTGATTCTAGTGTATGCTTACACAGGGGTTACTTCAACGCCACCAAGTTGCCTAGAAAAATCTTGCCGCAAGTATCTTTTCCATTATGATTTGTAGTATAACTTTTTCCACCTGTCTGTTAGGGAAGTAAATGAGGTGCCATCGGAAGGAGACTGATTTAAAGTACTGGAAAAACTAGGGTTGCCACCTCTCAATCTGCCACAACTATAGGGTTGCCAGGTTCAAAGAAGTCATTTTTTAACCTGGCAACCCTAGAAATGCGGCAGACTGAGAGGTGGCAACCCTAGTTTTTCCAGTTGTTTAGACTGGTGTCCTTCCGATGGCACCTCATTTACTTCCCTAGCAGACAGGTGGAAAAAGTTATACCACAAATCATAATGGAAAAGATACTTGCGGCAAGATTTTTCTAGGCAACTTGGTGGCGTTGAATTAACCTCTGTGTAAGCATAAACTAGAATCACATTTCGTTCGCCTAAGAAATAGGTGCATAATTTTACGGTCGGATCTTACACTAATAGCACAAAATCAAAAATTCGCAACAAACAATTAGGCTCCCTAATTTATCACAATTGGCACCTATCGAGTTCTAACAACGATACAATAATTTAAATACAAATACAAATAATATTCGCGAGGAAATAAATTACAATAGCATTCCGCTTAAACAGGCGTTAAGCGAAAGAGTTAAATAACCATGATTTAAATAAAGTTCTCAAAACACTTTCTTTAATATATTTTTCAGACTTTTCTTCTTTTTCCGACCGTCACTTTCACTGTCTTGCTGTCCGTTCTGTGATATCTCCGTGGACTCCGACCATAGACTACCTGTAGGAGACTCCGATGCTGCTTTTCGACTAAATTTTCCGTTGAAAATAGGTTCTAGAGTTCTTACAACCGGACTGGGTGTACTTCTTGTACTTTGTCTGCTTAACGTCCGCAAAAACGCCGGGGACGATAACCGCCTTGTCTTCATAGTCTTTGTTTTCAAATTGTTGAAGAAAGACCCGTTGGTTTTAGGCAGTTCTTTCTTAGGCGGTAGTTCTTCTGGACCATTGAATTCTACTGGTTCGGAGACGGGAGCGAAGAATTCTTCTTCGTCTAGCGGTATCGGATTGTCTTGAAGCATGCCAATGCTGTCTTGTCTTGCCCATTCGACTTTTTCTACGTTCCTATGTAGTATGGATGTCTTTCTCCGCCTGTTCTTTCTAGCTACCTGCCATTCGCCATCTTCCTCGTCTCCGACCAAGCTCATTTCCTCTGCAGATTGTCTTGCTATTTGCAAAGCTTCCTCGCTAGGTCTTCGCTTCTTTGCCGACGGTGTCTCATGACCGCTGACGCCCTCAACAGATTTCCGTCTAAACTTATCCTGTTTTTTCTTAGCTCTCCTCGAAACTGGCATTATAATAGGCTCTATTTTGCGTGTTTTGTTAACGTAATAGAATACAGCGGCGATTATCAAAGTTTGTAAGAAGACAAACTTGAAGAATGTGATATTGCCGAACCAGGAATCTCTGTCGTCCATTAGGATTTTCATAGATGTTGCCATTTGGGACAGCTGGTCCTGTAAGGTGGTCATTTGGTCTAAGTACTTCTGTTCCCGCTCGTTGCTCTTGCGGCGTTCCTCCGTCATCTGCAGGATGGTTTTCTCGAAGGTCTTCTGCATCTCTTCGACTTGCTTTTTGTATCGCCTGCTCAACTCCTCGAGGTACTGCCCCGAGAGCGACATGTTGCGTTCCAGGGTCTGGAATTGAAAAGATTTAATGTTAATTTCATTTAATTTAGAAAACGATACATAGCAAGTCAGAAAATGAAACGGCTGTATTTGTATTTTTTTTTTGACTAACCGTCAGGCCAATCGGTTGCATTTTGATGCCGTTTTACTAGATATGCAACAAGTGCGTGTCTCTTAATTTGCTTATCTGATAACAGTAAAAGGATCGGTTGGCCTTTTTCAATCCATCCTAATTTTTTTTACTAAACTAGGTATCACAACCATCTTTCGGAGAGAAACATTAAAATTACTATCTAGAAAAATACAGCGCATTATGTGTGAGGGCGACAACCGACAACCTTGAGAGTATGGCATTTATTAGTCCAGTTTTAGCTTTTGGTCCATAAATACGAAATGCCACCAGTTGACTTTAATTTAGTGCAGATCAATTTATCAACCGGACTTGTTAAATTTGCATTGTTTATAAGCAACGAAATGCTATGCTTAATAATAATAAGGACAGTAATGTCGTAGGACATAATAAGAGCTTCTTTCAAACAAAAGATTATCCTCGATTAGTTTCTGCCAGTAGATGGCATTTTGCCAAAATTTACATGAAACTTCATTATTTTATATGATTTCCAAAAATCTTGGACTTTTGATATTCATAATAAGTAAATGTGCATTAAAGTGAAACGGTCTGACATAGTATGAACACATAAGTGCTGAGTGTAGTAAATAATTAAAATCCATGTCATTTTATAACGTTAAAGAAAATCTACACTTAGCATGACCCAAAATTGGTCCTAATTCAACTAAGAATGCTCGATGAAAGACCAAGAGAAAAATAAAACCAACTTACCTTAACTCTGTTGGAAAGCCTCAGAAAGACGGACTCCTTCTGGAACGTCTGCCCGGGGTTCTGGTTCTGTGAGGGCAAAGCCCCCGCCGGCGTCGGGTCCACGGCCATCTGATCGAAGTCCGACATGAAACTGTCACTGTCTATTATTATCGGATCAGCCATCTCTTCAACTCCGTTACCATTCTCTTTAGGTTTTTCTGTCGCCACACTCTCAACTTTTCCATTTTTATCAGTTTTTGGAGTTTCGTCTTTTTGCTCAGTTGTTTCTGCAGGCTTTTCTACTTCGGGTGTGTTTTTGTTTGTTTTATTTTCACCCTGTTCTTGTACAAGTTTTTCTTCTACGTTTATAGTTGTGTCCTCTTTTTTGTCATCTTCTTTCTCCTCTCTTGGTAATTCTACTGGTGTAGTAGGCTCAGTGCTCCGTTCAGGGGTGGCTGGTTCAGATTGTACTGTTTCATTTATTTTGTCATCCGATGAAGCGTTGCTTTTATCGGGAACTAATTTGATTTCTTGTTCCGGGTTGGTTTCGCTCTTAATTTCTTGTGGAGTATCTTCTACTGTAATATTGTTTGTGGTAACATTAACTTCGGTTTCGAAGCTGGTATTTAAAACAACCTTCTTTTCTTTAATAGCTAGGATATTACACAATGCGGCTAAATATTTTGGAGGAAACAAAGCATTCATGTAAGCTACACGTTCGGTGCCGAACTCAATAGTTTTTGTACTTTTAAAATCTAATCCGTACGTGGAACATATTCCTGTACACTTCAAAGTCTCTCGGAGAAACACAAGGCGCACTAAACTAGTCAACTTGTCCGAGCTACAACTAATAAGTTCGTACACATCATTGTAAAGCGTTTCACTGCAGTTATCACACACTATTATATGGCTGGGGGAGCAACACCGTTTGTACATTTTGTCTGTTGATGTATCGTTGTGTTCACTGGATACATTCTTAGGAACTTCTGTCTTGACTAACGCTTGAGCGGCTTTCTTCATTATGGACATGACTGCGTCTCTGGCAGAACCGAAGAGGTTTTTAGAAGGTTCTGTTTCAGCGGCCGGTAAACTGGGAACGTCTATGATTTCATCGTCCTCATCTTCGTCTATATGAGCAGGATGCTGAGAGCTTTCTTTCTCCAATACTTCGAATTCCGAAGTCCCGTACACTTTAAACAGCGAAACAGGACAGTAATGTTCGGAACCATGGTGCGATTGCATCTCAACTTTGATAAATTTCCCAAACAAATGCGGATACAAATCGAAACTCTGTACGTCCCTCATATCTTTGGCTGTGAACTGGCCGACGCTAGCCCAATCTCGAGTCGGGAACCGATCGCTGAAATACACTGCAATATCTTTGGGAGTAGAGGAAAACAACTCGAAGTTGGCTATTTCTATCTTTTGAGCTTGTACGGCTTCGCAGAGCTCCACCACGAACCAGATGCGACTGTTGCAAGTATTGAGCATGTACTCATCCCTGTTTGGTGATAAAATAGAACTAGGGGAGCCGGCTTCAGGATTAACAGCGACAACTTTGGCGCCGCAAGCGAGAGAAGCATAGTTTTTTGACCGCAATTTGGTGCTTTTACTACTAAAATTAGTATTGCTATGACTAGGTTGACTCGAGTGGTTCAAAACTGTATCTTTTTTCTCTGCTTCAGCTAGTTGCTTTTGTGCCCACTCTGAGAAGGAAGGTATGTCCTCTTGGGGCGTTTCTGGTTTAACTGGAATGTTTTCTTGCTCCGGCTCTTCCGGAGGTTCTGTACTTTCAGTTTCTATGGAGACGGGGGTTGTGATCTGAAATGCATCTTCAGTTTGTCTGGTTTCGTGCATGGGTTTAGCTTTGACCACAAGGCGTGGTTCCTTAGCTTCTTTATCTGCCTTTTCTTTGTCTTTATCTTCTGAATTGTCGCCATCATCTACGATGGTGAATGTCTTCGTATCATTGTGTTGCTCTGAATCATTGACGAATAGTAGTTCGTCCGGATTTTTAAAATCCAATTTGGCATTTTCTCCTAGCGAGATGAGTATTGGTGGCTGTCCCGTGTCAGGTAACCTGCAACAAAGGAAATGACGATTAGTCAAGAATCCGGGAAACATAAACGGTCGGGAAACTTAATGTTAGTAATTAAACGCTAAATAGTCAGTCGACAAAAAACAGTAAAAGGAAATTGGCAGTAAAACGTTTATCTTTACGAAGTCTGTTTGAACAAATCATTACGATAATGTTAATAATTAGGCACTTAGATAAGGTTTTTATTCGTATATTCTCGATGCATAGTTTCTTTTTTTTCATAAATCCTGAAAGTTGTTTTGCAGATTCTTGCACCTTTAAGTACCAGGAAAACAGGTATACAGGAAAATGTATCTAGTGAATCTTTAATATTCATATTTAAATACAGTTTATGTAAGTACATAAATAATAGTACAATGAACATGTTTCAATTTCTTACGGTCCTGGAACTTATTAATATGATTACAATAGAGTGATTTACGTTCATTGACCATTCAACGAAGTAAGAGCTACCAATTGAGACAATTAGGAGCAAATGTGGGTAGTTAATGAGCTTCGATAACCGTTCTTGTGAAAGTAATAACGTCATAAAACATATGAACATAATATACAACTAGAACTATTTGCAGTAAATCGAGAGTAAACATCACTACATAGTATAAAACAAAGTCGCTTCCCGCTTTCTGTGTCCATATGTATGCTTAGATCTTTAAAACTACTAGCGGTTTTTTTTTAAAAGATAAATTGATTCAAGAGGAAGGTTTATATCAGCATTGCACCCGTGCGAAGCCGGGGCGGGTCGCTAGTCTAAACTATTATAAAACTGTAACAGAAGTGTGTCTGTACATTGAAGATATTTACAAAAAAAAGGTTACGATATGGTTTTTAGATGTCCCTGATTCCAAATCACCAATTTTTGGATTTTTTGTCTGTCTGTTTGTTTGTTTGTTTGTTTATTTGTTTGTTTGTTTGTTTGTTCGAGTATCACGCAAAAACTACTGAACCGATTTTGATGAAACTTTTTTTGTTTGATAGCTTATCATCTGACTTAAAATCTGGTATATAATTTATGCGGACGAAGTCGCGGGTTAAAGCTCGTTAAATATAAATCGATAATGCACTGTCATATTGTCACTTGTACTTATAGTGCACTAGCTAAATTTTAACTAGATATACAGGGTGTAACAAAACACCCTAGTAATACTTAAGGGGGTGCTTCAGACCATCAAACTGAACAACTTTCACTATGGAGCCAACATCGAAATCGCGAAATAAAAATCCGCTCTTTCATACAAAACTGCAGTATCGTCTCGACTCAAAATAATGTATGGGACGGCATATTTTTTTTTATTTTTTCTCGACTTTGGAGCCAAAGCTCCATAGTGAAAGTTGTTCAGATTGATGGTCTGAAGCCCTTAAGTATTACTAGTGTGTTTTGTTACACCCTGTATATCGGGATAATCATAGAAAAACCATCTAAATGAAATTGTTGTAATCACTTTTCTATATGATTATTTTTTCAATCTTCAGTTTCTTATGCAAGATTTTTAATTACAGTAAGTAACTAACTACACATAATTAATTACTCAAGAATGATATCATTGGGCTAAGTTGGCGTGTCTGCCGTCTATAAACAGCATAATACGCAACTGCACCTTGCATTCGAAGCACGCTCTGACGACTGGAGTGGAACTATTCCTGTATTGGAAGAATCCTGCATTGAAATACTACCGATGGTGGAATTGAGTTGCATTGTTACTGTGTAAGAGATTTTCGAAGCTTGTATCGACCATACCGCAATCCGCCAACTCACAAACAAGCGCGTGGTCCACCTTGTATCGAATAGAATTCTAAATACAAACGAGGAGGCTGATGATGATGATGAATACTAGTGCAAACCAATCATAGCAAAGAATTTCCTTATCAGGGCGTAGGACAAGAGTAACTAAAGAATAGACAGCATGTCTTCCCTGAATTTGCTAAAAAGGACAAAAATGCTAGTGATTATTTTTGATTTGTCAGAATACAGTCAGAATGGTTCTGTCCCCCATCGTTATACAAGCCTGGGTCACTTGTAAATGAAACCATCAATCCATATAAAAAACCTTACGTGTAAAATATCTTGGTGAGTCCTTGGTGGCCACCGTAGGATAGCAGCTGACACAGCAGCAGGATCGCCAGCAGCGCCCGCGGCGGCGACATCGCGCCCACGCCGCCGCCGCATTGACCACTCACGCCACCTATCCCGAAACAACCGAACTAGCACACACCACGCTCACACCCTCACGCGAGCTGGAGTTCTATTCTCAGATTGTTGCTAGTTTTTAAAACTACCCGCACTTTTCTGACGTCTGTTTAATTTTTGTCACTTGTATTATCGATATTTCACTGTATACGCACTTGTTTGGAGTTTATTTTAGAATATAATAACAAGTTTGTTTATCGACGAAACGGCGCCTGAAAATATTATTCATCAGTAATGGTTCAATTAGCGTCGTCAAACGTCTGCCTCGACTCGATTCAATACACGAATAGAAATACTGTGTCGTGAATAGATCAACAACCCTGTTTTAAAGCTCGGCGCCAACTTTGCGCTTTCGTTCTTATTTACAATTTGTCTGTGTTTGCCTTTTCATGAATTCGCGTTTCTTATTCTCGAAGACGTTTTATTTCTAGTCTAGGTGTCAATCAACCTCTAACATTATACTTAGATACCACAAGCCTTTGTTAATTAAAGAATAATCATAATCATCAGTCTGAGATGTATTTCCACTGCAGAGCACAGCCTGTGCCCTGCACAGGCCTAGTTCAAAAAAGGTGTATGCGTTAAATCCACCACGCGTGCCCAACACGGATTTGTAGCCTCCACAAGTTCTTTTTACTCCATGCAGGTTTCCTCACGATGTTTTCCTTCACCGAGCAATCGGTATCTAAACTATTATAAAACTGTAACAGAAGTGTGTCTGTACATTGAAGATATTTACAAAAAAAAAAATACGATATGGTTTTTATTTTAGGCTTCCCTGATTCCAAATCACAAATTTTTGGACTTTTTGTCTGTCTGTTTGTTTGTTTGTTCGTTTGTTTGGGTGTTTGTTTGTTCGAGTATCACGCAAAAACTACTGAACCGATTTTGATGAAACTTTTTTTGATTGATAGCTTATCATCTGACTTAAAATCTGGTATATAATTTATGCGGACGAAGTCGCGGGTAAAAGCTCGTTATACATAAGTTTGAAAAATGCATGTCGTCCGTGCGGATTAAAATCAGAACCCTCATGGTTCGAATGTGCCTCTCCGCAACGCGCCACCGACACTCGCTGGCAGTTAAAGAATAATATAGGGTCCTTCTTAATATGCTGACACTTTTTTAAGGGGATGATCAGACCGTCCAACTGAACAACTTTCTCTATGGCACCAACATTGAAATTGCGAAAAAAGAATCAGGTCTTCTATACAAAACTGAAAACCTTCTCGAGGCAAACGTATGGAACAGCAGATTTTTTTTCGCGGTTTCGATCTTGGTCTCATAGAGTTGTTCAGTTTTATGGTCTGACCACTCCCTTAAAAAAGTGTCAGCATATTAAGAAGGACCCTGTACTGTAGTATACCTATAAATTTTTGTAGCCTATCCTATTCTTTTACAGTGACAGTAATTGACATACTTCATAGAAAGTTAAATTTTGTTTAGCTGTCGTCAAAATATTTTTTTTTTCTCCATATTTTCATAAATTGACCAGCTCCTGTAACATGACAGGGGTGAGAGCGACACAGGTAACGTCAAATTTAACTGAGACGGCAGTTATCTTTATAGTATCTCACTTAAATTTGACGTTTAGAAGTGACCTGTGTCGCTCTCACCCCTGTCATGTTACAGGGGCAGATCGTCAAAAACCGTATCGCGTAATAAGTAAACATTAGTAGACACGGTAAACATTACAAACAGTTGGAATGCATCCAGCGCGAATTGGACACTGCTCTCAATCTCAATACAACATTCAATGAATTGTTGCGAGACTCCATTATTTGTAATGATGCGACCAAATTAGTGTTACGCAAGCCTTTTAATTTTATGAATGCCTTTTACTCTAATAATTACCTAAGTAAATTAAAAGCTAAAGAAGAAGTTAAACTCAAGGCGTCTATATTATACTTTTATCTTATTTTGGGTATTTCTTAATATGCTTACGGTTTTTTAAAGGGATGATAAGACCATCAGACAATAGACAATTCATCAGACTAAACAACTTTTACTAACATTTAAATCGCGTAAAAAAACGGTTTTAAGTATACATTTTGATCAAGCTATAAACTTTTTTTTTGTGATTTCAATGTTGGCATCCCATACCTAGTAAAAATTGTTCAGTTTGATGGTCTGAAGGCGCCCCTTAAGTATGTTGTACAGGCTGGTGGTGATGACTAACATTTTATAAATCCAGCAATTTTCTCGCTCAAATAGGCGAGTAAATTAATGGACTTGTACAAAGTAAGCAATCAAAACAGATTGGACACAGACAAGCAAAACTGCAACGTGTATAGTAAAAAAAAATTCAAAAATGTTTTTACTTTATACCCGACTGCGCCAGAAGGAGGGTTATGTTTTTCGAGCGTATGTATGTATGTATGTAAGTATGTATGTATGTTTGTATGTCTATTTCTTTGGCATGGCCTACAGCCTAAACGGCTTGATGGATTTTGACGTATGAGGTGTCGTTAGATTCGTAAAAATCATGAGAGTGTCATAGATCATATAATTTTGTTATGGCGTCTGCGAATTAAAAAAGGGGGGAATAAAAAAAACTTTTTTTGTAAAAAAAATAATACAATATGAGTATCAAATGAAAGCTAGTATATAGACGATTCCAAATATCCAAATATATAGGTATATATTATAGTACTTTTATGCTACCATTTTTATCTCTATGTTATTTAAGGTGAATTAACGTGTCGGGGACCGCAAGTGATTGTCGAATCAAAAAAATCCATTGTCTCGCTCATATCATATCATAATTCCACGATGGGGCTGATAACTACTTTAGTAAATGTTGTACCTTTTCACGGTAACTTGGGACTTGTGCGAGTACCAGACTACTAGTCAGTTAGTACTTTAACGTTGCCTTTGAAGATTGAAAATTTTCACGTATACGTTTTACTTCAAAATATTGGAGCATTTTCCGGTGGGTCTGGTTTTTTATTTTGTGTCGACACTTGTACGGCTTGTACCTTACTTGTAAATATTGTACCTATCTAATTTACCTTCCCATGGCTATGTGACTAAAGTTGTAGGAATGGACTTGTAAATATTACACTACGCTTGTACAGACGACATATTATATCGAGATATAAAACGAAAGTGTTTTTTAATTTGTACGTACGGCGACCCCTTTCAAATGTTCCATTCACACTCGCTCTATACATATTCCATACGTCCACTACTTACGTCAGGTCGCGTAGTGTATATTTTCTTTGCGTCAGGTACTTTCAGTTATCTTATCACTCATCCTTTCCACATTGATTGATTGATTGATTGATTGAGGTCAAGAGCAAACCCATCGACAGTAAAAAAAAAAAAAAAACATTACCAAACCATCTCAGCATTCCCTTTTCAATCCTTGTCATTATATCCTCTTTCAGTCAACATCTTTCTCTAGTCTACACTGTTACGTATTCTATCATTCATAGTTACACCACACCACACATAGTACTGCGTAGAACGCATTTCGACAGAATTTATTCTAGATTCATTCAAAGTAGACTACATCAAAGATAAACACGAAATATATACTTCCTACGTCAATAGCTCCCATAATCCAACATTAGAACAATATAAAACATCTACAGAAGACAATTTCTTTACCACAAACCATACTAAAGTATCACAAACACTAAGAGAAAAGGCTCACCGTGGGTGGTTGCAGTTCTGCAGTGAAATAACAATCTATCACATTAACTTGCTACGTCTCGTTACTGCTTTCCCTACACCTAAACAGTATAAGTACAGAAACCATAATATCGGGTAAAAGTTGTTGCTGGTTACGCACTCGAAGGGTGCCTGTGCATTGACGCGAGCTAGCTGGCGGAGTGGAGTAACGAAGAAATATTAACCAATCAGGAGCTCGAGATTTTATGCAATCCTTGGGTTAATAAAACTCCGTTTCTCCGCTCCGCCAGCTAGCTCTTCGTCAATGGACAGGCACCCTTAGGCTGGCTTTCCACGAGAGCTTTCCGAGATAGCAAGGCGGTGAGCGAGAAAAAAATCGGCCAATGAGAGTGCTTGTACGTATGCACAATAAATATTATTTCTATTTCTTTTCTATTTCTTCAATTTCCCAATGACGTGATCGAGCGATCGCGCTGTTGGCGGATTGTTTCCACGCTACCGCGCACATCTCTGGTGGAAAACCAGACTGAGGGTGCCTGTCGATTGACGCGGAGATAGGCGGCGGAGCGGAGAAACGAGGAAATACTAACCAATCAGGATTGCATAAAATCTCGGCCGAGATTTTGATTGGTAAATTTTTCCTCGTTTCTCCGCTCCACCCCGCCTATCTCCGCGTTAATGGACAGGCAGCCTTAGGCAGTGCGAGGTAGCGAGCGTGCGAAGAAAAAATCCACCAATAGCTTGCTCGCCCGATGATCGCGACATAAGGAAATTGAAGCTATTCTCTTGGTGGATTTTCTCCGCGCACAGAAGTGCGATTTTTGAAAATCATACGAGCGAATTGGCAGTAGGAAGATGCATAATCTCCATAGTAATTTTGACATTTTCTACTGCCAAGTCGCTCGTATGATTTTCAAAAAACGCACTTCACTGGCTTTCGCTTTGCTGGAAAGCCAGCCTCGGCTACGAATGTTTTGCACAAATGGGCTAAATTAGCTTATTGATTGGTTACCGTATGTAACGATTACAGTACAGTCCGTTCTTTAACCCTTTACGGGTTTTCCATTAATTGCGTGTTATAAGGGAAAACCTATTCATATCCATCGATACATTAAAAACTTTAAGATTTTCAAATGTTTCAATGGATTTTGAGGCTTCCCAATTTTAAGGCTTACAAAGGTCAGTGACCACTTATACTCGTAGTACTGTGGCGGGTTGTTTCAAAGACTTCTATGATAGAAGTCTTTCGGTTGTTTACTCTAGTTGGTCTCGGTCACTAAGTATAGCAGTGTAAAAACTCTGTCCAATGTAGGTTAGTAGTGAAGTAAGCCCGTCGCCACATTTTAATGGGTGTTACAAAACACCCTAGTAATACTTAAGGGGCTTCAGACCATCGAACTGAACAACTTTCACTATGGAGCCAACATAACACAGAGAAAGGATTAAAAAAATAAGCTCTCCCATACAAAACTGCAGTACGGGTCGACTCAAATGTATGGGACAGCAGATTTTTTTTATTCTTTCTCGCTGTTGGCTCCATAGTGAAAATTGTTCAGTTTGATGGTCTGAAGCAATGCAAGCAAAGCAAAGCAAAGAAGCTAAAGTATTACTATAGGGTGTTTAAGTATTACTAGAGGGTGTTTTGCTACACCCTGTACATGAATCGACGACCTTTTACCTGTGGTTCCGGTGGGTCTTTCTTTACTCAAGTTGGTCTCGGTCACTAGCAGTGTTAAAACTCTGTCCAATGTTGGTAGTGACAGTAGTGAGCCTGTCGCCACATTTTGATGGGTACTATTGGGTACTACAGGGTGTGAGGAAAAGTATCATTAGCCTTTAAACCACATACTCTACCCATCAAACTGGACAACTTTTCAAACCGATCAGAAAAAAAAAATCTGCTGTCCCATACATTTGAGTCGTTGTAGGCGTTGCAGTTTAGTATGGAACAGTTGATTTTTTTTGTTTTGATCGGTTTGCTCCCATAGTAAAAGTTGGTCAGTTTGATGGGTAGAGTATGTGGTCTTAAGGTTAATGATAGGTACTTTTCCTTGCACCTTGTGTACACGAATCGAAATTGAGGCATGAAACTAAACAACATTCCATAAGGAACAAGGGTCGAAAAAAAAGAGAGAATTGTTTGGACTTCCCATAGAAAATCGATCGGCTAATCCGCACTTTTGTTTTGAATAAGAAGATCCAAAAACATTGTCGATTTTCGAACCACATGGTTCCTTAGGGACCGATGTTTAGTTTCATTATCTGAATACACCCTTAAAATGTTTCTGCCATATAAAAACAGTGGTACCTACTACATCCTTAAAGGAAATAAGGATCAATGCCCCCCGTAGGCGAGATTGCCTGCATAACTGCATAAGTGCATGCATGAGACATGTCTGCCGAGTGCCGAGGTATTTGTGATCCACTCGCGTGGCAGGAAGGCAGGGGTGCTATTTTTTAATGTCACAAGTTCTAATCTGCACTCGAATATGAATAAAATCAACGAATTGACATTTTTGAATTCCACAACCTACTCGTTGCTCCACGCACTTGTATTTTAATCTCACCACTCGAAAACTTGACGTTTGTAATGTCATAGTCACAGACGTTAGCAAGGCCTACCATGAGTTTACATTGTAGTAAACTGCAGTAGTTTTACTTCCATTTCCGTATTGAATTTCGTACAGCGCTCCTAGTGATTACTTTGAGCATTGATTTTGACACAAAATGCGCACCGTGGGTAACTAGATACAAACTCATGATAGGCCTACCGTTTTTTTTTTCTACGTTTCGTTAGTCGTTACCCCAGGTTTTAAGTGTCACCATCAAAGATAAAATATAGGGAAGATTAATATTATAAAGCGCAGCATAAAAACGCAACCTTTCTTCTATTCACACTTACGACGAACGTTCGTTTGAGTAAAAGAGATGTCAATAGTAAACACATGCCATCTTGAACGGGAGCGCGCCACTTTAAGTACCTACGGTCTTCCAGCTGGAAGACTTTGCACTGAATTGTTATCTGGCAGCCATTTTGAAAAAAAATTGTACCGATACAAAACTACGTACCCAAAATGCCAATATTGTGAGCTGTTGTGGGCTGTTATAGCCGAATGTGTGCCTTTCCAGAAAATAACCAAAAACTTTCATTCCACCGCTAACTCAATTTCAACAAATCTGGTCATAAATCATTCACTATTTACTATCCTCACACTTATAATTCACAAAAACAATGCACTTGTATCCGTTTAACAAATCGAACAAAACATTTCAGTAAACTATTTTGGGTTGATAAGAAATCGAAAACATTGTTTGCAAGATAAGGTAATTTGACATTTGATGTACCAAATAGTGGTGTACCACATTCACCTCAAGTTGGTCGATAGAATCAAATGAGATGACAAAATAATGAGGGATTTTCGGAAGCAAAAAAAAAGAAAAAGTTAGTTCCTAATTTCTCGATGGATGGCGTTGACCAGAGAGGGGTCGATTAGGTATGAGCAAATATATTTATTAATATTAATAATAAAAATACACACGGCGACACATCAAGCTACGCAAAACCAATATAATTTAAGCTGACCGCGCGTAGGGTGAATAACGTGTAACGTCGCGCGACCAGCTTATTTTGGTTTTGCGTAGCTTGATATGTCACCGTGTGTACAAACTCATTCTTATTGTTGTTGGTTTATTATTACCAGTCTTAATCTGTTATCTTATCTTTACAATCAATTATTGTCCGTCAACCACAGCCGTCAACAAAGAATAAAGTATCAGACATGGCGGTATGGGCTTCGTATCTATTTTTATAATAGGTACGAACAATATTTAAATTGGTCACTTCACTTTTCAATTTTCTTTGCTTTGAGAGCGAAATCTTTCGTTTATGGCTTTGCTTTTCATCTTTTCATTCACGGAATCTGACGTATCCGTTGACGAAGTAGCGATTACAAGTTTACCGTTTTATTTTTGTTGAAATTGTCAGGTTTTTGTATTATTGTAGTTTGTTGTTTTTTCTCGTTTATTGTTCGAATATTCAAAATGGATACGAAGCCCACACAGCCACGTCCGATACTTGATTCGTTGTTGACAGACAATAACACCGAGATTTTTAATAATAAACCAACAATAATATGAAAGGGTTTGTTGCGTGTCTTTTTATTAATAATATTAATAAATATATTCGCTCATACCTAATCGACTCCTCTGGTCAACGCCATCTATCGAGAAATTGGGAACTAGCTTTTTTATTTTTTTGGAAAATCCCTCATTCCTTACGGAAGTGTTGTACCTATACTGTGTAGAGTGACACTAATAATAGAGTGTCGCTAGTGGCACTGTATCGCCAACAGTTAGGCTCAATTCCCACTGACGCAGAGTCTTAGTAAGTTCTTGTTAGCTTATCCGACAGATATTTTGACATATCTTTCATACAAAATATGTCAAACTATCTGTCGGATAAGCTAACAAGAACTTACTCAGAAGTGGTGAAACATGCCCTAAAACTATAAATTATGATCGATACCGGATCTATTCACTAACGCTTTTATAAGAAACGAGCTTTTTCCCGCGACTTCGTCCGCATAAATTATATACCAGATTTTAAGTCAGATGATAAGCTATCAAACAAAAAAAGTTTCATCAAAATCGGTTCAGTAGTTTTTGCGTGATACTCGAACAAACAAACACCCAAACAAACAAACGAACAAACAAACAAACAAACAAACAAACAGACAGACAAAAAATCCAAAAATTTGTGATTTGGAATCAGGGACATCTAAAAATCATATCGTAATCTTTTTTTTGTAAATATCTTCTATGTACAGACACACTTCTGTTACAGTTTTATAATAGTTTAGATATACCTAGCTAACAATAACGTTATCTAGTAGTTATTTTTGCTAGAAAGTTGCTAGAAAAACCCTCATTGTAAAAACTATAATAAATCCTTTGAAAAAACATCTAATAAAACAATAACGGATATCGATAGTTTGCAATAGCGGAAATCGATAGTTTGCATCGATAGTAAAAGTCAAACCCTAGTTCGCAGGTAGGTTCGCTTGAAAAAAGTGGTGACATTGGTTTAACAGTCGTATCAGATGAACGTATATCTATCTTTGTCACTCTTTTGACAATTTGTGTGTGGCTGTAAGGGATGACTATACATGTTTTTGTACAGTTTGATATTGGGTAGACCTGGTCACCATGAATATGATAAAAATGAAATCATTCATTCGTTCAATAGAATCGTTTTCTCTGTTAAACGAAATGTTCTATGGAGCGTTCGGACGATCTCAAAAATACAGAATAATGTAAACCCATTTGAAATGAATATCTCATATTCGTAGACGGATTTCAAACCGGTGACATTCTAAAATCGCACTCCAGGACAGCCATGGCGCGGGTCGGCTAATTTGTGGCCAAACTTGGCGACAATACCGTTACGTTAGGCTAATGTACGAGTTAAAATAGATTTGTCTGGATATTTTCGATTGAATTGTGGTTTGTGGTAGAATTATTTTAGGGATAACCCGATTATGGAGAGCGTTACTATTTCGCTAATTATTATCTTACACCCGTAAGATTCTTAGTTATTTCCAATAGAATAAGCAAATAGTATAAGAGATAAGTGTACTTTTTGCAACCATCAGCAGCAAGGCTGATTCAGTGTTTATGGAGTGTAGAGCATCTGTGATGGGGATGGACCAGGTCTGCCTGCATAACTCCAGTCGGTTTAGGAGTTACTGATGATTAAAGGTCTGTAAAACATTAACGATCAGCTGCGTCAGCTGCGTCTGCTGCTGGTGATTATATGTTATTTTTGTTTTAGCAAATAAATAAACCGTCCGATGGAGAATACCTACGAGAATAACTAGATGTCCGAAAACCTTCAAGAGAAAGTTAATATTTTGTTAATTAAACTATTACATGCAAGATACTATTACGTACAAGTATGAATATGTAACAACAATATAGTAAACACTTAGAGAAACATAGGCACAAAAATTAACAACCATGACTCCCCCAAAAAAGAAAAAATTACGAGGCGCGAATTCAATATCAAATTACACACATAGACGACCATAATTTATTTCGCGGCGGTTAGAAACTTAGCTACAACTGCTGTTTATGACTGATCTGAACATGACTTGACTGATGTGAACATCAGCTGATTGCATTTAGTACGGAAAGTTCAAAATTGTATTTGCGAATTTCTTATAGGTTTCTTAGGGAAAGTTGTTCAGTATCATGGGTACAATCACCCTCTAAAGTACTAATGCAACTGTTTACCCTAACACCCCGTACAGGGTGAAATTGATATCATTAGCATCCTTTTAAACTAAGAGTCTAACCATCAAACTGAAATACTGTTACAACGGGGGCAAATCGATCGGAGCAAAAAAAATAATCTGCTCTTCCATACTAAACTGCAACGTCTACTCGACTCAAATGTATGCAACAGCAGATTTTTTTTTGCTCCGATTGAATTGCTGCCACAGTAAAAGTTGTTCAGTTTGATGGGTAGACTCTTAGTTTAAAAGGATGCTAATGATATCAATTTCACCCTGTATATTCTGTGCTACCGGAAGAAATGGTGTGGTCCATTCTAATACAATCAATCAATCAATCAGGAAATCAATTACAAATCACTGCAATGCACCAATAACATTAAACATTCACCTATAACAATACTATTCAATTAACCAAATCGAAAGCTCTCTATCCCACAATAGCAACCTGAAAGGGACAACAAAACCAGTCAGGATTAGAATGGCACTGGATCGGGTATTAGATCAAAACCCACATCCCGCCTACTCGCCTCCAATATGGCTATACCGTGGGCGAAATATAATGAACCCGGTTTGGAGACTGCAGTTGCAGCTAGGGTTGCCACAGGCATATTTCCTGGAGAAAACGGAAGAGATACAGTGATAGCTTAAATTGTTTGAGATAAGGCCAACAATGTCTTAATGAGGTAACTGGTGGGTTATGTTTATGTAACTCGACATTACATTATAGTATATAATATACACATACGAACGTAATGCCTTTGGTGTGGTCAGAATCTTTGCTATACTTTGAACTTACTACCCGAAATGTTTGTGTGGAATTTTTATGCCTATTTCCTTCCACAGGATTCAAGCTATCTCAATATTGGTTTAGCTGTGACAACGCAACAGACAGTCAGACAAACACTTCCGCATTTTCAATATGAATTACAGGTCTAAAGTCTACTACGATCTAATATTTAAAAATGAGTAATAAAAGACAATGCGGGTTTTGTATGGAAGGTTGGCGCCTTATTTTTCGCCGTTGTTTCTGGCGCGACCAGCAACCAAACTTGAGTACCTATTTTATTTCAGAATAAAGTAACAAACAAAACTTATTAACATGTTTATCCCTAAACTCAGTCCGGGCGGAGATATAAAGCCTTGAAGTTGAAAATATTACCATTACCTGCACTTCAAGCCTTTATATCTCAGTTCGGACTGAGTTCCGAGATATTTGTAATAACAAGTGTTATTTTTAACTTTATTCTGAACTATAATATTCAAGTTTGATTGATGGCCGCGCTAAAAAAAGAAAAAGGCGCCATTTTTAGGCATAGGCTTTTACTCGCAGGTCAATTACACATAACAGTCTGATTAGGATAAACTCACAATTCTCGCGACAATAAACTCGTAATAATGTGCACAATAATAAGCAAGAGCACGTTTAGTTTTCAAACTTTTCATTCACACATTTACGGTAACTTTGCAGAATTTCCGGCTTATAACCTTTTCCGGGTTTTCCGGCTATCTGACAGCCCTAGACGGTCGGTGGCTGTAATAATCCGGTGTTTATTGTCCATTGTCTCACATTCAGTGCCGCAACCGTTGCCAGTAACTTTCAGTGTTACACTGCTACAGTTAATTGTTAATTGATATTGTAAATCTATTACCTATTTATTGTGGTCATTGATATTTTGTTGATCGAGGAATCCACGAATGAGTCATTATTCAGAGAGATAAGTGTACTTTTTGCAACCATCAGCAGCAAGGCTGATTCAGTGTTTATGGGGTGTAGAGCATCTCTGTAATGGGGATGGACCAGGTCTGCCTGCATAACTCCAGTCGGTTTAGGAGTTACTGATGATTAAAGGTCAGCCAACCGTCAGGTTTGCATAAGGCGCGCGGCGTGGTGCGAGCGAAAGGGCAAGAGTAATTGTAGCAGCGAGGGAGCGGGAAGACAAGTGGCGACAGCCGTCTCCGAAGCAAAAGCGTTATTTTGCATTTCTAACCTCTTTTATAATGTTCTGTGATACTGAACAACTTTCCCTAAGAATCCTACAGGAAATCAGCAAGACAATTTTTAGGGTTCCGTACCCAAAGGGTGAAAACGGGACCCTAGTACTAACGTTTTAGTACCTACGTTGTCCGTCCGTCCGTCCGTCTGTCCTACCTATTTAAGGCTGTAACTTTTGAACCGTAATAGCTAGACAGTTGAAGTTGTTCTCAGATTATGCGTTATTACGGCGGATTTGTTAAAAAATAATAAAAATTTCAAAAACTTTAAAATTAAGGGGGGTTCTCAACAAGAAACTAGTTTTTATCAACGTTTTTACTTCACGCTCTATCGTAAAAACGGTAATACATACAAGCGTCAAACTTGGTGTGATTATAGAGCAAACTCTACAGAATAACAACAAATACTAAAAACCGGCCAAGTGTGAGTCGGTCTTGCGCTAGAGGTCCCGGACAAAAAAAGTTTTTTTTATAATTTAATAATGTTGTGTTCTGTAGTGGTGTGGTACGGAACCCTCGGTGCGCGAGTAGCCCCACTCGCACTTGGCCGCTTTTATTGGACTTCCCATACCAAATACAATCAGCTGATCGAACCTAGTCAGGAAAAAAATAATTTAAATAACCTATAAGTACTTACATTCAATCACGCAATAAAGCTCCATCGATGGACATCTAAAACGAACACAATTTTTTTTATACAAATAGCAAGTAGGTTACACATACTTTCAAGGCAGCATGATACTTTAAAAAAAACTTAAACCGGTCGATATACGGAAAGAAATCGCAGACAGGTATTTTGTTTGGTGTCTTATCAGTCGGACTAGACTAACAAGTACTTGTGTGTACACAGCTTAATAGGTTCCTGATTTACTTTGAATCGAACATAATTAGGTAAGAAACCGCTTAGTGGATAGTAGTCTCGCCTTCCAACCAGTGTTCGTCGGTTTGATCCCAGAACCGTCTCGTTCAAATTATTTTTTGGCACCAACCATCAACATTCTACCAGGAGTGCGATTTTTGAAATTCACACGTTCATACGAGTAGTAGAAAATGCCAAAATTACTATGGAGATTATGCATCTTTCTACTACTCGTTTGAACGTGTGATGTTTAAAAATCGAACTCAAAGACTGCAGTATCTCCACATCTTTAACAAATATCCTCTTTCACACCACAACAGCAACATTCTCTAATCTAAACTAGTATAAAACTGTAACAGAAGTGTGTCTGTACATTGAAGATATTTACAAAAAAAAGAATAAGATATGGTTTTTAGGCTTCCCTGATTCCAAATCAAAAATTTTTGGACTTTTTGTCTGTTTGTTTGTTTGTTTGTTTGGGTGTTTGTTTGTTCGAGAATAACTACTGAACCGATTTTGATGAAACTTTTTTTGTTTGACAGCTTATCATCTGACTTAAAATCTGGTATATAATATTCAATCTGCTTCTTGTTCTTATTCGTGTGGGCAGCAAGTCAGTCCCTGGTGTCAGAGTTTTTCAAACCGCCTTAGCATACATTTGAATATTTTCAATGAACGCTATACTTCGTTAATCCGGTTTCCATCACTGAAAAGCTAAGTGGTTATACAAATAGTGAGTTTAAAGGGTCGTTTTTAATATATTTACGGTTTTTAAGGGGATGATCAGACCATCAAACCGAACTACTTTCCCTATAGGAAAAAATCGAAATCACAAAAAAATCTGGGCCCTATTCAACAAACGGTACAATTGTAATTTACAATGACAATTCTGGGTACATTGCTGGTTAATATTGACGCTAAACATGTAGTAGGTAATGTGTCACTAAGATTATCAGCAATGTACCCTGAATTGTCATTGTAAATTACAATTGTAACGTTTGTTGAATACGGCCCAGCTCTTCCATAGAAAATTGCAATATTACTTGAGTTAAAATGTATGAGATAGCAGATATTTTTTTATGTTGGTTCCATAGAGAAAGTTGTTCAGTTTGATGGTCTGCTGTAGAAAAATCATTTAACTTTAAACCACATACTCTACCCACCAAACTGAACAACTTTTACTATGGGAGCAAACCTGTCAGCGCAAAAAAATCAGCTGTTTCATACTGAACCGCAATGCCTACACGAATCAAATGTATGAAACAGCTGCGATTTTTGTGGTTGTTCTGACAGGTTTGCTCCTACAGTACTTAAAAGTTGTTCAGTTTGATGGGTGGAATATGTGGTTATAGGGATAATAATACTTTTCCTTACTACATCTTGACTATTATAAAACTGTAAATTTGAAAAAAGAATTTGGTTTGTTTGTTTGTTTGTTTGGGTGTTTGTTTGTTCGAGTATCACGCAAAAACTACTGAACCGATTTTGATGAAACTTTTTTTGTTTGATAGCTTATCATCTGACTTAAAATCTGGTATATAATTTATGCGGACGAAGTCGCGGGTAAAAGCTCGTCCTGTATAAAGTCCTAAAACTCATTGGTACCTACGTGTCTGACCCAGGTTACGACCGATCGGGCGTCGGCGTCGCTAGACCTCGCGTCCATTGGCGTGTTTACGTAAATAATGTTGTTTATAAATGTTAGAAAATATTCTAAAAAGACAATAATAAACCTAGATAACATGATCTAACTGACCTGATTCCTCCAGCAAAACCAACATTTAAAACACACATGTTGTTTCACCGAGACATTTTATACTCATGGCCTGCTTTTGGGAGTCATTGTGTCGAATTTCTGTAAGATAACAACGGTGAAAAGAAATATTTTGAACTAATTATCCTTTATAACCGTCATGCGTCATATCACTCATATCCTGACTTACTACTCATCGACGACAAGGATTGCGTAGACGCCATTGACTTACCAACTAATGGACGTAGGGTCCGCGCTAAAATTTGGCAACCCTACCTGCAACCCACGCGACAAAGCGTAAAACGAGAAAAACGTCATGCGCGCTTTTTTGGCATACGTAAAGTAACAAAGATGGAGGCATATCGAAAATTTTATCTTTGTCTCAGAGGTGGCAAGTGGCAACATCTCTGATGCCTGCACCGTGTGGCTACTGGTAAGAGTAACTGGCAGCAACCTCTTCTTTGAACTTTTGAGCGGAGTCCCGTTCCATCAAATTCAGGAGGGTGTACCTCTGACCGTGTAACCTCCCTCTTAGTCCTCCTTAGTCAGTATTTCATCAGTCTGGTCCATCATTCTGAATGACGCCAGAATGATGAGTGGGTTACACGATCAGTTTCCCATCAGTATTTTATCATTCACAATGGAATGACGGAATTAATTTTCATCAGTCTGGATGGATGGTTTACCATCATTCTGTCAGGCCATCATTCTCCCATCATTCTCCCGTCATTCAGACCAGACTGATGGACCAGAATGACGAAATACTGAACGTGTAACCTCCCTCTAAGGACCTTTTGTAAATTAACAAAAATATTACTTACGCTACTTTAGGGAATGAAGAAAAACTAATAGCACAGTCTACGCTACGCCTACAGGAATAACAAAATGTGGGTCAAACAAAAAGGCGCAGGCGAGCCGGGCCGGCGCCGCCTGCGTGTGCGCAAGGCCTCTATCTCAATACTAATGAATTCTATAAATTATTCACCTTTTATTTATCCGTGACCTGAAAACTGTTTCAAATAGATTTTGTAAAAACTCCTAGATTTGTTTGACATTTTCCAAATATTATTGTTTATTAGCATTTTATGGCTATGATGTTCTACTTGTTCTGTTTCAATTAAGAATGTAAACAAATAGAGAAACTAAAATTAAGATGAGTTTGATGATGTTTGTTTTGTTTTTTTTTTATCTATTTAAATTTTTTAATCTTTAATTTAAATTGTTTGTAATTGTGGGCAATGTCATTCAATTCTATGAGTAATAGTAATAGCAATAGCACGTAATAGTAGGTATTGGTAATTGTAGTAAAATGTCTGACCACACCTAAATGAAATAATCCTAAATTTACGTATGTGTGTGTTTGTGTGTTGTGTGACTGTTTTAAAAAAAAAACAAGAGCAAGTATAATCTGTGCCTGTCAAAGAAAGATTTCCGGAAAACATAAAAAATATGAAATTGAATCCCATTTAAAATACGACTAATAGTATTGCAAATCATTAGGTACACATCATTAAGTTATTCTACATAAACATTAATTAGGTAATTAAAGTATCTAAGAAGGGCATTAACTAAAACTTGGGTAATTAAACGGACAGTGAACTACCTTCACGGATCTTTAACTAACTAAATACTAGCAAAAGAATTTACCTAATTACACGTATACGTACGAGTACCTACGTATACGTGTAATTAAAGTATTATTAAGAAATAATTGACATTCACTGTTAATTTACTGGTCTGTCATCAATTTAAAAGATAGTCCAAAAAAGAACTAAGATCAGAAATATTATCTACATCTACACTAATATTATAAAGAGGAAAGATTTGTACCTATTTTTGTATGTTTGTATGTTTGTAATGAATAGGCTCAAAAAGTACTGGGCCGATTTAAAAAATTCTTTCACCACTAGAAAGCTGCATTCACCCTGAGTAACATAGGCTATATTTATTGCTAGAAAAGATTAGACGTCCACCCGTGCGAAGCCGGGACGGGCCGCTAGTATAAAATATTTATGTAGAAAGAACTAGATAGAATTGTGCAGTATCAACGGAGATGGAAATGAATAACAGGGGATGATGATGATGACAAAAATAGACTGTAGTATACAGGGTGTAAGGAAAAGTAGCCATCATTAACCTTTAAACTACATACTCAAATCAAGTTAGCAAACCTGTCAGAACATTAAAAAAAATCACCTGTTCCATACTAAACTGCAATACCTACTCGACTAAAACGTATGGAACAGCTGCTGATTTTTTGTTCTGACAGGTTTGCTCCCATAGTAAAAGTTGTTCAGTTCGATGTGTAGACTTAGTTTAAAACGATGCTAATGATATCAATTTCACCCAATTTCACCCTGTATAGTGAATTAATGAATTTAAATCTACCGTAATCACTAAATCGAAAGCACAAAACAGCAAAAGTTTTAGATCTGATAATGAAAGTTTGATTTATTTAATCAAAGAATAAAGCCAGAAGCAACCGATTAATTAGGTTCTCTACTCTGAAATAGATAGGCAGATAAAAATAAAACTGAACTTTACAATCCAATCCGCTGGGATCGCGTGCTTCTCTTGACGTGTTTCGAATCAACCCACACTTCCTATGTGCTCTTGTAAGATCCCAATAAACTAACTCAATGTGCAAGACTTATGCCGTAAAAGAACGTCTTTTTATTACTTGCTTAAGATATTAACTACTTTTGGTGTACCTAATAGGAATTATTTAAGTATCAAATTGACGAGTAGGATTAATTTGCTCTTTTTGTTCTTTGATTAATTGCTGTTGTTCAATTTAATTATCATCATTATGTCTCACTGCATGGTACAAGACCTACTCTCAAGGAGGGTGTATGTATGTCCGTTAGTCCACCATGCGTGCGCAATGCACGTTGTTTATGTACCTACTCTGCGTTGTTTTGTGAGATTGTTCTTTCTTTCTTTCATTGCGGATGGTGGACTATACAATTATGTATGCATCAAAATATCGTCTTCAGCAAATGCAGATTTTCTCACGATGTTTTCCGCCACTGTTTGAGAGCAGTCGGTACTACATGTAAACTTAGAAAAAATAATTGGTACATGCATGGCATGTCATTCTTTCGGATTGGAACTATGATTTTGAGTGACCATACCTTTCCGCAACACGCCACCGACACGGCGACGCTCTTCAATTTAATAAGACTATGTATTGCATACATAACCATAACGATTTCTTATCTCTAAATAATTTATAAGAAATGTTGTTTTAGAGTCTGGCCAGATCTCTACTTTGCGATGCAGTGATAGCTTCACATAAAAATATATAACTGAATTGATTGATTGATCGCCAATCGGTTTACCAAGCGCATCGATTATGGGTAGCACTTGTTATTGGATGCCCAGGACCAGCAGTGGACTTATCGTGGCAGATTATGATGATAATTTGTACACAGGAAGTGGCATAGTAGGTATTGTCCATACCTTGGAGTACAGACTGCATACAGACTGCCTAACAAGCAGTGAAACATGATAATACTCCTTAGTATGGTATGGTGGTGGTGTGTGGTAATGATCGTTCGTCTTTCGTAAATTCCCGTCGTTGTTTTCGACGTTACTTTGTCCCTTTCTAATCCAACGACAAAAATAAAATAAAAAAGTTTTTATTTAATTTGTGTTCTGATAGAAAGGGACACAAAAACGTTGGAAATATCGACGACGGGGACGTACGAAAGAAGGTCGAACATTACGGACCGCCATGGCCAATTTTCTTGTTTCCATGCTTGTAAGGAGGAGTGGCATCCTTTATAATTCTAAAATCCTTGTTTGTACAACAATGCATTTCTCTTTACGTCAGCAATAAGTATCGCTTCCTACTAACGAAACGCATAGTATTGAAGATAAGACACGGAAAAAAGATACATTGTCTACTTTATTTATAATCTATCGCATCGCTCTGATGACGTAGTGGATGTTATAGAAAAACCGTCACTCGTATCTATGTCAAACGTGATATTTGGACAATTTACAGTTAGAAGAAAAGTTAAGTTTCGTACAGAAGTAATGCCGAAGGCCTCTATTAAAGATTATACTGGGAATATAATTAAAATACGACATGATTAAAAGTCATAATAAATGAAAAATAAAATAGGCGGTATAAGAACAGGATAGGGAACAGAAAAAATGTTTTCCAAATTAGATCAGAAATGCCGATCCATCGCGTAACAAACATAAAAGATTTGGACGAATTGGTGCGACATTTTTAATTTTATTTTAAACCGTCACATTGTCGTTTATTGTATGTAAACGACAAATTGGACCTGTTCCCTGAGCAATACAACCTGGGCCTCTTCAAGGCAAGAGTGAATAGGCATCTTTCTAGGTAAGCATGCTACATCTTCGGCCTCATCATCACTCAACATCAGGTGAGATTGGGGTCAAATGTTTACCTATCGAACATAAAAAAAAAAAAAAAAAAAATTAAGATTTGTAATGCGAAATAAAATGTAGACGCAAATATTTGAAGGCATGATACCAAGATATAAAAGTAAATAAAATAATAGTCACTCATAACCATACAAGGAAATAAAATAGATAAGAATTTTGAGGATTTCCTACAGCATAATTGAAGGTTTATCCGTCAAATAAGGACATGTAGACTGATTCTATAAACCAACCTTTAGTTTAGAGCCTCCAAAATCGCTTTTGTGATGGTCCTTCCATGCCTACATAGATAGGATCAAAATTATTACCAACTACAGGGATGTTAGGGTAAACAGTTGCATTACTTTAAGGGGTGATTATACCTACCCACTGAACAACTTTCTATAAGAAATCTATAGGAAATTCGCGAAAAGAAATTTGTACTTCCCATACACGAACCTTCGGACCTTAAAGGTCCGTGTTCCCATACTAAATGCAACCAGGTGATCGAAAGTTTGTATGAAAAGTGAAAATAAAATTTTGCGAATTTCCTATGGCTTTCTTAGGGAAAGCTGTGCAGTAAAAACCACTTTTGCCTGATTTTTTCAGTCAATTTTCAGTGAATGTATCATATTCAAAACTTATAACCGGTAAGTATAATATAATATAATAATGAAAATGAAAAGTGTATATTGTTTTTGAGTAAAGACCTTGGATATTCGAGTCGGTAACTATAACCATGAACGAACCTAATTCGATTTCGCATAATGTAACACGTATAGCCAATGCAAGTAATAACAATAACATTGTTTATAAAACATCGTTGGGTATCGGCGAGTTATCGCTATTACAGTCATATAATCTGTGATATTGATACAGTCCACTCCACGAGTAGAGGAAATAATATAACATTTGCACTTTTGGAAAATACTGTAATAAATTACTGTAGCATTACTAATTGTATTGTAATGTATTTAGATTAGCGTTGCAGAAAGTTTTATAATCAGTTTTGGTTCCAGACTACTTTAACGATGGGACCTTTGAAATCGCGAAAAAATAATCAGCTGTTTCTAATACATTTTGTTCGAGTATTGACATTTACTAACAGCAGATTTTTTTTGAAATTTCGATGTTGGTCCCATAGTAAAAGTTGTTCAGTTTGATGATCTGAAGCAACCACCTGTACTAAATGCAATCAGCTGATCGAACGTTTGTATGAAAAGTAAAAAAAATACGAAGTTCCTATGGGTTTCTTAGGGAAATTTGTTCAGTATCATGGGTACAATAATTTACAGTTGCATCATAAAGTAATGCAACTGTTTACCCTAACATCATGTATAACCTTAAAATTTTACAGATTACATAAGGAAACAGTTTCATATAAATAAAAATTGAAACAACTAGAAACAAAATAGAATCAAGATCATCAAATCATTGAATTGGAAATGGTTGCGTAAACAGTTTTTGAATAAAAAGGAACGTCCGGCCATAACCGCAAACATCTGGTTATAAGTTGCATAAATTAAGCGATACAATTAATTAATCACTTTCCTATTGGTTATTTGTTAAGCTTAGAACGATTCAGTCACGTATGTCATGAGTGTCATGACATGACATGAAATGAATCATTCGATTATAAATTGTTTATACATTTAGTTAGACTCGTCAACGTCGTACGTCACAATATCAATCACCACATGATACGTAATATTTAACTGTCAATGTACCTATGAACCAAAATAAATACATTTTATTTCATTACTATGTTATACCCTTCGTTAAATTTTTTTTTAAAACCGTTCGGAAATTCTGCATAAACCCACACCAACAACACCCCAACTTTTCAGCGAAACTTTGGAATTTGGGGCCTTGGAAAAAATAATTTATTGAACTCTTCGCGGGCTAGGTAACATAAAAGTCGACACTCATGGCTACCCCTGGTTTATAATCACTGCATCCGAATCCATCTCTGAATGTAGAGCGGTTCCCTATTCCACTTTCCACTATATTCAGGATAAGTATAAGGACGAGAGAGCATTTCTACTACGTGTTAATGAATTAACGCAAAACTAGAAAGTAGTTTGCTTAGAATCGAGAACAGAATCGAATTATCGTAGTTTCAGCATATGTAAATTTTTCAAAATATTAAATAATTTGTTTGTAAAATTTTAAATTTTCTTTACTCGCTGTCAAGTTGTCAACCCACCGCACGGGCACGCTCACCTAGGGTTGCCAACTTTTTTCAGACCAAATATAGTATTTCGAGCCTAATGCCCGAAAAAATATAGTAGATCGGGGAAAAATAAGGTAATATATAGTATTTTTCGAATTTGTTAATTTAAAATTTTAAAAAGATATTTTTTTGCTACTTTTTAGTTTGAATACCAAGTTTTTAATCTTAAGGAACAATCATCTCTCCATTTCGTATTCTTTATAGAAAATAATGCATCCTGTAAACGCAGAATTCGCTGGAATCGATACAGAAATAATAAAAGTTATTTTAAATTAGATTAACCTGACTTTAGGAAAACTGCCTATTTTCAGCAGTAGACTTAGTAGAAAATTGTTTAGGAAGTATCTACATGGTCCAGTCTAGATCAAATGGAACAAATGTGATGAAGAGAAAGACATTATTGGAAATAATGTTAAGTTATTGGGCATTTTTATTGGACCTAAGTACCAATATATTTAAATTCTGTATAAATTATTTGCTCATCAAAATATAGTAGTTTTGCCTACTATATATTTTTCTCAGAATTATAGTAGTAGGGCCCCTAATATAGTAGGATACTATATTATATAGTAGGGTTGGCAACCCTACGCTCAGTCGCTCACCCTACTTACTAGTAAAACAAGATTCTTAAAATGAGTACGTTACGTTAGCGCTTTCATTCGTTGCTGAAATGATAACAGATCATTTTTGCCTCAAAACTTAAAATGCGAATAACTAAAAATTTTGTGTATCAAAATAATGAAATTATTGTTTCAATCTTATTATTTTGATACAAATCAGTTGGGGTGTATGAGGTTTTGCGCTTATTCATTAACACGTTGTATAAAGTCCAGTTTTTAGCGGACATATTCATGCACTTTAAAATATCCTGAGTACATGAATGCTTTTCAAAATATATGCAATCGCTTTAGTCGAAATCAGCTATGAGAAAAAAATCATTAAATCAAACATGAAAATTGTTTGAATCATTTGATAACAAGTATGTATGCAGTACGCATGAACAATTAAGAAGTTGATAAACACACTAATTCCATTCACACGTGAAGACTAAGTTATTAAAATATAAATGGAAAAGAAAATCTTATCAGTTAACAAATCCTCACTTATACACGCAAATTATTTGCAAAGATTCACAATGCAAATATTAGTATAACATTTATCAAATAGTAAACGTTTACATTTTACAGACAGACACGTCAAACACACTACAATTCCTTTTAATTAACGTTTCTGCTACAATGGCAGAATACAATCACAGGCAAAAGGATTTTCCCACAATCATGCGGAAACACATTCTAAACAACACAGACAATAAAAATAAAACATTTGACAACGCTAACCGTACACTGAAGTGACAAAACGATTTGTAAACGGTCGCGAAATTCAGACGTTTCAAAATTAACGATCGCGTTGACGTCACAAATTTGCTATACGTCTGCACCGCGCGGAATCACGCGACGAACTGAATTACTGATGCAAGAAGCAAGTACACCAGTCTGCGGAGACATGGTAGAGACTAGAGACCATGTTGAGAGCGAAATTGGTTTCCCAAAGATAACAGCTGAGTTGGATATTAGACTTTCTGCTCAAGAAATTACAGTTGATCTTGAAATGGAAGGTGAAGGTTTTTTCGCTGTAGTATGCAAACAGGTTAGGCACGAGAAATCCGCTCGGAAGCATACTTGACCGATAGTTTATCATAATTCAGCTGTACTGGGTAAAGAGCTATTGTAAGCTGAATATCCTGCACTGGATAAATAAGCTATTGTATGCTGTTGGGCTCGGAGGTCATAAGTTAATGCAAAACCGATGTACCGAGGCGGATCGATGCTTGGTTAACTCTTTATGAACATTGCATGAATAATTGAGTGGATAAGTAACATACGTTGTATGCTTTTAATATAAATATCGGATCATAACAAATGTTGTATCCATTTTAATATCCGATGAAATATAATATGTACAATATGTGGTGAGCATTCCATTCCATAGAGACAGACCAATTGGCTGCCCTGATTACTGGAATTGCCCAATCACACTGAATTTTAAAACCGAAAAGGACTAATTGTTTATCCTTTGCGTTAATTTAGCTATGTCTGAGGTGAAGGTGAACGAAGACAATTGAAAAGACTTGATTTTTAGACATGAAGATACATCACTAAATTACATATATATTTACATACTACAGAAAAATTTACGTACTACAGAAAAAAAAACGTTTCGAGTTAGGTAAGTACAGAAAATGTTCCGGGGGCGTCTTTATCAATATAAGTAAACGTCATTACAGTTGCTAATTGATTTATCAAAGAATATTCACGAATATTCGACGTCATGTGACGTAAATTTGTGTTATTTATTCATATGTTCATCGCACAACGCCAAAAGGTTGTTGTTCTTGTTCATCGGCTGCTTAATGGACCTATTGTTTAAATCCGTTTAATATAATACTTTATTTTAATTAACATCTTACGTAAATAGACTTTAAACATGTTTACATCCAAATTATTTCAGTTGATGTAATTTTAAGACTATGTTACAGTATCTATCTACTTTTGAAGTTCCATCTTAGGAACCGTTTGATTTTCACAGTTGATCGTCAACTTCTTCCAAATTAGTTGTATTTCAATTTCAACTTTAGATTATATTTTCACAAAATTCTGCAAACTTATTTTACCTTCTTACTTTTTTTTACTTAAAAACTACGTGATCTTATCATATGTTTTGTATAATTTAGCAGGAAAGTATAATGATATTCTATTCAAGATTTAAGTTTTTCCGTCGAAGAAAATTCTTCGACATCAATTTTAAACGTATCTCTGATTCTGTGCAGCGATTTTAACTACTTTATATTCCAAATTAGACGTAAGCATATGCTATTCTATATTCCAAATTAGTCTTATTTTCTTTTAAAGATAAAATCCAACGAAAATTTACATTTTATACATTGTTGTTGGCTCAAAGATAGGTATGTAAATTTAGTAGGTATTTCTGGAGACTGGATCGCCGCCATCCAAGAACTGCGCCAAAATACCGAATGTTTTCTATAATGTAGTGCAACCGGAACGAAATTTATTACACCATTTGATAGTCAAAATTCCAGTTGCAAAAAAATTAAATGACAACAAATTATTTTCGGAGCATTAGCATCATCAGAACATTCAAAAGGGAGGCAAAATATATTGTAAACTGGTAATAGAGACAACAATATTTCAATAGGTTACACTTAGATTTTGTTATGGGTATCATTATCATCATCAACCTATACAGGGTGTAACAAAACACCCTAGTAATACTTAACGGGCTGCTTCAGACCATCAAACTGAACAACTTTCACTATGGAGCCAACATCGAAATCGCGTAAAAAAAATCCGCTCTTTCATACAAAACTGCATTACCGTCTCGATTCAAATGTATGGGACGGCAATTTTTTTTTTTTCTCGACGTTAGCTCCATAGTGAAAGTTATTCAGATTGATGGTCTGAAGCACCCCCTTAAGTATTACTAGGGTGTTTTTTACCCCCTGTACACATCCCACTGCAGAGCACACTGAATTTCCTATAGGTTTCTTACGGAAAGTTGTTCAGTATCATGGATGCAATCACCCCTTAAAGTAATGCAACTGTTTTCCCAAACACAGTGTATACAAAAAATAAAAATAAGCCTAAAAATAATGTCTCAAATAACCTCTCAAGGGTACGTAACCGGCTGGCACCAGTACGTGACGTCTATGATAGATAAAAGTGTAATTTTCATACAAGCCAATGATTTGGTGTCACTACGGCTGACACTGGGTGGGTGGAGCGTAGAGTAAATAACTGTTGAGCTAAAATAACCGTTGTGACGTTATTTTTAGATTGTTTTTGTTGTTAGCAAAATAAGACTAGATATTAAATGAATATAAGGAAAGTTGTGTGATGGTCTGATCATGTTCTTAAAAAACCGTCAGCATATTAAGAAGGACCCTGTATAAATCAAGCGGCATCAACATTACTACCTAATATATGATCGAGAATCAATAATTAGAGATAACAGTTTTATCTTATCTTATCTACTAGTAGAAAAGTGAGTAGAGACAATGTAGCGCGCGTCTCTATGAAGTGGTTTGTCCGATTGTTTTCCCAACGAAATTAAAAGGAAAACTCTACCAAGAAAAACAATTACTGGAATAGATACGATCGGAAAAATATTATAGAAGTTAAGTAATCAGAAATTATGACCTTTGTTAGTAAAACTGTCTTGATTCTATCACGTAGACTTAAATACATAATTATATTAATGTTTGATTAATGTGTTGGACTAGTAATCTGAAGATAAAACATGTGTGTGTATGTTGATAAAATAGAAAAATAAATTTAATCTTATTCGACAACAAATATGTCGGACTTTCTGTTTGCACAGTACAACTTTTTTCAATTTCAATTTCAAAGTCAAGACATGTACGACATATGAAGTAAGAGTACAGTAACTATGATGATTTGATCATTTGATACTAAGTGAATTTTTGACACCCTTTGAAAACCACTATTTTTTAGATTTACTTAATTACAAAAAGAAATTAATAAAAAATGTCTGGATTTCTTAAAAAACGCGCATATTTGAAAGGCGCGGCGCGTGTTACTGTTACTGTACACACTAAAAATAGAAATAGAATTGCAAATCATGTTTACAATCAAACACGGCAAAGATCATTAGATAATGAGACAGCTACACTTATTTATAGAATAAATAAGAGAAGTAAGAGAGTAAGAAAACATATATGGCACATAATTTTTCATTTACAATTCATTGATATACAGGGTGAAATTGATATCATTAGCATCCTTTTAAACTAAGAGTCTACCCATCGAACTGAACAACTTTTGCTATGGGGTGGGTTTATTTGGGACCATCCGAAGCAAAAAAAAAATCTGCTGCTGCATACATATTTTGTGTCGCGTACGCTACGCATTGCAGTTTAGTCCAAAATAAACATTCTAAAAAATGATCCACAGAGAATGTAAAAGACATTTCCTTTCGTTCTTATGAATTCTACAGCAGCCATTACACTGAACAAAATTACAATGCCCTAACTTTTGTAATAACGTCTAAAAGTTTTAACAATGCCTTCTGAAATTATGTCTACTTTGGAGGAATTCAAACTACAGTTTGGTTCAAAGTCTAAATATGTGCACTTGAGAGAAGAACTAAATTAAAATAAATTACGACCATATTCTTTTTCGGGTTAGTCAGAAGCTTAGCTACAACTACAGGGTGTTAGGGTAAACAGTTGCATTACTTTAAGGGGTGATTGTACCCATGATACTGAACAACTTTCCCAAAAAATTGTGAAAAATAATTTGGACTTACTTTTTACTTTACCACACTAAATGCAATCAGCTGATCGAACTTTTGTATGAAAAGTCGAAAAAAAAAATTGCGAATTTCCTATAGGTTTCTTAGGGAAAGTTGTTCACTATAATGGGTACAATCACCCCTTAAAGTAATGCAACTGTGGACCCTAACACCCTGTATACTATCAACTACCAAATAATTTTTATGGTTAATTTTTATGCATTTTTATGGTCCCAGGAAGTTAGGGTAAACATAAAAAAAAAACATTTCCTACAGGTTTCTAAGGAAAAGTTGTTCAGTATCACAGATACGGAATTCCGTATAATGGGATTTCGTATGGATTTGCCCCCTTCAGAATTCCGTTCGGAATTTCAAGTCCATTCGAAATCGTAACCTTCCCAAATCCTCCTTCAATTTTCTACAAAGATTGACCACCCCAGAATGCCAAACGCGTATTGCGTATAAAAATCTAGTGGCCGCGGTACTCTCATGAATTTTAACTCGACCTATCCTATACATCCCTTTCCAATGCAGGTCCCGTTGCATAATGAATATGTTCACTTACGAAACGGCGACCTCGAGGCCGATATAGTAAACAAGCAGTAATTACACCACATTACAGTAAGCCCACGTGATCAAGATTACCTAAGGGCTCTAACAGACGAGCGACAGTTGTCTGCGACTGTCGCGCGACCGTCGCGCGACAGTCGCGCGACCGTGACGTAGGCATAGTCTGAGAGCACAAGTCTTGTTCTTGAGAGATTTCAGTTTGAAGAAAACGGAGGCTAAAAAATAACATGGTTGATATTTCTGGTAGTTTTTATAAATTTTTCGTAGATTTTGGTTTCTTTAGATAATAGATAATCCAGAATTGATTATCTTCATCATCAAGTCCATAAAATATTACAGACTGGTAAAAATAGGGCAATTATAATAAACATTATAATAGTTATAATATAATACTTAACACAACACTAATAATTATAACACATAATATTATACACATAAATATTTATAAATACGTATACATGGTGTAACAAAACACCCTAGTAATACTTAAGGGGGTGCTTCAGACCATCAAACTGAACAACTTTCACTATGGAGCCAGCATCGAAATCGCGAGAAAAAATCAGCTCTTTCATACAAAACTGCAGTACCGTCTCGACTCAAATGTATGGGACGGCATATTTTTTTTTTTTTTCTCGTCATTGGCTCCATAGTAAAAGTTGTTCAGATTGATGGTCTGAAGCACCCCCTTAAGTATTACTAGGGTGTTTTGTTACATTCTGTATAGGGTCCTTCTTAATATGCTGACACTTTTTTAAGAGGATGATCAGACCGTCAAACTGAACAACTTCCTCTATGGGACCACATCGAAATCGCGAAAAAAAAAAATCATCACTTCCATAGAAAACTGCAAACCTACTCGGAGTTAAACGTATGGGACATCTGTTTTTTTTTCGCGATTTCGATGTTGATTCCATAGAGACAGTTGTTCAGTTTCATAGTCTGGTCATCGCCTTAAAAAAGTGTCAGCATATTAAGAAGGACCCTGTATATAGAATGTTACAAACTATTGGATATGGAGGTCTATCTCTCAGACTATACAGCACTACGTCACGGTCTTCAACTGTCGCGCGACGGTCGCGCGACCCTGTCGCGAGCTGTCGCAGAGTACTGTCGCTGGTCTGTAAGAGCCCTAACATAAGCTCGATAGTGTTTCAATCCTAAACCGTACGAAATATGGAAATGTATCATTATAATAAAGTTTGCAGTAATTTACTGCTCGCCTGCTTCTTGTGTCCGTGTTTAGAAAGGTCTCTGTTGTTGTTGTTACAGTACGTAATTAAAGTGTTTAAAAGGACAGGCCATCCCAAAATAAAAATTACAGCGATCTCGACTTCAATATTCCACTTATGTGTTAGAAACACTATAAAAAAGATTTCAGAGTGAGACAATTCTGAGATGAATTTCAATTTATGCAGAGTGCAACAAAACGCCCCAGTAATATTCAAAATATTTAAAGGGGCGGTATAGATAGACCACCGAACAGAAAAACTTTCGATATGGAGCCAACATCGAAAATAATAACAAAATTCAGCTGTAAACACCATTTTATTCTATTCAAACATCAGATATATATATTTTTTTTTTATTACAAATGGGTTTGCTCTTGACTTCAATCCAGTCCTCAGGACAAAGATGGGGTCGAAGATGTAGCGAGCGTACTCAGAACAGAAGAAGCCATTTCACTCGTACTTTAAAAATTTTTTCTCGATAGTTTGTATACCTTTTATACAAATTACAGACTTATCTAAATTACTTTAATTTTGAGGCATTTTTATCTCCTCCGTCGCGGTGAATCCCGAGACTCTGATTTAGAACGGTGAATATACAACGTGTTAATAAATTAACGCAAAACCTCATACACCCCAACTGATTTATAACAAAATAATTAGATTAGCATTATGAGGGGTCATAAGATAGTAATTCCCGAAGTATTACGTCATAAGGTACTGTCAGAGCTACATTCTTCCCATCTAGGTATAGTGAAGACAAAGGCTGAGGCACGGTCGCGATTTTGGTATCCGGGGATCGATGAAAGCATCGAGCACATGATAGGAGGGTGCAACGTCTGCATTCAATTAAGACCATCACCTCCTCGCGAGTCGCCGTCATTTTGGAGTTACCCGCGCCGTGCTTTCGCTAGAGTCCATACTGATTATTTAGGGCCGATAAATAAGCATATGTACCTAGTTATAGTAGATGCTCACACAAAGTGGCTCGAAGTTTATGATATGAATCATACAGCTACTTCTCTTGCTACCATAAATAAACTTTACGACTTCATCTCTCGATACGGCGTACCCGAGACTTTGGTCAGTGACAATGGTACAGCGTTTAGTTCAAATGAATTCAATAATTTCTGTAAAAGAAACGGCATCACACACTTGACTTCGCCGGCGTACCACCCAGCTAGTAACGGCCAGGCTGAATCGTTCGTGAAGATAGTTAAAAAAGGCATAAAATCAAGCATAATGTCTAGTCGTTCAGAAAAAGAAACCCATCTAAAATTGTTGAGATACTTATTCGACTATAGAAATTCCGTGAATACTACCACAGGTTTTTCCCCATCACAACTCCTTTACGGTCAAAAATTGAGAACTAGACTCGACCTACTGAAACCTAGTGATTCGTCAGAACCGCCATCGTCAACGCCATCACCACCATCAGATAATCAAGTAAATGCACAGTGTTCGCAGAATAAAAAACATGTACAAGTATTCACACCAGGATTAAAAGTATTGTACAAAAAATATAGCAGTAAAAATAATTATATATGGTGTAAGGGTGTAATACTTAGGAAAATTGGGCAAGTCGTTTATATGATTAAAGACATAGAAAGGTCGGTAGAAATTAAGAAACATAAAAATCAAATAGTTGTATATAAAGGCAGTACAACTGAAACGCCATGGGACACGAATACAAGCTTATATGATAATTACGTGATAGAGCCGCTGTCGACGACGTCGCAGTGGTCACCACCACCGAGCTCGCCGCCGACACCGCCAACACCGTCGACATCGCCCATACCTTCGACACCGCCGAGGCCGCCAGGGACACCGTCGTTTTCGACGCCGCAGGGTTCACCGCTGCCATCGCCGCCACCGCCGCGGCCACCGTCGACACCACAGAATGTGGCTGACCCAAGTACGGCCGAAGGGAGGGGAGGAAATAGGAAGAGACCATCACGGCTTCGTCCCATGGTCAATTATAAGAATAAATAGAATAGGGGTTAAAATATTGTCAAAAAAATAGGGGTAGGGGTGTAACATATGTGTACCTATATGTAAGTATACCTATAGCGTAGCTGCGTCTACGCAATAAATCAGTGTGCCACGAACCGCCGGTTGTTTCACTCCCGTCCCATATATAACAGAAACAATAATTTTATTATTTTTATATTTAAAATATAAAGTTATTCGAATTTAAAGTTTTGAGGCAAAAATGAATTGTTATCATTTCAGCACTGAAAGAAAGCGCTAACGTACTCATGGATACATTTTTATAATCTTGTTTTGGTAGTAAGTAGGGTGAGTGTGCCCGTGCGGTGGGTTGACATTGGGTTCAGAAAATTTTAAATTTTGCAAACAAATTATTTAATATTTTGAAAAAATTACCTATGTTGAAACCATGATAATTCGACTCTGCTCTCGATTCTAAACAAACTACTTTCTAGTTTTGCGTTAATTCATTAACACGTTGTATATTCGCTACTGCTTGCTCAGGGTATATGACCTCGGGCGCCCTCTTTCCTCGGCTCGGGAAGTAACTGGGTTACAGCACTAGAGCCAGTTTATTCCAGCCACTGAACATTCGAGACCGGCGGCGAGTGTAACCTTGAAGATGTTGGACGTTCTGAAGTTTCCGCAACGAAATAAAGTGGGGCTTCTTTTTTTTACGACGGTTTGTGAGAAATAATGGTTCCTATGGAATGGTCTAGCTGATGTCATCTGCTAGATCATTCATTCATGTTTCTACCAAACTGCCGCCCATTCTCGTACGTGAACGATCGCGTATCGCCGCACGCTGCGCATGTAGGTGCATCAGCCTCCGCAAACTTAAAGAAGCTATTTTTCTGGTTTGATATGTACAGGATGTATGTGACAGCCTAGCAAATACTGAAACGGTGAACTCAGACCATCAAACTGAACAACTTTCACTATGGAGCCTACTTCAGGAGACGTGAAAAAAAATCTGCTGTCCCATACAAAAGTGCTGTACCTGTTTTGACTTTCGCAGTAACGTAGGGAACCCGTACCTACCCGACTAAAATGTATGGGCAGCAGATTTTTTTTTGCGTCTCCTGTGGTAGGCTCCATAGTGAAAGTTGTTCAGTTTGATGGTCTGACTTTACCGTTTCAGTATTTGCTAGGCTGTCACTTACACCCTGTATATTCGGTGGCCCTACCGCGAAAACACCGAATAATGTCTCATTGGTCACAATAGAGAAAACTCCTATATTGTTTTTGAAAAATGTTATCAAAGTCTTAGTATTGCCAGCTGCTGGGTGGCAAAATAACACAACGCTCTACCATCCATTGCCAACGTTAATAACATATTTCTTTCTGCGAAATCGCTTATTAAGTAGTCGGGTTCAAAACCAGTGACCACTAATGAATGATACAAACCAGTTACAGCTAGGACGTTGACTTGACTAACTGTCGTCTTACATAGATATACTTGGCGGTTGAAATCAGGAACGAAAGATATCAAAAAGAAGATAAAACAGAAGGAAATTCTATAATCTAGGTAATCCAAGGCAATTAATTATTGAGGTTTGAGAAAGTCTACAACAAAATCGAAATGCAGCATAATCGTAATTTTTAAAAGAAACGAGATATTTGATATAATGCGTACAGGTACGTGATAATTAGGTTCCTACTTAAACGAGGCGTATTAATTGAGATGCTTCGAAAATGCTCTGACGACAAGTTGGGAATAACTTGGCTTCATTGGTTCGGTAGACCTACCAGGGCGCTTCGCCGTCACTGGTGTGGTCCCCCCATAGTCCGCAGTAATAAGCAGTAAAGGCTCCCGGAGTCGTACTGTAATCGTAGAGGGAGTAGAACTATGGAGTAAATGATACGCACACATCTTTAATGTTCGATAGAGGTGAACCTATACACTAGTCTGTAGAAAGAGTGAGAAAGACTATAATGAACGCCGTGTAACCACTTTTTTGGTGACCGCAACTTGTCATTTTGACGTATTGCGGTCTAAATTGACTAGTATTGTTGTTAGGCTTATCAAAAGTTATTAATTACGGAATTGTAACAGCCTGAATTACCTGCTGTGTGAGGTGTTCTGATAATATAATAATTTATAATCATTATCGAAGTGAAAATGGTGGTCTGCAGTGGCCTAGGATGCAAAAACAGATCGAAAAGTGCTGCTGGGAATGTTTCGTTTCACAGGTACGTTTCACTGCAATTAAATGCTACAAATACTTTGTTTGTGATTAGATTAATGTCTATTGTACACGTTAAAATGATATTACAATACAAATTAAATCATAAAACCAAGTTATAGGTCAACATTGATTCCATAACCTCTAGATCAGCAGTCATTCAGTGTTACCAGTTTATGGCCTTTGAAACACCCGTAAATACGGGAAAACTGACTTGGAAAATACATAGGTACCTAGTAATGGTTTGGTTTCATCACTGTTTTGTTCATTTTCAGGATTCAGCTACCAGACAACCTGTCATAATAGAAAAAATTACAGAAACACTGAGGAAGAAACATCTTAGAATTCAATTGAAGAGTGAGTTAGCTGAAAAGCGCCTAAAGAAGTTGCGTACTACTCGTTAAGCGCAAAGACGATTAATAAAGAAGAATGCTGAGTTACTCAATATAATCATGGAATTAAAAGTTAAAGCTATGATTTCAGCACTGGTAGCATGCCAACCCGCGATAGCAGTGATACGGCTTTATCACGGCTTTTATCTCGTTCTTTCGTGCGCAAAAGAACGAGATAAAAGACGTGATAAAGCCGTATCACGGCTATCGCGGGTTTGCATGCTACCAGTGCAGATGTTTTAAATTAAATTTTTTTTCACGTTTTTTTTAACGGTAGAAAAAAAACTGTTTTTTTACAACACTATTCCTGATCAAAGCCATTTGGTTAGATTAAGAAACATTAAAATTTATTTTCCAAATTGTAATTTATTTACCATAACCCTTCATCATGCTTCAGTCAAATAAAGAAATTGATCAAATTCGAAAAAATAACCTCTTTGACCTCATTGCTTGACAAATAACTACACAGTTTTTCAAGGCTCCAATTCTGGCAAATTTTATTACATATTAAGGTGGTTGCAGAGGGGTCAATTTTATACAAAAACAATTTTATTGACGCACAATACGCATAGACGTTATAAGTATAAGTAACTTAGAATAAATAAATTTTTATTTTTTATATATGTAAAAATAGTTTAAAAAATCTTGATGCCGCGTCACAAATAACATTTGCAATTTATAATATAATTACGAAGATATAATGCTTTGTAATTTTTCATACTACATTTTAAAAGCTTTATAAATCTTCGTAATTATATTATAAATTGCAAATGTTATTTGTAACGCGGCATCTAGATTTTATAAACTATTTTTCCATATATAAAATATTACTTTTATTAATTCCGTCTACGCGTATTCTGTGTCAAACTTTTGTATGGACTGAAACCACCGTAACATTAAATTTTAATGTTATTTGTGAATATTTCTGCGATTTGTGTTAGGAAAGTAGTATTAACAAAATGTATTACTTAGACTAGCCGACTGTGAAAAGTTGGTGGTATTGATAAATTTGTGGGAAAATTGAGTTCAATCGGGTAACATTTACACACACATGTACAAATCAGACACCGATAGAAAACCGATTACACTGTCACTTGCTCTATAGTTCTACTCCCTCTACGTACTGTAATGGTCAATTCGAAAAAAAAAAATTGTCTTTGTCAACGTGTTTAGCTAGTGTTATGGATTGCAGTGTCCCATCTCATCTTATTGCGGCCAAGGTATAAATCCTACGTTTTTCAGAAAATTAAAAAGTAAATTAAAAATAGAAATATCGGTCAAAAATGTAATCGGAAAAATACGTATCTCTTATTTTTTAACCTATTTTTATATTTTTCATTAAAAACAGGTGATTAAAAAATTAAATGTTGTCAAATTCGGAACGTTTTTCGCTATGCGTTTGCGTTTTTTAAAGCTTTAAAATTGAAACATTGTTTAACGTTGAGTTCTTTGACAACTCTATAATATATTCCATTGATTTTGTTTTCGGCTATCTACAGTCCCACCACTACATCAGAAACTATGCCTTATAATGTAACTATTACGGTTTATTTCTTCGTTGAATACGTAGCCGTAGGGCTGTATGAGCTTCCCCTTTAGTGCGTATTTGGACCAATAAGAACAAACTAACGCGTCGCAATGGGGCATATTACATTGTCAATATTATCGTGATCCTAGTATCGCAAGTATCACAAGTATTGATTTAGTATTACACTTATCAATATTATCATCATCAGAATGCCTTATATTCACTAGAGTGAAGTTGTGTTTTGTTAGTAAATTTTGTGTTTCTCGTCATGGAAAATACCAAAAAAGCAGCTATAAGACTCGTAATCACGTTGAAAAGTAAACGTAGCAGGAAGCGTAAAACACAAATATAAAAAAAAATGTTAATTAATATTTAATAATAATTATTTTTTTAATCATTTGTGTTAACTATTACGTTCTTCATCGTCACTATTACGTCGTTCTTCTATGGTGTCAGTTGAATACTACCTACTGATAGGTACCTACTTCGCGTATCGCGAAGTGCTTACATTTCAATACCTATTATTGATAGGATCGCGCGGCGCGGATCACAGGATTTCTGGATATTCTGAGATATTATCACGATACTGCGATACGGCATATTACAGTCAATAATATCACGGTATCATGATATTATTGATAATGTAACATGCCCCATTCCGCCAACCGCGCAGCCGCCCCCGCTCGGGTCGGGGGGCCCGAGCAGCATGTCGTTCAATCGTCTGACAAGTAGCGACATCTATTGATAACTTGCGACGCTTGCGACATATCTACAAACTCTTTTGTACTAAGTACTCTTTACAAAACAGTCAAATTATAAAAAAAAATTATTACACCATGGAAAGCCAAGATTAAAGATTTTTCTGAAATGGAGCATTATTTCAGAAGAATTTCACAAATTGAAGACCTTCCCGTGGTGTTTAATTACAGCGTCATCTGTTGCTAATTGAGGATACAATTTTCATCGTATAATCCAACTAATTTAAATATTAATCCCATTGAAAAGTCTTTTCAAAGCTTTGAAGATTTTTAAAATTGGTCGTATGAAAAAAGTCGATTTGGTTCTAAAGCAGCAATAATCAATATTTAGGGCCTATTTTGGCGTACATTGCTTGCTTTGATCGCTATACTTTAAAATAGATAGAACAAATCCGGCAATGTATGCCGAAATCGGGCCAAACCAACTGCGAGCGAAAAGCAAACACCGAAACGAAACACACACACACCGTGCCGTACCATTCGATCAGTCTGTCTTCCGGAATGCCCGTCAAATAGGCGTAGATACGCGTTGAGATCGTTGTTTATTTACTAAAGTGATAATTATAAACATATACAATAGTGAAACAGAACGTAACATTTCATAAAACTGTAAGTGTTCAGTGCAATTTATATTGTTTCTATGTGGTTTTGTTCCGTTTCTATTTCTATGTTTGAGAGTAATGTTTTGATCATAAGTATAACATAAATAATTGTTATCAGACCTCTCGCTCGCACTTACGGCGGATGTTTGCCCTAACCACATTCTTCGTTTTCCAAATTATAGACTGTAGGACTTTTTGTGTAGCTTCAAATTAGTTCAAATTATAATAATACTAAGTATATAATACAAAATCGGTAAAGTATTTGACTATTCTGGCCAATTTTTAAGTAATATGGTGTTTCTCGGGTCTACAGGGTGAAATTAATATCATTGGCATCCTTTTAAACTAAGAGTCTACCCATCAAACTGAACAACTTTTACTATGGGAGCAAACAGATCGGAGCAAAAAAAAATCTGCTGTTGCATACATTTGAGTCGAGTAGGCATTGCAGTTTAGTATGGGACAGCAGATTTTTTAGTTGCTTACGATCGGTTTGCTCTCATAGTAAAAGTTGTTCAGTTTGATGGGTAGACTCTTAGTTTAAAAAGGATGCTAACGATATCAATTTCACCCTGTATATTAGAATCCATAATTGAAAATGCCTATATTGAAAACCCTTAACACCTAAAACACATAATCATTAAAATCCATAATGTTGAAATGTATATATTTAAAAAGTAGATATATCTTTAATATGAATAACGTAATTAATTAATTACGTTATTCATATTAAAGATATACTTTTTAAATATATACATTTCAACATTATGGATTTTATTTATACTTAGGATTATGTGAATATTATTATAGCGTCTGCGAATCATGTCGTGGGGGTAGGGGCAAGGTATGGCAAGGTGAACCCCCCCCCCCCCCCCCCCCGAGGTGAGAAAAAAATTATTTTCAGGTGGACTAAGTAAACAGTAGCGATCCGCTGCCGCGGCACGCTCGCTGCGCTCGCTCGGCTCATGCGCTGTGGTCGCAAGAAATCTAACATGCTCGTCGCTTCGCTCCTCGCTAACCTAACCGACTGTGTAAGACTACGAATAAGAATAACTATAGAAGCAACATAATTTTTGGCACCCTTTGAAAAATGACATTTTGTATGAGTTTTGGCGGCAAGGTGTAGTTTTTAAGGAACAAATTTCGAATACGGTGTAGTTTTTTTGGGGTCACTTTTTGAGCTTGATTTATATTTCTATACATTCTTATTCGTAGGTGTCTAAACACGTGGTGGTCTAAACACGAGTTTTTCAAAGTTATGTATTTTCATTTATAGTTTTTCAAATTATGAATTTACATTATTATGTCAAATAATGCTATATATTTTCATATTAATTGTTATATGAATAAGCGTTATGTCATGTCTGTTATGGATTTTTAAAATAGGATTATTAAAGTTTTGGAACATAAGGGACACCCGGTGTTTCTCCGATCATCATATTGATTGTCTTAAATTATTTAACTAAATATATTAAGAAGCAGGATCACCAAAAACACCACGTTGATTTCCTACCGATAGGTATAATAGGGCAGTTACCTACACAATAAGACCCCTGTATTAACGTTAAACTACGTAGTAACTATTAAGTACTCTGTAGTTAAACCAGAGCGGCGGGTTATCTTTTAGGCAAACTAGGCACGTGCCTAGGGGCGCGAGGTTAGGTACCTACAGTCAGCGTCATAGGAACCCGGCCCCTCCATCTTTATCTTAATAAGCGCAAGGAGGTTAGATTTCTGTGATGAGTAAAATGTTCAAACTCAGTATGCATGGATTATTCAAATTAGTAAAAAAAAAACTCATACAGCTACCAACATCACCATCTGTTTGACAGATGGATGTCTGCGCTAATATAGAGGAAAAAAACAAAGGGATGTAGGGCTATAATACGTCATTCACGTCTTTTATCTCGTTCGTCCGCGCGCAAATAGAAAGAATTCTATAGCGTGAGTAGTGTGAGTACTATATCACGCTGGCCTAGTCATGGTGGAAGGAGGAAGCATATTTCCATTAAAATATATAGGGTCCTTCTTAAATTATACTGACACTTTTTAAGGGGATGATCAAACCGTCAAACTGAACAACTTTCTCTATAGGACCAATATCGAAATTGCGAAAAAAAAATCTGCTGTCCCATACATTTAGGTCGAGTAGGTTTGTATGGAACAGCTGATGTTTTTTCGTGATTTCGATATTGATTCCATAGAAAAAGTTGTTCAGTTTGACGGTCTGATCATCCCTTTAAAATAGTTTCTGCTAATTTTGTTAGATCTAAACTATTATAAAACTGTAACAGAAGTGTGTCTGTACATTGAAGATATTTACAAAAAAAAAATACGATATGGTTTTTACCTGTCCCTGATTCCAAATCAAAATTTTAAAAATATTAAGGGACTGGTTTGCGGCAAACGGTATAATTTTAAATGCAGATAAGAGCTTGGTTATGAAATACCAATCTAGAAAAGGATTTAGTAGAGAAATAGGTAGTATAAATGAGACAACATTCTTGGGTTACACTATAGATTATACTATAAGTCATAAAGCGCATATAGATAAAATGTGCAAGAAATTATCAAGCGCAAACTATGCCCTGTTCAAATTAAAACCTTTATTAGATAGGAAAACTTTATTAACAGTATACTACGCGTACACACACTCTATTTTAAACTATGCTATAACAGTATGGGGCAATGCATCTGAAATAAATAAAGTTTTTAAACATCAGAAGAGATCAATTAGGATCATAAATGGATTACACAGGCGCACATCCGTGAAAAAATATTTTAAGAAATGTCAAATAATGACAGTTATATGCCTATACATATATAACAGTTTATTAGAGGTACAAACGGAGAAAGATGCCTATATAAAAAATATGGACATACATAAATACAATTTGAGAAATAAAGAGAAACTACAATATCCTAGGACGAGACTAGACAAAGTGATGAAACAGGGAAAATTTATAAAAATAAAAATGTATAACAATCTACCATTAGAAATAACCAAACTCTCCGTCCCTGAATTCAAAAACAAAATTAAAAAATTTCTGCAGGATCACCCATTTTACGGTTTAAACGAGTACATGGACATGAATCTCACCGTAGACCTATTCTTAAATAAAGATTAATGATAAGTGACAAACCTTGGGGCTATTTAATGTTGTGTGACGTGAAACAAATGATTTATTGTATGGTAGATAGAAATTAACTTATAGCATACTGACTGACTTACTGCAATTTGATATAATTATGTATATTGTTAATCGAAATTTCACAATCAATAGCTTATTTGTAATATTTTATTTGTAAATTTTTTTTTTCTTTTTGTATTATTGTGAATGTAAATGAATTTAAGTATTAATTATGATTATGTAAACTTGACGTACCTAGTGTAGCATTCTCTGTTACAAGGCCAATAAAATTCTGATTTCTGATTTCAAATCACAAATTTTTTGATTTTTTGGCTGTCTGTTTGTTTGTTTATTTGTTTGTTTGTTTGTTTATTTGTTTGTTTGGGTGTTTGTTTGTTCGAGTATCACGCAAAAACTACTGAACCGATTTTCATGAAACTTTTTTTGTTTGATAGCTTATCATCCGACTTAAAATCTGGTATATAATTTATGCGGACGAAGTCGCGGGTAAAAGCTCGTCTTATATAAAGTCAAGCGGTCAGCTTATGTTGCTTTTGTATAGCTTGATGCGTCGTGTCGCCGTGTGTACAATGTTAGGTACATGTACGTTTGGGTATCCTATAAATGTCCCTACCTGTGCCATAGCGAGGGCTATTGGACCAGTGGCCAGGCCATACATTTTTGCCCAGTGTCCTTTCTTACAGATTCCTTTTTTTTCAGAGAGATGGAGGGCGAATCGTCAGAACACGCAGTGCCATCCACTTTTTATGAAATTTTATACGATGTCGAGTTGATCTGTGCCGGATCGGATGGCGAAGAGGTGTTCGATGTGGGATCGGATGACGAAGAAGTGCTCGATGTCAAATCGGATGGCGAAGAGGTGTTTGATGTGGGATCAGATGACGAAGAAGTGCTCGATGTCAAATCGGATGGCGAAGAGGTGTTTGATGTGGGATCAGATGACGAAGAAGTGCTCGATGTCAAATCGGAGGACAAAGAGGTGTTCGATGTGGGATCACATGACGAAGAGGTTTGTAAACTATCATCATCATCATCTCAGCCGATGGACGTCCACTGCTGGACATAGGCCTCCCCCAAGGATCGCCATAACGACCGGTCCCGCGCTGCCCTCATCCAACGTTTTCCCGCCGCCTTCACCAGGTCGTCGGTCCACCGTGTGAGGGGCCTACCCACGCTGCGCATCCCGGTACGCGGTCGCCGGTTTGTAAACTATGTAAGTATAGGAGTATAATTAATTTTACTGACTGATACTAACAAAAATACAGTTGTGTAGTATTTACTAAATGTGATATACTAATGTCGGACTATAATGGAACGAAATTATAATATACCGTAATTTAGTGAAATGAAATGTTATTCATAAAATTTCGATTGCGGTGCCCTTACAATAGGGGATCGGACAGTCCGGGACAATCGCGCGTGATGTATGAAAAATTGTACTAAATACCGACAAGTGACGTCATCAATATTTAATTACTTTTTATAGTTCATCATGTTATTAAAAATAGTATTCTAGCTAAAAAATGAACCAAAAATGTGAGTATAGCGTTATTTTCAAATGTTTTTTTTACTGATAAGATAAAACTAAAATATATTTTATGCAGTCCGCTCCCCATGGTTGATCAGGGCATGTTTTGTATTTAACATTGTACACGGTGTAAGGAACAGCCCTCCACAGACTGAAACAGTGAACTCAGACCATCAAACTGAACAATTACCACTATGGAGCCCACCTCAGGAAACACGATGCCCTAGGGCTTCTGCGAGGGCTCCGCCATAGTATCAACCTATGGAACGAAGCATCAAGTCTTGTCACGCGGGCCCAATGCAGATTGATAGAATTTACATACGCATCGGAATTTTTTTCTTCAGCGTATTCATACAGGCTACCTCACGTACATAAGTTAGAAAACTCATTGGTCATGGCATTGTCGTCTTCGCTTGTTTCAAAGTTAAACTTGTTCAGTTTGATGGTCTAAACTCTAAAACCACCCCTTTAAATAGGGTGTTTTGTTCTTGGATATTTTGTGCCTAAACATGCCAATCATAAACTGTTTTTGTAATGCAGATGCACAATGAGACGCACGATGAAGAGTACGTGGACCCGCTACAGCTGGAGCTTGACGAAGGGTGAGACTTAAAATTAGTGTTCCAATAAGAGAAATTAGTTCAATTCAACATATTCTGAGACACAATGTACTAAATATTTCAATTTTGATTCATTATTAGTGGCGAACCGGTGAATCTGCTATCCATATTCGATGAGTATGGAACGCCGCTTTTCTGCGACAGCGCGGCGGAGGCGACGTGAGTATATTTTGAGTATTGTATTATTTTTTTAAATGTTTAAGGCCACTCCTCCCATTTGCAAGGCTCTCTTTCTTACAAGCAAACTTTTGCAATTAGCCATCCCGCTTCAATTGCGTGGCGCCGGTCGGAATTTTCCGTTTTCTTTGTAAACCTGTATGATTTTTTATGAATTTTCAAAAAATAAAAAAACCACATCATTCTATATTGTATTGTGAAGAATGTTGTAAATTTTCATATTCTTCTGATCAACAATGTAAGAGTAAAACGGTTACAACTGGAAAAAAAGAGGTGACTTTGGATTCGTTTTTCTTCAGTTTTATTAATTAAAATAGATTTCGAGAAAAACCACATCACTTCTCATATCCTGTAGATTGTTCAGTTTTGTTTTCTGCTTAAAAAGTGCCATAGTTAATGTATAAAATGGTTACAAAGTTACTCAAAACCGGGCGGACGCCCCTATTGACTTTATATTTATATGATTGTTCACAGAAGAGCTTCTTCTTCGGCTTTTCTATCGCCCGTTTCCTTCCCGAGCATGCCTAGTGGGCCCATACCACCGACCACGTAGGTTCATTTTTATTACTTCACACAAATGTTTGGTTGCAATATCCCACTGACATCAACTCTAGTCATAGACACGGACGTTCAAACAAACACCATGTCACACAAAACAACACATAATTACACATTCGTTGCCATAGTGAACTCGGGAACATCAATGCGGTGCGGACACCGTAGTCAAGTGGAACATGTTGCTTCTATGAAAGGGCCAGTCTATCCCTAGAGCCAATGCAATATCCACTGCATTTATACAGGTATTTGATTGTTTACATTACAGTGTGGATCCAGTTGTGATAGTGGGTGAGCGGGGCAGGGACCGTGGCGAACGCGGTCGAGGCAGACGTGCCCGAGGAGGCCGTGGAGGCGGACGCGCTGGTGTCCCTAGCCGAGCCAGCGGTGCTGAAGCCTGGCAGCGAGGCAGCCCTATCACAGAAATTTATGTAAATGATGACGATGTGCCCGAAGATTTGCGAGCGGCGATTGTGGATGTATATGCGAAAAGGGAAGCCAGGCAGAGGAATGCCGATAGAAGGAGGGCTGCAAGAGCCGAAGAAGATGAGGAGTATTATGATGCGGATGATGGCGGAGACGCGGCTCTGTTTTCTGGAGACGAAGACGCGCTTCGCTTTGATTGGCGTCCTATGGACACCTTTCAAGGTCAAAGAGAGTCGTTTCGTCCCCGGAAAACTGGGCCAACTGCTGCATCTGGAAGCGCGTTTGAGGCGTTTTCGCAATATTGGGATGAGAGTATTTTGACGCATATCGTTAAAGAAACAAACCGGTATGCAGTCACTCTTGGCTATAAGGACTGGTACGATACAAACGTACACGAGATCTTAGTCCTTTTTGCTTTTTGGATGATGCTGGGCATCATCCGGATGCCATCCATTAAGTCCTGCTTCTCTGAGCATTTCCTTCTTAAAACGACTTGTTTTCGCCTTATGTTCAGCCGCCAAAGGTACGAGCGCTTGTGCTCTGCCTTGCATTTCAATGATGATTCTCTCTGGACTCGCGAATCCTCCAAACTCTTTTCCATTGAACCCATCCTTTCCCACCTGAACGCTCGGTTCCAGGCCGCATACATCCCGCGCCAGGAAATTTGCGTAGACGAGAGTTTGACCCTGTGGAAGGGCAAGCTCTCAATGAAGCAACACATAAAGACCAAAGCAGCCAAGTACGGAATAAAAACTTTCGAGCTTTGCGAATCCGCAACCGGGTATCTTTGGTCTTTTTTCGTTTACACTGGAAAAGATTCCCATTCTGACCCGTCTCTCCCAGCGTCGTTGCTTAAAAGCACGGCATCTGTACTTAAACTCATCCGCCCTCTCCTCAACAAAGGATATACCCTCTTCATGGACAATTGGTTCAACAGTCCGTTGTTGGCTAGATTCCTGAAAAAGAACAGGACTGATGTTGTAGGTACCTTGAGAACAAACCGTCAGGATGTACCACCATTGATTACGCATTGCACTTTGCAAGGCGGCCAATTCGCAGCACGTCATTTTGGAGACATCATGGTTATGGCCTTCCATGATAAGAAGAAAATTGGCCTCCTTTCTACTTATCACGGTACGGAGGTTGCCCAAACTCCTGAGAAATCCTACAGGTCTAATCTTTGGAAGCCACAACTCGTTTTTGACTATAACAAGAACATGGGCGGTGTCGATCTGAAAGACAGCATGCTCGAAACCTACCTAGTGGAGAGAAAAAGGTGTGCAAAATGGAACATGAAGCTTTTCAAGCGCCTCTTGAATTGTTCCATTTTGAATTCCCGAATTTGCTATGAGGCTACGCATGGCAAACGAATTGATCACATTGTTTTCCGCCTCAAGTTGGTCGAGCATATCATCAATAATCATTTGAGCCTTATCCCGAAACATCGTCGCTTAGTTCCTCAGTCACACCCGGTAGTGCTAGGATACCCAGATTCCCGTTTTACGGAGAATAGGCATTGGCCGACGTCAATCTGTAAACGCGACGTAAAGGGTCACATCATGCGCCGTTGCTGCGCGGAAAAAGGTTGCTCCAAAAGGCCAACATTCGAGTGTAAATTATGTGACGTAGGTCTGTGTGTAGAACCCTGTTTTAGTCGCTACCATAAGCGTCCTTAAAATTCATTCTTTTTCACTCTTTTCTCCCTTTGGCCACCTATTTTTCTCAGACTACGGACAGTTCCTCCAATGACATACATACATACAGACAAGACAGACAGACATATCGTTTGTATCGTACCAGTCTTTTCCTAATATTGTTGTAACGGATACACCGGTATTTGATGGGAATGTTGTATAATTTAATTATGCTATGAATGAAATGGATGCTTGGGTTTTTATTTTTGTTTATATTACTATTACTGTCTAGCCTATCCATTGAAACACGTGAAAGAGGACGAGGAAGCCCTGTAACCCCATGGTTGACAACTATCCTTAACTTAAGGATATGAAAAGCACAACCTTAAGCGAAAAAGACGTTAAAAAAAAAAGAGCTGCCTGCTGGGCTAGCACGTTACACGTGATAGGGCTATATCGCGTCTTTTTTCTCGTTCGTTCACGCGCAAATAGAAAGAGAGCGGAAGCGTGCTATCACGCTATAGCTAGAGCTATATCCGACCCCGTTTGACGGGAAAAGGCTTGTTTGAAAAGGATTGTTGCTGTACATCTAAGTCTCCTGCACTAGTTTTTTTATGAAGAAAACAAATCATAGCTTCACTTTTTGTCGTCCGCCATCTTGTCTTAAAACAAAATTGTATTGCGCGACGCCATTTTGTTTCATGTTTTTATTGTGTAATTTTTGTTAAAATACAAGCGGCCTTAACAATTTTATATTGTGTCACCTTATGGTAGGTTTAGATGATGACAATTTCTAGGCGCCAATTCTGCGGCGCCTGAAAAAAAGCACCGTGTAAACACTTTTGGCACTACAATTTTACGGCATGCCTTAAAATTGTCGTGCCAAAAGTGTTTACACGGTGCTTTTTTTCAGGCGCCGCAGAATTGGCGCCTAGAAATTGTCATCGTCTAAACCTACCATTCTTGGAAATGTTGTACCTTTTCATGGTGTCTTGTGTGAGTACCAGTGAGTTGGTACATTGACGTAGCCTTTGATGAATAAAAATTTTCACGTACTTATGTATTTCTAGTTCAAAATATTGGAGCATTTTCCGGTGGGTCTGGTTTTTTATTTTGTGTCCACACTTGTACGGCTTGTACCTTACTTGTAAATATTGTACCTACCTAATTTACCTTCCCATGGCTATGTGACTTAAGTTGTAGGAATGCACTTGTAAATATTGCACTACGCTTGTACAGACGACATATTATATCGATAAGTATATATAAAACAAAGAGTTTTTCGATTTGTATTTCTCCTCCATCTAAACCCCCAACCCACCCTAAGCGTGAAGGCCCATGCAACTTACACGTTAGATCGTAAAACGCAAAACACTCTTACTAGACACTCTTCTCTCTCTCTCTTTTAGTAATAGGTACTTAAGTGGGTGCTTCAGTTCAGTTCAGACCATCAAACTGAACAACATTAACTATGAGCTATTGAGTCAGCTTTGAAAAAGCGAAAAAAATCTGCTGTTTCATTAAAAACTGAAGTACCGACCGATTCGACTTAAATGTATGGGACAGCAGATTTTTTTTCACGATTGTTCAGTTTGATGGTCAAAATCTAAAGTACTAGGCTGTTTTGTTTTGTTATGATTTCAATTTCACCCCGTATCCTGTCCCGTTGGGGTAGGCAGAGACAGTTGATCGCCATCGGCTAAGATTCTGACACACCTCTTTTGCCTCTTCCACAGTCATGATCATGAGTCGCTTCATACACGCTCGTCGCTTTTTGGGTAGGTACATTTGATCTGGCCCTTTTTAAGTACGGTGCTAATTTGGTCAGCATACGTACGTCTAGCTAGGGCGACCCCTTCAAATGTTCCATTCACACTCGCTTTATACATATTCCATACGTCCTCTACTTATGTCAGATATTTTCAGTTATTATACCACTCATCCTTTCCACATTACCATTATATCCTCTTTCAGTCAACATCTTTCTCTAATCTACACTGTTCCCTATTCTATCATTCATAGTTACACCACACCACACACACGGACCTGAAAAAAAGACGGACGGAATCTCGTCTAATCTAAAGTGAAGCACCCATTTATATGAGTGTGTGTGCTGTCGCCCTGTCGCGCGGTACATAATGGCGGTGGGTTGTCGGACCTGTGCCTAGAATAGGCTAGACTGTGTGAGTGTTTGCCCCTTGTAGAACAAACTAAATTGTAGGACCTTCCATGCTTCACCTCTTTTTAGTGTGACATTACGTCCGTCTTTTTTTCAGGTCCGTGACCACACATAAGTACTGCGTAGAACGCAATTTGAAAGTAGACTAGACTAGAGTTTACCTGCGACTTCGTCCGCACAAATTATACAACGTGTTAATGAATTAACGCAAAACTAGAAAGTAGTTTGTTTAGAATCGAGAGCACAGTCGAATTATCATGGTTTCAACACAGGGTTTTTGGGGTGGTTGGGGATCTACCTCCTAGTGGTCCACCCTGGGCAACGCCGCCACAGACTACAACAAGTTCGTGGTGTCGGCTGAACGATCCCCCACAGCGGTGGTAGGCTCCGCAAGGAGCCGCCTGGCTCGCGACCACCCTCCTGCCGGAGTCCGGCGCCAAGCAGCTTGCTGCGTTCCGTCGGTGTGCAGGAGTCCCAGCGCCATTGGGGAATGGGAAAAAGTCAGTTGCGCTACTCAGAACCGGTCTTGACCTCTGAGCAACACTGTACCGGGAAACTCATTTTGGAGGGTAGCGGGATCCGAAGCACGGTGACAGTCGTTGGCCGACCGCAGTTAGTAGGGGGCCCAAGTAGTGCGCTAGCCACGTGTGAAAGGCTGCCCCACACAACTTGCGAAAAATCCCGCAATGCTCCACCGTGCCAGTTGGCGACTGGAAGGGAGGACCCGGTGGCCATTGCGGGGGGGTTCGGGCGTCCCCGCAGTCTCCAAATGAGTTTCCCACCAGTCAGTCGAGCTCATGAGGTCTTCTAGGGTACCTAAGTGGCATCTCGACTTTTTTTCCACCTCTCCACCACTCGACAAACTATGAAAAACAAAGTCACAAAAAAGAAAATGGTTAGACAACGGCTGCACTTCCTCCCACTCAAAGTGCACCTCAGTAACATACGAGGTCTGCACTCAAATCTCGATCCGGTCCACCACCACCTCGAGACCGAGAAGCCACACCTATTCTTTTTAACGGAGACGCAGATAGCAACCCCGTCTGATACGGCGTACCTCAACTACCCAGGATACTCGTTGGAACATAAGTTCAAGAGGCGAGCTGGGGTCTGTGTGTATGTTCGCGACGACATTTGCTGTCGGCGTCTCCGTTGCTTTGAGGTTTCCGGGTTCTCCGTATTATGGCTTTTTGTAGACACCGGAATGGAGAAATCTCTCTACGTCGGTGTCTATCGATCGCACGACGGTGACCAGGAGACAACCAGGCTCATGGAGTATCTCACTGAGACGGCAGAGACAGCCCAACGAAGGTATCCAACGGCGGAGCTTGTTTTTCTGGGGGACTTCAATGCCCACCATAGCGAGTGGCTGTTCCCGTTCCAGTTAACTGACCATGCTGGGAGAGAGGCGCGCAAGTTTGCATTATCGCTAGATCTCACCCAGCTGGTGAATCAAGCAACGCGGGTACCGGATGTTGATGGTCATACGCCCAATTGTTTGGACCTTCTGCTGACTTCAGATCCAGACAGGCACTCAGTATCGGTCTCTGCCCCGCTGGGAACGTCCGATCACTGTCTGGTGAAATCCGTGTCGATCTGCTCTCCTCCCGATGACAGCCCTAAGGGCACGAGGCGAGTCTGGCGATACGGGTCGGCAGATTGGGATGAGATGCGGCATTTCTTTGCGTCTTACCCGTGGCGGCAAGTGTGTTTTTCTTCGAGTGACCCTGCTAGTTCGGCTGATGCGGTTGCGGACGTGATACGACAGGGAATGGAATATTATATTCCTTTCTCCGACATCTCACTCGGTCACAAAGCCCAACCTTGGTACAATGCGGATTGTGCTCGCGCTGAGGCTAAAAAAGAAGCCGCCTACCAAGCATGGGTCCAGGCTCGCGACCGCAAAGTTAGAGCTCGTAGGGTTCGCGCGAAGAAGAGGGCCTTTAATTCTGCCGCCAAGTCCTGCAAACGGGTGATCCGGAGGGCTCGATTCGACCATGTCAGCCGCATTGGAGCCAAACTGGCATCCTACCCTTCTGGTAGTAAACAGTTCTGGTCCCTTTCAAAATCGGTCGAATCCAACTTCTGCCGTCCCACTTTGCCTCCCATGCAGAAGCCTGATGGGTCGCTGGCTCACTCCGCAACTGAGAAAGCTAATTTATTTGCTTCTCTGTTTGCGAGCAATTCACGTCTGGACGCTGGTGCCAAACAGCCGCCAACCATCCCTCGTTGTGATTCTTCGATGCCGGAGGTCACAATACATACAAAAGAGGTCCGCAGAGCATTGCGTAGTCTGGATGTGAATAAGGCCAGTGGTCCTGATGGTATACCTGCAAGAGTGTTGAGATATTGTGCGCCTGAGTTGTCTCCTGTTCTAACACGCCTGTATCGCCTCTCTCTCAGAACAAGAACGGTGCCTAAATCCTGGAAGCTTGCGAATGTGCAACCGGTACCCAAGAAGGGCAGTCGTGCCGACCCCTGCAACTACCGCCCTATCGCCATTACTTCCATTCTCTGTAAAGTCATGGAAAGAGTACTTAACAGTAAGTTGCTGTCATACCTAGAAGACAATGATCTACTCAGTGATCGCCAATATGGCTTCCGCCGGGGGCGATCGACTGGGGATCTTCTTGTGTATGTGACGCACTGCTGGGGCGAGGCCATCGAGAAGCACGGTGAAGCACTGGCTGTATCACTTGACATCTCGAAGGCCTTTGACAGGGTATGGCACGCTAGTTTGCTGAGCAAGCTTCCCGCTTATGGCATCCCCGCTGATCTTTGCAGCTGGATATCTGATTTCTTGAGAGAACGGTCGATTAGAGTTGTCATTGACAGCTGCTCTTCTGACCTTATGGCAATTGATGCTGGAGTTCCTCAAGGGTCTGTTCTCTCCGCGACACTTTTCCTGCTGCACATCAATGACCTCCTTGTGTCAGGTATTGTTGGGTATGCAGATGACAGTACTGTCATGGAGAGATATGTATCTGGCGCAGGGGCCAGCGGGGATAAAATACGCTCGCAGAGGGAGGCCATGGTTGAGCGGACAAACTTGACTTTAAGTGTTGTCTCCCAGTGGGGTGACAATAATTTAGTCAACTTCAACGCCACCAAAACACAGGCTTGTCTGTTCACCGCAAAAAGGAGTCCGTTTAATCTGACTCCTACTTTCCGGGGTACATCTGTCCCTGTTTCCGACAGTCTTGGGCTTCTGGGTATAAGCTTGACCACAAAACTCAACTTCGGCGCTGACATCGAGTCTAAGGCTCAAACTGCGGCCAAAAAGCTGGGCATCTTAAACAAGGTGAAGCGGTACTTCACTCCTGGACAGCTCTTAGTATTGTATAAAGCTCAGGTCCGATCATGTATGGAGTACTGCTGCCACCTGTGGGATGGCTCAGCCAAGTATCAACTTGCCGCACTCGACTCGGTTGAACGCAGAGCCAGGAGGCTCATTGGCGATAGTAAGCTGGTGGAGGCCAAGCTTCATAGCCTAGCCCACCGCCGCAGAGTGGCCTGCTTGTCGGTCTTCTACAGATTGTACTTCGGTGAGTGTGCCCTAGAGCTGCATGAGCTCATCCCACCTTCCCCTTTCTACTATCGGACTTCCAGACGCACCGCGGGATATCACCCCTTCTTGGTTGACATCCCACATATCCGCACCAAGCGCCTTTCTGAATCTTTTATAATGCGCACAGCCAAGGAGTGGAATGCCTTACCTGCGTCAGTATTTCCGAGTACTTACAACCCGAATTCCTTTAAAGTACGAGTGAATAGGCATCTTCTGGGTAAGCTCGCTACATCTACGACCCCATCTTCGTCCTGAGGACTGGATTGAGGTCAAGAGCAAACCCATAGTTAATAAAAAAAAAAAAAAAAAAAAAAACAGGTAATTTTTTTCAAAATTTTAATACATTTTTCCGCAAAATTTAAAATTTACTAAACCCGATGTCAACCCACCCCATGGGCACTCTCACCCTACTTACTACCAAAACAAGATTATTAAAATGTATCCATAAGTACTTTAGCGCTTTCGTTCATTGCTGAAATGATAACAAATCATTTTTGCCTCTGAACTTAAAATGCGAATAACTTTAAATTTTAACTATCAAAATAATGAAATTATTGTTTCAATCTAATTATTTTGTTATAAATCAGTTGGGGTGTATGAGGTTTTGCGCTAATTTATTAACACGTTGTATACCAGATTTTAAGTCAGATCATAAGCTATCAAAAAATAAAAGTTTCATCAAAATCGGTTCAGTAGTTTTCACGTGATGCTCGATCAAACAAACAAACAAACTTCTTTTTTTAAATTTACAGTTTTATAATAGGTAGTACTAGAGTTAACCCGCGACTTCGTCCGCAAAAATTATATACCAGATTTTAAGTCAGATCATAAGCTATCAAATAAAAAAAGTTTCATCAAAATCAGTTAAGTAGTTTTTGCGTGATGCTCGTTCAAACAAACAAAAAACACACAAACAAACAAACAAACAAACAAACAGACAAAATCAAAAAAATGGGGTTTTGGAATCAGGGAGACCTAAAAACCAAATCGTAACTTTTTTTTTGTAAATATCTTCAATGTACAGACACACTTCTGTTACAATTTTATAATCGTTTAGATATACTAACTACAGTTTACCTGTGACTTCGTCTGCATAAATTATAAACCAAATTTTAAGTCAAATCATAGTTTCTTCAAAATCGGTTCAGTAGTTTTCGCGTGATGCTCGATCAAACAAACTTTTTTTTTAATTTACAGTTTTATAATAGTACTAGAGTTTACCTGCGACTTCGTTCGCACAAATTATATACCAGATTTTAAGTCATATCAAACAAACAAAGTTTCATCAAAATCGGTTCAGTAGTTTTCGCGTGATGCTCGATCAAACACTCAAACTTCTTTTTTAAATTTACAGTTTTATAATAGTACGAGCATTTACCTGCGTTTTCGTCCGCATAAATTATATACAAAATTTTAAGAGTTATGTAAGGGCGCTAACACCGGGTATGGAGTACCGATGTCACCGATGAATGGGGTTTCTGACTGTCGCTTCTTGATTCTTGTTGATGAGTTGAATGAAAAGTGTCTTCTTGCTTTTCGATGAAGTTTATTTAGAAATTAATTACAATTATTATTAATTTAATTTATCAGCTAACATGATTACGATGAGCGACTTGCGCAAACGATTTGGAGTTTGCGCCGCGACGCGGAAGATGAGAGCTTGAATGCTCGGTCTGGATTCTCAGTCAGGACTGCCTTCAGTGATGCCTGTCTGGGGTATTTATCCCGATCCTCCATAATGCACGTGTGCGTTGTCACGTAGGCCAGTGGTTGCTTTCTAGATTCTTCGATGATAAGGGTTGACGTGTTCCGCAATAAATTAGATAAGTTTATCTCTTCTCAATGTCTGTTGCATTTTTGGGTCCTGGGAATGTTTTAGTGAAATGCATCTTGAGATAAGAAAATGCATTAGGACTAACCATAAATTAGTAGTTTTATGGCTTGCGAATGTTTCTTGTCTGGAATTCTCATGGCGTGCTGGGTGCGTCTGCGCGGCGTCACGTTAATGGTAATGTTAAGTGGATGTGCAGACGTTTCTAGATAATTCGGCTATGCGCCATAAATTATGTGGATGTTGCAGAAGGGTGGTCTGCATTTCTTAACACCTCCCCCCGTAAGAGAGAGCTGAGGGTGTAACTTGTTATGCCCGGGCTCTCAGGATTTCCGTTGTTTCTTTCGCTGCATTTTTGGTATATGCCGCAGCCGATACCACATAAGATGATCGCCATCGTGATTAGTGTCCAGATGCTGGGGATCCACACATGATTTGCAATATTCATTTCTTCCTCCAATGATTTCATTGTAATACGTTCCAGTTCTTCTGTTGGTCGGAGGGTAGTAGTTTTCTCGATAAGGTGCATTTGAATTTGTTTAATCTCATCTTCATACAGAGTCTGTGTTTGTGTAATAATTTTAGTGTGAAAGTTAGCCATCGTCAATTCGCAGCCCGGTTCCAGTTGAATTTTATGAGGACCTTGGATTATTTCATAGTGTGTCTGGTTGCAATTTATTGTTGCACGTGTTGGCTTCTTAGAATAAAGCAAGAAACTTCCGTCGCTGATGACTTCCACTGATTCTTCTTCTTCAAATTTCGATACATAACATGTATGGTTGCTCTTGATATGTAAGGCTTGATGAATGCAGTCGGGTGTCTTGTTTGAGTCTTTCCACCAAATGTGTCTGCATACGACTGTCTTCCGATTCTTCTTGCATTGTGCAGCATTTGGATAAGCATACCATGTATCTTTGATAAGGATCATGGGATGTTGAAAATCAAGGATTTGACCATATGAATTAGGGAAAGGAATTATATTGTATGCGTTTCCTACTTTATTTTTAAGAATGGCTATCTTTGCGACAAAGTGTAATATATTGTGTGTTGTAAATATGACGGCCCGGTAGCACTGTCGGTAGTGAACCTGCCTGCTGTGCCGAGGGTCGCGGGTTCGAATCCCGTAAGGGGCAAATATTTGTATGATGAATATGAATATTTGTACCCGAGTCATGGATGTTTGTATTTATATATGTATTCTATATCGTTGTCTAGTCATCATAATACAAGTCCAGGCTAGATTCTGGTACTTTAAATGTGACTAGATAAATTGTGTGACATTGTCCAAGATATTTATTTATTATTTATTTATTTATTTATAATAATAGACTCTATCTCATCTTCGTTAGCTTTATCGAAAATATCTTTATATGCTATACCTGATTTACCTAAGGTAATGCCTAATTCTAACATATTAATTATGTCTTCTATTAGTATAAAACTAGTTAGTATGTCAATACTTGCCTTATTGGCAGAACTTAATTCGTAAGTAATCTTAAAATCTTTTTTAATGCTATTAAGTCTTAATTCTATCTTATCTATAGTTTCATTCAAATTTCTGTTCATGATTTTCACATTTTTCTGCAACAACTGGATATTTTCATTTATTTCTCTAAGATCGTTTGCATCAGGATTTCCCGCTATGAATTTAACAATAGTTCCTAGACCATCTATTAATCCACGTTTTCTTCGAACTTCAGGATTCATTAAATTACTTAATTTTCCTAGTAAATGGATGTAAAGATTATTGAGGTAGTGATTTTCTTGATTAAGCCTTGTTGCCATTATTTTTGTTAAAGCGTCCTGGATTTCTGATAAGTTGCATTTCTTGATCATGTAGCGATATCCGTCGATCTCATTAATTATGCCTATATTTTCAAAATACACTCCGTTTGGGTTATTGAGTGTAGTTATTTCGTAGCTCTCGCTGTCCTGGACCGCGAGGACCCTGCAACAACAGGTCTTAATATATTTGCAGCCCTTCTTTTACCTCGGTTTTCAAGGTAAATCTTTGGTTTGTTTAGATCACGGATATAAGTTTTCCTACGCGTACAAAATACATTAGCTTGCTTATTAGTTCTGGGTAATTTTTCATGAGTTTCTAATTGAGGTTGCGGAAGCTCTGTGTTTTGGTTATACTGATCTGTACGTTTAATTTGATCATCTCGCTTGGTTTTGTAAATGTGCTCATAAACAGTTTTTAAATATTCACGATGTTTAGTCAGTAGGTTATTAAGTAGCTGTGAATTGTGAACAAAATTAAGTAACGGTTCAGTTTCTACGTGTCCGAATAATATTTCATGAGGTGATAATTTTGTATCTAACTGTACCGAATTATTGTATGCTATTAGTGCCAATTTCATCTTATCTTCGTGAGGTAGTTTATTTTTGTGTTGTTCAGTTAACAGTCTACAATGCTCTCTCAAAGTTGAGTGAAACCGTTCCACAATTCCATGAGATGAAGGATTGTATGGTGTCGTAAAATGAACCTTGATGTTATATAAATTAATAAGTTCTTTTAGAAGAGCAAATTCTTTTCCTGCGTCTGTTGTAATTTCTAGAGGTACTCCATAATGAGCAAAAAATGACAAAAGTTTTGACATAACCGTCGAAATGTTTTTATCCTTTAGTCTTTTAACTACTGCAAAGCGTGAAAAACCATCAACTATTGATAAATACAATTTTCCTTCTATGTCGACTACATCGCAAAATATGTGACTTAAAGGTCTGAGTGCTATTGGTGGTAGTAACATAGGTGGTCTTATTGGATGTCTTTCGTATTTTCCTGCTTTACATATGGAACAGTTGTTAATGTAGGTACGAATGTCTGCCATTATATTTTTCCACCAGTATTTTCTGCTAATGTGCATCATCGTTTCAGTGATGCCACGATGGTTTGTTTTGCCTTCATGATAATTTTTTATAATTTCAACCTGTCTCTCTTTATCTGTTACGGTCTCTACTATCTCCGTGCATCGTGTTAATTGGATATCTTTGTTATACTCTTTCGTAAGTATGTTAACCATTTCTTTATACAACTCCTCAGTATAAAAGAATCCATAATAGTGTATTTTAGGCTTCATATATTCTTTAATGAACTTTCTAAGCGCGTGCGTTGGTCGGTTTGAAGTATATAAACTAACCTCTAATATTTCATTGCCATCCTCGTTTCTTGCTTGAATACTATCTAAACGGTTGTGTAATTTAAAATAGATTTGATGTTTTTTCTTATTAATGACGTCAGGCACAATCGGTATTCCCGGGTGGATATTATCATCTTGGGAATGTTGTGTTTGAGTATCTAATTGATCGTTGTCCTGTCTCATTTGTTCTTGTGTAGTACTACCATCCTGAGCAACAATTGATTCGTTTTTCGTAAAGTTAATTTTCACTCGAGATAACGCGTCTGCATTTGAGTTAATTGTTCCTTGTTTATATTTGATTTCAAAGTCATATTCAGCTAATCTTAATCTCCATCTAGTTAATCGTGAGTTAGGATCTTTTAATGACATAAGCCATGTAAGAGGTTTGTGATCCGTATAGATAACGAACTTTCGACCGTACAAATAAGGTCTAAAATGCTTACAAGCCCAAACAATTGCTAATAATTCTTTCTCAGTAGTTGAATATTTACTTTCTGTGTCTGATAACGTTCTAGAAGCATATGCTATAGGTTTTTCGATATTTTCTTCTTTTTGAGATAAGACAGCACCTAATGCTACGTCACTAGCATCCGTAGTTAATATAAATGGTTGTTCAAAATCAGGGTATTTTAGGATTGGTTCGTTTGTAATTAAAGTCTTTAGTTTTTCTACAGCTTTTATGTATGCTTCGTCAATCACTATCTTGGCACGTTTCTTTAAGCATTTTGTCAAAGGCTTGGTTATTAGTGCATAATTATTAATAAAGCGCCTATAGTAACCGGTTAATCCTAGAAATGATTTTATTTCTTTTTCTGTTTTAGGTACTGGAAAGTTAATTATGTCCTGAACTTTCCTTTGGTTCGGTGTCAGACCGTTTGGTGTTAATTCATGTCCTAAATATTCGACATGCTTTTTCAGGAACTCTGACTTATCTGGTTGGATTTTCAAATTATGTTGTCGCAACCGATCAAATACTTTTCTGAGTTTTTCCAAGTGTTCTTCTAATGATGTTGAATATATGATTATGTCATCTAGATATACAAGGCACGTATTATACAATAAATCACGAAGTATTAGATCCATTAATCTCTGAAAAGTAGCTGGAGCGTTTTTCAGACCAAAGGGCATTCTGAGGAACTCCCAATGACCGTGATTGGTTGAGAATGCGGTCTTCTCGACATCATCTGGGTGCATCTCGATTTGGTGGTAGCCACTGGCTAAATCTAGCGTAGTGAAGTACTGCGCTCTACCTAGTTTATCTAGGATTTCCTCTATATTTGGGAGGGGATATTTATCCTCGATCGTTTTTGCATTTAATTGTCTATAGTCAATTACTAATCGCCACTTTACTTTTCCAGATGCATCGGGTTTTTTTGGTACTATGTGTACTGGACAACTCCAGGGAGAGTTTGATTCTTGAATGATATTATTCTTTAATAGTTCTTGCACCTGGTTGTCTATTTCTTGTTGTTGGTGTGGAGGTTTTCTATAATTGCGTATGTATATCGGAGTGTCGTCGGTTATCCGCAATTTATGTTTAACAGTATGCGTAAAAGATAATGGTTTGTTTCCCGTATGAAAAACATCTTTATACTCGTGTACTAATTTGGTAATTTTTATCTTTTCCTCACTATTCATATGCTCTGTACGAATCTCTAACTTTTTTTCTTCTATGTTATTAAGTTTGACAACATCTAGTATGGGTACTGTGCCTTCTGGTATAGGCATCAAAAATCGATCCAAGTTGTTCTTGATTCGTATGGGTTTTGTACCTGAATTAGTTATTCCTACTTTGTATTCACCGTCCCGTACTGATACCAATGAAAAATTTATTGACACATCACCTGTTCCGATTTCAGGAATGAGGTAATTTCCGTCAGGTTTTTCTGATACAAAAGTCATTAAGTTATCCGAGAGTGCATCGATTGTCAAGACGCGCTCTGGATGATCAATATTTATTTTCATAATTATATTGGGAGTAACTAACTCGCACTGGGCCATATTAATTACTGCATTTAATTTTCTTATAACATCAACACCTATCATGCCCGCGTATTTAGGGTCAAAATCATACAGCAAAAACTCATGCTGCGTGTCTTCTCCTAACGGGATTAAATTAAGCATAATTGCTCCACAATGTCTAGTAGAGTCATGTGCAGTTTTTATTGTGAATTCCTTATTAATAATTTTATGAATATACTGTGGGTTATTTTCAATAAATGTTGGTTTTATCAAACAACGTGTACTGCCCGTATCAATTAAAAATTTTCCTCCCCACTCGTTAATAGTTATGTAAGGTAAATGATCTTTCTCTAGATAATTTAATTTTATGCAGGGGGGTCTAATTGATTTTCCTCTTGAAAAAAAAACATTTTGGTTTTCCATCTCATCAATTGGTTCAGAAGTTGATATGTTGTTGACTTCTACTCCTCTAGTCAGTTGCTGTCTGTTGCGAAAAGATCTTTTTCCCGCAGTGCGCATGCTTACGTCACTGTCTAGGTGATCTAGAGTAGTGTTTTTAGGGGGAAACATACGTCTCCACTGTTCAGGGGACGGACGTGGCATGTTAGTCCAATGAGTATTGCTCATTTGTTGTGGACCTTGATTATTTGTCCAGTTATTATTCTTATTTGGTTGTTGATTTTCTATTACAGGCCAATTTGTTCTGATTTGGTTAAAATGTGGACTTTGTTTTACATTTTGTACCTGAATAGGTTTAAATGAATAATTGTGAACGGGTTTCATAAACTTTGAGGATTTTTCAAGTTTTCTAGAAAAATAATCCGGGTGTAATTCAAGTTCGTGCTTTAGCTGATTGTACGCCTCATCGAAGTTACGATGCTGAGTGGCTCTAATAAGACGGTCGGTGTTAATATCTAGACTTTTGCAAAGTTGGTCTATGCAGATGTTTTCTAAAATTGTTGTTGCCTGGGCATTATCGGCTTTATTTTTAGCAGAATAAAGGAGTTCTTTAATCCTATCAGCAAATTGTAATGGATTCTCGTTCTGCAAACGTCTAATACGCGTAATTTCAGCTATAATTTGCTCTAACGACCTATTGTCACCAAACTTTAGTTTTAAAGCATGTATGATGTCTTCTACAGTTCCATTGGGGACATGAGCAACTGCTTTGATAGCCTCACCGCGTAGTTTACTTTTTAAAATAATAGGAAACAGTGCCCTAGCATCAGGGTCCGCTGTTCTAGCCAATAATGTAACTTGTTCAATGAAAAAATCTAATGTGTCGCGGTCTCCGTCGTATTTCGGCAATTATTTTTCAATCGTAGTGTGATTCAAAGCCATTTTTAATATTCAGATACGATTCTAATTGGTAGGAGTAACGCACACAATATAAAAAATAGGAAAAGGTAGGGACTTACAGGACAGCCAGTTGGAATGCTGCTGCAATCTTCATTTGGGGTTTCTCCGCTTCTCTTCGGCTGTAGTAACGCCTTGACAACTTCTTGCGATGTGTAGCTCGAAGCCCGAGAAACGGCGGCCGCTGTCACCAGTTATGTAGGGGCGCTAACACCGGGTATGGAGTACCGATGTCACCGATGAATGGGGTTTCTGACTGTCGCTTCTTGATTCTTGTTGATGAGTTGAATGAAAAGTGTCTTCTTGCTTTTCGATGAAGTTTATTTAGAAATTAATTACAATTATTATTAATTTAATTTATCAGCTAACATGATTACGATGAGCGACTTGCGCAAACGATTTGGAGTTTGCGCCGCGACGCGGAAGATGAGAGCTTGAATGCTCGGTCTGGATTCTCAGTCAGGACTGCCTTCAGTGATGCCTGTCTGGGGTATTTATCCCGATCCTCCATAATGCACGTGTGCGTTGTCACGTAGGCCAGTGGTTGCTTTCTAGATTCTTCGATGATAAGGGTTGACGTGTTCCGCAATAAATTAGATAAGTTTATCTCTTCTCAATGTCTGTTGCATTTTTGGGTCCTGGGAATGTTTTAGTGAAATGCATCTTGAGATAAGAAAATGCATTAGGACTAACCATAAATTAGTAGTTTTATGGCTTGCGAATGTTTCTTGTCTGGAATTCTCATGGCGTGCTGGGTGCGTCTGCGCGGCGTCACGTTAATGGTAATGTTAAGTGGATGTGCAGACGTTTCTAGATAATTCGGCTATGCGCCATAAATTATGTGGATGTTGCAGAAGGGTGGTCTGCATTTCTTAACATAAGTCAGATCGTAAGCTACCAAACAAAAAAAGTTTCATCAAAATCGGTTCAGTAGTTTTTGCGTGATGCTCGATCAAACAAGCAAACAAACAGACAGACACAAAGTCCAAAAATTTTTGATTTGGAATCAGGGAAGCCTAAAAACCATATCGTAATCTTTTTTTTGTAAATATCTTCAATGTACAGACATACTTCTGTTACAGTTTTATAATAGTTTACATAGATAGATTAGATACAGGGTGAAATTGATATCGTCGACCCATCAAACTGAACAACTTTTACTATGGGAGCAAACCGATTGGAGCAAATAAAAAATCAGCTGTTCCATACTAAACTATCTAGTAAGACATGCTATATTAGGCTTACTTTATTTGGTTGATTACTGAGATCAATGCCCTGACCTGATTGATTCGAAAGGTAAAGGTCATCATTTCGATTAAATTTACATAAAGCGGTTCACACACGGCAGCTATGATGTACAGTCACCAGCAGATATATCGTAGCAAACAAGGTGGTCAAATATTTCTAAGCAGTTCTAATTTTCAATAATTTCTTTACTCATAACCAATCAAAAATATAGGAACGCCTAGAACATCAAATATATCTACGCAGTCATGGTGGTCATAAACATCTGAACAGTTCCGGAAAAAACCTTACTCCATTGTTTTAACATTTTAATTTTAAATAACACGAGCTTTTACCCGCGACTTCGTCCGCATAAATTATATACCAGATTTTAAGTCAGATGTTACGCTACCAAACAAAAAAAGTTTCATCAAAATCGGTTCAGTAGTTTTTGCGTGATACTCGAACAAACAAACACCCAAACAAACAAACAAACAAACAAACTAAATTCTTTTTTCAACAATTTACAGTTTTATAATAGTCAAGATTGTAAATAAATAATTGAAAATTCGCTTTTCAGTTATTTATGACAAAATACACGTTTAGATAAAATTTGTAACATTTACTGTAAAGAATTTAATGAAAATTAGCACTGCTCTGAAATATTTGGACACCTTGTATGCTACGATATATCTGATGGCGACTGTACAGATGTATATTATAGCACGATACATCCCATTACATCTTTCCATAGAAATAAAATATACATTATAGCTGTCGTGTGTGGTCTCCTGACGATTTCTATGGAAAGAAGATGTAATGGGATGTATCGTGCTATAATATAGATCTTTACATTATAGCTGCCGTGTGTGAACCCCTTAATTACGTTATCACTAACGTGACGTTCTTTAACAGATTTTATACAGTCTTCCTATCTTTATATGTTTAACGTGTTTAACACGCGCAAAATACTATGTAATTGTAGTTCAAGTTAAAATTAGATACAATAGAGATAAGCTATACGTTTTGTGTGATAAAAGTTCATTCAAAGCGGACTTATTAGATAAGTACTATAAACATGTGCACATTATTATGAATTAGTTCATTTTTTATTACCTATATTATCTTGAAGAAGCCATGACTGTAAAACAACAAATACTTCGGACTCTCTGCTTTTTAAATAAATTTATTTTCATATTTTGCACAGGACTTTTTGTTTATTCATCATCATCATCATAGACATCTATCGTTCCCAATTCTACAGTGCTCATGCACTTCAAGCGTTCGACTACGAGTGCATGCAATTTGGTGTTTTTGTCTATTAAATAACTTTTCAATCTTAAATGGTCTAAATCAGGTCTAACAGGCTATTCAGCGTAGATCGCAACTAGGGTTGCCAACCCTACTATATAGTATCCTACTATATACTAGGGTTGCCAACCCTACTATATAGTATCCTACTATATTAGGGGCCCTACTACTATAATTCTGAGAAAAATATATAGTAGGCAAAACTACTATATTTTGATGAGCAAATAATTTATAGAGAATTTAAATATATTGGTACTTAGGTTCAATAAAAATGACAAATAACTTAACATTATTTTAACTATTTTCTTTCTCTTCATCACATTTGTTCCATAAGCAATTTTCTACTAAATATACTACTGAAAAGTGACAACAAGTTTTCCTAAAGTCAGATTTACCAATTTTTTTAGAAATTATATTATTTTTATATCGAATCCAGCGACTTCTGCGTTTACAGGATGCATTATTTTCTATAACGAATACGAAATAGAGAAATGATTGTTCGTTAAAAAAAGAACTTGGTATTCAGACCAAAAAGTAGCAAAAAATATCTTTTTGAAAAAATTTAAATTAATGAATTCGAAAATATTATATTTTTTTTATTTTTCCCCGATCTACTATATTTTTTTGGGGCACTAAGGCTCGAAATACTATATTTAGTCTAAAAAAAGTTGGCAACCCTAATCACAACCCATCTGAAGGTTCACAAGGAGACCCTGCAAGTCCATATGCACGAGTCGATGCACGAGCGAGCGTGAGCTGCGTGAGCAGTGAGCACGTGCGACTTTATCTTATTATATCTTGAAGAGATTTACCGCGTCAAGGCAACATTTACTCACTCCACAGTTCAGGGCCCCGATTGCGGTAAATAAATCGCAACTGAACCATGATTCGACCGCGTGTGAAGCTTAGCTAACACATTTGGCATTACCTACGCTAATCGCGGTACAGCTCATGACAGCCGTTACAGCCGTTTTGACAGATCGCTCAGACGTTAAAGGCTGTCAGTTACATAGAGTTTAGCGCGATGCGGGATTCAGCACTGTTGAATAATAATTTAATTGCAATATGATTAGAACTGAAATTGGATAAGAATAGAACTTCGATGTTTTAAATTAGCGCAATCGGGCTCCTGTTTAGCGCCTTATCTTGCAAATGAAAGTAGGGTTCTAGTTTTTCCTACTCCTTTTGTATCTTTTCCAGGGTCCCGTAAATCAATACACAGACAGTCATCACTTTAATGAGTACCTAATTATACTCATGATGCCGAACAACTTTCCTAAAGGAACTTAAAAGAAATTCGACAAAAATAATTTAAACTTTTCATACAAACGTTCGATCAGCTAATTAATTGCATTTATTCCAAATTTCCAATTTTTTTTTTTGCGAATTTCCTACTTAGCGATTTCTTAAGTTGTTCAGTATCATGGGTACAATCCCCTCTCCCTCTTAAAGTAATGCAACTGTTTACCTGAACACTTTCGCCCATTCTGTCTTTCAGTCAAACATTCAATTGTAGTTAACAATCTTAAAATATTCACGAAGTAGTGTCAACCCGCATTGGGCACTTTTGTTTCAATTTGTTTATAGGCTGATGATGATGATGAGTGTCTAAATAAAAAAAAGACCCCTATCCCCCCGATAAGGAACCCTGTCAAATCTATAATGGGCGTGTCCGGCACGCTCTTGGCCGGTTTTGTTCATCAACTTCATTTGGAGTTTAAGAGAATGCAATGAGGAAGGAAGAGGAGGAACAACTGAAAGCCGCATCAAATACGAAATTGTAATTGTAAATACTTTAGTTACAAATGTAAGAATAAATGAATTTATGTACCTCACTGTGGAGCTCACAATGAGAGGTAGAGTTACTGGCAATATTATTTAAGTACTTCCTAATGCGGGCTGACGTTCTACAGACTACATCCACAATTGTGAATTGTGAACAATGTTGGTTTCTTTATCACATGTTACATCTGGAATTTTATTGTATGCTGCTCAAGTTACTGTGGGATCGGAATTCGGATAGTTATATTTATGAATTCTTATGATATGTTTCATTATAGTCTAAGAGATAAGAGGAATTCTGGTAACCATCAGCTGCAAGGCTGATTCAGTATTCATAGAGTGTAGAGCATCTCTGTGCTGGGGATGGACCAGGTCTGCCTGCATTAACTCCAATCGGTTTAGGAGTTACAGCCGTCCAAAGATCTGTATCAAATTAATGATCAGCTGCAAGGCTGATGAAATACTGAATCAGCCTTGCAGCTGATGGTTACAAAAATTCCTCTTATCTCTTATACTATTATGAAAGGTAGGGTAGGATTGGTGGTGGTTGGTGGGGTGGGCGGTTCGATGCCTGTTCTATAGTTTTATGGAGGGTAAGTGTAATTGACGCATGAGATTGAAGAATTTGAGAGTTATCGACTGAAGTTTCAGCAGCTTGATTGGATGAAATCAATGCCCCGGATCAGTAGGACCCGAATTCAAGTTCCATTTAATAACATTTTCAATCTTTAATTTGAAGTATAAATGAATTTGTCAATGGTACCGATTCGGACTGTGCCACGACTTAACAAAATTTATTCCTGTCACTTTATAAAATAAGATTAAGAAAAGAGACAGAAAACCAACAACTGACTTTAGTGCTGTCAAAGTGACATTACACGCCCAAAATATGATATGATGCCATCATAATGTACGCCATCTTATTTAAGGCGTTTTTGGGCGTGTAACGTCACTTTGACAGCACTAAAATTACTTGTTGGTTTTCTGTCTCTTTTCTTAATCTTATTTAAGAAAGTGACAGGAATAAATTTAGTTAAGTTAAGTCGTGGCACAGTCCGAATCGGTACCAATGTCACACATATGAAAAATCCTGAAATAGCCGTCCCTTCCTATGCTTACTGCACGCGCAAAAATATTGTTATTATTTGGGGCTTCCCCCTCACAATATGACGAGTCTGAAGATTATTATTAGGAGCTTTCCCCACACAATATTCTTCATCTAATCTTAGGTCATCATCATCATCATCATCACCTCAGCCGATGGACGTCCACTGCTGGACATAGGCCTCCCCCAAGGATCGCCATAACGACCGGTCCTGCGCTGCCCTCATCCATCGTTTTCCCGCCGCCTTCACCAGGTCCACCGTGTGGAGGGCCTACCCACACTGCGCTTTCCGGTACGTGGTCGCCACTCGATAACTTTTCGGCCCCATCGGCCATCGGTTCTGCGAGCAATGTGCCCCGCCCACTGCCACTTTAGTTTAGCAATTCTTTGGGCTATGTCAGCTACTCTGGTTCTTCTGCGGATCTCTTCATTTCTGAATCTTAGGTCGAAAACTACTAAATGTACAAGAACTTTAAACTAATAACAGCCTTAACACTTTCGCTTCGCAACGCATATTACGCGTTAGCACATTTGTTAGCGTTATGCTATGCTGCCGACTGTTAGTTAACATACTACATACATTTCGCGTGAGCTTTCGCCGAGTCGCCACGTCTATTGTTTATCATTGTTACTACTTTCTGTAAACATTCATCTTTGACGGTTTGAAGATATATTTGGTTTCGTCAATGATATGCTATTGGTTCTTCATTCTCTTCATTTATTAATAAAACCGGTCAAGTGCGAGTCAGGCTACTCGCGCACCAAGGGTTCCGTACCACACCACTACAGAACACAACATTGGCCTCGAAAAACTTAACTAAATTTATTCCTGTCACTTTCTAAAATAAGATTAAGAAAAGAGACAATAATCCAACAACTGACTTTAGTGCTGTCAAAATGACGTTACACGCCCAAAATATAATATGATGCCATGATAATGTACGCTATCTTATTTAAGGCGTTTTTGGGCGTGTAACGTCACTTTGACAGCACTAAAGTCAGCTGTTGGTTTTCTGTCTCTTTTCTTAATCTTATTTTAGAAAGTGACAGGAATAAATTTAGTTAAGTTAAGTCGTGGTACAGTCCGAATCGAGGCCATTATTAACTTAGAAAAAAAAACTTTCTTTGTCTCACACTTGGCCGGTTTTTAGTATTTGTTCTTATTTTGTAGAGTATGCTCTATAATATTAATCACACTAAGTTTGACGCTTGTATGTATTACCGTTTTTACGATAGAGCGTGAAGAAAAATCGTTGAAAAAACGAGTTTCTTGTTGAGAACCTTGAAGTTAATTTTTAACTTTTTGACATTTTTATTATTTGTTAACAAATTCGCCGTAATAAAGCATAATCTGAGAAAATTTCAACTATCTAGCTATTACGGTTCAAAAGTTACAGTCCTAAATAGGTAGGACAGACGGCGCCAATGCAGGGAATCTACCCGCACATTCGAACTTCGCAATTGGGGAGTTGACTACATAAAATATATTTTAGTTTCAACTGCTCAGTAAATAAACCGTTTGAAAATAACGCTAAACTCACATTTTCAGTAATTCTGAAGCTTGAATACTATTTTTAATATCTGGATAAACTATAAAAAGTATCAAAACGACGACGAAAAACAATGACGTCACTCTCCAAATTTTAGTACAATATTTCATACAATGCACGCGTTTTGACGTTTGATAAAGAGTTGTTAATTTGACTAGTTGGAAACTCGCGGATTGCGTGACGGTTTTCGTTCCAATGTCAACTCTATTAAAATGAAGCGCGGACCGAAACAGTGGCGATATATCGAACATCGAAAGTCGGGGTACAGGGCCAGTTCATTCATTTTCATCGGTCGAGAGAGTGATATCATGTTTAGTTTTAGTCTAATTGATATTGTTACTAGCACTGGGCCATACTAGCACAATGGTTTGAAATGGTAGCAAATATACATTACTCATAATTTGCACAGCAATTCTGTGAAGAATTGAGAAGTCACTTTAAGCTCAAGATGAAGACATCGTAATCGATGCCTTTCGGTTCGAACTAACTACCAATAGTTAAGATGAGATCAGGGGGTCAATCGCGCTAATGTTGAACGATACTACCAAAACAAAACCACAACCAAAAACGTTACATTATGCACAATTCGTATCGCGCTTATTATATACTAGCGGCCCGTCCCGGGCGGCTTCGCACGGGTGGACGTCTAATCTTTTCTAGCAATAAATATAGCCTATGTTACTCAGGGTGAATGCAGCTTTCTAATGGTGTAAGAATTTTTTAAATCGGCCCAGTACTTTTTGAGCCTATTCATTACAAACATACAAAAATAGGTACAAATCTTTCCTCTTTATAATATTAGTGTAGATTAACGGTAACGATTTAGCTTTTTTTCGGAAGATACATTGGCGTTACGTTCGATGTCTGTTCGATCGAATTTTCGGGCGTGGTAAGTGCGTGGTAGGTGCGTGTTAGGATCGTGGTAGGTGCGTGGTAGGATCGTGGTAGGTGCGTGGTAGGTGTATGGTGGTAACCAAACTTGAAACGTTTACGGCTTAAACGTTTCGAGTTTGGTTTTGCTTTGGTAACGTCAACGATTTAACCGTTCAAAAAAAAACAGCGCGATAGCGTTTTTACATCAGCTAAACCAAATCTAAACCAAAACTAATCCAAAACCAAAAACGTTCCGTCCGAACGGTAAAACCGTATAAAATAGCGCAATTCAGGCCCAGTAGTAAGTATCATAACTTTCATTATCTCATTTCAACCTGCAGTACTTCGCTTCGCAAGTAGGTACAGCACAGTAAGTCAGTTTCACTTTACATTGAGTATATATTCAAAGCTTTAGATTAAAACAAAGTTCGTTGTTCGCTGCTTATCGTTAAGAAGTAATTATGGCTTAAGGTTATTGACATTGAAATCTACTTTCCAAGGAAACTCTGTTTACCTATTTGGCGCCAACTCCATGTCATATTTGGCAGACTGACAGACAGACTGGTTTCCGATAGTTACTCACTCAATACGTTACCAGTTACCACTTACCAGGTGATTGGTGAGGAGGGCTATAGGGTGGCTATAGGGGACACGAACCCGTGTCTCCTTCGTGGTGCGTCTTATCTAACACAAAGATAAAAAAATATAGGAGTAGATATAAATAAAAACGCTATTTGACATCTGTCCACACCTTAGGCGGTGTCCTATTGCCATCGCACGCGCGATGGTGCGATGCGATGTGATCGTACTGATGGGTAATTCTCCGAAATTTTACAAATCGTTGAAATTTTTCCATAGAAAAATTTGAAAATTTGAAAAATTTCGGAGAATTACCCATCAGTACGATCACATCGCATCGCACCATCGCGCGTGCGATGGCAATAGGACACCGCCTTAGACCATTTAAATATGGGACGGATACGCGTGTAATTCTACTAAAAAACTTTTCTGCCACTTTTTGCGGGGGACGAGGTAGCATGAAATACGCAATTTTGGATTTTATTACGTTACTTTAGATTATAATTTTGAATGTCAAAAATCATGACAAATAGTCTCGTGTGAACCCCAAACAAGACGAATTGTCTCGTTTAGTGATAACTGATAATAAAATTGTATGCGCATGTACATAATCATTTTGATCTTGTACCTTGGCAGAGGGGAATGCTAACGTAAGGCAGGTTCCTATTTAAATGGTCTAAGGTTCACACATATGACAAACGTTTCTTCATCAGAGGCCTGTACCCTGCAGCCTGATGAAGAAAATTTTATGGGTTCTGAGACAAAAATCGGCCATAAGCTTCATCTGTTAAGTAATTAATAGTATCCACTGTTGATCTTGGCCACACAGGAGTTGCAGCGGGAATATTGCCAGTATGTATTGCAGTTCTATTATTTCAGCTCAGCATCTCATTACATTACGAGTCGCAGTAAAGTTTAAATTTATATTGCCTCCGATTCGTCGAATGAAACTTGTGCGTTTATTTTCATGAGTCACATGTCTGGCTTTATATTTGTAACCTGGAAGGACTTTGTTCTGCTTGGAATCAGTGACGTCATCGCATCGGGGACATAGAATATTTTACTAGATAAAGAAGCCGTTTGGTTTCTATAGTTTAGAATGGACTGTCCCTCAAGTATGACACACACAAGCTCTACAGTAGATGTGCAGTAGTTGTACATTAGCAATTACCTCTATACAACTATTGTAGTGTTTGTGTGCTACACCCATTTCTTCCCATTGTTGTCGTAGGAGGTGATGTGACTAAGAGGTAATGTGTCTTTTATGGGGGTTTTGTGGGTGAAAGACTAACCATTGTTTACCACTAAGAATGAACTTTGTCTAAAATCTATCCCTTTCAGATTACATGCGAGGCAGCAGCGTGCCTGCGAGGATATAATCGACCAATAGCGAGCTCGCTCCATCGCGTCATGAGGAAACTGTAGGTAGCGCTTCCATTGGTGGATTATTAAATATCTTCGGACGCCACGTCTGTCGCGAATCACATCGCGAATCCTAAAATATTAATGCTATAATGTAAACAGGCATAGTGTGGATGTAGCTTAATTCATGTTTGACGCTTATGTTACCATCAAATGAAAAACTAGTTTTTATTCACTTACCTGCAATGAAGCTGTCTTGCGAGTGAGACGACAGAACGAGTAAAAACGTCGAGCAGTGCGCACGGGTGTTTTTCTTGAATCCCTTTTGGTGAGTGTTTTTAGGCAATACGTGCTTTTAACTTACCTGTGTGTTCACCCGTTATTCAATTCATTAGGTGTGGGAACATCCCTGCCATTCAGTGCTTTGTCTGGAGCGCTGGCGGTAAAATCAGTCGTTGGCGGTAGAATCAGTCGTTAACGGTGAAATCAGATCCACGCACGTGAATCAGTACCAATCAGCAGTGTGTGTGGTATATCAGAATACCTAGCTACACGCAGCGTGGTGAAACAGGCACCTCATCGTCAGGTCAGAACAGCTGGCTTATTGTGTGGTATATCAGAATACCTACACGCAGCGAGGTGAAACAGGCACCTCATCGTCAGGTCAGAACAGCTGGCTTATTGTGTGGTATATCAGAATACCGACACGCAGCGAGGTGAAACAGGCACCTCATCGTCAGGTCAGAACAGCTGGCTAATTGTGTGGTAAGGGGTGGCTATAAGGGGTTGGTTGGAGGCCACTGCCGAGGGAACAACCCTCAACTAAATAATATTCCGAGGGAACAACCCTCAACCCAGAGTTTGGGTCAAACAGATTAGATCAGACAAGAGATGCTTGTGCATGTAGGTACTACGTGCAGCACGTACCTATGTATAATACAATATTCACATACCAATCAGTTTATTCGCTACCGCAGAAATATTGTGGTTTGCGACATGGTGGAGATTGCTGGGATATGTAATGGGATTATTGTGTATATGTTTTTTTTATTCAGCCTAGCATAAATAATAATAATAGATGGTGGTCAAATTCTTAACAAAAGAAGAAATCAATACAATACAATACAATACAAATATTCTTTATTTTACACCAAAATATAAAGAGTAAAATACAGAGAAAAAAAAATCAATCAATCAAGCCATCAATCAAATATTCTTTGTTTTATACCCATTGATTTACCAACTACTGGACGTAGGGTTCGCGCTCAAAAGTGTCCGAACCAAAAGAGCACCAAAACGTAAAATAGAACCAATTAAGCGAAAGTCTTCGTTTTATCGGCTGACTACGCGCACGCGCGCCGTGCCCCGGTGGGGGAGTGGGAAGGAAAAGAATTTTAGCATTTTCCATTGTATAATTATGTATGAGTTCTACTAGTGAAACGCGGATGTTCTGAGGTTTCGGAGTGTCTCTGACTGCTCCCTCGGGGAGTGTAGTCGTGAGCATATGCTTACGCTTGAATGCTGTAATTATGTATAGAACAGACAATTCGAACAAAATCTATGCACCACGATCAGCAGTGCGGGGCGTATGCTGGGGCGTCGCGGTGCTGCACGCGCCCGGCACATGCTGAGTAAGGTTGAGCCAATTAGCTTAAACGAATGTTAAAAAGCATTTTGTCGGGGTGTCGCCTCTAGTAGGTACCTCAATGGCATTTTCAATGTTTTTAGTTGGTTTATGTAACTACATGTACTAAGGTTTGTGTGATGGTTTAGTCTTTGACACTTTTTCGAGAATTTTGTACTAAACCCGGCGTCCATATTATTCTTTACGTCAATGTTTATACCAAAAATAAACAGTAAAATACAGATAAAAATACAAGAGGCACAAGGCGAGGCGGTCTTAGTCGTCAGTGGTGTAAAATCAATATGATTCATTTAGTAAAAGTACCTACCAAACTAAAAATAAATTTAACTTTATTTTTCAAACGTAGGGTAATCGCCAAAGTCGATCACCTTTCGCCATCAAATACGATGATGATTGTAATGAAAGTGTTTCTATGTGTTTTGTTGTGATACTGTGATAGGCAGGCTACGTGCTACTATCGCAATGCGAAGAGTACGCGTCGGCGCCCGCGCCGCCTCCGCCAGCGTGGCGCCATGCGCCAGCACGTGCACCCGGCGAGACGACCGGCTTACTGGACCCGGCTCTGTTAGCAAAATATATCTTATTGACTCCCAACAAAGATTGAAATACTATATGAATCCATTAAGTTGCTTATAACATTTTAACAGTTAATAGAATTCAACTTTATGAAAAATTAAAACAAATCGATAATTACCTAAGAAATTAAATCTATACTAGTATGTACTTATTTATTTACAAAAGTATTACAAAGTACGTAGGTACGTTAAGTAAAAGATAGATAGTTAGTATGTTTCGATTTTAGTGGAAATACGATGAGTACGATTTTTATTCGTATGGCTTACGTAATAAGAGTGCATTCTAAAATCAGGAAGATTTTTTTTCTAGTGTGTCTAAGAAATTTGATGCTATTTGCGGATAATTTAACAGAATTTAAGTACCTTATAAAATAATTATTTCTTTGATACATAGGGTGTACCACCAACCCCCTTTACAGAGTATGTACATAATTTTAAAAAGATATTTGTGTTTCGAAAGACAATCTCGTTGTTACAGTTGAAGAGACTTAGGTGTGCGAGTCTCAGGTTGGGCTATATTACGAGAGATAAGTGTACTTTTTGCAACCATAAGCAGCAAGGCTGATTCAGTGTTTATAGGGTGTAGAGCATCTCTGTGATGGGGTTGATGTCGGTCTGCCTGCATATCGTCAGTCGGTTTAGGAGATACAGCCGTTCAAAGGTGAGTTATGGGTGCAAAAAACGGCCGATCAGCAGCAAGGCTGATCGTATGATACTATTGTAATATGCACTGAGGCTATGTGAACAGTGCAAAAACTGACGTGGTTCATCAGTCGGTTTAGGAGATACAGCCGTTCAAAGGTCAGTTATGTGTGCAAAAAACGGCCGATCAGCAGCAAGGCTGATCATAGGATACTATTGTAATATGCACTGTAGCTAAATGAACAGTACAAAAACTGACATGATCCGTCAGTCGGTTTAGTAGTTACAGCCGTTCAAAGTTTCAAAAATTAATGGTAATAAAAAAAAAAAGATCTCCCGAAAGGATGATCATAGGATATTATTGTAATATGCACTGTAGTTATGTGAACAGTAAAAAAACTGACATCATCCGTCACTCGGTTTAGTAGGTACAGCCGTTCAAAGTTGCAAAAATTAATGGTTACAAAAAAATAATGATCTCCCGAAAGGATGATTGTAGGATATTATTGTAATATGCACTGTAGTTATGTGAACAGTACAAAAACTGACATGATCCGTCAGTCGGTTTCGTAGGTACAGCCGTTCAAAGTCGCAAAAATTAATCTCCCGGAAGGATGATCATCGGATATTATTGTAATATGCACTGTAGTTACTATACACAGTAGCTATGTCAACACTTTTCAAACTGACATGATAATGTCGGTCAGTTTAACAATTATTACCGCTAGTTAAAAAGAAACTTTCTGCTTATTAGAAGTAGTTTAGTGGTTATGAGTTTCGTTAGGTACTAGTATTGAAAAGTGAATGTTCAGAGTTTTATCTCTTTGATATCTTCCTGACTTGTATCTCTGACTATCTCCTCGGGGAATATAGTCAAAAGCACTATGCTATGTTGTGCTTGTAATGAACATGATTCGTCAATCAGATTATATACAGTCGTTCAAAGCTCATGGTTGCAAAAGAATAACGATCTCCAATAAAAGGCTACTTGCGGTCGATCCCCAAGTAAAGGCTTTGGTGCAGTAACTGCGATGCAAAAAATGCTAAATATAACTGCGATATAAATATATGCAGTAAATGAGATGCTAAATATTTATATATAAAATAAAGATGCGATGAGTAATGGATTGAAGCCTTGTTCTACCGTACGGTAGAAAATAGATGTTTCACATTAAAAATGCACAAGTATGTCCAATTAGGCATAAAACACACGGTCATACTTCTACAATATTATAAAGTTAATCTCTGATACAATTGTGCAATGTGAAAGAGATAAAAATATGATAAAACCTATACGTGCAAGGAAGACAAAACACATGCTTTCGTGCAATCGCGCAAAATATTTGTTTACTGGCAATTACTCTTGTCATCTCTTTTTCGCGTATAGGTTTGTCCTTATTTGCATTTTGTTTTGTTAAAATGGTAATAAATTTGCGTTTGCTGAGCGATTATCTCACGGCGGGTATTAATTCTATAAATGAAAAATCATTTCCTCCAAGGAGAAAATGCATAGATTGATGTAAGGCGGGTTTAAAACCAATTAAACCAATACGTTTAAAACAAAAAAAATTAAAACCGAAATTTGACCTTTTTTTTCGTTTTAAAACGGTTGGTGTTGATGACTATGTTTTTCATAATTATAAATACATTTTCTTGATTTTACCGAGGGATATGATACCATATGATACGATATGGTACCTATGTATAAAGATTTTTTAAATGTGTGATTTTACTGATATTGATATACTTAGCGGGTTTAGTTCTTGTTGGTCCGTCCGACGAAGCATAGGTATTACCTACCTATATCATCATCATCATCATCATCATCAGCCTATCATAGTCCACTGCTGAACATAGGCCTCTCCCAAGGCGCGCCACACAACTCTGTCCTCGGCCTTCCTCATCCAGTCGCTACCCACTACCTTTTTAGGTCGTCTCTCCAGCGGGCAGCAGGGCGTCCCACACTACGCCTACCAGTTTGCGGTCTCCTACCTATATAATTTATAAAAACTCTATTGATAATAATCGTTGATGAATCGTCCGTCACCCGTGACTCGACGCAACGTTGCCAGCTCGCCTACCCTACACAACACACATATACATATTTTTGTAGGCGAGTTTTCAACCGTTTTAACCTTTAGCACAGAATAGGCAATAGTATACAGGGTGTACAATAAAATGGGACAGCTACTCAAAGGGGTGCTTCACACCATCAAACTGAACAACTGTCTCTATGGGACCAATATCGAAATCGCGAAAAAAAAATCCGCTCTCCCATACAAAACTGCAAACATAACTCGACTGAAATGTATGATTTTTTTTTCGCGATTTCGATATTGGTCCCATAGAGAAATTTGTTCAGTTTGATGGTATGAAGCACCCCTTTAAGTAGCTGTCCTATTTTACTGTACACCCTGTATAGTTCTACATACTGTTAGGTTAGATGTTTTATATCTGGTGTTTTAAATGTGGTAATGATTCACTATGTCTCTCCTCTCCATATTCAGGGTGTAACCAAACACCCTATTAATATTTTTAAAGGGGTGGTTGAGACCATCAAACTGAACAACCTTCAGTATGGAGACAACGTCAATAGTGAGAAACAGCTGATTTTCATTCACAATGTTGGGTTTTTAGATTAAAAACGTAAGTATAAAATTTATAACAAATCCGATCACTTCAAAATAATCTGAAGTGTTCGGATTTCTTAAAAATGTTTGCCGGTTTTTTTAACTGCTTATAAATACTGAACGAACTGACGTTTCATGTCCATTTTAATATTATTTACATATCTACAGCGCATATAACAATACCGTCTTATAACCAGCCTTAATGGCGGTAAAAATTTTTTGCAGCCAAGACCTTTGAAAGGCTGTACCTACTAAACCGACTGACGAATCATGTCAGTTTTTATACTGTTCACATAGCTAGAGTGCATACTATAATAATATAATATGATCAGCCTTGCTACTGATCGTCCATTTTTTGTACCCATAACTGACCTTTGAACGGCAGTACATACCTACTAAACCTTCTTCAGACTGACGTCTTGCGGGCAGACTTACTTCAACCTCATCACAAAGATGCCCTACACCCTAGGAATACTGAATCAGCCTTGCTGGCGATGGTTGCAAAAAGTACACTTATCTCTCGGAATATCCACACCCCCCCCCCCCCCCCGCACACACTCATGAACGCACATCACGAATCACGTGGTTGCTGTCTTGAAATTTTTTGTTTCTCGACTGATCGCTTCTGGCGGCCACTTTTCTCAAATTCGACATCAGATTCGTGTTTGGAGTCCACGCGGACCCTCAGATATTGATTTTGGAAGCAAGCGATTGAGAAAAAAAAAGTTCAAGATTTCGGCCACTTTTCTCAAATCTGACGTCAGATTCGTATTAAAAGATCACAGAAACCCCCAGACATCGATTTTGGAAGCAATCGGTCGAGAAACAAAAAGTTCAAGATGGCGGCCACTTTTCTCAAATCTGACATTGGATTCATGTTCGGGGTCCACGCGGGCCCCCTTCGATTTAGGAAGCAATCGGTTGATTGAGAAACAAAAAAGTTCAAGATGCATTAGATATCATTGGTTGGGATGTTCGGAGTCCACGCGTACCTTCATTATATCGAATTTAGGAGCAATCGATTTAGTAACTAAAAAGTTAAAGAAAGCAACCACTTGATTCAGACATGTGTGTTCGTTCATGAGTATGCTGGAGGGGGGAAGGGGGGGGGGGGTGTATGTGGAGGTGTATGTGGAGGTGTGTTTCCTGTCCACCCAGCCCAGGTTTTCGGTGGATTCTTGGATTAATTTAGAATGACATGGTAAACTTTTTAATCGTTACTTAAATTAACGAATACACACACCCACATTGCTACCTACATAAAGGGTGTCCAGTGGGAATTTTTCAAGATAAAAATTGAATACAAAAAAAACCAAAGAGTTTTTGTTATTTTTTAGTTTTTCGAAACGGAGTCTGAAATTGCGGATTTTATTTTTTGAAGACAATGTTGTCTAAATGACGTCTGTTTCTCTCAAGGCACTCTTGCAACCGAACCCTCACATTTGCAATTACGCGAGCGCAAAGCGCTGGCGAAATTCCTGCAATTTCGAGGCGGATATTTTCTTGTAGAGCCTGAATTGTTTGAGGATTGTTGTTATAAACCTTTGACTTGAGGTGTCCCCACAAGAAAAAGTCACATGGTGTGAGATCTGGCGACCGAGGCGGCCAGGGTATGTCCCCGTACTGGCTGATCAATTTATTCGGAAAAATGGTCCTCAGTTCCTCCATCGAGATCGTAGCCGTATGTGGTGTGGCACCGTCTTGCTGAATTTGTGTTCTGTTGTTGTAGCTGGGATGCAGTTGCAGTTGCGGTAGCAGAAACTTGTCGATCATTCGACAATACACCTCCGCATTGACTGTCTCTCGCTGGTTAAAAAAATAAGGGCCAATTATTCCTTGCCCAGAAATCGCACATCACACTGTCGTTTCTGAACAATGTAAACGGATCGAACAGATCTCACACCATGTGACTTTTTCTTGTGGGGATACCTCAAGTCAAAGGTTTATAACAACAATCCTCAAACGATTCAGGCTCTACAAGAAAATATCCGCTCTACAAGATAATTTCACCAGTGCTTTGCTCTCGCGTAATCGCAAATGTGAGGGTTCGGTTGCAAGAGTGCCTTGAGAGAAACGGGCGTCATTTAGACGACATTGTCTTCAAAAAATAAAATCCGCATTGTCAGACTTCATTTCGAAAAACTAAAAAATAACAAAAACTCTTTGGTTTTTTTTTTGTATTCAATTTTTAACTTTAAAAATTCCCGCTGGACACCCTTTACATACCTACCTACATTATATACCTACATACCTACCTACATACCTACCTACATAATTATCTTCCTGCATACATACCTACATACCTACCTACATAACATACATACTTACAAACCTAGCTACCTGCATACATACCTACAATTTTGAACGGCTGTACCTACCGAACATGTATGCAATAAACTAAGGGCAATTAATTCTAAATTGTCTATTTTAAAATACAAACTGCCATATAAAATTCTACGCATGCTATATTTGTCACTTGCCGATTCTGTCATCAGCTATGGTCTAAGTACCTATGGCCGTACATACAAAACATATCTAGAAAATATTCATAAACTACAGTTATCTCTATTAAAAACCATAACACCTAAAAAAATTAGTAAACAATACAAAGACGATTACACAAATCTTTTTTTACATTGTAAGGTTATAAATGTGTTTGATAAAATCAAAATGGCAATAATAACCGAAGAATACAATAACATACACACACTATCCAAGACCTCGCGACCGTGTCATCTTCGAGCCTTGTCATACCTACCTACTTATAGACTGCCCGGTTATACTAATGAGTACGGACGGAGGACGTGGGAATACATGTTACCTAATGTTTTAAACAAGTTACCAATTAAACTACAAAAAGATATTTGTGAAAATAGTATAAATATAAAAACATGTAAAAAAGTACTTAAAAAACATTACCTGTCAAACCATGATGTGTAATGTAGGTACTATTATGTCGTTTGGGATCGGAAGCGTCTGGGTTTCCAGACACAATGGATTTTTCTATTGTGTCTGGAAGGCTAGCCGTTTTTGATACCAATCGACTCATGTAGCTTAGTAATTTTGTTACCTATATATTAGAAGCCGATACAAGACATTGTACCTACCTCGTTATAAAATTGTGATAATATAAATATATATATATTTTTTATATGTACAGTCGAGAGCGCGTCAAGCTTGACACTTTGGACTTTGTGCCGCTCTTATATAGTTAATAAGCGTTACAATCGAACTGCAACTGTGAGGCTTGATGTACTCTTGACTGTGCCTACCTATCTATCTACTTTTTTTTAAAGTGCCATATTAAAAGCGATCTCATGTACCGCACTTCGTATAAACCCTGTGGTTTCAGAAGTGCGCCTGAAATTTATATATAATTATTATAAAAATAATGTATTGAATAAATAAATTAAAAAAAAAAAAATACTAAACCGAGTGACGGATCATGTCAGTTTTTTTACTGTTCACATAACTACAGTGCATATTACAATAATATCCTACAATCATCCTTTCGGGAGATCATTATTTTTTTGTAACCATTAATTTTTGCAACTTTGAACGGCTGTACCTACTAAACCGAGTGACGAATGATGTCAGTTTTTTACTGTTCACATAACTACAGTGCATATTACAATAATATCCTATGATCATCCTTTCGAGAGATCATTTTTTTTTTATTACCATTAATTTTTGAAACTTTGAACGGCTGTACCTACTAAACCGACTGACGTATCATGTCAGTTTTTGTACTGTTCACTTAGCTATAGTGCATATTACAATAGTATCCTATGATCAGCCTTGCTGCTGATCGGCCGTTTTTTGCACACATAACTGACCTTTGAACGGCTGTATCTCCTAAACCGACTGATGAACCACGTCAGTTTTTGTACTGTTCACATAGCCTCAGTGCATATTACAATAGTATCATATGATCAGCCTTGCTGCTGATCGGCCGTTTTTTGCACCCATAACTCACCTTTGAACGGCTGTATCTCCTAAACCGACTGACGATATGCAGGCAGACCGACGTGAACCCCATCACAGAGATGCTCTACACCCCATTAACACGGAATCAGCCTTGCTGCTTATTGTTGCAAAAAGTACACTTATCTCTTATACTATAGTTTGTAGCCATGTTAGTGCGCCTTGTCGTTCGGTCTGTGAGATTGAGCTGAGTAGAAAGAGATGGAGGAACAAAATTAGAGCACGGTTAAAGTTAAACACGAATCAGTTGTTTCATTAGTAAGTTCTGCTTGTGAACCATGACAACGTTTATCAGAAAATAAAATTACCATAGAAAAAAGTGAAGTGTTTTCCGAGATGTATATTATTACAGAATCATACAAAATCCTTGCGCGGATGTAGCAACGCGATCAACAATCTCAAATGCTGGCAATCAACATTGGTTATCAGGTCCAGACTTTTGCTTCATAATCCAATTAAATGGCCGGTCACTTCTTTAACTAATGTAGAAGATCTTCAACTACCAATTTCTTTTCCGATTGAGGAGGGTCTGTCGAACTCTGCATCTCCCACTCAAATTAATGATACCCATCTAGAAAAGAATAAGGAACAAGTAATCCCTGAAAAGATACATCTAAAAAAAAAACTGAAATATTTTACAAAAGAATTAGAAGGAAAGAACACCGATATATTAAGGTTTCAACCGGAAAAACGATGGATTTGCCTGTACACGTGTCTAGTCACGTGCATACATGGGAAAGTAGTTAAAGACCTAGCGGCAGAAGAATGCCTTCTGGTAGTACGCAGATTTATTGCTGTAAGAGGTCTGCCACACAGTATCAGTATCAGTATCAGTATCAGTATCAGTATCAGTATCAGTATCAGTATAAGTATCAGTATCAGTATCAGTATCAGTATCAGTATCAGTATCAGTATCAGTATCAGTACCAGTATCAGTATCAGTATCAGAATCAGAATCAGTATCAGAATCAGAATCAGAATCAGAATCAGTATAAGTATCAGTATCAGTATCAGTATAAGTATAAGTATAAGTATAAGTATCAGTATCAGTATCAGTATCAGTATCAGTATCAGTACCAGTATCAGTATCAGTATCAGAATCAGAATCAGAATCAGAATCAGAATCAGAATCAGTATAAGTATCAGTATAAGTATAAGTATCAGTATCAGTATAAGTATCAGTATCAGTATCAGTATCAGTATAAGTATAAGTATAAGTATCAGTATCAGTATCAGTATCATTATCGGAATCGGCATCGGCATCGGCATCGGCATCGGCATCGGCATCGGCATCGGCATCGGCATCGGCATCGGCATCGGCATCGGCATCGGCATCGGCATCGGCATCGGCATCGGCATCGGCATCGGCATCGGCATCGGCATCGGCATCGGCACCGGCATCGGCATCGGCATCGGCATCGGCATCAACATCGGCATCAGCAATCAGTATCAGCAATCAGTATCAGCAATCAGTATCAGTAATCAGTATCAGTAATCAGTACCAGTAATCAGTGTCAATAATCAGTAGCAGTACTTTATGTCAGGAAATTGTTAATAAAATAATATCAGCAGAAGAACACCAGCACGTCGGTCGCGCTAGTTTTGAACGATGCTGCCAAAGCAGGGCCACGGCCAGAAGCGTTACGTTGTGCACAATTCGTATCGCGCGGGTTATATTAGCGGTGGCGATTTGGCTTTGTTTCGGAGGATGCGTTGGCGTAGCGTTTGATATCCGTTCGATCGAATTTTCTGTATATTGTGAGATTCAACCGATTTTTATTTCAGCTAAACCAAATCTAAACCAAAACCAAAAACGTACCGTCCGAAAGGTAAAACCGTAAAAAATAGCGCAATTGAGGCCCAGGGCTCTGCCCACACGATAAGAAGAAGAAGTAGAAGATTATTGAGTTTTCTTTCTGTGTTGGGGAGTGTCGCGAATCACATCGCGAATCCTAAAATATTAATGCTATAATGTAAACAGGCATAGTGTGGATGTAGCTTAATTCATGTTTGACGCTTATGTTACCATCAAATGAAAAACTAGTTTTTATTCACTTACCTGCAATGAAGCTGTCTTGCGAGTGAGACGACAGAACGAGTAAAAACGTCGAGCAGTGCGCACGGGTGTTTTTCTTGAATCCCTTTTGGTGAGTGTTTTTAGGCAATACGTGCTTTTAACTTACCTGTGTGTTCACCCGTTATTCAATTCATTAGGTGTGGGAACATCCCTGCCATTCAGTGCTTTGTCTGGAGCGCTGGCGGTAAAATCAGTCGTTGGCGGTAGAATCAGTCGTTAACGGTGAAATCAGATCCACGCACGTGAATCAGTACCAATCAGCAGTGTGTGTGGTATATCAGAATACCTAGCTACACGCAGCGTGGTGAAACAGGCACCTCATCGTCAGGTCAGAACAGCTGGCTTATTGTGTGGTATATCAGAATACCTACACGCAGCGAGGTGAAACAGGCACCTCATCGTCAGGTCAGAACAGCTGGCTAATTGTGTGGTAAGGGGTGGCTATAAGGGGTTGGTTGGAGGCCACTGCCGAGGGAACAACCCTCAACTAAATAATATTCCGAGGGAACAACCCTCAACCCAGAGTTTGGGTCAAACAGATTAGATCAGACAAGAGATGCTTGTGCATGTAGGTACTACGTGCAGCACGTACCTATGCATAATACAATATTCACATACCAATCAGTTTATTCGCTACCGCAGAAATATTGTGGTTTGCGACAACGTCCCTGCCTAGCAAATCTTTTGTGGACAGCCTAAAAGGAGGTGAGGTACTTATACATTGTGAAATTGATATCATTAGCATCCTTTTAAACTAAGAGTCTACCCATCAAACTGAGCAACTTTTACTATGGGGGCAAACCGATCGGAGCAACTAAAAAATCGGCTGTTGCATACATTTGAGTCGAGTAGGCATTGCAGTTTAGTATGGAACAGCTGATTATTTTTTTGCTCCGATCGATTTGCTCCCATAGTGAAAGTTGTTCAGTTTGATGGGTAGACTGTTAGTTTAAAAGGATGCTAATGATACCAATTTCACCCTGTACAGGGTGTAACAAAACACCCTAGTAATACTTAAGGGGGTGCTTCAGACCATCAAACTGAATAACTTTCACTATGGAGCCAACATCGAAATCGCGAAATAAAAATCAGCTGTTTCATACAAAACTGTAATACCGGCGTGACTCAAATGTATGGGACAGCTGATTTTTTTATTTTTTCTCGATGATAGTGAAAGTTGTTCAGTTTGATGGTCTAATCTAAAGCACCTCCTTAAGTATTACTAGGGTGTTTTGTTACACCCTGTATAGCAATGTTTCTTTTCACCCCAAAAAGGTGAGTTTATTTAATGTAGGAAAGAAATTAGTAATATTATCAAAGGAGGAACTTAAATGAAGTACCTATGCCCGACTGGAGGAAAACAAAATGAATACCTACCGTCTGTCTGTATCGTGTAACATGACAAGCAATTAGTCTTGCAGCACGAATAACACGATAGAAGTTGAGGAATTGCCGCAATGTTACAGTAGACGATGTTGTTCGATTTCGATTAAATATTTCTCAGAAACATTTCTATTTTATTTAATAGACTATGCCCGGCCCGGACTTGTGGATTTCTTTGGGGACTCCAACGCTATACTTAATAGTTCCTTCAAAGTACACATATTGGAAATACTAAAATAGCTACCTACATGCGACTAATAAGCAAAAGATATGGAAAGAAAGAAAGAAAATATTTTTATTTGCATGTACACACGGCGACACATCAAGCTATACAAAACCAACATAAGCTGGCCGCGCGTAGGTCGAGTAACGTATAACGTCGCGCTACCAGCTTATGTATGTTTTGTATAGCTTGATGTGTCGCCGTGCGTACAACAAAACACTGATAATTATAATTACCTATACGGTAAAACTAAACTAAAATACACAATTTAAAAATGAAATAATTAGGACCAGTGTGTGCCGCAGCAGTAAATCAAAGTAGTAAATAGGGTTACGTTACGACTCAGCATTATGCTGGGCTCAACGAGCTCAGCGCAGATTTTCTATCGCACCCAAATACAGAAGTGCCATTTCTGAAGCTCGCGCCCCCAAAGTCATGATCGAATGATGCATATGGATGGTGAAGGTGATGATATGGGGCAGTGCAAAGCTTTCGAGATCCCTAAACTACTACGATATCCCATTCAGAAAGTCTTTATACAGCCCCTCTACAATCTATCACTAGGAATTAACTAATATCTTCACAACGAAAAGGATATTCAAATTCTATGACTTGTCTTGTCGGATGACAATTCTATACTTGACAGAAGAAAACTTTTTTGGGCCATCATCAGTACCTAAGTACTAGGATACGGAATTTAGCAGCTTTCTGCAAAACTCTGAATCAATACAATATCTCAATTTAGTTATTATGTTATACCAGACATCGCGTGCCTTAATTGAAATCTAGTAAAGCCCGTTAGTTATGACTATAATCGACGATTCATAGCAAATCGTGACACGATCTGATCTATTTAAGCGATAAATAATACTAAAGAGATTATTTTGGCAGCTACTCCTGCGCAACTCGCAAACAATATACGTAAGTACATTAAAGTTTTCATCGATCGCGGCGGTTGGCTGCCAATGTCTGGCTAGAGTTAGACGCCTCGTCGTAATGTATTATCACGTATTTATGATTGCAATGTTGCAGGGAAATTTATGTTCAGAATTTTGGCATAAATTCTAAGTTCTGTAGTCATAAATCATATGAAAAGGGATTATCATGGGCTTATGACATCGATTTCAGGTTCAAAGTCACGTCAATATTTATGTTATGTTACGTTCATCATCATCAGCGTATATACATCCCTCTGCAGGAGTTGCAGGACACAGGCCTACCCTCCGAGAGGGTGTATGGACATTTAGTCCACCACGCGTGCCCGATGCGGAGTGGTAGACTTTGTTTACCAAAGAAAGAGAAGATCTCTGTCAGTCTGTTAGAGAAATCCTGATGCGTATGTGCACGCATCAGAAATATCCGAATTTCTTTTTCACCGTATGTGGTCCTTACGACGTTTTCCTTTATGAATTCGTTCCTTCATAAGTTACGTTGGTTTCATCCAATCCCATTCTTCATTTGCGCGAAATATACAAATATACAACCTATTTATGAGACAGATTATTCATAAATCAAGAATCTTGATTATCAATGTAAATGTTACCTCAAAATTCGTTTTAGAAAGATATCAAATCGTCGCAATTTATCGCCCTTTCGTTTAAATAGGTAGCTGTACTTTACAGGTAAATATTTATGGCCCACGCCTACGGATTCGAAATCGCGACCTCCATTCCGCTGGCTGGGCTGCTGGCATAACAAATTGCGAGATATGGTCAATAATACCTAGAGTCCTGGGTACATAAATCTATGAGTCAGGGTGTGAGGGGTTGATTGAAGGTTATTTTGCATGCAGCTTGTAGAATCAAAGCATGGTCGTAGGTTCGAATCTTGCAAATAATTATTATTTCTATGGTACATACTATTTTGTACCCAAGAGTTGGTAAGTCAATGTATCCAAGCCACCGATGTTTGTACGTAAGTAAACTTGTGTTTGTACTTATATCTACATAGTTGTAGATATAAATAAAATAGTTCCGTGACTGACTGACTGACAGACAGAAAACACACAGCCTAAACTACTAAAGATAGAAACATGAAATATATACAGGGTGAAATTGATATCATTGGCATCCTTTTGAACTAAGAGTCTACCCATCAAACTGAACAACTTTTACTATGGGAGCAAACCGATCGGAGCAAAAAAAAAATCAGCTGTTGCATACATTTGAGTCGAGTAGGCGTTGCAGTTTAGTATGGGACAGCTGATTTTTTAGTTACTCTAATATGTTTGCTCCCATAGTAAAAGTTGTTCAGTTTGATGGGTAGACTCTTAGTTTAAAAGGATGCCAATGATATCAATTTCACCCTGTATACAGGGTCCTTCTTAATATGCTGACACTTTTTTAAGAGGATGATCAGACCATCAAACTGAACAACTTTCTCTATGGGACCAACATCGAAATAGCGAAAAAAAAATCAGCTCACCCATACATTTAGCTCGAATAGGTTTGCAGTTTTGTATGGAAGAGCTGATTTTTTTTTCGCGGTTTCGATTTTGGTCCCGAAAATTGTTCAGTATGATGGTCTGATCATCTCCTTAAAAAAGTGTCAGCATATTAAGAAGCACCCTGTATTGAATATAATACTCGATGAGAGTAGGTTAGGTAAGGGTGCACACATTTTTTTTTCAGAAATCAACCTCTAAAATCAAAATGTGGTGTAAACTTTTGTATGGAAAATCGTTTTCCCTGTTTGTATCCGATATCCACGTGGACGATGTCGCGGGCATCATAAACTATGTAGACTTTGGTAAGTATTTCGATTGGAACAATGTCCTTATGGTGAGTCAATTGGTGAATAAGAGTAGCAGCTTACGGGTTTCAAATGTACCATCGAAAATTGTCTTATGTCGTATTTCTGCGATGGATACTGGTAGAGCCATTTATTCATTATTCCAATTTAAGAAACTGACGGCAACATCAAAGGAATCTTTTGTTTACATTCCGCGAGTAGCTGACCGTTGAATCGTATCGCGTAATCCGCATTGCTATTTCAATAATCAAGAATGTGATTTTGTTATGATACCGTTCACATCATTAGATAAGTTGATAGTCGAAACAATATAATTTACGATTACGATTGTGTCGATTTTTGATTTCTAGAATTACAACCAGGTGCTTATCACCTCCAGATATTGAATATTTGATTAAATAGGTAACTCAAAGCAAAGAAAAAATTACTCTGGATCAAAGGACATCTGGCACATAATACCAAAAAATGTATAACCGTCCTTCTATTTTTTTTATGGACTATGGAACACTAGAAACTAACTGCAGGCATTAGTTTATTTTATAATGATTTATTAGTTTTTATCATTTTTATATAAAAAAAAACATTGTGCTTGCAACACCTCCTAGTAAACAACATTGACAGCCATTTTGGGGTTGCTGCTTCTTTATAATTTATTAATCAAAAATGATTAAATAACTCGTTAAATAAAAATAAATGATACAATCTGAGTCGTTTTTATAAAACCTCTTAATTTATTACACATTTGACTTCAGTCAAAACTTCTATACATTTTAAGGTATTTTTTCAAGGGAGAGCGGCGGTTGTCCTTTAACACACACTGAAACAATTCGCTTCAGTTATTGAAAAATATTTGATTTTACGAAATTTTTATCTACACTAATATTATAAAGAGGAAAGATTTGTACCTATTTTTGTATGTTTGTATGTTTGTAATGAATAGGCTCAAAAAGTACTGGGCCGATTTAAAAAATTCTTTCACCATTAGAAAGCTGCATTCACCCTGAGTAACATAGGCTATATTTATTGCTAGAAAAGATTAGACGTCCACCCGTGCGAAGCCGGGACGGGCCGCTAGTTTTTTATAAATTGCTCCATGATACGTGTGACACGACCCCGACCTGGGAACTGTTGTTAAACTGTAAATCGATACGCAGCTGGAAAGCCAGCTGGACTAAAGTGTCCCAAATAGCCTCCGAGGTTACTACCGTCAAACGGATATAATGTGGAATCCGGTAGAATCGCACCGACCAGTGTTGCCACCTTAGTTTTAGTAATAGGGGCTGTTGAAGAAGCTAAAAAGGGCTAGATCGGGCTAGATGTAGCACAAATTACCAAGAAAACACTTGGTGTAAAAAAAGAGGCTAAAAAAAACACCTTTAGGTACTAATGATTTGAATTATGTATTTATTGAATCACAATAACATTTTTCAAAATTAAACAGAATTTGAAGAAAAATTTTACCAATTTAATAGGTTAAAAAACTTCAAAAATTAAAAATATTATTTAGTTATTTAACAAACTAAACTCGGATCGGCGCGCGGCGTAGAGATGCGGTATGTTGTCATAATCGAACAAATACCACAAAAATATAAATAAATCAATGTATGACACAAATCGCCAAAGTTCGATGTTATTGCGATGTTAGCATGGCGCAAATTTCAGATTTTGGTGCAATATTTTTAAGAAAATGAAAAGTCTGAAAAGGGCTAGATTGCCCTTTCCGGGCTAAATCATTAAACAACGAGTTCACCTACAGTAAAAAGTGCTAGATCTAGCCCCAAAAGGGCTAAGGTGGCAACACTGGCACCGACCCTGACGGTGACGGATTTCGTAAGAGGCGACTTATCCTTACAATGAGTTATAGAAAGTCATTGTATCCTTAAGATCAGGGACCCCGGATATCTCTGATGCTAATACCGTGTGGCGTGCCCGGAAGGCAAGGACGAGAGATCTCTTTTTAGCGCGCATGCTTGGCTTATGCACTTAAGGCCCAACGTGCAGACAACTTGTACGCGAGTGCCCGTGTGCAAAATTGTCCGCTGTTTGCTCAGGGCCTAAGTATATCTTGGGTATATACCTAACTGTGACTACATAAGCAGTCATTGACGGTCGCTTTAGATTCGATCGGATATGAGCATCAGAAATTCAAAAATTCAAAATTCAAAATTTTTTTATTCAAAATAATATCATATAGATAGCTTTTTGACGTCATTTTTTGACTCTACCACCGCGTCGGAAGGTGTTCCGTTGAGAGAAGATGCGGCCAGAAACTCTACTCTAGAATCTAGCGTTTTTATTAGGGATGCAACGATTACGAAGCGGTGCATCGTTTTGCATCTGTAATCGTAATAATCACGATTAATAACGATGCAATGCACCGTAGTAAGAATCGTACGATTATTAAAATGAATTAAAAACGTCAATCAGATTGCATTTGTTCACAAATACCAGACCTGAATACTAGATTCTAGAGCCGAAAAACAACTTTAGAAAAATCGGGTCTTTCGCTACCATTTTAGCTAATTTTGTGCAAAAAATTTGACTTTTTTATTGGTCAGACTTGACTCTCTTTTTTTTAATTCTACTGATGACTTTGATTTGATTTTCGGTTTGAATTATTACATACATTTTCGTTCTCGCGATATCTCATCCACATTAATTTCAAAAGATTAATGTCCCACGTAAATCGGACGAAATATCGGTTTATTTAACGAGATTATACCTCAGAATCATGTTCAATATTGTGTTTTTCAAAGCAAATTAGCCTCCACGCATCAACGAATCAGAATCCTGTCTTCGATCTCAAATTAGTAGTAAAAAGTTACAAAATCTTGGAATTTAAAAACACTTTTTTTTTTAATGATTTAACTTTCATTGGAATACAAAGAAACACTATGAGAACTCATTCTGAGGATAATCTCCACTAAATTTGTTTAAATAATCGTAATGCATCGGTTATCGTAATAAATAACGATTAATATCGTAATCGTAATCGTAATGGCCGAATCGTTGCATCCCTAGTTTTTATGTAAAGTGGATTTTCGAGTCCACAGCAGACTTATAGTATCACCTTTAGCAGATCTTTTGTGATAGCCACTGATATTACAGTTCACCGCTAATCCGGGGGTTGTTTTTACAAAAGTGTTCCAATATCTCCATCATGTGTATGACATGACCCCGACCTGCGACCTCGTGTCAAGCAAATCGATACGGGTCTGGCCGTCAGCCAAACAGCCTCCGCGGTCAGTGACGTCTGCTGCCAAACGACTATTGATCTGGGAGACCCGTTGCATAACTCTGCCCTGCGTTGAGGAGGGAGATGTGAACCAAACAAACAGCGATGACTTGGGGAGTTTTGGTTTGGTGGAGATTGGATTGATAAGTAAAGGAGAAATTATAAACGACGAGCTTTTACCCGCGACTTCGTCTGCATAAATTATATACCAGATTTTAAGTCAGATCATAAGCTATTAAACAAAAAAAGTTTCATCAAAATCGGTTCAGTAGTTTTTGCGTGATGCTCGAAAAAACAAACACACAAACAAACAAACAGACAGACAAAAAATTCAAAAATTGCTGATTTGGAATCAAGGACATCTAAAAACCATATCATAATCTTTTTTTTTGTAAATATCTTCAATGTACAGACACACTTCTGTTACAGTTTTATAATAGTTTAGATGGAGTCCCAGAAAACATGGTTTGGAAAAGGGTACACTTATCGAGAAATGAAAGAGACATAATCGAGCCTTTAGAGAAGTTTTATTTTCGTTATGAAGTCTTCTCTTGTAAAATATGAAAATCGGTGCTTACGATGATCTTCCTCAAAAAGCTCGATACGTTAAAATTATTATGACTTAATGGTACAGAGACAAAAAATATCTTATATCCCGTTGAGTCCCAACGAAAGGCAAGATCCTGTTGCTAAAGAGAGTGACAGGCAGTGATCTTCTCTTCTATCGAGTCGATAAATTATAGATAGCACTACCGGTAGCCTCGGAGTCATTTTAGAGATGATAAAACTTACATACATACATAAGCTCACGCCATTGTCCCAAGGGGGTAGGCAGAGACCACGGACCGCCACACGCTACGACTCTGACACACCTCTTTAGCCTCAAAACCCGTCCGGGTGATAAAACTTGTTGTTAGTAAAAAATAAAAAAGCTAATTTATAGTACATTACGATACGTGTGACCTAAGTAGTCCATTATTCTAACGAAAAGGGCAGAAAGGGGGACCGGGGGCGAAGCCCCCGGCGGGGTGGAGGGGCGGAGCCCCCCCGGGGGCACGGGGGGCGGAGCCCCCCGTAGGACACAACCACGACTTTAAAATCTTCGTTCATATATCGCAACCACAATCAATAGATACTCACCTCTAATCACATCTACCGTCACATCATCATCAGCCCCTACTCGCCCCCTACGCACGTATGCACTAGGTGGCACGTAATCACATCTACCGTCACATCATCATCAGCCCCTATTCACCCCCTACGCACGTACCCCTAATTACCCCCACGAACTAGGGGGTACACCCCCTAATCACCCCCACGAGCTAGGGGGTACACCCCCTAATCACCAGCACGAGCTAGGGGTACACCCCCTAATCACCCCCACGAGCTAGGGGGTACACCCCCTTATCACCCCAACGAGCTAGAGGGTACACCCCTAATCACCCCCCCACGAGCTAGGGGGTACACCCCCTAATCACCAGCCCGGGCTAGGGGGTACACCCCCTAATCACCCCCACAAGCTAGGGGGTACACCCCCTAACCACCCCACGAGCTAGGGGGTACACCCCCTAATCACCCCAACGAGCTAGGGGGTACACCCCCTAATCACCCCACGAGCTAGGAGTACACCCCTAATCACCTCCACAAGCTAGGGGGTACACCCCCTAATCACACCCACGAGCTAGGGGGTGCACCCCCTAATCACCACTACACACCCCTTACGCATTAGGGGGTGTACCCTCTCATCACCCCTATGCATCCCCAATCACCCTCTACGCACTAGGGGGCGCATCCCTTACTCGCACCCTACTACCAACATACTAATAAGGTGTGAGCAGGGGGTGCGGGTTTAAGTAGGGCGTACGTAATATAATTAAAGTAGGGGGGGTAACTTGGAATCAGTTGGGGATTTCGCGATTTCAATGTTGGTCACATTGATTGAAAGCACATTTAAAAGTACCTACCTTCTTTTGTTTATTATGCATCTGTGCAATAAAGTAGATTCATTTTCGAATGGTGTAATGTAATCCGTGTAATAATGGACTACTTAGTAACGAAAAACCGTGACCTAAGTGCGGGTTTAGGTCACGGAATGCTATAAAAGAACCTTCTTTTGTATATTATGCATCTGTGCAATAAAGTGGATTCATTTTCGAACGGTGTAATCCGTGTAATAATGGACTACTTAGGTAACGCAAAACCGTAACCTAAGTGCGGGTTTAGGTCACGGAGTGCTATAAAAATAATTTCAAGTGGAAAAGTCTAGACGGAAGTCATCGACCCAGACCCTTGAATAACATTCAATTGAAGGACTTAGTGCTAATTAGCACCTTACCTACCTTTTAGCAAGTTAGGTGTAATTTGGATTCAGCACACGAAGGCGGAAATTCTATGTGTTATCGTGCCCAATCGAAGATAAGTTCACGTTTACTGTACGTAGTTGTCATAAACTGCACTAAACTGCATCTAACCCCTCATTAGCCCTTCGACATACTTTCTGGAGTTTCATGATCATCGCCTCTGATTGCTATGCGAAAACTGTTATGTTATGAGTCGTTTACACAATCACATACATACCAGCTGTTGGTTAATCATCAGACATCACTAATATTTTCAAACGGTTGGATTTTGCAGATTTTTCTCCGTTTGCGGAGGTTTGGAAGATCCCAATCGATTAATTCTTGATTAAGTCATCAAACCAAAGTGATTTCAATTTGAATAAGTCTGACAAAATATTGTTCTAGATAATTATCATTGACTTTAAAATTTTGTTTTGTTTTTCATTTCATATAAGTAGGTAATTATGCTGAAGCATAGAGAAACACGTACTCCTTGACAGGAAGGAGCGGGCTTACGCATAATTTCCCATAATTTCCCCTCTGTCAAAGCCTCACCCCCGCGACGGCCCCGACCAATGGCAGAAAAATGTTCTATGGAGAAATAAACAATACTTACTCCTCTCCGGGCGTTCACAGGAGACACGTTTTACTCTATGTGCTGAAGGATTTTCAAGTAAAAGCATTATATTATCAAGCCATTTACATAATCGTCACCGAAACAATCGAAACAATCGTAGTTGTTTGGTTGACTGCAATTTTTTGCGAGCATCGGCACGGCTAGCATGCCACCAGCGACAAAGCGACAAAACGAGAAAAAAGTCATGCGCGAGAGAGATTAAGACATTGGCCTATTCAAGTTGCCGACCAGTTAGTAAATCATAGTACTAAACCAATTAGGCTATCACGTATTTAACCGAGGACCTTTCCACACCCGACCGCGGTTGACCTTGAAAGTTAACCTGAAGATCGTAAAGTCTTATCACATGCATTATGTTTACAACAATTTAGTACCTACAACCACTTTATGCGGGTTCATTTAACTTAAAGCACACCGCGCACACTTCTTTTTTTATTATTATTACAGGTGGTTTCACACCACACTTTTTTTTTGTACGGGGTACGGAGTAACTTATTATTAATCTGCGGCCGGTCTATCGTAGTTTATTTCTTCATCCGACTAGCTTGGTCCGCATGAAATTAGAATATCCAAAAATCCTTTCTTAGAGGGAGGTTACACGGTCAGTATTTCATCAGTCTGGTCCATCAGTCTGGTCATCTATATTTGATTTAAAGGGAAACTGACTCGAGATTGACCCGACTAACATGGTGCTTCAGTATATCAGTTTCCCTTCAAATCAAATAAACATGACCAGACTGATGGACCAGAATGACGAAATACTAAACGTGTAATCTCCCTCTTAGTGAACCCCTACATCCTCTATACAGGGTGATATCATTAGCATCCTTTTAAACTAAGAGTCTACCCATCAAACTGAACAACTTTTATTATGGGATATGGAAGCAAACCGACCGCAGCAGAAAAAAAAAACAGAAACTGCAATGCCTACTCGACTCGCTTCTTAGCGATAAGACCGCCTTATTTTGTGCCTCTTGTATTTTTCTCTGTATTTTACTGTTTATGTTTTGGTGTAAAATAAAGTATATTTGATTGATTGATTGATTGACTCAAATGTATGCAACAGCAGATTTTTTTTTGCTCCGATCCGTTTGCTCCCATAGTAAAAGTTGTTCAGTTTGATGGGTAGACTCTTAGTTTAAAAGGATGCTAATGATATCAATTTCACCCTGTATAAAAATACAAAAATATGTTTCTATCTTCAGCGGTTTAAGCTGTGCGTTGTCTGTCAGTCAGTCATTCAGTCAGTCACGTAACTGTTTTGTAAGTCTAAGATAATTAATTTAGCACAGCCCCAGTATAAGACAGTAATCCATCTTCATACAGTGGTACCAAACGCGGCTTGTATGTGTGCTCGCCAGTACGTACGCCTCATAGAACGCACACACTGACAATATCTCCGACTGCCACGTATGCGCCAGACGGGGCTACGCGGAGATATTGTCAGTGTGTGCGTGCTACGAGACGTACGCCGCATTTGGTACCATTGTATGAAGATAGATTACTGTCTTATACTGTGGCATAGCTGTGTCTAAATTGATTCAGATTAGATTCGCAGAAGTGTCATTCTATTCGTTTTGGCTTAAAAATACAGAATATTCTGTCGTAGACGAAAACGATAGACTATAACGCACTATAAGGGCCAACGCCTCCTCTTCTCACGAATAAGGGTGAGATGGGAGTAGGCCATACTCCACCACGTAATTTTATATCACATTATGGTTTTGGTGGGATTAGTCCTAAAGCCCAAAAGCAGACAATGAGTTGACAATGGCCTCGATTCGGACTGTGCCACGACTTAACTAAATTTATTCCTGTCACTTTCTAAAATAAGATTAAGAAAAGAGACAGAAAACCAACAGCTGATTTTAGTGCTGTCAAAGTGACGTTACACGCCCAAAAACGCTTTAAATAAGATGGCGTACCTTATGATGGCATCTTATTTTGGGCGTGTAACGTCACTTTGACAGCACTAAAGTCAGCTGTTGGTATTCTGTCTCTTTACTTAATCTTATTTTAGAAAGTGACAGGAATAAATTTAGTTAAGTTAAGTCGTGGCACAGTCCGAATCGGTACCAATGTAATTCAAGCAGTTCCTCAATTTTTACAATCATCTTCATCATATCAGCCGATAGACGTCCACTGCTGGACATATGCCTATCCCAAAACGGGGGGATTTGCCATAATCGCCACACTTCGATCGCAGTTGGATTGAATGTGTGTACTCAGAGGATGCTGCTGCCCATCCACTCCATCCAATTTTTACAATAATCTTCAAGAATTCATCCCTGTTCAGAATTATAAGATTAGAATCAAATTCCTTGAAAATTATAATTCTACAATAACTTTCTATCTAGACTTATAACTAATTCTGTCAGCAGTTTAATTAGGTCTGTCGGTGCTTTACATAATTACAGATTATCTACCGTTCCGCTCTCTCGGGATTCTATTAATGAAAGCCGATGATAGATTCATTTTAGTTTGATTGAAAATTCATAAATTTTCACTGTTTTCTATCCCTGGAGGCAGAAAGAAGTTTTAATGGGAGCTCTATTGGATATACCTTTCCCTATGTTCGTCTGTAGGTCAGGCAATTTAAAAAAAACTGGCCAAGTGTGAGTACACTGAGTGAGTACACGGACTCTGTGTGTGGTCTACACAGAGTCTAGGATTCCATGAAAAGTTTTAAATAATCTTATGGATGGACTGAACGATCGCTCGAGAGATTCTGGAAGACGCGTGGCGAGTTATTTATTTATTTTTATTTATTTGGCACAGTAACAAAGTACAAACTAACACTCGATCTTAAAAATATTACAAATTAAATTACTTCTTTGCACCTCAATTATGACGCACGCGGATGGTCGTGTAGATCGAATGCTTTCTGGCCTGCAACGGTGGTGCTTCATGGTTCTGCCATTTTGCATTATACAACAATCCTTGATATCGTACGATATTTCCAAAGCCCACTGGAATAGCACTAGATACTTTCAAAGCTCATTGGTAGAATGCAGTGCTTTTGTCATAAATCCATTAATTTAAAAATAAAAATTCCCCTAGCTTATTAGCGACAAAATTCATGTATTTCTTTATATTTATAATCGTATTTTATGTGCAATAATGTTTACTTGATTGATTTGATGCTATTAATTACTGGACCATACACTTATATTACTAGGATCTAACTCGTCTCATAATTCAGTCTGTCAACGTCTCTATATAACATTACATAATTACAGTTTGTCATTTATAAATTATAATAGATCATCTACCGTCCCCCTCTCTCTGATATTAATGGAAAGAGACTCGTTGATAGATTCATTCGCTAGTTAGAGTGATAGTTTTGTTTTAATAATTCATCATCTTGAACGTCCCTGCTGGCGTGCGATGCACGGTAGATTGATGGCCAAGTTTGATATAAAATAAAATATACTTACTTTACTTTACACCAAAACATAAGTAGCAAAAATAAGTAGAGAAAAAAAGTACAAGTTCACGACTATATTACCCGAGGGTGTAGTCAATATTCTAAAACTTCAGAACTTCCACGTTTCACTAGTAGTACCGAAATTCTGTCCAGTGTGACGGGGAGTGAGCTCGTCGCCACTTGTAATGGACAATAGGTACAATACATGCCTCGAAATTGAAGTATGCAGGTTTCCTCACGATGATTTACCTTCACCAAAAAGCCAGTGATGTAAACAACGTACAAGAGGCACAAAAATCATTAAAATTTAAGTTGATGAATATAACAATTAGATTGTAATATAAAAAGGAACAACCATGCTCTTAAAAACTAGTTTTAACCTCATGAGCAGTGCCTATGCCTAGGTCACGAAGAAAGTCTCCCCTTCTGTCGTAGATAATTAACAAACCATTCATGCTGATTGGCAAATCTCCACAATGATATGGCAAGTCAAACTAAATGGCATGCCATTGCCGTGACATAATTAATGCCTTTACACTTATCTACATTTGTCAGTTTTAACGTTTGGTTACTTTATAATATTTTATAGGTACCATCTTTTGTAATACTTACAGGTTTCAAAGCAAATAAATTATATTCGATTCTATTCTTTAGTTTACCTACGATTCCAGTCTTTCATAATATCTTGTCCAAATTGCTCAATTCTTTCGTATACGGTAACATGGATAGAATTATGGAAATCCAAACAACTTGGCTCTATTTTTCAAACAAATATCTTTCCTGAGATTGATTTCATCTTCATCATAAATTTTACTAGATTGATTTTGCATCCGCTTTTAACTGGTTTGATTAATAACACGGGGTAAGTTTTCAAATTAAAATGATACGTAGGTATAAGTATAACTTGAATAATTTTATAGGTAGGTATTTAGTTTTCTGATGTCCTGAACGTTGTCTTTAGACGTGATTTTTTGCAATTGCATAAAGGTCACTGGGCACCTTAGTATGAAACCTATACCCACGACATACAGAAAAAAGAATTATAGGATGTTTAGATACATGTTTCTTGTTCATGAATATAATATATGTCGCATTAATGCAGACCATGGGATTCAGGCCAAAAACTAGTAAAGAAAAATTTAATATTTTGGTACATTTTCGTTCATTAAATACATTTTCTTACATTTTGTACATTTTCTTATATTTTGTACATTTTAGTACATTTTGTACATTTTAGTACATTTTGTAATTTTGTACATTTTCGTACATTTTGTATAAGTACATTTTTGGACATTTTCATATATTTTATACATTTTAATATTACATACATTTTGTACATTTTCCCATGGTTTAAAAAATAAATAACTAAACCAATTTGGTTTTTCTAGGAAAAATTTAGTTGGCTGGGTCAGATTTCGCCCAATGACCTTTCTCATACTCAATGTTTGTTCAGATTCAGTCATACATACAGTCATCACTTCATCAAACTGCACAACAAACACTATACAATTAAATACTTATTTCAAACACATAAGCTATGCGTTTATGGCCGTGCCAAGGATGTTCAACGCAAATTCATTGACGGTAGTATGTTAAAGGTATGCTTTGATGAAGCCGGCAGAGTAGAATATACAAACGAGTAGAAAATTTTGAATTTTGTCGGCAATTTTTGAACGCGCCGTTTTCTAAAGAAAAAATCAGTTACAAAATCTAAATCGAAAGCATAATACAAAAGACTAAATTTCATATAGATTATGCGTGTAAGAAAGTTTAAAAATATTAATTTAAAATCTGTAATAGCCTAAAATATTCTTAACACTTCGTCTCTAGACTAGAGAAAGTAATCAATTCGCTAGCAATCTATTGAAAAAATCTATATTACGTGATGATTATAAAACTAATTCCAGACGTAATAAGTTCGTGATTAGAAAACAATTAAACAATGAATGAAGCAAAAAAGCTTTTGAAACCATATCTATAATGTAATAAAATACAATATAGAGTAATACTAAAGGTAAAGCCGCGTATACACTGAGCCAAACTAGTATCTGTGACTACGCGACAAAATGTCGCGCAACATGTATAAGAACATCGCATGGAAAAGTCCGCGGAACAAGATGTCTGGGCCTCTACCCGCATATTTGAACTTCGCAATTGCGTGAACGTTTTCGGTCTAATGTCAACTTTATTGCAATGAAGTGCGGACCGAAACAGTGGCAATATATCGAACATCGAAAGTCCCGGTACAGGGTCTGGGCATCTATCCGCACATTCGAACTTCGCAATTGCGTGAACGTTTTCGGTCTAATGTCAACTTTATTGCAATGAAGTGCGGACCGAAACAGTGGCGATATATCGAGCATCGAAAGTCCGGGTACAGGGCCTGGCAACACGTATCTCTTTCTATTATACAGTGATGCCGCTAGGTACATCTCGCTCTCTCAGCTCTCAGTTCCTCTATTCCGTAAGGTATAATACCTTTATGGTACCGACTGATGATAATGATGATTGCTGCTTTTTCTATTCTAATTGGTGGAAACGGAGCTTTATTTAACACCTGTCAGCAGACGTACACCAGACGGTACTGAAAGTGAAGCTTCACCAGACTCACGACACGACACGATCAATAAACTTACTATTTATGGCTCTAGAGTGTAAGTATGACTATGATTAATGGAGGTAAATTAATGATTCGGAAGTGACGATCGCGTTCGAAGGTCGTATTTGGAGTTTTAAATTTTAATGGCTTGTAGCCTAAGATGTTTTTATATGTAGATGCGTTGCCCGCGCTCCAAAATGGCAATAAAAAAGTAAGGTAATTGCCCGGCTTTCACATAGTCACGCGCCGTCTAGTATGGGCTACACGTCACTTTATCGAGCCGTTTTAAAGTGCAGTGATGTTGGTCTATTTGTCAAGTAAAACGTCATTGCTTGTAGCATTGAGATACGTCCGGTTTTTTATTTTATAATCTGAGAATTAAAATTATAAGGAAGATTGTTCACGTTAGCTTAATTGTGTAAAGAAAAGATAACCTAAACTAAACAATGTTCAAACAAAATTTTGAAAGAACGAATAATCGTATTCTGAAAAATATGGACACAAAAAACACTTACATATTTTTTTGTTTTGTTTTAAAGATAGGTGGATTTGGATTTCTTTACTTACCTGAAACAAAAACACACATTTATTAGAATTATAATAGGTATTACAAGTTTAACGAACCAAAAAAAAGGCAAAAGAATTAAAAATCTAACAACGCAACGCTAACCACGGTAATATACCCCGACCAGAAAAATAAAAAATGCCTGTGACAGACGGACGGACAGACACCGAGCTGATTCCATAAGTGTTCCGTTTTGCCAATATTGGTACGGAACACTAAAAACCTCGCCATTTTGCGGAAAATCATTGGAACTACTTTTTGTATTAGGAACTAAAGGTTATAGTCGATTACAGCCAAACCAGGTTTCTCATCTCTGGCACAGTATAAGAAAGAGTATCTATTACTAGATACAGTACGGACACTCCCTTCCTCTCACCAACTTTTTACCTCACCCTCTCTATCGCCCTCTGGTTACTTCGCACTGGTTACTCGTTACCTAAGAAGAGACTTAAGGTTCAATTTTTTTGGTTTCGCATGTGCTGACGTCATCTTGTCAAATTCAATTTTTTGTATGCAGTGTCCGGGCTGTGTCTCTGGTTAGGCTTTACATTTCATTTCAGTAGTTTAATTTTGACAAAATACTATGTAACAGAAGTGTGTCTGTACACTGAAGATATTTACAAATAAAATATTACAATACAGTTTTAGGTGGTAGGCTGATGACATTGTGCGAGGGACGGGTATGCCATGGGTTAATTAGCACAGGACGGTGAGGAATGGCGTATTAAAAGGGCGGCCTATGCCCAGCAGTGGGTCGATTTGATCGATTGATAGTTTTTAGGTGTCCTTGACTCTTAATCACCGACTGTCTGTTTGTTCGGGCATCACGCAAAAACAACTGAACCGATTTTGATGAAACTTTTCGTGTCTAAAAGCTTATGATTAGACTTAAAAACTGGTATACTTTATCTTGCTATGACGGGAGTGACGGGACCCGGTGCGGACGAAGTCACGGGCAAAAGCTCGTTCTACATAATTATGAAGGAAGTTGTAAAACTTTCTGTACTTTGACAATAAATCTACTTCGTTTTATTTAATAAAGACGTAAATACATTAAAGATAAATTATCAAACGTAATTGATATCGTAAACCTGTAAAGTTTCTTAGATAATTAACAAAGATTAACGTTACAACATACATACTTATTTGAAAGTTCTCCTATAATCTCAGAATAATTAATATACTACCTACTATAATATTTTAATATAAATATTGCTTATGAAACCCTACCAAAAGTTTCTAAGTTGTATGTAGGTGTACAACTTAGCCATAGAAAATTTTAACTGAAAATTAAAAGTGGTACAAAATTGTACAATCAAATGGCCAAGTCTTTTAAATTCGCAACAAATAAATAAAATTTAATATTATCGGAGTCACTGTAAAATCGACCAAAAATAATTCCTTCAACCGCCAATGATTTAGGCCTCAACTTTTGAGGAGTTCCATTGTCCTTTAAAACCCAAATTAAAATAAATAAGACTAATAACTCGGGTATAACTCGGGTTGTACTCTTAAATATTCCGTGCTCGGGGGTAGGTCCTTCAGAACCAAAAAAGAATCCAAATTGTTCAAGAAATGCCGAAATTTATCGTTAACATACTAACATAAAAAATAACTAAATAGTATAATAGATATAAAAAAATTAGACAGTACTACACCATTCTCCCACGAAGGGGTGAGATAAAAATAGGTGGGAGACAAGAGGTGACCGTTTGGCACATCTTTAAAAAAAATAAACATAGGTATAACCTTCCGCTAAGTAACTTTCTTCCACTAGGTATTCTCAGATTACACCAATTGTAGACTAAGTATAAGTACAACACAAAGTATCAATTGAGCTAAAAGCATCTCACGAGAAAGTTTTTATAGGTTTCTCGATACATTACCGCTCCGGGCGTCATTTCAGCTTAGCTATTATGGCTGCTTTAATATTTTAATAAAAATTAATGTCGGTTTCAAGAAAAGCTGTTCCATTAAGGAATATGAATTCATTAGATCGTCGAGAAAGTGAAAATCTTGGCATCCAATGAGATCAATTTAACGAAACAAAATATGAAGACAATTGAACTTGTTCTAACTCCAAACGAACATTACAAGGCCTTTATCAAAGAAATAGTTTTAATCCCCCGGACGACACCTTAGGAGGGCAAATCGAGAAAAATATAGAATTATTGAGCTGTCTATAACCAATTTGTAGAGCAGAGAAAAGTCGGGCTCGCTTCGCTCGCTCTAAGTTTTAGTTTTAATTACTGTAGCTACTTGACGCTAAAAAAGCTTGCTTCGCTCAATCCATATTTATTTATTTTAATACTTTATTTTACACACGGAAATATACATGAAAACAACATAATAGAAAATTACAAAGGGCGAGCTTATCTCTAAAGAGATTTCTTCCAGCAAACCCGAGACAGAGAGAGAGCATAGAAATCCATAGCTTTTACTTAGGTTACTTTGCACATGTTTTGAACGTTACAAGCTCTGGCTCCAACCGATTTGTATTGAGGAGAAAAGTCAAGCTCGACTCGCTCGCTCTAAGTTTCTACTTTCTGACCACAGCCGACAACCCGAGTAGTTGTGCTAAAAAATTTCGAGCTCAGTTCGCTCGCTCCACTATTTTTGTGTAGGTCTTCTTATAACGATAAAGGGGCGGCAAAGTGTATCCTCGGCCTCGGCCGCCCGAAACCCACGCTACTACCACAGGTCCGGCACTTCAAACAACGTTTTAGATTTGACATGATGACGTATGCACATGCGCACTTTGCGAAAATTGTGCATGACATATGTGTAGGGTTGACTTAACACGCATTGTATGAACTACATTATACATTTCGTTACTTTTTATGGTTCATTCTGTTATTAAAAATAGTTTTTAAGCTAAAGAATCACAGAAAATGTGAATTTAGCGTTATTTTCCAACGTTAATTTTTACTGTGAGGAGAAGAATAAAATATATTTTATGTAGTCAAATCCAACGGGTGCGCGCGCCTGACTGCATTCCCTTGCTCGCAGTGTTGCCAATGCAAATTTTTAGGCGGCCGTGTACATTGGGTAAAAAAGCCGTGTTTATATGAAAAAAGACCAACGGTGGGCCGTAACACTGCTTAAAAAAGGAAACACTTTTCAATATTAGCCAAATGGTGCTGTTTTAAGGTTTTTAACGTTAGTTAAACATTTGCAAATTTTATCTATTTGTGTGGAAAACAAATTCATCTCATCTGTTTTTTGCTCACAGAGCAAGAAAGAGGAACAAAACCCAGCCAACATACTGTAGACAACTTAGTTGCAATGTTGGCATACGGACCAACCTTATTTATAACAGTATAATACTCTAAAAGTAATTTTTATAAATAAATTAGTCAATAATTACCGTACAATTTGCGAAAAGCCGTAGAATCTGCTACGGCCACAGGGTTGCAGCCGTAGGCCGTGGATTTTATAATTTTTTGGCCTGAAAGCCGTAGAACACGGTAATTGCCGTAGCATTGGCAACACTGCTTGCTCGGCTTCCCTCAAGTTACCACAGAGAGTGTGAGGGGAGGTGGGGTATCTGAAGTCAGAGGGGGGCGGGGAGTGGCCGTTCTGTATGTAGAACTATATACTATTACCTATTCTGTGCTACTACTACACGCCCTACTGAGTCGGTATAACATACATAAGTTAGAAAAACTCATCGGTACATGGCATTAGGGCTTGCAAATATTCGATAATTTTTTATATTCGAATTATTCGATTTTTTTTAGGTACTATTCGAATTATTCGAATAATATTCGAATATTGATAAAGTTTTAACCGGTTTAAGTAATAATGTTGTTAATTGCTTATATCTGACTTACATAGTCTAATTTCTCCAAATGAAAACGAAATCCTATGACTTGACGAAGCAGCCCTATTGAAGAAGGCACACTGCTTCCCCCACTCAGCGCTAAATACTTATATCTCACTAATTTGGAAGTGGTAACTACGACCCTTTTCTACAGCATCTTCACTCGTGGTTGAAAGCAAACATCAACGGCAACAAGTAAAAAATCGCATACCAAATTACCAATTCGGAAGATGATGACGTTTGGCGCATGAAACGTGCGGACCCTCCTTGTCCCCAAAGGCAACATCTGCCCGGAACCAAAGACTGCCATAGTAGCTTTGGTGTCGACATCGTTGCTCTCAGTGAGACACACCAGGCTGACGAGGAGGAGCTAGTGGAGCAAGGGGGCGGATATACATTCTTCTGAAAGGGAACCCCTGCCTCTGATCTCAGGCGGTCTGGTGTTGTTTTCGCAGTTAAAAATTGAACTGGAGGAGTATCCCGTGCACATCTTGGACCGCGTTACTTCTTCATTGACGGTGTTTTATTTATGGGATCCGTCCTAGGGAGAAGATACTCATATAAGGCGATTTTAAGGCGAGAGTTGGGCGCTACTTCAAGCCATTATGTTGGTAACATGAACTGCTTGAATTGCCTTCTGTTACTCTCTCTCTGTGATCAAATTCAATTAGATATACCAGCACTATCTTTAGGCTACCTGCCAAGCTCAAGACCATATGGATGCATTCAAGGACCAAGCATTGGCATCTTATTGACTACGTTATCGTCAGACAAAGAGATATTATCTCCCAAATCCATATCACTCAGGTTATGCAAGACTTCTAACTGTTGAAGTGACCACTGAATTGTGTTGACTAAACTCAAACACCATCTTAATCCTCCTCACCGGTCTCAAAAAGTGAAACCTTTACGTCTTAATGTGGGAAAACTCCTAGATCCAATTATCAACGAGACTGTTATTCGGGTAGTTGGAAACATTGTTCTGACGCTGGAAATTGAGGGTGGTGGCGAATGTGGCGATGTCTTAAAAATACTTGGCAGGCACTTTCGTCGAATTTGGTCAACGAAGTATTGCAAACATTGGGCGTAAAACGTATTAAGCAGGAGGACTTGTTTGACGATAACAACGAGGAACTGACCGAGGCTCTCCGGAAACACAGAGCGCTCTTGCAGATGTCAGCGGAATTGAATGAGGCATAATATCTGATGAGGTGGCAATTGCAGTGGTGTGGGAATGTTTTCCGTATTTGCGTGTGAATGACAGAGCTGCGAAGTACTCAAAACTGCAGGAGGGCAAATGGAAACAAGGCGGCCAAATCTTGCGGTGTGCTGAAGCATCACACGAAGAGTTGTGATGTTGATTGACGGATCAAGCTGGGAGACACTGGCTAAAGACCGGCCACTTTGGAGGCACACCGTGAACACTTAAGTGTATGGGTTCGAACAAGCGCGACGTTTGGACTGAACCCGACGAGCTGAAGGCCCGTTCAACTTAATTTAGTCGGAGGGGTGCTGACGTGCAGAATCCGGGAGCACATTTACTGCAAAAAATCCCTATTTTTCAGCCACCTGAGAGCGCACAAACTATCAGCTCTCAGCTTTCAGTAAAAAGTCGCTGTGGCCGATAACGGTCATGGTGATGATGGTGATGACACTATTATAAAACTATACATATAAATAGTTTTATAACAAAACAAATGATTTAAGGCTATGTCATCCTCCTCATGATCATCAGAGTCCTGTCTTTTACAAAAGTGAGCCTAACAACGTAACCTAGAATTAATGTCGCGCGCAAAATTTGAAAATTATGGTTGCATACAATATTCGAATACCTTATTATACTTTTCGAATATTCGAACAGAGTTTTTATTCGAATAATTCGAATATTCGAATATTCGAATGCAAGCCCTACATGGCATATCGTACGTGCGGAATCGAACCCAGAGCTCTTATGGACTCCGTATACCTCTCCGCAACCACCGCACCACTGACCACGCTCTCCTCTCGTACTAGACTATCAAATACCAATCAGGAAGACCATAGACAACTTAACAATCAATGAACACAACGAGAAAGTGAACAAGACGAAACATAAAACAACAAATTCATAAATAACAGTGACAAACGACAAGGAAACAGTTAATTTAAACTAACCAATCGAATAAAAGCAAATGTCTAACAAAATTAGTTGGGTAGTAAAACTGTATTGATTTTATAGTACCTACAGTACCATCAGTAGATCGTAAACGGACTTTCATTTGGATGTTCAGGTGAGACAGTAATGCACTTGCAGTACAGAACGGTACTATGTAGGGTTTAAAATTAAATACTTTACAGGTATAATAAGGTGCTTTAGACCAGCAAACTGAACAACTTTATCTATGGGGCCAAAGAATGTCGAAATCGCTTAAAAAAATCCTCTCCTATATATTTGGGTCGAGTAGAATTGCAGTTTTATAATTATGGAACGACAGATTTTTTTCTTCGCGATTTCCAAGTTTTTGCTATAGAGAAAGTTGTTCAGTTTGATGGTCTGATCATCACCTTAAAAACCGTAAGTATGTATATAATTATCAAGAAATACCCTGTATATCGACCTTTTTTGAAATAAGGAAATACAACTTTTCAGGACCTAGTCTCACACAGCCCTATCTGATATGTTGACGAACTTTTATCATGTAAACCCAAATGTGAGAAATAAACAGTTTTTTTTTTTTTTTTTTTACTAACGCTGGCGGTTTTTTAAGGGGATGACCAGACCTTCGAACTGAACATATTTCTCTATGAGACAACCGCAGAAATTGCGACAAAAAATCAGCTGTAATAGATTTGGGTCGAGTATGGAATGTAATGTAATGGCAGTTTTGTATGGAATAGCAGATTTTTTCTTCGCGATTTCGATGTTGGTCCGATTGAGAAAAATGTTCAGTTTGATGGTCTGATCATCTCGTTAAAACACCGTCAGCAAATTAAGAAAGATTTTGAACCTAAATGCCTGAGCGCTCTCGTTCGAGCCAACACTCGCGCAATGATAACTCAATCCCCCTGCTGCCTTGCCTGCCTGTTGTGTTCACCCTGTAGAGCTAGCATGCCACGCACGACAAAGCGACAAAACGAGAAAACCGCTATCGCATATGCAAAGTAACAAGGACGGAGACGGATGCACATTTATATTGTTGTCGTTTTGCTAGGCCCTCTGGCTTCTCAGACAAGCTGAGACAATCTAATCATTAAGTAATGAAAACCTAAAGTCATTCGTTCCACATTAAATCACCTAACAACTTAAATTTAAATTGCTGGAACGATTAAAACGAGAACTGTCGAACGCGTTAATCAGATCTATGATTTAGATGCGATATAACTGTAGAATCCAATCAAAGCACAGCGAGAGTTTGATTAGCTTGAAGTTACATAAATTATAGTTATGTCAACTTTCTGTAAATTGTCTGTATCTAATTCTATTCTACAGGTACTTAAAATAAAATAACTATTGAAATCTAATTTAGATAATAACTAGCGACCCGCCCCGCCACCACGTGAGCAATGCTGATACTAAAATATACATATAAATAAAGGAATGAAAGTCGAGTGAATGCAGTTGAAATGCGCTCCTTACGAAATATGTGTGGTATTACTTTGGTTGATCGAATCAAGAACAGTGTGATAAGGGATTGGTGTAATTTGAAGGATGATATAGTAACAAGGATTGAGAGGGGTATGCTTAGATGGTTTGGTCACGTAGAGAGAATGAATGAAAGAAGACTTACGAATGAAATTTATCAAGCAAAGGTGAGCGGAAGTGTTGGGAGAGGCCGTCCGAGGAAAACATACCACGATCAAATCAATGATCTTCTCCGAAAAGGACAAGTGCGTAGCACCCTCAATCGACGGAAGTGCATGAAAAGATATATGAATGTCAATGAGGCTAGAGAAGTGTGTCAGAGTCGTAGCGTGTGGCGATCCGTGGTCTCTGCCTACCCCCTTGGTACAATGGTGTGAGCTTATGTATGTATGTATGTATGTATTGTAAACGTTCCTCTTGAATCTATTAAAAAAAACCGCATCAAAATCAGTTGCGAAGTTTTAAAAGATCTAAGCATACATATAGGGACAGACAGACAGACAGACAGCGGGAAGCGACTTAGTTTTATACTATGACTGTAGTGATTGATATTTGATAGTGACTAATGAGATTGACCATTATTATGTGAAATTAATTTTCATTAATTTTAATTAAGGTCATTTTTATCCTCTTAAGATCATTAAAAATTAAAAAAAAACCTCCAACGTCCAAACTAACATTTAAAAAGTGAAAAATAATTTGGTCACCTATTATTTTGTAAGCAAATGTATGTTTTACTTTTTAACTTTCTTTATGATATTTTAGGTCAATTAATGCGTAGGGGTCCGCTAATACGAAACGACCATAGATTTTTTTATTCGATAATTACTTGCGATAGACAGAGAGACCGACATAGGCGTCAAACTTATAACACCCCTCTTTTTGCATCGGGGGTTAAAAATATGAGTAAAAGCTCCGAAAAGCTCAAGTATCCAGCCAAGTAGCTTGTGTGATACGGCTCTTTAAGACGATAATATTTCTACCAACTCTAACAATGAAAACAAGAACATTTCTCCTCGCCCAACTAAACAGACCTGTCTGAAATCTGTCAAACCTCTCAAGTCTCAATTACGCGCGTTAATTTGACAGCTGTCACTTCCAACTTTCTCAAACGTCAGTCTCTCGGCGCGCGCGAAACCGAGTCGGTAAAGGTAGTTGCGAAGCGAGGAGATTTATTGTCTCATTGTCGTCCATCGGCATCGTTTCGCTTTCGGAATAGCTGGCGAGTGGGTACTGGGCGAACGTCCAACGTCTCATGCTTGGAAGGGTGCCGTATAAGTGTCAATCCACACGTACCACAACCACACCACAACGACGCCATATGGTCGGGCGTATATTTTGAATTGAAAATGAATATTACAATATACACGTACCACATTTTGCCGTTGTTATCGACCACCTGTGTAATACGACCACATCGCAACCACATCGCGACGGCAACTCCACCACCGGCGGCGGCACCGCGGCCACATCGCCACGACATGCTGTCAAGCCGTGTTTCCTCTACGAAAGCCGGAGTATAACTGCACATGACCACGTGGTTACCACATCGCAACGACAGCGACAACACAACCACATCGACATTTTGTCGGTACTTCAACGCAACTTGAAAAAGCCGCTGCGACACTATTCACACGTAACCACAGCTTGACAACATTTCGCTGTGACGTGGTGTGGTTGTGGTACGTGTGAATTGACCCTAAACGGCTTACTTCTATATGATAGATCTATCTAATTCTATAGCTGAAATAAGACCGTCAGGCGGTTTAAAAACTCCGACACCAGGGCTTGCGTCCTACACGACAAGAAGAAGTTTAATAGGGCATAACATCATAATCCCTTTTCGGGCTTATCAGAAGTCAGAAACTGTTTTGGCAGTGGGAGGTGGTGGAGATACACTTGACTTAGATATAAGATTATTTGTAAACAATCGAGACTAGAATAAGACCAGTCTTTTGAAGACTTTGAAGTGTTTTAACACTGCAGACGAGACGGCCCACCGACACGGGAAGGGATGGCCTGTCTAGAGCCAGAACAGGAACCAAAGATTCTAAATCTAAAAAGAAGCTGCAAAAACTACCACCTATTGTCACCTATCATGATTATCAATAAATATATCTTCACTAATATTCACTGCACCCTAGTCAACCAATTTAAAGTAAAGATTCTCACGCCAGCATAAAGCAAAACTAGACTTGATCGCAAAACCTAATAAGGCCAATCAGCCCTATTCCATTAATCCAAAGGCATAGAGATTAACTCAACGATCGCTTTCCCCTATCTTCTAAATAACGAGACTATCGAAACATTATCGTTATTCAGTGTTTATGGTAGCAGCCGAGAAATTAAATTTTCACACAGATCTCGGTAGGTACCTTGTAAAGGCACGTGTGAAGGGGTCTAATAAAGATATGATCCATTTTATTATCACTTTCCAATTTATAAGACTACAATCTGTTAACGAGACGATGAAGAGAATACAAGAAATCCGAAGCTGAATATAATCAATCATAACGACACTTCAGTCTAACTGTTAAAATTGGTCAGTGAATACTCATACTCATGCAACGTGTTTCCATACCAAATTCTTTAGTCAATTAAGCCACCCATTACCACTTGACATGTTATTTCACCCTGATCAGCCTCAAATAAAAGGATAGGCTATGTCCTGTGATGTTATATTAGCTTACAGTGGTTAAATATATTCGTCTTGCTTACAACTGCACGGTGCACGCTTAACCTTTCGAAACCAGGCTTTACGATGACAATAGATAAACAATGGGTGCCAATGGGTTTTTAATAGATAAACAATCGCGTGGTGGCGGCGCAGCGCTCAGGGAGTCGGTGGCTATTGGCTAAAAGGGTAGATAAAGGTCTCTGATCTCGTCAAAAAGAAGGAAATACGGTCGTCAATTGCGATACTGTCTATTATATTACGACACTAGAGCTATATGTAGTATGAATGTGGATGGCTGTGGTAGGAGAGGAAGGCCGATGAAAAGTTGGACAGATTGTGAGTAAGATGATGTGTCAGAAAGTAGTAATGGGTCTGACAAACGTTTTTCACTTTACATGTCAAATAAATCTTCAAAAAATTACGAAAAAAACTGTGTTTTTACTTTTTGTATATCTTCAAAAATGGCTGAGATATTAACGATCAAATTGCGTATTTCCGGACGAAGGTTTTTAAAAACGCGGGCGGGCGCCCACTAGCCGATGACGTCACACCCCCGGTCATTCGTCAGTCGCGCTCTCGTACGCTCGCTGCTGTGCAGTAAACATCGAGTTCTCTTCAGTGAAAATAGAAAAAAAGTATTATATTGTGCCTCAGTGTTTCAATTCAACTGTGAAAACACCCGATAAACTCTTTTTTTATGTGCCTGAGGACCCAAAACTGAGAAAGAAGTGGATGACGGCCTTAAAAAGAGTAGATGCAATAGGGCCTAAAACTAAAGCGCACTGCTGTGAAGACCATTTCGATGTTTTTAAACTAATAAAACACAAATAATCATCAACAACAACAACCTCGTACGTGCAAGATGTGGATTGCGATTGCGAGTACCTACCTAGATTTTTTAAATCGTTGTCCATAATGTAGGTCCTAAATAAAACACACACAGACACACTTTAAGGAAGGTTTAAGCTTGAACAAATACCTACCCGACAGTAGGTAATGCTTACATAAAACATACACACCTTTTCATCTTTATTCCGCGAATTTGACAGCCCGGTAGCACAGTCGGTAGTGAACCTGCCTGCTGTGCCGAGGGTCGCGGGTTCGAATCCCGTAAGGGACAAATATTTGTATGATGAATATGAATATTTGTACCCGAGTCATGGATGTTTGTATCTACAGGGTGAAATTGATATCATTGGCATCCTTTTAAACTAAGAGTCTACCCATCAAACTGAACAACTTTTACTATGGGAGCAAACCGATCAAAGCAAAAAAAAATCAGCTGTTGCATACATTTGAGTCGAGTAGGCATTGCAGTTTAGTATGGGACAGCAGATTTTTTAGTTGCTCCGATTGGTTTGCTCCCATAGTGAAAGTTGTTCAGTTTGATGGGTAGACTCTTAGTTTAAAAGGATGCCAATGATATCAATTTCACCCTGTATATATGTATTCTATATCGCTGTCCAGTCATCATAATACAAGTCCAGGCTAGATTCTGGTACTTTAAATGTGACTAGATAATTTGTGTGACATTGTCCAAGAAATTATTATTAATTATTATTATTTCGGCAGCCGTAAAATCCTTATTCTTCATAAAATATTGTGCCACCATCAAACTATCCACTCTTGGCAGATTGTCCGACTGACCTTTTTGAAAACCTTCATCCATTCTACACACCACACGGTTTACTTTAGTGTAATCGGTTATAAAATTAATGTAAAAGTATTATTTCCTTGAAATACAAGCACACTATTAGGTGTAAACGAAATTAAACGAATTTTTGACGAACAAACGAAACAAAATGCACCGGACCGAGCGCCGCGCTGTGTCGCGGTCGCGGGCTGAGCGGGGGTGTGACGTCAAAGCGTGAGCGCGCGTAAACTCGGAAATTTTAAAAAGCGCTTAAACTTCTCGTCGTCATAACTTCGGAAATACTGCATGTATTGAAGTGAAATAAAAACTAATGTAATGTACATGATCTACGCTAAGATTTTAAGTGTATTTTTAGTAATATTTTGACCCTCTTGTGTTCTCCATTGCTGAAATGACGGTTAAGGGAGATAAATGGATAAAGATGACATTGCGCCAACCCCAAGCCATACAATAACTAAAAGAATTGATGAGCTCACGTACAGGACAAAGAACACTTATATCCTGACACACAAACAGTCGTAATTTGTTGTCAACGTTATGAAATCTCTTAGACCGAGATCCGACCGTAAATTACGCACCTATTTCTTTGGTGAACGAAATGTGATTCTAGTGGATGTTACTGGACGCTGTCAGGCTGGCCGAATATCTGGCCAATAAAATATAGAAATAGTAGAACAATTGACACGAAAAGAAGAAGTGGATGTTTACACAGGGGTTAATTCAATGCCGTCAAGTTGTTATGATTATTGGTATAACTTTTTCCACCTATTTGTTTGGGAAGTAAATGAGGTGCACTCGGAAGGAGACTAATCTAAAGTACTGGAAAAACTAGCATTGCAACCTCTCTATCAGTCTCCATCCGATTGCACCTCATTTAATTTCCAAACAGATAGGTGGAAAAAGTTATACCAAAAATCATAATGGAAAAGCTACTTGCGGCAAGATTTTTTCTCTACGCAACTTGACGGCATTGAATTAAACCCTGTGTACACATTAACCAGAATCACATTTCGTTCACCAAAGAAATAGGTGCATAATTTTACGGTCTGATCTCGGACCATCTGTTTAGTAAACAATTCTTTACGAAACGTTTTCAGGTGTTGCGTTCATTTGCAAATACATATTATTTTGTATAAATTATCACAAACAAACAGTAAACTAATGGAGCTGTGTTCAAACTAGTATCGAGAGAGATCGGTGAAGTTATTATGGCGATAACGGTAATTATCGTAACATTATCGTCTATTGCGTTGAATTATTATTATAGTAACTGTTATTCATTATTTAGCTGGTGTAATGCACTATTTAGGTAGTAAATACACTGTTGTTTGTAATTGTGATGGTCATAGTCATGTCTTCATCACCACCAGACCACTTTTTGGAGCAGTTACTGCGGACTATGGGAAAACCACACCAGTTACGACGAAGCGCCCTGATAGGTCAACTGAACCAGTAAAAGACCGTATGCAACCTGCCCAAGGGCACCTTGAAGGAGAACGGACCTTAGCATTAGGCGTTGTTGGGACTATGCGGCAGATTGGGTGCCAGGGATCGGTGAGAAGCGACTTGGGGTGTGCCTGTAGCATAGTGTAAAGAACTAATAGTGATGAAGCTCAGCGGTCGCGGCAGGCCAATCGTGCGGGTGTGCGGGGGCGAGTGCGTCCCGGCCCAAGCTGCTTGCGCGCGTACCCTAACAGCGAATTGAGTTAGGGTACGCCCGTCCACCGCCGTACCCCGCACGCCGCGCGGGCATAGACCCGCCGCGACCGCTGAGCTTCATTACTTATTTTATTTACACTATGCCTGTAGCGTCTGCAGACGGCAGAAGAAAAAGGCAGAGATTATCCTAGTCGGCGGGGACGTCAAGTGCGGCGACGCAATCAATTGTGTTAGCGTTCGTGTTTGATGCCATCAAGCCCACACTAGTGTACTGCTGGACTTAGGCCTCTCCCAGTATACGTTACTGCGCTGCTTCTTGCATCCAGTCCCTTCCAACCTAATCGCACATAATCGTCATGAAATTCTAGGACAGAGTCGCCCGACATTCCATCCCAACGTGGTCTCTGTAGTCACATTTATATAGAATTAAAGGTAACATTAAGGCCTATTCGGTTTTGGACCTTGCTTTAAACAAATCCACTAAAATGATTTTTTTTTTCGTAAAGGTACGTATAAAGGGTTATCTATGACACATTAGTTCGGGACGCCGCGCCGTTCGCCACGTCCGTCGATGCGAAAGGATACGCGGCGTCTCATACTAATGGAGCTTTTTGTATGGACGAACCGTCGATCAATGTGTTTCAACCATAAAGCTATCATAATTAGACGAACTGACAGCTGAGAGAGCGAGATGTATCTAGCGGCGCCACTGTATAATAGAAAGAGATACGTGACGCCAGGCAATAGAACCGTTTTTGGGAACTTGTCAGCACAATCGACTGGGTAAATATTCGTGCTCTGTGAATAATTAGTGAATCTAAAGTGAAGTCGTAGATTATTTTGTGAAATATACTAACACTATTTCATTAAATTACCTACGATTTCAGGTTAGATTCACAATTATACACAGAACTCGAAGTTTTAGGGTGCCGATAAGTGCCGACAAATGCACAAAAACGGTTTCATTTGACAACTCATGTCAGTTACTCTATTCCGAGTATTCCGACAGGTATAATAACTTTATGGTTTCAACCCTAACGTGTACGAAGTCGTGGGACACAGTTAGTCCAATTATCAGATACGGGCCTAACAAAACCACTATCAAGTCACCAATTAAATACAATTAACAACAACAAGGAACCAAGTTTCAAACGGGAAACACAGACTTGAAAATAAATGAGCAAAAATACTTAAGTGATGCTAATGTTGCAAAAAGTTGTATTACTCTATCACTTTCCCTGAATGGACACCAGCTGGGCTGTGCTGTTGAACAATCGATTAAAGACTGTGCTACTCGATGTTGTCGAATCATCGAGATCTTCAACTCGATTACTTAGCTATTAAACAACTAGAAAAATGGGCGGGGTTGAGGGGTATGCGCAGAGAGCACTTTCGCATACAAATTTTATTCTTCGCAATCAAGGTCTTACTCAAGATGTTAGCCATGTTGGCCATTATAAATCTAAGATTGTGATAGTCATTGAACTATTATGTATTACGTGCTAGAAATAGCAAAGCACGTCAAAACGTTGTCGCACCCAACAATGTGGCGATGTCACCACTTTTAGTTAATCGCTATAGCTATATCTTTCACCTACTCGCGCCCCTCCTACCCGCATGTGGCGTATGACGTTTGTTTGTCGTGTTACTTCTAGTTCTAGTATGTAGTACATAATGGCTCAATGGTGATACCGATCTTTTTTTTCTCGTGGTTTTTTTTTTCGTTTTACCTTAATAATGGCACATAATTTTCTCTCTAAACCCTGCGTCTAAAACTAATATTATTACGTATTAATTTATCATAATCTGAAATTCTTCAGAATATTAAAGGGTTTAATCAGTCAGAAATTCATTATTTTATCAATCAAGGGAAATACACAGATAAACATTTAAAATCTGAAAATGTTAGGTATACATACATTATCTGTTCTGGAATTTTCTAGCCTAGCAGCCTGAAGCAATTAGAGAAAACAGTCACAAATCAAGTTGAAAATTATGATAGGTAGTTGATAAGATAGGATAGGCCATAATACTACTTATATCCTCGACGAGTATAATAATTATACAGGTTATACAGGGTGAAATTGATATCATTGGCATCCTTTTAAACTAAGAGTCCACCCATCAAACTGAACAACTTTTACTACGGGGGCAAACCGATCGGAGCAAAAAAAAACAGCTGTTGCATACATTTGAGTCGAGTAGGCATTGCAGTTTAGTATGGAACAGCAGATTTTTTAGTTGCTCCGATAGGTTTGCTCCCATAGTAAAAGTTGTTCAGTTTGATGGGTAGACTCTTAGTTTAAAAGGATGCTAATGATATCAATTTCACCCTGTATAATTTCACCGATATCCCAATCCGCGTCAGCAACGCCCTATGCCAAACTCCGTACCACTTCTGGTCAAGGCCGGTAGCTTGAGTTCATTCACTGGATCGGTTGACCTTTCATGGATTCATTGCCCACAGTGTAGCCCACAGTAATAAGAAGTGGCTGCTCTTAGAGCAACTCTATATTCGTAACTTCGAAAAAAAAGGATTGGAAATGGAACAAGAGTGAAAGTCGTCGTCTGAGCTGAAGCAGTGCATAAAAAAAGCCTTAAATTTGAAGCATACAACTAAATGCGATTCGCATAGACTAAACTGTGAAAATCCTTAGCAATATCAAGAATCTCTAATCTTTAGTTGCCAAGCTTTTCTTCAAAATGGCCTGCTAAAAACCAACTCTTTGACCCCCATTCTAACTCGAACACTTCTCGAACTAAACCCAACACCAACAGTACCGCAGCAATCAGTTGAATGACCGATTACTACAGCAGCCTCAAAGCCAGCCTTGTCGACCCAAGTTATTTCAAAACTGAACTGTATCCCAAAGAAATAAGGTAGCTGGAAACTAGGCTTGAATGGAACTGAACTGAAAGCGACAAGAACAAACTGCTGGCTTTCATAACGAACCGGTGAATGGTGACATGGTGATATTGTTGAATGTTAGAACGATTGTGCGCTCGGAATCTAAATGGTTGAGATTATCAAACAGTATGGGGTCTTGGAAATGTGGAGGAAACCAGATTAGCACTTATACATTTGACAAGCACAAAATAATGTTTAAAGAAAAAAGCTGCTGCACGGGCGGCATGGCGATCAGCGATAAACTTTTTATCTCGCCTCTTATCTTACTTTTCGTAGATATGATCTTGGCGGTATCTATACGGAAAATACGATAAAAGGCGCGATAAAACTTTAATCGCGCTGTCATGCCACCCGTGCTGGTATTGCTATCGGTATGTCAAAACACTGGACTAGGTAAAGCAGTAACATCAATATCATTGAGGTAAAGTATGACCTGCCACCGACTCTATAAGAGAAGGAAAGAATAATTTCTAGACGTAACAAAGGACTTCATTTGAATTTTTACAGCGTATGTAGGAAATGGAATAGTGTTCATGACAAAACGGTGATTTGGGGATTGGCGATTAGATGGGAGACTACTACAGGGGCTTCCAGTCTGAACTGTCCTACGTTCTTCGGAAGACACGTTAAGCTGTTGGTCTCGACTACCTAACTGGAACTTCAAGTGCCTACGAACAAGTTGGGAGATAATTATCTCCACCGACCCGCACTAGGGTCAGCATGGTGTGGAGACTGGAGAGTATGGCCTTCTTCTCACCCACCCTTTTAATTGAGAGATAATGCCTGACTCTGCAAAATAATTCAACATGGTGTAACTTTCTATAAATATCATTTATTTGTTGACGGAGCGAAGCCTGTTGTGGATGTGAGCGAAGCATATTATTACCTTTGACGAAGCCTGTCATGGATACGCACTTTGTATTTTTTATGAAATAAGGGGAATTTCTTTGCTTTGAAATAGATACCTACATAACATGGTAGGTATAAAAATTGAATTAAACTTCATCGCTTTATTAAGTTTCTCTCAAAAGGCACCCTCACCTAATTGCGAGGTGTGCGGTACTGTGGAGGATGTCCAGCATTTGTTGGTGAAATGTGTCCGGTATCAGTCGCAGAGGCGATTACTCTATAATAGTCTAAATTTAAATATTGTAAATGTAGGCCCTTTCGTCACCATTTTAGCTGCCCCTTCGTCGGGAGAGGCTAAAATGGTGTACCTTTTTATTTATAGTACTAGTGTTTAGTTGTGTTTTCGGTAGGAAGTGTTAGGTTTTCATTTTATTGTTGAGTTTTGTTTTGCAGAGTCAAGGTTAAGGCACGATGGGGCTGACATAACCTCAGGGTTAAAAGCTCCAATTAAAATAAAATAAAAAAGAGAATAAAAAAAAAAAATACAAAAACGAAATTCCAGCAACAGAAACCCGATCCTTTTGCTAAATTTAACTAAAAACACAAGCTGCACATTGCCAAAGTCGCCACAGTCATAATTTGTCATATGACATTGTTCCACGAGTATTTTCGATGCGTAGGTACCATTTTGCACCTGTTATTTATTGTCAAGGTAGAGTTAACTATTATCTAGTATGTTAGATATTTTCGTATTCAGAAACATGACATTGAAATATTCATAATTGTTTGTGGCGTGATGTGAAAAACAACTGTTTTGAAACATACTTACGTCGATATTAGTTTTTATTGTAGACCGAAACTTTTCCAACCGCGAACCACCTTTTAGAGGGTAGATTTTGAATTATGACAATAACACGATCAAGTCTTCAGCAATCTTGTTATTTTATACAAGGTTTAACAAAACACCCCAATAATATTTTAAAGGAGTCTAAGACACTTATACTGAACAATTCTATATGTTATGGAGACGTCAAATAAAATTTTAAACTCTGTTTTTACATTTGAGTCGAGTAGATACCGCAGTTTTGTATGAAACAGAAGATTTTTTAGTTTTTCTCGACGTAGTCTCTATATACAGGGTGTAACAAAACACCCTAGTAATACTTAAGGGGGGGCTTCAGACCATCAAACTGAACAACTTTCACTATGGGGCCAACATCGAGAAAAAATAAAAAAAATCTGCTCTCCCATACATTTTAGTCGAGTTAACACTGCAGTTTTGTATGGGACAGCAAATTTTTTGTATTTTTTCTCGATGTTGGCCCCATAGTGAAAGTTGTTCAGTTTGATGGTCTGAAGCAGCCCCTTAAGTATTACTAGGGTGTTTTGTTACACCCTGTATAGTAAAAGCTGTTTGATGGTCTAAACTACCCCTTTAAATATTACTAGGGTGTTTTGATGCATCCACGCATAAACGTATTTTGGAACAACCTGTATACACGTATTTTGATTAAAAGATATATTTCATTTAGAAATATTAGCCACAAGCCCGGGTTTTTGAGTTTACATGCACGCTAAGGACGCTGGACGGCTGCAACTCCTCAATACTGAATCAGCCTTGTAGCTGATGGTTACCAAAAACCATGCGGCCCGCAGGCCGCATACGGCCCACACTACACTTTCTTGCGGCCCGATCCAATTTTAAAAACAGCTTTCTGATGCGGCCCTAGAACGTCCAGCTTAGGCATAGAGAAATTACGCGCTTAGGTACCTAGTCATAAACCATGTAGGCACTACTCTTTTGAATTATGATGTGAAAATTTTCGAGCTCGCTCCGCTCGCTCCCTTATTTTACATGGTATTCAGAGCAGCAACATGGATCCCGAAAATTTAATATCTTCTACACATTCTACAGAAAAAGGATTTCATCATTTTAATATGGAAGTCCCAATAACTGTAGCCTTTTCCTTCCGCCCTACGTTAATCTATCCATGCTCAACCTTAAATTCGGTTCTAGCTACGGCCCTGATTTGGGCTTGATTGCTTGATTTGTGCAGATAAAATTAACCCTTGAAATAAACAACTTATAGTTAAAGACACACTATTAAATAAACGATTAACAGTCCTTTTCTATGATGGATACAAATTCCGAAGTTTTTTGCAGCCCACTGACTCTACTATCATTGGATAGGCCCAAAGCGCTTTAAGTTGAAGCACACAAAACTAGGGCACTTCAATACAAACTAGGGTACTTGGTCTGTCATCTCAGTACATTTTCGAAGTAAAACTGTCAATTGTTTTGCCTCATTTTTCTGGTTTGTAATGTTCGCGTAAGGCCTGTCCATTCTTGTTTACTAATGTCATTGACTATCATCATGCATGTGGCCCACCAATGACTTTGAGTTTGACATACCTGTCTTAGACTAAAAGAAATGTGCCTAATAAAAATGTGCATTAATTTTCGTACAGCCGCAGCCGTTGACAGCGGCATCTTTTTGGCTTTATTGTCTATGACAAATCATAAGACTATATACGTAATAACAAAATATTAAATCAAACAAGTCCCTTCATAAAGCATCATTATCCTTTATAATTGAATTGCAACAGTTGTTGCATTCCTATTGCCAAGTTCATAGTTTATTGCTAACTATTTATGTTCTTTGGCTGGAATTTATGTTTTGCTTACGGTAAATTTATACCTAAATAACACGTTTAAGAGGGGGTCATACCTATTTTGTCTGTTTTCGAACCGATTTTTGATAGCCAAATTATTACATTTACATTTAATATATATAGTTCACATAACAATGTAGATACGTTCTTTCTGCAGGGCATCTAACCGTTGAAAACACGATTCTATTAAATTTTCTCGATAGAAAAGAGGAGCAAAGTAAGCTCGATTTCAGATTTATAACCAGTTTTACAAGAATCACCCTAAACCATTTCTTCTGAATATACCATCATTTGAAAGGTAAATAATTATAGCAGGGCTTCTACCCGATGTATTTTTCCCCAAACACCCAAGAGAAAAGATATTGATGAAAAATACGTTTTTTTGCGATCTTGCTTTCAATTGAAGCGGGATGGCTAATTGCAAAAGTTTGCTTGTTAAAAAGAGAGGCTTGCTCTACTAATACCAAGCCTTAAGATCATGTTTTCATTGTCTAGCTGTCCTAGATTCCCTGCAGCGATAATGTGCAAAAATCTTCAGTCCCCAATCTTAAGACCCTTCTGTATAATATCCCCTTAACAGTACGGAACCCTCAGAACGTCTCATTCACACTTGATTGTTTTTTTAAAGTCACGCATCATCGTGTTACTGAATGCTGAATAAAATCAATTCTACCCAGATAAAATACGACACACTGTAAATTTCAGCAAATATTCAACGCAAAAAACGTACGCATAACAAATCATTTCACAACTGTAATTTCACTTCGCATTTCATTATTCAAAACGCATGATTACAATTCCATTGTCAACAATACGGCATGAACATTTTAATTGTATTGCATGAAAATATTTAACATATTCTATAGTAGCTGTGTCCGCCAGTGCCGGATTAACCATATAGGCAAAGTAGGCACGTGCCTACGGGCCCACCACCGCCGAGGGGCCCCGCGGCTCGTGAGAAAAAAAAATCGTTTTTGTATTTAAATTGATTAAACAATTAAGGAAAGAAAAAAAATTTTTTTTTCCTTTTCATAACGTGTCCTTTAATGATATCCCACATAATAATTTTAGAATAATTAAAACTTTTGACTCCTAAGCTCAATTATAATAATAAATCTTTTTTTGACTGCACTCTTCTAATTGGGCCCTTAATTGATATAAAAAACGAAGTTTCAGCTTAATATATGAATTTTATATATTATATAAAAATCTATTTTTCTCCAAGATAAACGACTTTACGAGTGTTACAGACAGATTGACGGACAGACATCGAGGTGATTCAATAAGTGTTCCGTTTTCCCAATTTTGTTATGGAACACTACGCAGAATACACTATAGGTTTTGGATCGTGTTGCAACATCCGTCATTTTAGTAGATATGTGCTGTTTTATTGCGACCACCTAATCTGGACCACACTGGAAAAAAATCATTGTTACGCCCATGGGCAGGGGGGCCCCAAGACTTGCATTGAATAGGGGCCTCTGCATGGCTTAATCCGGCCCTGGTGTCCGCTACTTCGAAATACTTGGAATGCGGAGACCCCTGAAAAAAATGTACTTGAAAACTATAAATACTCATAACTTTTGATAAAGTAAACTGATAGTGATGAAATAAGCACTAATATGTTACAGAAATCTAAGCTCAATGCTTTTGTAATAAGCTCCATCTTGATTGGTGCAGTAGTTTTGAAGAGCACAAATTTTTTTCTGTTACGCATCTTTCCCGTCCTCAATTACTATTTTTTTATTTTACTGTTTTAATTTTAACATTGATTTTTTTTTTACACAAATTTTTTTTTCTTTGCTATAGGGCCGATGTTTAGCAAAGTGCGACATCGCTCTGGTGTCGTGGGTTTTGGGACTACATGGTTGATTGGGGTGTCTAAAGATGCGTCTCGACGAGGACAACAAAAAGATTTTTTTTTTTAATCAAAAACTTTTTTTAAATAAAAAAAAAACCGAAAAATGTGGTCGTTTTTCGCCCGGTTTCGGTCAGAAAAAGGCATATATCTCGAAAAAGAAATGAGATATCGAAAAAATAAAGATAAAACCCTAGAGATATGACTTTAGGCTATATTTATTCGATGTGCGTATCACTGATGGGTTATTCAGAAATTTTACCTTTGTGACGCTGAGAAAAAATTGTATTCAGTTCATTTAGCAGATTCATTTTCAATGTGCCCTAAAGTCGTGGAAGACACGAGATCTTTGAATTTTTTTATATATTTTCTAGCGTTTTCTAGACATGCCAAGTTTACATTTATCAATATACGAACATAGATAGTATAATTATGTAGATATCGATTGCATGTAAATATGTAGAACATTGTAGGAAATATTTAGCTTCGGACAAATGGTTCGAACGATCGACGTAACTCGGCACGCTATTTTTAGAATGACTTTCGGTTTCAATTGTCAGCGAGTTAACGTTGAACCGATGAGTTTATAAATAACTTTGAGAGCTACTTGACCATGAAAAGCGAGTTTTGTTTGTGTATGTATGCTATTGAACTATTATAGGAGGACATTGTGAAAAAAAAAAATATCTGTCATTCAGTCCTCAACTCCTCATCCATCATCACAATATCTATGATTACTCAATTATGAAAACCGAAAATGAAAATGGTTTACTACAAATTAAGACTTTTATTTTTATACAATACTTTTTTTCAAGTAGTCCAACTCGTATTTGGCCGGCTTTTATATCTTATTTTGTACTCGTGTATACAGACCAGACCCTCTAGCATGATTTCTCTACTTGCGCGCGACTCAGCTTTTTTCCCATACTACAAGTCGCGGCAAGCGCGGCATTCGCTCTCCGAAAAGCGCGGGAACAGGTTATTTTGTATGCAGCGAAGGCGCGTCGCGCGCGTGTAGAGAAATCATACTAGACCTACAGGTGAATTTTTTTTTTAAAGATGTGATGATTATTTTCTTCTCTACAGGTGGTCGATTCAAAATCAAATAAAAAAGAAATTTAAGAGAACAGGATGATTAAACTGGATTAAGCAAGGAATAAGCCAATTAGTTTTTCATTCTGGCATTTCGTGTGAGTAATAGCTGGAGACATGAATATTTTTCAGGAACTCTCATCATCATCATCATCAGACTATAAACGTCCCACTGGCAGGGCACAGGCCTACCCTCAGGGATGGTGTACGGCGTTAGTCCTCCACGCGTGCCCAATGCGGATTGGTAGACTTCACATACACATCAGAATTTCTTCTTCAGTATATGCAGGTTTCCTCACGATGTCTTCTATAGTAAATAAGTTAGAAAAATTCATTGGTACATGGCATGTTGTCCGTGTGGATTCGAACCGGGACCCCCATAATTGGGTGTCCATACCTCTCCGCATTCTAATGCCAATTATTGTATTAGGCACTATGGAATACTCAACACAGTTCTAAAAAAGTCTCATTGCAAAACTCCCATGCATATTGATGAACTGATCGTCGAATTTAATCACATTATGTGCAATCGATATGTACTCGTATATTGTAGACAGTGGATTACACATACACACGTACAATCAAGCGAATCGATCGTGGGAAAAGCATAACAATGACCTATAATAAATTACATCGATCCTACAAGTAATCATGCGAAAACGTAATCCAAAAAACCCGATAAATGATAAGAAGACTATTCAAAAAGCGATAAACAATCTTAGATGAAACTAAAATAGGAAGATGCCAGAGGTAAGTTTATTCACTTACCTACATCTGGCATCTTGCCGCTTGCCACGGTATGGATTGACCTATCGATAAATCATCTAGTGAACCCGCGCGCGACAATCCAGTCACATCCAGGGGATTTTACTTTAAATTTTGTAACATAAAGTCGTGCACTGGACAGAACACCAGTTTTACCTAAAACCGCTATTTTTGACTCAAGTGGATGAATGAAACTGTACCCAGCGATATCTAAACCGAATAAGACTAAATAACACAATTGTAACTCTTAACTGTTGTAATTGCTCCTTTGACCCTTGTCGTCCAAACTAGGATCAACGGCAGCGAGACGATCTCAACACAAAAAATAGATAATTAAGCCTAGAAGCCCTAGAAAACCCTGATTGTGTGGGTTTTCATAAATATAAATACCTTATGTAATCTCCCCTAATCTCGTGTCTTATCATTCCGCGACTACCATTTTTTTGTTTTATCTAAGTATAAAACGGTGACGAACATTGTTTTCAAACGTACACGTGGTTTAACACAGATGGCAGACCATTATCTAACTTGAGATAACATTAAACATATGAAAGTAAGAGTTGAAATAAACAAATGTATTGAGTTTGAGTCAGAGCTCCATAGCAGAACAGCTGTTCGTACAGGTAAAAGAATAGGTAAAAAAATATTTGCTGCGGCACGCTTAGAACTGTCTGAAGTAAAATATGTGTCTCTTAAAGGGAAGAGTAAATAGCCAACTTCTGCAACTTCATCTTTCATGTGATATGAATTTAATATCTATAGTTTCAAGCCACAGTTTGGCTCTCGGGGTTAATTAGATAAGATAAGATAAGATAATAATTTATTAACTTCTCAAGTAAATCGTGTACATAAGATAATTATCAATAATAACGGTACATTTCTAATTGTTTCGATCAGTGCCTAGAAAAAAGTGGGTAGTTGCCACCTTGTACTCTAAGCACTAGATAACTTCCGAGTGACACAGTTAAACCTTAGTTACTGAAAAGTATACAACGAGAAATTAATTCAAAATAATAACCAATAATACCTAATTTGCAATCGTATTTTTATTTCCGCAGGAATGAAAAGCCATACGAATAATAATAATGTGATATGAATTAACTTCACATCAAAGATGAAGTTATCACTATGCCTAATGGTCTACGTAAAACGAAGGAGTTTAATAAGTGCGTCCTGCCAGTAATGGCACACAGTTTCCAGATAACTTACCAGAGTTCAAATCGAGCTCAGCTTCCCCGGAGAACGTAGTACCTATTGGTTACACAAAGGGAAGATGATATTTTTAAAACTTTAGACAATTACTCGGAACGGTAAGGAAACGGGGATCCCATGGAACTAATGTAGTTGACAAGTAGCAAGCTGAAATAGCAATAGGCTGGATCCCGTGGAGCGAATGTTATTGACAATAAGCAAGCTGAAGGAGCAATACGCTCGTCGTATCTGCCGAAGAACTTCCCGAGTTCTAGAATATACAGAACGAACTAGGCGACGTGTAGTTTGGGACGCCCCCCGGCAATGGACTGACGACATGAGGCAGTTAGCGGGGAAGAACTGGATGAGGATTTTCCGAGGATTGGGTTTTGTGGTGCACATTGGGATAGGCCTATGTTCAGCTGTGGTCGATGATTGGTGATGATAAAGCCTAGCGCAATCCCATTCTGAACTTCAAATGAATTCAAGATAATATTTATTCAAACACGGCCCGTTAGCTCAGTCTGTCTGTACTGTAGTGGACCAGCCTACTGTGCCGACGGCCGCGGGTTCGAATCCCGCAATGAGCAAATATTTTTAAGATGAATATTTGTACCCCAGACATGGATATTTGTATCTAGGTATATCTGTATTCTGTATTGTTGTCTAGTCATCATAATACAAGTCCAGGCTAGATTCTGTTATTTTAATTAAATGAGACTAGATAATCTGTGTGATGTGATGACCAAGATATTTATAGATTATTTAAATATTTAAGCAACTAAGTACGTAATACGTATGTAGGTAGAGAGCTTCCTATCATGACTGAAATTGTATTGCGTCAGTATCAGCTATAGATCAATGAATTATCATTTATCACAAGTATCACGCAATACAATGGTATCTTTCATCAATCTGTCACATGTGTCCTTGTGTTTGTACTATACGATACGCCTCTGGATCGAATACAATGATTTTTTATTTACCTGCTTTTGATCAAAACAAGGTTTTGTATTTATACGACACTTTTGTCCTTTCGTTGTGCACCATTGTAGGTACATCGACACCATAATTATTATCACAGTATAATGAGATTAATGAGTCTTTTATGCTATGTGCAAATAAAATTTCATACCCAGTAAAATTAGATAAATCAGAAGAAATAATTTCCGGAGTTTGGGAACTTTTCTTAAACGTTTCTTTGGTACGTAAGATTTAAGAAAAAAAAAGTCCTGGTGAGGGGGGGGGGGGGGGGGGGGGGGGTAAGCTCGGGGAAGGGAGGGAACAAGCATTGTTACTGAGTATATTTGAGCTGAGGGGGGGTAAGCTGAAAAAAAACCACCTTTAGAGCCCCCCGCTCTAAAGGTGGCTTTTTTCAGTTTTTTGCTTATTTCTCAAAATCTGTAAGTCGTATCGAAATGTTTTGTATGGACAAATTAAACCTGACAAAATTTTCGGAGAAAGTAACAGCCTTTCAAAAATTATGAAATTTGTATGGCGGCCCTCATGAAAGTTGAAGATAAAAACAAAATGATTTCATATTCCTAATCAGCGACCCCGAAAACCCCCAGATACAAATTTTTAATCGGTTAAATTTCCATGACAGCCATCTTGGATATCGCAATTTTGGATTTTTTTCACTGCCAACCAAATCTGACCAGGATCCTCTATGATATGTTCGAGGACCATCTGTCATAGTTTCGGCGGGCCATTGACCCCATCAGTCACGAGTCGACCTTCCGAGGAAGTCACCCCCCCCCCCACCCCCTCTTCCTCGAGCTCACTCCCCCTCACCATCACTTTTTTTTCAATCTTACGTACCAAGGAAACGTTTAAGAAAAGTTCCAAAACTCCGGAAATTACTTCTCCAGAATGGTATATTTCAGCCTAATTTTACTGGGTTATTATACTTTTATATACAACTATGACGGGGAGTGAGCCTTCCGCCACTGTCTTGTAATGGACAGCTACAACAAATGCAACGAAATTGAAGAGCCGGTTTCCTCACGATGTTTTCCGTCACCGAAAAGCCAGTAGTGTTACAAAGCGTACGTGAATTCCGAAAAATTAATTGGTACGTGTCGGCCTCGACGGGGATCGAACCATCGCCTCCTGCACGCTGGCAGTAGACAACCACGGCTTATACTATCAGTTTAAAATAACAATGTGCATGACCTCGCTCGCAAATGTGACGTCACTCAATCACACGAACTTCACTAGAGTCATTCAAATGATTATGTCCTTTACATAGAGTCTATATTCCTTTATCAACTGAGTGAAGTTATCGAACGGCCCTTCAAGGTCATGCACATTGTTTTTTTAAACTGATAGTAAATTTTATATAGTAATATTATTAGTATAATATTATAAAAGTTGGTTGATATTAATTAAATATTCAAGACTAGCTGTTGCCCGCGACTTCGTCTGCGTTACCCGGATAAAAAGTACCCAATGTGTTATTCCAGGCCATGGTCTATCTGTATACCAAATTTCATAAAAATCCGTTCAGCAGTTTTTGCGAAAAAGCGCAACAAACATCTATCCATACTTACAAACTTTCGCGTTTATAATATTAGTAGGATTGTGATATTTGCTTAGATATTTGTGATACGCTTCGACGAGTCAGAATTACAATGCAGAATATATTTTCAGTCCAGGTTATAACCTGGACCTATAGGTCGGATTAAAATATACTCAGTAACAATGCTTGCTTTAAAATTCTGGTCTTTTGTAAACGCTTAAATACCTACTGCATCAATTATCCTAATTTCCTATCCTAATAAACATACAATCACTTCAGATAGTACTATAGCATAGGCAGGATCCCTACAAAGTTTGTCAGAAATATGTTTAAGTGCATGACTGAGTATGGATACTAAAGACACTAAACACTTAAATAAACTCACGACCATAATCCTTTGCGGAGTGGTCAGAAAGCTTGCTATAATTATAAATCATCTTATGAAGCATTTAGTTGTATGAAGGCTCACGTTTAGCACTGACACTAAACAATGTTGTAATATTATTTTCTGGTGTTAAGAGCCTATGTCGAAAAATAATTTAAGCGAAACAGGCGTGGGATAGCTTATATTACGGCCTGATGCGAGAGAAAGAGATAGGGCGGCGCGCGCGCCTGAAACGAATCGAGCGCCAAATCAAACTTTATTTAATTGTGATTGTACTATTTAAGTAAGTTCAATTCTGCTCTAATCAAAATTTAGAAAATATCAATCTCTTTTTTTTAAATCAAGTCTCGTGTTTCTATTATTCACCGTTTAGCTGTTCCAAGCGTTTATAGATAAAAACGGAGGCTACTTTGGCTTGTTTTTCTATCGAGAAAATGTATCTTAATCGTGTTTTGGCTCTAATCAAAACTTCAATTATATGTTCAATTTACACATATCCGAAAATCATACTCCTACTGTTAGTACTTCATGATATATGAAGCTTTGAAGAATCCTATTTTTTTCACATAGCCCCTTTTTCACGACATGGGAGCTCTTTAAGACTATCGTGTAAGTTTCCGATTATATCGTTTACAAGATCGGTAACCACGTCAGAGGCCGAAAGGCGGTCTGAAAAAACTCTGACACCAGGGCTCTGCCCACACGATAAGAAGAAGAAGATCGGTAACGTCTTATGACTGTACTAGGCAATTTTTAAATTATATTTTGTTTCTGTGATCATCATATCCATTGTCTGAGATTAATTAACTAAATATTAAAAAGTAAACTCGCTAAGAACTGCCGAAAAACACCATGTCGATTTGATACCGATCGTATCGGGAGTTACACAATAAGGCCTCTGGAGTGCGATTTTTGAAACTCATTCGTTGAACTCAAAATTACTATGGAGATTTGCATCTTTCTACTGCTGAATTGACTTTCAAAAATCGCACTCCTTGTGTATCATTTTTTATTTAAAGTCAAATCAGCAGTAGAAAATGCAAATCTCCATAGTCATTTTGACATTTTCAACTGCTGAGATCAACGTGTGAGTTTCAAAAATCGCACTCCTGATCCGCTCTAGAAATGGGTCTGATGCAGGGACCCTACCTGACGATGACTCTTACAAAACGCACAAGCTATACGAAGCCAGACTCACGGCTAACACAGTATGTACTAACAATCCTGACACGCCTCTCGTATTTTAAATAGAATTCCCGAAATACGAACGGGCCTAGGCAAGGTCGAACATTACGAAATATGCTTGCTTGCTAACATGGCACGCCCACCCGTGACGTCAAGACCGTTTAGTATAAGAGATAAGTGTATTTTTTGCAACCATCAGCAGCAAGGCTGATTCAGTGTTTAAGGGGTGTAGAGCATCTCTGTGATGGGGATGGACCAGGTCTGCCTGCATAACTCCAGTCGGTTTAGGAGTTACTGATGATTAAAGGTCTGTAAAAAATTAACGATCAGCTGCACGACTGATCGTATGATATTGTTGTAGTATGTACTGTAGCTATGTGAACAGTACAAAAACTGTCAAGTTCTGTTAGTCGGTTTAGGAGATACAGTCAGTCAAAGTTCCGACCTTTGAACGGCTGTATCTCCTAAACCGACTGATGAACCATGTCAGTTTTTGTACTGTTTACATAGCTACAGTGCATACTACAACAATAACATACAATCAGCCGTGCAGCTGATCGTTAATTTTTTACAGACCTTTAATCATCAGTAACTCCTAAACCGACTGGAGTTATGCAGGCAGACCTGGTCCATCGCCATCACAGAGATGCTCTACACCCCATAAACACTGAATCAGCCTTGCTGCTGATGGTTGCAAAAAGTACACTTATCTCTCGGAATAGTTCGAGTAGCGGGATGTCCGCTATCGACACGGTTTTGACTATTGATAAGAACTTATTAGAACTAGTCTCCGCTATTGACCCGGTTTTGACTATTGATATAAGTAGCCCAGTTATTTTACGGAGTTTTTTTAGGAGGGGTGGGAATTTTAAACTGTAACCGGCACCATTTAGTGACAAAAAGGCCCCGATTCGGACTGTGCCACGACTTAACTAAATTTATTCCTGTCACTTTCTAAAATAAGATTAAGAAAAGAGACAGAAAACCAACAGCTGACTTTAGTGCTGTCAAAGTGACGTTACACGCCCAAAAACGCCTTAAATAAGATGGCGTACATTATGATGGCATTGGGGCTGTTGCTGACGCGATTTTTTTTTTAATTTTGATATATTTTTTTTAGGCTCAAATTGGCTCTTAAATACTATACCGACAAAAAATCAATTAATAATTAGTCCCGGCTCAAACCGTAAAATGACTGGGCTAAAGGATTTGATGTAACTACCTAATAGACCGCAACTTCGTCGGCGTCTACGTTGACTTTACAATTAGTATATTATTTTAAGAAGAAAAGAAATTCGGAATCTGGAGTGCGATTTTTGAAACTCATTCTTTGAACTCAGCAGTTGAAAATGTCAATATTACTGTGGAGATATTTTATGCATCTTTCTACTGCTGATTTGACTTTCAAAAATCATACTTCAGGAGTGAGATTTTTCACCAGTAGAAAGATGCGTATCTTCATAGTTATTTTCACATTTTTAACTGCTGAGTTCGATATATGAGATTCAAAAATCGCTCTCCTGATCGATTGGAAAAATCTTCGACTGGTGATAATGATAACACAGTTTGGAGAAAAACGCGGTTGGAAATGTATGCGAAAGTGGAAAAAAACTAATAAGAAAATATGCGAATAAGTAAAAAAAGTTTGGAGAAAACCGCAATTGGAACTTTTTCTACTAGGAAAAAAAACGGGTAATTTATCTAATAAAGCAAGGAATACAATCTATAGTCCTTTTAATGGTTACTAAATGTTAGTCATTTATTCATTAACAATTAAACTGCAATTGTACAATAAAGCGGTCAGCACAAGCGTCATCAAAAACCTCCTCCTTCAAATTATATCTAGAATTACGAATGAAAACGTGAAAAGGAATTTAACTTGAAGGTTAACACCTGAAATTAATATTACAACATTGTTTAGTGTCAGTGCTAAACGTGAGTCTTCATACAACTGCACGCTTCATAAGATGATTTATAATTATAGCAAGCTTTTTGACCACTCCGCAAAGGATTATGGTCGTGAGTTTATTTAAGTGTTTAGTGTTTATTCTAGGTATACTAAAATTAAAGCGTCCATCTCGGTTTTAGATGATTTAGCCAAGTAGCAAAAGTGCTTGACGTTGTACGGTTATTTATAAATGAATTTTGGTGACTTCAAGGGTTGTTTTTAGAAAAGAACACTATCCCTACGAATAAGAATGTATAGAAATGTAAATCAAGCTCAAAAAGTGACCCCAAAAAAAGTACACAGTGTTCGAAATTTGTTCCTTAAAAACTACACCTTGCCGCCAAAACTCATACAAAATGTCATTTTTCAAAGGGTGCCAAAAATTATGTTGCTTTTGTTTAGAGTTATTCTTCCATAGTTATTCTTATTCGTAGCACTATCCTGAGCCACCACTGGAGCTTCGTTTGAGGCCAGGGAGGGGGCAACCATAAAGGTATCATATAGAGGAACTGACAGCTGAGAGAGCGAGATGTACCTAGCGGCGCCACTGTATAATAGAAAGAGATACGTGACGCGAGGCAATAGAACCGTTTTTGGGAACTTGTCAGCACAATCGACTGGGAAAATATTCGTGCTCTGTGAATAATTAGTGAATCTAAAGTGAAGTCGTAGATTATTTTGTGAAATATACTAACACAACACTATTTCAGAAATCAGAAATCAGAAATCAGAATTTTATTGGCCTTGTAACAGAGAATGCTACACTAGGTACGTCAAGTTTACATAATCATAATTAATACTTAAATTCATTTACATTCACAATAATACAAAAAGAAAAAAAAATTAACAAATAAAATATTACAAATAAGCTATTGATTGTGAAATTTCGATTAACAATATACATAATTATATCAAATTCAATGTCAGTATGCTATAAGTTAATTTCTATCTACCATACAATAAATCATTTGTTTCACGTCACACAACATTAAATAGCCCCAAGGTTTGTCACTTATCATTAATCATTATTTAAGAATAGGTCTACGGTGAGATTCATGTCCATGTACTCGTTTAAACCGTAAAATGGGTGATCCTGCAGAAATTTTTTAATTTTGTTTTTGAATTCAGGGACGGAGAGTTTGGTTATTTCTAATGGTAGATTGTTATACATTTTTATTTTTATAAATTTTCCCTGTTTCATCACTTTGTCTAGTCTCGTCCTAGGATATTGTAGTTTCTCTTTATTTCTCAAATTGTATTTATGTATGTCCATATTTTTTATATAGGCATCTTTCTCCGTTTGTACCTCTAATAAACTGTTATATATGTATAGGCATATAACTGTCATTATTTGACATTTCTTAAAATATTGTTTCACGGATGTGCGCCTGTGTAATCCATTTATGATCCTAATTGATCTCTTCTGATGCTTAAAAACTTTATTTATTTCAGATGCATTGCCCCATACTGTTATAGCATAGTTTAAAATAGAGTGTGTGTACGCGTAGTATACTGTTAATAAAGTTTTCCTATCTAATAAAGGTTTTAATTTGAACAGGGCATAGTTTGCGCTTGATAATTTCTTGCACATTTTATCTATATGCGCTTTATGACTTATAGTATAATCTATAGTGTAACCCAAGAATGTTGTCTCATTTATACTACCTATTTCTCTACTAAATCCTTTTCTAGATTGGTATTTCATAACCAAGCTCTTATCTGCATTTAAAATTATACCGTTTGCCGCAAACCAGTCCCTTAATATTTTTAAAATTGCCTCCGTTTTACCATCCAGATTTATTTCACATTTATCTTTAATCCCTATATGCGTATCATCCGCAAATAAATTAATGACAGCCCATTCAGGTACACAGCTGGCAAGATCATTTATATAGACAAGAAACAAAACTGGTCCTAAGATGGATCCCTGAGGAACTCCAATGTCTACTGATCCTAGCGAAGAGTCCTGTTTGTTCACAGTAACTACTTGTGTTCTATTTTCGAGATACGTTCGTAAAAGATTTAGTTCTATATCTGTAAAACCATAGTATTCTAGCTTATGTATCAGCACATCATGTCTTAGGCAGTCAAAGGCTTTCGATAGGTCACAGTAGATACTTCCACACTTCTGTGACGCATCCAGTGTTTCTAAAATAAAGTACACTACTTTCCTAATTGCCATTTCTGTTGACTTTCCCTTTCTAAACCCAAATTGCGCTGTTGTAAATAAATTATTATTTTCAAAGTAATCGACCACCCTTTTTTTAATGGCAGCTTCAAAGATTTTAGATAACACTGGCAAAATACAGACGGGCCTATAATTACTTAGTTCTGAACTATCACCTTTCTTGTATAGAGGTACTACACGTCCCTTTTTTAGTAGGTCGGGAAAAACACCTACTTCTATACAGAAGTTTAACACGGTTAGAATCAAATCCATTAAGCAATTGCTTCTGAGTATTAGTTGTTTCATTGTTTTGCTATTCATACCATATATATCCTGAGATAACTTGCATTTCATATTATTAACGATTTGTTTAAGTTCTCTAATACCCACTGCATCAAACTTTGCCTTTGTACCTGGTTTATCTAAGTTTTTCAAATAGTAATCACATTTCTCGATATCTACATTAAGGTCACGGGTGAGATCCTTGGCGATTGTCCTAAAAAAGTTATTAAAAGCTTCCGCTATTCTTTTGGAATCATTTAAAATTTCATCTTTTCCACTGCCAATAGCTTCTATTGTTTTATGTACAGTATTTTTCTTATGGACCTGTTCGTTTATTACTTTCCATGCCTCTTTAATTTTGTTACGGGAATTTTTAATTCTGCTTGAGTATTGCATTTTCTTGGCAGTTGCCATTACTTTTCGTAGCATTTTCCGATACACTTTTATCCTATTTTTTCTATCACTACATGGATATGAATCTTGGAGTAATTCCATTTTATTTCATTAAATTACCTACGATTTCACGATAGATTCACAATTATACACAGAACTCGAAGTTTTAGGGTGCCGATAAGTGCCGACAAATGCACAAAAAACGGTTTCATTTGACAACTCAAGTCAGTTACTCTATTCCGACAGGTATAACTTTATGGGGGCACCCGACGACCGACTTAAGTGTCAAAAAATTACGAAAGTCTGAAAAAAAGTACCGTCTTTTGTTTATTTTTTGGAATTGGTGCAAAAAAGTAGAGTTGCGCACTGTGTAGCAATGGACTACCTAGGTAATTGAAAAGCGTGACCTAAGTGCAGGTTTAGGTTACAGCACAGCCTGGACACTGCATACAAAAATTTGACATTGACAAGATGACGTCAGCACATGCGAAACCAAAGAAATTGAACCTTATGTCTTCTTCTTATGGTGACGAGTAACCAGAGCGCGGTAACCACAGGGCGATAGAGGGGTGAGGTAAAACGTTGGTGGGAGGAAGTGAGTGTCTTTCTTATACTGTGGTTATGGAGTGCTATAAAATTATGAATGCTATTGACTTACCCATCAGTAGTCACCGAGTTTAAGGACAATGTTTCAGTAAATGTCATCTCTTGTTCCTCCAGCTTCTCCTTCTGTTTGTGGTCATCCTGGGGCGGGGGCTCCTCTTTCACTTTCTGACTGACATTGTGCAGGCCGGAGAGGTCAACGTTGGGCGCGTCGGTGTCTGCCTGCAGGGCTTCCGACACCACGAGCAGGAATAGGGCGCAGCTGTGGGGGGCGAAAATATATTTTCTTTGTAAGACATTTCAACATGTCGAGGACATTCATCACATGTTTGTGGATTTTGTTCGGTATGAGCAGGCTCGAGTGATGAGAAAGCTTGGAGTGAATACACTTGATGTGGTCATATTTCATGAGATCCTAGCATCACCAAGCTCTGATGCTGCTAGAAAAGTGTTTGCCTTTGCAAACTCATCAGTGTCTCAATAAGTAAATTAGAATAACTAAATTAGGGTAGGTAAAATCTAGACATATGATGGGACTGACATGTACGCACGGCGACAGATCAACCTACCCATCTGTCGCCGTGTGTACATAACATTTTTGTATAAAAGTCACTTAAAAAAAAACATTTTAAAGATCTTAGTCGCTCTTATTTCTTACGCATCGCTCAGTCCTGCTGTCACAGGTATCAAGCTGAATTTATAAACTGTAGGAACCCACTGCAGGGCAAAGGCCTCTTCTTATGAATAAAGGTGAGAGGGAGTGAGCAATACTCCATGCGGGCCCAATGCCTATGCCTATGTGAATGGATGGTGGTGTACAATATTCTAAGCCTTTAGAGGGCCCTTCAGATGGCTTTTAATTGCTTAAAAATTGTCAGCAAGTACACCATTAACTTGCCTCCACTGATTAGAGTACTGGGCTCACTTGTAGATGTATGGCATACTCCCTCTCATATTTATTCATGAGAGGAGTCCTGCAGTGGGACTGTCACATGGGGCTGATGATGATGATGACATTGGAGTCAGGTGATAACATAAGTTAGGTATTGCAAAAAAAACGGTGCCTAAAGGTCTACAGAATTAATAAACGACTTTCTACAGGGTGAAATTGATATCATTAGCTTAGCATCCTTTTTAACTAAGAGTCTACCCATCAAACTGAACAACTTTTACTATGGGAGCAAACTGGTCAGAACAAAAAACAATCTGCTGTTTCACACTAAACTGCAATGCCTACTCTAATCAAATGTATGCAACAGCAGATTTTTTTTGCTCTGATCGGTTTGCTCCTATAGGCAGTAAAAGTTGTTCAGTTTGATGGGTAGACTCATAGTTTAAAAGGATGCTAATGATATCAATTTTACCCTGCATAGAATGTTAAGAGGAAAGGCAGTCTGCAAGAAGTTTTTAGAATATGTTTTTAACAGATCTGTCGAGCTGTTCCCAAGCAACCCAGCTACCAGTGAGAAAGTGACAACTGCAACTCGGACTGATTTAACTTACATAATATGGACGAAATCACGATTTCGTATTTTATTCCCCATTATATTCCCCTCCTCCAAAACTAAACCGATTTTAATAATTCTGTCAAGAATAATATGAGAAAGACTTTGGCTATGTCTGTATGTTTTTCTTTTATTGTTTATATTCGTCAAATTTACTTGCTGGATGTTTGAACTCGCTGGATGGTAAAATTGAGCAATTTGTGGTCATTTCGAAGGCTCCTAGTTCTTATAATTAATTTATGGAAAAAACTATACTGACATGGCAGAGGTAACATAGATTGTAGGTTGAGCAAATGTTCTAGTGTCATTACTCATTATCCAAGGAGGAAACAGGGGAATATGTTAGTATGGACTAAACGGAAACCGTATTTCCTCAGAGCTTATCATGGTTTGTCCACAAACTTATTCTTTTTCTTATTCCAATAAGTAGGTTGTGTTTCAATTATTTCAATCGTAGAAAACTATATTCCCCGAGGGGGTAGTCAGAGATATTGCTTCTATCATATAAAACAAAAAGGGCCAACTTTCTTAGGTTGGTGTGCGTGAGGCGTCATACAAATTATGTTATGTCTGCGTGCATGTATATGGATAGGGTTTAGAGGCCAGTACAGCCTGTGTAACATGACAGAGGTGAGAGCGACACAGGTCACTTCTAAACGTCAAATTTGAGTGAGATACTATGAAGATAACCGCCAATTTGACGTTTAGAAGTGAGCTGTGTCCCTCTCACCTCTGTCGTTTTACGCAGGCTTCTCGGTAGAGAGTAGTTATATTCCTTGCGCAGGCTGGTTACAATTTTTTCTACGCGTTCGTATAACTTATCCAAGATTTCAATATAATTCAGAGGCATGTTTGAAACAAAAAAATTGTGCAATAAACTAACCTTGACAACACTAGAATAGTCAATAACGACGTGTAAATAGCACACAGTCCGCCCTTCATCGTAATATTAATAAAATATTAACAGAACAGTTCATTTTTGTGCGTAAAATTATTCAACACATATTCACTCTTCCAAAAATAACACTAATTTTTACACTATTTGGAAAATTACACAATACGTTACGCGATAAGCACATAGGAATACATTGTACGATTTATTTTAAAATATTTAACACGAACAGCTGTCTTCAACGAAGTTAAAAAACGGGGACATGGACATTGAAAATTTTTTGCATAAAATTTGTTTGACAGGTCGGACCAAAAATTTGGGGATTCCTTTGCTCCCAAGATGATTGATCCTGATTGGTAGAAGATTTATTGTTGAATCGATTTTTCAAATTTCCACCAATGACGATTAAACATTTAACATTCTGTCTGCGATTCCATTGGTTTAAATTTTTTTCTAGTTGAGAATTGAGATTCGTTTGACGCAAATATTTTATTTAACTACTTCTTACCAAAAATGATCTGTAGCAATGAAAATCTGTAGTGCGATTTTTGAAAATCATACGAGCGACTTGGCAGTAAAAAGATGCATAATCTCCATAGTAATTTTGACATTTTCTACTGCCAAGTCACTCGTATGATTTTCAAAAATCGCACTTCTTATCACATGAGCATGATACGATAAGCAACAATTATTTTCATGACTTATTAAGATTCTGAACTTACAATTAGGTAATTAGGACAGTTATTACTTATTAAATTAGTATCGTAGTATACCTACCTGTTTACAACAAAGTCATACTTACTATCAGTTTAAAATAACAATGTGCATGACCTCGCCTGCAAATGTGACGTCACTCAATCACACGAACTTCACTCGGGTCATTCAAATGATTATTTCCTTTACATAGAGTCTATATTCCTTTACAACTGAGTGAAGTTATCGAACGGCCCTTCAAGGTCATGCACATTGTTATTTTAAACTGATAGTATGTTTCGATCGACTACGACTTGGCATCAAACGACTACGATCCCTTGCTGCCAGTTGCCAAAGACAGAATAAAAAAAAACAATTATGCGCTTTATTGTCCCCATTTTAAACATTTCGGGATAAGGGGAGAAAATTAGACGGAAATAAATAACGAATACTTACAACGAACCGAGGCGAGATTTACTATGTGTTAACTTATATTTGGGAAATGCAATGCGTGTATATTGCTCCAATATTGCTCTAGCAGACAAAATATACGAACACAAAGTTATATTTGATTACGCAGCGTTTCTTTTCTACAAAGATACAAAAACGCACTAATTGACACATCGACGTTTTCGAATTTTACGATTTGCCGACAGGCGTTTTTCCAGTTTTTACTTTTATAATCGAAAAATGGAAGCTTTATTCGCCCTGCCGTTCTCAGTGCTAGAAATACCAAATATAAAAATCAAGAAACCATCATGGCTGCAGGCTCCTTCGGCTATGACAACGTTTTCTTTGGTGCTACTCTCGTACTTCTTAGTCACTGGAGGTTAGCGTTGTTTTCTAATTAAAATCAAACAGATTACTATTAGAATCTTCTATGTATGAGTTTGTTTTGTTATAGGAATCATATACGATGTGATAGTGGAGCCGCCAAGTGTAGGATCGACGACCGATGAGCATGGCCACAGCAGGCCCGTAGCGTTCATGCCGAACCGCGTCAACGGCCAGTACATCATGGAGGGCCTGGCCTCCTCCTTCCTCTTCTCCCTAGGAGGCCTCGGCTTCATCATCCTGGACCGAACCCACAACCCGTCAACACCAAAACTCAACAGAATCTTGCTAATCTCCGTTGCTTTCTTGTGCATACTAGTTTCGTTCTTCACAACCTGGATTTTCATGAGGATGAAACTGCCAGGCTATTTACAGAACTGATTTTTTTACTATTAGAGTAAGTAATAATTTTCACAAATTTATTTTATCGAATGTTCAGATTAGTTGAATAAATATTTTTTACTACATACCTATATTTTAAATCTTGTTTTCATTCTTGAATGATAACCCCACAGAACATTATAAGAGGGGTTAGAGATGCAAAGAAGCACTTTTGCTTCGGAGACGACTGTCACCACTTGTTTTCCCGCTCATGCTGCTACAACTACTTATGCCCTCTTGCTCGCACCACTCCGCGTGCCTTACTATGTTAATCAAATCATTGCATAACCATGTGGCATGTGTTTAGCCTTCTTTGCACTTCTAAGCGCTCTCACAGACGAGCGACACTTTGCGGTCGCCGGGTGTCACGGAGGGTCGCGCGACCGTAAAATGTATGAGAGCGGCGCTCTGCGACCCACCGTGACAGCAAAGTGTCGCTCGTCTGTAAGAGCCCTAACCCCTCTTGTGTTTGTATTCTATTCTAATCTTAATTGTGCCTCCATCACTGATGATTTTGCCAATATGCAACACTTAAGTTCTAGGTTAAATGGCAAAAGTGCATCACTACAATATCATTCATTCATTCTATGAGAAGTAAATAAATAAAAGTAAAATATGACAGTAATACAATATAATTACTTTTTGGCAGCTTACAAAATTGATCTACTTACAAAATATTATTAACTAATAGAATATAAAAGAAATTAATAGGTATACATTGTAAATAAGAGATTCAAAATGTCACAAACATTGAAATAATTATCTAAATAAATAAAAATTGATTTAATGTTACAAGGAAGACAATATCACACTTATACAACACATTTTTATCACTTAAAATTAACTATCATCAGATAAATACAGGTTCAAAGTTTTAGGACATACAGAACATAAAATTAATCAGAAAAGCACTTCTGAAACTTTATCATACACACAAAATGTCATTGATTCAAGCAAATAGACAACCATTGAATAATTTATAAGATAAGATCTAATAAGACCAAATTTACAGTCCGTGAGCACTTAGAATAGGATTTAGATGACAGGTAAAATCGGTTATATTTGTATAATAGATAAGATCGCGGCAAATAACAATAGTTGTAACAGTTGTAATAGTTTTACAATAGTTGTAAAAAGTTTATGAAGAGCAGTAGAGTAATATTATATTCACGTGCCTCCGTCAATAACCCACGTTTGCTTAGGATCTGGATCCTATTCTAAGTGCTCACGGACTGTAGTTTGATTTCGTCATAAAATGGCCCATACACACAAGCGAGCTTATGCTAGTCCACAGTAGGGATGGGTAATATCGAATTTTCACAATATCAAATCGAAACCATATATTGATATTGAATATCGGATTCTGAAACTATATATTGGATATCGGTCGATATCCAGTAACGCTGTATTAGTTGGTATTAGTATACCTTTAAGATTTAATATCGTACGAATCCAATATAACTATTGCTGTTTCACTCTCTCGCACGCTGTGGGTAACACCCTTTCACTCGGTTTTCCTCGGTTCAGTTCGGCATAGTTTTTTATGTATTATTGGATAAAGATGGGTAAGTTCGCATTGGAAAACATCGCATTATTAGCACTATTACCACTAGGGGGAGCTAAATTGGTGATGGCTCTATGGACGAAATCTCCGCTATTGACCACATAGTACTACACTATTATTACTAGATGGCGGGTGTTGTATATAGAAAATCAACGGTCTATAATTTGTTCTAAGATAACACAGTATGCAGTTCGGTTCGGTAGATAGCCGCTAGCCCGTATAGCGATGCGATACGGTTTGATATCCTATATCTGTAAATCACGGATATCTTGATATCGAGGCGAATCGAATTTGTGCGCCAATATAGTGTTTCACCAAATATATAGTTTCTGTACGCATCGATATCTGATTTTTAGATATTCATGTGATATACCTTTCAATAACTATATACGATATATATCGCCCATTCCTAGTCCACAGTACATTGACTTGTCTATAAAGTAATTGTTACTAGTTTACTTTATAGAAGAGTCAATGTACAGCGGGCATGCATAATCTCGCTTGAACATGTGGAGGTAGCATTAGCCTTCAGCTTGGCAGAGTACACTAGTAGAAAAATGTTAATGTGTAAGATAACTGGTATGATAATGTAAATTAGACTGAACATCAAATCCAAATGTCATTCAATTTCCAACCATTTTTCTTTTGGCTTGTTATATATTTATGTTCCGGGACATGAACCTTGTTAAACCATTCAAAAGGATTAAAATCAGAGATTCAAATATAAAAAGGTTAACATGTAAAGTTAAATGCTATTTGAGTAAATGCGTAAAAAATTGAGATTAGTCAAATATTGACAGCAATATTCGATTTGAGATTATAATTATTGTGACCTTTTCCTTTGAGCATGCTGTTCTTTTCTCATAGCCTTATCCTGAATGAACTGAAACAAATAATAAATACATTTAGGTGCAGAGCTTACAATGGACAATGTCCACGGACAGAATGGAACTCTACAGATTTGCGCATCTACACACACATCCAACCTAAATTCCGTACTGAGGCCGGAGGGTCATATTTTTAATGCAAGCAAAAAGATTGGCATTGGCTGTGCATTGTCTTATTATTAGAGATCAGATATTCGGATGCATATTTACCTAAACTTCTTTTTTGGCTATAAAATTAAGGAAGCGGCTTCTTAAAATTATCTTTTTTAAGTATTTTTGGGGACGCCAGGAAAATGCGGGAAAGCGTAACTAATCTGATGCATAGTATGGAAGCAACTCCTTAAAACTATTTAATTTATGAAAGAATTCTTTTTCACAGTAAATGAAATCCCGGGTTTTCAGGATGTCTGGGAATGCATAACTAATCCGATGCATTGCAAGAAAGAGACTTCTTAAAATTAAACAAAAAAAGAAAGTTTTTTCGTTACGTAAGTGCACTCTATAATAACCAACACCTCAACTTCAGGTAAATATGCATCCGATCTCTACTTATTATCCATAAAAAAAAGCTCATAGTCTCTTGTAAGTATGCTCTCAGAGGTGGGGTTCACAAACTTAAAAGCAACTGGTAAAGTATATTTCAAAGAGCACGTAAAATGTCTACTTACTGGCAAAAGTCTGAACTCTTATCAATGATATGTTCAAACTCGGCAAACGACAGAGCTCCATCGTCATCCAGATCAGCTTCCTCTAGAACGTTCTGCACCAACTGCTGGATCTCTGCGTCGCTGAGCTTGTGTTCCGAGCCGCAGAGACGTTCCATCACTTCACGGAGATCTGACACTCCAATCATGTCGTCTCCATCGAAGTCTGCAAGTGGAAAGTGGAATATGAATTACACATAAGGTTGTAACTAAAAAGCAAAGAATAGCTTGATGCAGTATTCACACACATTTATCACTGTGTAGTTGGCGAATCGCGCCGGTTTGCGAAACGATCAAGTTGGGAACATGCGTCAACTCTATTTAAGTATAGAGTACCTGGATAGACCCAGCTTCCTCTGCATCTTCAAAGTAAAAAAAAAAAAAATATCTAAATACAACATTTCATCCAAATTGTTAGAGCTGTTTTCAGGGCCTCAATCGCCCTAAGTTTGAACGATACTACCAAAACAAAACCACAACCAAAAACGTTACGTTATGCACAATTCGTATCGCGCAAATTATATTAACGGTAACGATTTAGCTTTATTTCGGAAGATACGTTGGCGTAATGTTTGATGTCCGTTCGATCGAATTTTCTGTATCGTGCGATTTAACCGTTCAGAAAAAAATATCGCGATACCTTTTTTACTTCAGCTAAACCAAATCTAAACCAAAACTAAACCAAAACCAAACCAAAACAGTATAAAATTGCGCAATTGAGGCCCAGGAATATGATTGCAGAATATAATATAGGATTTAAGTAGGACAGAAAATTAATTATTGCCTGCAGGATTTCAGGAATGTCATGTACTATAAAATACATCTAAGAAAGATTATATTTTTAGACATGACTAATCTGTCACTTCCAAAAACCTAGTTGTTTCTATTTCAAAAGGTAGTTTACAATAGATACACTGGTATCTCGCAGATCTATCCTATTCATTAGAATAAATAAAGTATAACTAAATCCTTACCAAATATCCTAAACGCATGTTCAGCTTTCACAGCCTTAGGTGCCATTTCGCTAAAAACAGACATCATATCGAGGAAGTCCTCGAATGTGCAGTCCCCGTCACTGCCCGAACTAAACACTTTGCAGATCCTGTCTCTGAACGGGTTCACTCGTAGCTCAGGGTACTGGAGTATCTTCGTCATCGGTAGTTTAGCGTTCTTATTGTGACCTACTTTTTCTGGAGCCAATGCTTTGAATTTTTGGTGGGCGCTGTAAAATTAATTATTGTTTGTTTAGGAATGTCCATAGTTACTATCACTATATATATATATTTTGGGAGAATCTATCGCAATCTCAGGGATTGTTTTTGGACAAGAACAAGAAGAGACTGAGGATTGCGGAGCCTCGTGGCAGGCAAAAACGCGACGCGCGAAACCACGCGAGACGTGTGCTCGGGCAGTCCCTGCAACGTGACTCCATTTCTAGTTATTAAGATACATTTCACTACAGTACTAGTTGAAAAAATTGTATTCGTTTTTTTATAATATAAAGCTAATTTTTGCAAGAGTATTCTTAGCTTTATTTCATGAAAATTGGTTCAGCATTTTTCATGTAACTTAAAAGTGGATGGAACTGGCTCAAGACAGGGATGCATGGAGGATAAAGGGGGGGGCCTTTGCCCAGCAGTGGGATGAAATAGGCTAAAAAAGAAAAAAAATTATACGTAGGGGACCACTATGAAATACCTACCTAAAATATCAGAACCTCTGGAGCACATGACAAACGTCAACGTTCGAAATAAAAAAAATACAGTTATGCCCTGGTCGAACATCAACGTTCAAAAAAATCTTGACTCAACACATCCTAAATTAAGGCTTATACATAAAACATACATATAACATACATGTGCTTACATAAAAAAAAATAGGTCACCAAATTATGTTTTACTTTCTAAATGTTTATTTTTGGCGTTGAGGGGTTTTTAAAATTTTGTATGAAAAATATGTCCAACGATCTGTCAAATAAGCTATCTAGAACCTATTCAGAAGTGGTGAAACCGGCCCTAAGCATATTGAATCCAAAATAACATATTTGCATTGACGTATCAACTAAAGACCGGCAATATCAGTTACAGTTACACAAATTTTTTTTTTTTTTTTTTTTTATTGAATAAAGAAATTTACGAAACACAACAAGGACATAAACCCGTCCCACGAAAACCTGTAAGGGTTTATCTGGGAAAGGGGCGTTCACATTCGCGGACCAATTAGGTATTTCTACTTTTACATAGGTTATTACATAGGTATGTTTCGTTAATAATAATAATATTTATTCAAAATTCAGATTACAAATGATCCATTTGTTAGTAACAGGGTTTGACTTAAGAGCTATGTTAGTAGATACACAAAAAATAAAAAATAAAAATACAACATAAAACAGTAAGGTAGGGATTATATCATTATTTGCACACAGTGTGCGATGATGGGGCAGTCAAACCTGCCAGCAATCATCTCCAGAATGCTGTTGTGGCTTGCACGCAATCGGCTGACGAGCGAGGCGGCTTTTTTCCGCATTATGGCATGGTATCCGTCCGTTCTCGCCTCTGCGAACATGGCGGACGCGCTACAATAGCGTGGTAGCCCCAACAGCATCCTGAAGATGTTATTGTATTGGACGCGCAGGGCATTGAGCGAGCTGAGTGTGCAATTGACCCACAGGCTGCAAGAGTAAAATGACTGACAGTATGCCTTGAACAGTGTCACTTTTACTGACCTTGTACAGCCATTGAACCTGCGGACCAGCATGTTGCCCCTGACTGCCAACGCCCTGCGCTCCCTTTCTACGTCGAGGTCGTCCTTATGGTCCTCAGAGACAATGTGGCCGAGGTATTTAAATTGAGGAGAGGTATTTGACCGATGTACCGTGAGGTATTTTAATTAATGTTACATTTAGTTATGAATTTTAGGTAAGTCAAATTAACTTTTTAGGTAGGTATGATACACATAATGATACAAATAAAAATTGCACCACTGTTTAAGCAAATTCAAGCAAAAGTCGTTTTTAGCGCAAGGGAACAGCATAGTCTTCCAGCTGGAGGCCTGGTGAACTGTCCCCCCCACGGCACGCATTGTACAGTCCTTCCTTTGTGCCACCCAACAGCATGCATACTTGATTTGTGTGGGTTGTGTCGGATGCGGACAAAAATTTGCTAAGATTTTGTATGAGACTTGACGGAGTCTATAGGGGTGCGTTCAGAACGTTTGGGTGCGGTTGTTTTTTGAACTCGCTCTATAGTAAAACGACTTTCACCGAGGCTCTGAACGGCGTTTAGTGCGAAAAGTTGCGCTCGGGGTGCACTCTGGGTGCACATAGGGTGTAGGTTCTGAACGCAGCTTAGCATTTAGGTCAATGAGTTGTAGCAATGTTTCTGACCATCACGAAAGGGATTATGGTCGTTGGTTTACGTGTATGTAATGACAAGGTATGGTAGTACTTACTATAGCACCTCTTTCTTTGTGAAATACGTGAGATCCTGTAATTAAAAAAGCACGAAGTTTAGTCATAATGTGATTCAGGGATCGTGTTGAAATTCACGAGCAAAGTGATAATAACATTAACCTCATAGTCTTGGAGCTCTTCTTCTGTGAACTGGCTCTTGCCCTGGCCCATTATTGTATTCTTTATATTGGTTTTTCACTAAAGTTTGTCCTTTTTCCAATTTTTTGTAAACATAAACAGCCTAATCAATCATTCAATCAACAAAGGAACAGTGTTGCCACCTAACTAACCTCCGGACCAACCAAGTAGCTTAACCGTACACAAAAAGTGGCTAGATACTGGAAAACTGTTGCTAAAGTGGCTAAAAGTGGCTAAACAAAGAAAAGCCTAAAAAATACATAAATATGCTAAGACGCAGTTTAATTGGATCAATAATGCTAATTTAAAATAATTTATTCTATAAAATTATGCTTTTTTATAATTTTTTGAATAAAAATATTGAATTTTGAGTGAGTTATTGTAACCCATTCTATTACTATGTTGATGTTTTACAGTGCCCATCGTAGAAAATAGCCTTTTGACTTCTACGTTTAGGTAATCGGAACTCAAAAACAGTAAAAAACGCTCTAAGAACCCTTTAAAATGATTAACTTTAGCTTAATAAATTGGTATTTATTAATAAATAAATAAACAAAAAAGTGGCTAGAATAAGTGGCTAAAACATTTAGCCACCGAATATTTTTTTAGTAGCTGACTGACACGTCCAAAAATGTTGCTAGATCTAGCTAAGAAGTGGCTAAAGTGGCAACACTGCAAAGGAATAGGCACCACAGACAGATAACTTTTTGGAATAGGAAAAAATCGGGTAGTCTGTGGAAATCAGGTAGGCCTATGACAGCTTTAGTTCTTACAGGTCCGTTGTGGCGTTGCAGTCACATTTTCCCCATGATCATGAAACGCCATCATAGATAGGAAGCCATATTATTAACTTACAGCAGCAGCGTTATGCCGTGTTTCGTCAGAAGCTTATATTATATCTTGTGTTTTTTCTGGTATTTTGGCTTGAATTGAGAATCCTTGAGAAGCCCAATTGTTCTCCGTTGTATGACATAATAATATCGATGATTAGTTGGTTCCTTGGTAAAATATCCCTATTTTTGCATTCTGGAATCCCTTTACAGTTTACACTTACCTATAACTAATTACAAGTTCTATACCATTGACGTATTAACTAAAGACATAAAATAAACACCGACCTTAAAACAAGCGTAACAGCCTACTTCGCCCATGCCGAAGCATGGTTACGTTATGGAATAATACTCTGGGGTAATTGCACGCAGGCACACGATTTATTTGTAATGCAAAAAAAATGTATACGCATCATTGCAAACATTCCACAGCGCCACAGTTGTAAGCCACACTTCATCCGGAACGGTATCCTCTCGATGCCATCCATTTATATTTTAGAAATAGCCACGTTCGCGCGAAAACACAAAGATTTATTTATACAAAAAAATACCTACCTTAGTCATAATCTCAGAACTAAAAATCAACTCGCTCTGCCAACGAGTACTATGGAAATGTATCGTAAAAGTCCATACTTTTTCGCTATCAAAATATTTAACAAAATTCCAGAAAGTTTAAAATCAGAAATAAAAGACCAAATATTCATCAAAAAATTAAAACTATTACTGATCGAAAAATGCTATTATTCAATTGATGTGTTCTTGTCTGACAAACTTTTATAAATAGGTACAATCATTATATACATACATATAGAAATAGTAATAGCCTAGATATTTACGGTTCCAATAAATTGACCGAGTAGATGAGTTAGAATCGCAGCATGTGGCGGTCTATAGTCTCTGACTCTGCCTACCCCGGTGGGACGATGGCGTGAGCATATGTATAATTATATCAAAATCCTGACATCCTGAATCGCTTCACTTTCACCAAACCCATACGATTGACATGCAAATAATAATGAAATAATTACTCTGTAATCTTCCAATAATACCTACACCTACGTCATTAGTAATAACGCCATCTCAGATCTGTTAATTCGTTGTCGAAATGCTATTGCATTAAAACGTCATTCTATTGTATAATTGATTTCTATTACTGTTACCTTTATTACTTTGCATCATATTATATAATTGTGTGCCTTTACTAACACTGATGTTTTATAAGAAATTTATATTTAAATGATCCATTAACAAACTGACATTGTACTTAATTTCTATTTTTCCATTTTCTGTAATTTAATTATCTAACGATTGACATTGTAATAACCACTTTCTTATTTTTATAATTACCTGCTAATATTGCTGTGCCCTTTCAGGGCTCATGTACCCGCTTTAGCTACTAAGTAACACCTATGCTGTAAATGTACATGAATGCGAATAAATGAAATATGAAATATGAAATATCAGTTACACAAATGGCACCACTTTTTAAGCAAATCAAGCAAAATTCGTTCTTAACGTAAGGAAATACCTTAGTCTTCCTGCTGGAGTTCTGGTGACAATATGTTTCAAGACGGTATCTGTTGTACAATTGACGTCTCGCTTATTCTAATGGGCGGTTGTCTTAAGTGTGAATGGATGTCAAGTAGCGTTTTTATGTCTTGCTTTATAATATTTATCTACCCCTATTAATATCTATGTTCTATACATATTAGCTTGACGACAGCAGCACCATAACGGACCTGTTGGAACTAAGTAAAAATTTCACTGTCGCATCACTAAATATATCATATATCATAGGTAATCTGTGGAAACGTCCAGTTTGCGTTTCGTTTTTGCAAGTTTAGTAATCACTATTGATGAAGAACATTTTATGCAAATGAAATGTTTGTTCAAGAATATTTTTCTATGTTTGCGGCTTCACATCGGTAGCTGAAAAAAAAACGATTTAATTTTGTGAACAAGTCCACAGAACAAGTCTAGCGCGCATTTCAATAAACTCCATGGACCAAGAACTCACCATTTTGTGTTCTGCTAGCAAAAATAGATCTTATTTTGTATGGTCCACCAGGCACCAGCTCGCACAGCACAGGGAATAGTTTCTTACACGAGGTAGATCTCCAGGTCTTCTGCCGAGTGATGACCGCGCAGTCGAACTTGTTATAGTACCTTCTGGGATGCCCTGGTGCCCAGGCGCGATAAGTCGTGCAATCTATAGAATCTCCTAGTAAAAAAAAAATATTCGCATGACTTCTGTTTTATCCCTCCTAGCGTAGCCTCCTATATAGGCTTATCTTTACATAGTACCTAACCACTTTTTTGGGTATAAAATTGTTTGGGAATCCTGAGGAAGGACAAGGCATACAAATTCTAAGCATACGAATTCTTGGGAATAACTAGTCTAAACTACCAATTATAAAACTGTAACAGAAGTGTGTCTGTACATAGACGATATTAAAAAAAAGATTACGATATGGTTTTTAGGTGTCCCTGATTCCAAATCACCAATTTTTGGATTTTTTGTCTGTCTGTTTGTTTATTTGTTTGTGTGTTTGTTTGTTTGTTTGTTTGAACGAGCATCACGCAAAAACTACTGAACCGATTTTGATGAAACTTTTTTTGTTTGATAGCTTAGATCTGACTTAAAATCTGGTACTATATAATTTATGCGTACGAAGTCGCGGGTAAATGCTCATCTAAACTATTATAAAACTGTAACAGAAGTGTGTCTGTACATTGAAGATATTTACAAAAAAAAGATTACGATATGGTTTTTAGATGTCCCTGATTCCATATCACCAATTTTTAGATTTTTTGTCTGTCTGTTTGTTTGTTTGTTTGGGTGTTTGTTTGTTCGAGTATCACGCAAAAACTACTGAAACGATTTTGATGAAACTTTTTTTGTTTGATAGCTTAGCATCTGACTTAAAATCTGGTATATAATTTATGCGGACGAAGTCGCGGGTAAATGCTCGTATTACATAAACTCACTAAAACTTTGCATGATGGTTGAGTACCTAGGTCCTAGCTACAGAGAAGTCACACCTAAGCTCCCGCCCTAGTCTTAGCCTAAAATAAACGCTGAGGTGAGCACAAGTGGTCATGCGGTAATATTGTATACCTAACGATAGTAGCAGAACATAAGGCACTTGTTTACCTTAGCTTTCTCCTCATAGTATGATGTCATGATGCATGAATGAACGTTTATGTACTATCGCGGACTTTTCCGCCTTAGCACCACTAGGCTCAATTTTGCTTGCATACTAAAAAATAAAAGCGACGTCTTACCCCGCCCTATTGATGAATAGACCAATTAATAATAGTTTCCAAACAATAAATTTTGGGCGAAATTATGCGATTTTTTTCTTAAGTGGTCAGGCGAAAAAGTCCCCGATAGTAGGTACATGACAACTATATTCCCCAAGGAGAGGAGGTGGTCAGAGATATTACGAAAACGCAGAACATCCTCTTACAACCCGTACCCGTGTGGTAGAACCTACTTTATTTATTACCTACCGTTAGCCCCAAAGAAAGCACTTCCATTGCTCCTCCTCATCGCAACAAGAGCGGCCTCCAGCCCTGCTCCAGCCAAAAAATTCGCCAGCGCATCAGTTCGTAGTTCGCTTGTAATATCCACCAATACTCCGCTCATTTTCCTGCATTCTTGCTGCCCTTGTGTGTAGTTCAACTTGTTAGGGAGCAGGTTAAACATGCCTGTTGCTGGTACGCAGGTCGAGTTTACGCTTGCTGGAATATTCCGAGAGATAAGTGTACTTTTTGCAACCATCAGCAGCAAGGCTGATTCAGTGTTTATGGGGTGTAGAGCATCTCTGTGATGGGAATGGAGCAGATCTGCCTGCATAACTCCAGTCGGTTTAGCAGTTACTGATGATTACAGGTCTGTCAAAAATTAATGATCAGCTGCAAGGCTGATCGTATGATATTGTTGTAGTATGCACTGTAGCTATGTGAACAGTACAAAAACTGACATGGTTCATCAGTCTGTTTAGGAGACACAGCCGTTCAAAGGTCGGAACTTTGACTGGCTGTATCTCCTAAACCGACTGACAGAACTTGACAGTTTTTGTACTAGTCACATAGCTACAGTGCATCCTACAAAAATATCATACGATCAGCCGTGCAGCTGATCATTAATTTTTGACAGACCTTTAATCATCAGTAACTCCTAAACCGACTGGAGTTATGCAGGCAGATCTGCTCCATCCCCATCACAGAGATGCTTTACACCCCATAAACACTGAATCAGCCTTGCTGCTGATGGTTGCAAAAAGTAAACTTATCTCTTATACTAGAAGTTGTTGAAGGTTTTAGAGACATCATACGAGGTTAGCTTCTAGTCTTTGAACGGCTGTGAGAGAGCTAATCGAATAACAATGGCCCTCTGAGAGATGGAAAAAGTGATTTGTACTCTTCAGCCAAATTGATGATGGGCTAAAAGAGATTCAGGTAGGTGCGAATAGTTGATGCGCGTTATCGGGGCATTCCAATATGCCCATGGCAGAAATTCCCTTTTTATGACAAAAAGTTTAAAGGTTACCTTAATAATGATAATTTGATAATGGAAATGGGACGGGACTCAATATAAATTTTTATAAAAATGCAGCTAGAAGAGACGGAAGACCTAGAGCCTAGAGACCTAGAGCTAGAAGGCTGCTGGGAGCAACTAGATCAGGAATGCTGAAGATAGTTAGAGCTTTATGGCTCGCCTTGGGAAGAGAGTATGTTCAGCAGTGGACGATGACAGGATCTCCCTTCCTGTACGAGATTCCTTCGTAGGCACTCTCCAAATATTGTTGTATACGTCGTTACTATAAGTTGAGCGAATAATGAAAGAAGCTACTTACGTAACGGCCTCGCATAAATACTATAATAATCATATCTCGTATCATTGACGAGAGACAAGCCACCGTCTGCTTCCGCGCACTTCAGGACCTCGCAAGTGTATTCCAAATCATCACCTTCGGCCTCTGGCGGACTGAAGTTCAGAGCTAATGCTTTCTTCTCGATTCCCAGTCTTTGACAGCTGCTCAAAGATGTGTAGTTTGCTTTAGCAGCTATGCCAAGTTTGGATCTATGGCATTTCTCCATGAGGTGGTATTTGGGGACGAGAGGTGGCGATTCGTTGGAGCATTTATTAGTGGTGGTTGAGGTTAGGAGCATTATAAGAAAGAATATGATGGGTAGTTGGAGTTTGATTTCCATATTATTTTTCGGAGAGAAGAAAATCAATAATGCGCTCGGCGGGTGCAGTAAATTCTTGCTTAAATCACTGTGGTATTTACGCTTCCAGTTGTTTCAAATTCGTTTCAAAATCACTTTAACACATGGTTTACTCTACCTACTCTATTTCAAAACGATACGGATAGAACAGCGATTTCTGTCCTGTTGCTTCTATAATTTCACAGGCGTTTTTCGACAACTCTCTTCCGTACGTAACATACTCAGTCCTATATTGCTAGTGATGAAATGAAAATGTAATGAACGCGTGGTCCTACAACTGTAGATAACCTCTACTACATTTCACTATGAATAGACTGTTAGGTACTGTAATAACAGCGGAAGCAAATTATCGCCTGACAACTTGATTATTGTGTGTGACCTTTTGATTTGATGGTGGGTTCTCGTTGGGTTGAATTAACAGAATTCAACTGATGTGCATCTCAAAAGCGAAGGTTCGCCATGTCAATATGAGGAGATATTAACCTCGAACATTTTTGAAATTATTATATTTTTGTGAATCGTAGTGGATTCTAGTTCTCTGTTTGCAGACCAGCAGCCAGGCGGTCGGACGACATCAGTCTATAAAGTGTGTGTAAGTGTAGTTACTCTTCAAACATTTCCGGGATCTGCTGACCTAACTGATCTGATAACCTAACTGAAATCAAATTAAAGATTGAAAAATTAAGCAACCTAACTTAGTTTAGGAATTAGCATAGATAAATTTAGGTAGTAGTTGAAGCCAGGTGAAGCCTAGTTGTTGCCCATGGTAACAAAACTTCAGTTAGCTTAACACAGATAACTAATTTATTTCAGTGTATCAGATGAAACTAGTAAGTACAGGAGCCAGAACCACCGTTGTAAGTGGCATGGTCATCCTGTACCCAACAGGGGAGCTTAGCGGGCTTTTAGCATAAGCATAATAAGTCAGAGACATTTTGAAACCTCAGAATATCCACGTTTCACTAGTAGTACAGAAACTCTGTCCAGTGTGGCGAGAAGTGAGCCCGTTCCCACTTGTAATGGACAATGGATAGAGTACATGCCTCAAAATTGAAGCATGTAGGTTTCCTCACGATGTTTTCCTTCACCGAAAAGCCAGTGGTGTTATAAATCGTACATAAATTCTGAAAAACTCAGTGTTTCTAGTCGGTCTTCACGGGGATCGAACCATCGCATTCTGCACGGCAGGTATGGTAACTCGCCACTAGACCACCACGGCTTCGCGGCACGGCTTTAGCGGGCTGATGATGAAGATAATAAAAAGAATGCTGGCCGAAATCAAAATAATGTCAAGCGGATGCCACAATTCGAAAAACCGTCAATAATCTAGACGCTATTTCAAACTGTTGTCATTTATTTGGAGATGGCATTTTACTTCGCAAACTTTGTTGAGAATTAAATAGATTTACTGTTGGTTTTAACACGCTATAATAGGATATTTGTAGACAAAATGGGTTGCTTTTACTCAAGAAATTTTGAAGATGTATGTATTATTTATTATCACTACGTAGGGGAAAGGTGTATCAGATGATACGATATAAAAGCGATTGATGATCATTGATCACGGTTGATGGTAGGAAGTTTATCTGCCTACCTGTTGTCATGCTCAAAATGTTTAACTTACTGATCTTTCATTAAATATTTAAATAAGTATTTTTCAAACATCCCGGTGTCACGACGATCCCTAGGACATGAGCAAGCTGATGTTACCCCCTATTTTGCGAAAGTTTTGTGTATCTGTTGTTATAATGACTTGTGACTATATTGCAATAAAATATCTGAATCTAAATCTAACTAAATGGAAAAACAACACTTGTTAAAGTTAACGGTCAGTGGGTGATTTTTTAATATTATCTTATTTTTATGTTATCTTACTTTCACACACCAACTTAGTCAGTGTTTTTTTCTATCATCTAGTTAGGTACTACATCTCCCACAATATTTCCCCAGGCTGACATGGTATATGACATGAAACCGATCAAGCATCTCCCAGTAATCTTCGTGAACGGCGTCCCAGGTGCTGGAAACCAGACAGTGGCCCAGACGATCTCCAATATCACGGGATATACGACCATCAGGCCTGGCGAGCTGATCAGGTCAGAAGGACAGAAGGACACCGCCAGAGGACGCCTCGTCGCTGACAAATTACAGGCTCAAGAGGATATTCCTGAGGTTTGCTAAAGCAAACCTATAAATAGGTCTTATAAAAATAGTTGGAGACCAATGAAATTCTATACACAAGGACGATGACATGACTGATGGAAACATCAGCACGGAAAAAGCTATTTTTGGGTTTTGTTATTATATGACGTTACGTGGTGAGTCCATATGTATAGAATGTCATTTTTATCGTAATTTTTGGAATGATGTTGCTAGGTTACAGCCGGAAAACCAGGGAATTGTGGAAACTTTTGGCTGCTTTCTGGTTGAATATGATTTGAGTCTATTCGTAGTTGATATGAAGCCTGATTCGCATATATCTGGCGAAGAAACCTTACAGAAAGCATAATGCTGCCACAATCCTGCTAATATCTACCGGCCGGCGTACAGTTCTGCCTAGCTAGGACGCCAACCCGCGTTATGGTGATACAGCGCTATCACGCTTCCTTTCTCTTTCTATTTCCGCGGGAGCCAACGAGATAAAAGACTAAAACACTAAATTTGACAGATGGATGTGTTAAATGTCGTTATCGAGGGTTGGCGTACTAGCCCCGCTGTTGTCTGTACAGGACATTACAACCATGAGAAAGAGTGTTTCTCCTATGACACTGCTTAAATCATCTGCAACAAATGATAAGGCCTGTGATAGTATTGGATGGACTTGAGGCTACCAAGTCTCCAGCAGGGCAGGGCACCAGCCCTGCCCCCTTAACATTATAATAAACGATTGAATGGAGAAAACTGAAACAGACAAATTTTCAACCTAGATCTTTCAGATACCTAGTTTATATCGAGTCATAGCTCTATACTATACCTATGAAATAGGTAAGAATCTGACTCAATAATTCGCTAAACGCCTATTTTTACCGTTACTTCCTTGCAGCAATTAACAGTAGACCTTATTAAAGAAGCGATGCTGGTGCAGCAGGACGCGAAGGGCTACATCCTGGTCGGCTTCCCGAAGAACCCTCGCATGTCCAACATGTTCAACAGACAAGTCAAGTGGCCTGAAAAGATCGTCGCACTCGAAGTTGATAATGAGGTATCTTTTTCTTGCATAGCACTTGCCCGAATTTCTTACTATCTCTTCTCCGTGGTGGGTACTATGCTTTCTCCCTTTCTTTCGTAAAAGAGTCTTTTTGAAATAATCTTCGATAGGTAATTATGATATGAGACGTCCAAACTTAAAAGTATTACAGAAATGTCTTTAAATCCAGTAAATAAGTGTCTGAAATCTACTGTCTCGATCTATAGATACACATGGCGACACATCAAGCTACGCAAAACCAAAATAAGCTGGCCTCACGTAGGTAGAGTAATGTATAACGTAGCGCAGCCAGCTTATATTGGTTTTGCGTAGCGCGTAGCCTGATGTGTCGCCGTCCGTACATCTAGAAACTACGTACCTGTGTAGGTATGTTGTTAAATATATTTTTTTCATTTTTATTTATTTTCTTATTTGGAGGGTTTAGTCGTACCAATTTCAATGAAACCCTTTGGCACTAATTCAGATTAATAAAATAGGTAAGTACCTAAATATTATCAATCCGTTACTTCTAAGGCTCTGCGCAAACGAGCCACCGGCCGAAGCCACAGGTGGCCAGCTGACCAGCGACAAGCAGTTCACACGCTATTTCGTAAATTTTGTAGGGGCTTGCCGCACACGTGTGTCCGGTGGCCGCCACTCGCTACAACGTGTCCCTGTCCGTGACCGCGATTGCCACCAGTGGCTGTGGCCGGTGGCTCCTTTGCGCCGAGCGGAAACGTCGTAACCCATACCAATACCCAGAGGCATGAGGCTACCTCTAAATGTGAATTTTGAATCTTTGTCTGAAACAGTTGGCGGCAAAGAGACTACAGAAGAAACTATCAGAGCTTGGCAGGCCAGCGTCCGAGATCAACGCGGCCCGACAGATCGTCAAGGAGGCCGCGCACAAAGTCAGGAACGTTCACAAACGGTTCGGAGGACATATTATTACGGTGCGTTTGTTATTCAAATAAATAATTTTTATTTTATTTATTTATTTTTATTAAAATAGCCTTCTTATGAGAAAGAAAGAAAGAAAGAAAGAAAAATCTTTATTCACCATTAAAGGCACACACGAAACAACAGAGTACATTAATAGAAATAGTAGGAGGACGATAGACAATGACAGTAGAGGACCTACGAACAGGCGCACGCACTTAGCCTGTTCGTACCTCCGCGTCCTCTTACGCGGGCTATGTGTGTGTGGAGGGGAGCAACAGCGGCCGTCACGCCGCTTGTATGAAGTTTTCGTTCTGTAGGGATATTTATTTATTCATGTGCAAATAACCCCAAATTGCAGTATCCCTATTTATGCTCAACCAAATGCTTTAGACGATGAAGAACCACACTCAAGTATCAACATCATTATCATCATCAGCCTATCATCGTCCACTGCTGAACATAGGCCTTTCCCAAGGCGCGCCACAAAACTCTGTCCTCGGCCTTCCCCATCCAGTCGCTCTCCGCTACTTTTTTTAGTTCGTCTGTCCAGCGGGCAGCAGGGCGTCCCACACTACGCCTTCCAGTTCGCAATCTCCACTCTAGAAGTCTGACACCCCATCGGTTGTCAGTTCAAAGTTCACTAAAGTTATACTTACTAACGCGACATAAAATACGCGTTTTCCCTATACTAGCGACACAATTACGCGCCATTTTTCCTAATAGACGCGTAAATTCGGCAGATGCATGGCAGATGTAAGGATGAAGCTGCTGGTGGTTGCTGTTGCTAAACACATAAGCCCGCTGCGGGCTGGCAGTTTCGGTTCGGCAGTCACTGCACTTGTTCGGCTTAATCCGGCTTACTTGTGCCTATCGGGTATATAGTTCGTTCGGGTAGACGCATCATAAAATTGTTGCCAAAAGCTGACCGGCATAAGACGAGCGGCTTTTATCCCGAACATTCATCTACCTACACATATTAGATTTTACCGTCCGGCTGTACCGATTAATGCCGGCCCGCTTATGTGTAGGTATAGCAACCCTCATCAATCAGTCATTATACTAAAAGTGTTATCCACAGCTGGACAGCAGCGAGAATCCAAAGGCACTAGCGACCACTCTCAAGGAGATGCTGTCGGACACGATTGCGAAGAGTCAGAAGAGACCAGAATCCCCCGAGCCTGAAGAACCCTGCGAGCCCCTCCCAGCCCAAGCTATCCCCCTAACGTCGAAGGTGAATCCCAGCGACGATGTGCCGGCGCCGGCGCCACTACAATCGCCTCTACAAGATATTGTAGTAGACGTCGAATTGTGAAATATCGAAGTTTATAGTGTTATTTGTGGATTAGTGTTTTATTTATTAGTATTTTGTTTTTATTGTTACTGTGTTGGTATTATATGTTACTATTGCTTTTTGGGAGTTTTTATTGATTGCTTGTTTGGAGGATGTAGCCTAGCCGTCAGAGCGCCCGAGCGCGCTGCGTGCAAATGAAGTTTGATAATATTTATTAATTAAAGTCAATATTGTTTAGATACGGTCTAGAAACGAATCTGTGTCTGTATAGTCTGATTTCCAGATTACCGTGAAAATTTGTTAGCTAAGATTTGTATGGAAATCTTTGAGCCACTGTAACTTTGAAACAATACATTTTAACGAAAATATGACAAAGCACACGCCAAAGTACGGACACAGATATAAACCGGCCAAGTGCGTGTCGGGCCACACGCAGGGTAAGGTTCCGTAGTTGCCCGTCACAAAATATGGACTTAAGGGGGCTTTTTGTTGAATCATTCCCATTACGTCGCTTTTTAGCGGTGATAGTTTTCCTTTTAAGTTCGATATAGGTACAGGGTGTAAAAGAAGTTTGGCGGAAGGCCATGTACCTAATTTCAGACCTAGACTTAGAGGTCCTATACATGAATGAAACTATCTCAATCTTCTACGCGTTCATTGTGTTTATTTTAATGGAAATTCGCGATAACCGTAATATGATTGATTTGCTCCTGACCGATTTCGGCCACGGCGACTGCTTCAACTCCGTTGTTTGCGTTGATGAGCTCTCATGTGGCTTACATAGCCAATCTTCTTGGAGAAGATCCTCGCACATAGCGGGCACGTGAGCACGTCGTTTTCATAGTGATACTGAATAGCCGCTGGTGGTCGGACTTTCAGTTCATCACGTTTGGCATCCAGTTGTGAACACCTACTAGCTTCAAAATCATAGATCTGACTGTTTACACGAGCTCTCCATGCTGGACGAATGGCTGCCAAATCTTCCCACTGCGTGGGTTCTATGCCACACCTTTTCATATGGCGCTTTTGCACATCTTTATACCTGAGGAGTTGCCCGCCATGCTTACGCTTACCCTCTTTCAACTCAGAGTAAAAGATGCGCTTTGCGACGCGCTCCTCTGCCATACGCGACAGGTGACCGCACCACCGAAGCTGACGCCTCATGAGGTAAGCTTCAATGCCGCCTACATTTGCTCGTCGCAGCACTTCGGTGTTACGAACATAATCCGACCATCGGATTTTCATGATTTTACGCAGACACCTTAGGTGGAAGCGGTCTAGAGTACGGATATGATGGCGATACAAGGTCCACGTCTCAGCGGAGTACAGGAGGTTTGGCAGCACGATTGCCATGTAGACAGCAATCTTTGTAACAACTTTCAGGTTATGTGAGCGGAAGACCTTGGTGTCTAACTTGCCGAATGCTGTTGCTGCAGCACTGATCCTATTATTAACTTCAGCATCAAGGTCACACTTTGATGTAATAGTACTCCCCAGGTAGCGGAATTTGTCAACCTGCTTCAGCACATCCTCACCGAGTCTAATGGTCAGTGTCTCGTGGCCTTGTGAGTCTAAGGACAAAACTTCTGTCTTTTGGACGCTGATCTTCAGGCCAAATGTATGGCAAGACTCGTGGAGCCTGGATATTAGCTGTTGCAGGCCGGTCTGGAGATTCCGCTAAAAAGCATAGGTCGTCAGCATACATGATCTCGGAGATCAATGCATACGACACCTTAGTGCGTGCCTTTAACCTGGCTAAATTGAAAAGTTTGCCGTCTGTGCGGAAACGGATCCGGATTCCTTCAGAAGAAGAATACAATGCCTCGCGAACTACGACTGCAAAGTATAATGCGAACAAAGTAGGTGCTAGGACGCACCCCTGTTTCACCCCGCATGTAACGCGGAAGAAATCGGACTGTTCACTGTCTACTGCGACACAGCATTCCATGTCATCATGCAGGAGCCTCAGGAGTCTCACAAACTTCTTCGTGCACCCTAGCTTTTCCAGTACCATCCAGAGAGCTTCTCGAGGCACGCTGTCAAACGCCTTCTCTAGGTCAACAAAGCAGAGAAACAACTTTTGACCCTGTTCTCTACTTTTCTCCTGTATTTGACGCAAGGAAAATATTGCCTCGCAGGTGCCTCGATCCGGTCGGAAGCCGAATTGGGTCTCCGGCAAAAGCTTTTCAGATATTGGGATCAATCGGTTTAGCAGAACTTTGGCAAAGACTTTTCCAGGGACTGACAAAAGACAGATACCACGGTAGGAACCGCACTCAGACCGGTCTCCCTTGTTCTTGTAGAGGGCCTTAATACGCGACACCTTAAAATCAGTCGGGACTCGTTCCTCATCCCACATACGAAGAAAAAGTTTCCATATGTATGAGTGCAGTTCCTCGCCGCCATATTTAAGCAGTTCTCCCGGTATTGAGTCAATGCCAACTGCACGCATGTTCTGCTGCTGATTTATGGCACGAATAACCTCATCACGCGACAATGGTTCATCTAGCTCGTTAGCAGTGGGAAGCTCTGGCATCATACGAAGGTGTTCCAGATCGGCTGATCGATCCACGTTAAGGAGAGTATCGAAATGTTCTGCCCATCGCTTGAGCACATCCTCCTTGCTTTTGAAAAGAACCTCACCATCCATAGACTTCAGAGGAACCTTCGCAGAGCAAGTTATCCCAGTCAGCTTCCTAACCTCACCGTAAAATTCTCCAAGCCGGTTTGTATCAGCGAGCCACTGCATGTGCCGAGCCTTGTCCTGCCACCACTTGTCCTTGACCTCCCGAGATAACTTTCGCAGCTCGAAGTCACTTTGTTTAATCCCTGCAATGCCATCACCACGTTTAGTTCCAATATTCCGTCTTAGGAGGCGTCGGTGCTTGCCGATTGCTTCCGTTAGGACTCCATCATTCTCATCAAACCAGTCCTGGTTTTTACGGACCTTTAGACCTAATGTGGTCTTAGCCGTGGCCAGAATGTGAGAAGATAGAGACCCCCATTCTGCATCAGCAGAGACGTCATTCCCCTTATTCAACGATGGTAGCGTATTGGCTAGAACTTCGGCATAATTCTCTCTCGTCTCGAGATTTTTCAGCCTATCTACGTTTAAAGTCGCAGTCTTTGCCTTACTGGATCTTCGAGGACGACGGAGGCAGAGACGCAACTTGGTGACAACAAGCCGGTGGTCTGTCCAGCAGTGCGCACCACGCATAACCCGGGTGATCTGGACTTGGCAGAGGTCTTTTTGCCGCACAATGGCGTAATCAATTAAATGCCAGTGCTTAGATCTTGGGTGCATCCACGTAGTTTTATGCTTGGCGGCCAGTCTAAACATGGTGTTTGTGATCGCTAGGTCAAATTGTGCACAGAGGCTGAGCAGCAGTAGACCGTTGCTGTTCATTTTGCCAACTCCGTGTCTGCCCAAGACTTTAGGCCAGGCTTCAAAGTCCTGCCCAACTCTGGCATTTAAGTCACCCAATAGCAAAATCTGCTCATTGGGTTTCACAGTTTCAAGGCAACGGGCTAGCTCCTCATAAAACCTGTCCTTTATGTCATCAGACTTGTCTAGTGTTGGTGCATAGACACTGATGACATTCAGGTAGTTCTCTTTATCTAAATGGAGGCGCAACGTAGAAACGCGGTCCGAGATGTGCACGGGACATTCTTGTAGATGCTTCACTATATTGTTTTTGACCGCAAATCCAACACCTGACCTTCTAGGTTCCGATGAGTCAGTACCTTTCCAAAAGAAAGTGTACCCACCACCGTGTTCTACCAGCTCCCCTTCATCAGCTAGATGTGTTTCGCTGAGAGCAGCTATATCCACATTGTAGCGACGGAGTTCACGGGCAACAATCGCAGTTTTCCTGTCAGGACAGGCGCTGTTTTCGCGGTCGAGAAGCGTGCGCACGTTCCACGAGCCAAATATCATCACAGATGTTTTAGTTTTATTTTCCGAACTGTTTTTGCTTCGACCACGAGAGAAAAAGATGCGGAGGCAGCCGTGGTTACTACCATCCTCTAAAGTTGAGGGAAACATTTGTTTAGGGCACCTTTTCTAGCCCCCTCCCCGGCTAAGCGGGGAAAGCAGAGTCACCCTAAATAGGGCTGCTTTGTCACTCCAGGTGTTGCCGAAACCACTCTGTTCCCTCAGTGCAGAGCAGAAGCGACCACGGTGTTCTTACCACACCCCCGGAGCCGCCTGTGTGTAGGCCTCAGACAAAGCCAGGTTTGCATCAGACCTGACCTCTCTACCTCAACCCGTCGCCACAGGACTTTTACCAAATCGGAGTCCATAATCGGAAGCAGTCAGGTGCGCAGGAGATATTAGGGTGCACAAGCGCGCGCGCAAACGCAGGTGCACACACTCGTCCTCCCCCTTCTGAACCCAGTGGAACGGAACACCGCTACGACCGGAGAAAGGTTTGGATGATGTGTCTGGCCGACGGGTACTATACGCCCTCTACCGTCGCCCTAGGCCATCCACCTTGCCTTGCTGTACCGCCGGATCCACCGAACCCATTGCATATCTGCGGTGGGTCGCCTTCTCCGCCGGGACAGACTTTGTGCATAAGCGGGAGGGATCCGCTTTTAGATCTAGCTGCTGAAGCACCAGACCCCCCTCTTCCAGATTTAGCCCGCGAGCAGACGCGGTTTACCGGGGTGCGGCCGCTGCATGCACTACAGCTTCTTGGAGCCACTGGAGAGAGATTATAGGGCGCCGACGGTCAGTGGGAACCACCGCCCTGGGAGGGCCGGCTGGTGGAATCTCAAAGGTAATTCCGCTAGACGCCCTACTTACACCCCAACGTAATATAATATTATGATAATGGAAGAAAACGAAATCACACACACTATCAGTTCAACAAAGCCAAATACGTTCCGTAACAACCATAAATGCCTCAATGATGATATTAGATGAAAATAGCTGTCGTGGTTGCGTTTTGCTACTGCTTTTTGGATGATTTGTCTATTTTACTAGTAATTTCTACTTTTGAACCCGGACTTCTAGAGATAAGGAAGTTTTTTTTTAAAATGCCTTAATTTTTTCTGTTTATAATAATTATGATCGCCGTCCTGAAGGGCTTTTAGTTTTCGTAAAAATGGCTGTTTTTACTAGTAATTTCTACTTTTGAATCCGGACTTCTGGAGATGAAGATCTTTTTAAATGCCTAAATTTTTTTCTGTTTTTTATACATCCCTAATAATTATGACCGCCATTTTGAAGTGCTTTTAGTTTTCGTAAAAAATGGCTGGGTCCAAATCTGCCATTCTTCTTTAATGGGACACTTACTTGGGGTGCTTCAGAATCAAAATGAACAACTTTTAATATGGGATCAACACTGAAATCGCAAAAAAAAACCGCTGTCCCATAAAAAACTGCAAATAAGTATATAGCAGATTTTTTTTCGCGATTTCGATTGGTCCCATAGAGAAAGTTGTTCAGTTTGATGGACTGAGTCTCTTATTAGTTTGTGTATGTGTGTCTGAGTTCACCGTTTCAGTATTTGCTAGGCTGCGACTTACACCTGTATATCCTCAAGGAGCACCAAAAAGTTTTTATTATACCTACTTGTGGTAGACTGGCCGCTGAGAAAACATATTTAATATTTTTTTCCAAATTTCAAAATTTTCACCGTGACAAGTGACAAGCGACATTGCATGTCGTTGTCAATTGTCACAAAATGCGCATCGATTTTCAAAACAAAAAACCGTTCATTTCGAAACGCGCCGCCTTTCCTATAGCATCGTTTTATTGCAAGCTTAAGAATTTCGTCCTTCCTAACATTTGATGTAGTAATGTTGACTTTGTAATTGATCTAATTGAAATTACTATCGATACAGTGATAGTTTATGTCAATACCGTCAAGCGATTTGCGCGGGAATCAGGCTTCAGCGACCGTCAGTAACTCCACGCTGCGTAGGTCGGTAATTAAAGTTATGAAGATCAAATTGCGTAAGTACCTACTTTTCATCCTCATTTACTATCCACTAAAAGTTATGCCGTGTTTCTTAACACAATATTGAAGTCATTGAGAAGCGATAAAGAAAATAAACTCAACTTTTTCAACAAAACTTTCCCCCGAACAGTTGAAATGATTCAAGAAGACGCAGTTCATCTGATTCCGAGTTTCTCCGGATTATAAAAAGATTTTTTATATTGCCGGTTACAGCATTTGAAAATTGTATGCTCCTGCTCAACATATTCATTTTTTTTAAACCTAGTTCGTTTGTCTCTGAAAGGCCAGCATCTCATCATATTTGCAGCGCGAGACCGATTCCCGTCGACATCTTCCACGGACGAGAACGAAAGTGGCACTGACGTTTGGGACGCAGATGCGCGAGCGAGCATGCTTCACATGCGCCACCCTCCCCCCCCGCAGGGCATAGTCGTCGGCTCCGTGCGCAAGCGGCGAGGCAACCTGCCGAAGCAGTCGGTGAAGATATTGAAGAGGTGGCTCTACGATCACAGATACAATGCTTACCCTAGTGACGCTGAGAAGCTTGCGCTGAGTCAGGAGGCGAATTTGACGGTGTTACAGGTTAGTAAAACTGATTTTTCAAAATTTTTATAACGCATCTTGTGGATATCTCTTACTACCCCCTCGGGGAATATAGTCGTGAGCATATGCTTATGCTTATGCATCTTGTGGAAGAGTGTCGGTGGTGCGTTGCGGAGAGGTATTGACATTGAATCCACCACTGAGAGTACCTCTTTCCAAATCAGTTGTCAAGTATCACTACAAGATTCATCTTTTGGCGGAGCAAGCCAAGCTCGTGTAGCTGTTTTTGTCGTAAAATCAGTTGTAGGGTCATTTCATTTTCCTTTATTCGAAGCATCAAACACATAAACATACACATAAAGTAGTTAAAGACAATATTTATACTTATCCACAACAGTTCCTAGTTTTTATTCGTACACCTATTACAAAAATTTATATGTAACATTTATTAAATTATCGAAATTATCGATATATTTAAAGTTTGCGGTACGTTTTTTCGCCGGGAGTGGTATTTTTGAGAGTCACACGTTCAAATCAGTAGTGAAAATGTCATGATCACGATTTTGGGGGTGTGAGTTTCGGAAGTGGCACTTCTGGCATTTGGGTGCGACAGAAAATCAGCGCTGAGCTCGTTGAGCCCAGCATAATGCTGAGTCGTAACCCTGTTTGCTGCTGCGGCACACACTGCTCTTAATTATGTAATTTTTAAATTATGTTTTTTAGTTTAGTTTTTATAAGTACCTATATAATTTTGTCAGTGTGTTTTGTTGTTTGCAAATAAAAATATTTTCTTTCTTTCTTTCTTTCTGAATCGTGAGGGACCGGGTTCGAAATCGCATGGATGACTTGCCATGTACCAATGAGTTTTTCTAACGTATGTTCGTAATACCAACTGCTATCAATCGGTGAAGGAAAACATCGTGAGGAAACCTGCATACGCTGAAGAAGAAATCCTGATGCTTAGGTATGTAAAGGGATTTCAGCAACGAACTAGGTACTTTCAATTTGTTTTTTACTAGGCTGTAGTGTAGTTGGTAATGGCATTTGTTTTAACTATACCTGTATTTATGCGAGGATTTATTCCTCAGGTTTGCAACTGGTTTATAAACGCTCGTCGTCGCATCTTACCCGAGATGATTCGTAGAGAGGGTCACGATCCACTCCACTACACCATCTCACGGAGGGGTCGCAAGCAGCCAGTTCCCGGGGTGGGCCATATGGTGGGGCAAATGGTGGGCCAAATGGTTGGGCTGCCTGGAACTTCGACATCGGGCATGGCGTTGACTTCGAATGTAACTGTTGCTGCGTGGGACAGTGTGGAGATAGAGGTGAGATACTTTTTGTGGTTTTTGTTAGCTCATTTCGTGTTTGTACATTCTAAAATATGAAAAACAGAGTTCAGAAATCACTTTGGTTTGGTGTACTGAATTTACTACGCAACCATCTCTCAGAAATTCATTAAACAACCCAACTTTGTCTCAGCCGTCAAATCAGGGATACCCGCCAACTCTTCAGAGCGTCCAAGATCACCGCGTCGGCCATGACTACGGAGATGGTCTTCTGGTCTACCGGTGCGATGGAGACGAGCTCGTGGACGCTGAGGAAGGGTACTCCAGCGCCATCAGCGAGGAGGAGGTGAAGTACGATCCGTCGGTGTGGCAGTCTGTGATCCGCTATGGACCTGAAGATCGGGACATCCACCCGGCTTCTAGAGGGTGAGATTTGGGTCTTGGGGTATCTGGCGAAAAGTTAAAACTAAGACTTCACTTTAAAATGGGAATTTCGGTCTTTATTTTAACGTGCCACCAGCCGTGGTGGTCCAGCGGCAAGAATCCTTGCCTGCCGTGCATCAGGAGCCTCAGGAAGCTATGGTTCGAACCCCGTACAGGTCGAATCGTAACAATGAGTTTTTCGAAATTTGTGTACGAACTACACCGCAGGCTTTTCGGTGAAGGAAAACATCGCGAGGAAACCTGGCAACGGGCTCACTCGACAAAGTTTCGGTACTAGTGAAACGTGGATGTTCTGAGGTTTCAGAATATCTCTAACCTCCTTGGGGAATATAGTCGTGCGTGAGTATATAATAATAATAAAAAAATTATAAATAACGCTCACAGCTACATAATTATTGTAATGATCCCAAGTAAGCCTCAGGTTTTTTGTTATGGGAATCATACAACAACGGCACAAACATACGGGGCGCTTTATATGCATGCATTTTCGAGCGATATCTTGAATTTTCTGAAGATCTATCAATTTGATTTGTTTCTAACTCGATGTGCCCCATCAACCTTACCTGAACCCAATGCTTATAATATAAGGCAGAATAGTTATGCTGCCTCATCAACTTTTCCTGCACCCAATGCTTCTAACTTGATCTGCCTCATCATCTTTACCTACACCCAATCCCCAACCTCTTCCACTCCGCAGAACAGCATCAGTAGTGACAGTATCAACGACCCAGGACATGGAGGAGCAACTCCCCGAAGCGTCGAACGTGGACGGGGGCGGGTGGCACCCGCAGCTCGCGCACTTGCCGCAGCTGCCGCACCCGCTGCGCCCGCGCAGGATCCAGGTGAGCCCCCCGCCCCCGCCGCCCCCGCCCGTCGCCGTCGAGCTAGAGGTCGCCACCACCGACATGTGGTGCCACACTTACACCCATAGGAATGAGAGGATTTTGGGTGATTAGTTTGATGAAAAAATGAGGCTACGCTTGGAGCTTGAAGCTTTCGGTCTGCGAATGTAAAAATGTAGGATGAAAATTGTGATAGGTATATTTGTGTGGAAATTACCAGTCGAAGTTTAGATTTTCACAATTCGTTCAACAAATTTTAGAAGAAGACTAAACTTGAAGTTTTTTTTATTATGCCTTTGTTATCTCTCAATTTATCTCATAATATTCAACAGAAGTAGATACACACACATTTGAATTCTCTTTAGGAGTAGTAACATAATCGATTCGTTTTGAAGCAATTATTGATTTTTCTTTGGGTATATTGGGTGTTAGTTATCCTTCCTTATTTTTTATGTTCGCAGGCCTTATCGCTGTAACTGTAGGCGACGTCGGTGTTAAAACACATTAAAAGTTATTTTATTTTCTCTAGAATAAAATCAATTTATTCACTTTTATATGTATTAGTTCGCTTGTTATAAGATAGGATATTGTTCTTTTTATTTTTAGTTTGAATAATTTCAATAAAAGTTACAATGTACGGTTTTGCTTTCATTTCAGTCAGTATTTAGTTTTGTAGATAGTTTTCTATTAACTTTTGTATCGACAGGGTGTTTTAATACCGGCATCACTTGACAGTTACATGGTATCTTTATTCACTTCTAGAAATATTAATATTAATTTCTTTCTTTGCGTGTGTTACAAATTTACGTCAGAAATTTGTCTCTTACCAGTTATGTACCTTTTTACTATAATTTCATCTTTGTTTTTACTTTAAAATGGGAATTTATTTCCGTGACTAAATGATTCTTATCATTTTGAAAATAATTTTCGTTTCTCTTCAAGTTTGGATTCTAATCGTATTTACGAACCTAACCACCAAAATGACATGAAACCGTAACTTAACCTGTAACTTCAGGTGATGCCAGCACCCGAGGGAGAAAAGGACAAGTTCAAATGCCTCTACCTGCTCGTGGAAACGGCGGTCGCCGTGCGCCAGAGAGAGAAAGAACAAGAGGAGGTCCATATTTAGGACCCTTCGCTTTTATGCCTCTTAATAGTGTGTAAGCTTAGAGCCCCCTAGATTTTTGGGTTACTTAATTTGCTGAATAATATTGAATCTGAATTTATCATTGAATATGTTTTTGCGTCGATGCTAAATAAGTTTCTTGGACCATATTATAGATACGGTCAGCGTTACGAAACTTGAATTCCCACTAAATTATAGTTACGAGTAGGTACTTACATAATAAATAGGAGTTTGGGTATGTCTCGTTCAAGAAACAGTTGTGGTGGTTACAGAATATCAACAGAGAAAATGTTCAAGAAACAGTTGTGGTGGGAAATAGGAATAGAATATCAACAGAGAAAATGTTTTGTCTAACTCTAGACGTACCTACCTATTACGAATCATTATCCGATGTTCTAATCTATTGAATAAGTTATAGTACTTAGTTATGCATTATGTTTTGATATTTGTCCTAAGCGAGGTGTAATTTTTTTAAGTTGAAACTGGAAGTATTAGAAGTTAAGAGTATTTTGCGTCGCTATAGTTAGTTACACACGTGTAAGATCGTCGTAGTTAATTAAAAATTGAATTATTTTCGCAGTTTGGTTTTTTACTTGAAGATGGCAGGGCTGGACTGGGACCTGATTTCGGCCCGGACATTTAGGCCCTCCCAATTTGCTCCCAATCTCCACAAAAAAGGGAAAATCACGAATAGGTATTTATTACCCGACTTCCCTAGAAGTTGTTTTTTTGTATCATCGAGCTCGAGTTGGCCTCACACGGTACCGTGTTTACTGTAACATACCTACGCCACGATTTGATTTACAACTTGGCCTTAGAAAAAAATTGAGGCACCAATTTCCTTGTAGTAGGATCCCGCCTTATGTCGACCTTCCCTCATCCCTAATCAAAATGTACCTATATCTCATCATCATCATCATCAGCCTGGTAAACCCCACTGCTGGGTAATGGGTATAGGGCCTCTTCATTTTCACGCCAATCTCATACATTATAATTAATGTATAAAAAGAGAGTACTATAATTTGGTGTAAATAAACTTGACATAAACTAAACTTGCCGCCCCTCATCATCATCATCAGCCTATAAACGACCCACTGCAGGGCACAGGCCTACCCTCAGGGTTGCCATGCCACCCTACATGTTGTGGTTAATATTGTACCTATCTATATGGAAGCCTATTTATTATGTAGGTACCTACCTAACCTTCCTTTTTCTAATGATTTCTACAAATTGACCGCAGAAATAGTTCTCACGGACGTTTACAATATTGTTACTATCACTATAAATTATCATTGACTAGATAAAAGTTTAACCAAAGTCTAACCATTGAATTTAATTGTTATCGTCATTTAGGTAGACTTCACACGCCATTATGATTGGGTATTCAAACAACTCCATTTGAGTCCATTTGAGAGATTTACCTACATGTCTAAGGCTGGGAATACACGTCAGATTTTTTCATCCGACAGTCGGATCCGATGGTCTGATCAGACTGTCTGAAGGCACTCGTGCCATACATTTGTTTGAATACTTAATACACATCCGATCCGATAGTCGGATCGGACGTCCGAGTCGGAAACAGCGCCAAGACGTTTACGATTTTATTTCCGATCCGATTGTCTGAAGGCGCGGTCTGCATACTTTTGTACAGAGACCAAATAGACGTCCGATTCTTCCTTCCGATTTGCCAGTTGACTCTCTAGCGTGACACTGAACGGACGCATCGCATGGTTGTGGTTCGGACGATGGCGGAAAATGTCGACACCGAACGGCTTATTATGGCCGTTGAAAAACGTAGTTGCTTATGGGATACAGGCAGTGAAGGGTATCACGATAGACAGATGAAAGATTTGGCTTGGGAAGACGTGTGTAACGAAATATTGGAAGTAGCATGGTTTTAATGGACGTTGAAACGCTAACACGAGCAAAATAATATGCAATAAGTAACAGTAATTTGTCATCCATCTTTTACTTTCTGCTCCGTATGCAAGCAAGCACAGCTCGAGAACAACTGAGTTCAGACAAAGTCTGGCGCAAGAATCGTATGTGTATCGAGTAAAACCGATCAGATAGTCTGAACAGACAATCGGAAACAAAATCTGACGTCTATTCCCAGCCTAAGGCTGAGATTCAGAGACGATTTTTAAGTCATAGTTCGAACGTGTGAATTCTCTATGGTTCGAACTAAGTAGGGTCAAAAATGTATGGATTTTTGACATACGCACAGACTATTATAATGTACTACATACGGGAGTTCCAACTAAGACTTAAAAAACGTCTCTGAATCTCACTCAGCCTAAGTATACATTCCTCTTACTTAAAATAAAGGGCTAATTGGGACCATGGAGAGCACTTCCTCACATTCTGCGTCTGAAATAAATTAAATACCTACAAAACATAAAATTTTAATTTAATCAACAATTCGTTAAAATTTAAATAAAGTAGCGATAATGTATGTACAGTTTATTTATAAAAATAGAGTTTATTTAGTCACGAGGGGGTCGAGCGCTTTCTGGACGTGGCCGAAGATCACGTCCACAGAGTCTTCTGCGTTTATCTGCAATTTTAATACATAGAGGGTAAAAATTTCTACCTATATGTTCTTTAAAACAAACGTAGCCCCATCGAGGTAAAAGGAAAATTGACCTTTTAGGTTTGGAAGGGTTAACGCTGGTTTAAGCAACACCCTGTAGGTATCACCACAACGGCGACGCGACGGTACGATACGTCCATATCCAAGCAAGTCAACATTATTTACCTATACTTTAAAACATGCAGATAAAGCACAATTTAAACAATTCCAAAAGACATTACGGTCATGTTTTCGTGTAGGTACCTATATGTCCTATTGGTGGGCAAAGGTCTTCCTTCGCCTCAAATCCCTACGTAACTCAGCAATCTAACCAATAATTTTCCCTTATCACGAAAAAGAGGCTAGTACATGTTTGCTGATTGAGTGCGAATGAGAGATGAATATACCACTGCTGACTTTCGATCAACTTGCTTACCACCGAGAGGTGAGGTCAAAATTGGTGGGAGGCATTGAGGGAGTCTCTATGCTTACGCAGGTATTACCTAGTACTGAACCTTTACTGAATCACAATACTTAACTATACCTACCTTAACAAATTTTTTGGGGTACTGCGCTAGCACCAGATCGTTGTCCTCTAGGAAGGTCTTCAGGCGGAGCTTGATCATCTCGACTTGTATGTAGTGGAGTCGATGGAGGGTTTCACCTCGGAACCCAATTACTTTGAGTAAACTTTTATGAAACCATCTGCATTATGTTAGTTACATTATAAACGAAAATGTTTACCCATTTTTTTTTTTTGCGGCTCTCAATTTTTCCGAGGGTTCCGTACCACCAAACATTACATAGTATTTTTTAACAAGGACAGTATGGGGAAGTCCACAACCACAGGAAATACGGGGAAATTGTCTTAGGAACCCTGAGGTCATTTTTGTGAACACAATTTTGGCATAATAAATTTTTGGTCAAGCGTGAGTTGTCCATAAATTTAAAAAAACTTTTTTTTATGCTGTTCGACCCAGTTTTATGTAAGGTTTATTTCATAGTACGGGAAGTAAAAAATCGGGACAGCATAAGTTGGTCAAATTTAATAAAATAATTTTTCATACAATTTTGCGTGAGCCCGACACATACTTGGCCGATTTTTATTATTTTTTTGTTTTACTTTGAAGTATGCAGTATAATCACACGAAGTTTGATTCTTGTATGTATTTCCGTTTTAACGAGAGAGCAAAATATTTTTTTTTTTCACATTTATGGACAACTCACGCTTGACCAAAAATTTATTATGCCAAAATTGTGTTCACAAAAAAAGACCTCAGGGTTTCTAAGACAATTTCCCTGTATCTCCTGTGGTTGTGGACTTCCCCATACTGTCCTTGTTAAAAAATACAATGTAATGTTTGGTGGTACGGAACACTCGGAATAACGGAGAGCGGCAAAAAAAAAGGGTAAACATTTTCGTTTATAATGTAACTAACATAATGCAGAAGGTTACATAAAGGTTTACTGAAAGTAATTGGGTTCGGAGGTCATAGCATTTTTAGCCCTCCATCGACTCGACTAATTGTTCGATGACGTAATGTTCCATATAACAGTTGGGAACTACTCAACGACGAACAAAACACTTACCCTAACGATTTTGTTGGGGTACTGCGCTAGCACCTGATCGTTGTTATCTAGGAAGGTCTTCAGACGAAGCTTGATAGTCTCCTCGTTGTCGTCGGCCCGTCCAGAGCTCAAGGCGCGTCCGAGCAGCCTCTTGGTCAGGGTTTCATTTGAGGCCTCGAAGTACAGGATTACCTGGAAACGTGGGATATAGTGACGTCTTTTGTGGGCATTTTTAGGCTTCTGTAATCAGAGGGTGCCAACGGGACCTTATTACTAAGCCTATGCAGTCCGTCTGTCTGTCCTAACTTTAAACGGCCGTATGTTTTTAACCGTAATAGGTAGCGAGTTGAAATTTTCACAGAATATATTTTGTGTTATTAAGGTGGAATTGCTAACAAGTAATAAAAAAATTTAACTGATTGATCTCTGAAATATCGCGGTGATAACGCGGCGATATCGCTGAAATGTCGCAGCTATATCGAGAGGGAATCGTTCCGTCAACTCACGAATACGCTCAAAAAAAGATGTGATAAAACATGGCTCTAGAGTTCAGCTCAAATCTGTACACTATAACTAGTCAAATTTCAATCAATCAAGGGAGCCCACATCAAGCCACTGCTGGGCCCTTTTATTGCGCCATTCTTCAACGGTCCTGTGCTAATCTGATCCATTGCGAACCCGTCTCATCAGACCAACGTGCTGGTGGTCTGCCTACTGACCTCCGTCCATCTGTTGCCTACTTCATTAATCATAAATTTTGCTATGCTCGATGAGATTTGATTACACGATACATTCACACAGACGCATAAAATATAAGGTAAAGGATACCGAAGGTTGTGCAATCCGATACCCCCGAGCTACTGTGTGTGCGCGATTCAATCGAATAGTATCAAATTGGCTGATTATTGTAATATGGGCTTTGAAGAATACTTTCACCCTAGGAAACCTAGGTGGGAGTGGGACGCCCTGCGGCCCGCTACATCGACGACCTAAAAAGGTAGTGGGGAGCGATTGGAAAGCCGAGGATAGAGTTTTGTGGCGCGCATTGGGTAAGGCAAGGCCTATGTTCAGCAGTGGACGATAAATAGGCTGATGGCACCGATGGTGATGATGATCATGACCCTTGTAAAACTTTTCAAACTCGCTTTTATTCCTCGTAACACTATTCTTACATTGACGGGCGCGATGGCCTTTTCAAAAGCGACACCCTGCGACTTCTCCCGAGGGTAGCCATCGATGAGGAAGCCGTTGGATTTCTCTGCAGCAGCGGTCATAGCCTCCTTCAGCAGGTCCAGGACTACTTCGTTGGGGACCAGCTCCCCTGGAATAAGAATAGTTCAGGTTTTAAATCTATACAGGGTCCTTCTTCATATGCTGACACTTTTTTAAGGGGATGATGAGACCATCAAACTGAACAACGTTATCTATGGAACCAACATCGAAATCGTGAAAAAAATAATATGCTGTCCCATACATTTGGGTCGAGTAGGTTTGCAGTTTTGTGTGGAAGGGCAGATTTTTTTTTTCGCGATTTCGATGTTGGTGCCATAGAGAAAGTTGTTCAGTTTGATGGTCTGAACATCGTTAAAATAGTTTCAGCTAATTTTGTTAGACCTTATATATTGGAACAGGCTCCGGTCGTCTGGGTTAATTTATCTGAGGTTGGGTTAGGTTAGTTTAGAAAAGTTTGATTACTATTGAATTGAGTAGGATTATTGAAGAGTGGCAATCTTTTGTGTGCAAAAAGGACAGTACAAAATAGTTTCAAAACTTGTCAGCGCTGCCGCTGCTAATTTCATCTGAGCCGATTTTAGTTAATATCATTAACTAGCCGCAAAAAGTTCAATGCTGGACCTGCATGACAATTTCCCTCGATTCGCAAAATTATCGTTTTGTTTGGTTGGCAGGTTGATAGACGATTTTCCACAATCGCCATGCTACATAAACTGCCAATTGCAGTAAATGGAGACAGGACACAACTTAAAGCCAAGCGAATACTTCCTGCTCATACCTTGAATATATAGGTATGAGAAGCAGAAATCGCTTGGCTATTGGTAACGTTCGAGACGACTGATTAGTCGCCCTCGGAGGACACCACCCCCCGGTCCTTTTCTCTTTTTCTCACTGCTCAGCTCAACTAAATGAAGTGCTCAACTTTACATAATTTGAGCAGTGAATTATTTTTATTTCTTTCTTTCTTTTAGTGGGAAATCAAATTAAAGTTTTAATGCTCGGGAGCACTCCAGTTAATCAGTAGAAAACAGTAATTTCACTGATATCGCGTGCAATCTTCAAGATTTCCATAACTTACCTCTCTCCATGATAGAAGTAAGGCACTTTGCTCTCTCGGAGCCGGACTTGACTTCAGCCCTGAGGAGGTCTCCAGTCGAGAGGTGAGTGAAGCCATATTTAGCGATGATCTTCTCGCATTGCGTTCCTTTGCCGGAGCCTGGTCCACCGAGCACCCATACGATGGGCTTCTTGCTAAAGTCGACTGGTGCCTGAAAACGTTGAGGGTATTTTGTTATTTTAATTCTAGTTATTCGAAAGCCGCGTCAATAGTGTACGCACGGCGACACATCAAACTATACAAATCAACATAAAGCTGGCCGCGCGACGTTATACGTTAGGGTCAGCGCACACCCAGCGTAAAACTGTTCGAGCATGCGCGAGCAGGTTTCATTGATTCAATTGATAATGAACTCTATTTCAATTGAAATAAAGTTGAAAATAGCTTGCAAGTGATTAAATCCCTTCAGCGTCTGTTCGAGTATGTTCGCGTATGCTCCTCGCGGCGACGGGAGCAGTCGCGAGCATGCGCGCGGATGCTCGCGCATGCTCGAGCATGTTCGAGCATACGCCCGTGTCGATGCTTGCGATCCGTCGTAAGTGTTGCCGCCTCGGCCGGTTTCGGACTAAATCTAGCATATTTTTTAACTACTTTAGCCCGAAAAGGGCAATTTACTACAGATAATATTATATAATAATCGAACTCTTTTTGAAAATACAAACAAAATCTGAAAGGTCGAAGCAGATTTAGTAGGTTTTCAAATTGTTCATATTCCATTTTATAGTTCCTAGCCATAAAATAACTGTCCCTAGAACTTTAAACCGTAACACAGCACAGGGCGTAGTATTTCCCAAATATAAGTACATCTTTCTTGCCTCTTTTCATCTTATTGATGTGCTCTTCTTGCTCCTCTTCCTTTGCTAGTAACCCAATAATTACCAAATCCCAGTCTACCATACTTTAAAATTGTTGTTATCGCACGTCTTTACTATAAAATATTGTAAACACAACGCAAAATTCACTACGTCAACTGTAGCAACACGGGAGCATCCGCGAGACTGTTCGAACACGCGCGAGCATGCTCCGCCGCTGCCGCCGGCGGATTTTGCCGCTAGGTGTGCGCGACTGCAAAGAACATGCTCGAGCATGCGCGAGCAGTTCTACGCTGGGTGTGCGCTGACCCTTACTCGACCTACGCGCGACCAGAAGTGCGATTTTTGAAAATCATACGAGCGACTTGGCAGTAGAAAGATGCATAATCTCCATAGTAATTTTGATACTTTCTACTGCCAAGTCGCTCGTATGATTTTCAAAAATCGCACTTCAGCTTAAATGTTGGTTTTGTATAGCTTGATGTGGCGCCGTGTGTACTTACCTAATTTCTTTAGCTCTAAATTTTCGTCTTTATCTAGGGATCTATTTTATTCTATTTAGTTCTATTGTATGCGCTTGGTGCCGCATTGCACCACCTTTCGTATGTCTACCTTGGCATCGTAAAATAGATGCATCAATGCCGCTTTCCCATTTACACCGATTAATTTAAATTACCTAGGTAGGATCTAGGCAAGCTAGGCCCTAGCTAGGGTAACAAGTGTGAATTGATGGTGCCTATAATATAATTAATCTATACGTGGGCCTTTACCTAATGAAAATTCGTAATTATTATGTATTGCTTGTTTTTTTAATTTGTCCATTAAAGTATTGCAATAATATCGCTATCACATGTGTTGCCGACTACATAGAAACATTCTGAAGTCGAGTCCGGCTTAGGGCTCGCCCGCAAGAATGCTACTGGAGAAAATATTTAAAATATGATAAATTATGTTAAGCTCAACGATATTAATGTACTCTACTGTTATGCTATACGTTATACAAAAATAGATGAATAAATATGAGTAGTGAAGGAAAAGGTTGATGTCGTGTCGTATCAAGAACTCAAGAGACTAGCCGAAAGGAGACAGGATTGGCGAATACTCCACCGACAAGAGCGTAGCTCCTAAATAAGATGATGATGATGTCATATTCTAGATGTGAGATGCTTGTAATATTAATGACTTGTGAATTAACTTCAACCGAAAGTCAGGATATTAGATGCTAACCGTGCTTTGATAAGATTTACATTGAGGTGATCGACACTGTATAGGGCAAGGTGGTATTTGTTCTATGACAGGTTCTTGGCAGGGGTCGCAAAGCTTGGTCTCCATTATTTATAAGGCTCACGATTTTGCTCCAGGAATGTGAATGTTATTTATTTTAAAACTGCAATTTGGGCGGTCTTAACGGAGATAAATGGGTCTAAATTAGCCATCATGTTGTCGTGGATGGCGTTTTTGATAGATGACTGACATTTTGATTAACAGGTTTTTTGGCTCGAAAAAGATTTCTGGTTTTGCCGTAACTAGATTTTACTAAGTAGTTTTAAGTAGAGATCATAACTTGAGTTTAGTTGGGCCTGATAAAGATATCCTTCCTCTGAGGGCCTGACTTCTGTTGAAGAGAAGCGGATTATACCTACTCAGCTGGGAAAACAGACACTGGGACTACTGTGGGTTCCGTGCAATATACCTAGCTCTGAATTGAAAACATATAGTGCAAAGTTTCTCTAGTAAACCTCAAACTAGAAGAACAAGCCTTGGAAAGCATAGATATATTATTGAACAAGCTAGAGAATGGAAGAAGCATAAAATCGGTCATCATAGGTTTAAGTGGGAAAGGATAAGTCCAGCAGAGGAGTCACCGTCTTTCGTCAGTAATGATGTCCTCAATTACAAACCGGCAAAGAGCGTGTCGGACTCGTCGATCATAGGGCTCTAGTTAAGTCTGAGTATTTATCCATATTTATCCAACTTTTTTCTAACCGCCTTTTCGTTGTATAGGTAGGATGGGGTCAAAAAATTGTTTTTTTGTAACTACCACCACGTGTCTGTTTCTGGGTTCTTCATGCCAAATTTCGATTCTACGAGTGCAACAATTTGGGACTAATTGAGGCGGGGCATACAGACGACAGACAGAATAGACGAAAGTATTAAGGATTCGTTGTTTGACTACGGAACCAGAAAAATCAGACTACCCAGACTAATTTGTGAAACTGTCTAATTATTGAAACATTCCTGCAAGTTCAAACTGGCCAGATGTTTCGAAAAGTATTTTTTAACCGCTGCTGCATGTCACTAACACGCAACGATATCAATGTACTGAAGTATGCTAACACGTTTTCTTACATCCCAAAATACCGCATCGTGTCTTGTTACGTAGACAGACGTGAACTTGTTACATTACGTAGACGTGAACTTGTTACATTACGTAGACGTGAACTACGTTATTTTAAAGCCGTGTTTTAACACTCGACAACACCTGAAACTTAAAGTTTAGGTTCAACACTTATTGCGCTGAAATAAGTTGCAAAAGTTCATAGTTCAGGTTCATTGTGATGTGACGGTAACTGTAAGTACCTAAGTGTCACCTTCGAGAACCTAAGTCGTTTGTGATAGAGTTTATATTCGAATGAACTCTTAAGAGCCATATCGTACGTAGGGTGCCTGTCCATTGAAGCTGTGCGAGTTGTGTAGCTGTGTTTTTTTAACCAATCAGGAGCTCGGGCGAGATCGGCTGCGCCTCGCCCGAGCTCCTGATTGGTTCAAAAAACACAGCTATACTTACAGCTCGCACAGCTCGCACAGCTTCAATGAACAGGCAGTCTTAAACTATTTTTGAGCGTAGACGATTTCGCAACTGCACCGCATCGACGTTGCAATTGCTTCGCCGCGATTTTTACTGAGCGTTATTATCGTCGCGACATCGTTGCGATACCGCAGTAATTCCGCTAAGACACTGATTGATCTCAGAAATATCGCAGCGATATCGCGACGATATCGTTCCGAGCTTGTGTTATTTATCACACACAAAGCTGAGCTGACTCTTACAAAGAATGTTTTGTGCAAAGAATTCACTGACAAAAGACTTCTTGCATTAGAGGATATTGTTTCGTTGCACTTGTTAGTTGCAGTCATCATTTGGATTTCACAAAAAGCTTTGAATTCCTACGACCTGTTCATTCAGTTTCACCTTTTAGTTTCAAAGGTAAATTACTAAGCATTAAATAAATTATTCAGTGCAATCGATCGTTCAGGCAAACGAATTACTTATTGTAGTTTCAAGGTCCAAAAGCATTTCGATTTTCCATTAGACCTACGTCTGGCTTGTTTTCTTAAACACAAATAATAAAAATAAAACCGGTCAAGTGCGAGTCCGGCTACTGCCGCACCGATCCGTACCAACACACAACATATTAACATACAACAAAAAAGTGTTGTTTTCTCCGGGGCCTTTAGCGCGAGACCGATTCACTCATAAACATATTATACAGTAGGTAGTATAATAATGTCTATGGATTCACTAGACGGTTCTTATTATTTGTTGTTAAATACTGTAGAGTCTGCTCTACAATCACACCAAGCTTGACGCTTATTACCATTTTTACGATAGAGCGAGAAGAAAAAACGTTGATAAAACTAGTTTCTTGTATGAGGACCCCCCTTGATTTTTAATTACCCGACTGCGCTAGAAGGAGGGTTATGTTTTTTGTAGCCGGGTTTTTCAACGGTTTTTGTTTTTTCTCTATATCGTAAGAACGGTAATAGCACAGAGTACTATGATTATAATACCTACAATACAAGCGTCAAACTAGTTATTTAAACGACAAATAATAAAAACTCAGCAGAGTCACGTTGCAGGTTCTGACCCGAGCACTCGTCTCGCGTGGTTTTCGCGCATCGCGTTTGTGCCTGCCACGAGGCTCCGCAATCCTCAATCTCTTCTTGTTCTTGACCAAAAACAATCCCTGAGATTGGGATAGATCTCCCATACACTACTTAACACTGTCGGAAATGTAGTGCTAACGCACAGGCATTAATTATAAATAAAATAAAAAACTCGGTAAAGTGTGTGTCGGGCTCGGGCTTGCGCTAAGGATCACGGAGAAAACACAATATTGTATGGTGGTACGGAACCCTCCGTGCGCGAGTCTGACTCTCACTTGGCCGGTTTTCACTTTGTAATTTGCAAGGGGGGCAAATGCCCCGGGCGGCACTTTACTAGGGGCGGCAAATTCGGGAAAAATATAGATTGATTGAGCTCTACCTATAACCAATTCGTAGAACAGAGAAAAGTCGGGCTCGCTTCGCTTGCTCAAGTTTCTGTTTTAATTATTGTGCCTACCTACACATAATCCTAAAGAGTTCTGGATACGCCCAGGTAAACCCGTCCCCCACACACCGAGCGAGTATAGACCCGCCGCGACTTCTAAGTTACACCACTATTAGTTTGCTGGTATATTGGGAGTATAGTTCTATTTAAAAGATCCGTTCAGGCGCATTGACAATGACCGGCGGGCTGCAGTGACTGACAGACAGACAATGTCACGAGATGGTCACGAGCGAGTAACGAAGCGGAACTAAGGCTGTCTTACTCATTATCGCTAATGGGAAGTGTATTGTGTTGACCTCACATGTTGCTGCCAATATTATTGCAGCAAATCAAAACAGTCTGCTATATCAGTTAGATTGAGTTTTCGAGCGTGGCGTCAATGTATGAAAACTTATTTAGGTCCAATTTCGGACAACTTTGGGATTTCACAGAGAGAACGGGGTTTCGCAGAGGGAACGAAGCGTACATTATACTGCACGCTTAGTACCCCTTTCCACGTTATCTTGAATCTTTCGTATAGTACCTAAAAAACATCCTCGTGATGCAGTCTGGTAAAAAATACTCATCCGTCCAAAGAAGAGAACACAATTTAACGCGTCGAAGACATCGAAAATTTTTTTTATATTGGACTGAGGCCCCAAATCCAACTTCGCCTAACTTAGTCGAGTCTTCCAGTCCTCAACTTGACTTTTTCGATCCAACCGATGATTCTCTTGACCGTACAATACCTATCTACCACAGCCGTCTTAAACCATATTGGGCGCCGCCGGGGTGCGAGAATTAGTCTGCGCCCCCCCATTGCAACAAAAAAAAAATCTTACGCTTCCATTTTTCACCCCATATATCTCTGAATTTGCCGCACGTGTTTATTAGAAAATCTCAAATGGCTTGCATATCGCAAGTTGCAACTGAGCAAGCCGAATGTGCCGAAAGATGCATAAGGCGTATTTACAATAATGGGTATAATTAATGTTTGTTAAGTAATTTTCAAAATTAAAGAAAGGAAAATTATTTATTTGGATCTCCGACACAATCACAATACAATCTTTTACATTATCATTACCTATCACGGATACATTTTTGTAAAATATTAAAAACAGAATATTATTAGATGAGATTGTTTATGCGCCGCAGTGGCAAAAACTCAGTAAAATGCTCGAAACTAGCAGATTACGCATGGTATGCAGAGTATAACAAAACAACCTAGTAATACTTAAGAGGTGCTTCAGACTATCAATCTGAACAACTTTTATTATGGATTTTTATTACGTCGTGCAAAAATTTATAAAATCTGCCGTCCCATGCATTTGAGTCGAAACGGTACTGCAGTTTTGTATGAAAGAGCAGATTTTTTTTCTCGCGATTTCGATTTTGGCTCCATATTGAAAGTTGTTAAGTTTGATGGTCTGAAGCACTCCCTTCAGTATTACTAGGGTGTTTTGTTACACCTTGTATAAGGCGATCGGCTTGCGCCCTCTAAATTCCTGCACCCGGGTGCCACGCACCCCTTGCACCCCTGCTTAAAACGACCCTGCTACCTACCAACATTCGACCTGTAAGAATAGACACAAACTTTTTGTTAAGTCACTTTTAAAAGTTTTTGTTCATCTTGACCGGATTCATGTTAGTTCTCGATCATTTGGTCCGCAGTTGGATTGGGATCCTACAGTACGTCTACTAGCTACGAGCCACTTCGTCTGCGTAATCCTATAGGCCTATGCCCATATAATAGTCTGTGCCTATGCCCTTCTTTAGGGTTCTTTTAAAATAAGATGACGGAATAAAGAACTTACCAACAGAGCGCCAGTTATAAAAACTGACCAAAATATTGAATGCACAAAATGCATGATTACTTCAAGATTTATTATAACTCAATGATATTTTATAATTATGTTCATAGGTATGAATAAACTTAGTATTAAGTTGCTTTTAGTTTTATTATAATATTATCAAGCCCGTTCATAATTTATATGAAAAGCAATAAATTAATAATGTTCTGCAATTACTTAATTATTCACAGCCCAATTTAAGATTTGTTTAAATAGGTCAGGTGGATAGATCTAACGCCCGTGTATATTTAATTAGCACATTTAGTAACGGGTCTTACTGATACCAAACCTGACTCTATTTGGTATATTTAAACAAAAGTAAAATAATAGTTCAAAGTTCCTACATGTAGGTATCTAAGTAACATGGGTATTTTCAATTTCTCTAATTTTGCCGTCCACGGTAAAAACTATGATGTTACTATGACATACTAATAATAAAACCGTAAAAAAATATTAAGGCATTTTCGAAATTGTGTGTTTTAGAGGGTTCATATGGAATCTCCACTATCTATTTATTGTGTCTACACCGAGTATTCTTAAACTATTTATATCATATAATGGAATACTATTACACATTAAGAATAGGTATATAAAATATACAGGGTGTTACAAAAATACCACTTAAGAAAAAAGGGTGGGTGTTAAACGGTCCCTTATAAAGAGTCTATTCTCAATGTATGACAACCGTAGTATAATATTATAATTTACCGAAAACTTAATTAATCGATACTCTATATTAATATTATAATGAGGAAAATTTTATATTTTTGTATGTTTGTAATGAATAAACTCAAAAACTACTGTCCCGATTTCAAAAATTCTTTCACCATTAGAAAGCTACATTCACATTTAGTAACATAGGCTATATTTATTGCTAGAAAAGATTAGACGTCCTCCCGTGCGAAGCCGGGACGGGCCACTAGTAAAATAATATAATAGTCATCGTTGAAACGCAGCACTATTTTACTGACTGCGTGCTATTTCAAAGATTAAACGGCAGCAGATGCGTCGTAAGGTCACTGCGATGTCCTCACTATCTTGTAAGGACTTAATTTAAAAGATGATTATTCTCTAAGTTATCTTTGTTACGCTAACTTGAATATTAAGACTTATTTATTGGAGAAAGCATAGCATATGCTCACGACTATATTCCCCGAGGGGGTAGTCAGAGATATTCTGAAACTTCAGAACATCCACGGTTCACTAGTAGTACCGAAACTCTGTCCAGTGTGACGGGGAGTGAGCCCGTCGCCACTTGTTATGGACAATAGGTACGATACATGCCTCGAAATTGAAGCATGCAGGTTTCCTCACGATGTTTTCCTTCACCGAAAAGCCAGAGGTGGTTTATTGCAAAAAAATCAATAAATAACAGATTGACAAAAAAGTTAAATTATTGTTACAAAAATAAAAATAATTTCATTAAAGTATTCATATCTGTCATCGTGTAAGACAATTTATGCATCTTACAATTCGTTTTTTCGACAAAGAAAGTATTTTCGTCTCTTACAAAGATGTAGGTACAATTGACTTAAAAATCTTACCCTTTTGAAAAAATTGTTGTAGTAGTAGTTTTAGATGTCACACTTGAGATGGGATTTTTTATTAATTGGCTTCGGTGAAGGATCTTAGTCTTTTTTTGGTTATTTATGTAGCACCCTGTAGGTATAAAACATTTTGAGTGTCACTTAAGTATTATGTGCTACCTGGAAATGGTCTGGTCGTTGCCATCGTCGAATCCTTAAGACAGGTTACTAAAAGTGTATTTATAACCAAGTTGGGCGTCATGTCTATGATTAAAAGAATAACAATAGGCATGATTAAAAACAATATACGATTGTAATTTAGATAATTGCCTACCGAAAATCGTAACAAATTTAAGTAATATTATTTATTTAAGTAGTCACATGTCGGGTAGGTTTACATACAGGGTCAAATTGATATCATTGAAAAAAAAACATACTAAACTGCAAAAGTTGTAAAAGTTGTACAGTTTGATGGGTAGACTCATACGTTTAAAATGATGCCAATGATTTCAATTTCTCCGTGAACCTAAACTGTTTTTGAACAGAATCTAATAGAAAAAAAAAATTCAATATGCAATGGGTAATTCCACGGTAACTCACGTTACGTTTAATTACTCCCGATCAAAATTAAGAAAGCTTCTATATCATATATTCATAAATTATATATTCTCTCTTCATGATAATAATATATAATTAAATTATCATGAAGAGAGAATTATATAATTTATGAATATATGATATACAAGCTTTCTTAATTTTGATCGGGAGCGTAACGTGAGTTATTGTGTACTTAATCACAAATCTGTGTATCGTGAAAACCATTTGAGAGATTATGTGATTTAAAGCTAAAGAATATTCATCAAATGTGTTTTGTCAGACAATTTAAAAGTAAATTAAAAATGGAAATATCGATCAAAAAGGAGAAGGGTCACGGCCCATACAAAATTTACCCAGGTCCGACAACAAAGCGACCTATCCCAGTTTTTTTTTATATTTAGTATGACTAAAATATATAATTTTTATTTTTAATTTGTATGGCTAACACCTAAATATTGCCTTGGGAATTTCTCCAGGCGCAATCCTAAACCAATACTTTTCACATACTTCTAGCAATTCTATCTATCAAGGACTTTGCAGATGGATGTGATTTTGATGACAATACGATAATATGGTACTATCCGGCTGATCTGATGATGGAGTTGGAAGGTGGCTAGTGGAACTCTTGGGTGGCTACTAGCATATCCATCGAGTTTGGACTCATTGGAATCGTCTTGATAAGTTCTATGCATTGCAGTTAGTATCGAGGGTCTGATGATGGAGCTGGAAGGTGGCTAGTGGAACTTTTGGGTGGCTACTAGCATATCCATCGAGTTTGGACTCATTGGAATCGTCTTGATGAGTTCTATGCATTGCAGTTAGTATCGAGGGTCTGATGATGGAACGGGAAGGTGGCTAGTGGAACTCTTGGGTGGCTACTAGCATACCCATCGAGTTTAGACTCATTGGAATCGTCTTGATGTGTCCTATGCATCGCAGTTGGTATCGAGGTTCAGATGATGGAACTGAAAGGTAGCTAGTTGAACTCTTGGGTGGCTACTAGCATACCCATCGAGTTTCGGCTCATTAAAGTCGTATTGATGAGTCCTATTCTCTGCATTTTGTAACAAGTAGGTATCTAATGATAGAGCTGGAACGTTTCTTGTAGGCATAGAATTAATGCTGCAACTTATCAAGACCAGCATGCTCCTGGCTGCTGCCCCTGTCCCTGCCCCTGTTACCATTCCAAAATGTTACATGTCCAAGATGTTAGGCGAGCACGTGGTTAGGTGTTAGGTGTTTCTTTGATAATTGCAACAGCACCCAACTTTGACAAGTGCCTAATTCGATAAACGTGAATTTTCGCAGCTACTACCAGTTCTTTGTATCCAATCTTGCCTACATTTGCCAATATCACTTGCTGCACAAGCCGTTACAAGATATTCCTCAGCACATAACGAACCATCTAACTGGTTTGAATGGAGGTCATGTAGGTGACATTTTTAGTATGCAGTATAAACTGGTTGGTCAGAGAACTAAAGTGGTTGATATAGCTCAGAGCATTAGCAAGCTGAAGTGGCAATGGGCTGGTCATATCTGCCAAAGAACTGACAACCGATGGGGTGTCAGAGTTCTAGAGTGGAGAACACGAACTGGAAGGCGTAGTGTGGGACGCCTTGCTGCCCGCTGAACAAACGACCTAAAAAAAGTAGCGGGGAGCGACTGGATGAGGAAGGCCGAGGACAGAGTTTTGTGGCGCGCCTTGGGAGAGGCCTATGTTCAGCAGTGGACGATGATAGGCTGATGATGATGATGATGATACACTGGCTTTCGAACAAAGGTCATCTTTGAAGGAACACATAGTTGAAATAAGTGACGAAGATTGTACTCATGTATTAATTAGTATAATGTTTTACCTGGGGTGGGCGTGGACTGGCGTGGAGATATCAAAATTATTTTGATCATCCCACACTGGGTATGTATTAAAGGATATTGAGAATTAGGTTATTAAGAATTTTCTACTTTCAGTCCAAACTTAAAAATGTTAATGAATTAATGGTAGGTATCGAATAAAATCAACATGACTTTGTGTAAAAGCACAGTTTGATTTTAATTTTATATTACAAAATAACTGTCAGACCTTCGTTACCAACTGTAATGCATAGGACTCATCAAGACGATTCCAATGAGTCCAAACTCGATGGGTATGCTAGTAGCCACCCAAGAGTTCCACTAGCCACCTTCCAGCTCCATCATCAGACCCTCGATACCAACTGCAATGCATAGGACTCATCAACACGATTCCAATGAGCCCAATCTCGATGGGTATGCTAGTAGCCAAACAAGAGTTCCACTAGCCACCTTCCAGCTCCATCATCAAACCTGCTGCATAATACCATATTATTGTATTGTCATCAGAATCACATGCATCTGCAGAGTCTTTAATAGATATAATCGCTAGAAGTATGTGAAAAGTATTGTTTTTAGTATTGCGCCCGGAGAAATTCACCAGGCAATATTTAGGTGTTAGCCATACAATTTGAAAAAAAAAAAAATTATATATTTTAGTTATACTTAATGTAACAAAAAAACTGGGATGGGTCACTTTGTTGTCGGGCCTGGGTCACGGATGACCATTCTTCTTTAATTTAAAAAAAGTATTTTTGGCCTATTTTTGTACTTTTCTATGAAAACGGGTGGTTGAAAAATTGAAATGTTGTCCATTATTATTATGTGTGTAGCTAAAATTTACGTAGGTACCGTTTTTGTCGTTTTTTCTTTTTATATAAATGGTTTATGTAATTAATAATAATATCTAATGTCTATAGGGCAAACTCAAAGGCTATAAATTATATTTAAATTCGATAAGTTCTGTTAAAATATAGTATCTACTATGTTAATTTAAGATTTTGGTATTTTGGTATGTTTAACTTATGAATTATGATGATAGGCTCACAGCATCATTCATGGCCACTCTTATGATTGACCACCTCCCTACGGTAGGGGGCCAAATTGAAAAACAGCGCTGATCAAGTCGGTCAGTATTATGCTGAGTCTGGTCCTTTTGTCACATTTTAGCATTAAGTTCTATTTTTTTTGTTTAGTCTCCTTATTGAAATGTGACAATAAAGTTTTTTCATTTCATTTCAATCACCCAATTACTTACTTGTTTACTGTAAATGGTGTTTTGTGATGATGATGATTTTGTGTTGTCTAAGCATATTAATTAGTATAGTGAAAATAGAATACCAAAACATCGTGATAAGCTTAATAGGTATGCTTGTTTAGTACTAATCTAAATGAGTTCTAATAACTTTTATCTATTAATGACCTGTATGCATACTTGGTACTTATATTGTAATAGGGGGTTCTTCATTCTTTGTTACCTTATTATTATCCTAGTTCTTTCATACTTCTATGAGAATTATAAAAGGTATTGGGTAGGGAAGTAGTTAGAAATAATAATAGTTAAGAAAGCACGAAAATAACACTTCTCCTTGAGACTAACCCTGACATCAATTTATAATGTTTCACGATTTTTATAATCTTATTTTAAATTCTTAGAAGAAGTATTTAGTACGGTTTTTGTACAATCCCGAAAGAGAAAATTGTCGTGAATGTACGTCGCTCGCTTGTAATGTTTGGTAAAACAGTACCACTAGACCATTCTTTTTTAGTAAGAATACTAAAAAAAAAAACTAAAATTACTAAAAAATTACTTATATCCCTAGTACCTACTCAAGACGAAGATGAAGCAAGTTTGATTGAAAAAAATTTAACGGTGTAGGTATTCAGACAATGAAACTAAACCTTGTCCTAAGGAACATGGGCCGATAACCAACAAAAAAATTTTGAATATATTAAATTACATATAACATTTTATTAAATTACATTAAATATTAAATACAGATAGACCTAAAGTACATAGGTTACCTATTATAATTTTATAGGATCAAATGCAGTGCTGTAATCATAGATGAGTAAGCATATAAGTACTTATGTGTCTATAATTATATCTATAGGTAGGTCTTATATAAAAGAGTTCCGTGACTGACTGAATGACTGACTGACAGACAACGCACAGCCTAAACCGCTGAAGATAGAAACATAATAATATACAGGGTGAAATTGATATCATTGGCATCCTTTTAAACTAAGAGTCTACCCATCAAACTGAACAACTTTCACTATGGGAGCAAACCGATCGGAGCATCTAAAAAATCAGCTGTTCCTACCAGCATGCCTACGCGACACGTAAATGAATGCAACAGCTGATTTCGTTTTTGCTCCGATCGGTTTGCTCCCATAGTAAAAGTTGTTCAGTTTGATGGGTAGACTCTTAGTTTAAAAGGATGCTAACGATATCAATTTCACCCGATATGTCCTACAGAAGACGCAGGGGTGCACTAAGAAAGCATTTTTCGAAAATCGTCCCCTAAAGGGTAACCCACGCGGCAAAAGCTTGTCAATGCGGAAGAGAAGGTGGATCTACTCTTATGTGAATGAGCTAGACAGATAGATGATACCATTTCACGAACACAACCAATAGGTACTGTATCGGCCTGGCGTCAGTGATGGCTATTCTATATGCTGGTTTTTTAAAGAACAAAATGAATTACCTGAATCAAAATCTCTCCCAACCAAAAATCCGTCGGCGTCGCCTCAATCCAAAACGCCAAAACAACAAGAAGCCCATACAAGAACTTGCACTTTACACAACTTTCTTCCACAACGTATGTTTTCATTTAACAAACTGCGAAGGCCGAGAGATACCTAAACGTTTATTATTTTGGCTTGTAAATAGAAAACACGTCTTACGTGCCAACTGGCAAGAATACGATCGTACGGGAAAATGTACAGTCCACCACTGGATGGATTTTGGAGAAAATGATCGTTTATTTTTGATCGTAGTGAGATTTGATGACGTCAAGAGCAATTTTGACTTTGTTATTATAACCCTGAGAGCAACGACAGCTTTAGTACGCTACCTTCTTGAGATAAAGTCAAAACTTTCCCCAGTAGGTAGTAGGTTTTAGTCCTAATACACATTTCTATTGGTTAAAAAACATGCATTAATCACTGTTATTTCGCCTAAATTGTTTTAAAAGTGAGTAACCATCAGATTGGAGGTGTCTCACACTAATGATTACGATTTTGTGATTAGTTCTGTAAGTCATAGACACAGGTTTTAATTAACACATTATGAACTCGTTTCTTTTAACCATAAAACTGGCAAACCGTTTTAAGTTACGTTAATTTGTCATTAAAGTTATTAGGTACCTACTTTACCTACTATATCGAATACATCCATGTGGAGTATTGGTAAACATTCAAAAATCAAATGCAGTCCCAGATCTACGATTTTTCCGACCCGGGGCAAAAACTTGACATTGGTGCCCCTACTCTCCAAGGGAGTATGTACCAATATTTTTTTCCAGGGGTGGCCGGGTCCAGATTTGGTTGTTGAAATAATATTTAAATCTTGGAGCGAAAGAAGCGAGCTCGAGATCTTACGGCAATAAGATTATACATAGATTAGCTCATCGTAATATGATCTAAAATCTGGATCAAATCCTGCAATAGGCATGAGTGGATACTTCCAAAACAATGAAAAAAATTAAGAGCGAGCGAAGAGAGCTCTAGATTTTACCGCAATATAATGAGATCATTGCAATATGATCTAATTAATACCAGGAGTGCGATTTTTGAGTCTCATTCGCTGAGTTTAGCAGTTGAAAATGTCAAAATTACTGTGGAGATATGCATCTTTTTACTGCTGATTTGACTTTCAAAAATCATACTCCAGGAGTGCGATTTTTGAGAGTCAAATCAGCAGTAGAAAGATGCGTATCTCCATATTAGTTTTGATATTTTCAACAGCTGAACTCACCGAATGAGTTTCAAAAATCGCACTCCAGGAGCGAGCGAAGCGAACTCGAGATTTTTTTACTATATTTTCAAGTCATTGCAATATTTTATTTTTCAAACTCTTCATTTTGGCGCCCCCTAGACCGCCCGGGGCGTGGGGCCCCGTTTGCCCCCCCTAGATCCAGGGCTGTTTAAATACCTGCTAGATTAGATTGGGATCCCACTCTCATTGTAGGGCATAAGAGCCTAATATCACCATAAGAAGAAGAAGAATACCTACCTAGTTAGTGTACCTATGAACACTTTATTGCGACACGACAGAAATTAAATTAGAAGGTATTAAAGAATAATGGTATGAAACGTTTATGTTCTGATGTTTCAGAATATCTCTAACTACCCCCTCGGGGAATATAGTCGTGAGCATATAATATGCTATGCTTTTAAAGAATGGTAAGAGTTTTCAAATGTACCCATCAATGACCTGTTGTACCTATAGATAGATTTATATAATTAATATTTTTGTATGAGACATGGTAAAATAAAAAAAATACGAGTCTTTTTTATTTTTAATGAGCTTCATATACGTAAAATTTGCGCACTGTCTCCGAAGTAACCCTGAATAAATAAAGATGCCTGAAAATTTCGAATGTCTTTTACCCGAACTGAAATGTTTATGTTATACCTAAAATGAAAACTCGTACTCAAGTTCAATAATTCTGAACATTATAAAATTAGCATGACTTTAATTTCGATGTTGTTTGTTGATAAAAAACAATAACACCTACTCCCACGCTCAGTCTATAATTATATGCTGTTGTGTAAATGCAAAATTGGGCTTTATATGGATGTAAATAAAAGTTAAAGTCAGATTATCAGTTGAGATTAAAGTGCAGCTACCTATTTATAATCTGTTACGATCGAGATAATGGTAGACCTGGAGTGCGATTTTTGAATCTCATTCGCTGAGTTCAGCAGTTGTAAATGTCAAAATTACTATGAAGATATGCAACTTTCTACTGCTGATTTGACTTTAAAAAATAGCACTCCTATAGTATCATTTTTGAAAGTCAAATCATTAGTGGATAATATATCTCCATAGTAATTTTGACATTTACAACTGCTGAACTCAGCGAACGAGATTCAAAAATCGCACTCTAGAGCTAGATTACCGTATCGATGTTATCGTAAAAGTGATTACTAATATAATACCTATTATCGTAATCGGATTATGAGCGAAAAGAAAAAGAAATGCAGAAAATTTTTATTTATTGCAGTCTTTTGTTGCTCTTTGATGTTAGTATTTTTCAGATATCAATCAAACTCATATCAAACAAACTAGCATGGGACTCATTGCGCATTTCTTAAGGTCTTGTAATAATCGGATCCATTTCAGACCCGTGACCCTTGCAATGTCTTCTAACCAACAAAGGTAAGGTATTGGCATCCTCGACTGCCTGACATGACTTATGAATTTTCGACTTTCCACTTTCACACAAGTTTGAAAACTTACGTGAAATAGGCAAATGGGTTTTATTTTTTTTTTATGTGAAAACTCGACGTCCATTGCAACTGTGACTGGCAAAATAAATATTAATTACTTCTAACTAGAATTTATAAATTCAAGTAAGTAACGACGAAGCGTGTTGCTGATTGGGTTCCTGTTTATACATATTATATTTATTTTTGGCGATGCATGTTGCAGATATAGACATTTTGCCTTTTTGACGAAGCGTGTCGCAGATCTGAAGTTTGTTCTTTCTTATGCATTTAATTAATAAATATTGTTTAGTAAGTAACTAATAATATAACTAGTGATAAGTTATAAATAACAGACAACTTTTTTTAAATTACCGATGGGTTTGTTCGTGACCTCAATCTAGTCCTCAGGACAAAGATGGGGTCGGAGATGTAGCTACGCTTAGCGAGAGGAATTCGGGTTGTAAGCGTTCGGAAATACTGACACAGGCAGGGCATCCTTTGGCTGAGCGTATTATAAAAGATTCTGAAAGGAGTTTAGTGCGAATATGTGGGATGTCAACCAAGTAGCCCGCGGTGAGCCTGGATGTTCGATAATAGAACTAAAGGGGAATGCGGAATGAACTCATCAGCTCTTCATCACCATATTTAAGAGCTACGCTCTTGTCGGTGGAGTATTTGCCAATCCTATTTCTTTTCCGCTAGTGTCTTTTAGTCTTCACTTGCTTATATTCTGTTACTTGGGCTAGACATCTCTATCAAAGCGTTCGATTTCTATTTTGATCGAAAATAACGGAAGTGTTCCGTGACCTGAGAGTCGGATTTCTGAATTTGCATAATATTTGCTAAACGAATCAATACCTGTACAAGTGCACGGTAGGTACCAATGACAATATCAAGGACCTTGGTTACTAAGTTGTAGTATGTTGGTTTGTCTGTTTGCAAAATTACCGCAAAGAGGCAGTTCTATAATGTGAGAAAAGATCATTATCTTCCTAGCTATTATCCCACTGGGTAGCAGGCATGGTACAATAATATACTGCGCCTGGTATTCTCTACCGATCACGTGACTGACACAAGCCTACGTCATCATACCCTTTTATCATGTTTAGCGGCCATTTTTTTGTAACGCAGGCTTGTGTCACTCTGGGAATAGAAGACCTTGTTTTTTTAGACCATGGTAGCAGGCCTAATTTCCTTGTCTGTTTCCTCCATTTCGCTCTATCCTGAACGTCGTCGGTGGTGCAATGGAGAGCTCGCAACTATCCATGTCCTTTTTAACAACATCGGTCCATCTGACTGCCTAATGTGAGAAAAGTACATGTACAGGGTACATAACATACAAGTACATATGTAATATTTTATCCTTTTCACATGAAAAACCTACGCACCCTATTTAGTCGAAGCCGCGAGAAAAAAGTACTTGGTACTTAAATAAAATCTAGATAGCGATCAATGATAGGGAATGACATGCCCTTCCTGAAACATTTAATATACTTATGAGTTACGAGCTTTTACCCGCGACTTCGTCCGCATAAATTATATACCAGATTTTAAGTCAGATCATAAGCTATGAAATAAAAAAAGTCTCATCAAAATCGGTTCAGTAGTTTTTGTGTGATACTCGAACAAACAAACACCCAAACAAACAAACAAACAAACAAACAAACAAACAAGCAAACAGACAGAAAAAGCAAACAGAAAAATTTGTGATTTGGAATCAGGGACAGGTAAAAACCATGTCGTAATTTCTTTTTGTAAATATCTTCAATGTACAGACACACTTCTGTTACAGTTTTATAATAGTTTAGATGATCCTTGCACGCTTAATATCTCTATTCATCATGTTGGTAACTGGTAGATACCTAGCGGGTAGCAAAGTATCTGATCACTCCAAAGGTTATTATGGTCATGAGTTTATACTTTGTACATAATTATATACGTATGTGTACCTATACAGGGTGAAATTGATATCATTAGCATCCTTTTAAACTAAGAGTCTACCCATCAAACTGAACAAGTTTTACTATGGGAGCAAACCGATCGGAGCAACTAAAAAATCAGCTATGTCCCATACTATACTGCAATGCCTACTCGACTCAAATGTATGCAACAGCAGATTTTTTTTTGGTCCGATCGGTTTGCTCCCATAGTAAAAGTTGTTCAGTTTGACGGGTAGACTCTTAGTTTAAAGGGATGCTAATGATATCGATTTCACCCTGTATAAGACCGCCATTTGTACCCTTTTTGTTTAGGTACTTTTAGGTAAGTAATTATCTAAATATTGTTATTTTATGTTTTTGATGTGCAAATAAAGATAATTGTACTGTATTGTATGTGTAAGTAGGTAAGTATGTTACGTTAAAAGGGGAAAAATTTTAGGTCTGTCTGTAAGATTGTGAGATTTGACTCCAACGTATGAAGAATAAATTTTTGTTGTATTTTGTTGTATTATAATTCAGTGTTGATTCCTCAGAAAATTGTACTCGGTTTACCTAAATGGAATTACACCCCCCGCCCCCCCCCCCCCATCCCTTCTAAAGGTGAAAATACCGAAAACAAATGTTAAAACTTGCAGGAGAGCTTTCTAAATTACCGTCTCTACCTATGACAAATTAATGAGTGTAACAAAGACTACCGACGTATAATTTGTCTACACACAATGTAATTAGTTTCATGGTTTCAGTCGGCTGTTCTTGGCAATTAATTTGTAGAACTAACATTAATAAACGCACTACTGCAATTAACTCTCAAGATAAGACAATAATGTTCTTTAAATTTAGCAATAGCATTCAATACACATTTGTTTCAGCATTCGTTAGATAATTCGTAAAGAAAATATTCAATTCTATTATTATCGTTGAGGTTACGTCACAATGTCACGCCGCTTTCATACGAAAAGTCTCAAAATCTAGAGCTATTATACAATACTAATTCTTACCAGCTAAAACACTTCAAATTTAATAGAATTAACATTTTTTTTTCATTAACAAACAACATATCTGCGATTTGTTTTATCATCTTTAGAGAATATTGAAAAAACTTACCATTTTATTTTAAATCTAGCGCGGCAAAACCAGGAAAAATAAAAATAAGTCTCTCGCACGTCCTCACACCGCGAGCTCTGCGGGCCAACTGCGGTTTTGGTCGGTCAAGGTCGAGGAAACTGTGCCAGGCAGCCAATAATCAAAGTTGAAGAGCGCGGGAAAATCACACCAAGGCAAGGAAATGGCGGGAAATGGGACACCCGGCGCGGCGGCGCGGGAATTATCTAACCTAAAATATAAAACCTGAAAAGCATCTAGAAAAAAACAAATAGGTACTCAATCAATGTTTAGATTCAAGTTGTGCAGGATTACAGTATTAAATAATTATAGTATTATTCGTTTTCCTTTTTGACTTCTAAAAACATAATTGATGGCTGAATGGCTTAATTCGGTTGCCTTACCCACTGTTTAACACATTCCCGGGCAGTGAACGAGACACAATTTATAGAACTTTTATTGTTATCACTGCTATACCCAGTCACTGTCCGCGAATGTGTTAAGTGCCTAACCTACAAACTTCTAAAGGGATTTTGGATAAAATAGAAATCATTAATTAATATGAGCGTGCTCATTTATTTTTGAGAGTTGTAAACGAATATCTAAGTACATCACAATACTAAAGATTCCCACTTAAACATAAAGTAATATAATTATAATAACAATAAATAAAAAATATAATACAATACAAAATAATTAGGTATTTAACATTAGACAATAAGATACCTACCTGCGTAACTTTTTGAAATTATCTATTTTAATTCAAATAAATTAAAAAAAAAACAACTAATCTAAAGAGTTATTTTACTGTACGGTCGACAACGAAAGTTCATTTAACACAACCTCATAGACATTAAGATGATAGAAATAAACTTTCATTGCCGAGTATACCTTGCAAAAATAAGGTTAAAATAAAATAATAACTGCAATTACAATTCATGTAAAAAAAAAGAAATCAAATTTTTTACATTTTTAGTTAAGTAATCAAATTAAAATTATAATAGTTGATAAATTTTCTTATAAAAATATTAATTAAATAGGTACACAGTATGCGTAGGCAATAAAGCTTGATATTTTATATTTATTGCAGATAGATTGAAGATAGCTGCTATATTTCGACTTTTCTTAATAATATAATGTACGTATACGATTTTTAAATGTGGAATTGATTTAATAAAAATTATGTTATTTGTCTAAGCGCTCTTACAGACGAGCGACACTTTGCGGTCGCAAAATAAAACCGTAAAATCTATGAGCGCGACCCTCTGCGACACACGCCGACCATAAAGTGTCGCTCGCCTGTCAGAGCCCTAGTAAGTATGTTATAGAAACCCATTTGTCTAAAATTCGATATTATAGCTTATTGGTTCGTGTTAGATAGGTACCTACAACTGTATCTACATTGTACCATAGGATAAGTTTTTAGTCAGTGCGGATCTGTGCGGATACGTCCGTTCATACGAAACTGCAATACCTGCTAGCTTCGATCAACCTGCTAGACTCAATTGTATGGAACAGCTGTTTTTTTTACGATTTTGAAATGAGCTCCTTAGTAAAAGTTGTTCAGTTTGATGAGTAGAATACATAGTCAAAGTGTCCGCACTAGCTAAAAATATATCCTCTATTTCCCTTAAGGGGACACCGAGCCTATTGTGCTGCCCTGAATCGTATATTTTTTTAATTCTAAACAATTATACAACATTTTCAAAAAACAAAAACTTCACATTGTAGTCATTGCTGATTTTTTATTTATCGGGTCAATGCTAATTTCTTTTATAATGTTTGTAGTTATTATCTTTAAAACCGACAAAAGTGGCCACTTTTGGCAGTTCTAACGATAATAACTACTAGCATAAAACATAATAATCCGTAATGTTTCGATAAATCGAAAGCCAATCATGACTACAATGTGACATTCTTATTTTTTGGTAATGTTGTTTTATTGTGTAGGAATTAAAAAAAAAACGATTAAGGGCAGCACAATAGGCTCGGTACCCTCTTAAGCTAAACAAAAATTTAAAATGCAAGCTTTTTGAAACTGATATTGTATTAAAAAAATTTCAAACGAATCGCAGATAACTTCACATCAATCTGCAAAAAAGATATCTACGTAATTCTAATTGTAAAGTGAAAATGTTTTGTATTCATTCTATCTATTTTTTCTAAGTCTAAATCTAAATTGGCCCCTGATTTGTGATCTTCCACCTTTAACTATCTAATCTAAGTGAGTTTTACTACTTTTTAGTCTAATTTTACTTAAGGCACCTAATTAGAAGGCTAAACATGCCTATGTTTAGCTAAACTATAAAATAAATTAATAAATAATTATTTCAAATAAGTATTTAGCTATTAATTTTAATTAAGGTGGTTTCAGTCCATACAAACGTTTGACGTACAATACGCGTAGACGGAATTAATAAAAGTAATATTTTATATATTGAAAAATAGTTTAGAAAATCTAGATGCCGCGTATTAAATAACATTTACTATTCATAATATAATTACGAAGATATAAAGCTTTGAAATTTGTCATACAAAATTTTCGAACTAGATTTTCTGAACTATTTTTCCACTTTTTAGTTACTTATATTAATACCGTCTCCGCGTATTGTGCGTCAAAGTTTTGTGTAAAATTGACCCCTCTGCAACCACCTTAAGTAATGTAATAACCAAATATTTTCAAACATAATATTTACATACTGCTAGAGGCGCCACTGATGCAATCGATAGGTATTTTGGAACGATTTTGGATTATTTATGTTTTTTATGTATTATGTTTTTTTTAATGAATTTTCTCTTTAATACAATTTATAATAATATACAACGTGTTAATGAATTAACGCAAAACTAGAAAGTAGTTTGTTTAGAATCGAGAGCAGAATCGAATTATCATGGTTTCAACATAGGTAATTTTTTTCAAAATATTAAATAATTTTTTTGTAAAATTTAAAATTTACTGAACCCGATGTCAACCCACCGCACGGGCACACTCACCCTACTGACTACAAAAACAAGATTATTAAAACGTATCCATGAGTACGTTAGCGCTTTCATTCATTGCTGAAATGATAACAAATCACTTTTGCCTCAAAGCTTAAAATGCGAATAACTTAAAATTTTAAGTATCAAAATAATGAAATTATTGTTTCAATCTTATTGTTTTGTTATAAATCAGTTGGGGTGTATGAGGTTTTGCGTTAATTTATTAACACGTTGTATAATGATAATAATGCTGACGGTTTTCAATGGAATGATAAGACCATCAAACTAAACAACTTTTTCTATGGTATTTAATAAAAAAATCTGCCGTCCCCATACATTTTGGATCGCGAGTAGGTTAGCAATTTTGTAAAGCAGATTTTTACCCATACAGAAAGACAGAAAGTTGTTATTTTGTTGTTCTCAAACATGCTTGGAAATGTGAGCATTATTTTGACAACCTTCTTCGAGATAAATCGAATTTGCTGTACTGGCCAAATACATGCGCGCAGCGGCCGGCAATGTTGTATGAATATCCATATCTGTCGTGTTTAGCGGCCAAATAAATTACATAGTAAACTCATATCTGTCGTGTAATTTAAAAATGGAACCATCTTTTTCTCCGAAACATGGCGACCAAGGAGGTAACTCATCAAAGGTTTTATTTAAATTTCGAACTGGCTTGCGAATAGAAAGCTGTTTATTGAAAAAAAAAAATTGTTGTTCGTTGTTCGTCATTGATTTTGAAAAGACTGTGAAAAGAGTTTTAATTTCCGCGAATTATTTGAGAAAATTTACTGTTTTAATTTCCGCGCATTATTTGAGAAAAGTACTATACAAGCCTAGGCCACAACTAGACATTGATGGTATTACGTTTGTGTGCCTCGGCTTCGCCTCGGCCCACATTTACACGTTCGTCCATCAATGCCTCTGTTGCTGGCCGCTGCAGTAATGTACTATAATAGTCTGATCACCCCCTGAATAATATTGTGCACTAGTTATTTCAGGAGGACCTTATTACAGCTAGCTGAAAAATCAGAATGCAGTGGCACCAGCAAGTGATGCAATAAGTAACTAAGTAGTTAAGAAAACCTAAACACAATGTAAGCATAAATTAAAATTTTATGTAAAGACCTCGTAGCCTGAAAATGTTATTAAGTATCGAAATATTTACTTATACTAGAAAAAAGATAGGTACTTATAATAAATTCAGACATCACATTTTGGTGTTCACTTATCGTGCGATCTTAGTAAATTATTCTTAATTATGTTAATAACATAATGTGATTATTATTTAAGAAATATGTTTTTTGACCCAGCCTATTGTTGCCTAGTTATTGTATGACTTGCCGGTGTTCATCAAGCTGGCGTTTGCATGACCTTAAATAGTGCCTAATTAGTACTTAATATGAATATGCTGATGGATACATTTACGTCTTGTAGGCATTGCAGATTTTTTCTTTTGCTCCGATCTGTTTGCCTCCATGATAAAAGTGGTTCAGTTTGATGGTTAGATTCTTAGTTTAAAAGGATGCTAATGATGCAATTTCACCCTGCATACGTCTAATAAATAGTGCATCTATCTGTAGTTTAGGAAATAAACAACTTTTTTTTTATCTTGTACATACGGCACTATGTAGGTATGCCTAAGTGAAAATAGAAAATGACTTAAGTACCTATATGCGAAATCTCATAGGTAATGATTGGTGAGATATAAACAAGCCTGTTGAATAACTTACTAAGCTGGCGTTAACACAATAGTTCTTAAAGAAGGCGATGTTTCTTTCTTATAAAAGCTTTATCAGAATAATAAAATAGTTCCTGAAATAGTACCTGTGCCAATACTATTGTTTTATGTAAATTCGTAGTGACACAATATATAATAATCAAAGTCTGGGGTGAATTGTCTATTTTTTTAAACAATACATTTATGGGGAACTACTACCCACAAGTTATAGCAAAAGATGCCAACAGATGGCGACACCGTCGCTCTCGGAAATACGCTCCATACAAAGACAACGTTCATCGTAAATACGTAACTCGTAACCTACTACATATAAGGTTCACAATCGAATGCGAGACATGAATCGCGCAACAGAAATAATCACAGAGATTCGATATATATAGAAGGTCCAACTAAGAACTGTTGGACCACGGCCGGTCCCCAGGTATCAAACCTAGCCTGGTGGCAGTACTTCCCTTTTCAATGGAGGAACATTCCCAGTAGCACCTCCATACATTGATAATAATCACATTACATTAATAACATACTTATATTATTTATACTTATATTTATTAATCAAAAAATTTTAGATTACAAAAACTACACATAGAAATAAAATTATTTGGTTCTTATAAAAAACTAAAACAATTTTTTTGTTTAATCGCATACCTACTTTTTTTGCTTACCATTATTTAGTTACCTAAAATTTAAATTAAAACTTAGTAATTTCATGTAGGGTGATTCATGTTAATAATAAAGTTCATCTTTTATTTTAATTTAAGTATTTAAGTTTTTTTCTACGTTTACAGCATAAGATCCCATCGTAAGATATCTGCACTTACACTGAAAAATATTTTTTGTTAATATACCCAAACTTTAGTGACTACGAACTGTTTTGTAGCACATAACCGAACATTTGGTTGTAATAGCCAATTGATTAGCTATTATAAAAAAATGTTTGATTATGTGCTACATAACAGTTCGGTAGTCACTAAAGTTTGGGTATATTAACAAAAAAAAAATTCAGTGTAGACTTAATTCATCGTGTTGCTAATTTGGTAAATTATTACAGAAAATTTATACATATAAAACAGTTCCGTGAGTGATCGTGACTGACTGACAACGCACAGTCTAAACCGCTGAAGATAGAAGTATGAAATTTGGAAAATAATATTCTACGGGTTTACGGCCATAGTGCATTTTTTGAAAATCAAACCCTAAACGGGGTTTTTATTAAGTGCTCGCGGACGAAGTCGCGGGCAGAAGCTAGTTTATTTAATATTTACCTACAGTCCTACAATAAGAGTAATTTTGTTAAATTATGCAGGTTAATTGGCGTACGTATACGTTCTGATGATTTAGTGCTCGGGTCAATCAATTAAGTGTCGTTAGAAAGCAAATTATGTAAAAAAACAATAGCAAACCCAATATTTGGTAATTAGGTGTAAAATAGATATTTTTCATACCTCATTTTATATCATACCGTCCAAGCAAGAGCTTCTGAGAGAGGTTGAGAAGTTCTATGGACAGTTATACACGTCAACACGAAGACCCGCTACAGATCTGGCTAACGACCCAAGAGCTAGATTGACCCGGCACTACACAGAAGATATTCCGGACGTCAGCCTGTACGAGATTAGTATGGCTCTCAAACAGCTAAAGAACAACAAGGCGCCGGGTGATGATGGGATTACGGCCGAGCTTCTGAAGGCGGGTGGAAAACCGGTCCTGAAGGCCCTTCAGAAGCTGTTCGATTCCGTCATACTCGAGGGCAAAACGCCGCTGGCATGGAACAGAAGTCTGGTGGTGCTCTTCTTCAAAAAGGGCGATAATGCCCTGTTGAAGAACTATAGGCCCATTTCCCTTCTTAGCCATGTCTACAAGCTGTTTTCGAGAGTCATTACGAACCGTCTCGCGCGCAGGTTTGACGATTTCCAGCCTCCCGAACAGGCCGGTTTCCGAAAGGGCTTTAGCACTGTGGACCACATACATACGCTTCGGCAAGTTATACAGAAGACTGAAGAGTATAACCTGCCCCTTTGCTTGGCGTACGTGGACTACGAGAAAGCCTTTGATTCGATCGAGACTTGGGCTGTACTGCAGTCTCTTCAGCGATGCCAAGTAGACTACCGGTACATCGAAGTGCTGAAATGCTTGTACAAAAACGCCACTATGTTAGTCCGACTACAGGACCAGAACTCGAAACCTATCCTACTGCAGCGAGGCGTGAGGCAGGGAGACGTTATATCTCCGAAACTGTTCACCGCTGCACTGGAAGATGTTTTCAAGGTTCTGGACTGGAAAGGGCTAGGCATCAACATAAACGGCGAGTACATCAGTCACCTTCGGTTTGCCGATGATATAGTGATCATGGCGGAGACTATGGAGGAGCTCAGTCAAATGCTCGATGATCTCAGCAGAGCCTCCGAACGAGTTGGTCTGAAAATGAACATGGACAAGACGAAGATCATGTCAAATGACCATGTTGTACCCAGTCCTGTAATGATCGGAAACTCTGCGCTCGAAGTTGTTGACCATTATGTTTACCTGGGACAAACTATTCAGTTAGGTAAGTCCAACTTCGAGAAAGAGATCAACCGTCGAATCCAACTCGGCTGGGCAGCGTTCGGGAAGCTACGTAGTATCTTCACGTCCCAAATACCGCAGTGTCTTAAAACGAAAGTCTTCGATCAGTGTGTGTTGCCAGTGATGACATATGGAACAGAAACGTGGTCGTTCACTCAAGGCCTCATAAAAAGGCTGAAAGTCACCCAAAGGGCAATGGAGAGGGCTATGCTCGGAGTTTCCCTGCGAGATCGAATCAGAAATGAAGAGATCCGCAGAAGAATCAGGGTAACTGACATAGCCCAAAGAGTTTCTAAACTTGAGTGGCAGTGGGCGGGGCACATTGCTCGCAGAACCGATGGCCGTTGGGGCCGAAAAGTTCTCGAGTGGCGACCGCGTACCGGAAAGCGCAGCGTGGGAAGGCCCCTCACACGGTGGACCGACGACCTGGTGAAGGCGGCGGGAAAACGTTGGATGAGGGCAGCGCAGGACCGGTCGTTATGGCGATCCTTGGGGGAGGCCTATGTCCAGCAGTGGACGTCCATCGGCTGAGATGATGATGATGATGATGATTTTTTATCATACGATCCATGCATCGCATCAGTTTTGTTCAGCAACCCAGTGGACGCTCTTGTATTCAATAAGATAATAATATTATTATGAATCGGGAAAGATATGTGAGGATGGGATCTTATACTCAGAAATGTATTTAATAATTGCTCCATTGAGAGACATTTTAAATTTTAATTAGGTAGCTATTTATTTTAATTAAGTAGTATTAAATTTTATCTTTTAATTTTATTTTTATAAGTTTAGATATTTATTAAATAGTTCTAAAAAATATACCTTGTGCTAAGGCACTTAAATGTTAATTTTGTGTGCGTTTCCCTCACAATAATGTACAAAATATTTTTTAATTAATTCGTTATAAAATGTGGTCCGTTCGTTACAATACACTTTTTATTTAATGTATATTTAGGACCTTGTTGTTTTATTATTATTTTTACATCTAAGTATTTTAATTAAGAATAAATTAAATTAATTCAAAACGAGTCACAATTTTGAGATAAAATAACAGGACAAGTCCTCAGTACAAGTCCATTGCAAAAGATTACATCTACAAGCTTACTGTACGGTCAACAACGAAAATTGGTAAACACTTTTGAAACCCCAATAACAAGAAATAAAGGTGATTTTTTTATCAATATTCGTTAATGACTGTAGCGATATCAAATGTTTTATTTTAATTAAAAATATGTAACAAAAATAATTTTTACATTTAATTTGATACACAGGGTGTTAACTTAAATGCGTTACATACAGTGGCGTAGCGTGGGTTTCTGCCGCCCGGGGCAAAAACAGATTTTGCCGCCCCCTTATCTTTTTACGAAGACCTACACATAACATTACGGAGCGAGCGCAGCGAGCTCGAAATTTTTTTGCACATTTATTCGGGTTGTGGTTAGACATCTTTTGGTTTACCCATGTAAAAATAGAAACTTAGAGCGAGCGAAGCGAGGTCGACTTTTTCTCCTCAATACGAATCGGTTGGAGCCAGACTTTTTACGTAGTTATCTACAAAACATGTTCAAAGTAACCTAAGTAAAAGCTATGGATTGAGCGAAACAAGCTCGAAATTTTTAGAACCACGTCTTAGATGTGGTCAGAACTCTTTAGGATTATGGTAATAAAATTGCATAGTAATTAAATTAGAAACTTAGAGCGAGTGAAGCGAGCTCGATTTTTCTCTGCTCTACGAATTGTTTATAGACCGAGCTCAATCAATCGTCATTTTTCCCGAATTTGCCGCCCCTGTTAAAGTGCCGCCCGGGGCATATGCCCCCCCTGCCCCCCTCGCTACGCTACTGGTTACATACTTTATGGGGTGCTTCAGACCATCAAACTGAGCACTTAAAATAGGACCAAATTTGAAATCGTGAAAAGAAAAGTGCTCTTAAATGGTCGCGAAGTTATTGACATGATGCTTAAGAGGGCTATCGCAGTCCAGTGGCGCCCTCATCACATTAAAAAAGATTTCTCAATAAAGAAAGCCTAAATTTAAAAAGTAATCAACAGATAAACTACAAAAGCCTTCAAGCCATTGTTATACAATACTTTTATAGGTTCTAAGCCAAAGATTTTTTTTGGTCTATAAAAAAAAATCTTTGGTTCTAAACATTCCGCTTTTAGACAATTTCGAATAAAAACAAAAGCGGCCGTTTTTTTCTTTTTTTTAAATTTGTATGTACCTTTAAAAAACCTATAAAAGTATTCTATGAAAATAGCTTGAAGGCTTTTGTAGTTTATCTGTTGAGACTTTTTTAATTTAGGCTCTCTTTATTGAGAAATATTTTTTAATGTGATGAGGGCGCCACTGGACTGCGATAGCCCTCTTAAGGTCATTAAGATACAAAGGCACATATTCTATGGAACAGCAGTTTTTTCACGATTGCGATGTTGGCTCCATAGTGAAAGTTGTTCAGTTTGTTGGTCTGCTGCACCCTATTCGATATGTAATGCCTTTAATTTTACACCTAAGTATTTTCAAATAATACTACCTTATGTTTGCATCTGATTCAATCTATAAATACTAATTAATTTGTACATACACGGTACTGTAGCTATTACAGATATTTTGAAAAACGACACCCGGATGAAATACGTAGGTACTTACTTTCGTAATAAACGCCACATACAAATAAATAGGCCAATATTTCTGATTTTAGAGATATGTTGAAAAACCTGCTAAAATTAAAATAGTATACCATAATTCAATACTTCATTGCGTTTATGGTATACCAACGATGGCGTTGGTGTAAACAATAACAAATAACAGCAAAAGAATAACTCGAAAATTCTAAAGCGAAGCCAGTAGCGATAGCATCTCAGTTACCGTTGCACGTGTCCCTGCGCTTTAGAATTTTCGAGTTATTTTTTTGCTGTTATTTGTTATTTTACACCAACGCCATCGTTCGAGCCAGGTGTCAAGTTGATTCGCCCGGGTTGTAAATACCATCCATACACATTTCATAATTATGAACCCTGTTAGGATTTAGCAATTTAGGGCACGTAGGTAATTACATATTTTTACAACCTAATAATACAATACGCGTTTTTATTCACAATTTACGATATTCCCTTTAAAAAAAAGTTACATCTTAATAAGTCTAATTTAAGAAGAGTGACAGTTCCTATTATTTAGGTGTTCGTTTTACTAAAAACCTGTAAGAGCTACAAGCAAATTATCACCTTATATCTTAATTTAATTTAAGATGAATAGGTACAACTATGTACTGAATAGACTAATTTAAAATTTCGGCACTTTTCACTATCTCTTTAAGAGTTTCAGGTCGTACTGGCTACAACTAACTTTTCATTACAGGTCACGCAAACTTGAATTTGTCATAATACAATTATTTATTAAAAATCGATCGATTATTTTTCGCTTCATCATCATCTTCCTAGCTGCTGTCCCTCTGGGTAGCGGGGTCTGCTTTCCTAATCTGTTTCTTCCACTACAAATCGAATTTTTCTAAAGACTAAAATAATTTTATCTTCTTAGAAAGAAATGATTGAATACTAACTTTAGTTTTAAATAACAGAGAAAAATCTGACAGTGCTGTGTGTGACCTAAACTCGAACCTAAGTCACGCTTCTCCATGACTTATGGACAGCGTTTAGCACCCTCGCTATGCTCGGGCGATAACTTCACGCCGTGAAATAATAGACTTCTTAAATCACATGTATTGTAAACATCTCAAGTCTGCGTAACCAGACAATTACAGCTATATTATAATAATCTACTTATTAGAGTTAACCTTATCTATATTACATATGAGTGTTCATGGTCACTTCGCCGGAACTCTGCTCGTATAGCCGTCTCACTTCGTCCTGGGTCATCTGCGACACTGACGGCACCTTCGATAGACTGTTCACTATTGGTTTCACCTGGGAAAATATAATTATGTTATTATATTACTCATTGAATTACTAACTTATGGATGCCGAGTTTAATACTAAATTCTCGAAAAAGATGTGCTAGACCTAACATACATAAAACGAAAGTACGTGTCAGTAATATAATCCAACTATAAACACTGAAACTGATGAAATTTTCATTTATTTTCCTTGCGTATTTTTAGAAATTGTTACAGAACAGCAGCAGCACGGCATGCAGACGTGGGCGTAGTCCGGCAATCAAACGAAGACTGGCGCGTAATTGTTTCTCTTTTTATTTGTTTTGTTTCTCTTTTGATTCGAACTACTTCGGGCACTTTTCAGCGCGGTCCCTACGTCTAGTAGTTGGTTAGTCAATGTTATTACTAGATACAAAGAGTACTATAATAACTACCGTAACTAGATATTATAGGACTAAGTTCCTACGTACAGTAGGCCTCTGTCTACCAACCAATTTCGACTTAAGGCTGCACCGAGCCTATTGTGCTGCCCCCAATCGTATTTTTTTAATTTCTTAACAATTAAACAATATTTCCAAAAAACAAGAATGTCACATTGTAGTCATTGCTGATTTTCAATTTATCGGGTCACTGCGGATTTGTTTTTAAAATTTTTTTACAAGCATAAAACATAATAATCCGTAATGTTTCGATAAATTGAAAGCCAATCAGGATTACAATGTGACATTCTTGTTTTTTTGAAATGCAGTATAATTGCTTAGAAATAAAAAAAATACGATTGGGGGCAGACTGAGTGAGTGAGGGAGAGAGGAATACACCACTGCTTACTGTCGGGTATTCCTCTCTCATAACGTGTGCTAAGCACTTATGAGGTAGAAATTGGTGGAGGCAGGGAGTGTCTTTGTCAGTCATTGTTTGCCTTGTATTGTTCTGATGAAATTAACGAGTTATCTATTTATCTATCTTTCTATAAATAAATAAATATTTTGGACATTATCACACAAATTATCTGGTCACATTTAAAGTACCAGAATCTAGCCTGGACTTGTATTATGATGACTAGAAAACGATATACATTACATACATAGATACAAACATCCATGACTCGGGAACACATATTCATATTCATCATACAAATATTTGTCCCTTACGGGATTCGAACCCGCAACCCTCGGCACAGCAGGCAGGTTCACTACCAACTGAGCTACCGGGCCGTCGAATTCAATCTATCTATCTATCTATTTATTTATTTATCTATCCAAAACTGGAAGATTATAAGTTTCTTTTCTCAAACATGCTTGGAAATGTGAGCATTATTTTGACAACCTTCTTCGAGATAAATCGAAATTGCTGTACTGGCCAAATACATGCGCGCAGCGGCCGGCAATGTTGTATGAAAATCCATATCTGTCGTGTTTAGCGGCCGAATAAATTACATAGTAAACTCATATCTGTCGTGTAATTTAAAAATGGAACGATCTTTTACTCCGAAACATGGCGACCAAGGAGGTAACTCATCAAAGGTTTTATTTAAATTTCGAACTGGCTTGCAAATAGAAAGCGGTTTATAGAGAGAAAGAAAAAAATTTTTGTTCGTTGTTCGTCATTGATTTTGAAAAGAGTTTTAATTTCCGCGAATTATTTGAGATAATTTATTGTTTTCATTTCCGCGCATTATTTGAGAAAAGTACTATACAAGCCTTGGCCACAACTAGGCATTGATGGACTTACGTATGTGTGCCTCGGCTTCGCCTCGGCCCACATTTACACGTTCGTCCATCAATGCCTCTGTTGCTGGCCGCTGCAGTAATGTACTATTTCCTTAATTATAGGATATTGCCTCCCTCATTACCATGTTTTTGGAGGATCAAGAAAATAAATATGTAGGGGTCAACACAAAAGATCTCATTGGGTCGATTTGTTGCTGGCTTACCAATTCCCACAATAAGATATAGATAAGATCTATCTATCTAAACTTCTTCTTATCAGTTAGAGCCCCTTCGTATGAAGTATCTTGAATAGATATTGCGTAGATGGCAAAAGTCAAAGTGAAAGTGAATAAAACATAACAATAATGCATGATCAGATAAATAAGTGATAAATAAATATTCTGTAATAATGATAATATAATGTGTGTGTAATGTAATGGAATAAAATTAATTTAATCTAATGTAATGTAATGTAAAATTGCATGCAAGAATAATTTCAAAGTGTATTCAAATAATTAATTAATAATTCAATGTAAAATATTACTGGCACCTTATTTTGTATACATTATTGTTTAAGTCAAAAATGTAAATTGTCTGAATAAAGGGCTAATTCATTCATTCATTCATTCAGATGGCAAAAAAATATTATTATCTAAAGTACCTAATTTAAATTAAAAAAAAACATCATTTGGCGGTTTGATATGTGGTTAAGGCGTAATGAGTTTAGGGACTCGTAAAAAATCGCTTTTTCGATTACATTTTTTCCATTCAAAATGTAATAATTTTGATTTGAATGAAATATATATTATAGTTGGGGTTATTTCCTAGGCAGGAAGGTTATTCAGTACACGATTGGAACAATTTGGCTCGATAGAAAAACATCCCGAAGTTACGCCTCTTTCTTACTTTTAATATCATTTTATATCTAGAAGAAACTGTATTTACGCAAATAAAATATACTATTATCTTGGCCATAACATAAGCTTGGCAGCAAGGTCCTTTTCGTTTACTTTACTTTATATACTTCAACACAATTCCAAAATATCTTCGAAATTTCGAGCATCTCGCCATTTTGCCGATGCGATACGCCATTTTAGATGCGCGACAGCGCTTGTAGAGGTAAGACCTATGTCAAATTTTTCTTCAAATTTCACGTCTCATTTTACAACATTTTCGGCTTTTTTCTGTATTAATATCTATATAAATATTTCTAATATTGCTCAAATTGTAAATAATAGCTGTTATTATTGTAGACATAACTAATTTGTAAATATTTTTTTGAATTGTAAATTATGTAGGCAAAATGACAGTTCCATCATAGTGCCACAGATCACGAATATAGCTTTCAGTAGGACAACACCAAAATGACTTATGGTGCTACGAATTGCTAAACTGATGTAGGTAAAGTTGTTTCTGTAGCGCATAGCGAAGAAACCTAGAGGTAAGCGGTTCCCAAAGTGTATCTTAGGGTTTCGTGGAAAACAGTAGGGTTCCTTGAATCCAAGAGCGGATACTTACATTTTCGGAAAAGGGATCGTCTTGCGAGTTTAGAGTACCTATTTTCTCATTTTATACTTTTAGTTCCCACTGTACAATGAAGGTACATTACAATTTAAAAAAAACAGTAATATAAAAAATTGCTTTAATATTTACAATTTAGAATATTTTATTTAAAATATACCTACAGATTTTGTACTGAATAATTTTTTTTAAATAAAAATGAAAACTGACTTCAAATTTCAAAAAGTACCTAAAAAATAATAAATATTGCAGCCGATGAATTTTACGTTAGCATCTAAGAATATCATTTTGTTTTATCGAAGTCGCTATCAAGCCTGTACGATTCGAGACTGAGCTTGCAGTAATTTTTTGGCTAGGCTTGACACCGACTACAATAAAACAAAATGATATTCTTAATAGATGCTAAAGTAAAATTCATCGGCTGCAATATTTATTAATTTTAACTTTTTGAGTTTAGAAGTCGGTTTTCATTCTTTGTTAAAAAAAAATTATTTCAAAATTTTCAGCGTTGGTGTTATATTGGGTTAACATATCCGTTGGACATGTAAAGGGAACATGAACACGAATCTTTTATTTCAATCGTCGATGATATGCTATAGATCTTGTAGGAGTCTATTGTCTATCTCCGAAGCCCTTTACCCGATCTTCATCAAATTAAAATAGGACCACTTTTGAAGTATGACATAAAAGAGAACATGAACATGAATCATTTATTTCAATCGTCGATGATAGGCTATAGATCTTTGAGGAGTTCTATTGTGTATCTCCGAAACCCTTTACCAGATCTTCACCAAATTAAAATGGAACCACCTCTGAAGTATGACCTTTTGCTAATAGGTTTCATTTGAGATCGGGGGGCATGGCAGTGCCCCCGCCAAAGTCGAGCGCGAAGCAAACACTACCGTACCATCCTTTACTGGAACCATTTCGCCGCATTTTCAGGCCCCTATTTGAGAACCTCTGGATAAGACCAGAACGCAGAAATTTTCGTCAAATAAATCAATATGCCCACGTTTGTACAAAAAGAAGTGAAATCCCACCAAAACAATCTGTAAAAAACTAGCCATTGTTAAAATGTTATACTAGTCCCTTATTTTGTTTATTTTTGTTCAATGACACGGTTATAATAAAGTACTCTTTGAATGACACATAATAAACTTTTTCTAAAAATTAAAAGGCTCTGAAGTGCGATTTTTGAAAATCATACGAGCGACCAGGGACGTTGTATCAAGAATGGACTACTTTTTATTAAGACGAAATTTGTGCATTGGTTTTCTCTTTTTTACGTTATGAAATGCCATATAAATAAAGGGTTGGATAGACTTTTATCTATGCCACCTTTTGTGCCAATGAGACCGATTATCTATAGATACTTGTTTTAATTGTATATACGATACTAGTGTTGTTCCTGTGATACATATCGACAGCCTATCGATAGCGCCTAGCTAACTACTTACCTGTACCTGTATACCTATGGGCTTTAAAAGCTTTGAAAAAAAGAGTAATTAATAATATAAAAAACCGGTCAAGTGCGAGTCGGCTACCCGCGCACCGAGGGTTCCGTACCACACCACCACACAAAATACAACGTGTTAATGAATTAACGCAAAACTAGAAAGTAGTTTGTTTAGAATCGAGAGCACAGTCGAATTATCATGGTTTCAACATAGGTAATTTTTTTCCAAATATTAATAATTTTTTTTGCAAAATTTCAAATTTTCTGAACCCGATGTCAACCCACCGCACGGACACACTCACCCTACTTACTACCAAAACAGGATTATAAAAATGAATGCATGAGTACGTTAGCGCTTTCTTTCAGTGCTGAAATGATAACAAATAATTTTCGCCTCAAAACTTAAAATGCTAATAACTTTAAATTTTAAGTATTAATATAATGAAATTATTGTTTCAATCTAATTATTTTGTTATAAATCAGTTTGGGTGTTTGTTGGTTTTGCGCTAATTTATTAACACGTTGTATAAACTTATAAAGACCGACTCACACTTGACCGGTTTTTATTAGTTGTAGTTATACTTTACAGGGTGAAAATGATATCATTAGCATCCTTTTAAACTAAGAGTCTACCCATCAAACTGAACAACTTTCACTATGGGAGCAAACCTATCGGAGCAACAAAAAAATCTACTGTCCCATACTAAACTGCAATGCCTACGCGACACAAATGTATGCAACAGCTGTTTTTTTTTTTGCTACGACTTTAATAGTACCGTTTCAAAGTTACATCCCTAGGTAGGATTGACGGACGGACGGACAACGTAGGCTTACGAATAGGGTCCCGTTTTCACCCTTTGGGTACGGAACCCTAATTACGTACTTCTATCAAGTACTTTACGCCAAAAACGTGAGAGTTACGATGAAACTAGCACTCTTTAATTTCTATTCTGTATGAGCAGAATTTATGTATAAATAAAATTTCATTTTATCTTTTATTTTATTAACTGATGAAAAACCATATTGTGATCTGTGGATAAAATCAACAGCTTACATTGAAATATTAACATCAAATTAGTTTGATGATGAAACCTGGATGATGCACTTTTTACATCTCCAAGGGACCGTAGCCGGAGGTAGACCGAGACCGTAGTATTGATTTCTTCCTGAAAACTCTTCTTAGATGTTGGCGGCTCAACCAATTCCGGTCTGGAAGGTCTAGGATGCCTAGGCACCGTCTGCAAAATAATAGCAATAAATTAATGTAGTGATAAAGTCGTAACAATAAGTCTACCAGAATATCATGGTATAAAAAAAGTAAAAAAATTGGATTTTTCACATGGTAATGTCAAACTGTCATCTGTCTAGTCAAAGTAGGCTCTTTACAAACTGCAACTTTTTGCCGCTGTATAAACGCGCCTTTATCATTAACAGGCGTTTTTACCTATGCAGTATATGCACACGCACCTATTGATGCTGACGCGCGTGTGCATTGCGACAAAGACTGTCCATGAATGACTGGGGGTCTACTCCGGGATTCGAACTTCGCAATCGCGTGAACATTTTGATTCAAATTCAACTCTATTACAATGAAGCGCGGACCGAAACAGTGGCGATATAGCGAACATCGAAAGTGCGGGTACAGGGGCTGATCAAACGAAGACAAACGTATTCCGTCGAGGCTGTATCGCGTTTGCATCGATGATTTATCGCGTTTGTATCGTTTTTGCATCGATGCTGCATCCGATGCTGCGACTGAAGCGGTGCAGAAGCGTTGCAAAAAGTCGCAGTGCGTAAAGGGCGACTTGTTGTGAACTGTAATATTATGTGTGTGTTACTTATGCAAATAAATTGTTTATCTATCTATCTATCTAATTATACCCCAGTATTGCAATTCGTTTGTATTTCTATCATATTAGTCTATATTATATACAATGCGTATATAACATGCATATCACAATTTGGCCGAACTCCCGTACATCTTGCATGATGTCATTTGATTCCCTTATTTGCCATCAGCATGGGTATTAGCACCCGCGATAGCCGTGATACGGCTCGGCTATATCACGTCTTTTATCTTGTTCGTTCGCGCGCAAACGAACGAGATAAAAGACGTGATAAACCCGTATCACGGCTATCGCGGGGTGTCGTGCTAACCATGCTGATTCTGGTACTTACATCGTGTGCAATTGTCGATAAGTCAGGTCAACACTAATGGCATAAACTAGAGTACATAAACTGTCAGTGCAAATGAACTTATGGTTTTAGTTTATAATTTCCGCAAATAAAACAAGCAGAAATTATACTCCACATTATGTAACACATTCACAATGAAAAAAGCTTTACTCTGAATGGATAATTTTATGCATTTCCTAGGTCAAAACCTTAAAAACAGTAGTCGATTACTTACCGAAGGAAAGATATCCTAGGATTATTTTCTGGTAAAACCCCCATTCTACTCCTGCAACCAGTAGCCACACAATCCGTCGTGTATGAAGATACGCACTAAATAATTTGTTTCGTAATAAAAACCAAACTCACGTAATAACATACAATGTAACTCCAAAGGCTTTGGGGCCCTAGTGGGTACCACGATAACTCGGAAGTTTACACTTTGGCGTACAAGACGGTGACATTTATCAATGTTTGTCTTTTTTTTCACACGAAAAAATACCATAACCAAGAATGAGAGAAGTGGCCATTCCTTTTTCCGTTTTAAAAAAAAGTAGTCCATTCTTGATATTTGGTCCTAGCGAGCGACTTAGCACAGTAGAAAATGTCAAAATTACTATGGAGATTATGCATCTTTCTACTGCCAAGTCGCTCGTATGATTTTCAAAAATCGCACTTCTGGCCCAAAGAAAATTACTGACCACAGAGATCATTATTTTTTTTTAATTTATTTAACTTTTACAAAAAAAATTATAATCTAGAATAAACAATTTCTCTCCAAAACTCCTTAAGAGGGCTACCGCAGTCCAGTGGCGCCCTCGTCACATTAAAAAAGATTTCTCAATAAAGAAAGCCTAAATTAAAAAAGTAATTAACACGAACACTACAAACGCCTTCAAGCTATTTTCATAGAATACTTTTATAGGTTTTTTAAAGGTCTGCGGGAATTCCATTCGCAATCCGCCCCTGTCGACTGCATCCGTCCCCGCTGACCGGACAGGCACGATCACGACACGAGCACCTCACGAGCCCGTCGGACGCATGCGCCGACGGACATGCGCCGGCCGTCATGCGCCGGGCAGTTTGCATCGAGACGCAAAGTCAACCGCTGTCGAAAAGCTAGTGTCGAGTTGCATTCTGTATTTCTGTTCAAATAAACATCGAAATTACTGCAGAGTTATCCTTCGGCCACCACGATAGGTTCCCCACATAACTGGTGACCTACGCCTAAGAATACGCATCACGAAAAATTATTCATTCGAAAAAGGTTCCCCACAGGTCTAAACATACAAATTGGGAAAAAAGAAAAAAAACGGCCGCTTTTGTTTTTATTCGCAATTGTCTAAAATTGTAATGTTTAGAACCTATAAAAGTATTGTATAACAATGGCTTGAAGGCTTTAGCAGTGTTAGTGTTAATTACTTTTTTAATTTAGGCTTTCTTTATTGAGAAATCTTTTTTAATGTGATGAGGGCGCCACTGGACTGCGATAGCCCTCTTAAAGAGTTTAGCGGGAGATCCACAGTTGCTGCGTGACGTTAATTAATTCAAAAGTACAGTTACAAGGTCTGATTTTAATTGTTGACTACAAAACAATTTTAATTTAAAACAAAACAACATTCCTTTAAAAGAAATTAGTTTAAGTCTTTATCGATAACAATACCAACAATAACAACAATGAGGGCATGCACAGAATAGATTTAACTTTCTGATATTAATTTAACCTCCTGCCTAGCCCTTCGACGGAGTCTTGGGTTCGGATTACACATTCGTTCGTTAGTTTTCGTTCTTGAAAACCAAAGTTCTAAATTCGAAAAAGCGCTCGAAATCGGGTCGAGTGGTAGTAAATATTAAGTAATCTGTGGCACAGGTAGGTGCGTACTGTGTCCAGTCGAATTGTTTTTCTTAAGACATTTTTGCGTAGTCATATCTCAATATTTTAGTACTGAGCGATACTAAAAGAAAAAACACGTATCGTTTTTTTTTATAAACAAACATTTTATTAAAAGGATGGTGATAAAAAAATCTTCCTGTATAGGGTCCTTCTTAATATGCTGACACTTTTTTAAGGGGATGATCAGACCGTCAAACTGAACAACTTCCTCTATGGGACCAACATCGAAATTGCGAAAAAAAAATCATCACTTCCATACAAAACTGCAAACCTACTCGGAGCCAAACGTATGGGACAACTGTTTTTTTTTTTCGCGATTTCGATGTTGATTCCATGGAGAATGTTGTTCAGTTTCATAGTGTGGTCATCGCCTTAAAAAAGTGTCAGCATATTAAGAAGGACCCTGTATACATACCTACCTATATAGTAGGTACATGCCCACAACTGCATGCATACATACGTACATACATACATATAAACCTAGCTGCCTACATACCCACAACTGCATACATACATATCTACATACATACTTACAAACCTACCTACCCCTACCCCTTCATAATTTGCCCTTTTCACAAATCCGGGCGGGTCTACCACTACTTACCTTTTTTTCTGAACGTCCAACTCGCCCTGTATAGCATATAATTGAAGATTTCAAACAACTTATTCAATTGCCAATGATTTGTTTTCAACTGTTGAGGAGTTCCATTTACCTGTTTCCAAAGCCATTCATCAGATCTTCATCAAAGAATTACTTAGGCCAATACCCTTCAATAATACCTATAAATAACTTAAACTTTGTTATTGGTGTTGTTCAACTGGTATCAATTATATGACATGTTGGTATACTGTGGCATCTTGAAGAATTATTGAACACTCTAATATTTAAATTCAAAATTCGAACGAATTGCTCGCGATCTCCCCTCAGACCCCGCACCTCACCCCCTTTATCGGAGCTTAGCCCTGCCTTCACGTTGCCTTAACTGATAAATATGTTGTGCAACAACATTATTTTTTTAATAAAACTAGGGTTTGTCTGTGAATTCGTCCGCACCGGTTCCCGTCATCGATCGTAGCGACATAAAATATATAATGAGAAATAAAATAAAATAAAAAGCCTTTTTATACAGGGTGTAACTAAACACCCTAGTAATATTTAAGGGGGTGCTTCAGACCATCAATCTGAACAACTTTCACTATGGAGCCAAAATCGAGAAAAAATAAAAAAAATCTGCCGTGCCGTCCCATACATTTGAGTCGAGACGGTACTGCAGTTTTGTATGAAAGAGCGGATTTTTTTTTCGATTTCGATGTTGGATCCATAGTGAAAGTTGTTCAGTTTGATGGTCTGCAGCACCCCCTTAAGTATTAATAGGGTGTTTTGTTACACCCTGTATAACAGATAAAATATATACCACTTTTTAATTCTAATCATAAGCAGAGGCTTATAATATGGTATTATTTATTATTTTGGTTATTATGGTGAGGTAAACTTGAGTTTGAAAGAGTTCAAACTCAAAAAGTTTCATCAAAATAAGTTCAGTAGTTTTTGTGTAAAGCTCGAACAAACAAACAAACTATTATTTTTTTTTAACTGGTATCGGCAATGTACCTACCTACCTACAGACATTCTTCTGTAAGGAACGGCGCTATGCCAGGAGTGTGACGGCTACGCTGTACCTAGACAAAAATAAAGACCGTACCTTATTGTGTGTAATATTAATGAATCCATTCCCTAGGTTGCCGTTGGGCAGAGTCCCGTTGTGCGCAGTTCCGTTGCGCAGCGTCCCGTTCGCGAACCCGTTCCCGATGCCGCCACCCATCCGCGACATGGCGTGCGCGAACTGCTGCATCGTTGACGTGTCTGGAGGTTAAACGAACATATATGGTTCATATTATAACACCAAAAATTTTTAGAAACCGCACGGACGACATGCCATACATGTTCCTATGAGATTTTCTAACTTATGTAGGTAGACACGGCGACACATCAAGCTATACAAAACCATCATAAGCTGGCCGCAGCTATGTTGGTTTTGTATAGCTTGATGTGTCGCCGTGTGTACATAATACTGGCTGCTTGTAAACGGTCAATGAAAAAATCGTAAGGAAACCTGCGTACACTGAAACAGAAATTCTTATGCGTATGTGCATGCAAGTTGGACTTACGCCCATACATTCTCCCTGAGGGAAGGCCTGTGGCCTACAGTGGGACGTATATAGGCTGATGATGTAGTCGATGCTGGAATAAATGAGCAACGAATCCGTTCAGGCCCTTCTATGGCAGTAATAATAATCAGCACATTCAATGCTTGGTACTCATACACCCTGATAGACCCTGGGCACAGTATAAGCAAAGGTATAATCTTTCTTATACCTGTGCTTATACTGTGCCCAGGGTCTAGTACTACATTCAGTACGAACCACAGATTACCCCCAATAGATACCGCATAATGAACATTTTGTTCACGCCCGAAGTCACCATTTTTGTGCGGGTAGCGGGGCACGAAACGTGATTGGCCATTTCAAGGTCGCACTACTTCTAGCTCGCTCACTCGCGTTGCTTATATCAGTGAAAACCCATAGATGTGTGGCGAGCGTCGGCGGCCCTGTATGCGGTATCTATTGGGGGTAATATGTGGTACGAACACTCCCTGCCTCCCACCGACTTTTTACCTCACCTCCTCTGGTTACTAAGTGGTTACTTCTTAAGCAAATGCGTATTCCCGTCTCGCTCGCACGCAACAGTATCGCACATGCTTAACTCTTCTTTTAAATACCATTAGTATGAAATGACAGCTATCAGCTGACAGTGTCCAAGGTGTGCCCTGGGCACAGCCCGGACACTGCATACAAAAATTTTAAATTGACAAATGACGTCAGCACATGCGAAACCAAAGAAATTGAACCTTATGTCTTCTTCGTAGGTAACGAGTAACCAGTGCGCGGTAACTACACGGCGATAGAGGGGGTGAGGTAAAAAGTTGGTGGGAGGAAGGGAGTGGGAGTGTCCGTACTGTATCTAGTAATAGACACTCTTTCTTATACTGTGCCTTGGGTCTGCGTAAGTACCTATCCTTTGTCCACTCAGGTGGATCCCTGGTCAGGATAAGTGCCCAGGTGAACTTGTCAGGTGGAGCACGGGTAAGGAGCGCTTACCGCGAGGTTCAGGCTGAACCGGTTCAGGCATGGCCGCTAGCACCTCAGCCTTCTCCATCTCCTTTAGAAGAACCCGAGTGAACTCTGCTTGGACGTCCGAGGAATCTGTGTCGCCGTCCACCTGAACAACAAGGATTATTGGTTACGATGAAACGTATCTACAACATTCACCGGTGTACTAAAATGCATAACTTTTACATAGGATGTAAAACTTACATGCGTTACATAATATCAAGGAGTCCTTCACTTCGACCACAAATCAACTTTCTCTATGGGACTAACATCGAAATCGAAAAATTAAATCTGCTGTTCCATACAAAAATGCAATTCTAAGGGTGCCTGAAGGGTGTTGTAAAGAAGGAAATGGACAACTGCGAGCTCTCCGTCGACGATGTTCAGGATAGAGCGAAGTGGAAGAAACAGACTAGGAAAGCAGACCCCGCTACCCAGCGGGACAGCAGCTAGGAAGATGATGATGAAGGGTGCCTGACCATTGACGCGGAGCTGGCGGAGCGGAGTAACGAGGAAATATTAACCAATCAGGAGCTCGGCCGAGATTTCATGCAATCCTGATTGGTTAGAAAAACTCAGTTTCTCCGCTCCGCCAGCTAGCTCGCGTAAATTAACAGGCAGCTTTACTCGGGCTAAAGTGGGGCATCATGTGTAGTACCTAAAACACATAATAACGTGTTCAGTTGCAAACGTATTTAAACTCACAATAACAAGTCGGTGCTGCTGATCGAGGCTCTTAAGCATGGGTAGGCTGAGCTCCCTGAACACTTCCAGGCGTCTCCTGAACGCAGCCACAGAGTCGTCTCGTCTGCCACGACCGAGCTGCAGCTTCGAGCAGTCCAGAAGTACCATGCGCGGTGTTACACGGAACTGCGGAAGAAAAAGAAAAATACTAAGTTCATAGAGCATCGTGAGTAGGCCCCCAGTAGTTGAAGTGAGGACCTGGTGAAGACGGTGAGGATCCGTTGGATGAGGGCAGCGCAGGACTAATCATTGCGATCCGCGGGGGAGACCTATGTCCAGCAGTGGCTACAGTGGCAGCAGCTAAGATAATGATGTTCAAAGAAAAGAGAATTGAACGAATATTTACAAAAAGCTATACCTATATCTCTTACACTGTTTCTGCATCAGTCTCTTCTATGCCTATCCTACGAGATAGTGGCGTGAGCATATGTAAATATAATCTTGTGGTTCGAAAAAGTACTCTTTAGAGGAGGAGAGGGCAGATTAGGTAATAGTTTAGATTGTTCCACATTTCACTTCACTATAACTCTGAAAAGATTTTAGATGTGCGAGCTATATGGACAGTAAGTTCTAGATTCGGGCTCTCACAGTTTGAAGTATTGGATGGTCTCTAATAGATCTTGCGTAAAAGTTGCGCGGCGTCCAAGGCCTGGAGCTGCATACAAAAGAGCATTTTTGAAATGGTTGCAATAATGAGGATTATCCAGGCACATTTCAAAACCCACCTCCTTCTCAAACTGTTGCATCTGGTCCAGCTCCCGCGGATACCCGTCGAGCACGAGCCCGTGGCCGCTCCTCCCCGCGTCGGTGACAGCCGCCCGCACCAGCTTGGTCGCCAGGTCTCTCGGGGCCAGCTCTCCTCCGCTCACAGCGGAGCGCGCGAGAGCTCCGTCTGATGCTGGACCGCCTCCCGCGTCTGCTAGGGCGCGGAGACGCTGGCCGAGGCTGTTAGAAGAATTGTTATGAATGATTAATAAAACCGGTCAAGTGAAGAGTCGGGATACTCGCGCACCGAGGGTTCGAGGGTCCACAGAACACAACATTATTAACTTAGAATTATTATTTTTTTGTCCGGGACCTTTAGCGCAAGACCAACTCACACTTTGCCGGTTTTTAGTATTTGTTGTTATTCTGTAGAGTTTGCTCTATAATCACACTAAGTTTGACGCTTGTATGTATTACCGTTTTTACGATAGAGCGTGAAGAAAAAGTGTTAATAAAAACTAGTTTCTTGTTGAGAACCCCCCTTAATTTTTAACTTTTTGAAATTTTTATTATTTGTTAACAAATCCGCTGTAATAACGCATAATCTGTGAAAATTTCAACTATCTAGCTATCACGGTTCAAAAGTTACAGCCCTAAATAGGTAGGACAGACGAACGGACAACGTAGGCTTAGTAATAGGGTCCCGTTTTCACCCTTTGGATACGGAACCCTAAAAACCAGCCAAGTGCGAGCCAGACTACTCGTGGACGGACGACGTAGTACCGTTTAGGTGCCCACACAAGATGGCCGGCGTGGTTACTATTATCTAACTATTTACTATACAGGGTGTTAGGATAAACAGTTGCATTACTTTAAGGGGTGATTGTACCCATGATACTGAACAACTTTCCCAAAGAAACCTATAGAAAATTAGCAAAACAAATAATTCGACTTTTCATACAAAAGTTCGATCAGCTGATTACATTTAGTACCGGAAGTCCAAAATCCTATAGAGTTCTTTGGGAAAGTTGTTCAGTATCATGCGTACAATCACCCCTTACAGTAATGCAACTATTTACCCTAACAGCCTGTAGTGACCATAGTTCTGAGGCTACCTGAAGTGTGTCCAGCCCTGCCTCTGCGCCACGGCGCGTTGGCACAGAGTAGCTTTGTTGCTGCCTGGCCCGCCCACCACGCACAGGATGGCCGGTGTAGTTGTCGCGGCGCCTCTGACTCGTATTACTTCGGGCTGAAAACATAGTTTAGACATGATTTCAGGCTCATATAAAAATGCAGAGAAGCCCGCACCACTCTGCCATTTCATCGTAGACTTTCGCATCGGCTACTTGATGTATTTGCACTGGACTGCGTGTACGTCATAAGCGAACTCTGTTGCACCCAATGAGCCGTACCTGGTGGTCAGACTATAAGTGTTTTTTTTATTTTTTTTATGTGTGTTAGGTAAACATTTGACCCCAATCTCACCTGATGTTGAGTGATGATGAGGCCGAAGATGTAGCATGCTTACCTAGAAAGATGCCTATTCACTCTCGCCTTGAAGGGGCCCAGGTTGTATTGCTCAGGGAACAGGTCCGCAGGCAGGGCATTCCACTCCTTAGCCGTGCGCATTATAAAAGAAGAAGCAAACTTCTTCGTGCGAATTGCTGGTAGGTCAACGACATAAGGGTGGAAACCCAGTCTGCGTCTCGTCCCCCGCAGATGAAAGGGAGACGGTGGTATTAGATCGTGCAATTCTGTCTCGTTGTATTCTTGTTTTTAAAATTGTTGTGAACTGTAATATTATGTGTGTGTTACTTTTGCAAATAAATTGTTTATCTATCTATCTATCAATTCCATCGCACACTCTCCGAAATGTATCCTATAAAAATCAGACAGACGGGCTACCTTGCGACGATGCTCAAGACTTTGTAGCTTCGCCACCGAGGTTGGATCACCTATGAGCTTCCTGGCACGCCTGTCGATTGAGTCCAGCGCGGTCAGCTGGTATTGGGCAGACCCGTCCCAGAGATGGCAGCAGTACTCCATACACGATCGGACTTGTGCTTGATAAAGTTGTAGAAGCTGTCCCGGAGTAAAGTACCGTCTGACCTTCGAGAGAACGCCCAGTTTTTTCGCTGCGGTTTTCGCCATGGACTCAATGTACCGTCCGAAATTCCAGATCGGACGATAAGTTAATGCCAAGGAGCTCCAGGCGATCAGCTATCGGTATGGACACATTTCGGAAAGTCGGAGTCAAAGCGAGGGACTCCGTTTTGTGGAGAAAGGGCACGCCTGTGTTTTGCTTGCGTTGAAACTGACCCGATTAGTATCACCCCAGTCGGACACAGATTCAAGGGCCAAGTTTATTCGCTGCACCATGGCAGCGAATTGTAGTTTTAGCTAACGTAACTGAACCAATACTTCGGACCACGTTCAAATGGTAACACCTTAATGGTTCAAGATCCCAGGGCCATCACGACCTATGTCATTTTCGCAAAGCAAATATTTTGCGGATAAATAGTGTAATATGTGATTAAGAACGTATCTGTGCTTACTTGCTAGTTGGAAAGCTGCGCCCTTTTAAATACGTTAAATTCTTAAAGCTAGTTTTTCATACGTAGGATATTGCCAGGCACTTCCCGTCGTGGGCCCAAATTTCCGCCAGACGCTTTAAAACTGTCAGTAAAATTAGGCATGAGGTCTAGCGGACATGGGATCTCAGCCCATAAATAAGTTTTCCTATGTTTTTCTATATTTTCACAAACGATCAAAAGTAAAAAGAACCCCCCCCCCCCCCCGCATGCGTTATTAGGTCAAGGAACATTGTCAGACTTGTCACAATATCTATAGTGATAAATAAACATACGTAAATTGGTTTTTTCTGTTCTGTCATGGTGTTAAGTGATGTTCGATAGTATCGTTATCCTTTTAATGTTTACGAAGCTTCACCTCTACCCGTTGTTATTTTATGGGACCATAAGCCTACCTACATCGTTCCCCAGAAAAACTAGAGGGAGGCTGACACTTTCTAGACTTCTCTAGAAAATCTCATCTAGGGAAGGGACATTCTGGGAAAGGGACAATTGGAAACCAAGGGACATTATGGGGAGTTTTGACAAACACCTTAGAAATCGATAAATTTTAGAAATAAATCACATCTGGCGATTGGAAATCGGACTCGGAAATTAATACGAGCAAAGATATTATTTTGCACCAAAATATACAAAGTCCTCGTTTTCTACCTTCCTAATAATTTTATATAAGGAATAGTACAATGGATTGTAGTGATTCCATTCTCTTTGAATCATAGACATTAATGCTTTGAATCAAAGAATATAATACTCCCTAGGCGGCTTTGAATGGATTGATAAATCAAAAGAAATTAAAAAACGTTTCGGGAATCCAAAAAGTTTTTACTCTTCGTTACATATTACTTTTTGTACAATCAAAGAGTTTTCATTACATCTAAGAAATACAGAACTGGCTGCTATGTGTCGGAAAAAAATGACGTAAGGCCAAATACTTCAATTAAAAAGAAAAAAGTTTTCTTCCTTTAAAATTTTTATGGCTTTTGATATTTTGTTTCCAAAACATCTTGCCAGTGCATATATCGAAAAAAATTAAAATCAATAAAAAGTTTTTATTCCGAAATCCCAAATAATCCCAATAACGTCCCTTTGGTGCTTATTTTCTAAACTGAATTAGAATCCAAAGAGAATATAATCACTACGTTTTATTAGAATCAGGAAGCTGGCATCTGGTATTGTTAGAATCATAAATGGTTAGATCAGAATATTAAAATTAAAAAAACAACGAAAGTTGTCGAAGTTATTTTTGTGGATCACTGGTGTACCATGGTAAATTATATTTCTTTAAACAAATATAATTTATTCATAGGAATTATAAAAAAATTGAAAAATATGTGTTTTTTGAATTGATTTGTTTAATAGTTCTCGAGTTGTTAAGAATTTTTTTCTCGTCTCGACTAAGGGCAGATTTCTCTAGAATTATTGCTTCGAGAAATCTTGAGCAGAAACCCTAACCCGGAACTCTGCAACGCGCCACATGCAATTTAATTTAAGACTAATATTATTTATAACTCTTACCTTAGGACTAGCCACTCTTTCTGGCCTGATCTCATGCTGAATAGGCACCATTGGTATTGTCACCGGCATCGGCAGCACTCCACCTCTTTCTATACCATCATCTCTCATATTTGGCAGCTCACCATCCCTCAAATTAGGTAACCCTCCATCTCTTAAATTTCCCGCTAGCCCCCCATCTCTTAAATTTCCCGCAAGCCCCCCATCTCTTAAACTCACAAGGCCAGCTAAAGGAGCGGCTTCGACCCCCACTATTTCTCCAGGAATGCCCCCCGCTCCCACCCCCACCCCGCTGACACCGTTAACAGTGGCCTGGTCATCCTGGGTGCCGAGGATTTGGAGGACGGCTGCGCGGAAATCTTTGTATACTTCTTCTGGATTTCTTTCGCCGTTTACCTGCGGAGAAGATAAATTTTGAAATTATTTGCTTTGTCAAGATTGCTTATGGCAACATATGGTTAGATATTTATTATACATTATACAGGTTGTAAAATCAAATGGGACATTTACTTAAAGGGGTGCTTCAGACCATAAAACTGAACAACTTTCTCTCTGGGACCAATATCGAAATCGGGAAAAAAAATGTTGTCCTATACATTTCAATCGAGTTATGTTTGCAGTTTTGTATGGGACAGCGGATTTTTTTTCGCGATTTCGGTGTCGGTCTCATCGCAGAATTTGTTCAGTTTGATGATCTGAAGCACCCCTTTAAGTCCTATTTAATTTTACACCCTGTATCATCATCATCATCATCTCAGGCGATGGACGTTCACTTCTGGACATAGGCCTCCCCCAAGGATCGCCATAACGACCGGTCCTGCGCTGCCCTCATCCAATATACCCTGTATATTCAAAATAATATTGAATATGTACTCAAAAGTATGTAATTCACAGAATCAAACCAAAAGTCGTCCTTTGAAAGTCTATTGTGACCTATAGGTACTGACTTTTTTTGATACGAAATCTACCGATCCTGGTTGATACCGTCATCAATAAATCGTACAAATTCAATAGCCAAGGCTTTTGTAAAAGGTCAACGGAACACAATAGAATGCCTTGTGCCAAAAAATATGTGGAAAAATGGTCAAGGCTTCGTCAGGAAAGTAAAACTGTGAAAGCAGCAACTGGCATAAGATTGATTACGAAAAAGCGAAAAAGCAATTGAGAAACTCATTAGAGGGGGAATGAACTTAGAATAAAGATAGAGCTAGTGTAAACAGACAGATACATTTTTTTTACAAGTCATTCACAATACACACAATATTCCCAAATAAACATTTATTTCTCGTCAGCGGCTATGGGCTGTACCCAGTGTTGCCACCTTAGTTTTGGTAATAGGGGAACAGTTGAAGAAGCTAAAAAGCGCTAGATCGGGCTCTTTGACTACTTATCGGGCTAGATGGAGCACAAATTACCAAGAAAACACTTGCTGTAAAAAAAAGGCAAAAAAATCACCTTTACTGATGATTTCAATTATGTATTTATTGAATCACAATAACATTTATCAAAATTAAACAGAATTTGAAGAAAAATTTAACCAATTTAATAGGTTCTGTTGTATTTTAATAAATTAAATAAAACAATCCAATATTAAGATGGGTTTATAATCAAGCTTGCAATGACATTAATAGACAAAGACATATTTTCATAGAGCATAGTTTCTTATTACAACATCTTCCCCTTAACAAACGTTTAATCGAACAAAAACAAAACAATTCTACTTTTCTTCCTACCAATCAGTTAAAATGAATTAAGTAAACATTAAATACTGCATTTAATTAAACCTGACAGGTTTCCTAATCAGGCGGCCCGACCTAGTATATATTCTGGTTGTAGGAGAGCTAGATTCTGGCAACATTTTAGGAGCATCTGTAACCGGTTCAGAAACTGTAGGGTCAACATGAGTGGTGGCTAATGGTGGTTGAAATAAAGGAAAGAGTGGGCTTTGACTTGACCTTTCGGTGGGATGAATAAAAATTTCGTTCCTTCTATAGCTCCTACCATCATCGGTTTCCACTGTGTATGACCTAGGTTGTCCGGTTTTCTGAAGAACCTTTCCCGGCACCCATACTGGCTCTTTGGGATTTTTTTTGAAGTACACAGGCTGCCCCTTCTCCAAACCCTGCCTTTCCTTCGACGTTTTATCATACCAGGTCTTTGTATCTTCTTTAAACTTCTTAAGAACCTCTATATCTTCCTTATAAGTAACCTTAGGCACTAATGTATTAAACGAGCAAGGTACGTTTGTTCTAAGCTGACGGCCCATTAGGTTTGATGCCGGAGAATGTACTTTAGCCCTTGGAGTATTCCTATGATTAAGAAGTGCCAACAATGGGTCTTCGTTTCTTTCAGAGCATTTCTTAAACATTTTTTTTACTGTTTTAACCGCACTTTCCGCCAAACCATTTGATTTTGGGTAGTGAGGACTAGACCGAATGTGTACAAAACACCATTCTTTCTCAAATTTCTTAAATAGATCCGAGTCAAAACAGAGTCCACCATCTGAATATAAAACTACCGGAATTCCATGGCGCGCAAATATTGCTTTCAATTTATCTATAACTGTGATACTCCTCAAATCATTCAGGCTGCACACTTCAATGTAGTTTGACAGAGCATCCACAGCCACTAAGTAACGTTTTTGATCCAGCTCAAAAATATCACACCCAACCTCCTGCCATGGAAGCATTGGAACCTGTTTGTACTTTAATAAAGTTTTCTGTTTGTTATCCTGATACTTTAAGCAAACTTGACAGGATTTAACAAATCTCTTTATATCCTGATTTATTCCTGGCCAATACATAGTAATCTCAGCCCTACTGGTCATTCTAGACACTCCTGGATGGCCTGTATGCAGCTTTGTCAGCATTTCACGCCGTAACCCTTGTGGAATAATTATTCTATTTCCTTTGAATAACAAACTTCTCATTATTACCACCTCATCTTTGAACTGAAAATATGGTTTTATAGAGTCATCCACATCTTGGTAATCGTCCCAACCATTCAGTACTGCTTCCTTAAGTTTCCTCATTGTAGGGTCTTTATCTGCTGCCTGACTAATCTGGTTCCAGACTTCCTGAGTAACTGGTAAGTTCTCCAATAACAATGAAATCTGCAATTCCAAATCACTATCAAATTCAGTTTCTGTATCACAACCAGCTTCTGAGAAGTCCCGTGACAGTGTATCAGCCATGTATAAAAACTTTCCCGGGGTGTAAACTACATTCAACCTGAAAGGTTGCAAGCGCATCATCATTTTTTGCAGTCTAACGGGAACCTTACACAGAGGTTTATTAAATATACCAAGAATAGGTTTATGGTCTGTTTCTACTTTAACCTGGTCTCGTCCAACAACATATTGCTTGAATTTCTCTACTCCAAAACAAATAGCTAACAGCTCTTTCTCGATTTGTGAGTATCTGGTTTGTACCTCCGTCAAAGCCCTTGAGGCATAGGCGACCGGACGACCCTCCTGCATTAGGACTGCTCCCAATCCTATCGAGCTGGCATCTACACTAAGTTTAAGTTCTTTTTTTGGATTATAAAAAATCAATACCGGTGCATTGGTTATCGCACGTTTCAATCTATTAAAGTATTCATCATGAACTTCACCCCACTGGAATTCAACATCATTTTTTAATAACTCTCGTAGCGGTGCAGTTAATTCAGTATAACTTGGAATGAACTTGGAGACATAATTGCACATTCCAAGTATCCTTTGCAAAGCTTTCATATCTTTAGGTGGCTGTAGTTCTGTTATCGCCTTAACCTTTTCACTGTCAACGCTCACTCCACCTGGTCCAAACTCATGTCCTAAAAACGTTACACGGTCAACGAAAAATTGGCACTTGTTTGGATTAAACTTAACTTTCTTACTTTGAGCTTTCATCAATACTTTAAGCAGCACCTCTTGTAGTTCTTCTTTAGAATTTCCCCAACAAATCACATCATCTTGAAATGTTGCAACATTATCCAATCCTTGAAATATTTCGAATATCACCTTATGAAAAATTTCTGGAGCCGGGCTTATACCAAATGGTAAGCGTAAATAACTATACCTTCCCCATGCTGTTTGAAATGTACACAACCTAGAGCTCTCATAATCTAATGGCAGCATCCAAAAACCTGATTGAGCATCTAATTTGCAAAAATATTTAGCCCCAGCCATGCGCACTGCTATATCTTCAACTGTGGGAAACGGAAAATGTGCTCTTTTCAACGCTTTATTCAAGGGACGTGGATCAATGCATATTCTAAGCGACCCATTTTTCTTTTGCACAACGACCATCTGGCTTACCCAGTCTGTTGGCTCGGTCACTGGCTCAATTATGCCCATTTTGACCATGTTATCCAGTTCTTCTTTTACTTTAGGCTGTAAAGCATAAGGCAGTCTTCGGGCAGGGGACACTACTGGTGTCACATTTTCATCAACTTGCAACTTTACTTCATATGGGACACATCCTACTTGTCCATTAAATAATTCTGAGAATTTACTAGGAATAGTATACCCATTCATTCCAACCACATCAACCCTTTTTATCAATCCTAGTGCTTCCGAACTAGCCAGCCCCAGAATGTTGCAACACTTGCCATCCACAACGAAAAAATCAATAGGATACAATTGTGAATTGTAGCGACAATTAAGTTTGCACTTACCTATCACCGCTACTCTGTCATTGGTAAAAGAAGTAATAACAACTTTGGTGGATTTTAAATCACTCAATCCTAAACCCAGCGATAAAAACTGGCCTTTGCCAAGAACATTACACTGGGCTCCAGAGTCCACCTTAAGTTTAATGGATTGTCCATTCACCTCCAAATCTGCAGTATACCACGATTCATTTATATTCTTACCAGTTAGCGATAAAATTGACACCCTGTACTCTTCATCGCTCTCCTCTTCGCTATCCTTTCCATCCAAGAAATTGACGGACTTTTTATTCCGACATTTCTTAGCAAAATGATTCTTCTTATTGCATATGGCACACATCTTTCCATATGCAGGACAACGTCCTTTGGCATGCAAGAAACCACAGTAATCGCATTCCTTTTTATTTCCTGTATTATCCATTTTCTTCCTTTGTAGCATATCAATCTCAGGTTCCTGTTTCACAGGACTTTTAATTTTTTCACCTTCCATCTGTAATACCTGTTCACCTACAGCAGCATGTGTTCTGCAAATATCAAGCACAGCCTGCAAACTTGCCCCGGAGCATGTCAACAGCTGTTTTCTCACATTGATGTCTTTAACTCCACATATAAACAGGTCCCTTATTAATTCATCGTTCAACGATCCAAACTCACAAGACTTGCTGAGCTTCTTCAATACTGTCCCGTACTGTTCATACGATTCACCATCTAGCTGTTTTCGTGTAAAAAATAAGTACCTTTCATACGTCACATTCCTTTTGGGTATGAAATGATCGTTAAATTTTTCAATTACAACGTCAAATTTCTCTTTGTCCTGTTTAGAACTGAAATTTATATTCTCAAAAACATCCTGACAATAATCACCGCCGTGATGTAACAGAATTCCTATCTTCTGCTTCTCCTCAGCTTTGTTGTAGTATGCATCTATATACGACAGCAATTGTCTTCTGAACCTGCTCCAGTTCGCCAGCATATCACCCTCCATATCCAAAGACTGCAAGCCTCCGCCTCTGGCTTCCATCATGGCTGCCGAACAACTTGGCCAAAACTTAGCTTTCTTCCAAATGGCTTTCCGGTCTTCAAACCTCTATTACGTTCTTTGGTTTTTTGTATCCCACCGCTGTCACCATGTTGTATTTTAATAAATTAAATAAAACAATCCAATATTAAGATGGGTTTATAATCAAGCTTGCAATGACATTAATAGACAAAGACATATTTTCATAGAGCATAGTTTCTTATTACAACAGGTTCAAAAATTAAAAATATTATTTAGTTATCTAACAAACTAAACCCGGATCGGCGCGGCGTAGAGATGCGGTATGTTGCCATAATCGAACAAATGGTACCTACCATAGAAATATGTATAAATAAATCAATACAACGTGTTAATGAATTAGCGCAAAACCTCATACACCCCAACTGATTTATAACAAAATAATTAGATTGAAACAATAATTTCATTATTTTGATAGTTAACATTTAAAGTTATTCGCATTTTAAGTTTTGAGGAAAAAATGATTTGTTATCATTTCAGCACTGAAAGAAAGCGCTAACGTACTCATGGATACATTTTTATAATCTTGTTTTGGTAGTAACTAGGGTGAGTGTGCCCGTGCGGCGGGTTGACATCGGGTTCAGTAAATTTAAAATTTTGCAAACAAATTATTTTATATTTTGAAAAAAAATACCTATGTTGAAACCATGATAATTCGATTCTGCTCTCGATTCTAAACAAACTACTTTCTAGTTTTGCGTTAATTCATTAACAACGTTGTATATGACACAAATCGCCAAAGTTCGATGTTATTGCGATGTTAGTATGGCGAATTTTTTTAGATTTTGGTGCTATATTTTTAAGAAAATGTAAAGCCTGAAAAGGGTAGATCATAAAGGTATTATACTACGTAAGAGAGACGGTGACAGCTGAGAGAGCGAGATGTACCTAGCGGCATGCCTGTATAATAGAAAGAGATACGTGACGCGAGGCAACAGAACCGTTTTTGGGGATTTGAAGTCCTGGTAAAAATTCAGTTTCTGTCAATAATCGTGAACCTAAAGTGAAATCGTAGATAATTTTGTAAAATATACTAACACTGTTTCATTAAATTATTCACCATTTCACGTTAGATTGAGAATTAATACACAGAAATCGAATTTTTACCCTGCCGAGGACTCCAAAAAACGTCCAAAAACGGTTTCATTTGACAACTCATGTCACTATTGTACTCTATTCCGTAAGGTATAATATCTTTATGGGCTAGATTGCCCTTTCCGGGCTAAATCATTAAACAACGAGTTCACCTACAGTAAAAAGTGCTAGAGCCTACGCTAGAGCTAGCCCCAAAAGGGCTAAGGTGGTAATACTGGCTGGACCTGTACATTAGTATCACAAAAATTTATGACACGAAGTGCTATAAGCCCAAAACCTCCCAACTGATTTATAACAAAATAATTAGATTGAAACAATAATTTCATTGAGGCAAAAATGATTTGTTATCATTTTCAGCAATGAATGAAAGCGCTAACGTACTCATGGATACATTTTAAGATCCTTGTTTTGGTATTATGTAGGGTGAATGTACCCGTGCGATGGGTTGGGTAAAAATCGGCATGGATTACTTAGTGTGCCTGTATCTATCCGTTATCAAAAGTAATAAAAATCAATTCATACCTTAATGTTGCCCTACCTAATTATACCAGAAATTATTATTGCCTACCTGACGTTTCTTGACACACATTCGGCTCTAGATTCATATATAAATCATAAATGAGAACAGACGTTAAAACCACAGGTGTTTTTGTAAAGGAAATGATAGAAAATCTATTGTTTTATTATTTTCCTATGAAGTAATTGCATACATGGAAAATGGGTCGGTTAGTGATTGAAAAACATAAAATAAAATGACTTTTAAGATGAAATTGCAGGGTATACAAGCTTTCATAAAAATTTGAGTAAGGCATGCTACGCTATACGTACTCGTAGTAACTATTAAATATCTGTGGCTATCCTCTGATCCCACGCATGAGAGCAGGATTTGAACTTGCGACCAGTCAAATTCGTAGTATTATTATTTTGAATATCTATGACAGCTTGTTAGTTTGCCTCTCTGATAGCACCTTTAGTTACTTTTACCGAAAGGGGATCCTGGTGAACTGATGAGGTTCACCAGGATCCCCTGTGGGAAAGGAATATAATCTCATTCAACCTCTATTTTATTTTTCAGTATTTTTCAAATACTTAACTCGAGAAATAATGGATAGAAAAATCGGATAATTTTGATATAAGCTTTGAATCACATAATCTCCAAATGGTTTTCTAATTTTGGCACCTTTCTTAAAATGAAATGTTGTCGATTGTATTTTACAATGACAATTTGAGATACATTACTGAGAATGCCAACACTCGTTTAACGCCATAAGTAACGAGCATCGTTTTTTTTTTAAATTAATTACTATTTATTGTCATTGTTACCTTCGTGGTCTAATAGTGATATGTCACTTTGTGCGATTTTCCCCAGTTGGTTAGAACATTGCAGGCTGAATCACCTGATTGTCTGAAAAGAAAGATGATTCCGTGCTTCGGATGACAAGTTAAGCCGTTGGTCCCGGCTACTATCTCCGTTAGTAGTAGTTGTTACATAAAAACCACGTCAGAGACTGTAAGGCGGTCTGAAAAAACTCTGTACTAGGGCTTGATGCCCACACGATAAGAAAAAGAATTGTCATGTTTATGAAATAGGCCCCAGAACACGCACTATAAAGCGCAGTTTCCTTTCATAATCGAAACACACCACAGCTAAATTCTACAATCTATCATGATCAGCAGTGATCAGCCCGATAAGTTTCATTGCTGGGCATAAGTATAACGTCTTTCACACAGCATCTCTACATTTTTCATTTAATTAGGTAGTCTCTACCTACGACACCCGTCTGTGTTGATGCTATTCAAAGCTGGCAAATGGTTGTATGTACACACGGCGACACATCAAGCTATACAAAACCAAAATAACCTGGCCTCGCGTAGGTCGAACAACGTATAGTGTCGCGTGGCAAACTTATGTTTGTTTTGCGTAGCTTGATGTATCGCCCCGTGTGAAAACACACATACACACACGCGGTAATGTATTCAATAACGAACAACGTGAAAGTTAGAGTGAGACTTAACGTAGTAATTTAGCAGGCGGTGAATAACAAACAAGTATTATATAGGTCATTTACTACTGCACGTGTCGTGTCAGCCACGGCACGGCCGTTGACTAAAAATTCATAAATGCTTCTTTGAAAAGCGACTGTTTCGACCACGCCTCTCGTTTTTTTTTAATTAGTGTGCGGTCAAAGACCTTTGAAGGAAGACATTGAGGTGACTGAAATCTTGTACTTTTTTAACCCCCAACGCCAAAAACAAACATTTAAAAAGTAAAAAATAATTCGGTCATCTGGTATTTTTGATGTTCTTCTTTTTACTAACTTTAAGATATTTTAGTCAAATTAATGTGTAAAATTTTGACTTTTTTTGCTAAGATTCTTTTATCCTATTAAAACGGCACATGTAAATCAATGCGTATACAGGGTGTCCCAGAAATGGTGAATCAAAATGCTATGGGAGGCAGCTTGACTAATGTCCTATCCATAAAAAATATTAAAAAAAATAAAACGCACATGACCATAAAAAAAAAAGAATATCCAAAAAAACGGGAAAATCATCAAATTTTTCTAAGTTTCCAGCTCTAATTATCGCGTTTTGGGATAATTTGTAATTTTTTTCTGCCAATATTAATTGTTAGAGGTTGCTTCGACTGATTGTTAACATTTTACAAAAAAAAATGTCTGCACTTCGAGCACAGACCACTTAGTTTAATTGTTTTTTCTGAACCGAAAAATTTTCTTGCTATTTTAACCAGCTGTAGTATAAAAAAAATGTATGGGACTTGTGCGGCAAACTACTTCAAAAAGTTGCCTATTTAATGACGATTTTAAAATGATACGAATCACTGAATTTACTTTACAAAATTGGGAGATATTAATTTTCTTGTGTGCTAGGGTGAAATTTGTGCAATTTATTCTTTACTTTTTAATTCATTTTCCACTTCTAATCCGTTGCTTCTAAGGTTAGAATTGGCTAAAAAAGTTGTTTCAATACCCGGTAGTAATGGCACGGTTTTTTAGAATCCCGGTTTTTCAAAATCCCGGTGTTTTAAAATCCCGGTTGTTTAAAATCCCGGTTTTTTTAGGAATCCCGGTTTTTTTTAAATTCCCGGTTTTTTGGGAATCCCGGTGTTTTAAAATCCCGGTTTTTTAAATTCCCAGTTTTTTGGGAATCCCGGGAATTTAAAAAACCGGGATTCTTAAAAAAACGGGATTTTAAACAAACGGGATTTAAAAAAAATCGGGTTTTTAAAACACCGGGATTTTGAAAAACCGGGATTCTAAAAAACCGTGCCATTACTACCGGGTATTGAAACAACTTTTTTAGCCAATTCTAACCTTAGAAGCAACGGATTAGAAGTGGAAAATGAATTAAAAAGTAAAGAATAAATTGCACAAATTTCACCCTAGCACACAAGAAAATTAATATCTCCCAATTTTGTAAAGTAAATTCAGTGATTCGTATCATTTTAAAATCGTCATTAAATAGGCAACTTTTTGAAGTAGTTTGCCGCACAAGTCCCGTACTTTTTTTTTATACTACAGCTGGTTAAAATAGCAAGAAAATTTTTCGGTTCAGAAAAAACAATTAAACTAAGTGGTCTGTGCTCGAAGTGCAGACATTTTTTTTTGTAAAATGTTAACAATCAGTCGAAGCAACCTCTAACAATTAATATTGGCAGAAAAAAATTACAAATTATCCCAAAACGCGATAATTAGAGCTGGAAACTTAGAAAAATTTGATGATTTTCCCGTTTTTTTGGATATTCTTTTTTTTTTATGGTCATGTGCGTTTTATTTTTTTTAATATTTTTTATGCATAGGACATTAGTCAAGCTGCCTCCCATAGCAGTTTGATTCACCATTTCTGGGACACCCATACGTCTTAGATGTTAATACGAAAATAAAAATAAAAAAACCAACATATCTTATCAAGACAAGATGCGCGCCAACTGCGATTACGCGACACTCTGTTAAGATGAGGTATAGGTAATATTACTACTATAATCAATGAGAAACAAATCGACATGAGTTCCATAACTATACGCCAAGTCGCCAACTATACGCAAACATTTTTTGGTGGCCTTTTTCCCATAGCTGGAGAAATTATGTCTTTTAGTAACATTAACTATTATTTTATGAATCAATCGGCATCACCGGCTTATTAATATTGTATCAAACAGAACAACAGATGTTCTGTCGCACGGTTTCATCAAAAATACATAAAATCAAGGACTGGGGACTTTTGGTTTGATTTGTATTGTATTTCTTTAGGTTTATTTGAAACTGGCTTGAACCTACTAATTTAACCTGTAAATCGGGATCAGCAGCGACAAAAACACTGGAACCTTATTTTTGGATACGACTAGGTGTGAGGAAACTAAGTAGGTATACAAAATTTTGGACGTCACCGTTCGGACCACCCTGCGGTTTTTTAAGACGATGATCATAACATAACATAACATAACATAAATATTCTTTATTTGCACACCAAAAAAATACAGCAACAAAAACAGAATCAAAAGAACGTAAGGGTACAAATGGCGGTCTTATCACTAAAAGCGATTTCTTCCAGACAACCATGGGATGGAAGAACTCTTAAGTAAAAAAAACTTGCTATGGCGGTGTAGTAAGATAAAAAATATATAGCTTACAATACATTACAGATATATTGTAATATATACATACAATGTACATATAGTGGTGTTTGTGGTGGCGGCTGAACGATCCCCCACAGCGGTGTGGTAGGCTCCGCAAGGAGCCGCCTGGCTCGCGACCACCCTCCTGTTGGAGCCTGGCGCCAAGCAGCTCGCTGCGTTCCGTCTGTGTGCAGGAGTGCCAGTACCATTCTGGGTAAGCTCGCTACATCTTCGACCCCATCTTCGTCCTGTGGACTAGATTGAGGTCAAGAGCAAACCCATCGATAGTAAAAAAAAAAAAAAAAAATATATATATATATATATATATATATATATATATATACATAAATATATATACATTGATACTAATTAGTAAAAAAACGGGTCTTAATATCGCAAACATTGAAGTGTATTTCTTTCAAACTTCAGTGTAGGTACCGTGCAAAAGAGACTTTTAGTTGACCATATTTGGATTTGTACTCTGAAGGAATTTTTTAGGAAAACAAAATTAATAATATTATGTTGCTACGTGTGCTACGATTAAGGTCTACGAGCTACGCTTATAGCTACGATGCTACGACATGCGTATGCGCCGTAGTCACAAAGCGACTAAAGGACGAATATTTGTAGCCAAATCATGGATGTTTGAATCTACAGGGTGTTTGTTGCAACGTTGGCCAAATTGAATTGGTGGATAGGAGGGGCCGTCTGCTATCTCGCCACGTCCCCAAAAAAAAATTTCCGCATCATGGATTTTTTTTTGTGAATTTTTTAGGGTTTTCTCAAAAAAGTCCGAAAGTCAGCATTTAAGCTTGAATAAAAAAAGAAAGTATTGTAGGTAAAACCTCCAAATTTATTTTTTATTTGAATGTCCAATGTTTCACAGTTCTACTAAAATTTAAATTACATATAACGGCCTCAATTTTTTTTATTGACCTTAACTTTTTTTTAAAGAGGAAAAATAAAATTTTAAACTCAACTTTGAATTACAATAAAAAAAAAAAAAACGCTCAAATTCTTCAGATTTTTTAAAAACTTCTCTAGTCTATCTTCTTTCTAACGATATGCCATATGCCATGAAATCCGTGCTCTAACTTAGTTTATCTAATAATTTTGAGTGTCGGGGCGCGTTTTGGCCGATATTCGATATACCTACAGGATAAAAACTTAAAACACACGCGTAGTAGGTCGGAATTACTCGGAATTGCATATCCCTTCTGTGCAGTGAACTCTGATTGCTATCTCTTCCTTACATAGGGTTCTAACGGACCTAGGACTTGAAATAAAAAATAGAATCTTAACCAAATTTTTATTTAAAAAAAAAATTACAAATCTTGCTCGAAATGTGCTCCCTAATAGCAATGTTAAGCAAGATTATTATTTTTTTTTTAAATAATATACCTCACTTTTAACACCTTTGCGGGTTGAAATGCGACAAACCATTTTTAAGTGAGCATCTGGATGCCAATAGAAACTTCCATGCCAAATTTTAAGTTTGTAGTCTTGATAATTTTGGAGATTTTGTGCTAAGTTATTGTGTGGATTTGCATAGATTCAAGCATATTTTCACAGCTTGTCCCGCAAAAGTACAAATTTCTGCCACCCCGGGCGCTGCGATCGATTTGACAGTTCCCAACACCCACTTCGCACATAGCCAATACTTAATAGCAGTGTTATGCAATCACAAGTGTCAAGCGCATCTGTCGATTCACATGCAAGCCCGTTATTGCCATTTCTATCCATATTATAAAAGTTGACACCATAATTTTCTACATTATTTTTTTCATTAATAATGGATGTTGTTATAGAAAGATAATAATATTAGCAAGAGGGGCTTGACTAACTGGGGTATTTTAATAGTATTATTATCTAACTAGCTGTTGCCCGCGACTTCGTCTGCGTTACCCGGATAAAAAGTACCCTATGTGTTAATCCAGGCCATGGTCTATCTGTATGCCAAATTTCATCAAAATCCGTTCAGAAGTTTTTGTGTGAAAGCGGAACAAACATCCATCCATCCATCCATCCATCCATACTTACAAACTTTCGCGTTTATAATATTAGTAGGATTATGGAAAACCCCCAAAGCCAAAGGTCAATTAATGCGTAGGGGACGGCTATGAAATGACCATTGATTTTTTTTATTCGATAATCACTTGCGGTCCCCGACACATTAATTGACCAAAATATCATAAAAAGAGTTAAAAGTACATAGGTACATTTTTTGCTTACCTACATCAAAAACAATAGGTGACCGAATGATTTTTTACTTTATAAATGTTTGTTTGTTCGAGTGTGATATGGGTACTTTCACCCGAGTTAAACACTCTGCTTTTCATCACGATTACGAGGAAATTAACCAAAAATCAGCTAATGCAAAATCAATTTCTGAATCGATATTCGCTCGATGAATTCATTTTAAGCTACGTTTCAAATCGTTTGAAAATCACTCGTGTACCAATACGAAATAGAAAAAAAACGTACGAAGATTGTGGATGCTAGAGTGAGACAGACATACTTCCGTAGTGATTTTTACACGTTTTGAAACGGATCCGCAAAATTAGCAACATGTGGCTTTCCCTCCCTTTTTTCATTTTCGCGCCAGGCTGCGTTCCGAACCTACGCCCCAGGTGCACCCCGAGTGCAACTTTTCGCACTAACGCCTTTCAGGAGTGCGATTTTTGAACATCATACGATCGGCAGTAAAAAATGTCATAATTACTATGGAGATTATGCATCTTTCAACTGCCGATTCGCTCGTATGATGTTCAAAAATCGCACATCAGAGCCTCGGTGAAAAACGTTCTACCATAGAGCGAGTTGAAAAAACAATCGCACCCAAAGGTCGTGAACGCAGCCCAACTTAATGACTTTTATAAGGTTTTTTAAATTAGTAAGTAGGTAATTTAATTTTCGCAATTTTTAAAGTTACTTGAAAACTGCTTTTCAGATTTTCAAGAAAGAAAGCTAAGAACACTCTCGCAAAAATTTGCTGCCTATTAAAAAACGCATTGAAATCAGACCACCCGTTTGGGAGCTACACTGTCACAGACAGACAGACCGACAGACAGACAGACAGACCGACATAGGCGTCAAACTTAATAATAATGTCTTTGAAATTCGCATCTCGTGAAAATTAATTTGTATCAAGTAAAAGAATAGTAATAGAATTTAGTCTTGTACTTTGGTGACTTAACAATGATATTAGGCACACGTGGTGGACTGACGCCCATACACCCTCCCTGATAGTAGACCTGTGCCCTGCAGTGGGATATAGGATGATGAGGAAGAACAAGGACATAGAATACATAATTATTTATACAAGGTGAAATTGATATCATTAGCATCCTTTTAAACTAAGAGTCTACCCATCAAACTGAACAACTTTCACTATGGGAGCAAACCGATCGGAGCAACAAAAAAATCTGCTGTTCCATACTAAACTGCAATGCCTACGCGACACAAATGTATGCAACAGCAGATTCTTTTTTTGCTCCGATTGGTTTGCTCCCATAGTAAAAGTTGTTCAGTTTGATGTTTAAACTCTTAGTTTAAAAGGATGCCATATATCAATTTCACCCTGTACAGACACAATCTGACTTGAGTACCTATTTACTAAAAATTTTGCCCCTTTCGGGATTTCAACCCGCAACTCTCGGATTAATTAGCGGGAAGGTTTACTACCAACTGAGCAGTCAAGCCGTATTACATGGTTTTTTTAACTAGTTACTGTTTTGTAGCTAGTCTAATTTCCGTATATTATGTTTTGGAATATGTGAGATTAAATAATAGGAGTTGGTTTACTAATAGCATGTCTGGTTAGTTCCATACATTTTAGATTTAGTATATTGGCGCAAACAGATGTCACTACAAGTATCATCTGGCCTGAACGAGAGATAAATCTTAATTAAACGTTATTAGATAAATATTATTTAAGTTTTGTTCCACGGCAATAAATTATATAGATTAATTTTCTTAAAAAATTTAATAACAAATGTGTTTGACACGTATTTTAAACGTAATTAAACATTGCTGTAGTACCGTTACTCACCACCGTCGCTGTACTTGCGCGAGTTGGCAACTAAGAAGGTGGCAACTTTCTTAGTATGGGCATTGACCCTCTGTTGTGTATAATTTATTTACTCTATGCTAATAGGTGCTAATAGCTTTTTCCTACAGATAGGTGATGTACTTCCTCCTCCTGAATAAATTCGATGCGGGTTCCATAACAGATAGTCATTCACCATGTGTTGTGAGTGGTCACTACTTTCATTACCGGTTTACATGAGTCACAGCGGTGAAAATGTGTGGTGGGATGTGGGCCTATGCCCGATAAAATACGGTAAACTCTTGATTGTAATCTACAAGGTTATCATCGTGTCGATCATCAACTTATCAGATACAAACGATACAAATAATGAATAATTTTTTTTATTGTACAAAACATTTTGAAATGGTTGTTGATTGTAGGAAGTAATTGTTTAGTTCTAAATTGCTGAAAATATTGGACAAACCTTTTTACGCTAATGTAGACGCAAATAAAATTATATTGTTGTTCTACATTTCAAGCATACCTACCTATCTACTATTCTTCCAGACTTCCTAAACAGGGTGAAACAGAGACCATTCGAAATGGGCGGTTCTACTACAATTGTAGAGAGAAATTGTACCTACCTAAGTAATTATTGTATGGTCAATCCAATGAGAAGAAAAATAAGTTTTATTTTCCATCCAAAGTGCACGCATGGTGCGGAAACAAAATTATTGAACTTCAAATACATTTCTCTCTCTCTCTCATCTTATAGTTAGTACATAAGCCATACCATAACAGGGAGCCATACCATTGCAAGAATATCCACTTTTTTGACGTTTGTGTTTGAGTGTGTGGTGTCAAGTAGTATGGACAAAAGATACCAATTAGACCAAAGTGACAACTGCCCTAATGTTTACGGTCACTTTTCACACACATTAGCACAAAAGTGACAAGTGAAAAGTGGACAACCGCATAAACAAAGATCTATAGTTCCGTCTCCTTCTATTATTAGAGGTACGTCATAAGACAAAAGAGACTAACTACAATCGTAAATTGATGCGGTCTCTATGCCTTTAGAATAAAGGAGATCCTTGCTCTTAGAGTTAGTATAGTCGATTTAATTTCGCCCTACATCCAAATGGGTTGACATTGGGCACGAAATTATCGGCAACCCTACCGGATTATAGCCCACAAGACGTATTATGATTGGCTCTCATGACAGAAATTAAATGACGTCACAAAATCGGCGGTTGACATTGTACGTTGACCGCAGATAGGATCGATGGCGGCACGGCATGGCAGCGGCAAAGCGAGGCGGACGCAAAACACCCGCCTGCCTTATTGATGACCATCGATTGGTTGGTAATGACGGCTCATGTCATTTTATCAACTCTTCAATTTTTTCATGGTGCAAGGTCAAGATTAGGTAGGCTTTTGTTGATTGCTTTTTTTAACCGACGAAAACAAAAACAAAAAACGTAAGAGGTTCTAAATTCGACGCGTATGAGTGTTAATTAATTAGCGCAAAACCTCATACACCCTAACTGATTTGTAACAAAATAATAAGAATGAAACAATATTTTCATTATTTTGATAGTTAAAATTTAAAGTTATTCGCATTTTAAGTTTTGAGGCAAAAATTATTTGTTATCAATTCAGCAATGAATGAAAGCGCTAACGTTCTCGTGGATACATTTTAGTAATCTTGTTTTGGTAGTGAGTAGGGCGAGAGTGCCCGTGGAGTGGGTTAACATCGGGTTCAGTAAATTTAAAATTTTAAAAACAAATTATTTAATATTTTGAAAAATATTAGCCATGTTGAAACCATGATAATTCGATTCTGCTCTCGATTCTAAACAAACTACTTTCTAGTTTTGCGTTAATTCATTAACACGTTGCATATATTTTTTTATGTATGATCGATCACGCATAACTTTCTACAGAATAGTCTGATTTTGATAATTCTTTTTTTATTGGAAAGGGTATGCTCCCGAGGTGGTCCCATTTCCATTCGGTGAAGATCTTATGACGCACTTCGGAGCTACACAATAGAACTCCTCAAAAGTAGACAGCAAATCATCGGCGATTGAAACGTTTACTTCGTATCGACGTAGCCTTTGCGTGTGTTGATATCAGAATCCAACTAATGTACCTACTTCACCATTAAAAACTATGAAATAATTTTTTTTTACAAAAAATTTAAACCGACTTCAAAACTCAAAGAGTAAAGAATAATACAGGGTGTAACAAAACACCCTAGTAATACTTAATGGGGTGCTTCAGACCATCAGACTGAACAACTTTCACTATGGGGCCAACATCGAGAAAAAATAAAAAAATCTGCTGTCCCATACAAAACTGCAGTACCGACTCGACTAAAATGTATGGGATAACAGATTTTTTTTATTTTTTCTCGATGTTGGCCCCATAGTGAAAGTTGTTCAGTTTGATGATCTGAAGCACCCCCTTAAGTATTACTAGGGAGTTTTGTTACACCCTGTATTGCAGCCGATGAATTTTACGTTAGCAATTTAGCATATATGAATATAATTTGTTTTATTGGAGTCGGTGTCAAGCCTAGCCAAAAAAATTACTGCAAGCTCATGTCTCAAATCGTACAGGCTTGACAGCGACTTCGATAAAACAAATTAATATTCTTATAGATAAGTACTAACGTAAAATTCATCGGCTGCAATATTATTTTTTACTTTTTGAGTTTTGAAGTCGGTTTTAATTATTTGTTAATTCCCTGAACAGTTATAAACTCATATATCTCCTATTTGCGGCTTGACGTTGAGTTTTGGGACACCCAGAATATATTTTTCATATTTAATATTGTATCAGCCGTTGATGTCCCACTGTTGGGCAAAGGCCTCCCTCCGTTCAAAGTCAAATTCAAACTCAACTAACGCCGATTTAATTTGCTGGGGACCGGCTGGTTTTGGCTTGGCCCATATAAGTTACTATTTATTAATACAACATTAATTTAATTCTGTTTGCCGCAAACTCCGTTAATATCTACCACTTATATTTACCTAGGCAATGGTCCGAAGAATACGATGGTAACTTTACAACCATCGAACGGCATGGTGATTTAGTCATAAAATATGCAACCCAAACTACTTTCAACCTAGCATTTTCTTCAAACAACTACCTTTATGTTTCAATCTCTATAATTTTTTACTTTACCCTGCTTTCTAAGTAAAAAAATAATAAAAAAGAGAAGTGGCCCATGAGGGGATCGAACCCGCGACCTTCGCGTTATTAGCACGACGCTCTAACCAACTGAGCTAATGGGCCGGTTGGGTTAAGTGGCGAAATTTGTCATTGGAACACTTTGCCAATTCCTGTTGGAAAAATAAACTTTATCATACGGAGATAAAGCGTTGATATGAGATAATCTGGGTAATAAAGCAAAGTAAATGGCTTCATAAATAAATAAATAATTATGATGATGGTAGTGCACGGCGTTTATTAATTATTATACAAAGATTCCAGAGTTACCGAGAGACAAGTTCGTACCATCAAACTAACAACTTGTTTGAGTTTGAGTTCACAACAGTTTGAGTTCTTAGATTTTGCGAGCGCGCTCTTAAATCTAAACTATTATAAAACTGTAACAGAAGTGTGTCTGTACATTGAAGACATTAACAAAAAAAAAGTTACGATGTGGTTTTTGGGTGTCCCTGATTCCAAATACCAATTTTTGGATTTTTTGTCTGTCTGTTTGTTTGTTTGTGTGTTTGTTTGTTTGTTGAACGAGCATCACGCAAAAACTACTGAACCGATTTTGATGAAACTTTTTTATTTGATAGGTTATGATCTGACTTAAAATCTGGTATATAATTTGTGCGGACGAAGTCGCGGGTTAACACTCTAGAATTTATTAAAATCCAAGACTAGAATGTAAAAAGATAGTCACAAACTGGTTACTTTCTTACTGAGCTATGAAGAAACTGAAAAGATTTTGGTCATCGTATCATAATCGACTGATGTATTTTAGTGACAAACACACATACACCCCACCGCCGGGCTGGGGCCCTACGTGCGTCATAACAAGACGTGATAACACGGATAACAAACAACTTCTTACCGCTAGCAACAAGTTGGTCTGATCGAAGTAGTCTGTGACGGGCATCACGTGCTTGTAGAAGTTGTTGAGCTCCATTAGAACCCGAAGTGCGTCATAACAAGACGTGATAACACAGATAACAAACAACTACTGACCGCTATCAACAAGTTAGTTCGATCGAAGTAGTCGGCGACGTGCATCACGTGCTTATAGAAGTTGTTGAGCTCCATTGGAATCCTACAAGAATCCCACGTGCGTGATAACAAGACGTGATCACACTGATAACGAACAACTACTTACCGCTATCAACAAGTTGGTCTGATCAAAGTAGTCGGCGACGTGCATCACGTGCTTGTAGAAGTTGTTGAGCTCCATTAGAACCCTACGTGCGTCATAACAAGACGTGATAACACAGATAACAAACAACTACTTACAGCTATCAACAAGTGGGTCTAATCGAAGTAGTCTGTGACGGTCATCAAGTGCTTGTAGAAGTTGTTGAGCTCCATTAGAACCCTACGTGCGTCATAATAAGACATGATAACACAGATAACGAACCACTAACTACTTACAGCTATCAACAAGTTGGTCTGATCGAAGTAGTCGGCGACGGGCATCACGTGCTTGTAGAAGTTGTTGAGCTCCATTAGAACCCGAAGTGCGTCATAACAAGACGTGATAACACAGATAACAAACAACTACTGACCGCTATCAACAAGTTGGTATGATCGAAGAAGTCGGCGACGGGCATCACGTGCTTGTAGAAGTTATTGAGCTCCATTAGAATCCTACGTGCGTCATAACAAGACATGATAACACAGATAACAAATAACTTCTTACCGCTAGCAACAAGTTGGTCTGATCGAAGTAGTCTGTGACGGGCATCAAGTGCTTGTAGAAGTTGTTGAGGTCCTTCAGAACCCTACGTGTATTATAACAAGACGTGATCATACTGATAACAAGCAGCTACCTACTTACCGCTATCAACAAGTTGGTCTGTTCTGGTTGGTCAAGGACTGGCCTTGCGGTAGCATTTCCCCTCTGCCACGGTATAAGACAAATTGATCATGTGCATTCACACTCAATTTTATACCTTATCACTAAACGAAACAGCCTATAATTGCGAAACAATAATTTTGAACTTGGAACGTTTGGGGTACACACAAGACGTGATAACACAGATAACAAACAATCTTACAGCTATCAACAAGTTGGTTTGATCGAAGTAGTCGGCGACGGGCATCACGTGCTTGTAGAAGTTGTTCAGCTCCATGCGCGCTAGACTCAGCACCACGTGACCGAGTCTCGCGCCGTACTCGATCTGCCTCTCGAGAACCCTCTGTCGCCAGCTGACAAGCACCACGCCTGTTATTGTTTGGATCTGTGGATGAAAATAATAGGTGTTGAACAGTTCAACTAGAACGTATTATTTCGAACGTCAGTATTTTCTTAGTTCAACTTGAACTAAGAAAATACAATTCAAAAAATAGAGGGAGCCAAGCGGCCGTGATTCATTAAGAAGAACGCATACAATGTATAGATACATCACATTTCATGCATTCGATTTATAAAGCAGCATGAATATACGCCGCCCTTTCTAGTCTACCAACTATCATGTAATATAGGATACTATATACAATGTTCTTGGATTTGAACAAATTTTCCACGTGTAGTTTTTTTTAATGCTAGGTAGAGTAAAATCATTTTTACAAAAAAAAATCATTTGTGACAAGTTTAAATCAAGATTTGTTTATTGATTGCCTTTCCAATTATTGTTTAAACTTATTGTGATGAAAGACTGTGTACTTAGGACTAGTCCAAAACCAAAATAAAACTGATTGCTGAGGCACTAACTTGTATGTTATGGACCTCTAACCGCACCGATTCCCGCAATAAACAAAAAACTAACTTTTGATCATAACTTAAGAACTATGAGACTTGTCATAATACTGTATGTGGTTTAAAATGTTCATAAAGGTGCCCTCAATCAGCTCAGAAAATATCTATATCGTTCTGCCAAACACCCTGTACCTATACAAGAGATTTCACCTATACGCACGCGTCTATTCATGACAGTATTCCCTTTCGGTATATACAGAAACTAAGTTACAACAAAGCTTACAACAACCACAATTTAAAGTTGTAATAGCAGTTAGATTCACTGTTAGCATAACATTTTAATTATTAAACCCAACAACACGCAAAGATAAAAAGCTCGATCATCCGCTAATTAAAGCCCAGCATGCACAGGCATGTCATCAAAATATGTCGAGTTACGGTCACACAAACAATACTATTACAGCACAAACTATAGACTGGGACTCCGTTTATTAATTTCACCCATTTTCACTGGAAATGTAATGTATGGGATTCATAAAAGCATTTTTCTTGAACAAATTAAGGTAAAGTGACATTGAAAAAATTACCTTCCTTCTGGGGTACTCTTCATACGCAAAAGAAGGGTGGTCGTGTGGTTTAGACCAGAGGTCCCCAAACTATTTTGTCCCGTAGACCCCTTGCAAATTTTTGTGATTTTGGGTAGACCCCCTACATGGGCCGTATTTCCAAATACTTATTCCAGCTTGCCGGCGGGCCCGTAGCCAAGATTTGTGCCAGCAAAGTAATTCTTCGGTTTTAAGAGATAGGTCCAAAGAGTTCTTGGTTATTTCATGACAGTACTACAAAGAGTTCGGTCCAAATGTGGAGCGAATAAAGCGAGCACGACATTTTACAGAACTGTGATCAGAACAAACTATTGCGCGAGCAGTAGAACAATTTTAAATATGGAGCGAGCGAAGCGAGTTCGAAATTTCTCAACTATAGGTACAACTTGGCTATGATCTGTCTGTCTGTCTGTCTCTGTCACGTAGGTAGGTATGGACCATGCACCATACATGCAGTGCTATAAATAAAAATAGAAACCAGAATGAGCGAAGGTTCCTCGAAATTTTTCCGCTGTACTCTATCGGTATTTAGATCTATGCATGTGGCTGCGTCCCGCGCTCAAGTGCCTGGTCAGTGAATATACGTGTTCCGATGTACTCTGTACCTGTTCCTATTTACTGGTTGTTTCCTTGGTTAACACCCCCGACTCGCTGTTACCTCCACTTCGAAACAATAACGAGCTAGAAATTTCTCAGCACGACTTGGCTGTGATTGTATTTATTTCTTTCGGTCTATGTCACCAGTAAAATAATAGAAACCAGAGCGAGCGAAGCGAACACAAAACTTTTTCGCAATATTATTTGACTATGAACAAAAACCTATTTGTATGTGTATATGTATGTCTACTCAGTGGTTTAATAAGAATAAAACTAAAGCGAGCGAAGCGAGCTCGAAATTTCTGGCACTCTTCTCTCGAAACTTCATAGAAAGAATCAACGAATCTAAATTATTTAATATTTTATTTTTCCAAATATTATTTTATTAATTTTTTGGCCATAAATAAATAAATAAATAAATAAATATCTTGGACAATGTCACACAAATTATCTAGTCACATTTAAAGTACCAGAATCTAGCCTGGACTTGTATTATGATGACTAGACAACGATATAGAATACATATATAAATACAAACATCCATGACTCGGGTACAAATATTCATATTCATCATACAAATATTTGTCCCTTACGGGATTCGAACCCGCGACCCTCGGCACAGCAGGCAGGTTCACTACCGACTGTGCTACCGGGCCGTCAAACTAAATAAACTGACCTAAATATAATTAAAATAAAAATCTGGAGCGAGCGAAGCGAGCTCTGATTTTTTTTGACTTTACGGCTACGTTATGCTGTATATTTGGTAATGTGCCTTTGGATCCCTCTGCTCGGTCGTGCTTCTGGGTGTATAACTTCGTAGGGCACTAAAATCCTTCTGCAGGCCGCCCCCTCTAAACGGGCTGGCCTAAGCACTTGCCCATTTTCCCCATATCAGAATACGTTCCTGCCTTCAGAAGATAGATTGGTATTGCTTTTATAGGAAAGAATTATGTGAGTAAAAGAAGTAATTATTTATTTATTGGCTCACACAAAGAAGGACGTTAAAGAAAGTTTACATGCATCGCATTTACTGTCTTTGTGAGAGACTGGCGTCTGGGGCAAATGAGTACATAGCTACTATCTGTATTATGTGGATTTTTCCATTCATGGAAAGCCAAAATGATGATCACGTCCGCGTCCTACTCAAATGGGATCCACTCTCGTGGACCTCCATTTAAGTCTCATGGACCCCCAATTATTTTTCTCGCTGACATGGACCCCTAGCAGGACGTAATCGACCCCTGGGGCTCGATATAGACCACTTTGGGAATCACCGGTTTAGACCATCAAACTGAATAGCTTTCACTATGGAGTCAGATTGAGAGCCAACATCGAGAAAAACAAAAAAAGTTCTGTTTCGTGCAAAACTGCAGTACCGACTCGAGTTGACTCGACTCAAATGTATTGGACGGCAGATTTTTTTTTCAACGATTTTTTTTATGTAAACCAAACCACCCCTTTAATTATTCGTTACTAGGGTGTTTTGTTTCACCCTGTTTAGGCAGAAAGACTTGTATAGGATCTTTTGGGCATCCAAAAGGTCAAAATTCCAGGAAAAATATTAAAAAAATCATACCAATTTCACGTTAAATCTATTCTATTGCGCCTAAGTCTATGGCACAAGCATCATTATACATTTATCGACGTTTTTCGTATTACTAAGTACTACGGACTAATGATTCATGGTAGTACCACCTACACTTACACATGTAGGTATATTATTTAGTATTGACATAGGCATGTGAATATTATTTGAATTTGTTTTTCAGCCTTCGATGTTACACTTGTTATGGTGCTTGAAGGTCAAAGCATAAAGAGCCCTAGACTAGATTTTACTGATATAAACAATCTGATCTATTGCCTAACAGGGTAGGTACTTAGCAATATTGTCAGTGTCGGGTTAGCTACGTAGCAAGAGTTATCAAATTGGCAATTGGCGCATTGGGTGGCCCATCGGTCACCTGCTTCATATCTGCCAATAGACAACCACTGCTGGACATAGGCCTCCCGCAAGGATCACCACAACGAGCGGTCCCGCACTGCTCTCATCTAACGGGTTCCCGCCGCCTTCACCAGGTCATCGGTCCACCTTGTCGGGGCCTATCCACGCTGCGCTTTCCGGTACGCAGTCGCCACTCGAGAACTCTTCAGCCCCATCGGGCATCGCTTCTGCGAGCAATATGCCCATATTGCCACTTTAGTCCAGCACCTTGTAACAGTACTCTATGGTCTAGCAATTCTTTGGGCTATGTCAGTTACTCTGGTTCTTCTGCGAATCTCTTCATTTCTGATTCGATCTCGCAGGGAAACTCCGAGCATACCCGCTCCATTGCGCGAACGTCACCTGCCTGGGGCGTAAATAAATCTATCAACTTAGATAGGTATGGTATAGCAGAGTATACCATCTTACGTCCAAATCTAGAATAGTGATTAAATAAATAAATAAATAACGCTCAGAGGCACATACATTGTAATGATCCCACGTAAGCTCTAACAGGCTTTTAGTTGTGGAAACCATACAACAACGACACAAACATATTATGTCATCCATCACCGAACCGGGATTCGAACCCAGGACCCTGGTTTGGCAGTCCGGCGTGGTAACCATTAGACTAACTAGGTCGTCCTTAGATTATTCATAATTTCCCCCGAAGCGAAAACTCGATTATTTTAACAAGCAATTTAATTTGAAAAAAAAAAATATTTTTGCAAGTTTTAGTACCATTATTAAGGATAATAGAATCTCATTCAACATTTTATTTGATACTTTATCACAGAAAAACATTTATTTGAGGTGTGCAGACGTTATGCCTGGTTTACAAGCTAGCGCAAGCTTGGGCAAGTTCACTGGGGTGGGTCTCACTATTCCCGTTGAGCTTTACCATTGACGGTAATGCATAGAGTAAATTAATAGTGATACTACTTGTATCACTATTCCCGTTGCGTTTTAACCGCGACAATTCGCGACCAAGAAGACGCTTGTTTTTGGGATGAAGTGATTGGCGTATTTCGAAGATGTCAACAAAAAAATCTTCAAGGTAGATAAATGACACTTTAACCGCACATTTGATTAGGTTTTTGATTTACTAAACATATTACTTATTTAACAGAAAATGAAAATCGGCGATTGCATGCGTTCAAAACAGTAGCCAACCGAACTGCGTAAAATGTTAATGGAAATAACAACACAAAAGTTCGGAGAATTTTGGTTTGCCATTGCAAATGCAGTTGTAAAATATGCATAAATAATTTTTTTTTACTATAAAAATGTATTCGATGCGTAATTTGTTTTTTTGGACGTCCATTTTTATTTTACACCACACGTTTTTAAAAACGCAAAAAATGGGAATAATGAGACATTTTGTAGGAGAATTTGAGTCTCATTATTACAATTCGTTGTTTCGTAATTCAACGGTAATAGTGAGACTGATTCGAAAAAAGTGCAGTCCCACCAGTTCGCTGTACACACGGCGACAGATCAACCTACCCATAGTTCGACCTTATGTCCATGACCATAGAGTTCAACTATGGGTAGGTTGATCTGTCGCCGTGTGTACATCGACTCGTCTGTAAAGTGATTGTTACTATTTAACTTTATAGAAGCGCCAATGTACAGCGAACTTGCATAGGCTTGCGCAAGCGTGTAAACGGGGCATTAAGATTGTAAAATCGTTCAACTAAAAATACTTGCACCAGTTCATGAAATAAAACTAATCTATTTTAGTGCCTTTAGTGACGTCACGGTGAGGTTAAGCCTAGGATTAAACGAATAGGTATTGGTACTTATAAATAAAATGAAAGCATGAGTCAGTATTTAGACTAATGCCAAAAATGCTTTGATGAGTTTGCGAAAAATGTGTACGGTTCTGCGTAGGTTGAGTAATTTATTGAATTATTCTAATTATTTAGTAGAAAAATTACTCAAAAAAAAGAAAACTAAGCGCGACGAACTATTCGTTAGATATTACATAGATAAGAAATATGAAGTTTGTAGGTACTTATAAGTTTATCAATAAGCTCTGACACTGGTCTATGTAATTTTAAATTACCTATAAGTAGGGATGCAACGATTCGGCCATTACGATTACGATATTAATCGTTATTTATTACGATAACCGATGCATTACGATTAATTAAACAAATTTTGTTGAGATTATTCTCAGAATGAGTTCTCATAGTGTTTCTTTACATTCCAATGAAGGATAAAATCATTAAAAAAAACTTTTCAAAATTTTTAAAACAAGATTTTGTAACTTTTTCTACTAATTTGAGACCGAAGTCAATGGTTCACTTGGTCAGGATTCTGATTTTTCGATGAGTTGAGGCCAATTTGCTTTGAAAAACACAATATGGAACATGATTCTGCATAACCTCGTTAATCAAGCGATATGTCGTCAGATTTACGTGGGAAATTAATGTTTTAAAATGTGGATGAGATATCGCGAGAACGAGAATGTATTTAATACTTCAAACCGAAAATCAAATCACAGACCTCAGAAAAATAAAAAATAAATAATAAAATGAGAGTCAAATCTGACCAAAAAAAGTCAGATTTAGCCACGATTTAGTTCGAAATGAGCTAAAATGGCTTCAAGTGATCAGATTTTTCTAAAGTTGCTTTACGGCTCTTGAATCTAGTATTCAGGTCTGGTATTTGTCAACAAGTGCAATCCGATTGACGTTTTCAATTCGATTTAATAATCGTACGATTCTTACTACGGTGCATTCCATCGTTATTAATCGTGATTATTACGATTACAGATGCAAAACGATGCACCGCTTCGTAATCGTTGCATCCCTACCTATAAGTCGCAGTAATTTAGTTTATTAGGAACTAGACCGTATACTTACCTTCTTAATTGTAATCTTTCTTAACATAAAATAGTACCTAAATCTGCATTGCGAAAACAACATTTGTTTAAATGCTTAGCTTATAAGTAGTAAAAGATCCCGCTGTGAGAAATATAAACAAAGGTATTTATGTAGCCAAGAGTCTGGCCAACCCCATAATTAAAAGAAACCACTTATTAAAAGCAAGAAACATAGACTATAATCGACATCTTTTTTTTTCTTACACGAAAATAATGTATTTCTTGAAAAGTCAATGTAGCCCTTGTGTTCAGAAACCATTCCTTACTACAACTACCAACTATCTTTTGAAGAGAGTATTTGCAGCACGAATCAATACTCAATATATTTATTTGCTCACTAGCATATTGAAGGTTTCATATGGAATTACGGTCAATTGCAGATAAATTGCACAACAACAAACAAACAACAATGCATGTACCATCATATAATTTATACCAGTGTATACAAATAAAATATTTTTTTGTATTTGTAATTGTATTATTAGTTCATAAAAAAAATCATTTGACAATTGCCCGTAAGAAATAGGTATTGCCAACCAACCGTCATCTGTCCACATGGACCACCCGCGGCAACCACAACATAAGTTTCAAACTTCCGCATATTAAGTAAAATAAATTGGTGAGTGTATTTTTCTTACGGCGGGATCTTATACTATTACAAGGCTTACAATGCACTTTACAAAATGCACACAATACATTTATGCAAATTTAATTGGAAGCACGTGCAATAAAGTGGTAGATATATTGCGAACAATATTTCAGTAAGGTCTAGGGAAATAAAACTAACACTTAATTAGCATGGTGCACTTTCAGAAGGCCGCGCCGTGTCGTGAGAATTATGGCAAATGGAAACAGCTGTTCAATTGTTTAGTATGCCATTTGGTCCACTTTCCTTCCGCATGTAAATTCGGAAAAAAATTGCTAAGATTTTACCTGAATTGGAGCCTATTGTGCTGCCCCCAATCGTATTTTTTTTACTTCTTAACAATCAAACAATAGGTACTTCCAAAAAAACAAGAATGTCACATTGTAGTCACTGCTGATTTTCAATTTATCGGGTCACTGCTGATTTGTTTTTATAATGTTAGTAGTTATTAACTTTAAAACCGCCAAAAGTGGCCACTTTTGGTGGTTTTATCGATAATAGCTACAAGCATAAAACATAATAATACGTAATGTTTCGATAAACTGAAAGCCTATCAGGATTACAATGTGGCATTTTTGTTTTTTGGAAATGTTGTTAAATTCTTTAGAAATAAAAAAAAATACTATTGAGGGCAGAGGGCGTGTCCGTATAGTTAGCAGCCTCACCAGCGCATTCGAAGGTTTTGACTAAGCCACGATTTAGTGCCCAATTACTGCAATTTGGTGCCCAAAGGACAGATTTGGTGCTCATGTAGTTTAAAAGATATTTGGGTACCTTACTGAGGCTGCTAGATAGACGTCAAGCTAGCAGTCGCATTTTGAAATACTGTTTGTATCGATGTGATTTATATGTCACGATTTAGTGCTCATTTAGTGATTAATTTATCCAAAATTTCATTAATATTGATCCAATACAAGCCGAGATATGATAGTAATTACATTAGTACATTGTTGAGGCTGCTAACTAGACGTTTTTTCCAACGATGATTCCAATGAAACGGATGCACATTTGAAAAAGATAAATACATAGCGATTTAGTGCTCGATTTGGTGACTCTTATGATATTTATGAAAAGTAGAATTTTCTTTCCTATTTCCCAAAAAAATTGCGTAAACTTCTACATACTAATCGTAATTTATTTATCTCGGCTTGTATTGGATCAATATTAATGAAATTTTGGATATAGGAATCACTAAATGAGCACTAAATCGGGACATATAAATCACATCGATACAAACAGTATTTCAAAATGCGACTGCTAGCTTGACGTCTATCTAGCAGCCTCAGTAAGGTACCCAAATATCTTTTAAACTACATGAGCACCAAATCTGTGCTTTGGGCACCAAATTGCACTAATTGGGCACTAAATCGTGGCTTAGTCAAAACCTTCGAATGAGCTGGTGAGGCTGCTAACTATACGGACACCAGAGGGCACCACAATAGGCTCGGTGCAACCTTAAAGATTAAGGGTGTCTGGCATTGTAACTATAGTTAAGTTAGAGAATAAAAGCTGAACTTTATATATGTTACTTGGGTAACTATTTGAATATGTTTTCTCAGTAGCCTGACAGTTTTGATACTTCCAACCCTGGTCAGACAATTTTAACCTGCTACGGTGCTACCTGCCAAAGCCACGATGACTCAAACTTCATAGTTGCCCATCATTTCTACCTATGTTGGGAGCATGCACTGAGAAACTTTCAGCTTTTATCAAATAACGAATGTCTGGCATTCATGGGATCTTGGACTAACACATAAGGACTAAGGTGTTTCCACACGAGGACCTCGAATTAGGGAAGCCACAAGAATATTTGCTTAGACATAAATCGTTATAATAATAGATAACTAGTTATAGATTGCTGTTATTATGTACAATAGGTGCTTAGTAATATTATTTATTTAAAATGACCACAGAGTACTATAATTACAAATAACTGCGTGAAGTTTATTATCATCGACTTTCGAGAATCGAAAACAGGGTCTCTTAGCATTAGATATCATCATCATCATCTCAGCCGATGGACGTCCACTGATGGACATAGGCCTAGCATTAGATATACAAGGTGAAATTGATATCATTAGCATCCTTTTAAACTAAGAGTCTACCCATCAAACTGAATAACTTTTACTATGGGAGCAAACCGATCGGAGCAAAAAAAAATCTCCTATTGCATACTAAACTGCAGATGCAAATGATATCAATTTCACCCTGTAGAGTCATAAAATGCAGCATTTTACGGGGATGATACAACTGACCAACTTGCTCTATAGAACTCACATCGACATCGCGAAAAAAATAAACAGCTGTTCCATACCAAACTGCAATCCTACTGGACCCAAATGTATGGGACAGCTGTTTTCTTTCCGATTTGAATGAACTTAAAATCCTGAACAACTTGCTCTATGGGTTTGATTTTTTTTATTTATTTTTATTTTATTGGTAAACTAACAGAAATATAATACAGTAGTTACATGAGTATAAATCAGAAAGCCAATAACAGGTTTTCGCTGGTAGATACAGTATTCTGGTATTTGATGGTCTGATTATGCTCTTAAAAAACCGTCAGCATATTAATTTGGACTCTGTATATTTCATGGTAGTTTTTGAAGTGAAAGCTTCTTTTTCTCAAACATGCTTGGAAATGTGAGCATTATTTTGACAACCTTCTTCGAGATAAATCGAAATTGCTGTACTGGCCAAATACATGCGCGCAGCGGTCGGCAATGTTTGTATGAAAATCCATATCTGTCGTGTTTAGCGGCCAAATAAATTACATACTAAACGGTAGTTATATTCCTTGTACTAAACAATACTAAACTCATATCTGTCGTGTAATTTAAAAATGGAACGATCTTTTTCTCCGAAACATGGCAACCAAGGAGGTAACTCATCAAAGGTTTTATTTAAATTTCGAACTGACTTGCAAATAGAAAGCTGTTTATTGAAAAAAAAAATGTTCGTTGTTCGTCATTGATTTTGAAGAGTTTTAATTTCCGCGAATTTTTTGAGAAAATTTAGTGTTTTAATTTCCGCGCATTGTTTGAGAAAAGTACTATACAAGCCTTGGCCACAACTAGGCATTGATGGACTTACGTATGTGTGCCTCGGCTTCGCCTCGGCCCACATTTACACGTACGTCCATCAATGCCTCTGTTGCTGGCCGCTGCAGTAATGTACTATAGCAGCGTTGTGCACTTTTTGGAATGGGTACAAAATCTTAAACTCGCGTCAGGACCGTGACGACGTCACGTGACCTGATCGAAAATTCGTAAGACGTGACGTAAGATTTTGGGATGGGTAAAAAATGTTGAACTCGCGTCAGGACCGTGACGTCACGTGACAATTCATAAGACGTAAGATCTCTTAGTTTCACTTCTGCCGGAACTCCCGGTGTGCAACCCGTTTTTTTTTTTCATATCTTAAGTACCTAGATTTTTTTTATGTGACGAAAGCTCTGTTTACATCTTAAGACGTTTATAATGGAACATAATGTAAAGTGCGCGTCAGCACATAAGGTGTCTAATCATTGAAGTTCCTATCGACCCTGACACAAATAGTATCAAGCTAGAGTCAAAGTTAGCGTCTAGTTTTTGATGAATGATCGATAGGTAATTGAGTCATGGTATTTAGGGCCTTTTTAACTCAAGTCCTGGCAGACGACTCACCTTGTCAGAGTACTCAGCGACGTCTCTCATAGAGCGAGGGTACCCGGAGACCAGGTACGTCTTGGCTGTAGGCGCCATCTTCATCTCCAGCATGAGCACTTCCGTCACTGTCTTACTGGACAATGTGCCGAAGTCTTGCATGTCTGTTAATGAAATTAAGGGTTTAGTAAAATATACCTAATTAATATCTAACTTTGCTAGCTCAGCGACCCAAATCTTGGCTTTCGAAACGAGAGAGCGCCTCTTTTCTCGATCCTGGAGAACGTTGTTTAGTATCACAAGTACAATAATCGTTTTCGTAATGAAACTGTCTACAGTTACACCCTGTAGTGTCACCCCCATTAGGAAATACAGGGTGTAACTGTAAGAAATAATAAGCGCCTTTCTGAATCTTTTATAATGCGCTCAGCCAAGGAGTTCAGCAAGGAGGAGTCAGTTTTGGGGTGGTTGGGGATCTACCTCCTAGTGGTCCACCCTGGGCAACGCCGCCACAGACTACAACAAGTTCGTGGTGTCGGCTGAACGATCCCCCACAGCGGTGGTAGGCTCCGCAAGGAGCCGCCTGGCTCGCGACCACCCTCCTGCCGGAGTCCGGCGCCAAGCAGCTTGCTGCGTTCCGTCGGTGTGCAGGAGTCCCAGCGCCATTGGGGAATGGGAAAAAGTCAGTTGCGCTACTCAGAACCGGTCTTGACCTCTGAGCAACACTGTACCGGGAAACTCATTTTGGAGGGTAGCGGGATCCGAAGCACGGTGACAGTCGTTGGCCGACCGCAGTTAGTAGGGGGCCCAAGTAGTGCGCTAGCCACGTGTGAAAGGCTGCCCCACACAACTTGCGAAAAATCCCGCAATGCTCCACCGTGCCAGTTGGCGACTGGAAGGGAGGACCCGGTGGCCATTGCGGGGGGGTTCGGGCGTCCCCGCAGTCTCCAAATGAGTTTCCCACCAGTCAGTCGAGCTCATGAGGTCTTCTAGGGTACCTGAGTGGCATCTCGACTTTTTTTCCACCTCTCCACCACTCGACAAACTATGAAAAACAAAGTCACAAAAAAGAAAATGGTTAGACAACGGCTGCACTTCCTCCCACTCAAAGTGCACCTCAGTAACATACGAGGTCTGCACTCAAATCTCGATCCGGTCCACCACCACCTCGAGACCGAGAAGCCACACCTATTCTTTTTAACGGAGACGCAGATAGCAACCCCGTCTGATACGGCGTACCTCAACTACCCAGGATACTCGTTGGAACATAAGTTCAAGAGGCGAGCTGGGGTCTGTGTGTATGTTCGCGACGACATTTGCTGTCGGCGTCTCCGTTGCTTTGAGGTTTCCGGGTTCTCCGTATTATGGCTTTTTGTAGACACCGGAATGGAGAAATCTCTCTACGTCGGTGTCTATCGATCGCACGACGGTGACCAGGAGACAACCAGGCTCATGGAGTATCTCACTGAGACGGCAGAGACAGCCCAACGAAGGTATCCAACGGCGGAGCTTGTTTTTCTGGGGGACTTCAATGCCCACCATAGCGAGTGGCTGTTCCCGTTCCAGTTAACTGACCATGCTGGGAGAGAGGCGCGCAAGTTTGCATTATCGCTAGATCTCACCCAGCTGGTGAATCAAGCAACGCGGGTACCGGATGTTGATGGTCATACGCCCAATTGTTTGGACCTTCTGCTGACTTCAGATCCGGACAGGCACTCAGTATCGGTCTCTGCCCCGCTGGGAACGTCCGATCACTGTCTGGTGAAATCCGTGTCGATCTGCTCTCCTCCCGATGACAGCCCTAAGGGCACGAGGCGAGTCTGGCGATACGGGTCGGCAGATTGGGATGAGATGCGGCATTTCTTTGCGTCTTACCCGTGGCGGCAAGTGTGTTTTTCTTCGAGTGACCCTGCTAGTTCGGCTGATGCGGTTGCGGACATGATACGACAGGGAATGGAATATTATATTCCTTTCTCCGACATCTCACTCGGTCACAAAGCCCAACCTTGGTACAATGCGGATTGTGCTCGCGCTGAGGCTAAAAAAGAAGCCGCCTACCAAGCATGGGCCCAGGCTCGCGACCGCAAAGTTAGAGCTCGTAGGGTTCGCGCGAAGAAGAGGGCCTTTAATTCTGCCGCCAAGTCCTGCAAACGGGTGATCCGGAGGGCTCGATTCGACCATGTCAGCCGCATTGGAGCCAAACTGGCATCCTACCCTTCTGGTAGTAAACAGTTCTGGTCCCTTTCAAAATCGGTCGAATCCAACTTCTGCCGTCCCACTTTGCCTCCCATGCAGAAGCCTGATGGGTCGCTGGCTCACTCCGCAACTGAGAAAGCTAATTTATTTGCTTCTCTGTTTGCGAGCAATTCACGTCTGGACGCTGGTGCCAAACAGCCGCCAACCATCCCTCGTTGTGATTCTTCGATGCCGGAGGTCACAATACATACAAAAGAGGTCCGCAGAGCATTGCGTAGTCTGGATGTGAATAAGGCCAGTGGTCCTGATGGTATACCTGCAAGAGTGTTGAGATATTGTGCGCCTGAGTTGTCTCCTGTTCTAACACGCCTGTATCGCCTCTCTCTCAGAACAAGAACGGTGCCTAAATCCTGGAAGCTTGCGAATGTGCAACCGGTACCCAAGAAGGGCAGTCGTGCCGACCCCTGCAACTACCGCCCTATCGCCATTACTTCCATTCTCTGTAAAGTCATGGAAAGAGTACTTAACAGTAAGTTGCTGTCATACCTAGAAGACAATGATCTACTCAGTGATCGCCAATATGCCTTCCGCCGGGGGCGATCGACTGGGGATCTTCTTGTGTATGTGACGCACTGCTGGGGCGAGGCCATCGAGAAGCACGGTGAAGCACTGGCTGTATCACTTGACATCTCGAAGGCCTTTGACAGGGTATGGCACGCTAGTTTGCTGAGCAAGCTTCCCGCTTATGGCATCCCCGCTGATCTTTGCAGCTGGATATCTGATTTCTTGAGAGAACGGTCGATTAGAGTTGTCATTGACAGCTGCTCTTCTGACCTTATGGCAATTGATGCTGGAGTTCCTCAAGGGTCTGTTCTCTCCGCGACACTTTTCCTGCTGCACATCAATGACCTCCTTGTGTCAGGTATTGTTGGGTATGCAGATGACAGTACTGTCATGGAGAGATATGTATCTGGCGCAGGGGCCAGCGGGGATAAAATACGCTCGCAGAGGGAGGCCATGGTTGAGCGGACAAACTTGACTTTAAGTGTTGTCTCCCAGTGGGGTGACAATAATTTAGTCAACTTCAACGCCACCAAAACACAGGCTTGTCTGTTCACCGCAAAAAGGAGTCCGTTTAATCTGACTCCTACTTTCCGGGGTACATCTGTCCCTGTTTCCGACAGTCTTGGGCTTCTGGGTATAAGCTTGACCACAAAACTCAACTTCGGCGCTGACATCGAGTCTAAGGCTCAAACTGCGGCCAAAAAGCTGGGCATCTTAAACAAGGTGAAGCGGTACTTCACTCCTGGACAGCTCTTAGTATTGTATAAAGCTCAGGTCCGATCATGTATGGAGTACTGCTGCCACCTGTGGGATGGCTCAGCCAAGTATCAACTTGCCGCACTCGACTCGGTTGAACGCAGAGCCAGGAGGCTCATTGGCGATAGTAAGCTGGTGGAGGCCAAGCTTCATAGCCTAGCCCACCGCCGCAGAGTGGCCTGCTTGTCGGTCTTCTACAGATTGTACTTCGGTGAGTGTGCCCTAGAGCTGCATGAGCTCATCCCACCTTCCCCTTTCTACTATCGGACTTCCAGACGCACCGCGGGATATCACCCCTTCTTGGTTGACATCCCACATATCCGCACCAAGCGCCTTTCTGAATCTTTTATAATGCGCACAGCCAAGGAGTGGAATGCCTTACCTGCGTCAGTATTTCCGAGTACTTACAACCCGAATTCCTTTAAAGTACGAGTGAATAGGCATCTTCTGGGTAAGCTCGCTACATCTACGACCCCATCTTCGTCCTGAGGACTGGATTGAGGTCAAGAGCGAACCCATAGTTAATAAAAAAAAAAAAAAAAAAAAAAAAAAAAAGGAGTGGAATGCCTTACCTGCGTCAGTATTTCCGAGTACTAACAACCCGAATTCCTTTAAAGTACGAGTGAATAGGCATCTTCTGGGTAAGCTCGCTACATCTACGACCCCATCTTCGTCCTGAGGACTGGATTGAGGTCAAGAGCAAACCCATAGTTAAAAAAGAAAAAAAAAAGAATGGATATCTCCTACCTAACTCCTTTGGAAAAATTCTTTGTAAATAACAAATTAAATGCGAATTATGACTATTTTATTAGAATCAGAAATGATAGGTATCTCCAACTCCTCAGGAAAATTCCTTGCCAGTAACAAATTAAACGCGAATTAAGAAAAGCAGTTTCCAATCAGAATAGATAGGTATCTCCTAAAAAAAACAGCTGTATGAGACAGCTGTTGTCTATTTGAGTCGAGTAGGCATAGCAGTTTAGCGCCCAGATTTGCTCTCATAGTAAAAGTTGTTCAGTTTGGTGGTCTTAACCACCCCTGAAAGAAGTTTGGCGGACGGCCATGTAATTTGAGACCCAGACTTAGAGGTTCCGTACATCAATGAAACTTAGTAACACGTCTAGAATTAAACAAAACTAACAAAAAAGTAAATTGGTTGTAACCTGTAGAAATTGGGGGAAAGCTATTTCTCCTTATGATGCCTTTTGTATCAAGTGTGTATTACGTGTATTGTGTAGTACGTATTCATTGTGTTTTTTTTAATGAAAATTCACGATAACTAAACTATACAATATTATGATAATGGAAAAAAACGAATCACAAGCATTATCAGTTCAACCAAGCCAAATTACGTTCCGTAATGTCCAAACAATACCTTAGTGATAATATTAGATTAAAATAGCTGTCGTAATTGCGTTTTGCTACTGCTTTTTGGATGATTTGTCTATTTTACTAGTAATTTCTACTTTTGAATCCGGACTTCTGGAGATTTGGAAGTTTTATAAAAAATGCCTTATTTTTTTCTGTTTATAATAATTATGACCGCCGTCCTGAAGAGCTTTTAGTTTTCGTAAAAATGGCTGGGTCCAAATTTGCCAAACGTCTTTCGACACGGTATAAGCAGTTAACAAATTAAACGCTAATTATGACTACCTACATTATCCGAGGGATAGTTAAAGATATCCTAAATAAAGCATACCTATTCAGAATATTCACATACAATATCACTTACAATGTCCAATCGCGGGCCTGTGGGACAGGCAGTGACCACTTTTAACAGACAGTGGTATTTAAAAATTCATATATAATTTTGTCCCGCTTAATACCCGCCTCGAAATAGAAGCATTTGTAGAATGTACTAACGTTCACAAAGTTTCCCTTCACCAAAACGCCAGTGTTGTTAATCTTTTCTTCCTATTTTTAAAAGTATAATAGACAGAAAGTTATTATACCTGTCGGAATAGAGTAACTGACATGAGTTGTCAAATGAAACCGTTTTTTGTGCATTTGTCGGCACTTATCGGCACCCTAAAACTTCGAGTTCTGTGTATAATTGTTAATCTAACGTGAAATCGTAGGTAATTTAATGAAATAGTGTTAGTATATTTCACAAAATAATCTACGACTTCACTTTAGATTCACTAATTATTCACAGAGCACGAATATTCACCCAGTCGATTGTGCTGACAAGTTCCCAAAAACGGTTCTATTGCCTCGCGTCACGTATCTCTTTCTATTATACAGTGGCGCCGCTAGGTACATCTCGCTCTCTCAGCTGTCAGTTCCTCTATATGATACCTTTATGATAATAGATTTAAAATCTAACAATAAAATTGTAATTATAAGACTTTTAGGTGTAAGTTCAAACCAACTTTCATTTTTAACTTAAAGAAATTATAGTTCGAAATTGTTTGTAAATAGAAAATGTAAATGTATGAACCTTGAGACTTGTACACATGTTGTTTCACACATCAGTAGCCCTGGAGTATGACTAGGTAATTATAGCATTAAACTGAAACACTCTTCAGTTTCATTTTTGATTTGTAAATGTTTTAGTCTTCGGGTTACTAGCAAAATCAATTCTATTTTCGAGAAGTAGTTAGAGTAATACAGTTGTTAAATAAAATATGACACACAAATTATACAGGGCGTAAGTGATAGCCTAGCAAATTCTGAAACGGTGAACTCCGACCATCAAACTGAACAACTTTCACTATGGAGGCTACCTCAGGAAACGCGAAAAAAAAATCAGCTGTCCCATACATGCTGGAAGAAATCTCTTCAGAGATAAGCTAGCCCTTTGTACATGTTTTCTTAACTTTATGTATTATTATGTCCGTGTGTACAATAAAGTGTTATAATAATATAGCGGCCATAGCGCCGTACTCCAATAGTCTTTACACAAATGGCGGGGACCATCCCCGTGGGTATCATGTTGTGCGCTCGGAGATGGTATCCGCCATTTGTGTATCCCTTATATTTAGATTAACTTGTCTTTTGAACGGGCCTCTACATGTTGGCTTCGGCCCCATGCACGCCTTCCAAAGGTCCGAGACTTAATTGCCCGTGATTACGGAACGTAAGACATACGGTACCGCAGTTTTGTATGAGACAGCTGATTTTTTTTCGCGTTTCCTGAGGTAGGCTCCATAGTGAAAGTTGTTCAGTTTGATGGTCTGAGTTCACCATTTTAGTATTTGCTAGGCTGTCACTTACACCCTGTATTTAACCTGCATGCTGGTGAGCAAATATTCAAAAGTTTAATGAATAAAAAAAATTTTTTACGCCGCGAAACGTTAAGAGTTTTGACACCGATTTTTAAACCTTATGTTATTGTAACTTATGATGTATGACGAAAGTCATTGGTTATGACAGTATTTTAGTGGAATTGCCACATAGGAAGGCTGCGATCGTTCCTGCTGCCTATCTACTGCTACTACAGGGCGTAACAAAACACCCTAGTAATACTTAAGGGGGTGCTTCAGACCATCAAACCGAACAACTTTCACTATGGGGCCAACATCGAGAGAACATAAAAAAAATCAGCTGTCCCATACATTTTAGACGAGTCAGAACTGCAGTTTTGTATGGGACAGCTAATTTTTTTTCTCGATGTTGGCCCCATAGTGAAAGTTTTAAGTATTACTCGAGTGTTTTGTTACACCCTGTATAATAAACAAATGTTTTCACGCTTGGTTTCACAACGTTTCATATTTTATTTGTATGGAAACACCAAATTAATAGTTTAACACGATTCTCAAAGGTTCAACATACTTATAGGTATGTTATTATAACTTATAGCTGGGTCATTATAGGACAACACCCATATTTTTCGGATAGAAGGATGAGCCTCGGCACAATTGTTCCTTAGGTGGTCTAGTGCGAAAAACGCCCGGAGGACTCCCTCTATCACCCTGCCATGGGGGTGGAGGGGGGGTTGAACTTTTCAGATACCGCACTCACTGTGATTCGTCATAACTGCCAATTTCTAGCTACTAGGGCATGTTTGGTATCGTTTTTGACTAAATCAAAGTAGCTTAGTTGATTTCTGAAACAAAAAAAATGTATTCCCATACAAAAAAATTGAAAAACAGTGAAAAATAAAAAATAAGTAAAAAATTTTTTTTTTGTTAATTACCATAAACTTAAAACCGGTAGCAATATCGGACTTTAAAAAATATATTTGGAAAGCTGCTTTTATACAGATTCCAAAAACATAAGGTTTGTTGAGAAAAAAGCAAAAAAAAATGAAAAACAAAAAATTAACGCAACCAGGGAGGAACAAAAAAAATTAAATGAAATGCAGGAGTGGACGTAGAAGTGTCCAATTTTGTATACAATTAGTAGTTACTATAAGCATTAAGGGAAAACTAAAATATCTTACAATATTATAGCAGTTTTCTTGATACATAAACTGCACAAATAACTTGGTAATCCTGTGTATTTATACAGGATTACAAAGTTACACTTGCAGTGTACCTGTATATTGTCATGTCTTGTTGACTGACATATCAACGCACAGCCCAAACCACTGGTTCTAGAGATTTGGAACTTAGGTTCTTTATATAGGAGGTTTACAAAATGAAAGGAAACATCAGATGACATCATCAACATCATATATTTACAATAAAACAGATTAAAATATTATTTTTCGTCCTGTATACATTTGCCTTCGCAATGACACAACTCTGTGCACTTTAGTTGCCGTTGCAAACACCGGCACCTGTTGGTGCCGCACCCCTTTTTGCTTCTACACCTAATCATTTCGATGCAGGCTTCAGCAGCAACAGGCAAGTCTGTCCATGTAGGTTGCCAACTATCGCCGACTTTTGTCCATCCCCAGTTAGATGGATCAGGAAGATCTTGAATCGGCGACATTTGACCCCATACATGGACAGCTTGAAAAACTGCCCTCAAGAACAGACACTGACGTCGTGGTGCTTGCAGTCGCAAGTGTACCACAAGTGTCTGGGCTAGAGGAGCTATGGGTGCATGTAGGCACTGGAAAGCACCACCAGTATCTTCCTTGTCATGAGATAGCGAACGCTCTTGGTAAATTCTTGTTATAATAATACCACCTTTACTTCTAAACACGTCATCTTGATTTAGCAATTAAAAAACTTTCTTCTTACAGGACCACAAAAAACAAAGGTCCTTCCTTTATTCCACGCATTCACGGGGTGTGACACAGTTTCTAGTTTTAATGGGAAAGGGTAGAAAAGTGCAATGGAGACATGGAACGTTTTCCCTACTGCCACAGATGGTTTTTTGGCAGCCTATGAAGGCAGGAACAACGACTCATTTGCCATCCTTGAAAAGTTTCTTATAATTTGATATGACAGGTAGGTAACTTCATAAAACTAGGTACCTAATAAGTAACAAAGCAACATTTTAACGGTACATATTTTTTCCTTATTAGATCAAGTTCCTGTACTACAGTAAACGAAGCGAGAAAACATTTATTTACCAAAAAAGACCGCCAACTAGAGCATATACCACCCACAAAAGCGGCTCTATATCAACATTTCTTTAGGGCAGTTTTTCAAGCTCTCCATGTGGGTCAAATGTCGCCGATTCAAGATTTTCCTGATCCATCTAACTGGGGATGGACAAAAGTCGGCGATAGTTGGCAACCTACATGGACAGACTTGCCTGTTGCTGCTGAAGCCTGCATCGAAATGATTAGGTGTAGATGCAAAAAGGGGTGCGGCACCAACAGGTGCCGGTGTTTGCAACGGCAACTTAAGTGCACAGAGTTGTGTCATTGCGAAGGCAAATGTATACAGGAAGAAAAATAATATTTTAATCTGTTTTATTGTAAATATATGATGTTGATGATGTCATCTGATGTTTCCTTTCATGTTGTAAACCTCCTATATAAAGAACCTAAGTTCCAAATCTCTAGAACCAGTGGTTTGGGCTGTGCGTTGATATGTCAGTCAACAAGACATGATAATATACAGGTACACTGCAAGTGTAACTTTGTAATCCTGTATAAATACACAGGATTACCAAGTTATTTGTGCAGTTTATGTATCAAGAAAACTGCTATTATATTGTAAGATATTTTAGTTTTCCCTTAATGCTTATAGTAACTACTAATTGTATACAAAATTGGACACTTCTACGTCCACTCCTGCATTTCATTTAATTTTTTTTGTTCCTGCCTAGCTGCGTTAATTTTTTGTTTTTCATTTTTTTTTCTTTTTTCTCAACAAACCTTATATTTTTGGAATCTGTATAAAAGCAGCTTTCCAAATATATTTTTTAAAGTCCGATATTGCTACCGGTTTTAAGTTTATGGTAATTAACAAAAAAAAATATTCTTACCTATTTTTTATTTTTCACTGTTTTTCAATTTTTTTGTATGGGAATACATTTTTTTTGTTTCAGAAATCAACTAAGCTACTTTGATTTAGTCAAAAACGATACCAAACATGCCCTAGGAGCTAGAAATTGGGAGTTATGACGAATCACAGTGAGTGCGGTATCTGAAAAGTTCAACCCCCCCTCCACCCCCATGGCGGGGTGATAGAGGGAGTCCTCCGGGCGTTTTTCACACTAGACCACCTAAGGAACAAGTGTGCCCAGGCTCATCCTTCTATCCGAAAAATATACCCTCCCCATACAAAAATGGATATAAAGTCTAAGCTATTAAGTGTTAGGTTAGGTTAATAACCTACGGACTTCCGGAAAAGTTCATTATTTCTGCTTTATTTATTTGACCAAGGCAATTAGGGCCTTGACTCTTGACCTGTCAATCCAAATATTTTTCGAATTAAATATTATTTACGACTCACGACAATATTTTACCCATAAACTTATTATATTATAATAAGTTTATGATTTTACCATTCGGAGTAGGTAATCAGAAATCAGAAACCATTCAGAAACTTTATAAAGTTGTAAATTGGTTTATTGGCAACTACATACCGAGGTACGACCTAAGGGTACGACAGAATATAGCCAATTAAAGTTGACAAGGTTCTAAGTATGATAAAAGTTTTCATAGGTCAATTGAAAAACTATAACTCAATTTTTTTTTATTTAAATTAATAGGTAAGGTACCTACCTATCGCATGACACAGGTAGCTTTCTGGTGATTTTTTTTTTTGACTCTACCACCGCGTCTATATCACGTATACACAGCCTAAGGGTCAGCGCACACCCAGCGTAGAACTGCTCGCGCATGCTCGAGCATGTTCTTTGCAGTCGCGCACACCTAGCGGCAAAATCCGCCGGCGGCAGCGGCGGAGCATGCTCGCGCGTGTTCGAACAGTCTCGCGGATGCTCCCGTGTTGCTACAGTTGACGTAGTGAATTTTGCGTTGTGTTTACAATATTTTATGGTAAAGACGTGCGATAACAACAATTTTAAAGTATGGTAGACTGGGATTTGTTAATTATTGGGTTACTAGCAAAGGAAGAGGAGCAAGAAGAGCACATCAATAAGATGAAAAGAGGCAAGAAAGATGTACTTATATTTGGGAAATACTACGCCCTGTGCTGTGTTACGGTTTAAAGTTCTAGGGACAGTTATTTTATGGCTAGGAACTATAAAATGGAATATGAACAATTTGAAAACCTACTAAATCTGCTTCGACCTTTCAGATTTTCTTTGTATTTTCAAAAAGAGTTCGATTATTATATAATATTATCTGTAGTAAATTGCCCTTTTCGGGCTAAAGTAGTTAAAAAATATGCTAGATTTAGTCCGAAACCGGCCGAGGCGGCAACACTTACGACGGATCGCAAGCATCGACACGGGCGTATGCTCGAACATGCTCGAGCATGCGCGAGCATCCGCGCGCATGCTCGCGACTGCTCCCGTCGCCGCGAGGAGCATACGCGAGCATACTCGAACAGACGCTGAAGGGATTGAATCACTTGCAAGCTATTTTCAACTTTATTTCAATGGAAATAGAGTTCATTATCAATTGAATCAATGAAACCTGCTCACGCATGCTCGAACAGTTTTACGCTGGGTGTGCGCTGACCCTAACGATGACCGACTGCTTGACGTGCCTTCGGAAGCTTGAATGGGATGAAATACCACCCTTTCAGAAGCGAATGTTGTTTTTCTATCCCACGGGGTTTTATTCCCATTGGGGACACCAAGTGATATGTCACTTTGTACGTTTTTTCCCAGTTGGTTAGGACATAGCAGGATGAATCACCTGATTGTCTGAAAAGAAAAATGAATCCGTGCTTCGGATGGCACGTTAAGCCGTTGGTCCCGACTACTATCTCTGGTGGTACATAAAAACCACATCAGAGGCCGTAAGGCGGTCTGATAAAACTCTGACACCAGGGCTCTGCCCACACGATAAGAAAGAAGGAGTGCGATTTTCGAAAGTCACACGTGTAATTTAGCAGTAGAAAATATCATAACTTCCATAGTAGTTTAGACATTTTCTACTGCTGATTTGGACGCGTGACTTTCAAAAATCGCACTCCTGATTCTTTAAATCAGAACCACTCTACAAACAGAAAGAAGAGGAAGTCAAGCAATGTCAAAGCCTATTATTATTATTTATCGTTTTTTTTTTACTATCGTGGTATGGAACCCTCGGTGCGCGAGTCCGACTCTCACTTGGCCGGTTTGTCTTTGTTTACCTAACCACAACAATACGGGGAGCAATTCTAAATCCAGCAACAAAGGCAGAGCCTCTATCTTCTTATCGTGTGGGCAGAGCCGCCTTACGGCCTCTGACGTAGTTTTTATGTAACGACTACTATCAGGTGATTCAGCCTGCAATGTCCTAACCAACTGGGGAAAAACGCACAAAGTGATATATCACTAGGTGTCCCCCGTGGGAATCGAACCCACGACCTCCGTATCGAGAGCCAATGCTCTTAACCATTAGACCACGGAGGCAGACCCTCTATGAAATTGACTAATAAATAATAGTATTTGCCGGCTTCGGACGGGCTAAATAATGCAGACCATCGACATAAGCCATCGATCGCGACGTGATGCGACATTGACTGACAATGACCAGCTCATGATTGAAGCTTCGTAGGTCGAGTCGAGAGCCGCTCGCTGAGCTAAGCTTCCGTGTACGAGTTTATGGACCATGATCGTCGTCATTATCAATCTTTATAGCGGATAGATAGGGGGCTAAGTTGCTGAAGCCCCAGCCAAACCATAAATGACAAAACTACAGAATCTTATCTAGTCTGTATAACTACAGGGTGAAATTGATATCATTAGCATCCTTTTAAACAAAGAGTCTACCCATCAAACCGAACAACTTTTACTATGGGAGCAAACTGCAATGCCTACTCGACTCAAATGTATGCAACAGCTGATTTTGTTTTTGCTGCGATCGGTTTGCTCCCATAGTAAAAGTTGTTCAGTTTGATGGGTAGACTCTTAGTTTAAAAGGATGCTAATGATATCAATTTCACCCTGTATATTACTTATAAAAGGTGTAACAAAATACGCTAGTAATAGCAAGCCTAAGGCTTACCTTGGGATCATTACAATGTTTTTGCCTGTGAGCGTTATTTATTTATTTATATTTAAAGAGGTGATTTATGCCTTCAAACTGAACTACTTTTACTTTGTGGACAGCAGTTTTTTTTTTTTTTTAAATAAATCTGCTGTCCACAAACCTTCAGATTTTTTATTTTTTTAAAGTTCAGCTACCTATAACGATATTAGAGAATTTTTGTCTGTCTGTTTGTTCGAGCATCACGCAAAAACTACTGAAGCGATTTTGATGAAACATTCTTTATTTGACTTAAAATCTGGAATATAATTTGTGCGGACGAAGTCGCGTGTAAACTCTAGTATTCATCTAAAACTAAACTTTAAAGTAACGTGCCTAAAAGTGGAATCTCCCTATTACAAAATTGTAACAAACAGAAGTGTATGTTCTGTGCATTGAAGATAATTTACAAAACAGACTCCAAATCACCAACTTCTTTATTTTTTTGTCTGTTTGTTTGTTCGAGCATCAAGCAAGAACTGCTGGACCGATTTGGATGAAACTTTTTGGGCTGACTTAAAATCTGGTGTACATTAAAATTTTATCTTATGACTGGAGCTGCCTTTCTAGTATGATTTCTCTACTCTCATGCGAGGCGCCTTCTCTACATTGACTAAAATGACTTGTTCCCGCCCTTTTCAGAGAGCGAACGACAAGTTGTAGGTATGGAAAAAAATCGAGTCGCGAGCGAGTAGAGAAATCATACTAGATAGACCGAGATCCGACCGTAAAATTATGCATCTATCTCATAGGCGAACGAAATGTGATTCTAGTGTATGTTTACACAGGGGTTAATTTAACGCCGCCAAGTTTCCTAGAAAAATCTTACCGCAAGTACTTTTCCATTATTATTTTTGCTATAACTTTTTCCACCTGTCTGGGAAGTAAATGAGGTGCCATCGGAAGGAGACTGATTTAAAGTTTAGGAAAAACTAGGGTTGCCAACTCTCAATTTGCCGCAACTATAGGGTTGCCACGTTCAAAGAAGTCATTTTTTAACCTGTCTGTCAAATCTAGGCAACTTGGCGGCGTTAAATTAGCCCCTGTGTAAACATACACTAGAATCACATTTCGTTCGCCTATGAAATAGATGCATAATTTTACGGTCGGATCTCGGACAAAGAGAGGTTGTAGTGGCGGTCGAAAACTAGTCTTATCTAAAGTGCAAACCGGTGTTAGCATGCGTAGTACCGTTGCCGATGGCGTACTGCTGCAGAAGGTCGGTCATGTTGATGTGCACGACCCCCCGGCGCTCCTGCATCAGGTTGTCGCAGTGGGTCACCTTTCCGCTGCCTGGACCACCTGAGGGGGTAGGTGGGGGATCACTACATGCTTAGAAACATATGGAAGCTTTAGAATGGAAGCTTATGAACAAACAAGTAAGAGCTCTCCATACAATTTATTACAATCCTAAACCTTATCGTATTTCAATTAGTTCTTAATATTTCTGGTACAGTACGACCAGGATTGCGACTTTTGAATCTCATTCGCTGAGTTCAGCAGTTGAAAATGTCAAAATTACTATGGAGATATGCATCTTTCTACTGACTATTTGAATTTCAAAAATCGCACTTCTGAAGTATGATTTTTGAAAGTCAAAGCAGCAGTAGAAAGATGCATATCTCCACAGTAATTTTGACATTTTCAACTGCTGAACTAAGCGAATGAGATTCAAAAATGGCACTCCTGGAGTGCGATTTGTGAATCTCATTCGGTGAGTTCAGCAGTTGAAAATGTCAAAATTACTTTCCCACCATTCGGGACCATGTGATGTGAATAAGGCCAGTGGTCCTGATGGTATACCTGCAAGAGTGTTGAGATATTGTGCGCCTGAGTTGTCTCCTGTTCTAACACGCCTGTATCGCCTCTCTCTCAGAACAAGAACGGTGCCTAAATCCTGGAAGCTTGCGAATGTGCAACCGGTACCCAAGAAGGGCAGTCGTGCCGACCCCTGCAACTACCGCCCTATCGCCATTACTTCCATTCTCTGTAAAGTCATGGAAAGAGTACTTAACAGTAAGTTGCTGTCATACCTAGAAGACAATGATCTACTCAGTGATCGCCAATATGGCTTCCGCCGGGGGCGATCGACTGGGGATCTTCTTGTGTATGTGACGCACTGCTGGGGCGAGGCCATCGAGAAGCACGGTGAAGCACTGGCTGTATCACTTGACATCTCGAAGGCCTTTGACAGGGTATGGCACGCTAGTTTGCTGAGCAAGCTTCCCGCTTATGGCATCCCCGCTGATCTTTGCAGCTGGATATCTGATTTCTTGAGAGAACGGTCGATTAGAGTTGTCATTGACAGCTGCTCTTCTGACCTTATGGCAATTGATGCTGGAGTTCCTCAAGGGTCTGTTCTCTCCGCGACACTTTTCCTGCTGCACATCAATGACCTCCTTGTGTCAGGTATTGTTGGGTATGCAGATGACAGTACTGTCATGGAGAGATATGTATCTGGCGCAGGGGCCAGCGGGGATAAAATACGCTCGCAGAGGGAGGCCATGGTTGAGCGGACAAACTTGACTTTAAGTGTTGTCTCCCAGTGGGGTGACAATAATTTAGTAAACTTCAACGCCACCAAAACACAGGCTTGTCTGTTCACCGCAAAAAGGAGTCCGTTTAATCTGACTCCTACTTTCCGGGGTACATCTGTCCCTGTTTCCGACAGTCTTGGGCTTCTGGGTATAAGCTTGACCACAAAACTCAACTTCGGCGCTGACATCGAGTCTAAGGCTCAAACTGCGGCCAAAAAGCTGGGCATCTTAAACAAGGTGAAGCGGTACTTCACTCCTGGACAGCTCTTAGTATTGTATAAAGCTCAGGTCCGATCATGTATGGAGTACTGCTGCCACCTGTGGGATGGCTCAGCCAAGTATCAACTTGCCGCACTCGACTCGGTTGAACGCAGAGCCAGGAGGCTCATTGGCGATAGTAAGCTGGTGGAGGCCAAGCTTCATAGCCTAGCCCACCGCCGCAGAGTGGCCTGCTTGTCGGTCTTCTACAGATTGTACTTCGGTGAGTGTGCCCTAGAGCTGCATGAGCTCATCCCACCTTCCCCTTTCTACTATCGGACTTCCAGACGCACCGCGGGATATCACCCCTTCTTGGTTGACATCCCACATATCCGCACCAAGCGCCTTTCTGAATCTTTTATAATGCGCACAGCCAGGGAGTGGAATGCCTTACCTGCGTCAGTATTTCCGAGTACTTACAACCCGAATTCCTTTAAAGTACGAGTGAATAGGCATCTTCTGGGTAAGCTCGCTACATCTACGACCCCATCTTCGTCCTGAGGACTGGATTGAGGTCAAGAGCAAACCCATAGTTAATAAAAAAAAAAAAAAAAAAAAAACCATCCCTTCAAAGACTGACCTGACCAGACGTTTCCAATACCAAAGCCAACTACGCCAACGAGTTCCGCGCGTATTTTTCATATTAATTTTGTTTTTTATTTTCATTAATTATTTCTATTATTCGTTTATTTATTTAGCATTCTATGTCCCGTATCAATTATGGAGTTTTAGGTGATAATACTGACCCAACACGAATATGACGGGACGGGCACGTTAGGTGGCTCGAACTTGACATGGCTCGAGTTCTGCATGGGAAAGCCGGCCGTGGTCGGAGTGGCTCAACCCATGCAGTTGCAGTGCTATGCCCCCTGGTACCCATGAAGGTGATAATACTGACCAAGCACAAATATGACGGGCACGTTAGGTGGCTCGCACTTGACGTGGCTCGAGTTTTGCATGGGGAAGCCGGCTGTGGGCTGAGTGGCTCGACCCACGCAGTTGCTACGCTAGGCCCACTGGTACCCATGAAGGTGATAATACTGACCAAGCACTAATATGACGGGCACGTTAGGTAGCTCGAACTTGACGTGGATCGAGTTCTGCATGGAGAAGTCGGCTGTGGGCTGAGTGGCTCGACCCACGCATTTGCTATGCTAGGCCCACTGGTACCCATGAAGGTGATAATACTGACCAAGCACGAATATGACGGGCACGTTAGGTGGTTCGAACTTGACGTGGCTTGAGTTCTGCATCGGGAAGCCGGCGCCGTGGTCGGTGTGGCTCGACCCAGCCAGTTGCCGTGCTAGGCCCACTGGTACCCATGAAGCTGATAATACTGACCAAGCACGAATATGACGGGCACGTTAGGTGGCTCGAACTTGACGTGGCTTGAGTTCTGCATGGGGAAGCCGGCCGTGGGCGGAGTGGCTCGACCCACCCAGTTGCTGTGCTAGGCCCCCTGGTACCCATGAAGGTGATAATACTGACCAAGCACGAATATGACGGGCACATTAGGTGGCTCGAACATGACATGGCTCGAGTTCTGCATGTGGAAGCCGGCCGTGGGGGAAGTGGCTCGACCCACCCAGTTGCTGTGCTAGGCCCACTGATGGTACCCATGAAGGTGATAATACTGACCAAGCACGAATATGACGGGCACGTTAGGTGGCTCGAACTTGACGTGGCTTGAGTTCTGCATGGGGAAGCCGGCCGTGGGCGGAGTGGCTCGACCCACCCAGTTGCTATCACGCCGACTTCGCTCGCCTCCGGTGGTCTCCAACTCTTCATTGTTTTGTTCTGGAGGGGAAAAGTTTAGTGATAACACTGGTAACACTGGTAAGCACATAACAACAATTTTATTGGGGAAGTGATCTAAGGTGGATGTCGCGCGCCTCTGGATAATGCTAAGAGGTATGTACCTACCAGTCAGGTAATCCTAACGTGGTGGCACCGGTAATGGACAATGCACCAGTGATGGACACTTTTACCTTTTTTCGCAAAAAATAAGGCGGTGTCCTATTGCCATCGCACGCGCGATGGTGCGATGCGATCTCATCGCGCGATGAAACCGATCGCGCGATCAAAAAACGTGTGTCCTAATTTGGTGCGATGCGATCGATGCGATCGATCACCCTCCCTTGCTTCGTGTACCTGCACTCAGCGGGACCCCGTGTCCTAGAACGATGCGAGTATGTATGGGATTTAGTTCCGAATTTGTTCTATCGAATTCAATTAGAAATAAAAAAAAATCCGTCAAAATGGAAGAATTAGATCCAGAGCCACCAACGGTCTAGGGCCTAAACGTATTATAATTATAGGAAAGCTGGATTCAGTCTAGCTCGAAAATAGACGCCAAAGTACATCATTTAGCCTCGGTCTTATGACTCAAAGCGGTCACTGATTTTTTTTACAGCGGTAAGACAATCGCGAAAAACTGGGGTCTGGGCCTAAATATATAGGATACGAACTGGACGCATTTTAAGAAAGAGCCCTCTTAGGAGAACACCACAGCAGATTTAGTTATTCTCAAATCGGTCACCGTTCAAAATCAGACTGGGGTTGAAAATAAAAAAAAATAGGTCTTAGGCCTAAAAATATAGGAAATGTGAAACCAACTTGGATCGAAAGAACACACTTTACCCATCACGAAAAACCCGGTCTTACATGGCGGATCGGTCACCTTTCCAGAATCAGACCACTTTTATAATATAACAAAAATGACAGATATCTCGACAATGGTAAGTGATAGAAAAAAATTTGTTATGAACAAAATTGTTGGAAATTTAATGGTCTTTACGCTTGTATAAACTTTGTTTACAATCCTATGCATAGGAGACGAGATATTTGTAAAAACTGAATAATTAAAATAGTAACAGACAGATATATCGACAACGGTTGATGATAGGAAAAGTTTTTGAAAAATAAAATTGTAGATAATGTTATGTTCTACAAGTTTACAACTTTGTTCACGATTTGAAGCATACGAAAAGAGATATTTGCAAAACCGAATAAATTAAAATAGTAATAGACCGATATCTAGAAAACGGTTCATGATAGAAAAAGTTTATCTGAAAAACAATTATAGACAATGTTATGTTCTACAAGTTTTGTTCTAACTTTGTTCACGATTTAATGCATACGAAAAGAGATATTTGCAAAAACGAATTAATTAAATAGTAATAGACAGATATCTCGAAATTTTTTGATGATAGGAATAGTTTGTGCAGCATACAATTGTAGATAATATTATGTACTACAAGTTTTGTTATAACTTTGTTCACGATTTCATCCATACGAAACGAGATATTTGCAAAAAATAATTAATTAAAATAGTAATAGACAGATATCTCGACAACGGTTCATGATAGAAAAAGTTTCTTACAGATACAATCATAGAAAATATTATGTTCTACATGTTTTGTATTAACTTTGTTCACGATTTGATGCATACGAAAAGAGATATTTGCAAAAACGAATAAATTAAAATAGTAATAGACAGATATCTAGAAAATTGTTGATGATAGAAAAAGTTTCTTAAAAATACAATTATAGACTATGTTATGTTCTACAAGTTTTGTTCTAACTTTGTTCACGATTTCATGCACACGAAAAGAGATATTTGCAAAAACGAATTAATTAAATAGTAATAGACAGATATCTCGAAAATTGTTGATGATAGGAATAGTTTGTGTAGCATAAAATTGTAGATAATGTTATGTACTACAAGTTTTGTAATAACTTTGTTCACAATTTCATCCATACAAAACGAGATATTTGCAAAAAATAATTAATTAAAATAGTAATAGACAGATATCTCGACAACGGTTCATGATAAAAAAAGTTTCTTTTTGATACAATTATAGACAATGTTATGTTCTACATGTTTTGTTTTAACTTTGTTCACGATTTGATGCATACGAAAAGAGATATTTGCAAAAACGAATTAATTAAAATAGTAATAGACAGATATCTCGAAAATTGTTGATCATAGGAAAAGTTTGTTAAGCATAAAATTGTAGATAATGTTATGTTCTACAAATTTTGTAATAACTTTATTCACGATTCGAAGCATACGAAAAGAGATATTTGCAAAAAATTATTAATTAAAATAGTAATAGACAGATATCTCGAAAACGGTTCTTGATAGAAAAAGTTTGTCTGAAAAACAATTGTAGACAATATTATGTTTTACAAGTTTTGTTCTAACTTTGTTCACGATTTGAAGCATACGAAAAGAGAAATTTGCAAAAACGAATAAATTAAAATAGTAATAGACAGATATCTAGAAAATTGTTGATGATAGAAAAAGTTTCTTAAAAATACAATTATAGACAATGTTATGTTCTACAAGTTTTGTTCTAACTTTGTTCACGATTTGATGCATACGAAAAGAGATATTTGCAAAAACGAATTAATTAAAATAGTAATAGACAGATATCTCGAAAATTGTTGATGATAGGAATAGTTTGTGTAGCATACAATTCTAGATAATGTTATGTACTACAAGTTTTGTCATAATTTTGTTCACGATTTGATGCATACGAAACGAGATATTTGCAAAAAATTATTAATTAAAAAGTAAAAAAATAATATTGCAGCCGATGACTTTCGTTCGCATCATAAGAACATTAATTTGTTTTATCGAAGTCGCTGTCAAGCCGATTCGCGACCGGGCTTGCATTCGTTTTTTGGCTTGGCTTGACACCGACTTCTATAAAACAAATTAATGTTCTTATGATGCGAACGAAAGTCATCGGCTGCAATATTATTTTTTTACTTTTTAGTTTTTTTGAAGGCGGTTTTAATTTTTTGTTAAAATTTTGTTTATTTCACAATTTTCAGTGGTGAATTCATTAGTAAGATTTAACAGTAGTGCTTCAAATTAACAAACGCACTAGTCGGCACTACGATTTTCGAAGGTTCCCCTCGATTTCTCTGGGATCCATCATCAGATCCTAGTTTCCTTATCATGGGACCACCCTTGGGATATCTCCTTTCCAACAAAAAAAGAATCATCAAAATCGGTTCATAAACGACGAAGTTATCCGCGAACACACATTAAAAAAAAAAAAAAAAATATACGGTCGAACTGAGAACCTACTCCTTTTTTTGAAGTCGGTTAAAAATAGTAATAGACAGATATCTCGAAAACGGTTCTTGATAGAAAAAGTTAATCAGAAAAACAATTGTAGACAATATTATGTTTTACAAGTTTTGTAATAACTTTGTTCACGATTTGAAGCATACGAAAAGAGAAATTTGCAAAAACGAATAAATTAAAATAGTAATAGACAGATATCTCGAAAATTGTTGATGATAGGAATAGTTTGTGTAGAATACAATTCTAGATAATGTTATGTACTACAAGTTTTGTCATAATTTTGTTCACGATTTGATGCATACGAAACGAGATATTTGCAAAAACGAATTAATTAAAATAGTAATAGACAGATATCTCGACAACGGTTGATGATAGAAAGAGTTTCTTTTTGATACAATTATAGATAATGTTATGTTCTACACGTTTTGTTTTAACTTTGTTCACGATTTGATGCATACGAAAAGAGATATTTGCAAAAACGAATTAATTAAAATAGTAATAGACAGATATCTCGAAAATTGTTGATCATAGGAAAAGTTTGTTAAGCATAAAATTGTAGATAATGTTATGTTCTACAAGTTTTGTACTAACTTTATTCACGATTTCAAGCATACTAAAAGAGATATTTGCAAAAACGAATAAATTAAAATAGTAATAGACAGATATCTCGAAAATTGTTGATGATAGAAAAAGTTTCTTAAAAATACAATTATAGACAACGTTATGTTCTACAAGTTTTGTTCTAACTTTGTTCACGATTTGATGCATACGAAAAGAGATATTTGCAAAAACGAATTAATTAAATAGTAATAGACAGATATCTCGAAAATTGTTGATGATAGGAAAAGTTTGTGTAGCATACAATTGTAGATAATGTTATGTACTACAAGTTTTGTTTTAACTTTGTTCACGATTTCATCCATACAAAACGAGATATTTGCAAAAAATAATTAATTAAAATAGTAATAGACAGATATCTCGACAACGGTTCATGATAAAAAAAGTTTCTTAAAGATACAATTATCGACAATGTTATGTTCTACATGTTTTGTTTTAACTTTGTTCACGATTTGATGCATACGAAAAGAGATATTTGCAAAAACGAATTAATTAAAATAGTAATAGACAGATATCTAGAAAATTGTTGATGATAGAAAAAGTTTCTTAAAAATACAATTATAGACAATATTATGTTCTACAAGTTTTGTTCTAACTTTGTTCACGATTTGATGCATACGAAAAGAGATATTTGCAAAAACGAATTAATTAAAATAGTAATAGACAGATATCTCGAAAATTGTTGATGATAGGAATAGTTTGTGAAGCATACAATTCTAGATAATGTTATGTACTACAAGTTTTGTCATAATTTTGTTCACGATTTGATGCATACGAAAGGAGATATTTGCAAAAAATTATTAATTAAAATAGTAATAGACAGATATCTCGAAAACGGTTCTTGATAGAAAAAGTTTGTCTGAAAAACAATTGTAGACAATATTATGTTTTACAAGTTTTGTAATAACTTTGTTCACGATTTGATGCATACGAAAAGAGAAATTTGCAAAAACGAATAAATTAAAATAGTAATAGACAGATATCTAGAAAATTGTTGATGATAGAAAAAGTTTCTTAATAATACAATTATAGACAATGTTATGTTCTACAAGTTTTGTTCTAACTTTGTTCACGATTTGATGCATACGAAAAGAGATATTTGCAAAAACGAATTAATTAAAATAGTAATAGACAGATATCTCGAAAATTGTTGATGATAGGAATAGTTTGTGTAGCATACAATTCTAGATAATGTTATGTACTACAAGTTTTGTCATAATTTTGTTCACGATTTGATGCATACGAAACGAGATATTTGCAAAAAATTATTAATTAAAATAGTAATAGACAGATATCTCGAAAACGGTTCTTAATAGAAAAAGTTAATCAGAAAAACAATTGTAGACAATATTATGTTTTACAAGTTTTGTAATAACTTTGTTCACGATTTGAAGCATACGAAAAGAGAAATTTGCAAAAACGAATAAATTAAAATAGTAATAGACAGATATCTCGAAAATTGTTGATGATAGGAATAGTTTGTGTAGAATACAATTCTAGATAATGTTATGTACTACAAGTTTTGTCATAATTTTGTTCACGATTTGATGCATACGAAACGAGATATTTGCAAAAACGAATTAATTAAAATAGTAATAGACAGATATCTCGACAACGGTTGATGATAGAAAAAGTTTCTTTTTGATACAATTATAGATAATGTTATGTTCTACATGTTTTGTTTTTACTTTGTTCACGATTTGATGCATACGAAAAGAGATATTTGCAAAAACGAATTAATTAAAATAGTAATAGACAGATATCTCGAAAATTGTTGATCATAGGAAAAGTTTGTTAAGCATAAAATTGTAGATAATGTTATGTTCTACAAGTTTTGTACTAACTTTATTCACGATTTCAAGTATACTAAAAGAGATATTTGCAAAAACGAATAAATTAAAATAGTAATAGACAGATATCTCGAAAATTGTTGATGATAGAAAAAGTTTCTTAAAAATACAATTATAGACAACGTTATGTTCTACAAGTTTTGTTCTAACTTTGTTCACGATTTGATGCATACGAAAAGAGATATTTGCAAAAACGAATTAATTAAATAGTAATAGACAGATATCTCGAAAATTGTTGATGATAGGAAAAGTTTGTGTAGCATACAATTGTAGATAATGTTATGTACTACAAGTTTTGTTTTAACTTTGTTCACGATTTCATCCATACAAAACGAGATATTTGCAAAAAATAATTAATTAAAATAGTAATAGACAGATATCTCGACAACGGTTCATGATAAAAAAAGTTTCTTAAAGATACAATTATCGACAATGTTATGTTCTACATGTTTTGTTTTAACTTTGTTCACGATTTGATGCATACGAAAAGAGATATTTGCAAAAACGAATTAATTAAAATAGTGATAGACAGATATCTAGAAAATTGTTGATGATAGAAAAAGTTTCTTAATAATACAATTATAGACAATGTTATGTTCTACAAGTTTTGTTCTAACTTTGTTCACGATTTGATGCATACGAAAAGAGATATTTGCAAAAACGAATTAATTAAAATAGTAATAGACAGATATCTCGAAAATTGTTGATGATAGGAATAGTTTGTGAAGCATACAATTCTAGATAATGTTATGTACTACAAGTTTTGTCATAATTTTGTTCACGATTTGATGCATACGAAAGGAGATATTTGCAAAAAATTATTAATTAAAATAGTAATAGACAGATATCTCGAAAACGGTTCTTGATAGAAAAAGTTTGTCTGAAAAACAATTGTAGACAATATTATGTTTTACAAGTTTTGTAATAACTTTGTTCACGATTTGAAGCATACGAAAAGAGAAATTTGCAAAAACGAATAAATTAAAATAGTAATAGACAGATATCTAGAAAATTGTTGATGATAGAAAAAGTTTCTTAAAAATACAATTATAGACAATGTTATGTTCTACAAGTTTTGTTCTAACTTTGTTCACGATTTGATGCATACGAAACGAGATATTTGCAAAAAATTATTAATTAAAATAGTAATAGACAGATATCTCGAAAACGGTTCATGATAGAAAAAGTTTGTCCGAAAAACAATTGTAGACAATATTATGTTTTACAAGTTTTGTTCTAACTTTGTTCACGATTTGATGCATACGAAAAGAGATATTTGCAAAAACGAATTAATTAAATAGTAATAGACAGATATCTCGAAAATTGTTGATGATAGGAAAAGTTTGTGTAGCATACAATTGTAGATAATGTTATGTACTACAGGTTTTGTTATAACTTTATTCACGATTTGATGCATACGAAATGAGATATTTGCAAAAACGAATTAATTAAAATAGTAATAGACAGATATCTCGACAACGGTTGATGATAGAAAAAGTTTCTCAAAGATACAATTGTAGACAATGTTATGTTCTAGAAGTTTTGTAATAACTTTATTCACGATTTGATGCATACGAAACGAGATATTTGCAAAAAATTATTAATTAAAATAGTAATAGACAGATATCTCGACAACGGTTGATGATAGAAAAAGTTTGTCCATGATACAATTGTAGACAATGTTATGTTCTTACTTGTACAACAGTGCTTGATTATTTTAATAAAACAACTTGAGTTTAATTATTAAGGCCAAAGGTTTTATTTCTCACCTTTATCAAACTTCGATAAAACAAAATATTAATTTTCTTATAGATTCGAACGTAAAAGTCAAACTGAAATATTATTTTTTAACTTTTTTACTTTGAAGTCGGTTTTCATTTTTTGTTGTTGTTGAAACTCGAATTCTAGTCGTAAAGACCAAAAAAAATCTTTGCCTATGCCATTCTCCCATTTTGACGGAACACATTTTATTTCTAATTGGATTCGATAGAACAAATTCTAATCAAATTAAAGATTGAAAAATTAAGTCTCGAGCCGGACTTGAACCTGCACCCTTCCAAACCGGGGAAGTGCGTTATCCAAAGGCTGTAATATGTTTGAAATCAATAATATTTGAAATTAGAACAAATTCTATAGAACAAGTTCTAGGACACGGGGTCCCGCTGAGTGTAGGTACACCCTTGCCTCGTCGCGCTCCTCGATCGCGCGATCGAAATTAGGACAGTCAATACTGATTCCTATGTTTGATCGCACGATCGCACGATCGTGCGTCGAAAATAGAACAATTCGAACGCATCGCATGATCGCGCGATCGAAATTAGGACAGTCAATACTGATTCCTATGTTTGATCGCACGATCGCACGATCATTTTCATCGGACGGACGCATGATCGCGCGTGCGATGGCAATAGGACAGCGCCTAAGAGTATGAAAAGTATTTAACGATTAGAAACATTGTTAACACAAAGGTTAGACATCTATCTTCCATACTTATAAATACCGTATGTTTCAGCCGCTATGTTTTAGAATGACAAGATGAAAAAAATTAAGTGTGTCATTTTTATCGATTTGTCGTATTTTCTTAACCAAATCGCTAAGAAAGTCATTGTATATTTTGATCGATGGTTTCTAGTTTCTGATAAAAACGTAATTATGCGATGATTGTATCCCTTAGTTATACAATCTAATACATGTTTTTGAAGGAATTAATGAGATATAACTTTATTTTCGAGTTTTGGCGGGGGTGTCCATTACTGGATAGGCTCGAGCCTAAAAATCCAGTAATGGACACGTGTCGATTCTAAATATTTTAAAGTTTTATAGCTAAAATGTCTCTATAAAGTCTCCTGATACGATGAGTCTTTGTAAACTTGAAAAAAAAGTATCCTTCCAGTTATGGACATATAAAGAAATCCAGTCATGGACACCCAGTTTTTATGACCATAACTGGGTGTTCATAACTGGATCTCTTTATTTCTTGAAAAATATTATACCTACACATGAGCAGATAGCCAGAGCTGTTGTGGATGTGCTATCCCAATCTGTGAATTTAACGACGGAGAGCCTTAGTGAGGACACCATTGATGACACTAAAGCTCTTCGCCACAGAATTCACCTACTACAACCGACATTGTCAAAAGTATCATGAAAAACCTCATTAGTATTTAGTTCTGGACCTGACTCATCTGTAACTCAAACTGAATTTAACTAATCAAAATTTGGTCTATGCAATGGGCAAAAGAACTCCCGTACATTTTTGATCCAGATTAGACTCTACTCACGCTCAAAAGACATTTCTGAATCTCGGTCGACAGTCCAACAAATAAATACTGCGATAATTATTACCTTACAGGACAAGCGAAGCGAGGTTAATATTTTCAGTTACCTATACCTACTGTGAAAAGACAATGCGGGCTTTGTATATAAGGTTGGCGCCTTATTTTTCGCTGTTGTTTTTGGCGCAGCCAGCAACCAAACTTGAATATTTTATTTCAGAATAAAGTAACAAACAAAACTTATTAACATGTATATCCCTAAACTCAGTCCGGACGGAGATATAAAGGCTTGAAGTTGAAAATATTACTATAACGAGCACTTCAAGCCTTTATATCTCAGTTCGGACTGAGTTCCGAGATATTTGTAATTACAAATTTTGTTTTTAACTTTACTCTGAACTATAATATTTAAGTTTGATAAATGGCCGGGGCTAACACAAAAGATCCCACTGGGTCGAAGTGTTGCTGGCTTGCCAGCCCCCACAACAAGATAAGATAAGATTGATAAATGGCCGCGCTAAAAAAAGAAAAAAGGCGTAGTTTTAGGCATAGGCTTTTAGAATTTATTTTGTTTTGCTGTTGCAAGAATTCTTGGCAAGAACTTTCAAAAGAAAATTACTACGGCTCAGGACGCCGCGAGAACAATGAAGGAAATCCACACTCCTGCTGTGCAGCACTACATTCTCGCCGAGAACGCATGAGAAGGGCCGAAAACGAGAGAGAGGATGCCCTTCATTGTTCTCGTTCTCGCGTCCTGAGCCGTAATTATTTTTCTTTGAAAGTTCTCGCCGAAAAGTTCTCGCGAGAGTGTAGTGCCTGCATTACAAATAGAATTCAGCACTGCCCCATCCCAATAGACTTTACAAATATAAAAATCTTTTCTTTGAAAAGTTTGAAGTTGAAAATTGCAAGTCAATATTAAAATAAGTGAAATTAAAAATTGACCTTTGAGGAGTTCCCTCGTGCAGAATCGATTCTGGCTGCACCAAATTTTTGTAGAATATATTTTTTTAAACCCAAATTGTTTGTACCTATATAAAAAATTGAAGTCAGTGCTATTAGCCGTTAAAGAGTTTCCTTCTTACGGAGGCGATCTTGACTGCAACACCAGATTTTTGTTTGTAAGACAAGGCTAATGTTGCCAACCAAACGACTTTTGCATTGACCAAGCACTGGGATTGTTGTCAACGTTTAATTCGCGAAGAGAAGAATTTAAACTTAATTTATACCTGTCCATCACTGGGTGTCCAAGACTGGATCTTCACTGTCCATCACTGGATGTCCATTACTGGAATTTGACTGTCCATTACTGGATTTTGGGCATCTTTTGGTTGATCTTTTTTAATCATATTTATTTCAAAACTTATTAGACTTTTTATAGCTTTTAGCAGTTAGTGATGAGCGCTTATTATCTGACTATATAATATTAAACTCACAATGCTGGTATTCAATATATAAAAAAATTAAAGCTATAAATGTGAGGCTTGGTGCTTAAAGTGTCCATAATTGGTGCCACCACGTTACTATCGTAAACTAATTTAGTTACAAATGAAAGAACCTATCACATACGCGTGCGAGAGTCGAGTTTTGATTTAGTTTGTTATGCATAAAAGCTGACTTGATCAAGTGTTCTAAGCATGGAAAGTCTTATAAGAGTGTGTTGAACTTTATCATTTTTTAAATATTTATTAAATTCCTATATCTACCCGTGCGAAGCCGGGGCGGGCCGCTAGTATTATAATAAATGTAAGGGTGCGTCCACATCTGACGAACGCGCCGCGAATGCGCATTTTGCGAGCCGCTTGCGAGCTGCTCGCGAACTGCGCAGTAGCGACACACAAGGAAAAAGTGTACCGGCGCGGCGCAGCTCACACGCCGTCCGCCAGATGTGGACGCACCCTAAAAGTTTGTAAGGGTGCGTCCACATCTGGCGAACGCGCCGCTAATGCGCAGCTCGCGCGTCGCTCGCGAGCGGCTCGCGAACAGCACGCGAGCTGCGCGGTTGCATTTTTTCCTTGTGTATCGCTACTGTGCAGTTCGGGCGCCAGATTTCGTCAGATGTGGACGCACCCTAATAATGGAATGTATGGATGGATGTTTGTACAACAGCTAAATAAACATACTTACCAAAATCTCAGTGTTTGTGAACTGATTTTCAGGATTTTTGCAGAGGTAAGGGTAAAAATGACGTAGCTTGTACGTAGGTACGCAAAACGTGAAACCTTTTTATCAGGAACAAGCTTTAAAGTTTTATAAAATTTCGCAAAACCTTTTTTTTAACGATTCGAAAAAATCATTGTTCAAAAAGTTTGATATTTTTTCAGGTTTTGAATTTATTTGTTAACCGACACCTTGAACATACATACGCTTGCGCTATTACCCCATAGGAGTAGGCAGAGACTAAGGCCCACCACAAGCTACGAATCTGATAGGTTTTGCCTCATCCACATTCTTCATACAACTTTTCGTGCACTTCAGTCGTTTCATGGTCCAATGGTTTCAACGTTAAATTATTATTTTGGAAAGCAATACTATGCGTTGTAAACCCGAGTCTACTTCTATATTTTAATTATAATTTTAACACATGTCAGTACAGATAGTAGGGGAAGATTGGGACCCTTCGTACAGTTTTCACAATATATTTTTTTTCTTTTTACTGCGTTGATTAATAGCTTTATGGAAATCATCTTGAAATAGCACATATATTTGGCTATTAGGAAAAAAATAGTATAAATGTGTATTTTAGCGAGTTACTGAATAAAAGTGATTTTTATTTCATCCGGAATTCGTACGAATCTGCCCCACGAATGGGGTACTTTCATACAGCACCGAAAATTAACTTTATTTAGTACATAGAGGATGAAACTAACATTTCGTTTGTATTGTAGTACCTAGGTATCCTAATGTGACACGGGGGCGTGGATATTTTTTGTTTGCCCAAAGGAGGTGTGATAAAAAGATGTATGGGATTCCCTGCTCCATTACAATCATCCACAGCCGATATAGCATCAAATCTTCGTCTACTCTACTTCCTTGCTCCTCTTTTTCATTTTTGTAATGTTACACCATGTTTCTTTAAAAATAAATTAATCTATCAGGAATCACCAACCATTTGTCGCGTACTAATGTGCCCCATTCCTTGCTGTACGAAGGTACCCCGTGATATATAAGTTTAAAAAGTTACCTATTTCTAGAAACAAGTAAATTAAGAAAATATTTGTCATTAAAACACTTTCTTAAGGATATTTACTAGTCATAATTATCATGTTAAAAACGTAGGTAATAAAAGTTGTTACAATGCGAACGTGAATTACCATAAAATATTTACTCACCAAGTGCAAAAAAACTTTGCTACCTGTCATATCATGTGTAATGGCGCTGCTGTCGTGGCTTACCGGTCTAACGATGCGGTCGTACAAAGGCTACTTACACGTGAAAAGACATGACCGTACTCCACTTAGTTTTTCTGTAAAATCTACTGTACGTATGTGCCCCTTGTATGAATGGTGCCAATCTTCCCCTACAGTCGCCATCAGATATATCGTAGCATACAAGGTGTCCAAATATTTCTGAGCAGTGCTAATTTTCATTAAATTATTTACAGTAAATGTTACCAAATATATCTAAACGTGTATTTTGTCATAAATATCTGAACAGCGAATTTTCAATAATTTCCTTACAATGTCATTTAAAATTAAAATGTAAAACAACGGAGTAAGGTTTTTTCCTAAACTGTTCAGATGTTTATGACCACCCTGACTGCGTCGATATATTTGATGTTCTAGGCGTTCCTATATTTTTGATTGATTATGAGTAAAGAAATTATTGAAAATTAGAACTGCTTAGAAATATTTGACCACCTTGTTTGCTACGATATATCTGCTGGTGACTGTACGAGCTTATACGTGATCGAATAATAATTGTATCAAGGTCCAAACTTCAAATAAAAACTTAGACTGTTTCATCATATGCCTATTAGTATAAGAGATAAGTGTACTTTTTGCAACCATCAGCAGCAAGGCTGATTCAGTGTTTATGGGGTGTAGAGTATCTCTGTGATGGGGATGGACCAGGTCTGCCTGCATAACTCCAGTCGGTTTCGGAGTTACTGATGATTAAAGGTCTGTAAAAAATTAATGATCAGCTGCACGGCTGATCGTATGATATTGTTGTAGTATGCACTTTATCTATGTGAACAGTATAAAAACTGTCAAGTTTTGTCAGTCGGTTTAGGAGATACAGCAGTCAAAGTTCCGACCTTTGAACGGGTGTATCTCCTAAACCGACTGATGAACCATGTCAGTTTTTGTACTGTTCAGAGCATAGCTACAGTGCATAGCTACAGTGCATACTACAGCAATAACTTTAATTTAATTTAATAACTTAAAGTTAATTTTTTACAGACCTTTTATCATCAGTAACTCCTAAACCGACTGGAGTTATGCAGGCAGACCTGGTTCGTCCCCATCAAGAGAAGCTCTGCACCCCATAAACACTGAATCAGCCTTGCTGCTGATGGTTGCAAAAAGTACACTTATCTCTCGGAATATATCTTTCGCTCAAATGTTTCGTTAGTTCTACAAACACGGGACATACAACATACAAATTTTATTTCATCTAATTTGGAAAATGTTGGAGACGAATCAACGTAATAAAAGGTAGGTACTTCACCGATAATGATAGGTAGGTACCTACCTATGTGCAATGCTATGTGCACTGCCCTCTCAATCCTAAACCTTTGATTATAAACATTGTTTAGCAATAATGTATAATTATGTTACCTTTAAAACATAAATTCAAGCAATTGTTATGAAAGGATATTTCTATAAACTTCTTATAAGTATTAACTACTTAGGTACCTACTTGTTTCGGGACACATGTTTTTGTATTGCAACTTATGTTTACAAGTTGATGATTTATCAGACCCGTGTTGGGCGCCAAAAAGCAGGACCCACATATTGGCGCCCAACGTGGCCCCATGTCAGGCGCCAATCTTTTACGCAGATCTATCAATAGGAACAATTATAGGTACTTACCAGTGTCTAAACAGATGCCCATATTCCATGAAGATACAAATAAATATCAAGTCTCTTCCACAGTAAACTATCGACACTGAGTCTACCACAATAAAACTAAGCTACTTTTAAATTGGCACTTATAAAAAATATATATATACTTATCCAAAACACAACTGTCTACAGGCCACGGACAATCACACGGCGTGTCAATTAATAGTTTATCGATTGAAGGACGCGACCTTCGAAAACGGACCTCAAAACAAACTTAACATAAAAACCGTTGCGTTCAAACTGGTCAAATATCATCTTAGATCCTTAACTGATTGGTCTTCTAGTTATCCGAAAGTTGTGTCTCCGTGATAGCATTTCTGCCAGCGGTTTGAATCTAATTGGCATCGCGGGCCACCCGCTTCTGAACAAGTCCAGCACACGACTGAAACTAACACCAAAACACCACCACATCAGTGGTTTACTTATCAAAACACTACCCATTCCGCTCTAGCGTGTCCACTGAAACGCGTCAGAAGGGGATGTAGAATCGATTGAATATTTAAAGCGGTGTTCCCCTGAATGAGCATAATGCGTGAGTAATTACAGTACAAAATGCAGGGCCTTGCAAGAAACGAAACAGTGTGAGTAATGGGATGTTTGCTCATAAGAAATGTGGTTAACTCACATAGCGATTAGGGTCATATAACAGTTAATTTTTCAGTCGGCTTGACAAGGACGATTATATTTTATTCAGTCGCGTTACACTTTCAATAATTGATACGTTCAGAAAACTTATAGACTAAGTTCTGAGAAGTATAATGAACCGTAAATTGAATAATTACGGGGTTTATAGATAACATGGATCTACCACTTTGACTGTACTGTTGTGGTATTATTGTCATGACACTTTTGATAATAGTGTTAAAAGGGCAACGTTTTTGACCACATACATACATACATACATACATAAGCTCACGCCATTGTCCCAAGGGGGTAGGCAGAGACCACAGATCGCCACACGCTACGACTCTGACACACTTCTCTAGCCTCATTGACATTCATACATCTTTTCATGCACTTCCGTCGATTGAGGGTGCTACGCACTTGTCCTTTTCGGAAAAGATCATTGATCTGATCGTGGTATGTTTTCCTCGGACGGCCTCTCCCAACACTTCCACTCACCTGACTTGACCACCCAGAAAGCTAACACTGTTTTTGACCACCCAGAAAGCTAACACGGTCGCGGCCTTTGATATATATTTTTTTTGATAATTCTATAATATCCACAATAGAGCCGGCCGCAAAAGGGTACTAGGCTTGTGCCCTGCAGTGGGGCGAGGGTATACAACGTTTTAATGAATAAGCGCAAAACCTCATACACTTGGGGTGCAGATTTATAACAAAATAATTAGATTGAAACAATAATTTCATAATTTTATAGTTAAAGTTTTAAGGCAATAATGATTTGTTATAATTTTAGCAATAAATGAAAGCGCTAACGTACTCATGGATACATTTTAATAATCTTGTTTTGGTAGTAAGTAGGGTGAGTGTGCCCGTGGGGTGGGTTGACATCGGGTACAGTAAATTTTAAATTTTACAAAAAAAATATTTAATATTTTGAAAAAAATTACCTATGTTGAAACCATGATAATTCGATTCTGCTCTGGATTCTAAACAAACTACTTTCTAGTTCTATGTTTGGACCTCCCATAGAAAATCGATCGGCCGATCCGCACTTTTGTATGGATTTTGTATTGTTTTGTTTGTTTTGTCCAAAAATTTTTCTCGTTTTTCCCGATGATGATAATCCACAAAGCTTTAGGTCCAGTAGCTATTGAAGTTTTCTACGAAACAGCCGATTTTTTTTCTCGATTTCGATGTTCGCTCCGTAGTGAAAGTTTATCATTTTGATGATCTAAAGCATACCCTTTGATATGTTATGCTCCGTCTACATGCGCGCGCGCATGACGGTTTTAACTTTTAACTGCGCAGGCAAGAAGGTATGTGAAGTGTAGACGGACCATTACACCCTTCAATTCTACACCCTGTAATTATAATCATATAAGCACAATCAATAAAGTATAAAAGATGACACATTAAAACATGTAAACGAAACGTTAACAGAACTTAATTTAAAAGTCAACAATCAATATTAGATTTTGAAGAAGTTCGTGCGTGTAGTTAATTATAACCATTTAAAACTTCGTGTTGCGGTGGACTGAGTCATGCGACAAGCAGATATACACAGACACACATCATATTCACATATAAATTGATATAACATACAGTATTGTCAGTCAAATAACGCAAATGAGTGTTAACACGGACATAGGTAAGTACAAATACAATGGGTGTAACATCGATTATATACCACTTGATTTTTTTACCGTTCCGAAACTTTCAGGGGTTGTTTAACCATGAAATTGAACAACTTTTACTATGGAAGCAAAATTGAATTAGCATAGCATAGCATATGCTCACGACTATATTCCCCGAGGGGGTAGTCAGAGATATTCTAAAACTTCAGAACATCCACGTTTCACTAGTAGTACCGAAACTCCGTCCAGTGTGACGGGGAGTGAGCCCGTCGCCACTTGTAATGGACAGTAGGTACGATACATGTCTCGAAATTGAAGCATGCAGGTTTCCTCACGATGTTTTCCTTCACCGAAAAGCCAGCGGTGTTACAAATCGTACATAAATTCCGAAAAACTCATTGGAATTGAATTCGTAAAAAAAAATCGGCTGTCTCATACATTTGAGTCTTAGGCATTGCAGTTTAGTATGGAACAGCTGATTTTTTTTTCTCGCGATATCAGGTTCGGTCCCATAATAAAAGTTGTTCAGTTTGATGGTCTGAACCACCCCTGAAAGTTTCGGAACGATAAAAAAATCTTCCGTTAGAATGGCTATGCGGAAGATTAAAAGCAGGTTACCTACAGATTGGGTCAAAAGGGTGTTGGCGGTTGGAATATGAAATTAAAAAAAAAAATACGAAGCATAAAACATTTTAATTTAATATTTTTTAAAAAGGACACCACACCATCCGCGTTTCTTATATTTTTGGTCCAAATGTGGAAGTGCCGGCCAACAAAAACGAAGGCTATATTCTGTTAGAACTTGTCCATATAAGCATTTATTATTATGACAGACCAAAGATATTTTTTTGTATACAGGGTGTAACAAAACACCCTAGTAATACTTAAGGGGGTGTTTCAGACCATAAAACTGAACAACTTTCACTATGGAGCCAACGCCGAGAAAAAATTAATAAAAATTGCCGTCCCATACATTCGAGTCGAGACGGTACTGCAGTTTTGTATGAAAGAGCGGATTTTTTTTCGCGATTTCGATGTTGGCTCCATTGTCAAAGTTGTTCAGTTTGATGGTCTGAAACATCCCCTTAAGTATTACTAGGGTGTTATGTTACACCCTGTATACATAATATCATTGTGACAGACAGTGCGAGCCTGCGACATGATAAGAGTGTTTTTGGTTGACCTTGTAAGATTTTCAAGGCAGTAGGTACCTCGAGGATACGGTTCCCTCAAGATGGTGCCACATGGTCATAATTTTAGGGCGACCATAGACCTGCTGAAAGAAATATTCACGGGAAAATTAATTTCGGTAAGGGGGTAGGTATATTGAATGGCCCCCAGCCCCACGCAGCCCCGACTCTCCTTGTGATTTTTTTATATGGCTACCTTAATTCGGTTGACTACGAAAATAAACCGAGAAATTTGGAGCAGCTCAAAAGGAAATAATGTTTCGCCGAATTTTCCAAAATCTATGACTTCGGTTTTAAGAGTGTCAAGCAGCCGAGAGCCGTCATTTAGACGAAAAATATCCAAGACTTAAACTTAAGAAAATTAAAATTTAAAATGTTTTGTAAGGGTCAGCGCACACCCAGCGTAGAACTGCTCGCGCATGCTCGAGCATGTTCTTTGCAGTCGCGCACACCTAGCGGCAAAATCCGCCGGCGGCAGCGGCGGAGCATGCTCGCGCGTGTTCGAACAGTCTCGCGGATGCTCCCGTGTTGCTACAGTTGACGTAGTGAATTTTGCGTTGTGTTTACAATATTTTATAGTAAAGACGTGCGATAACAACAATTTTAAAGTATGGTAGACTGGGATTTGGTAATTATTGGGTTACTAGCAAAGGAAGAGGAGCAAGAAGAGCACATCAATAAGATGAAAAGAGGCAAGAAAGATGTACTTATATTTGGGAAATACTACGCCCTGTGCTGTGTTACGGTTTAAAGTTCTAGGGACAGTTATTTTATGGCTAGGAACTATAAAATGGAATATGAACAATTTGAAAACCTACTAAATCTGCTTCGACCTTTCAGATTTTCTTTGTATTTTCAAAAAGAGTTCGATTATTATATAATATTATCTGTAGTAAATTGCCCTTTTCGGGCTAAAGTAGTTAAAAAATATGCTAGATTTAGTCCGAAACCGGCCGAGGCGGCAACACTTACGACGGATCGCAAGCATCGACACGGGCGTATGCTCGAACATGCTCGAGCATGCGCGAGCATCCGCGCGCATGCTCGCGACTGCTCCCGTCGCCGCGAGGAGCATACGCGAGCATACTCGAACAGACGCTGAAGGGATTTAATCACTTGCAAGCTATTTTCAACTTTATTTCAATGGAAATAGAGTTCATTATCAATTGAATCAATGAAACCTGCTCGCGCATGCTCGAACAGTTTTACGCTGGGTGTGCGCTGACCCTTAGGCTCAATTCCCACTAGCGCAGAGTCGAAGCGTCGCGACGCGGCGTGAAGTGTCACGTTTTTCAACCGTTCTAAATTCATCTCTATTTCTCTATTAATACGGTACGAATTTGTGTTGCGAAAATTTGAAAACGCTCAGCGACGCGCGTCTTCGCCTGCAAGGGTCGCTCGGGTTCGCGCGTCACCGCGCGCAGAAATGCTACCATTCACGGTTCAATGGGGCGAATTATTTCGCGTCGCGTCGCTTCGAGCTTTCCTTCTGCGCCAGTGAGAATTGAGCCTTACAATCTTATTCAAACCACTAACACTCTTTTTGGACCCAATCTGTTTATTCAAAGTGCATAAAACATAACATAAACATAAACGATACGTCAGAAAGGTGGACAATGACTTGGCATTTTAAGTGTGTTCAGTCCAGTGGTCCTAGGTTCCATCATTAACGAGTACGTCCTGTTTACCTCTATGCAACGATTTTTTTTTGGTCTTTTCTACGCTCTCAGACAAAATAAAAACGTTGCCTCTATGGTATTGAGGTAAAATTCAAAAATGTTATAATAGTAACTAGATTGTGCACTACAGTGCTGGCAACGAGACCAGTAAGATTCCCAGAACACCAGTGTGTCCCTTTCTAACTAAGGTGTTGGCAACACGTTAGTAAGAGACACACCGGTATTCCGAAGCGATACATTTGCTTGGTTGTCAGCTTACAACAACACTGAAGGAAATTAATACTTTTACGTAACATTAGAGTTTATTTTACATTCTCCACGAAATTCGAGAGTTTGATCCACTTATACAGGGTGTACAATAAAATGGGACAGCTACTCAAAGGGGTGCTTCAGACCATCAAACTGAACAACTTTCTCTATGGGACCAATATCGAAATCGCGAAAAAAAAATCCGCTCTCCCATACAAAACTGCAAACATAACTCGACTGAAATGTATGGGACAGCAGATTTTTTTTTCGCGATTTCGATATTGGTCCCATAGAGAAAGTTGTTCAGTTTGATGGTCTGAATCACCCCTTTAAGTAGCTGTCCCATTTTATTGTACACCCTGTAGAATACGATATACAATGTTCTTGGTAAAATTACACATAGACAGCTCGCTGTGCCTGTACAAATAATAGACCCAGATCCGACCGTAAAATTATGCACCTATTTAATAGGCGAACGAAATGCGATTCTAGTGTATGTTTACTCTAGGGTTAATTCAACGCCACCAGGTTGCCTAGAAAAATCTTGCCGCAAGTACCTTTTCCATTATGATTTTTGATATAACTTTTTCCACCTGTCTTTTAGGGAAGTAAATGAATTGCCATCGGAAGGAGATTGATCTAAAGTATTGGAAAAACTAGGGTTGCCACCTCTCAGTGTGCCGTAACTATAGGGTTGGCAGGTTCAAAAATGACTTCTTTGTATCTGACAACCCTATAGTTGCGGCAGATTGAGAGGTGGCAACCCTAGTTTTTCTAGTTCTTTAGATCCGTCTCCTTCCGATGGCACCTTATTTACTTCCCTAAAGGACAGGTGGAAAAAGTTATACCAAAAATCATAATGGAAAAGGTACTTGCGGCAACATTTTTCTAGGCAACTTGGCGGCGTTGAATTAACCCCTGTGTAAACATACACTAGAACCACATTTCATTCGCCCATTAAATAGGTGCATAATTTTACGGACGGATCTCGGACTATAAATAATCCGGCTCGAAGGACCAGGAACAATAAAAAGTGTTTTTATCAATCTTGTTTTTTATTTTCGTTCAACTTTTCAAGTAAAACTAGTCTTAAACAATATGACAGACAGTTTAGGGAATTTTACAAATGTATTTCTCTATACAATTTAATATGTGATTTAAGTATTTAAAAATATGATATATTTTTGATTGGTGTTTCATTATCTACTTAAGTACATTAGAATTGAGAAGATTGCACATATAATAACAACAATAACAGTTTAAGAAAATAGCTAAAATGATTATTTTTAAGTAGCAATAAAAATTAAGACTTCAAAAAAGATGTCTAAATTGAAAACATAGCAAAAATATATATTTATATTTTTTGACATTAATAGTACTTTGACAACAAATTAATTAATACGTAAGTATAATAATAAATTATTAAAAAGTAAGTGTGGTGTGGTACATTATTTACTTTAAACGTTTTTCTATCAACATTTTAAGTTAGATGTGCCTACGTGCATATAGAATACTACTACATTATTATATTATGTATACCTCTGATAATAATATATTTTTCTACAATATGTAATAGATATTTGGAAGAACATTTTCTTACTTAGAGCCTATATGCATATAATTAAATATTACGTACCTATGTGTAGTGATACAGGGTATAAAAGTAATACGTTACATAGGTACTTTAGTTTAGATTAGACCATCAAACTGAACAACATTCACAACCAATAAAGAAAAAGCAAAAAAAAATCTGCTGCTCCATAGAAATTTTCGATGGATATTTGAACCAAATGTATAATTAACAGCCGATTCTTGTTATTGCGATACCGATATTGGTCCTACCACAGCCCGGACACTGCATACAAAAAATTGAAATTGACAAGATGACGTCAGCACATGCGAAACCAAAGAAATTGAACCTTAAGTCTTCTCCTTAGGTAATAAGTAACCAGTGCGAGGTAACAAGAGGGCGATAGAGGGGGTGAGGTAAAAAGTTGATGGGAGGAAGGGAGTGTCCGTACTGTCTTGTAATAGATACTCTTTCTTATACTGTGGTCCTACCCTACAGTAAAAGTTGTTCGATTTGATGTTTTAAACCACCTCCTTTTTTTCCAGAAAAATTTCTATAGCGCCTGGATTCTCTAAGTATAGCGCTCTTAAATATGCCTAGTTTCTTAAACTACAATCACGTAGATTATGAAGCTATTCGACATTACGTAATGATAAATCGATAAAATAAACGAGTGTGTCAAAGAATAATAAACTTTATACAAAGGTACATTCGGTGTTTCTTGCTATCTCATTAGCAAGGTAAGTTCCGTTTCTTGGTACCATAAGATATTAATGGTCCCAAGTGTTACATTATTCTAAATTTTATGGGTCTTAGAAAATGTGTTTGACATGTATTTTAATGTCATTCTTGTGATGGAATGCTTACGAATATAATAATTATCAAAGATAGTAAATCGTTGTCTACACTACAGGGTGTAACAAAACACCCTAGTAATACTTAAGGGGGTGCTTCAGACCATCAAACTGAACAACTTTCACTAGGGAGCCAACATCGAAATCGCGAAAAAAAATCAGCTCTTTCATACATGTCTAAATGTCAGATTTTTTTTATTTTTTCTCTACGTTGGCTCCATAATGAAAGTTGTTCAGATTGATGGTCTGAAGCACCCCCTTAAGTATTACTAGGGTGTTTTGTTACACCCTGTATAAGGGTGCGTCCACATCTGGCGAACGCACCGCTAATGCGCAGTCGCGCGCGCGAGCTGCGCGGGCGCATTTTTTCCTTGTGTGTCGCTACTGCGCAGTTCGCGCGCCGTTCGCGAGCACGCGAGCTGCGCATTCGCGGCGCGTTCGTCAGATGTGGACGCACCCTTAGAAAACTGTAACAGTGCATGTGGTACATAGAAAATATTTACAAACGATGTGGTGTTTAGGTGTCACCGACTCCAAATAACAGATTTTTGGATTTTTTGAAATTTTTGATGAAACTTTTTGTATTTGATAGCTTACGAGTAGACTTAATTAAAAACTGGTTTATGTTTTAACTCGCCATGATGACGGCAACCATGTGCGGAAGGTGAGATGCAAAAGCTTGTTCATTTCTAAAATTATTGTTTTTCGATTTAAATATCCTTCAAACACATTTTACTGCCCCTTTATACAATTTACTTATTTAAAAAGAAATAATATAAAAAAGACACAAAATTGTTGTTAGTTGGTACTTACTAGTAACAATAAACATAGAAAATAATATAAATGATATGGATGGACTTAAATACATCACAAATAATTAAATATTAAGCTTATGTCATAATTCATAAATAATAATATAAATATTAAGATGCCATCTACATATAGCCACAGAAAACAGTAGACTGACTTCATACAAGCGCCCAAATCGACGCACGCACACAGACGAGAGCCACGTACACGCCGCTGGTATACCTCAGGGGGCAAAAGTACTGAGTGTGGCATCGCCCTGTGTGCACAAGTACTGAATTCTAAATTGGCGCTGCCATATATCGATAGTTCGACAATAGAAAGGTAGTTAAAGTAGATTGATAGTTCAACTGCCGTACAGTACGACCAGGAAAATAATACCCGAGTCAATCTTCGTTTGCGCAGAGCAAATCCGAGTCCCCGTCAAAATACGAAGTCCTTTAATAATCAAAGGGTACAAAGTCGGATAGCAGCGATAAGGGCACGAAAACATTTAGCCAATCGCGGCAAGGGATTTCGAGCCCGCGAAGGTCATCCTGATTGGTTAATATAATTACGCTATTAAGATTTTACAACTGCGCAGGTACATCGGTGAGACTTATAAACCTGGTACTACTGTACTGATGTTAAAGAAAACAAGTCAGTGGCGACCATAGCGCTCTGAGAGTTTCAAGGACACTGCCTAGTTCTCTTACTGTTCCCCTATCTCTACTGTGCTATAGTTAAGAAATAGGCAACCGAAATATTGAGATATTTCATGAGGTTTGTGCCCATCGAAATTAATTGTGTAACAATAAATGTGATAATAAAATAAAAGATATTTTCACGTGCCGTAGACCGGACCTTTAGAAGGCTTTCGTGGTCAGGTTCAATACATAGTGGAGTGGCCCCTTTGAGACACCATCTAAATGCGATGAAAGAGGTAGCCCACGATTTATGGAAGGCATCCCCATGACTTTAAATATTTTATAAAGATAATATAATAAACAATAACATACTGCAGTTGTATAAAAAAGTTACTATTTTATGGAAAGATTCTGCTAAATGATGGGTTCTTCAGTGAACGGAAATGTGTTCACTGGGGTTCTTATATGGTTCGTATACTAATTAATTTTGCTTAAGTTTTTACCACTAGTCTCTTTCAATCGGCAAATGTACGCTAGATGGCGTTACATGTCTTTTTATAATGTCTTTTAATTTCGAAGAAAGTTGGGCCGAAGGGGAGTCTTTGAAAATACGTTATATTATTTCTTTTAAAGTACACACATGACTAAATAATCAACTAAGTATTTAAAAATATTTTAAATAAAATCTGTAAGAAAATTATGTAGCTTTTTACCAAATCTTCGCAAAAAGGGGAAGTTACGTAGAATCTTACTAGTTTTTGATCGTTTGAAGTTCCGCGAATCTAGCTTCTATCATCCTTAACACAAAGTCATAAGAGTGATATAAACGGACCTCTAAAATTAACCACTTATAGAACAAGCAAAAAATGTTATAAACATAAATGTAATCACTATTCGCTGTAAAAGAATACAAAATATACAAATAAAAATAAACTTTTCTACTTACGACGTAAGACTCACAATCGTGTGATAACAACATAAAATTAAAAGTCAATAGTCAACTCATTTAGGCCGTATTTTCTCGTAAAAATAAATTTGAGCTACACTACTACTCTCTCGTAGCAGCACTTTCTTCTTGACAAACTTAAAATGCTCCAAAGCAAACTCATAGAGTTCATTTTCCATTCTCCACACGGTAGACTGTTGTATCATCTCTATTGTCCTTGTATTAGGTTCTATTTTCGCACTGGTTTGTCTGAGGTGTGATTTGTTACTGTTAAGGTAATGTTCGGTGGCTCCCTTGAAGAGGCGTGGTAATGTTGCTTCTAGGATGGTGATAAAGTCGAGCATTTCTTCCGTCACTCCGACCAGGAGGTAGTGATTGACTAGGTTATGTTTCGCTTGTTGTAATGCCCAGGGGTTGCCAGGTTTCCTTAAAGAAAAGGATTTGTTACATTAGAAACATTGAGGAAAGAAATTAATTTTACTGGCGCCTAAAGGTTAATTCCGATTAGGCGGCAAAATGCTAGAGCGTATTCAAGAACATGCAGTCAAGGCCGCCATTCAAACTTAGCGCAAAACGACGCTCATGCAGTGGGACGCATAAAGGATGATGATAACTTAGGGGTGCTTCAGACATTGACAAAACTGTTGGTCTATAGAAAACGTCAATGGCTACTCAACCAATACATATAATGTTGATTTTTGTTGATGGTTGGTTCCATACCGTAGCGAAAGTTATTCAGTTTGATGGTCTTAAGCACCCCCTAAGACTTATAACATATTTAATTTTACACCCCTAAAATCCAATACAAACCCTGTCCCCCTCAAAAGGCTGGTGGTCTGCCTAGTGACCTCCATCCCTTCCTTTGCCACCATATACTATACTGTCATATCAACTGGCTGTTCAGATAACCTCCATAAACCAAACCACCTAACCATGAATGTACAATTATATTTGATAAAAAATACATACCAACATTGAGCGGAATGTCCGCAGAAAAATGGAACTTGTAGCCACATGTTATTAGGGTCACAATCTGGCTGGCCTCTTTCCACACATTCATCAAATGTCTGTAAGATGAAAACTTAGGATTACCATTAACTTTGCCCACACTGGCGGCGTACATAACTAGAGACAGGACCGCATGAAGGTGTACTGTATACAGTCGCGACACACGGCAATGAGGCCACAAAGAGGGCAGATATTGATGTTACAAAGTGATGGAACTGATTGTCATTCAAGCTCAAAAGTTTGCTGTCTGCTGAAAATGGCTTAAAAATCACTTTATTATTCAATTGTCAAAAGAAATGGATAGCTCTAGCTGCAAGCTTTCTATCAACAAATTGAAGTAATGAGACACGTAAACCCTGCTTCCCAGGGCAAGACAGTAGCTAGAAAGACTATACTATAATAATACAATTGTTAAGATAATCAGCAACGGACAAAAATTATAGAATAAAGTTGGCAGTCATAATAAGATAATCAGCAAGGGACGAAAATTATAAAATAAAGTTGGCAGTCATAATAAGATAATCAGCAAGGGACGAAAATTATAAAATAAAGTTGGCAGTCATAATAAGATAATCAGCAAGGGACGAAAATTATAAAATAAAGTTGGCAGTCATAATAAGATAATCAGCAAGGGACGAAAATTATAAAATAAAGTTGGCAGTCATAATAAGATAATCAGCAAGGGACGAAATTTATAAAATAAAGTTGGCAGAGTCATAATTCATCATCAGCTTTTCAGTAAATAAACATCAACTTCTGGACGTAGAACTTCCCCAAGGACCACCACAATCACTGGTACACATTCTGGGGGCATACTCACGCTGCACTTTCCAGTATCAGATACCATTCGAGAACTCTTCAGCCCTGCTGGCCATCAATTCTGCGAACAATGTGTCCCACCGATAGCTACTTTAGTTCAGCAATTTTTTTCGCTATATCTTCGCTACCTTGGTTTTTCTGCCTTATTGATTTTACAGAAAATATTTTCTTTAAATAAAATAAAGCTATATTGTTTACCATTTTATCACCATGTTTTTTCCGTACCAAGTGTGGTCTGAAATTGTCACCATTGCGAAGGAAGTAGTAGTAAGACACAAGCCTATCGAGCGGCTTCCTTATTATGTTTACAAACAGAGGCTTTGATGTCGTTCCTAGTCTGAAAATTAAATGCATAGCCATTAAAATTGTGTTATAAAATCAAACAATATTAATAAATAGAAATTACATTAATAATGATTATCATTAAACGCATTGTTAGTTAGCTATTTAGATTTTGTAGAAACATTTTAAAATTTTTATGTAGACATGGCGACACATCATGCTACGCAAAACCAAAATAAGCTGGCCAAATAGGCAGCAGGGCTGCCAGATTGTATAATTGGATACAAAAACTGTATAATTGGGTCGCAGATTCTATCCTCTACGTATCCTGTACGCTCATGTATAATTGGGTATTTGACTACATTCAATATATTTTATTTTTATCTACTCAATAAAAAAAGGGTTAGAAAATAACGCTAAACTCCCATTTTCATTGAGTTTTTAGCTTGAATACTATTTTTAATAACAAGATAAACTATAAAAAGTAATGAAAATGTTGATGACGTCACAACTCAATATTTAGTACAAATCTTCATACAAAGCGCATATTTTGACGTCCGATAAAGAGTAGCTGATTTGACTAGTTGTCAAGTAGCCAATTGGATACAAAACAAGTATTAAACTAAATAACAAGCACAGACCAGTAGCCTAAAAGCCGCTACCATAGCGTAAATACAATAAAGTGGGTGCGCTTAGTGGCCGTGTTGGGTCTATGCTTGCGCGGAGTGCGGGAGGGCTCGCGCGGTGTGCGGAGGGGTGAGGCACCTGACGTTGGGGTACAGCACGAAGGTGGATCGGTACTGGGACCACGCCCCGCGCCACCTGTACCGATTGGCCTGTCGCGACCCGAAAGCGCCCTCACTATTAGTATTATATTCACTTTCCCGCTACTCAGTCACAATCATAAATACACATTATATTTTCGACCAAGCTTACGCTCAAAACAAGTCTCTGAAACACAGCATGAATCTCGATCATAATGTTGTGTAAAGAATACGATGTTATCTAACTTAGGCTGAACCAATAAATGATTCAAAAAAGTTGGTGAGCAAATACCTTTTAGAATGAAAAAAAATCGAATCATTCGATAAATGATAAAAAATTCATTTTTTATTTGATTCTGATTTTTTTTACCCCTCCTTATTGTATCCTACAAGGCAATTTTGTATAATTTTGTGGATATGGATGAATAATTTAAAAAATTTCACTGGCAGCCCTGATAGACAGTGTTATGATAACATAACGCTGCCTGCTTACTGTTGGTTTTGCATAGCTTACTGTGTTACCATTTGTACCTAACAAAACACATAATTATTATAGGCCTGAACATCTGCTACAGATGATTTAGGCAGTGTTGTTGGAGATGCACTTGTTCTCATGACCGTACAGTCCTATACAAGAGCGGCACACACATCTGCACCTGCAGCCTTAACAACAGAACTGTACGCCGGAGGATGTCGGAGGGATTATGACAGTATTATGCCTTCTGACCATAGAGAAAATAACGGGCTCTCCTGGGGTAGAGATGTTATATCGAACTGTGCACAGATACTCAACTGGGCCTGACGTCATATCATACACATCTAGCGGGATGTAGCGTATTTAAATGTTAACCCTCCCCTCACCTGTTTTTCACCCCCTTTGTTGGCGACAACATTTTCTATAGAAACAAGCCGATATGCCATCTCTTCGTACTCTATGCTTCTGACACATTTCTCTGCCAGATATGCAAACCAGGCTTTGTTGTTAGTTCTTCGACCATCTCTTATTTCCCCTCCCTCCTCTATTTTCTCCATTAAGAATTGTATTACCTACTCATAAACTGTATGAAGCGGTCTTAGAAATAATAAATATAAACTATGCAATTGTAACATGTTTCAAACTTACCTATCAAAGTTAAGAAACGCCATGTGACCGTGATAAAGTGCCGGCTTCACCTCCTGCCACTTAGTGACGTTCTGAGCAAACTTATATTGATTACTGAGCGACATAACATGCATGTTCGCAGTTATGTTTATGTGCAGAACTTTAAAATTGTTTTTCTTGCACAAATCGTACGCTACGCCAACGAAACTTGTCGAGCCTGTCTTCGGGACCCTGTTGTATATCACCACCAAGTCATCGTCACCTTTTTCTTGAGCTTTCGGGAAAAATTGACGAGATTCGGAATGTGTTTGTGTCAACTTGTATTCTGGAAATTATGGCAAATTTAAACGATTAGAAAGTATTTAGGGTATTAGATATTGTAGTAGAGATTATAATGCTTACCCAGTTTGTGATAATCTTCCTCTAATCTCGCTATTTCTGATTGAAAATACAAAACAACGATCACAATAACACAGAGGCAAGAAAAGAGCCATAGTTTATGTATGTTCAACATGTCGATGTGAGACTATTTCACGCTGGAATGAGCGCTGACATAGTTAACGAGAGTTCATTATAAATAAAACATTCGTTTTCACTATTTAGGACACCCACACAAGAAAATAAATAGTTCACCGACCGAAGTAAAGTCGCCATTCGACCAGAAAAATGTCAAATTGACAATTGACATTACCAGTGCTGCCAATGTAAATTTCCTGATTCCCCGCTTAGGTAGGCTCAATTCCCCGAAATTCCCCGATTTCCAATCATGCATTCCCCGAAAATTCCCCGGCACTGTAATATTCAAGAAATAAAGCATTTTTTCATGCAAAATGTAGTTTAATGTTTCACAAAATTAGCTTATCTGCTTCTTTGTCTTCTAATTTTTATCAAAAAATCTACTTAAATATGTAGAATACAATGAGTTTTATTTATTATTTATATTTCTCCTACATTTTCGGTCTAAAGATAGTCTGATTCGGTTCGAATTTTAACAATTCCTCTTCTTTAGACATCCTTTGTTCGAAATTTATTACAATTAGCCGATTCCCCGAAATTCCCCGATTTGAATCATTCCCCGCGCTCTCCCCGCACGCACCCATCTTTCCCCGAAAATCGGGGAAATTCCCCGGAATTGGCAGCCCCGGACATTACAGTGACAGCTAGCAGCAGAGCGTTCCGAACCTACACCCTATGTGCACCCAGAGTGCACCCCGAGCGAGCGCAACTTTTCGCACTAAACGCCCCGTTTAGAGCAGAAGTGCTATTTTTGAAAATCATACGAGCGAATTGGCAGTAGAATGATGCATAATCTCTTAGTAATTTTGACATTTTCTACTCCCAAGTCGCTCGTATGATTTTCAAAAATCGCACTTCTGGTCTACCCTTTAGGTCTACCCAATATCAAACTGTAAAAAAACATGTATAGTCATTCCTTACAGTCGCACACAGATTGCCATAAGAGTGACAGAGCTAGATTAGACGTAAATCTGTTACGTCAGTTAAACAAATATCACCACTTTTTAAGCAAATTCAAGCAAAATTCCTTCTTAACGTAAGGAAATAGCTGAGTCGTCCAGCTGGAGGTCTGGTGATATTATGGTTCAAGACGGTATCTGTTTACTATTAACATTTCACTTATTCTAATGGGTGGTTGTCATAAGTGTGAATGGATGTCAAGTAGCGTTTCTATGTCTTGCTTTATATTATTTATCTACCCCTATATTTTATCTTTGGTTCAGAGCCTCGGTCTCGGTGAAAGACGTTCTACCATAGAACGAGTTGAAAAAACAACCGCATACAAAGGTCGTGAACGCAGCCCAGTACAAAAAGTTTCGTTACCTATTGCATGAATCAACAAAGTGTTTTGCGTTATAGATCGGGATCCGGTGACGAGTTCGTATACCAATCGAGCTCATCCATAATTCAGTTTTCATGCAATAGTATACTATTAGAAGATGCGAAAAAACTTGGTCGGCCGACCCCTATCCTGGTGGGTTTTGTGTAGGAGGGTGACTAGTAACCTCTCTGAGACGAGACTAATTACCCATCGAGCTCATGAACCAAATTATGCTTATCCGATTGGACTTTATTAGTGTTACGAAGTACACTCGGTCGTCCGCCGGATATCCTGGCAGGTAGTGCTGGCCAACCAAAAATGGTGGTCAAATTTTGGAGTACTTCTCACCAATCGAGCTCATGGATGAAATGTATGCCAAATCAAAGGTTAGACTTTTACCTTCAATATTTCATCGGTCGTCCTGGCCGAAACCTGGTGGGTTCTGGTGGCCAACCAGATTTATCTGTCAAAGTAAGATCATGCGTTTTCACGTTTATATGAATAAATACTTTATTTACCTGATATATGCAGTTCTTTTAGCATAAACGTGAACGGTTGTATGGTTTAAAAGTATTTTTAAAAAAAACTTGAAAAAAAAAAAATTACTGTGTCGATAAATGAGACATCAAATATTTTTTTTTTTCGATATAACTTCGTCATTTCTAAACGATGACGATTTCGTCTTTTCTTTCTTTCTTTTCTTGATTTGGCTGATTGTTTTATTTTACAAAAATATATATTCAAGAGTTCATGCCACTAAAATTTGGTGAAGATCTGATGAAGCGTTTCGAAGATGTTCAATGTTTTAAGTGGGTCAGATTTTACTACAAAAAAAAATCCAACCAAATTGATTCTTTAACGAGAATAATAATTGAGTTCTATTAATGATTCTTTCTAAAATGAAATTTGCTCTCTTAAGAGATGTCTATATAATAAAATAAACTAGTAATACCGCGGCGTTGCTTTCAAAAATGAAGTTGAAAAAAAATGTTTCGTCAAGTAAAAGCTACCTATGTTTATGTGGATGATCTAATTTAGTACGTACCTATATTAGTTCTAAAATAATTAGCTAAAACTGTTTAAAGGGATGATTGGATCATCAAACTGAACAACTTTTATTATAGGTTCAAAATCGAAATCGCTAAAAAAAACTGCTGTCTCATACATTCCGATTCCAGTCGAGTAAGTTTGCAGTTTTGTATGGGACAGCTGATTTTTTTCGCGTTTTCGATGTTAGTCCCATAACGAAAGTTGTTCAGTTTGATGATCCAATCATCCCTTTAAACAGGTTACCGTGGCAGAGAGGCCGTAGTCTTTTGTGGGATGCCACTTGCGTGTGCACTTTTGCGGCATCTCACATTAGGGGTACTGTGCGTGCGGCCGGGTCTGCGGCAGAGTGGGCGGCTTCGCAGAAGCACGTGCGGTACGCGGTTTTAGAGTCCCAGTACTTGTTTGTGCCGCTGGCAGTGGAAACGTCGGGGACGTGGGGGGTGGAAGGAAAGGTGTTTGTGAGAGATCTAGGCAGGAGGATGGTAGAAAGTGGCAGCGATGTCCGCTCAGGGTCATATCTGGTGCAGAGGATTTCATTGGCCATCCAGCGCGGGAACGCAGCTGGTGTGATGGGATCCTTTGTGCCGGGTACGTTTAATGACGAGAGGCCCATTTAGAGAGTGCATTTCGGTTTTTTTTTTTTTTTTTTTCCTGTAATTTCTTGTGACGAAGCTTGACGTGGATTTTTTTTTGACTGTACCCCTTTGGACGAGGCATGTTGCCGAATTTAAAATAGATTGTTTGGAATTTATTGTAATTTGATTATTGTAATTTGTGACATTGTTACGTAATAAATATATTTCGATTAAACAGTTTCAGCTAATTATTTTAGAACTAATATAGGCACGTACTAAATTAGATCATCCACATAAACATAGGTAGCTTTTACTTGACGAAACATTTTTTTCCAACTTCATTTTTGAAAGCAACGCCGCGGTCATTACTAGTTTATTTTATTATATAGACATCTCTTAAGAGAGCAAATTTCATTTTAGAAAGAATCATTAATAGAACTCAATTATTATTCTCGTTAAAGAATCAATTTGGTTGGATTTTTTTTGTAGTAAATTCTGACCCACTTAAGACATTGAACATCTTCGAAACGCTTCATCAGATCTTCACCAAATTTTAGTGGCATGAACTCTTGAATATATATTTTTGTAAAATAAAACAATTAGCCAAATCAGTTTAGAAATGACGAAGTTATATCGAAAAAAAAAAATTTTATTTGATGTCTCATTTATCGACACAGTAATTTTTTTTTTCAAGTTTTCTTAAAAAATACTTTTAAACCATACAACCGTTCACGTTCATGCTAAAAGAACTGCATATATCAGGTAAATAAAGTATTTATTCATATAAACGTGAAAACGCATGATCTTACTTTGACAGATAAATCTGGTTGGCCACCAGAACCCACCAGGTTTCGGCCAGGACGACCGATGAAATATTGAAGGTAAAGGTCTAACCTTTGATTTGGCATACATTTCATCCATGAGCTCGATGGGTGAGAAGTACTCCAAAATTTGACCACCATTTTTGGTTGGCCAGCACTACCTGCCAGGATATCCGGCGGACGACCGAGTGTACTTCGTAACACTAATAAAGTCCAATCGGATAAGCATAATTTGGTTCATGAGCTCGATGGGTAATTAGTCTCGTCTCAGAGAGGTTACTAGTCACCCTCCTACACAAAACCCACCAGGATAAGGGTCGGCCGACCAAGTTTTTTCGCATCTTCTAATAGTAAACTATTGCATGAAAACGGAATTATGGATGAGCTCGATTGGTATACGAACTCGTCACCGGATCCCGATCTATTAGATTTTTTTGCATAAACCGAATTTTTACTCGACGGCGCCAGAAGGAGGGTAATGATGACACAGGTAATAATTTATAGAAATAGTACCAGAGTCTCGAAGTTGAGGATACACAAAAAATAGAGTAGGTAACTAATCAATGAACACAAGATTACCAAATACAGTAGCGTAGCGAGGGGGGGGGGGGGCAAGGGGGGGGCAAATGCCCCGGGCAGCACATTACAAGGGGCGGCAAATTCGGGAAAAGTATAGGTACCTACATTGATTAAGCTCTGTCTATAACCAATTCGTAGAACAGAGTAAAGTCGAGCTTGCTCCGCTCGCTCTAAGTCTCTGTTTTAATTAAATTGTACCAACAGGCTACAAATAATCTAAAAGAGTTCCGACCACACAGCCAAGACGTGGTGCTAAAAATTTCGTTCGCTAGATCCATAGCTTTTACTTAGGAGTTAGGATCTACGCTGGATCTACGTTAGGATACTTCCAACTGATATGTATTTAGGAGAAAAGTTGAGCTCGCTTCACTCGCAATTCTAGTGGTCGGACATGTTTACCTAAACAGTTGTGCTAAAAAATTTCGAGCTCACTTCGCTCGCTCCGTTATGTTTTGTGTAGGACTGCAGAATCGGTCTGTGCCCAGGGCGGCAGAAACCCGCGCTACGCCAGTGCCAAATAGCTAATTAGGTCTATTTTAGTGAAATCAATTATTTAGTTTACCCACAGAATACATTTTTATTTGTATAGTTTGTTTTGTTAGGTACCTACGTATTGGTTCGGATGTTTGCATTAAACAGAGTAAACTGTAACTCCAAAAAAATACACAAATCGAACTAAATAATCAATAGACGGCGGCCCAGGCGGCCGTATCTAATGGGGGATTTTAAAGAGAAAAAAAAAAGCTAGTTCATAATTTCTCGATAGATGGCGTTAAACAGAGAGGGGTCGATTAGGTAACTATGGTATATTTATGAATATTATTAATAAAAAGACGCAGTATAAACCCTTTGATATTATTGTCGGTTTATTATTAACAATCTCGGTGTTATTGTCTGTCAACAATGAATCAAGTATCGGACGTGGCTGTATGGGATTTGTATCCATTTTGAATATAACGACAATAACAAACTACAAAAACCTAAAGCCGGGTCCGCTGCGCCATGTTTTCGTGTTTGCTAACATCGTAACACGAAAACATGGCGCAGCGGACCCGGCTTAACAGAAAAACACAAATAAACCGGGAAACTTGTAATCGCTACTTCATCAACAGCGGGGCTAGTACGCACGCCAACCCGCGATTGCGATATTTAACACATCCATCTGTCAAAACTTTTATCTTGTTCGTTCGTGCGAAAATAGAAAGAGAGCGGAAGTGTGATAGCGATATATCACGCTATAGTGGGTTTGCATACTAGCCCCGCAGATAGTCTACACTAATATTATAAAGAGGAAAGATTTGTACCTATTTTTGTATGTTTGTATGTTTGTAATGAATAGGCTCAAAAAGTACTGGGCCGATTTAAAAAATTCTTTCACCATTAGAAAGCTGCATTCACCCTGAGTAACATAGGCTATATTTATTGCTAGAAAAGATTAGATGTCCACCCGTGCGAAGCCGGGACGGGCCGCTAGTTTATAATAAACCAATAACAATAAGAAAGGGTTTGTTTGTACACACGGCGACAGATCAACCTACCCATAGTTGAACTCTATGTTCATGGACATAAGGTCGAACTATGGGTAGGTTGATCTGTCGCCGTGCGTACACACGGCGACACATCAAGCTAAGCAAAACCAAAATAAGGTGGTCGTGTGACGTTATACGTTATTCACCCTGCGCGCGGTCAGCTTATATTGGTCATACTCAAAGATAAAATATAGGGGTAGATAAATAATATAAAGCAAGACATAGAAACGCTACTTGACATCCATTCGCACTTATGACAACCGCCCATTAGAATAAGTGAAATGTCAATAGTAAACAGATACTGTCTTGAACCATTTTGTCACCAGACCTCCAGCCGGAAGACTCCGCTATTTCCTTACGTTAAGAACGAATTTTGCTTGAATTTGCTTAAAAAGTGGTGACATTTGTTTAACAGATTTACGTCTAATCTAGCTCTGTCACTCTTATGGCAATCTGTGTGCGACTGTAAGGAATGACTATACATGTTTTTGTACAGTTTGATATTGGGTAGACCAGCACTGGTAGCATGCCAACTCGCGATAAGCGCCGTATTCACCATCCATCTTGCTGTACGTCCCGCCAAGGCCATGCACGATGCACGGTGCAAAACGACCGTGAATAGGCTTGACGTACGTTGATAATTATTATTAATTGTTTGCTGGATGTGCACGACCCATTTTGCATCCAGCGAGCGCCCCCACCACCGCGCACGTCGTGCGGATAGCGCGGACGTACGTCAAAGCGGTCCTGCGTCGTGCGTGCTTGGTCGTGAATAGACTTGCTGTACAGCAGATTTCGTATTTAGAGCTTGTGTCGCAAGGTGAATGCACGTCAAAATGAATCGTGAAACACTTTCAAAATTTATATTATTGAAAGATAACAAGTTCCTCACATGATATGACTCATTTGAGATACTCTGCACGTTTATGATAATCTTTTTTTTTTCATCCAAAACCTCTTTAGCAAGATGTGAAAAAACTGTTTTTTTTTTCATTTCTTCTGTTGCTGCTGAAATCATTAGAAGAACTCGCATTTTTTGACGTTTAATTGGTTCGATTTAATTACTCTGCTCACGCTTGATGCGGCGCCGCGGCCTTGGCCTGACGTACAGCCGGGATGGATAGTCTGTATGCTACATCCATCGCCGCGGCCTTGAGCGGACGTACAGCGGGGATGGACCGTGAATACGGCGCTATAGCCGTGTTACGTCTTTTATCTCGTTCTTTTCGCGTGAAAGAATAGAGAGAGAGATAAAAGACGTGATAAAGCCGTATCACGGCTATAGCGGGTGTGCATGCTACCAGTGCTGGTCATACCTAATCGACCCCTCTCTTGTCAACGCCATCTATCGAGAAATTTGGAACTAACTTTTTACTTTTTTTTGCTTTTGGAAAATCCCTCATTGGATTTTATGGTTTTCTGCCATTCAAAGCTGTTTTTAATAGGTAATATAGGTACATGTACATTTATAGAGATACCTATCAGGCAGTATTCAGTAGTAGGTATTGGCCGTTATCACTTCGGGACTTCCGAATTTCAATAGTTTACGTCCGACCCGCGTTCTGTGTAGCCGGTACGCGCGAAAAATAGCGCTGACATTAGTTTTCGCGCCAAAGTGGGTCAACGCGCGCTCTATTTAATTTAATCGTGACATAAATTAGTTAATTTATTTTATTAATATGTCATTTATTTGGTAAATGAATTGAGTTTGTTATTGTATTATTGTGTAAAGAATTCTGCCACTTTCCATTATTAAAAAGAAAACAATTTGATAAAAATTACTTTACTTCTTTCCTGTAAGTTTGCTAATTCCGTTACAAATACAAGGGTGTTTATTGGTGCCCTTCCGGTCATAAAGTGATTCTCGATTTGGATTGCACGTGCAATGTGCGATGTAATGAAATGAAAGCTGCGATCAATGAACTTGCAAGTTACAATTGCAAATTGCAATGTAGTTACAAAATTAATGCAATGACGCCGAAAGAATAAAAACGGAAGGCAAAATTCGTGAAAAAGTCTACAGATTCGAAAAGAGTTATTAATTTGAATGTTCTGATAGGTGATAGAACAACTTGTGCTCTTATTATGATAAAACTTAAAATTATCTTCCTTGAAGAGCGCCCGAGCGCGCTGCATACAAATGAAGATAATTAGATCCTATTTTCAATACTAACCAATTAATGTCAATGATTTTTTTTAACACGATCTAGTTATTAATCTCTGTGCCTGTAGTTTGTCCGGTTTCCGTTAAAAAATACCTAAAGTTTCAATGCTAGGATTAATTTAAGATTTGTATGGAAATCGATGAGCCACTGTAGAAATTAGTTTGTAATCGTGCCAAAAATTTCATTGACTTTGACTAGGCTGATAGGTAGGTATCCAAAATAATTATAATTTTAAACTTTGTTTCTTTGGAGCGTACTAGTAAGATTATTATGCTAACGATTATGCCTATCTTCTTAACTACACAGCTACACAAGTACTGAGGTAATTTAAAATTTCGGCCCTCAAAAAGCACCCTATAACTATATAAAGGAAATGACAAATGACAAGGGTACCTTACCTACCAGTTAGTTGAGACAAAAATAGCACATCATAAATTAAATGCATCCCTCAAATGTTAGGAAATTGGACGTGACACCATGCATGATTAGTTGCACCGAGGGATTAAGAAATGTGTATCTTTGTATGAACTACTTACTTATCTTTTTGAGTTTTAATTTTAAATACCTACCTACTTAAATAACAAAATGTTAGGGTTAACTGTAATCTGGAATAAATATACCCAGAAAGGGGAAAAATACGATTAGCGTGATCCGAAGATTGATTTTTGCTTTAATCTAAATTGAATTAGGAAAGGCGGCCTTGTTTTAAATTAGAAAACTAACTGATCGGTCTTATTAAAGCTGTAATGAAAAAAATAATGTTTACGGCTTCTTTCTAACTTATAATACGTTTCTTGGTTTTAGCTTTGAATAATAAACTGACAATGTTTCAGTTTCAGTCAGTTGAACTTGGTTCTTCATCACGCGCGCACGTTTATTTTTAAACCTTAAAACGATGCCCTTCGCAATCGGAAATGGAAGGCACTTCTCTATTTATCTAACTTGATTAAAAAGTTTAGCAAGAAAAAAAAAGTTTGGTAAAGTTTTTTTTTTATTCGAAATGGAAGTGGACCGAATTCTATACATTTTCGGCAGCTTTTCGCGAAAGAAACAAGACAAACGCAAGTCTTTGGATCAGTCGTCAATAAGCGCGGGAAACAGCCCAATTCGTATTCCAAGAAATCGCCTCAGCCATGGTTGTCAGAACTTGAACATAGCTCCAAGAACATCGGCGTACGAAAATGGGAAAGGTATCAAAGAGTGGGAGTGTGGGCTGTGTCGGAAAGAGCTGGTGGAGCCCAGGCTTTTGGGATGCCTTCACAGCTTCTGTACAAGATGTCTGCAAGGTCTACATCAGGAAGGAGAGACGGAAATGTGGAGCGAGGTGGATGGAGGTGAGTAGGTAGACATTTAGGTACCTACATCTATAAACGATAAATGTTCAAAGCCAAATATTTTGAAGTAAGTAGGTAGGAAATATGAATGTGTTGAACAATAATTGTTTGATTTTTTTGTAGATGATTTGAAAAAGAAAACGGAAATGTCAAAACATAGATACCTAGGTAGACTTTATTCGTACGTTCGTCATTGTTCCTCGTAGAGGTACCTATATAACAATACGAATATACGAATTCGAAAGTGTGGAATTAAAAATAAAAACCGGCCAAATACGAGTCGGGACTCGGGCAATTAGTGTTCCGTACTTTAACATGGGTCATTGATAAAACCACTATAAATTGATACTTACTTAGTATGTGGTCACATAGTAACTGAAGATCATTTTACACTGGTCCATATGGTGTTAGTTTTTTGGGTATAGAAAAAAAACTATCCAAGTTAGAGCCACCTTGATAATTTTCCCGCCATCTACACGTTATTTCTGATCTATCACGTTATTTATGAATGTTCATTTTTTGAAATAGAGGTGGGGACAGCAATTTCTCGGATTTAATTGAAAATTTTGTTAAGCAAAGTTTTGATAAAATATTTGAAAAGTATATTTTTAAACTCGTATTTTCATAAGCTTTCAATTGATACCCCACACCAAAGGGTAGAATTTTTTTTTATTTACCCTCTCTTACTCCCCAAATTGCCCCCCAATATAAAAATTAAGCTTTTTTACTTCAGTTATGATATTGGATAAGCAATTGCTATATCTGTACCGAGTTTCAACTTCCTATGTCTTACGGTCTCAGAGAAAAATGCCTGTGATGGACGGACGGACGGACGGACGGACGGAAGGACAGACACCGAGCTGATTACATAAGTGTTCCGTTTTGCCAATTTTGGTACGGAACACTAAAAATAGAACTGCAACTTGTCTAAACAAAAACACAAACACAATAGGTAGAAACATGGCCAGTATTTGGCCATGTTTCGGGTTATTTATTAATGAATTGATAAGACTGTCCTGTCAAAATTTAAATGTTTAAAAGCAATATAAAGGGTTCACAATCACCATCTTCGAAAAAAAGGACCAAATTTTTTAGTTTACACTACAAAGGGAAATTCACAAAAAAAAACGTTTCATACAAAGGTGCGATCAGCCAATCGATCAGCTGATTGCATTTAGTTAGTATGGAAAGTTAAAAAAAATCTGCCAATTTCATATAAAGTTTCTTAGGGAAAGTTTTTCAATATCATGGGTACAATCACTCCTTAAAGCAGGACTTCCCAACCAGTGGGGCGCGCCCCCCTGGGGGGGCGTAGTGATATTGTAGGGGGGGCACAACACGTTTACATTTTGAAAAGAAAAATCTAGTTAACGACGTAAATTCCACTCATTATTCATTTTATTAATTAACTCATTCATTCAGTTACTAATTCACCCATTCGTTTGTTGTTACTGACATGTTCAGGCTCAGCAGGTCTCAGATAGCACCATTCCAGCCGCGCTTGTGGTTAAAATTTCTATGGGCATGCAAATATTACTTATTATACCAGGGGAGGCGTGACGCCCTAACACCCTTGTAATAGGTAAGAGTAGGAAGATAACTAGGTAAACCCACTCTACAATAGCCCTCTACCTACATAATAAATTGTACCTATTCTAATTCTTGGCTATTCTAGCATCGAACAATGAAAACAGTAGTATATTGCGTGTAAGAAAATGAAATTAAACTAAAAATAACTTTACCTTAGCGTCGTTTGTCACAAACTAATCGGCATCTGGGTCACCACGCTGGTTTGTTACAAATCTTACTATTTCCAACATAAATATTACTAAAACAACATTACAGACGAACAAATAAAATAAACAGACGCCCACACGTTTAATATCTCTCGTTAAAAAGTTTAATGATCCATCAGAAATGAGTCATTTATAGATTAATAGACTTCTTCCAACTTTATGGACACCTTTCACAATAAAATTTCAACAGTGGGTAGGTAAGGTATAGCTAACTGTTTTAAAACCCACTACAATCCTGGCGAATTAACTTGGCACCTGACTCGCACGTGGCTCGGAATTCGACACCCCTCCTGCTGCCCCCCGCAGGACCCCGCCGTCGCCGTGCGAGGCCGTAGCGTAGTATCTCAGTTACCGTTGCACGTTATTCTTTCCGAGTTTTCCGAGTTTTTTATTCCGAGCCACGTGCGAGCCAGGTGGCAAGTTAATTCGCCCGGGTTGTAGTATTGCTGCTACCTGTGAGATGGCTGAGCCAAATATCAACTAGCCACACTCGACTCGGTTGAACGCAGAGCCAGGAGGCTCATTGGCGACAATAAGCTGGTGGAGAGCAAGCTTCATAGCCTAACCCACCGCCGCAGTAGCCTGCTTGTTTGTCTTCTACTCGTACAGAGTGTACTTCGGTGACTGTGCCCAGGAGGCAATTTTTGAATCTCATTCTTTGAACTCAGCAGTTGAAAATGTCATTATTTCTATGTAGAAGTGTATCTTTCTACTGCTGATTTGACATTAAAAAATCATACACCGGGAGTGCGATTTTTGAAAGTCAAATCAGCAGTAGAAAGATGCGAATCTCATTCGCTGAGTTCAGCAGTTGAAAATGTGAAAATTACTGTGGAGATAAGCATCTTTCTACTGCTGATTTGACATTCAAAAATCGCACTCCTGAAGTATGATTTTTTTTTTTTTTTTTTTTTTATTCATAATGGGTTTGCGCTTGGCTTCAGCTCACCTGATGGAAAGTGTAGATGAAGCCGAGGATGTAGCGCGCTCGCCCAGAAAAAGCCTATTTACTCTTCTTTTAAAAATATCCTGATTGTATTTGCTTGGGAAAACAGACGCAGGGAGAGAGTTCCAAACCTTACCGGTTCTCATTATAAAAGAGGATGCGAACCTATTTGTGCGGATTGTTGGAATATCGACAACGTATGGATGCAGTCTCGCACTACGTCTTGTCGTACGATGATGGAAGGGGGATGGTGGAATCAGGTCATGTAACTCCTGGGCACATTCGCCGAAGTGTAGCCGATAGAATACCGACAGACAAGCGACCAATCGTCGGTGCTCCAGACTGTGTAACTTAGTCTCGACGAGTGCAACGTCATCGATGAGTCTCTTGGCTCGACGCTCAACTGAGTCCAGTGCGTCAAGTTGGTATTTCGCAGAGCCGTCCCAAAGGTGACTGCAGTACTCCATGCAAGATCGCACTTGGGCTTTGTAGAGAGTAAGAAGCTGTGCAGGCGTGAAGTACCGCTTAACCTTGTTCAGGATCCCAAGTTTCTTGGCTGCGGTTTTAGCTTTGGACTCAATCGAGCGGCCGAAGTTCAGGTCCGACGTGAGTTCGAGACCCAACAACTCTAGACTTTCGGAAATCGGAATGGAGACACCCTGGAATGTAGGAGACACATTAGGACGAGACCTTTTTGCGGAAAACAGACAGGCCTGTGTTTTAGTGGCATTGAATTCAACCAAGTTGGCAGAACCCCATTCGGACACTGCCGTCAAGGTCGAATTCGTACGCTCGACCATGGCCTCTCTCTGGGACCGGACTTCGTGGCCGTCGGCCTGTCTAACAGGCAGATATCTCTCGGTGACCGTGCTGTCGTCTGCGTACCCAAATATACCGGGCTGTAGCAGATCATTGATGTGCAGCAGAAATAAGGTCGCAGAGAGAACTGATCCCTGAGGGACACCAGCATTGATCGCCATAAGGTCAGACGACGAGCCGTCTATTACAACTCGAATAGACCGTTCGCTCAGGAAATCAGCTATCCAGTCACACAGGCCAGAAGGGAAACCAAATGATGGAAGCTTGCTTAAGAGGCTAGCGTGCCAGACCCTGTCAAACGCCTTGGAGATATCGAGTGATACCGCCAAAGCCTCACCATGTTTCTCCATGGCTTCGCCCCATATATGTGTGGCGTACACTAGAAGATCGCCAGTGGACCGCCTCTGCCGGAAGCCGATTTTTGAAAGTCAAATCAGCAGTAGAAAGATGCATATCTCCACAGTAATTTTCACATTTTCAACTGTTGAACTCAGCGAATGAGATTCAAAAATCGCACTCCTAGAACTCCTCCTCATTCCGCCTTCCCCGTTCTACTATCGGACATCCAGGTGCACCGCGGGATATCACCCCTACTTGGTTGACATCTGATATTCAGACTCTTTTATAATGCGCAAAGTCAAGGAGTGGAATGCCCTGCCTGCGTCAGTATTTACGCTAATTTATAACGCTTACAAAGTTCGAGCACAGCGTAAATTACGTTATACTGTGGTTCGAGTGAAGGCTTCTTCTGGGTAAGCTCGCTGCATCTTCGACCCCATCTCTGTCCTGAGGACTAGATTGAGGTCAAGAGCAAACCCATTGTTTATAATTAAAAAAAACTAATCAGAATTAATAGGTAAGGTAAACAGTAGGTACCTAAGTAAGTAGGTATGTTTGACAATTTCCTTTTGTATCACAGTCAAAAGAGGCAGGCAGGCTCTAGGCAGGTCACAGGCTAAATAGACTTTGTATAACGGCTATCTATTTATTATACCTACTTACCCTTTTTTTTTTATTGTCGATTGTTTTGCTCTTGACTTCAATCTAGTCCACAGGACAAAGATGGGGTCGAAGATGTAGCGAGCTAACCCAGAATGGCACTGGCACTCCTGCACACTGACCGGAACGCAGCAAGCTGCTTGGCGCCAGACTCCGGCAGGAGGTTGGTCGCGAGCCAGGCGGCTCCTTGCGGAGCCTACCACACCGCAGTGGGGGATCATTCAGCCGACACCACAAACTTGGTAGCTTGTGATGCGGATGCCCGGGGTGGACCGCTAGGAGGTAGATCCCCAACTACCCCATCTTATCTGCATCGTAGGTACATCATGTCAAGTCAAACTAAATAAAACTAATAATAGAAGGGATTCTTTGCTTACGGAACCCTAAAAATGTAAGTAGGTATATGAGGAAGCACGTGAACAAAGCCGCGAACTCAAAGCTTGGTAACAAAAAAAAATGGTTTAGTGCCTATAAAACCGCATACAGGCACTAAACCAATTCAATACTAGATATACCTACTAATGTATAGTAGGTACCTACATCTAGTGTTGCCCAAGCGATGAGTGTCTGGTATAGTCTCTGGAGAAGCTATTAACATGTTTTGATGGGCCATTAATACGTTAATACAACCATTATTTAGTACGTTGGTGAGTTGGTACCGTGGGATAAAGAAACAAGCTTCAACGATTCTACGAGCGAAGAGTTTCTAGTCCCACAGTTTCGGATTAGGACCCATAGATTCTAGGTCTAAGGCAATCAGTCTTGAGCATAAATAGGTGCACCTGGCCAAGGGCGGATCCAGGATTTCATCTTGGGGGGGGCCCTCGGCCTACTCAGGCCACGTATTAAGATAAAAAAATATTTAGTTAGAGACACAGACCCGAGACGTCTTGTACGAGTACGAGTTGTGAGACATACATAGAAAACTAAAACAATCAGCTCCGGATCTACGATTTTTCCGAGGCGGGGCAAATCATGAGATTGGCGCCGGGCCTCCTCTACAAGAGTGTAGCGATAATTTTTTCTTAGAGAGGCCAGGTCCATGTTGAGTGGTTGCAATAAAACGTTTAACATAGAGCGAGCGAAGCGAGCTCGAGATTTTACTGCAATATGATTACGTCGAGTCAGAAATTCGCAATATGATCGAATTCTGCGATAGGTAATTTCAATACAACAAAAAAACCAAGAACGAGCGAAGCGAGCTCAATATTTCACTGAAATATAATGAGATGACTGCAATAAGATCTAAAGGCAAGAGCGAGCGAAGCGAGCTCGAGATTTCACTGCAATATAATGAGACGACTGCAATACGATTGCTGTTAAACCGAGAGCGAGCGAAGAAAGCTCAGATTTCGTCACTGCAATATAATGAGATGACTGCAATGAGATCTAAAACCAAAAGCGAGCGAAGCGAGCTCGAGATTTTACTGCAATATGATTAGGTCGAGTCAGAAATTCGCAATATGATCGAATTCTGCGATAGGTAATTTCAATACAACAAAAAAACTAAGAGCGAGCGAAGCGAGCTCGATATTTCACTGAAATATAATGGATGACTGCAATGAGATCTAAAAGCAAGAGCGAGCGAAGCGAGCTCAAGATTTCACTGCAATATAATGAGACGACTGCAATACGATCTTAAACCGAGAGCGAGCGAAGCAAGCTCAGATTTCGTCACTGCAATATAATGAGATGACTGCAATGAGATCTAAAACCAAAAGCGAGCGAAGCGAGCTCGAGATTTTACTGCAATATGATTAGGTCGAGTCAGAAATTCGCAATATGATCGAATTCTGCGATAGGTAATTTCAATACAACAAAAAAACTAAGAGCGAGCGAAGCGAGCTCGATATTTCACTGAAATATAATGAGATGACTGCAATGAGATCTAAAAGCAAGAGCGAGCGAAGCGAGCTCGAGATTTCACTGCAATATAATGGGATGACTGCAATACGATCTTAAACCAAGAGCGAGCGAAACAAGCTCGAGATTTCGTCACTGCAATATAATGAGATGTCTGAAATCAGGAGCGAGCGAAGCGAGCACGAGATTTTTTTGCAAAATTCTCAAGTCGATGCAATATTTTTTTTCCATCTTGATTTTGGCGCCCCCCAAACCTGCCGCCCGGGGCGTGTTCCCCGGTTTGCTGTTAAATCTTTAGGATTATATTGTGTATAATCCTAAAGATTTCTGACCACAGCCTTGTTTTAATTATTGTACCTACAGAGGTACAATAATTAAAACAGAAACATAGAGCGAGCAAAGCGAGCTCTAATTTTCTCCGCTCTACGAATTCGTTATGGACATAGCTCAATCAATCTATGCCCTAGTAAAGCGCCGTCATTACTCAGCCTCGAAATTCAATGCAATCCGCAGAGGTCCGTGGGGGGGGCCATGGCCCCCTGGGCCCCCCCCCTGGATCCGCCCTTGCACCTGGCCGGGGCAATCAGTAAGCGTCTAATAATGCTGGCCTTGTACCCGGATTTTCGACGTTCGATATATCGTTTAGATTAGAACGAAAACGTTCACGCAATTGCGAAGGTCGAATGCGCGGGTAGAGGCCCTGATTGGTAAATCGTTTTGCCACTTTGGCAAGTCAAATGCCATATTACCATGTACCTACCCGACATAAGAAGAATCTTATTTACAATACCTACTACTGGAAGGAAGCAACCCCATAATCAAATTCCAAGCATATTCTATTACCCCCTGTGTTTTCTAAGTTCTCGGTTGACTCTGGACCCATAAGAATTGTGAGGTTTTTAGGCGGTCGCCTATTTTGTTTGACCCTATTGACACTGTCTCTCGATTATTAGAGTCGCTTTCCAGTTTGAAATGGATCTGCACTGAAATGTCCCCATTTCTGTATAGGTAATAAAGCACTAACTGAGTCATAAAAAGGTATCGTATCTCTACTGCGGTAAAGAAGCCATATTGCATACGACATTACAACCAACTTCTTTCCTAATCGGATGATTCGCAATCGATAATCCGCGTCCGAAGGCACATGCGAAGGTGACAATGACTCAACAATTTGCTCTATTCTACTTATATACATATCACAACCCTAAAGTGATTATTATTATGAAAGCTTTTATTTGTCGTATTACTACCAAATCATATTAGGTACTGAAACTACAAAGAGCATCAAAAGGTAAAAGGTACACATTGCTGGCTGGAAGCAAGGTGTCAAACAGAATTTCTTCAGCTCTAGTGAGGTCAAGCATGATTGTGTTATTTTCGTCCTGTGTTAGGCATGTATGGGAGATCCCATACATGCCTAATGGAACCCTACATTCTCTTTAACTTATTACCCGACTATACCTTCCTACGTATACCTACACGGCAGCAAACAAAACGATTTCCTAAACTCACAAAACTTAGTACAAAATAACGACCGTATTTAGAGCATTCATTGATGGCAAACGCAAAGACCGGAACTTAGCTTATGTTCATCTATTTATAGAGATACCACCCTGCGCGATGACAACACACACAAACAAGATGAACTAATGCATTGCATACAATAAGTCTATCTGGGACTCTTTCAGACTTGGAGACTATTAACCCAGTCAAATTAGATAAATCAGAAGAAATAATTTCCGGAGTTTTGGAACTTTTTTTAAACGTTCCTTTGGTACGTAATATTGAAGAAAAAAAAAAGTCCTGGTGAGAGGGGGGTGAGCTCGAGGAAGGGGGGGGCTCTAAAGGTGACTTTTTTCAGTTTTTCGCTTATTTCTTGAAATCTGAAAGTCGTATCGAATTACTTTGTATGGACAAATTAAACCTAACAAAATTTCCTACAAAACAAGTGGTATGCATTTTTGTCATAGGACTTAACCTTTGAGGGCTACGGGGCCGAGAAAGTAACGGCATTTCAAAAATTATGAAATTTGTATGGCGACCCTCATGAAACTTGACGATAAAAACAAAATGATTTTATATTCTTAATCAGCAGCCCCGAAAACCCCCAGATACAAATATTCAGTCGGTTCGGGGAACCCTTAAAAGCTGCATTGGCGTTTGAAATTTCCATGGTAGCCATCTTGGATATCGAAATTTTGGATTTTTTTCACCGCCAACCAAATCTGACCAGGGTCCTCTATGACATTTGTTCGAGGTCCATAACCCTATCTGTCATAGTTTCCGCGGGCCGTTGACCTCATCCATCAGGAGTCGACCTTCCGAGGAAGTCAAAGTTTTCCCTGTATCACCAAGGCATCCATATGATGATCCCCAAATGTCATCCTTGTACCGTAAGGGGAACAATCAATCAATCCCGGAGATCAATTGGAGGTATCTGGTTGACCCCCCCCTCCCCACCCCCCAATTACATATTAGATAAATACCCGTATAATTGTTCACCGGGTTTCCCCCATTCAACGTATAGTAAAATGATTTTAGGGATCATCATAAGGATGCCCTGGCGATAAAAATAATATTTCGACTTCCTCAGAAGGTCGACTCCTGACGGATGAGGTCAACGGCCCGCGGAAACTATGACAGATAGGGTTATGGACCTTGAACAATTGTCACAGAGGACCCTGGTCAGATTTGGTTGGCGGTGAAAAAAATACAAAATTTCGATATCCAAGATGGCTACCATGGAAATTTCAAACGCCAATGCAGCTTTTAAGGGTTCCCCGAACCGACTGAAAATTTGTATCTGGGGGTTTTCGGGGCTGCTGATTAAGAATATAAAATCATTTTGTTTTTATCGTCAAGTTTCATGAGGGTCGCCATACAAATTTCATAATTTTTGAAATGCCGTTACTTTCTCGGCCCCGTAGCCCTCAAAGGTTAAGTCCTATGACAAAAATGCATACTACTTGTTTTGTAGGAAATTTTGTTAGGTTTAATTTGTCCACACAAAGTAATTCGATACGACTTTCAGATTTCAAGAAATAAGCGAAAAACTGAAAAAAGTCACCTTTAGAGCCCCCCCCTTCCTCGAGCTCACCCCCCCCCCTCACCAGGACTTTTTTTTTTCTTCAATATTACGTACCAAAGGAACGTTTAAAAAAAGTTTCAGAACTCCGGAAATTACTTCTCCTGATTGGTATATTTCAGCTTAATTTTACTGGGTTATATTATAATTTCGATTCATTGCGACTGGTCTAAATAAAATACAGTAGGTTTTTAAAATACAGTTGTTACCTTTTAGGTAACTACGGACATTTTCTAGGACTTCATTTTTTCATATTCTGGGTGCTGTAACATCGGCTTCATGAGCAGTTTCCACCAGCCAGGTGATGTGTAGTCAAATCTTTGAGAATAAAAACATGTAAAAACATATTTCCGATACCTAACGTTCCGTCCGTCCCGCTGAGGTAGGAAGAGACAATATCAAATCTCTAGTTGCTATAGGTACTCACCGTCTTAACTTCCTTAATCTACCCCACTAGTTTTTAATTACTAACATAACTTTAAGGGTTTATTCAGACCATGAATCTAAACAACTTTCCCAAAGAAACATGGGTCGAAAAACGAGATTTTTTTTTGGAACTTCCATACAAAAGTGCGGATCGGCCGATCGATTTTGTATGGGAGGTCCAAAAAAATTTCTCGTTTTTCGACCCATGTTTCTTTGGGAAAGTTGTTTAGATTCATGGTCTGAATAAACCCTTAAAGTTATGTTAGTAATTAAAAACTAGTGTTGTATAGGTACATTTTATAACTTTTAATTGGTTCAAAGGTATTGCAATATTTTGTCTCACGTCAACTGAATATTTTTTCGAGCATACCCTTTGTCAACTTCTGTAAACCAGGATCAACTTCGGATCAACAGCACAATGAAGTCTAGCGAGCCCGGGATGACCTTTATCTGTCTTGGAACCAGCAACGAATTAAAGATGATAGGAGGAATAGGAAAACAAATATCCGATGATCCGAAAAGCATTACTATTATTAGGCCAACTCCAGTCTCTAACATCAGCTAAATGGTAAAATGGGAGTTTATTAAACAAATGGATTCACCACTTTGCACTCAAGATGCAAAATTATCAGTAATCGATCTGTAAGCTCTGAATCAACCCAGTGATTCAACTCTTAACAATAATACCTACAAGATGATATGAAACAGAACACGTATAGGAAATTAAACCAAACGGTTTATTTGTGTTATTATTCACGGAATATCTCTTCAAATGTAGATATGCGAGTAGTTATTTACTGCTGTTTATGATTCTTTTTGTTTTTATTTCGTTTATTTGGTGAGAGCATCTGTGGATTGTTTAGAAACAAAATGTTATAATTTCGTTCAAAACGTTAGGCATTCAAAGAAATGTTTAGTAGGTCCCTGCTAACGCCTATTTTACCCACCAATAGTATAAACATAAATAGCTGTAGGCATCCTAGGATATCTATACCTAAGATTGAATATTTACAGGAATGTTAAGGTAGGTAAAGGTAACCTAACATAAAAAAAAAATCAACATATGGGTCGAATTGAGAATCTCCTTCTTTTTGTTTTGAAGTCGGTTAAAAATCATCCATTCAAAATGTAACTACTTTTCACCGACTTTTGGCAGCCCAGTCATCCCTAGGCCTAAGAGTTTTCACTGATACTGGCTACACAGGGTGAAATTGATATCATTGGAATCCTTTTAAAGTCTATCCATCAAACTGAACAACTTTTACTATGGGAGCAAACCGATCGGAGCAACAAAAAAATCAGCTGTTCCATAATAAACTGCAATGCCTATGCGACACAAATGTATTCAACAGCTGATTCTGTTTTTGCTCCGATTGGTTTGCTCCCATAGTAAAAGTTGTTCAGTTTGATGGGTAGACTCTTAGTTTAAAGGGATGCCAATGATACCCCATACACCCTGTATAGCTGTCTCAATGACTATAAGCTCTTTCTACCGGCTACGTGACTTCGTAGCTGTCTTCAAATTGCTCACAAAGTCCATTTAAGGGTCCTCGCGGACTAGACGACCACGACTAGTGACCAGTTTCTCTATATTAGGTTTTGCGGTTTACGGGGTCGGATCGTGTTTTTCTAGTACGCGATATAATAGACTGAAAGATTTTTTAGCGTATCCACACATTGTCACAGAATAATAAAAGAACAAGGCATTGTCTTTGGCATTGTTGAGCAACGCGCATTACGCATACGAAAAAGCTCAATGAGTAGGTATCCAGCAATCTTTCAACAGCTAATAAACTTGATACGAAAATAGCAGAATGATTCACGCACTCAATGTCAGCGTATTTAGATAATTTTGTTCCACATCCGAATGTGACGAAGTAGCTCATTTCTTCCGTTGACTAAAATATCTATTGGCAGCACGTGAATGTCAAGATGTTGCAAATTGTCGCACATTCTCTCTCGCGTATTGTGTACATGCATCTTGTTACGGGTTGTTTTATTAACAAAATGCTTGGACGTCCGAAATTTTTGAGACTATGTTTTCTCAGCTCTATTGATGAAGTCAAGCATGAGCCTGTTATTTTCAAAGTGATCTTCGTCCTGTGTTAGGAATGTGTGGGATCTGCATCGATCAGAAGCATCCTGCATCCTGTTTAACTTATTATTACCCGAATAATTATACCATATTATACCCTACTAGCTGTTACCGGGATAAAAAGTACCCTATGTGTTAATCCAGGCCATGGTCTACCTGTATGCCAAATTTCATCAAAATCCGTTCAGCAGTTTTTGCGTGAAAGCGGAACAAACATCCATCGATCCATCTATACTTACAAACTTTCGCGTTTATAATATTAGTAGGATAGTAGGATTTGGGTGGTGGGAGGTGAGTAGGACAAAGGCCCCGACTGAGAATATGATTTTAATGTATGCTGAAAAGTAATTTTTTTTCTAAAGTTTTTATAGGAAATTGTGGAAAAGCAATAAAACCAGAATGTTTACGAAGCTATTCATTAAACACAATAAGAGCATACTGTTAGTAAGTACCTATAGTATATCAGGTGATCAGTGAATAAGTTCAAAATTAAATACGGAAAGTAGTATTAAGTAATTTATGTCCCAATCCAATATATGGAACCTTTATGGAATTAATGTTTTGACGTTGGGGATCAAATGTAATAAAAAAATTTCTATTTCAATTACTTAATATATCAAAGTTTACATAAAGCACCCCCCTGAAATATCCTGTCTATCTTAATTTTGTGTCTGTATTATCTATGTATTGTATTCTTCAATGCTTGTAGAATATCGACAGAAGTAGGCCTGTTTAGCATGTCATCAGCTATGCAACACTGAGTAGGTACACAGATGAATGGCAAACCGAATTAGCAATAATGCTTTTTGGATTTGATATGCCGGTCCATCGGTTTTGCGATTCAAACACTATGTTGTTCCCACGATACGCGAATTATTTACGGTTTATAGTAACCACAACGTTACGCTTTTTTTAAAACTTGTTATGAAATACCACTGACTTGCCATTTCTGATAAAACAGTGGCTCCCACTACCAATCTCTACAAAACAAAAGCCTTTGAGCTCATTCGTGATCCGCTCCTATAGTAAAAGTTGTTCAATGTGATGGGTATCATTGTGATAGGTTACAAACTGTATAGGTTGGAATCATCATCATCAACCTAGTAGTCACCTACTATAAATAAATACACAGTAGGTACCTATCGACCATCAGCACCGACGGAAGATCTCATTCACTCATCAACAGACGCCCCAACATCATTCTCGTCATTTCCAGGGTCAATCCAGATAGACCCCGGAGAGTCTGGTTCGGGGTCCGGGAACGGGTCAGCTGGGTCAGGGTACGAGAGCGACCTTCGGCACTCTGGGTCCGAGGGCAGCTGGGAGCAGAAGCCTCATAAGTACGGCATTCTAACACGAAAGGTCAGTTTCTTTTCACTGAGTTATACCTACCTACTAAGAGGGTTCCAGTTGTCGGGTTTTGAGTTAAGATTTGATTCAGCATCTAGATCAGTCACATGATATTATGGAATAATCAAAGGGTTGAAATGCCAACAACTGGACCCTTCTTGCGTGGAGGCTTTCCACAGCAATAATTTCGCCAATTCATGCAACGTAATTTTACAGGACAAGGAAAAAACCATCTGAAGTTATATGGCCTTGAATGGCCAGTTCAACTAGCGATATGCAGCTGCACTCTTCACCACGCGTGCCAAATTCTGATTGGTATAGACTTCACATACGCATCCGAATTTCTTCATCAGCGTACCTATGGAGGTTTCGTCGCGATGTTTTCTTTCACCGTTTCAGAGCAGTCGATATATATATTAGCTACGAACTTACTTATGTTATGTCAGAAAAACACATTGATACATGGCATGTCATTGAGTGTCCATACCTTTGCCATTGAGTGGCAACTCCTCTCTAGGTCATCTACTTCTTTAAATATGGATTTTGTTCTCAGATATCAGGCAAAAGCGTCCAGTTCCTCCTATGCCCAACATGTGGGTTCGAGAGTCAACTCCCTCTGGGGGGGATCTCCGCCCTCCCTCTCAACTACGTGCTTCTGAGGAAGATGGTGGCAGCAGGCCAGGAGGACCGCGCCAGTGTGCTCTGTGACCTCTGTAATTGTGATAATAAGGTAAGTTTCACAAGGAATAGGTAGGGGAGACCGAGTATGGTTGTTTCACGGGTTGGTTGTCACAGCGGTCATAAAGTGGGCACCAAACTTCGCCACAAAACTGTATTTAAAGTCTTTCCTCCTCTATAATTATAGATTGGGTTAGATCACCTTTGCGGCCAAGTCTGGCGCTAGCTTATTGCCCTTGTGTCAACCAACCCGTCATACAATGGACTTCCAGGCTTAAGGCAACATCCAGTGCTTGCTTTGATCGCTACACTTGAAAAATAAAGATAGTAAATTAGGCAATTCAGAAAGATAGGTACCAGGCTGAACTGCGAGTCAGGAGGTTGTTAAATACACGTGTATTATTAACTTTCCATTTCGTAAAACAATCTCGTAGAAGCTCAACAATAATCGATTAGCGACAGGCGTAGAAATATAAACATCGTTTACCTGCGAGCTTGGAGCTGTGCCAAATTTTACGTAACAGCATCTGCTTCTTGTTGATGAATGAAATCATAATATGATTCATCTGTTTGTAAACGACGATAAAGAAAAACAAATTTCAAATACAAACCTGCTTACTCGAATAACCCGCCCCGGGTCGTGTTTGTACCGAACGTACCCATTACGCTGGCGGCATTGCCATGTTGGATGGCTAACGAGATGCGTTGGGTAAGAAACGCCCCAGAGCGAGGGTCATTGCCCCTTTGAATAATTATGTAAGTAATAGGTCTAATATTCTGAATAGTTAGACTCTGCGACCAAATTGTTAGACTTCGTTCCAAATAAGGACAAAAATATTTTCTGATTTCTGTATACGGCGGCATAGCGGGGTAGGCGGTAGGCCGCCGCTCTTGTGAGCCGGCCGCCGCTTTTGTGGGTTTGCCGATGGTTCAGCTCTATCGACCGCCCATCGATTTTCCGACATTCAAGCAGCCCGGCCTACCTCTTAAGTTAAAAGTAAATTGGTACTTACTTATAATGCCTGCCAAGCCGCACGTCGTCGTCGCTCAGTAAATAAATAAAGCCCTACACGGAAACTTAACTTTCAGTCGTAAGATGCAAGGACTGTAATAGAAGATGAATTCCACAACTACACAAAATGAATTATTTTAAGAATGCCCTCCCAAATCACACGTGTAGGACAACTCATGCGTTCATATTCCTTTAGAACTTATGCTTCTAAACAAATTGCCATTCGTTTTGTTTTGCTCCATTTAATTTCACGTTTCAATCTTTTGTCGTTGTAAGTTTTCTATTTTCATTTAAACTTTATTTGGAATTAAAAACATGCTTACTAATTAAACTGAATCGCTAAAAATTTCATTATAAAGTCGTGGGCATAATACGTAACTGATTGATTTAGGTACTTACTAGCTTCATCATCTCAGCCGATAGACGTCCACTCACGTCACAACGAGCGGTACTGCGCAGCCCTCATCCAACAGGTTATCGTCACCTTCACCAGGTCATTGTTCCACCTTGTGGGGGCTCAAAGATAAATCTCCTCGATGTCACGACAAACTCAATAACGTGCCATCTACTTGACTGAACAAGAAATTAAGATCACTTCGAAAGATAAAACTGATTATGATTGTGAGATGGTTTGCTAAATCCATGCTCTTTATTTATCCATCGATAGGCAGAAAGTCGTTGCAACCAGTGCCTCGTGAGCGTGTGCACGTCGTGTGGTGAAGCTCACGGCAGACAGAAGGCTACTGCCAGACATTCCCTTCGCCCGCTGGACCTGTCGCCGGCCAAGTTCTGCAGCCAGCACCCGCGGGCTGAGCTCAGCGTGTATTGTGCTACTTGCCAACAGGTAAAAACACGAAATCGCAAATCGTTCCTAAAGCGAAAAAGTGAGCAAGACTCCTCTCCATGGAGACAAGAGGCTTGGCCCCCCACAACCAATGGCTAACCAACGCTAGGTCCACTAATGAGATGCAGAGGTCTAGTTACCTGATTCACAGAAATTTTAGTGTAGCATTCAAGAATGTCTATAATTATTTATAATGTAGCCATCAGTTCAATTTAGTTCTTCTGGACTTGGTTTGTGTGTATTTGCTCAGAATTTGTCATGTTTTAACTTGATATTCCAGAGATTTTTATTAGTAAACATAATCCTCCAAAGCTAAAGCAATCAAGTCACAAACTAAACCCTCAGGTGGTATGTCGCGACTGCTGCCTCATCTCGCACTCTGGCCACGCGCTGGCCAACGCGTCGCGCGCGGCGGCGGAGCGCGCCCGTCTGCTCAGGGACGCTTGTGAGAGAGCCAACCAGGTGCCGGAGAATGTCAAGATCGCAACGAAGAACTTGAACGTGCAGGCTATGGAGGTTGAAGTAAGTTGAGGGTAGGAGGATTAACGAGATGACGCTTTGATAAAGAAAATCGATGAAAATTTGTTGTTTTATGGTCGCATATTCTCCAAATTTTGGCAGAGACCGAGACCCGTGTGCGTGACATGAGAATGAGAACGGAAGAAGCAAAGTCTCACAGATATTGTTGGTATTCTACGGTACGGTCTATGAATGCACCTATAGTAAATCAAAACGCGCATTTCCATCCTGTTGAGATTGAGATTTGTACTCAGCTCACGCAACGTGATGAAGTATGGCTCGTTCTTCTTAACCCTCTTCAGGAGACAGCCTGAGCCCTGCAGTAAGACTACAGGGTTCAACTTAATATGCTGACGGTTTTTTAAGAAGATGATTAGACCATCAAACTGAACATTTTTCTCTATGGTACCAACATCGAAATTGCGAAAAAAAATCTGCTGTCCCATACATTTTGGTCGAGTAGGATTTAGTATGGAACAGCAGTTTAAGAAGGACCCTATATTAGACATGATAATATAAAATTTTCAGACTCAAACATCTCGAGTAGAAGCAGAAGTCCAGACATGGGCAGAACAATACCGCAGAGCAGTGGCAGCTCACGGTCGAGCTCTTTGCACTGCAGCTGCAAGGGCCAGGGCTCGACACCAACTGAAAGTGGAAGAACAGAACCGACTGCTCGATGATAGAGCTCACCACGCTATTGAGGCCGTGAAGTTTGCTGAGGAGGTAACTAGGTGATCTGGTAATTTTTATAGCTGTAAAAGCAAGCGAGCATCACTAGAAGAAAGTCTGAATGTGGACTGCTTGGAAGCTGGGTATTAACAAATATTAAGTTAAGACCTAGAGATATACATATTATTTATTACTAGATTATGATTAGAGAGGCTGGAGCAACAGCAGACGTTAACACGCTGAAGAAGAAGATGCACAAGGAAAACGGTCGAAAGGCAAGATGACCCTGTTTTGAGCTATCAGTAGGTGAATACAATAAAATCGGCCTCATATAATTATATAAAAAAATTCACAGCATTTTCCCATGTGGCGAGATGCAGGGCGAGATTTTTCAAACAGTTCCTATCTGTTTAGATGAGACACTGACGATTCGACTTTAGAAAACCCTTTCCTAATTCGCAATCGGCAATCGTCTTCTACCTTGCCTTATCCCTTTATTTGGGGTGGGCTCTCCTCTTTCTTAGGCGCCAAGATGTTCTGTCTTGGGTTGTCTATCTCCAGATGTACCTACGCATTCTAGATACTTTGGTTACGGTTGTGAATAACGAATCCTCATACTTTTTTCTTGGCAGCTCCTATCAGAAGCCAAAGAAGACGAACTCCTCTCTCTAAGCGGGCCAGTTCTTCGAAGACTGGAACGCCTGACAGAGTTACAGCCACTATCAGAACCGCCGCGCTGTGAGCTACGCTTCGCTCCGACCGCGCCTGTATCCAGCGACTCTACGCTGGTCGGGAGGCTGCTGACTCGAGCTCCGGATCCGGAGAAATGCGTGCTGAATCTTGAAGGTACATAGGTACTTTAATTCATAGAGTTACATCCCCAACATCCACTGGACTAATGGAAAGACTGCTAATTAGAACTTGATCCTAGGTTCATGCTTGCTTAATGTTGAAGATCCTATTGTTGATGACCTAGCCACATAATCAAAGAACTGTAGCCGCTATCTGAGCCATCATGCTGTGAGCTTCGTGCCTGTGGCGATTCTACGATCATAAGATACATCCATATAGGTAATCGTTGTTATAGCAAAGACAGGGGAAAAACATATCATTTAATCTAGAATTAAACATTTTAACGGGTTCTTACCGCGTTTTGGTAATTGTGAGTTCCCGATATTTCGGCAGTGTTACAACTGCCATGATCACGGGATGACTGAGGAACTGCAGGTAGATTTTTAAGAGCAGACAAATCTGTCTACCCTCACTCTCGTTCGTTTGCTCCGACCACTACTATCGGAACTCACTCGACTGTCATCGTCACTTTTGTCACTTGGTCCAGCCCGACAAAATACACTGACTGTGTCACTCCGAAATTTGTTCGAACCCGAGTATGACGGTGAAGCACTTATTCCTTTGTTAACCACCGGATTCCACGTACTTGACAATTTGAAACCATCCTCTCTGTTGAAATTACGATGTTTCTTAATTTCAATCGCTTCCCTCACCATCCTTGGGTAGTAATGGCGGTCAGTAGAGAGGACCTGTGGTTTGTGCAGCTCAATCCAATGGTTAGAGCCCGCCTCAATAAGATGTTGTGCGATGGCGGACTTTTGAGGGTCATTGTTTTTCACCGCCTTAATGTGCTCTTTCATACGACACGAAATGGTTCTCTTCGTCTGCCCAATGTATGAGCTACCGCAGCTACAGTCTACTTTATATACGCCAGGGCACTCAAGAGGAATCCTATCCTTCGGTGAGCGTAATGCTTGCGTAATCTTTCCAAGAGGAGTAAACACAGTAGAGATTGAGTATTTACTCAAAATCCTGCCTATCTTGTCCGTTACTCCTTTGATGTACGGCAAAAACGCATTTTGTCGCTCTACCGTTGGTGGCTTCTGACGCTTCCTCTTTTGTTTTAACCTGGCGATATCCACACCGTATCCATTCTTCTGTAATACACCTTGCACGTGTGTCAGCTCCTCTTGCAGATGATCTTCATCGCAGAGATCGCGGGCACGGTTTGTGAGTGAGGTAATCACGGAGTTGAGATGTCGTGGGTGATGGTGTGAAGTTGCATGTAAGTAGCGGTCTGTGTGTGTGGGTTTCCTGTAGACTGTATGACTCAAAGTACCATTCCGGCGCACCGACACTTTTACGTCCAGGAATGCCAAGGACCTCTCCGTCTCGGTCTCCACTGTGAACCGCATGTTGTTGTGTACAACATTGAGATGTGACAACAAACTATCAACCTCTTTTTCCCCTCCTTCCAGAATGCAAAATACATCGTCAACGTACCTTTTCCACAGTTTTGTCGGTAGAGGTGCTATGGCGAGGGCTTGGTCTTCAAAATGCTCCATCCAGATGTTGGCTACCACCGGAGCGACTGGACTACCCATAGCTACACCATCTACTTGCAGAAAATACTGTCCACGATAAACGAAGTAACTGGAACTCAGGCAGTGTTCTAGCAGTGTCACATACTCCAACGGGATGTCATTTGTGCGGCACTTCGACTTCAGCACTTCTATACACTCCTGAACTGGCACATTGGTAAACAAGGATTCGACGTCGAAACTGACCATCAACTCATTTACCTCAACCTTAGTGTCTTGCAGCAGGCTGACGAAGTGTCGAGAGTCCTTTACATATGAAGACGTCTTTCCGACCAGAGGTTGCAGAACGTGGGCTATATGTTTAGCGAGATCATATGTCGGCGAGTCAATCTGACTTACTATTGGCCGCAGCGGGGTGTCCTTTTTATGAATCTTCGGCAAACCATATATTTTAGGAGGTTGTGACGTTCTGGGTCTCAGTAGACGTCCACATACATCATCCGAGAGAGCGTGTTGACATTCCTTGATGAGCTGCAATGTCTTACGAGTAACTCGAGCCGTGGGATTGTACGTTACTTTTCGGTACGTCTTCGTATCACTTAGCAGAGCCATTACTTTTTCGTAATACTCCGTGACATTCATGACCACTGTAGCATTACCCTTATCCGCTTTCAGCACTAAAATATCCTCGTCAGCCCGGATCTCTTTCAGTGCAGCCCTTTCCTGAGGAGTGATATTGCTACCTGGCAACTTAGAGCGGCGCAACGCCACCGCCACATCCTGTCTTAAGGTGTCGGCATCACCTGCTGGTATTCTGTTGCGAGCTTTCGTCTCCTCTATACTACCAATCACTGCCTCGTAGGGCATTCGCGTCGGGGTTGGTACAAAGTTTAGGCCTTTTTCTAGAGCACTCATTGCAGCATCACTAAGTGTCTTGTCAGATACATTTATGACTGTGACAATATGAGATGAGTTCTCTGAGCGACTATCGTTCGACTTTTGTTTCCGTAGTAGTGCTTCATATTTATAATCCTGCTTCTGTGAACTTAACTCACGTGTACGCTGGGCTTGTAAATAAGTAATGCGGTCACATTGGTCGAAATCCTCCGTAGTCAACACTTCACTACACCACATATGCACTTCGAACAGATCGCGTTGCGCACAATCGAGTTTATACCGACAAACTCGAATAAGTCTACGAAGGAGTTTGCTACTTGCTTTGCGTAGAATATCTGCGGAACCGGGAATGTCGAAACGTGGCTTTATACGAACACACACGGGTATTAAGTCACAATCGCGGCATTTTATCAAAAACACCAGCGATTCCCGTAGACACTCACACTTTTTCCGCAGACGTTCAAGATGTCGGATTTTCTTGAAACATTCCGGCCCGTACCGGTTAGTAATACAGTTTTTGAGAGTTACGCGGTTATTATTTAATCTAGAATTAAACATTTTAACGGGTTCTTACCGCGTTTTGGTAATTGTGAGTTCCCGATATTTCGGCAGTGTTGCAACTGCCATGATCACGGGATGACTGAGGAACTGCAGGTAGATTTTTAAGAGCAGACAAATCTGTCTACCCTCACTCTCGTTCGTTTGCTCCGACCACTACTATCGGAACTCACTCGACTGTCATCGTCACTTTTGTCACTTGGTCCAGCCCGACAAAATACACTGACTGTGTCACTCCGAAATTTGTTCGAACCCGAGTATGACGGTGAAGCACTTATTCCTTTGTTAACCACCGGATTCCACGTACTTGACAATTTGAAACCATCCTCTCTGTTGAAATTACGATGTTTCTTAATTTCAATCGCTTCCCTCACCATTCTTGGGTAGTAATGGCGGTCAGTAGAGAGGACCTGTGGTTTGTGCAGCTCAATCCAATGGTTAGAGCCCGCCTCAATAAGATGTTGTGCGATGGCGGACTTTTGAGGGTCATTGTTTTTCACCGCCTTAATGTGCTCTTTCATACGACACGAAATGGTTCTCTTCGTCTGCCCAATGTATGAGCTACCGCAGCTACAGTCTACTTTATATACGCCAGGGCACTCAAGAGGAATCCTATCCTTCGGTGAGCGTAATGCTTGCGTAATCTTTCCAAGAGGAGTAAACACAGTAGAGATACCAAATTTATTGAGATTACCAAAACGCGGTAAGAACCCGTTAAAATGTTTAATTCTAGATTAAATAATAACCGCGTAACTCTCAAAAACTGTATAACATATCATTTGTTAAATTAGTGCTGAATCTTGAAGGTATGGAAGAAGTGTCTCAGGTGAATAACTATGAATGCCGAAGATTACAACGACACTCTGACTAGGCTTTACTGATAGCAAACTTTATTTCCATCTCAATAATGAGCCACTATCTTTTTTGCCATTTCAAAATTGTCTTGTTTTCAGGATTGCAAGATCTCAGAGTGGATTGTCCGCACGAAGCAATATTGGAACTTCGAGATAGCAGCGGCGAACGCATCTGGTGTGGGGGTGAACAGGTAAAGAACAGAAACAATTCCTAGATTAAAGACTGCCTTTTTGTTTCTCTACTTATTTTATCATTCATCATCTCAACCGATGGGACGTCGACTGCTGGACGTCAATTTTTATCATTATTAGCTACTATTTGTCCAGTAGTCCACTGATAATAAAATAAACATGGGTGTTCTTCTAAAAGATTTGAGTTGCTAATGTTGCTATACAGGGTGGTACAAAAGTAAAAATAAACATTTCAAACTTTTATGGGGGTTGTTGTGACCATCAAACTGAACAACTTTCACTATGGGACAAATACCGAAATCGCGAAAAAAAAAATTTTTGTCCCATACATTTAGCTAGAGTAGATCTATAGTTTAGTATGGAACATCGCAAACGCATCGCATCATGGCGATTAGTGCAAATCTCCCCATTTTGGGGGAGGCCTCTGTCCAGCAGTGGACGTCTATCGGCTGATATGATGATGATGATGATGGAAAATACGATTTTTTTTTGCGATTTCGCTATTGGTCCCATAGTGAAAGTTGTTCAGTTTCGTGGTCTAAACTAAACCACTTCTTGGTCAACTCTCCGCCCCTTCCGACACCCGGGAGTGGTTATGATGTGGTTGTTTTCTAGTATGGGACAACATTTCATAACAAAAAGTTATATCCTCCACTCAGGTGGCAGGATACTTCAGGCGGCGTGACTCGAGCGCCAGGCCAGCTCTGGCCAAGGTCAAGGACCGCGCCGATGGAACGTACTCCATCGTGTTCACTGCTCCAAGTCCTGGCGCTTATCTTCTGGCTGTGATGCTGAATAACAAGCCTATAAAGGTAAGTTTGTTTAGGATTCGACTGATCCCGGGTAGGTACATCCGTTACTGATAGCGTCTATACCTATCTGTTTGTAGAGCTAGATCAGTCAGAGGACTTTTAAGGCATCTTGAACATTCTGCGTCAGTATTTCCGAGTACTTACAACCCGGATTCCTTTAAAGTACGAGTGAATAGGCATCTTCTGGGTAAGCTCGCTACATCGACGGCCCGGTAGCACAGTCGGTAGTGAACCTGCCTGCTGTAGTGAACCGAGGGTCGCGGGTTCGAATCCCGTAAGGGACAAATATTTGTATGATGAATATGAATATTTGTACCCGAGTCATGGATGTTTGTATCTATATATGTATTCTATATCGTTGTCTAGTCATCGTAATACAAGTCCAGGCTAGATTCTGGTACTTTAAATGTGACTAGATAATTTGTGTGACTTTGTCCAAGATATCTACGACCCCATCTTCGTCCTGAGGACTGGATTGAGGTCACGAGCAAACCCATAGTTAATTAAAAAAAAATTCTCTGACAATGAGCAGTGCTCACCCGAATTGGGTCTGCATGGTGGATTATTTATTGATTGATAAACAATGTAAAAGGAATCGCAGGCTGTGAACAGACGTTGCATGGAGCCGGCTTTCTGGAGATCCGATTTTTAAAAATCCAATGGTCATGGCTATAGTATTATCTTATCTGTGGTCATGGTTAAAAGATCCGTAGAGATCCAGTTTTCAACTACCTAAGAACATACCTACTAACTATGAGTCCTTGTTACTTGAATAAATAAATGTTTTATTAGGTATTAGCTTAGATTAAAAACTTGGAGAAAAAGATGGAGCCAAGAAATGAGAGAGCGGGATAGCCAGTTGTAAAAACTTATGTAAACAAAAAAGACAGAAACATTCTTTTTTGTTACGGTCACCGTGGCCGGTTTTTTTGTTTGGCAAGATGTCAAACCTATGGAATGTTGATGATATCTTGCTAAACAAACCGACTTTTTGTATGCAAAAGTCACACTATTGCTGTTTCATGTGCGGCCACGGTATGGTTTCATCTAGTTACTATATCTATGGGTATTAGGTGTACGGGCCATGCACGTACAATAGCCATCATATCAGCATCATCATCACTTTACCTTATTAACATAATTAGCAGCACGCGGCAGTTCGCGTTCAGCTAGCAAGACAGCCGCGCGTGCTCGCTATCATTCAGAAATCATAATTATCATCAAGTTTTGGAAATAAATCTTATCATTATCAAAGTTGTGCATTATCATTTATTACGGCTAATACCCGAACATTGGTCCTTCGAGCTATCAAAAAGCGGGATCCTAACGCGAGTTCAGTGAACTGTGTTCGTGTCAGTGGTTCCGGCCAGCAACCGTGTGGACTTCAGTACCTACACATCGAACATTCGAAACCTTCGCAAGTGGACTATAGTTCAAAAGTGAAGTGAATAGAACTGATAGTGTGACATCAATCAAGGGACACATTATCAAATCTTCAACCCAACTTCTGTGCTATCAAGCCGCACAGCAGTTCATTAAGCAGCAAGGTCGCTGTGTCATCAAGGCGCACAGGGACGCCAGGTTACGATCATCCAGTATCAAGTAAGATCTTTCCTTTTTAACTATACTTGTTAATTATGGCAACAAACAGCAAGACGGAAGCCATGCTGAAAAAACAAAGCAGTAACTTTAAAGCCTTTAGGAGAACTATATTAACCATCAACCTTGACGATACATCGGAAAAGTGGGAGTTTGATGATCTCCTACGAACACTACAAGCCCGTTGGTCAGCTATAGATACCCTGCATTGGGAGCTGGACAGCGAGTTAAATGGTTCTAATCAAGAATACGAAAAACTGTTTTCAGTCTACGAGGAAGAATATCAAGATATGAAAAGGAGTATAAATAAAAAGATGTGGTCGGTCGCACACAGGGATAAATCAACTCCTCAAATGGAGATTCCCACGTTCACTGGCAGTTACAGTCAGTGGATATCATTCAAAGATCTCTTTACAGAAACTGTGCATAGCAATCCATCACTTTCTAATGCACAGAAGATGCAATTTCTGAAGGGGAAAGTCAAAGGGGAAGCTGAAAGGCTGATTCAGCATCTGCAGATTAGCTCTGACAACTACATCATATGCTGGGACATTCTTAACCATCGATTTGATAATAAAAAGCTGATATTTACGTCCCATGTAAATGCGCTTATGAATATACCTATTATGCAGCAGCAATCAGTAAACAACATAAAGCGAATACATGATACAACTCGAGAATGTTTAAATGCTATCAAGAATTTAGGGGTTGACATCGATTCCTGGGACCCACTATTGGTCCATATATTGTCTCAAAAATTAGATACAGAGACCTTTAATGACTACATGCAATCATTAAAGCAGCCTAGAGAATTGCCAAAAATGTCCGAATTTTTGGACTTCCTAGAAATAAAATTTACAACCTTAGAATCATCGCGTAGGAAGCAAGAAAATCCTATGCACAAATCAAACAACAAAAATCAACCTCAGCAATTATCTGCAAAATATCAAGATCAACAGTCATATCAGAGACCCAACTATAACAGGAATCCTCATCAGTCAAATACGCGTATGCCGCAGCCTTATAACTTCAAAAATTATCACGTGTCATCCAACAAGCAATGGTGTGATTATTGTTATACCAACGATCATGGTATCTACTTTTGTGACCAATTTTTGAGCAAGTCAAATCACATAAAGCGAAAACTATTAGAGGACTTTCATTTGTGCCCTAATTGTCTTTACAATCATCAAGGAAAACCTTGCGTTTCTAACAAACGATGTCGCAAGTGCAATATGGAACATAATACCATATTACATGAGGTATTTACGTCAAGCAATCCGACACCGAATCCGCCGCGGCCAGGGCCGAGTGCAACAACCCGGCCAATAGAGCCAGTTCAGCAACTTAAAAGTAACACACACGTGTCGCTTCAGAACGACCCGTCTGAAATATTACTAGCTACTGCCATGGTCCATATTCAAGCAGCAGATGGATCTTATCATGTCATGCGTGCTCTTTTAGATCAGGGTTCGCAGACTTCATTAATAACCGAAAACGCCGCCCAACTACTAAAGATTCCTAGAAAGCAATGTAAAGGACTTATTTCGGGTATAGGCGCCAAAGAGAGCAACTGTAAGGGGCTCATAAATATCAAATGTGCATCAGTAGTCGGAGATTTTACTTTTGAAACCGACGCCCTTATAATTAAAAACCTCATCAAAAGTTTACCCAATTATTCGTTCCCGAAACCGAATTGGTCGTATCTTGACCACATCAAATTAGCAGACCCTACATTTTATGAAAGCCGCCCCGTGGATATCCTACTGGGGGCTGATGTGTACTCTAACATATTGATGGATGGATTATGCAGAGCAAATTCAAACCTACCAACTGCGCAACAAACGCAACTTGGATGGATCCTAAGTGGTAGTGTAAAGACATTTCACTGCAATGTAGTGTTACGTGACACCGAGGACATTCAGAAATTTTGGGAAATAGAGGACATAGCAGAAACATCAAATTTATCAGCAGAAGATCAAGAATGCATCCAGTTTTACAAGTCATCTACATCCAGGCGGGATGACGGTAAATATGAAGTTAAAATACCATTTAAAACTAATTACATAGAAAACATCGGGGAAACAAAATCAAAAGCTATTGCTCAATTCTATCAAATAGAACGGAAACTTAGCAAGCAAACTGACGTTGCAGAAAAATATAAATTATTTCTTAATGAATATTATTCACTTGGACACATGACACTGGTTGACAACGGTAACATGAAACCCGATTGTTATTTGCCGCGCCATTGTGTTCAACGTGACGATTCGACTACAACAAAATTACGAGTCGTTATCAATGCTTTATCAAAAACGTCATCAGGATATAGTTTGAACGACGTCATGTGTCGAGGACCAAATTTGCAGCAGGACCTACAGAGTCTCATTATCAGTTGGAGACAGTACAAGTATGCCTTCACTGCTGACCTGGAAAAAATGATCCAGCAAATTTGGATTCATCCAGCAGAACAAGCTCTCCAGAAGATCATCTGGAGAGATCATAAATCAGAACCTTTAAGGGAATATCAGTTAGCAACCGTTACCTACGGGATGAAGGCTGCACCCTTCCTCGCTATGATGACGCTGACGCAGTTAGCGCAGGATGAAAGGGAAGCAGGAAACTATCAAGGAGGTCATGCACCTCAAGTTCTGGAAGAGTCCTACAAGGACGACCTGGTGAATGGATGTCACTCAATAGAAAGTGCTAAACAACTGCAAAATTATATGATTCGTATATTAAAATCTGGTGGTTTCCACTTAAGGAAGTGGAAATCAAACTTACCAGAGTTACTGCACGGAGTTCAGAGTCAAAATAAGCAAGAATGTTTTGACTTTAAAGAAGCTGAGTCTACAAGGACCTTGGATCATAAATGGAATCCAGAGGAAGACCAGTTTATATTTCAATCACGTCTACAGTATTCAGCATCAAAACCTACCAAGAGGTCACTATTATCAGACATCTCTAAGCTCTACGATCCGTTGGGATGGCTCGCTCCTGTAACGACAGAGCATAAAATTATCTTTCAAGATGTGTGGAAGGCAAATTTGGAGTGGGATGAAGTAGTGCCTAGTAACATTTATACCGAGTGGATGAAAATCAAGGACGACTTAAAAAGCATGGATCAGTTTCGTATACCAAGATGGTACAAAACACAAGAAAATAACAACATTGAATTGCATGGGTTCTGTGACGCAAGCGTCAAGGATTATGCATGTGTTGTGTACTGCAAAACGATGAATGAAAATCCGCCCTCTGTAATACTTGTCGCAGGAAAATCTAAACTAGTCCCTGTCAGCAAAGACAATGTATCATTACCTCGATTGGAGCTTAGTGGTGCACTTCTACTCTCCAAATTGATGGTCAAAATCATGAAAAGCCTAAGTAATTACAACATGAAGGTCTACGGATGGGTTGACTCAATGGTAGTGTTGGGTTGGCTAAACGGAGAGGCAGAAAAATGGAAGCCATTTGTATCAAATCGAGTCAAACAAATTACAGCGTCAATGCCACCAAACTGTTGGCATTACGTAAAATCAAAAGAAAACCCGGCAGATTGCGCCAGCCGAGGTTTGACTACGGTACAACTAAAGGATCACTCGCTCTGGTGGGAAGGCCCCTCCTGGCTGCCTACCTACGAGCCTACGAGCTGTACTAATCAACAAAATTATATAACAAATCAAGAAATGAAACGTAAGCAAGTAAAAGTCTCACAATTATCATCAGAGACATATTAAATAAGTACAACTCACTATCAAAATCAGTGCGAGTGCTAGCATGGGTACTCAGATTTACAAATAGACAAAACTGTAAACAAAACTTCCTAAGTTTACAAGAATTGAAAACGGCCAAAGAAATTATTATCAAGCATGTTAATGTAATTCGAGACGACAACCTGCCGCCCGGGAAGTGGAGCCTAGGCAAAGTGGTCCAACTGCACCCGGGAAATGACGGTTACACAAGAGTTGTAACTCTCAAAACGAAAAACGGACTAATGAAGCGTCCAATTGTCAAGCTCGCTTTATTACCCGTCAATGATGATCATCAAGACTACACATCATCATTAAAGGACCAGCAAGAAGGTCAAGCACAAGTAAATCATCAAAGAATTAAAAGAAAAACATTCCGCTTTACTACGATGGCTATATCGCTAATATTATTTTTCATGACAATTATACAGCCGTCACAAGGAGCACACACGAACACGCCGCTACAGAATAATAGTCTTTATTTTGATACAATAACGAACATGCATTTGATCAGAGATGACTGGCGCCTCGTAGTCTACTATAACACAGACCCATACAAGCAAGGTAATGCGGCGCTTACAAAGTATATCAAGTATCTTGATAGCACGTGCTCGAGAATAAACATACAATCGCATTGCGAAGGGATTGTATTACAGCTACGTCACGGGTACGAAGAATTACAATACTATAATAGTATTTTAATGAATCAGTCAGCAGGTGCACGATCCAGACGCCGGCGCGGTTTTATCAACGGTGTCGGTAACCTCGCAAATTACTTCTTTGGTGTTCTCGACGACCGTTTTGCGGAAAAATATGAGAAAGATATTAATCACATCAGGATAAATGAGAACCACTTGGCAGCACTCTGAAAAAATCAAACCTCTATCGTCGAAGCAGAGTTAAATATTCTGAAGAGAACGGAGGATATCATGGAAAAACATCATAAAACTATCAATCAAAAATTAAATAGCATTGAAAACTCGCTAAGTAAAATAAAAAGAAACCTACAGAACATATCTATACTAACAGATTTTATAACATCAAGCATGATTGCAAATAGTATTTTATACAACTTGAGAACCATTCAAGATACGTTACTGGACACTCTAACTAATATCTACCATGGAAAGTTTAATTTCCATCTTTTAACACCTTATCAGTTAAGACAGGAGTTAAACATTATCGCAGGACAGCTCCCAAAAGATTTATCATCCCCAATCGACAGTTTTGATTTATCAAGAATATACCATTTGCTTGAAGTAAGAGCTAAAATATGGAAACAGTACTTAATTGTTGAGATAAAAATTCCCCTTATAGCAAGAGACACGTATGAAGTATCGAAGCTTCTTCCGATCCCCTATCAAAGTCGAGATCAAATGACCAGCATTGTTCCCGTAGCAGAATACGCAGCTATCAATCTGAAGAAGGATGCTTTCATACCTGTAACAGAAAGTGATCTACAGTCCTGCATTCCCCAGAATGAAAACCTAATATTATGCCGTTTCAAAAAGCCCATCTATCACATAAAAGACGACCAGAGTTTATGCAAAATATTGCCTAAATCAAGGACATGCATAACTATAACTAGTGCATGTCAAGACAGTTGGATAGAATTAAAGAAAATAAACAAGTATTTTTACTTTTGCTGCGATCGATGTCAGCTGAAACTATTGTGTGAAGATCAACTTACCCCTGTTCAGCTCACCAACGCAGGCTTGTTCACCACAGATCAAGGTTGCATCATAAAATCGGCAGACTTTTCCGTTTACGCTCACAAACAAGAGACCAGTAAGATTACCGTGAGCTCCAATGTATACACACCCGAGATATCACCGATAAACTATATAATCAACGTATCAATGCCTACTCCGCTGAACACTTCTGACAACAGTGAATTGTTCGATCATCGCCAACAACTTCAAGAACTGAGAGAGAAGCTAGAGACGCTGAAACAAAATGAACCCTTGTCGGATTCAATATCCTATCATGATATACATCATTATAGCGCAATCTACACTATCTTCGGTGCGTTATTATTAGCATTGATAATATTTATTGGTTGGCGATTGCGTCGGTTCTCACGGCGACCAGAAGCAGCAGCATCAGCACCGACAGCGCCAGTGGCGGCGGCAATACCGCAACCAGCGGCTAACGTCAGTCGCGAAGACTTTGTGAAGTGTAGTGAGAGTGTAAAGTGTCAAGCGAAGCATGAGATTGATTTCGCTCAGTGTAGTGAATATCCGAAAACAAGTGCGCGAGTGTTAAAACAAAATAGAGGCACATCGCCTGTGCTTCGATCAGTGTTCACACTTCCAGACACATAAAAAAGTAAATAAATTTAAGTCATTTAACATAAAAATACATCATAGCATAACAGCAACTAACAATATATCATCATGATCATTTAAATATAAGTACTATTTTATTGTATATCATCTTGTCTAGTTTTAAGAAAATATTGTTTATCACCTTGTCTCGCCTCATCTTCCTGGCCCGGGAGCATGTACGGGCCATGCACGTACAATAGCCATCATATCAGCATCATCATCACTTTACCTTATTAACATAATTAGCAGCACGCGGCAGTTCGCGTTCAGCTAGCAAGACAGCCGCGCGTGCTCGCTATCATTCAGAAATCATAATTATCATCAAGTTTTGGAAATAAATCTTATCATTATCAAAGTTGTGCATTATCATTTATTACGGCTAATACCCGAACATTAGGTATGTTATGGTTCAGGAGTGCGATTTTAAAAAAAATTACATAATTACTATGGAGATTCGAATCTTTCTACTGGTGATTATTTTGACATTCAAAAAGTATGATTTTTGAAAGTCAAATCAGCAGTAGAAAGATGCATATCTCCACATTAATTTTGACATTTTTAACTGCTGAACTCAGCGAATGAGATTCAGAAATCGCACTCCTGTTAACACGGATAAGTCAGAAGAAAGCATTAAAAAAAGTCTTGTAGATCTACAGATAAATTCGTAGGTCTTGTACAGTCAAGAGTACATCAAGCTTTACACTTGCAGTTCAATTGTAACGCTTATGGCGCACTAAATAAGAACGGTACAAAGTCCAAAGTGTCAAGCTTGACGTGCTCTTGACTGTACCTATAAGGCTGGTAGAAGCACAAGCTTAATGGTGAGTTACCTCTCTGCAGGGCAGTCCGTTCGGTAGCGCGGCGCGCGTGGGCGCGTCGCACCGCGGACAGTTCCACTGCTGCGCGTTCTGCTCCTCCGGGGGGCGGCGCGACGCCGTGTGCGGCTGCGGCGCCAACATGCCCGGCGGCTACAAAGGTACTGCTTCATACGACGCCCTACAACATTACAGGTTTACAGAGACCACAGATTACCCCCAATAGATACCGCATAATGAACATTTTGTTCACGCCCGAAGTCACCATTTTTGGCGGTAGGTGCGGGTAGCGGGGCACGAAACGGTGCAACGTGATTGGCCATTTCAAGGTCGCACTACTTCTAGCTCGCTCACTCGCGTTGCTTATATCAGTGAAAAACCATAGATGTGTGGCGAGCGTCGGCGGCCCTGTATGCGGTATCTATTGGGGGTAATCTGTGACAGAGACCAACATGCCCGGCGGCTACAAAGGTATCTACATACGACGCTGTACAACATTACAGGTTTACAGAGACCAACATGCCCGATGGCTACCTAGGTATCTACATACGACGCTGTACAACATTACAGGTTTACAGAAACCAACATGACCGGCGACTACAAAGGTACTGCTTCATATGACGCCCTACAACATTACAGGTTTACAGAAACCAATGTGACCGGCGGCTACAAAGGTATCTACTGCTTTATACGATGCTCTTGAACATAACATTTCCAACGACTGCAAAGTTGTTAGGTAGAAGAATTTATTTCAACCCACCCGAATTCAATTTCAGACATGTTTGGGGCAATCGTGTGAGAGGATGGGGTAGCACAAAAAATGGGTCCGTCAAGGTTTTTCATGCTGAGACCTGGGAAATAAGATTTTTTTTTTTATTTTTTTTTTTATGTGTGATAGGTAAGCATTTGACTCCAATCTCACCTGATGTTGAGTGATGATGAGGCCGAAGATGTAGCATGCTTACCTAGAAAGATGCCTATTCACTCTCGCCTTGAAGAGGCCCAGGTTGTATTGCTCAGGGAACAGGTCCGCAGGCAGGGCATTCCACTCCTTAGCCGTGCGCATTATAAAAGAAGAAGCAAACTTCATCGTGCGAATTGCTGGTAGGGCAACGACAGTAGATAATTAGTCATGCACAAAGATTTTTTTGGTCTATAAGAAACAGATAAAAAAAAATTTTTGGTCATGCACTCACCAGTCCGATAGTTAGTTTTGTACAAACTGCATGCAAGGCTTCAGTTCAGAAAAAGGTCGTGATCATAAGTCACTATGACCATTTGAAGAAGATTCCATCATAAGACTTACGTAGATAAAGTTGAATTTCATTTGATTCGTTGATTTTTTTTGGTCACTCCTAGCGTCTCAAACTAAATAGTGCTCTTCTACAGGTTCTCTTTTCTGTCGTTTTTTATAATGTATCTTAGACAATTTACACAGGGTGTCCCAGAAATGGTGAATCAAAATGCTATGGGAGGCAGCTTGACTAATGTCCTATCCATAAAAAATATTAAAAAAAATAAAACGCACATGACCATAAAAAAAAAGAATATCCAAAAAAACGGGAAAATCATCAAATTTTTCTAAGTTTCCAGCTCTAATTATCGCGTTTTGGGATAATTTGTAATTTTTTTCTGCCAATATTAATTGTTAGAGGTTGCTTCGACTGATTGTTAACATTTTACAAAAAAAAATGTCTGCACTTAGAGCACAGACCACTTAGTTTAATTGTTTTTTCTGAACCGAAAAATTTTCTTGCTATTTTAACCAGCTGTAGTATAAAAAAAATGTATGGGACTTGTGCGGCAAACTACTTCAAAAAGTTGCCTATTTAATGACGATTTTAAAATGATACGAATCACTGAATTTACTTTACAAAATTGGGAGATATTAATTTTCTTGTGTGCTAGGGTGAAATTTGTGCAATTTATTCTTTACTTTTTAATTCATTTTCCACTTCTAATCCGTTGCTTCTAAGGTTAGAATTGGCTAAAAAAGTTGTTTCAATACCCGGTAGTAATGGCACGGTTTTTTAGAATCCCGGTTTTTCAAAATCCCGGTGTTTTAAAAACCCGATTTTTTTTAAATCCCGTTTGTTTAAAATCCCGTTTTTTTAAGAATCCCGGTTTTTTAAATTCCCGGGATTCCCAAAAAACCGGGATTTTAAAACACCGGGATTCCCAAAAAACCGGGAATTTAAAAAAAACCGGGATTCCTAAAAAAACCGGGATTTTAAACAACCGGGATTTTAAAACACCGGGATTTTGAAAAACCGGGATTCTAAAAAACCGTGCCATTACTACCGGGTATTGAAACAACTTTTTTAGCCAATTCTAACCTTAGAAGCAACGGATTAGAAGTGGAAAATGAATTAAAAAGTAAAGAATAAATTGCACAAATTTCACCCTAGCACACAAGAAAATTAATATCTCCCAATTTTGTAAAGTAAATTCAGTGATTCGTATCATTTTAAAATCGTCATTAAATAGGCAACTTTTTGAAGTAGTTTGCCGCACAAGTCCCATACTTTTTTTTTATACTACAGCTGGTTAAAATAGCAAGAAAATTTTTCGGTTCAGAAAAAACAATTAAACTAAGTGGTCTGTGCTCGAAGTGCAGACATTTTTTTTTGTAAAATGTTAACAATCAGTCGAAGCAACCTCTAACAATTAATATTGGCAGAAAAAAATTACAAATTATCCCAAAACGCGATAATTAGAGCTGGAAACTTAGAAAAATTTGATGATTTTCCCGTTTTTTTGGATATTCTTTTTTTTTATGGTCATGTGCGTTTTATTTTTTTTAATATTTTTTATGGATAGGACATTAGTCAAGCTGCCTCCCATAGCAGTTTGATTCACCATTTCTGGGACACCCTGTATGTATAGGGACGAGTTACGCGTGTCATTCTACTAAGAAACATTTCTGCCACTTTTTGCGGGGGGCGAGGTAACATGCAATCCGCAACTTTGGATTTTATTCCCCATAAGTTTAGATTCTAATTTTGAATGTTAAAAATCATGAAAAGTAGTCTCGTGTGAACCCCAAACGTTCTAAGTTCAAAATTATTCTTTCGCTATTATTGCCTGTCTCGTTTAGTGATAAGGTATAAAATTGGGTGTAAATGCACAAGATCAATTGTTCTTATACCGTGGCAGAGGGGAAATGCTACCGCAAGGTGAGTCCTTATACAGGGTGAAATTGATATCATTGGCATCCTTTTAAACTAAGAGTCTACCCATCAAACTGAACAACTTTTATTATGGGAGCAAACCGATCGAAGCAAAAAAAAATCAGCTGTTGCATACATTTGAGTCGAGTAGGCATTGCAGTTTAGTATGGGACAGCAGATTTTTTAGTTGCTCCGATTGGTTTGCTCCCATAGTGATAGTTGTTCAGTTTGATGGGTAGACTCTTAGTTTAAAAGGATGCCAATGATATCAATTTCACCCTGTATAAATTGTCTAAGTAATGCACCTATGGATAAATAAATAAGTGCATCTTTGGTGCCGCAGGTTGTGGGCACGGGCACTCGGGCTGGCCGGGCGCGCGGCACTGGTCGTGCTGCGGCGACACCGCGCGCCACGGCGTCTGCACCAGCACTAACGCGCCCAGGGCCCGCTCACAACTCTACCAGTTCTCACTATAAACTGTACTACTGGAAACATCGACACAATTATCAAGTGATGATTATTAATGATCAAGTTTAAAGCCTGATCATGAATATAAAACGCCTGGTTTGGGGGGCACTGCAATCAACCTTCTTCTTCTTATCGTGTGGGCTGAGCCCTGGTGTCAGAGTTTTTTCAGACCGCCTTACGGCCTCTGACATGGTTTTTATATAACGGCTACTACCACCAGACATAGTAGCCGGGACCAACGGCTTCACGTGCCATCCGAAGCACGGAATCATTTTTCTTTTCAGGCAATCAGGTGATTCAGCCTGCAATGTCCTAACCAACTGGGGAAAAACGCACAAAGTGACATATCACTAGGTGTCCCCCGTGGGAATCGAACCCACGACCTCCGTATCGAGAGCCAACGCTCTTAACCATTAGACCACAGAGGCAGTTCAACCTTTAATTATTATTATTTATTATAAAACATTACATGTAAATTTACAGAGCAATTTCCAAAATACTTACATGCTAATAATACATAGGTAATTTACTAATGATAATACTTAATCGAGATCAGAATAAAATAGATAACTTATAAATTGTTGATAACAGATATTGCATAACTATAAAACAAATGAGGACTATTGTTAAAAATATCAGCTTCAGGAACTTGCATTAAAACTAAATTTAACATTTGAATGGCTCGCGCTGTAGGAGCGTTTGCGGCGCTACAAGTGCGCACCCCGGCCCGCGCGAACAGCGGCCGAGCCCTGCGCAGCCCCACGCGCAAGTACTGATCAGGCACGTAAAGCCCTATACGTGACAAATTTGATGGGTTGTCCACTTTATTGTTTATTAAAAAGTAAAAGTACATTAAAAGTTGCAGCTTCCGTCGCGTCTCTAAAGTATTTAACCCTATCATACCCAACACAAATAGCGATGGGTATAGGTAGGGATAAAATCCGTATTTCTTTTTATAAATAAAACGTGCAAATTTTCTTTGGATTTTTTCAATAATATTCCTGTATTTGGCTTCATATGGATCCCATACCACTGCACTATACTCCAATCGACTTCTTACAAAAGCGTTGTATAACATAAGAGCGACTCGGGTATCGCTGAACTGCCAAGTTACACGCATTATGAAGCCCAGCATCTTGCTAGAGCGTTTACATATAGTTTTGATATGGGTCCTTAGATTTAGTTCAGAGTCTAAGGTAAGCCCTAGGTCACGAATTTCTGTAACTCTATTAAGTTCGTTACCTTGTAAACTATACGTTTCCCATATTGGTGCCAGGGATCGAGTGAAGGTAATTACTTTACACTTATCGGTATTAAATTGCAGATGATTCCTCTCACTCCACTCAGAGACGGCAGTAATGTCGCGCTGTAGTGCCGCGCAGTCACTCATGTTCCCTACTCCTAAGTAGAGTTTAAGGTCATCGGCAAACAGTAAGCAATCAGCAGTACCAACGACATTTGGCAAATCGTTTATCATAATTAAAAATGTTCAAATCGTTTATCATAATTAATGTCCGTGTTCCAAGTACAGTCGGCCGCAATAAGTTGTATATACTTTAGTTCTACGTCGAAGTACTATAAGTGTATATAACTTATTGCGGCCGACTGTACACAAACTAGTTCCAATGATTCTCCGCATCATGGCGAGGTTTTGGCTTGGCTTTAATCAGATAAACAAGGAAAGTTACACGTTGTGGAAAACACATAGAACATGCATGCATGTGTACATTGGAACTAATTTCATAGTCGATTGTAGCGCCCCCAAAGGAGATTTTTTAAACTTATGGTCAAACAACGTAAAACGATAGTTGTAACGATCACGGCAATCGTTTCGTTGCTACCTGGCTACAAATATTTTAGATTATATTTTGAGAATCTAGAATATTCGTAGTAACCATATTGTTATCCTATTCATCGTTACAATATTGGCACTTATTTCCACGTTAATAAAGTTTAATATATTCTGTAACTGAAGAAAAAATATGTTTACAGTCAGATCTGTATTAGCCCGTATGTTATATGAAATAAAAATATTATGGTACATTTCAAGTGTTTGATTTTCTGACTGAATTATTTTCTACCAACTGCCTTCGAAGCCGAATTTACAAATTATGGAAAGTGAGTTGCAACTTTCAAGCCCTAGCCGAGATATGAAACTTCGGCGAGTTTCAGCATGAATATGCGATGTTTTGTAGAAAGAATAAACGCGGGAACAACACACACCTGCCGAAATTACGCTTGCTATTCCAACAAATAAGAGCCTTTTTTTAAAGTCAGAAATTATTATAGTTCGAGATCCGACCGTGAAATTATGCACCTCTTTCAAAGGCAAACGAAATGTGATTCTAGTGTAAGTTTACACAGGGGTTACCTAATTTCCTTAATATACAGGTGGAAAAAGTTATGCCAAAAATCATAATGGAAAAGGTACTTGCGGCAAGATTTTTCTAGGTAACTTGACAGCGTTAAATTAACCCCTGTGTAAACATACACTAGAATCACATTTCGTTCGCCTATGAAATAGGTGCATAATTTTACGGTCGGATCTCGGTCTATTAGTCGCTGACATTACGTCGCGTAAATTTAGCAGGCGTGTTTCTTATGGAACTAAATAAAAAAAAGTATACAATACAATTACAATTTATTTAAATAAACAATTATTGCTTACTTCGATTCACGTCACAACACTCAGCTTTATAAAAACAGATCGGAAGGGATCTCCAATACATTTCATTTGATCCCGCGGTTAAAACAATATTGGTTCCGTACTAATTTATATAATTATTACGCTAAAATTGAGTCATTTTCGTTATTTGTTAATTTAGAGTATAAATAGCCATTTTCCGAAGAATAAAACGAACAATGCATTCATCGCAATTTGAAATCTTAACTTAAAACAAAACAACTAGTTTTTTATTTTATTTTAGCACACACCTGGCGAAGCGCAGCGCAGATTATTTTTCACTGCCGAAACATTATCAACTTTGCTGGCGTTGAAATAACATCGAAAATAAGTTAACACAACTTTCGCTTCAAGTCGTTTCTATGCTCTCGTGGAATAAAGTTGTTGTACAGTCTGTCTATAAAGTCGTGACATGAATGTTTGTGGAACTAATCATTTTAGTATGGTGGTGTTGCCAGGTTATGCTTGATTTTGAAGTCCTTGCGTGGAGGCAGCGTCCTCATTTTTTTGTCACGACTTTATAGACAGACTGTACTTGATTTTTGATGTTATTACAACGCTTGCAATGTCGATAATGGTTTGGCAGTGACAAATTTTCTGCGCTGCGCTTCACCAGTCCATGGCCTCTTCCGGACATTTTAGGGTAACCACCCTTTTGTTCCGTCATCGAGACAGTAAAAATTATTTTCTGTAAATGTTATAAAAAGTATTACCAATCGATTTAAATAACAAAATCATGCTTCGCAATCGGAAAATGGCGTGAATAATTTACCGTATGAAGCAATTAAACTATTTTTTTTTTCAGTTGTACAAAATTTGAGATTGTAGCATCATTTTCAACTTATCACAGTTATTATTATCACATCTGTAAAAAAAAAATTTTTTTCATTACAATATTTTTTTTATAAATCAACGGTATAATAGAAGATCCCTTACATTGAAATAAAAATATTATTAATTTAAATTATAATTTAAAAACATAATATCATATTCTTACGTGCTAGTAGTAAAATAACTAAAAATAAAGGTGCGTTTCGATTCACGCACAATTTTGACATGCTTGTGAACACGTCCTAACATTTGGCTAGTTCATTTCGAGGTATGCGAGGAGGAAGACGAGATATACTACATATTACAAATATGAGAAGATTACAAAAATAAAAACAAAACTATATAGTCCTTCTTAATAAGATGACGGTTTTTTAAAGGGGATGATGAAACCATCAAACTGAACAACGGCCTCTATTGGATCAACAACGTTGAAATCGTGAAAAGAATCTGCTGTTCCTGTTCCATACAAAACTGCAGTCCTACTCGACCCAAATGTATGGGACAGCAGATATTTTTTTTCGCGTTTTCGATGTTTGTCTCATAGACGAAGTTGATTTGTCTGATCTGGTTAAACGCTTGGCTTTCGCGGTTATTACTTACTCATATTCTTCTTCTTTCTTTTTTATTCATATTAATAAACTAATTTGAATCTTCCTTCTAAAAACCGTCTGTATATTAAGTTGGACCCAGTATGTGGCTATAGTCCGAATAGTCTCGATCATCAAAATAAAGTTTCAACACATTAACATAATAAACAAAACCTCCAACTAGCCAACAATATAAACTTATAATCTCTTATGTCATCCATAGTATCGAGTCCACGAGCTCACCGGTCTCCTCGCGACTCGCTCCTCGGCTCGCAGGTCGCAGTAGTCCGGTGGCCCACACTTACAGGCCGAGCGCGGGCACGGGCGTGTAGGCCATGGGGTTGGGCGCGCACGCTTGCCGCACGCTCATCTCCCACGCGTCCAGGAGTTGCCCGACTGAACAGCTTTTCGGTAGCCTGTGGAAGACAGACAAATCTTTTGTGATATTGTGTATCTTACCGGACATAGACGGATAATTCAAGATTTCGATTTCTAATACCCTAGAAAAAAAGATAATTCATTGTGGTTAGTCTATCTAACAAAAAACTATCAAGTTTACCGTCTTAAATAGTCAACGTAGGTGTGGTTAGTACTCTCTTACTGCAGAATAAATATGAAATGTATCTATGGCACAAACAGATTCAAACCTAAGTTCTATTATTCCAGCCCATTATGATCTGTGGTTTAGTTACTAGACCAAATATCAAAACGTTGTTGACCAAATATCAAAAATAATAATAGAACTTTGGTGCATCAGGTAGGATCACAATCCTGTGCTCGCGCTAGAAGCTATATCTATATTAAGCTTCTCATCCAGGGTCTCTACTCATACCTGGCGCACTTCGCGTCCATGGCGCGGAAGGAGCCCGGGGGGTTGGGGCGGGGCGCGCGGGGGCGCATGCGCGCGGCGGGGGTACTCATACCTGGCGCACCTCGCGTCCATGGCGCGCTCGACCATGGCGCGGAAGGAGCCCGGGGGGTTGGGGCGGGGCGCGCGGGGGCGCATGCGCGCGGCGGGGTACTCATACCTGGCGCACCTCGCGTCCATGGCGCGCTCGACCCTGGCGAGGAAGGAGCCCGGGGGGTTGGGGCGGGGCGCGCGGGGGCGCATGCGCGCGGCGGGGTACTCATACCTGGCGCACCTCGCGTCCATGGCGCGCTCGACCCTGGCGAGGAAGGAGCCCGGGGGGTTGGGGCGGGGCGCGCGGGGGCGCATGCGCGCGGCGGGGTACTCATACCTGGCGCACCTCGCGTCCATGGCGCGCTCGACCCTGGCGAGGAAGGAGCCCGGGGGGTTGGGGCGGGGCGCGCGGGGGCGCATGCGCGCGGCGGGGTACTCATACCTGGCGCACCTCGCGTCCATGGCGCGCTCGACCCTGGCGAGGAAGGAGCCCGGGGGGTTGGGGCGGGGCGCGCGGGGGCGCATGCGCGCGGCGGGGTACTCATACCTGGCGCACCTCGCGTCCATGGCGCGCTCGACCCTGGCGAGGAAGGAGCCCGGGGGGTTGGGGCGGGGCGCGCGGGGGCGCATGCGCGCGGCGGGGTACTCATACCTGGCGCACCTCGCGTCCATGGCGCGCTCGACCCTGGCGAGGAAGGAGCCCGGGGGGTTGGGGCGGGGCGCGCGGGGGCGCATGCGCGCGGCGGGGTACTCATACCTGGCGCACCTCGCGTCCATGGCGCGCTCGACCCTGGCGAGGAAGGAGCCCGGGGGGTTGGGGCGGGGCGCGCGGGGGCGCATGCGCGCGGCGGGGTACTCATACCTGGCGCACCTCGCGTCCATGGCGCGCTCGACCCTGGCGAGGAAGGAGCCCGGGGGGTTGGGGCGGGGCGCGCGGGGGCGCATGCGCGCGGCGGGGTACTCATACCTGGCGCACCTCGCGTCCATGGCGCGCTCGACCCTGGCGAGGAAGGAGCCCGGGGGGTTGGGGCGGGGCGCGCGGGGGCGCATGCGCGCGGCGGGGTACTCATACCTGGCGCACCTCGCGTCCATGGCGCGCTCGACCCTGGCGAGGAAGGAGCCCGGGGGGTTGGGGCGGGGCGCGCGGGGGCGCATGCGCGCGGCGGGGTACTCATACCTGGCGCACCTCGCGTCCATGGCGCGCTCGACCCTGGCGAGGAAGGAGCCCGGGGGGTTGGGGCGGGGCGCGCGGGGGCGCATGCGCGCGGCGGGGTACTCATACCTGGCGCACCTCGCGTCCATGGCGCGCTCGACCCTGGCGAGGAAGGAGCCCGGGGGGTTGGGGCGGGGCGCGCGGGGGCGCATGCGCGCGGCGGGGTACTCATACCTGGCGCACCTCGCGTCCATGGCGCGCTCGACCCTGGCGAGGAAGGAGCCCGGGGGGTTGGGGCGGGGCGCGCGGGGGCGCATGCGCGCGGCGGGGGTACTCATACCTGGCGCACCTCGCGTCCATGGCGCGCTCGACCCTGGCGAGGAAGGAGCCCGGGGGGTTGGGGCGGGGCGCGCGGGGGCGCATGCGCGCGGCGGGGGACTCATACCTGGCGCACCTCGCGTCCATGGCGCGCTCGACCCTGGCGAGGAAGGAGCCCGGGGGGTTGGGGCGGGGCGCGCGGGGGCGCATGCGCGCGGCGGGGTACTCATACCTGGCGCACCTCGCGTCCATGGCGCGCTCGACCCTGGCGAGGAAGGAGCCCGGGGGGTTGGGGCGGGGCGCGCGGGGGCGCATGCGCGCGGCGGGGTACTCATACCTGGCGCACCTCGCGTCCATGGCGCGCTCGACCCTGGCGAGGAAGGAGCCCGGGGGGTTGGGGCGGGGCGCGCGGGGGCGCATGCGCGCGGCGGGGTACTCATACCTGGCGCACCTCGCGTCCATGGCGCGCTCGACCCTGGCGAGGAAGGAGCCCGGGGGGTTGGGGCGGGGCGCGCGGGGGCGCATGCGCGCGGGGGCGGCGGCGGGGTACTCGCGCGGCACGGACACGTGCACGCTGGGCACGCACGGGAGCCGCGCGTCGTCGAGCGACGCGATCAGAGATATCGCACCGTTGCCGCCCGACAGCTGCATCGTTTCTAGCGACACCTGACGACAATATAATTATTTGAACCTTCGTAATTCGTATAGTAACATTCCAAACAAAAATTGCACTTGTTTTTGCATGAATCCTTGATAAATAAGTATGACAGATTAAGAGCAACAAATACCAATTGTTTCTTGCAATTGAAATATTTAATTAGCATAATTATGTTAGAAATCATGTACAATATACAGGGTTATTTGTAATTCGACGTATTCCTTTCAGGACGTTAAAGGGCAGCCTAAATGCAATTATGTGAACCCCCATATGTGGGGTCGGAAATTAATAGTTTTCGAGATATTTGGAATTTAAGGTTTTTTACCAAAAACCCCAATTTTTAACTTTTTCTTAAATAAAAAAAAATATGCTCATATTCTATGGCGTCGGTTTGAATTTTAATTCATAGCTAACACTTTTCCGAGATTTTTTTCATAAATCAATAACAACGACGGTGAATTTTTGAAAAAAAAAAAATACAAAATCTTGAAATCATGCGTTTTTTCTCAAAAAAATTGTATGAAAAAAGTGTGCGTTTTCCTGAAATAACTTCCTCGTTTTATTAGCTTTCTAAAAAAAAATAGATGATGATGATGATGATTGCTCCTGACCGATTTCGGCCACGGCGACTGCTTCAACTCCGTTGTTACAAAAAAAATAGAATTACAATGTCAAAAAAGGTTTTTTACTTAGTACGTGAAACGTGGAGGCAACATTCTCCTGGAGAAAAATTATACAAAATTTTTTTAGGTAACATTATTTATTAATTTAAATCTACACATCTTACTCTGAGTGAGCCCCTCGGTTCCAGACACATACACGCAAACACCTTCTTAGTTCATTTTTAGTTACTCTTAAAGTAAAGGTAAAATCTCATTACCTCCGCTGCGTTTATTATGCGCTGCCTTAAGTCTTCTACGTCGTTTACTGAGGTTTAATAAACAAGGTCTTTCATGTGTCCCCAGACATGAAAATTACATGGACTCAAGTCAGGGCTTCTTGCAGACCATGAATTGGCCGTCCTCTCCAATCCATCTATTCGAATAAGTTGCAAGTCGGGCCAGCAACGTAACCATTTTAGTGATAGAGGAAGGCTACTCCTTGGTCTGCAAGAAGCCCCGACTTGATCTCATGTAATTATTATGTCTGGGGACACAATGAAAGACCTTGTTTATCAAACCCCAGTTAACGACGTAGAAGACTTAAGGCAGCGCATAATAAACGCAGCGGAGGTAATGAGATTTTACCTTTACTTCAAGAGTAACTAAAAATGAACTAAGAAAGTGCTTGCGTGTATGTGTTCGGAACCTAGGGGCTCACTCTGAGTATGATGTGTAGACTTAAATTAATAAATAATGTTATCTAAAAAAAAATCGTTAAATTTTTCTCCAAGAGAATGTTGCCTCTACGTATCACGTACTAAGTAAAAAACCCTTTTTGACATTGTAATTTAATTTTTTTCTAAAACATAAAAAAAAAGCTAATAAAACGATGAAGTTATTTCAGTAAAACGCACACTTTTTTTCATACAATTTTTTTGAGAAAAACCGCATGATTTCAAGATTTTGTAATTTTTTTTCAAAAATTAGCCGTCGTTGTTATTGATTTATTTTGAATTGCTAAGTATGATAGGACATTGATTTATGAAAAAATCTCGGAAAAAGTGTTAGCTATGAATTAAAATTCAAATCGACGCCATAGAATAGGCATATTTTTTTTTATTTAAGAAAAATTGTGAAAAAATTGGGTTTTTGGTAAAAAACCTTAAATTCCAAATATCTCGAAAACTATTAATTTCCGACCCCACATATGGGGATTCACATAATTGCATTTAGGCTGCCCTTTAACGTCCTGAAAGGAATACGTCGAATTACAAGTAACCCTGTAAGTGGAAAAAAAATACACGACTCTGCCTGTCCAAATGAGACACAGTTGAATGTAAATGCATGCAAATGAAGTACATAAATCTAAATGATAAAATATTTATTTTCACTCACCTTGAACCTGGAGTCGAGCCTGGCTATTTCACCCTGCAGAACATCTGGTATTTCCATGGGTGGCTCTTCCACTTTCGGCATTTTCATTGGCGGCGGTAGGTTTCTGAAATGTTTTCACTAACATTGAAAATATTACGGACAAATCTGGTACTATTCTGGTTCTTCAGGTATTGAAATTTTAGTAGTCTTTTCATGGAATCCAGTAATTTGAGTACGAAATTAACAGGTCAAGGAACCTGGAGACCTAATCATCTTAGTTGAAGTGGGATTGAAATGGACGAATTACTAACTACAAGGTAAATTTGATATTATTTGAATCTTTTAAAACTAACAGTCTACTCATCAAACTGGCTAACTATTAATATGGGAGCAACCGGATCGGAGCAAAAATAAATTCAGCTGTTGCATACATTTGCGACGAGCGAATGCCTACATTGCAGTTTAGTATGGAAAAGCTGATTTTATTTGCTCCTATCGGTTTGCTTTTCCCATATTAAAAGTTGTTCCGTTTGATGGGTAGACTCTAAGTTTAAAAGGATGCTAATGATATCTATTTCACCCTCTGTAGAATGAAGAGATGGAAATGCCCCTTAGGTTTGGCCTGAAGAGTTGGCTAGAGTTTGCGAATTGCGATGTACAGATAAGATTGTAAGAGTCATATATGTCTTGTCCAGTAGTGGGACATACAGCAGATTACATAAAACAATACCAACTTGATATCGGGTCCATTGAGAGCGTCGAGGGTCGATCCGAACGTTCGCTTCAGTGTGTGGTTCGCGAGCGGAGACTGTAGACAGTTGTTCACAACCTCCAGCAACGGGTTGAAGATTTGCTCCTGAAATCATAACATTGTTAGGTGTTGAAAAAAACAACAACTCGGGTAGGTACTTCATAAACAAACAATCTTAAATAAGGGTATGGTCAGAAAATTAGCTACATTATTTACAAACTATAGAGTGCTAAACTATACAAGCGATGAGACCATCAAACTGAACAACTTTATCTGTGGGACCAACATCGACATCACGAAAATAATATCAGCTGTCGTAAATGTTAAAGTCGAATAGGATAGTTGTCTAATCACCCTCTTAAAAAGCATATTCTCACGACTATATTTCCCGAAGGGGTAGTGAGAGATATATGAAACCTCCGAACATCCGAAAAAATCATTGACACGAGTAGGCCTGGACGGGGATCGAACCATCGCCTCCTGCTTGGCAGGCAACGACTACTCGCCACTAGACCACCACGGCATAAAAAGCCGTCAGCATATTAAGTTGGACTCGGTATATGTTGCAGTTGTAGCAAGGGTCACATCTACCTTGCCAGTAGGCAGGCCCAGCCCCAAGCCGACGTTCTCGCTGAAGCGCTCGCGCTTGAAGTCCAACTTCTCGAGCACCACCTCACACTTGATCAGGGTTTCCAGAGGCATGCGCTTGTTCGGGTTCGATAGGATGTCCAGTAGGTTCTTCATCTTGGTCAGCTTCTCCACGTCTGCAATACGAGGAGTTGGTTGGTTGGTGACAATGCGAAAGAGAAAAGCATACGAAGATATGTATGCTAGAGTGACATAGATAGAGTACCCGAGTGATTTTTACGCGTTTTGAATTAGATTAATTAATTTGTTAATGTACAGTAGGTTACCCTTCGTTTGCGCAGAGCAGACCCGAGTCTCCGTCAAAACGAAGTCATTTAGTAATTAAAAATCAATCATGCACGGTAGTCAAAAGGTTGCAAAATCGTGTTACTTTTCTCTATCTCGCTCCAAGTCGGATAGCAGACTAGTTATTAGCAAATGAAACACCCTGATTGGTCAATGTAATTTCGCGCGCTACAAAAATTTGTTAACTGCGCGGGTACGAGTACATCGGTAAGACTTGTAAACTTGTATTACTGTAAGCACGATATTAATATAAGCCTCACAGTATGGCAACGCTCTTGACGGCGGGCGATGCCGCCGCGCCCCTGTACTTGGGCGAGAACGCCAAAAGTTGTACATTGGACTTTTCTACATGTCCCCAGGATATATCGTACTGCTGCGCGACTTTGATTGGTTTTACAAGAATTGTTACCATATTATTAGATTTTAAATGAAATAGGCATGTCATATTTGTTAAAATATGACGCATGAAACTATATTAAAATATAAAAATTCAAGTTTGAAAACATAGCAATTTTGTTTTATAATACTGTCCCCTAAAAAAAATCTCGCATTTAACCGCGTTTTGTGAGAAAAAAAAGTATTACGCTGGCAAACCTCTGGTTACATATTTGAAATTTGGCGGGATTTTAATTATTTTTTAAGTTAATTGTGCTGCCAAAGCCAGAATGTCTACTAAATAAGTAATTTTTAAACTTGTCCCCGGCATATGGACCAACCGGACATGTCCGGGTTCCGTTACCATATTTTTGTTTAAATTTACAGTTTTTTTGTTCGATGTGGTATTTATTTTTTTATTTAAATGGCAACATTGTAGTGGGACCGAAAAAAGTAAAAAGGGGTTTCTATGGTTAAATCTGCCATTTTTTTCAAACAGCTGTTTCATTTTCGGCGCTTGGTGAGAGGTTGTGTTTTTATGGGCACTGTCCGGTGAGTAAATTTATTTGTTTTTTGATGTTAAAACGTGTTTCCAAGGCTGGTTTTATGTCTAAAGCTTAAATGAACTATTTAAGATTACTTTAATGTGACAAAATGTGTGATAAATATGAGCAATTGTAGAAATTATATAGTTTTATATAAGAGGTACTGGATCCCGTTACCTCATGTCCGTTACCATTGCGGTTGTAACGTATAGGCCGGACTTGAAAGTCACGAACAGGATCACGTAAAGCAAGGTTTACAGGGTGTGAACTTGTATTTTTTTTTCTATTATTTTGTTTAAATTGAAATATGGATCGAATATATCATTTTGTACATCTTCTTTGAAATTGCACGACGGGGAAGTTAAATTTTTCAATTGGAATAAATAAATAAAAATGTAATAGTATTGGTCCATGTTTCAAATTTCTAGTTACCTAAATATTTTTTATTCATAAGTTCTAGTTAAAAACTAAAATAATTGATATTCTACGATCTCATAATATACTAAATATTTAAGATGTTTATTCTTTAAGCGTTATGTGAACTCAACCTTACAGGGTCCTGTTCATTGTTAGCATGTCCTGTTACGAGACTGTACCCTAAACCAATGTTGCTAAAAATTTTGATTTTATTTGAGAAATTTTAAGAAGTAACATAGTTTATCAAAATACAAGAAATTATAATAGTTGAATATCAGAACAGCCAATTTTGTGAATTTTATGAAAACTTTTGGTTACATTTTATACCTCAAGTAACGTACTGGACATGAAAAGTAGATTAATCTCGTGTATTTCTAAGTTATCGAATTGATTAGACATTTTATAAACAGAAAAGTATGTTTTCTTTCATTCAATAAATAATATTTGCTTATATTTTAAGTTTTTACTATACTAATGAACCAAGAACAAGCGGTAACGAACAAGATTCAAATTAGTACCTACTTTTAGAAATTTGCTAATTTCTCACAAAATAACGATTTTACGTGAAAACATTTATGATTTTCGGAAAAAAGAATTATTAGAGATAATATTAAGTGAAATAGCCAAGGGAATTCTACCAAAAAAAAAACCAAAGCTCAATTTTGAAGCAGTGTACTACTTTTGACGTTCTTGCCCACTTACGCTGTCATGCGGAGATATGCAAGGCAATACCGACAACTTCATACAGATCTCGTAATGCGTCCCCCGGCAACGGATGTACTTGCGCAGAGCAATGGCGGGGGCCTTGCGGGGAAGCGGTCGGCGGAGGATTATGCTGTGCTGTAAGTATGTGTGTATAACTCACTCTCGCCCTCGCTGACCATGCGGTGCACCATGCGGCGCAGGGGCTCGATGTACTTGGACAGCTGGCGCACCTTCTCCCTGTAGGCCGCCTCCTCGCCGCCCGGCGACGCCACGCTGGCGCCCACTGGCGTGTTCAGTGATGATGACGGGGATGCCACCATGCCCATGCTTACACCCCTGTGCAATATCATGGCGTAAATACAATAAAGTGGGTGCGCTTAGTGGCCGCGTTGGGTATATGCTTGCGCGGAGTGCGGGGGGGCTCTTGCGTCGCGCGGTGTGCGGAGGGGGAGGGGTGTGGGGTACAGCGCGCAGGTGACTCGGAACTGGGACCGCGCCCCCCGCCACCCGCACCCCCCGCACGATGAATATAGGCCTGGAGCGACCCGAGAGCGCCCGAGACTATTAGTATATTCACTTTGACGATATACTATTAATGTTAGCGGACTGTATAATACACAGAGGCGAGACATAAATTCCCGACCATAATCCCGGGGTGGTCAAAATCTTAGGTATATAATAACAACCACCTTTTTTTAAGTAAAAATGACGTCAAAAAGCTATCTATATGATATTATTTTGAATTTTGTAGCAATGCTCACTGTTAGGATATTGAAGGTTTATATTATGCACTGTTTTAGAACAGAAGTAATATTTTTGATTACACTTGTTTGTATCATCATATATCATTACTTTACTAACTCCAGTCGCAATGCGGAAAGTTGACGCCTTAATCTATCTGTGGCTTAGCACCCAAAAGGATGGACCGATCTTGACAGTTTTTTGTAATCAAATGTAAATTTTTGCGAGATGGTTTAAAAGTTTATAACTCTGTTTTGTTGAAGTAGCTGTTATCAAGATAATCAGCTTTACTTTATAAAGCTACAATCAGATAAATCATCATCATCATCATCATATCAGCCAATAGACGTCCACTGCTGGACATAGGCCTCCCCTAAAATGGGGGGAATCGCCATAATCGCCACGCTTGGCAGTCGGGTTGGCGATCGCAGTTGGATTGAATGTGTGTACTCAGAGGATGCTGCTGCCTATTCTCCGGTAGACCCCTTAGTCGCCTTTTACGACACCTAAGGGAGGAAATGGGGTGGTGCTATTCTTAGTCGACACCTGGACCCATGGAATCAGTAAAATACAAAATGAAAATTAATTAGAAGGCAAGACGTAATATTAAGGGTCTGTTTCACCACTTCTTAGTAAGTTCTTGTTAGCTTATCCGACAGATATTTTGACATATCTTTCATACAAAATATGTCAAACTACATGTCAGATAAGCTAACAAGAATTAACTCAGAAGTGGTGAAACAGGCCCTAAGCGTAATATAAAAATGCAGACCTCTGTTGATGCTGGGCGTGGTGCGCGAGGTGTGGTGGTGCGGAGGGGGAGGGGCTGCCCACCGTGCCGCACGCCAGCCCCCCCAGCGACGACATCGGCGACGACATCGTACCACCCATCACTCCTGTTCAGTGCATGTTTCAAAAACAAATGTTACATACATTTCGACCGAATTTTTAAGTTTTTATGGACCAGCTGATTTCGTTAGCTCAATTTTAGTCCCATAGAGAAAATTGGTTAGTTTAATGCATTGGCCCTCGCCTTAAAACAGGGTGCATTATTTTAGGAATAGAAGGGCTAAGTTAGTTTTGTTATAAGCACATGATTAATGCGTCGGCATCGCCCTTTTATTGTTACCTGGCAGACACACTGCCCGTATTAACCTTATTATAATGAACACTCACCCATAGAGACGGGGCTGGGGCCGCCCATGGGCGAGGGTGCGGACGGGGAGGGGCTCTGCCGCAGGAACTGCGAGGGCGCGGGGGCCCGCTGCTGCTGGTAGCCCGCGTTCAGCAGAGTCACCACCTCGGGCTTGTTCTGCACGCGGCCCGGCTGCATGTGCAGCATATTCATCATCTGGCTGTTGCCCATACCTGCAGATATCATTTTCTTATATTCTGATGCATTTGAAGTTAACCCGAAACTAATTTAAAGATCGTAAACTTAATATTTTAATGATATTTCTACAAGGTTCTGATCTAGCATGTTTACTGAAATATTTGAAATGCTAGATTAATTACTATTAGTATTTTAGAAAACGATCTAAGGGAGACTTCCTGCATAGAACTACTTTTTCTGCTAGCGATAAATAGACAAGAGCTTAAAGTCAATCTTCATTAATTGACAGCCCGGTAGCACAGTCGGTAGTGAACCTGCCTGCTGTGCCGAGGGTCGCGGGTTCGAATCCCGTAGGGGACAAATATTTGTATGATGAATATGAATATTTGTACCCGAGTCATGGATGTTTGTATCTATGTATGTATTATATATCGTTGTCTATTCATCATAATACAAGTCCAGGCTAGATTCTGGTACTTTAAATGTGACTAGATAATTTGTGTGACATTGTCCAAGATATTTATTATTTATTTTATTAACACATTTGCTGCTCATCTCAAATTAGGAAACCCAATGGTGGATGTATGTTGTATGGTGGGGTGAGGATGGTGATGCCATCAGAATGTGATATTAAACTATCACGCTAGGCAGGTTCTTGGACACATTATTACGGACCTATGAGGTAGGTCATCAGCTGTAAATGTCATAATGAAGAGGCACCTTAAGAGTTACTTAAAATGAGCTGAATAAAATATAGTTAACCACTCACCCATTTGCCCAGGTCCCATCTGTCCCTGCATAGAATTAGGTGCCATCTGACCCCCCATACCTCCCACCACCTGATTACACGGCATCTGCCCCATGGAATTAGAGCCACTCATGGGCACCTGCATAGAGTTAGGCATAGACATATTCTGCATCATCTGCCCCTGCATTGGTCCAGCTAGCTGATTCTGAAGCTGACTTCCCATATTTCCCATGCCCATCTGACCGACCATGTTGTTCATCTGGCCCTGATTCGGCACCATTCCCATTGAACCACCAAGTTTGTTCTGCATCTGCATATTAAGTTGAGGACGCTGGTTTAGCGTCTGAAGCAGGTTTGTTGCTGTTTGAGGTTGGCCTTGTGATACAATTGGCCCTTGCTGCATTTGCCCCTGGAGCCCCATTCCAGGGTTAGGACCCATAACTTGCTGTTGCATTTGCCCCTGTGGGCCCATGTTCATCATTTGATTCCTTGAGCCTTGTGATGCGAGGTTCTGTAATGCATTGATGGGGTCTGGGGCCATGCCTCCTTGGCTGTTGGGACCCTGCTGCGGCTGCCCTGGCTGGTTTTGGACTTGTGAGTTTGGACCTGGTTGGTTTTGGTTGGGATTTTGCATGCTTTGTTGAACTTGATTCGGTTTGGATTGTGCTGAAAAAAGAAATTGGAAGTGTAAACAGATGTGAAACAAATTCAGAAAAACATCTTGCACTCTGACATTGGCAGAATTATTGGGACTGTCTATTCTGGATAACAGGTCATTAAAAAAAATCTTGATTTACACACAAACTCACGACCGGAATCCATTTGGTGGTCAAACTCAATACATATAGAATACATAAAGAAGAGAACTCACAACCATAATTACGTAATTAACATACACTAACATAATTTTAAGTAAACATTGTTACTGATTAGTATGCTGCATAAAAGGATTAGGATGGATTAGGATGCAATTAGGATGATTATCCTACTAACAAAATTATGGAATGTCTTTTTTGGTCCGAAATAAATGAATATTTAATTTAATTTTAATTTAATAATACCCTTTAGGAGTGGTCAGAAGCTTTCCTACAATTACTGACTATCCGTTCAAGCATGAATTTGCATGAAGTCCTAACAAAATAATATGTTTAGAAAATAACAAAACACATATTGAAACACTTATTAAAGTATAATTTACATACAAACAATTATTATGCTCACAACTTTATTCCCCAAAATGTTATTCAGAGATATTCTAAATATTCCATATTCCGAACATCCACACATTTCTAAGCATGGCCCAAACTCTGCCCAGTGTGTCACGTAGTAAACTCATTTCTACAAGTTTTGATGAATGTTTAATAAATAAAACCGGTCAAGTGCGAGTCGGGCTACTCGCGCACCGAGGATTCCGTACCACCCCACCACAATATTATTAACATAGAAAGAAAACTTTTTTGTCCGGGACCTTTAGCGCGAGACCGACTCACACTTGGTCGGTTTTTAGTATTTGTTGTTATTCTGTAGAGTTTGCTCTATAATCAATCGCACTAAGTTTGACGCTTGTATGTATTACAGTTTTTACGATAGAGCGTGAAGAAAAAATTTCGATAAAAACTAGTTTCTTGTTGAGAACCCCCCTTAATTTTTAACTTTTTGAATTTTTTTTTATTTGTTAACAAATCCGCTGTAATAACGCATAAATTGAGAAACTTTCAACTATCTAGCTATTATGGTTCAAAAGTTACAGCCCTAAATAGGTAGGACAGACGGACGGATGGACGGACAACGTAGGCTTAGTAATAGGGTACCGTTTTCACCCTTTGGGTACGGAACCCTAAAAATATGGGCTACCATGGTGTGACCACAAATAGACCAGCAATGTTCACACGTTCCCAAATAATAATTAAAAAGCCCATTACCATTTTTTAATGGACAGAATACACAATACAAACCTCTGTATTGAAACATGTTGGTGTTGGTAGTATATAATTTATTTTTATTTAACGCACTAGGTATTACTCATTTGGACAGTCAAAGCATACTGATTACTGTTTAAATCAAAAGTAGTGACTAATATACTTACTGTAACATCCGTTCTATATGGCAGGAGGCAATTGGTTATTAATATAATTGCTTATTACGATTGGTTCAGACCTGACTTCAAATATGTACCACGGGTTTTCCCATCGCATATCAGTAACTTACCTACCTATTTAAAATGTTCTTTATATTTTTGTTTGGCACATTACAAAAAACCCTAGATAAGTATAGCAACTTGTCGTAATAATAATCAATTATTTCAAGAAAAGGTTATGGACAGTTTATATTGATGGAGTGATTGGATCCAGTGCTGTTTGAAAACTAATGTTGTAAAAACATGTTGATGTTGACTTTAATTTTGTGCATTTTTCTCTTTTCTAGTTTTAAGGACAAATTCAGTCAATTGAAAGAATTAATAATCCTGGACTGAACGCCGCACAAATGAGTCCATTCTCGATGAGTTGAACATCAAGACGAGGCTCTCCACCATCTATGTAGCAAGTTCTTAAATTCTTTGGGTATATGGTCAGATCAGATAGTTTGGAAAAACTCATAATCACCGGCCGTATAGAGGAAAAGGTACGGGGGGGGGGGATAAAAAACACCACGCATCTCTGTGGGAGGGGGGGGGGGGAGTCCCCAAAGCATGGGCCCCAATTCTAAAGCCAACCCTAATTTTGTGGTAATTTTCATGAAATACCTAATCTTCATTCAGGAATTCGAGCGACAACATGTAAACAACGGTGATACCAGTGTAGAAAATACCATCTCGAGACGGAAGAAAGCTTATCTCGGGATTGAATAATAGTAAATTATCTATTCTACTCGCAAAGGATTACAACAAATGATATGTTAATTTTGTATGGAAAATAATTTAAAAAAACGCGTGTTATAATTTATTTTAGATTAAAAGAAAGCGTGACTGTAAATATTTTATTTCGTGCTCTGGCAACAATCAGATATTTTAGACCTTTGGTCCGTTTTAACAAAGTGCTTAATGAAAAAGGTTTTTTACCGTACACAATGACGTAAACGTGTCTCTTGATTGTTTAATACCTTCGTCTGAGTTCGGACGCTGTGCGCGGATGCTACGCATATCAAAAAAAGCCCACACAGACGGAGTAGCGGGCTACATAACATAATTTAAAAATTTCATTCAAATTGTCATGATTGTTTTTATTATTTATAGATAGACATTAGACAAAACATTTTTAATGTCATCGCAATTTATTATATGCCGTGCCAAAATAATTTTGTTCCAAAATAAAAAATGCACCAAAGGTTTCTGACCACGTAATGTCACTTTGACAGTGACGTTTCTTTGTTTACATTTTGTCGCTCGAATTCCTGAACGGAGTATACATAATACAGCATATTTCGAAAGACACTACACTAGACCCATTCCCTGTATAAATCTACAGAGGCCAGCCATTGCACTAATAAAAAACATTATTTCAAATAAATTTTATCTGCTACGTATCTCATTATGAAACTCGTTGATGTGAAGTGTTAGCACTGCCGGACTGTGATAAGAAGCATCTCACTAGGCAGGTTCTTCAGCACACAGGCCGCATTATTCCAGACCTATACAAGGTATGTAATTAGCCATGAACGAAGATTTAACATACATCTTGTGTAAGTTAAATAATATGGCCCCTGGTGGAACAGCAGATAGATTAATACTTACACATCTCTCTGACGTGCAGAATGAGCTTGGCAACCATGTTCATGTACTCCTCCCGAGTCTTGGCTTTATTGAAGACATGGTTCTCCATCTCGCTGCTGTTGCGGGCCACCTGCATGCCTGATCGCTGTATCACTTCCTCTCTGGAGAATAAATAATTTTATTCATATTAACAGGATGAAGAAACCTCCCTTTATTTTTTATCCGACTGCGCCAGAAGGAGGGTTATTTTTCATAAATGTGTTTTACTACCAGTTTAAAATACCAATGTGCATGACCTTGAAGGGCCGTTGGATAACTTCACTCGGTTGACAAAGGAACTTGGACTCTATGTAAAGGAAACAATCATTTGAATTACTCAAGTGAAGTTCATGTGATTGAGTGAAGTCACATTTGCGAGCGAGGTCATGCACATTGTTATTTTAAACTAATAGTAGTCCACAGATCTGACTCAGCTAGGCTTAAAGCGTCACGTTTTTCAACCATTCTAAATTCATCTCTATTTCTCTATTAATACAGTACGAATTTATGTTGCGAAATTTTGAAAACGCTCAACAACGCGCGTCTGCGCGCGTCTTCGCCTGCAAGGGTTGCTCGGGTTCGCGCGTCACCGCGGGCAGAAATGCTAACATTCACGATTCAATGGGGCGAATTATTTCACGTCGCGTCGCTTCGACTCTGCGCCAGTGGGAATTGAGCCTTAGGTTAGCAAGAAGTGAAGCAACAAGCATTTTATTACCATGCGGCACGAAACTCTTGCGCTCAAATGAGTGTATTTAGATGAAAATAGTGCATAGTGTCTTGTGCATAAGGTCAGCGCTAGAGATTTGTGCTGTGACTTATATGTTGCTACGACCACAGAGCCCGAGCAAATCGAGTGCATCGAGTGTTCCACAGCAGTAGCCGGCGAGTGCCAGAACAGAATCACTACCATACCACTTGGACACCCACAACCCCCCTCCTCTTTTCTCGATTTTTGAAAAAATGGGGGGGTTCTCCTCGACCCCACCCCCCCTCCCCTCGCCACCCTCAAAGTAGCATGTTTCTAACCAGTCTAAATACTTTTTGCTTTTGGTGCACGCCAAAGCCACCCGTGGCCCAAGACTTACAGTTCTTACCAGACTTAGCCTGCACTTTCTCTATTAGCATCCAGAAGTCAAATTGTTAAAGAAACACTCAGAATGCAGATATTTATTTACAGCACCAAAGGTCTCTGACCTCATAATATATATCTAAGAATATTTTACGATAAGATTTTCCTATTTGTGACTCATTTATCAAAACAATTCTTATGTATCAAAACATAGCTATTGTACCTACCAGTGTTTTCAAGGACAATAGGTATAGGTAAGAACAAGACGAGGAAATGCATATTGAGGAAGTTGTAGTTGCTAGGAAGGTAGGATAAGGAAATAATTCACCATAAAACTACTAATAATAGGAAATAATGATAGAAAATGCTTTTAAACGTACATTTTTGTGACGACGCTCTGTCGGAAGCTTGGAGTTCGCCAATTATCATCATTAGTAGCCCCCATAGCACCGAACTGCTTAAGCTGGTTATCCATGATGCGAAATAAAATGTTCTCTGACGAATTTTTCACCAAACCAAGTCCAAAACAAATTATTTCACTGACGAAAAACAGCGTCTTCCGAGCGAGCGCCTTTCTTTCCTATTTTTTTTAATTTGTTGTTTTTTTTCTTAGTTTACTAGTGCTTTCGGTCGATAGATAACTATCGAGAATCGAGAAATATCGATAGATCGATTGTACCTTCATGGCTGGCAGTAATAATATTAATTGATCATTATTGTTATTAGCATATATTGCCCGCATAACAGATGGCCGATAGGGCCGATGGAGTCGAAGAGTTCTCGAGTGGTGACCGCGTATCAGAAAGCGCAGCGTGGGTAGGCCACCCACAAGGTGGACGGATAATCTGGTGAAGGCGGCGCGGGAACGAACCCGTTGGATGAGGGCAGCGCAGGACCGGTGGTTGTGGCGATCCTTAGGGGAAACCTATGTCCAGCAAAGGACGTTCATCACCTAAGATGATGATGGTGATTATTGTTATTTCGCTGACGGGAAAAACGACGTACTTTCCCATGACTTTCCCGTGTACACTGAACAATCGCAAACATAAATGAATCCATTTCTAAATTCTTCTAGACTGTTTAATATCTGAATCTGAAACAAGACTGCTGTTATGTAAGAAGAAAACGGAGAAGATTACTAATTAAAGGTTTAATTTGACAAGGGCGGATCCAGGATTTCATACTGGGGGGGGGGGGGCCTCGGCAATATAATGAGATGTCTGAAATCAGGAGCGAGCGAAGCGAGCACGAGATTTGTTTGAAAAATTCTCTAGTCGATGCAATATTTGTTTTCCATCTTATTTTTATTTTATTTATTTTAATACTTTATTGTACACACGGAAATATACGAGCTATGGCTATAGCTAGAGCTATAATAGGCAGAGATTTCTTCCAGCAAACCCGAATCTTGATTTTGGCGCCCCCTAAACCTGCCGCCCGGGGCTTGTTCCCCGGTTTGCTGTTAAATCTTTAGGATTATATTATGTGTATAATCTTAAAGATTTCTGACCACAGCCTTGTTTTAATTATTGTACCTACACAGGTACAATAATTAAAACAGAAACATAGAGCGAGCGAAGCGAGCTCTAATTTTCTCCGCTCTACGAATTGGTTATGGACAGAGCTCAATCAATCTATATCATAGTAAAGTGCCGTCAATACTCAGCCTCGATTCAATTCAATGCAATCCGCAGAGGTCCGTGGGGGTCCCCTCCCTGGATCCGCCCTTGTAATTTAAACATTACATTTAATATTCAATAATTATTGCAGAAATGATTAGAGATCGGATTTTCGGATGCATATTTGCCTAAACTTCATTTTTGGCTATAAAATTATGGAAGCGGCATCTTAAAATTAACTTTTTTAAATATAATAAAATACAAATAAAATAGTAACAAATTGTTTCTTAATCAAGCAGAAACTGAGAGACTCCTCAGACTCCGTTAGCGGATGCGTCTAACCAGTGACGTAAGTACATTTTTTTTAAAGTGAATATTTGTGTAAGGCATTTGGCATTGAAATTCGCATCCGCAGTATTTTCACGTGACGGAAGTTCAACATTTAAATTTGACAGCTGCGGAAGTTTCATTTCTGCCGAGCGTCCCGTGACGGCCAACTTCTTTCTTTTTTTTTAGCCTAAATTACCTTTTTCGGACCCGGGTTACGTCAGCGCACTTCGATATTTTGCGGACAACTGACGACTGACGTCATCAGTAGGTACTGATCGTGAAATTGATATCATTGGCATCCTTTTAAACTAAGAGTCTACCCATCAAACTAAACAACTTTTACTATGGGAGCAAACCGATCGGAGCAACTAAAAAATCAGCTGTTGCATACATTTGAGTCGAGTAGGCATAGTAGTTTAGTATGGGACAGCTGATTTTTTAGTTGCTCCGATCGGTTTGCTCCCATAGTAAAAGTTGTTCAGTTTGATGGGTAGACTCTTAGTTTAAAAGGATGCCAATGATATCAATTTCACCCTGAAGTGCGATTTTTGAAAATCATACGAGCGATTTGGCAGTAGAAAGATGCATAATTTCCATAGTAATTTTGTCATTTTCTACTGCCAAGTCGCTCGTATGATTTTCAAAAATCGCAGTTCTGTAGTAAGTTTTAAGTTTACATGACATCGACTGAAGTGCGATTTTTGAAAATCATACGAGTGACTTGGCAGTAGAAAGATGCATAATCTCCATAGTAAATTTGACATTTTCTACTGCCAAGTCGCTCGTATGATTTTCAAAAATCGCACCTCAGGTCAATAAAGTTGCCTCACTACCAACCTCACTACAAGCACACTTCGACACTTTGCTATCATTTCTAGTCATAGACGAAGAATTTTTCGCTTACGCTGATAGACGTTTCTAGTAAATTAATCAAATCAAATCAAATCAATTAATATTTCAATTTGTGATTTGAAAAGTGCAACAAGTGAATGAGTTTGTATATTTAGGATGCATGTTTACTAGAGATGGGAAATGTGAGGGTGATGTGCATAGGCGAGTAACAGCGGGAAACAAAGTAAACGGTGCTCTGCATACTATTGTGGCTAGCCAAGTAGTGTCCAAAAAGGCGCGACTTGCTATACACAATGGTGTGTTGGTGCCTACACTTATGTATGGCAGTGAGTGCTGGGTATGGCAGAAGAAGCATGCAAGTAAAATTAATGCTGTTGAAATGCGTTCCTTGCGAAGTATGTGTGGCGTCACGCTGAGAGATAGAGTGAGAAATTGTGTAATAAGAGATCGATGTAAATTGAAAGAAGATGTTGTGACAAGAATAGAGAAAGGTATGCTTCGTTGGTTTGGCCATGTGGAGAGGATGAGTGACAGTAGATGTACGAAAGACATATATGTTGCTAATGTGAGTGGAAGTGTCGGCACAGAGCGCCCTCGTAGGACGTATGCTGATCAAATCAGTTGCGTCCTACAAAAAGGGGAAAATCTAGGTATTGTACTTATGTATCAGCATCAGGTAGGTAGGCCCACAGCTAGTGCGAGTGAAGCAGGAATACTACTTTGACAACTATTTACGCCAAGCTTCCTTTCCTACCTAGTGGGGTAAAAATTGATGAAGATCAGGGAGTGTCCGTTCTGTATGTAGTACTATACTTTTTGTAAGTACCTACCTTTTTGTAGTCGACAACTTCGGTGGTGCGGTCACGTGTCACGAATGGCGGAGGAACGAGTGGCGAAGCGCATATTTTATTCCGAGCTTGAGGAGGGCAAGCGTAAGCTGGGTGGACAACTTCTCCGATACAAGGATGTGCTGAAACGCCATATGAAAAGGTGTTGCATTGATCCCGCGCAATGGGAAAAGCTCGCATCTCAACGCCAGGAGTGGAGGTCCCTTGTCAGAGACAAAGTTTTTGACTTTGAGGCACTCCGGCGTTCTGAGCTTGATGCCAAGCGTGATGAATTGAAGGCCCGACCACCAGCGACCATCAATTACAATTATGAGAATGGTGTCCTGACGTGCTCTCATTGCGCACGTACATTCTCTAAAAAAATCGGCTATATAAGCCACATTAGGGCGTACGAGCGCCAACAACGAAGGGATCAGAGGCAGTCGCCGTAGCCGAAATCGGCTAGGAGTAGCATCATCAAGTACCTACCTACCTATTTTGTAAGAGGGGTTAGAAGTGCAAAGTAGGCGTGGAATATGTCGCTATAAGTTATGCAATGATTTGCATAACACCATAAGGCGCGTGGCGTGGTACGAGCTAGAGGGCATGAGTTATTGTAGCAGCGTGAGCGGGAAGACAAGTGGCGACAGCCGTCTCCGAAGAAAAAGCGCTATTTTGCATTTCTAACCCCTCTTATAATGTTCTGTGATAGTACCCATCGTTCGTTGTACTTACAACTTTTTGTACACACGGCGACACATCAAGCTACCCAAAACCAAAATAAGCTGGCTGCGCGTAGGCATAGTAATGTATAACGTCGCGCGGCCAGCTTATTTTGGTTTTGGGTAACTTGATGTGTCGCCGTGTGTACAACTGAAATCTCGATTGAAACAGCAATCGATTGACTGTTGATTCATTTAATTTTTGCTTGCAACATTTATTTTGGCTGGCTGTCACCACAGATTACTGATATGTAGCAAGCTACAGATGCGACAGTGAAATTTGCACTTTGTTCCAATGTTTCCGTTGTGGCGTTCTGTCGTCAAACTAATGTGTATATAACTTGTAGTTATAGGTATGTATACACTGATTCCAGGATGCAAAAATAGGGATATTTGACCAAGGAACAAACTATTCAACGATATTATTATGTCATACGACGGAGAAGAATTGAGGCTTCTCAAGGATTCTAAACTCAAGCTAAAATACCAGGAAAATCACAAGATATAAGCTTCTGACGCAACAACACGGCATGAGGCTGCTGTTGTTGTAAGTTCAATATGGCGTTGTATCTCGTCCTCATTCACGATGGGAAACAGCGCCACAACGGCTACAACAGAACTAAGCTGTCATAGGCCTGGCTGTCACTGTCATCGGTCTGTCACTGTCAACTTGACGTGAATTGAATCGTGACGTGAACTGAACCTATTTTTCGTATTTGTTTTCCGACAATTTTTAGAATTTCACCGATTTCATAATTATAATGTCTTCCACGGTTTTACGAGTAAAACGCAGACTCGAAGACAATCCTCAGGATGCGTTGGTGCTTATGTGCAAGCGAATTAAAACGGATGCCGAAGAGATATCGCCATCACTGTTCGTGTTTCGCGGCACTGTTGTTAATCAGGTATTTGCAATTATTTGACCATTTGTACTCGTGTTTATCGATGAGTATGCTATTATTAATCATCATCAATTTGCTACTCAAATCTCACTGTATTTTTATTTAATTATTATTTAGATACAATAAGTTTTAGAGGTTATGTTGTTCGTATTTCAAAACATCGTAACATTAGGCCCGGTATCCACCATGACGACCCAGTTGTGTAAAGGTTACCCAAAGACTTTCGTGGTTACCACGCCGGACTGCCAAACCAGGGTCCTGGGTTCGAATCCCAGTTCGTTGTTTTGTTGTATGGTTCCCATAACAAAAAGCCTAGTGCTTACTTAGGATCATTACAATGTATGTGCCTGTGAGCGTTATTTATTTATTATTATTTTACTATCGCAGAAATAGGTAGAGAGGAAAGGAGAGCGTTAGTGGCTACTACGGTACTGCCACAGTATTAATATAAGGCTTACAGTATGGCAACGCTCTTTACGCGCCGCGCCCCTCCGCCGCGCCCCTCCGCCGCGCCGGTGTAGTTACGTTGTCAATACTGAATCTTCATACAGAAGACCCCCACCGTTGCCCTGCGCAAGTACATCCGTTGCCATATTGTATAGTTATGCTTTGCTACTACTTTTGGGCTCTTACATAGGAGCGACACCCCGCGATCGCCGTGTGTCGTAGAGGGTCGCGCTCATAGACTTAACGGTCGCCGTGGGTCGCGTGACCCTCTGTGACCGCAAAGTGTCGCACATCTGTAAGCGCTCTTCGCTATTTGCTGCGCGCCGCTTACATCTCCTTTCATCTCCGCTTCTCACCGCCATCTGATCGCAAAACACTACTCTAATCCCCAATTTGATCAAGCCAAACAAATATGAGGCATCTCCTCATCACTTGAACCTTGTCCATTGAAGCTATGTGGAGAGGAGAATGGAATGGAACAGAACGGGATACTACATTTTTGCTTTTATTTTAGTAATTTGTCATTTTGATTCATCATCATCATTTCAGCCTTTTTTATGCGTCCACTGCTGGACATAGGCCTCCCCCAAAAGAGAGGTTTTGCCATAATTACCACGCTTGGCAGGCGGGTTGGCGATTGCAGTTGGATGTTAATATACTCGGAGAACCCTGCTGCCCATCCTCCGGTTAATCCCTTTAGTCGTCTTTTACAACACCCATGGGATGGGCTGGGGTTGCGCAATATTCCTGGCCGGCAACATAACAGAATTCTATTGATTATTTACAACACATCTCTCCTATTTCATTTCAATTGACATGTCCTGGTCACAAACGGATAAACAAATATGAACACTTTAGTCTCTCATTTCGTAGTAACTCATTATTAAAATTTCTTTTCAGGAAACCTCCCATGTTAAAAATATAGTGCCAAAAATCGAAACCAAATTGAAATCTCTGAATGTCAATGAAATAATCCAGAAAATCAGGAAAGAAAGGAAAGAGGTGTCCACAGAAAATCGCTATGAAGTTGTGAATTGCAGTAGAGGGTTGAAAGAGAGTTCAACTGAAGATAATGATGACCTATTTGATTTGGTTGATTTACAACAGAAAAGGGAAAATGAAGAAATTGAAGAAAAATATGCTTACGATCTTTATACGGCCATGAAGCAGGATTTTGATATCTCAATGATAGATAATTTGGTTAGGTGAGTGGTGTTGATAAATGATCTACAACATCCATGTGGCACATAGCTTGAAAGCAGGGCAGTGTGGTTCATAGATTTGAGTGAACTATTAGTGAATTCTATAGAAGCGATTTGGGTCAATTTTTGTGCTGCAGTCTGGCGTGATATGCGAAGATTTGCATCCATTGGTTCATGCTTTAACCGCTCCCATCCCCGCTTTAAACAATATTTTTTATTATTTTTTTATTTTGTTTTTTAATATAACAATTGATAAAAAATGAACAACATTGTGACCGCGGGAGTTGCAGTGTTAAATACTGAATAGTTTTGTTGAATAAATTGTTGGATGCAAAGTTCTACGTACTAAACTTTAGTAAAATTTCATATCGAGAGAAGGCGCTTCATTTGGTGCACACAAAAATGGACTCTATTACAATTTCTAAACTAAAGTCTGAGTCTAAACTCGCTTGAATGAAAATGAAGCGCCATCTCTCGGTAAGAGATTCTACTAAAGTTTAGTATGTAGAACTTTGCATCGATTTTTTATATTGTTTCACTACGACTTTACATAAAACATTAGTACTGGCAGAGGCACTATTTCAGGAACTATTTATTTGATGTAATTTTTATTTGAAAAAACGCCTCCTTCTGTAAAAACTAAATCATTTGAATTCGTGTGCACACTAGCGCCACGCAAGCCGTAGTTTCTTGAAAAGACTTGCTTATATCTTCGGTCCCTGAAGACCTAGCCTCATGAGATTTTGGATGCCTAGGGCACTATTTGAGAACTATTTTTTGAGTGTAAATTCGATGCTGCAATGCAAGCCGTTTTAGCCACAGAAAATGTGTACGCTACCTTGACGTCAAGCCAGCATACCAGGTAAAAAAAATCAATATCTCGTAAAGTATAGAGGCACTATTTATTTGACCTAGGTACTAATTAGGCACTTTTTAGGAACTATTTATTGGCACTAGTCCTAGCCAAATCCCTTTCATGTGTACGCTAGCTATACGGACACGTAATTGGATTGGTCGCATTTGGAAATGTATTTTGTTTTTTATATTTTCTATTTACTTACAGCATAGAAAACTATGAAACAGATTTAATATTGGGCTCATACCGAGACAACGGAAGGCAGACACCATCGGACGACGCAGATGATGATGATGATTCAAACGATGAAAACAACTGGAGGAATGATTACCCTGACTCTGAACCCAGCAGTATAGATGAAGAGGATATGATTAAGGCAATGCAGAAGTGTGATATAGGTACGCGTGTTGATAAATTTACTTGAGATATAAGATAAGAAAGAGAGCTGTCTTTATAGAGATTTCTTCCAGCAAACCCACAACAGAAAAAAATTTCGGTATGACGACCTGGCTGGTGGCCGCGTTTAGCCACATTTTACATCTTATAAAAAGTAAGGATCAATTCACACTAAAAGGGCAGCGGCGCGGAGCGGTCGGAGAAGCATTTTCGGTGGTAATAATTTACACCGAAAATGCAGCCCGGCTGCTCGCAGCGCCGCGCTACCTGTTCTATTTCTTCAATTAAATTTTTAACTTTATTTACTAGTTAGCAGTAAGATTCAAAATCTGTAAATTGACCCTAAGGAGTCACGTTGCAAGTCTATTACTGGGCGGTGGCGCATCGGGTGGCTACACACCGGCTTAAAAAAATTATGATGATACGGTGTTTAGGTTCCCTAAATGTAAATCATAAATTTTTGGATTTTTTGTTTGTTTGAGTCATAGACATTATTATACTACCTTCCGTAGTAGACCAAGTAAGTGTGTGAATGAGATTCCGATCATAATGAAAAAAGCTACGTGTGCGAAAGAGATTATAATTGCCATAAAACCATTTTGAAACAATCTGGTCTCCGTCGGTATCCTGTCAACAAATTATCTCTCGTTATTTTATTGATTTTCTTTAAATTCATTTTGTGTTTTATAAGACGAATACAAAAAAAACATTATGGTATCATGTTCTGTAATGGAATGCAGTGTAAATTCCACCAAAAACCCAAATAAAGAGACGTTACAAAGGTAAATAGGATTAGTACAGTACTACTTTCACAACACTTTTTCTCATATATTTTATTCTTAAAATTATTTCGTAATACATTCATTATATGCAGTAAACGTCCTATTTTCTAAATAATATATCATTTCAAATAATTATGTGTAAGATAAAAAAATATTGTGTACGTGAAAAAGAAACCGTTTCGCATAGAGATTGTTCAAAATCTAATCGATATGTCGATAGTTTTGAAATTTATTTTTCTAATCTACCACCTAGCTCCCTCCGTTCATGTCACGTGAGATTTTCTGTTATTTTTTTTAACTTATTGAAAGGCGGATTTAGCCTGGCCAAATATTGCCAGAAAATCTCTGTCAGAAAAATTCTTACACGCCGATTTTGACGGAATGGTTTTACTAATTGCGACATTATAACATTACTATTTAGCATGTCCATAACCCATGATACATACTGACAGATTGACAGATTTATCAAAAATCATTATTCCTCTCTTTCGACACATAAAATATGTATAATAATTTAGCGATATTTTGTTACATTGGACAGTGTAATATCGGACCCTAAAATCGAACGTGGCCCATTTGATGCCAGAAATAGATAGTTAATAAATACAATTTGAAAACAATAGTGAAACCCCGATTCCATATTGGAAATCCGAATTTAATAAAAGCGAACTAAAGTCCTTTAAGAAATATTACTGATTTCCGGATATTTTCTGAGGAATTAAAAGTGACAACTCTAACCCAAACTTTAAATCTATAATATTATATTAGAGAGTCCATGGAATTGGTTGATAGTTTTTTTACCCGATATGGTTGACTTCAGTGAAAAAAATAAAGAAGAAAAATATTAAATAATTAATATTTAAATTTCTAAGACCTGCACGAGTCTCAAACTATTCTTAAAACACGTGTAAATTAAAGGTCTTTCGACATGTATATGCAGCAAAGCAGTAACAGGTTTAGATATTTTAATTTTTTTTTATTTTCTGATATCCGGCATAAAAAGTAGGCGATTTTCAGATTTTTTTTGTCTCTCAAACTATAAATCGCAGACAATCGGGAGTTTCAATCTTGTATTCAAAATGTTATTAACTATATTTCTGGCAAAAAATGGACCACGTCTGATTTTAGGGTCCGATATTACACTGCGCACTTATGCACTGTGCGACCGGGCCAAAGTAATGCTTAATATTATTGACTGGGTAACTTCGTAACTTCCAGATTTCCTGCAAATGCAATAACGATACAAAAAATGGGTACGAATGTCAAATAGAATACGCTAGGAGCCTAAAACAAATATATGGTATGCAGTCGACATTTCAAAGAAAACTGTTTCGTGCCACGAAATCACCGATCGGCGTCTTTAATAGAAAGGATGTATACCTACTGAATTTGTCCCGGTGTGTTGGTAGGTGTTTATTCGTTATATGTGGGCGTCCAAACATAAAGGGTTCAGTAGTGGGGTATAGAGTTAAGACTAGATTCGGAATCTAGAATAGTCAATTGATAATATTGATTAATAAAATTTTCAAAAACTGGCATAGTTTTTTTTTATCTGACATTTGTAGTTGAAACTATGAAAAAGCTTGTTTTGAGAAAAAGCATTTTTAAAGTTCGATAAAAAACACTTCTACTTATTTGTTACATAGATTTTGATTTATTAATGTAGATTAAGATATTCTGCATGAAATCCACATATAATTATATGTGAAACTTTATAAAATAAAAAGTTACGATCTAAACAAAGAATTGATACAAAGTTTAGTAAAAAGGTCCACTTGTTGTTGTTTAGTACAAAGTGAGTAAATACGACCACATAATGTAATAAATAAAAAAGCAAAGTTAAGTAAATTATATTCGTACTCTATTTAAGAACTAACAAAATAACAGACGAGATCTTTTTGATTATAATTTGAACAGAACACTGAATCTTTAAAAATTACATAAAAGGTGACGTATTTTCTTGAACTCGTATTTTTAAAAAAAAAATCTCCTTTTAGAAGAACTTAAAATAGTTTCCAGTTTTTAGTATTTATATTCACATATTCACCATTGGTTTATCTAGTGAAAACATAAAAAAATCTGTAAAAGGTACTTTTGTTAATTCTTTTTAATCGAAAAAACGGCACACGCACGCACTTTTCGTGGGGCTGGGCTGGGCTGGGCAATCGCGTTTTTCATAGAAAATATTCGTCTGAACCCCTGCCCCTTAAGTTACAGTTTTATAACAGTGTAGGTAGATAGATTGTAGCCTAGCCGATTTAGACTTCATAATATAAAAATATAATAGTAGTAGTGACTACTATAATTATTGATGTGACATTGACGTAATCGCGATTATCGGTATCAAAATCACATCGACTACTAAGTAGTCGATAATCTGATATCGATGGTTTTGATATCGATAATCGCGAATACGTCAATGTCACATCACTAGAACTCACACTCTTATCAATTTCTCACATATTGACATTTCGGTTTCGGTGATGCGATAATGAGGAGTTCGTTGGTCTACTCCGAAGTATAATATGTTTATGGTTTGAGCATCACAAAAAGAACTGGACCAATTTTGAAGAAACTTTTATGTTTGAAAGCTTATGATTAGACTTGAAAACTGCTATATGTTATATCCAGCTACGATGATGGGAGTTAGACGTAATTGCAGGCAAAATGTGACTAATAAATGTTTCTCTTTCTTACAGACGATGACCTGTCAAGCGATGCCGGTGAAGATAAAATCTACGATGAACCCGCTGACCTGTTCAACGAGGATGTAAAACGTTATGGAGAAGCGTACGCTAAATACAAAGCCAAAGTCCTTTCAGAAGAACCCGACTTATCTGACAGTAGAAACTTCGTCCACTGCACGAAGGTGAAGGACCTGGACGAGGAGTCCGTTGAGGGTTACAAGGAGGATAGCGATGACGGCTTCTATTACGGTCAGGAACAGGACTCTGAGCAGTTCAGGGAACAATACGGGAATGATTCCTCAGACGAGTATAATCCGGATTGAAGTTATTAAGTTGTATATTGTAAGTATTCCTTTGAAATATAATCTATATTTTTAATGATTGTTTGATTTTGCATGACATTAGAATATGCTCAAGCTGTTCAGAAATGGGGGTAGAGGTATTCTTAATATAACTAAATATCTTGGATATTGTCACACAGATTAGCTAGCGATTTCTAGTAGCAGTATTTGCTGTCTAGCCTGGACTTGTTTTATGATTATGATCACCTGCGGCTCTAGTATGATTTCTCTACACGCGCACGACCGACGCGCCTTCTCTTCATAGAAAAAGACGTAATTTCCTAGTATGGAAAAAAGATGAGTCGCGGGTAAGTAGAAAAATCATATTAGAGGGCCAGATGACATGATAGAACTCATATAATACACTCGAAAGCAATGAAAACGGGTCACCAACATAACTTAATATCTCGGAAACTAAGAATGATAGCTTATTCAAATAAAAAGTATTTCATAGACTATTTAATACTTCTTAATTAATTGATAACATGATTGATTTAGTTTTCATTTGTTTGACTTAATTAAAATACATAAATACAAATGCGTCAATGCAAAAATTTAAACTAAGAGTCGACCCATCAAACTGAACATCTTTTACTATGGCAACAAACCGATCGGAGCAAAAATAAATCAGGCCCTGTACCCGCACTTTCGATGTTCGCTATATCGCCACTGTTTCGGTCCGCTCTTCATTGTAATAGAGTTGACATTGGAAAGAAAATGTTCACGCAATTGCGAAGTTCGAATCCCGGAGTAGACCCCCAGCTGTTGCATACATTTGAGTCGAGTAGCCAGCGGCGGCGGGTGCAATTTTTTTTTGCTCCGATCGGTTTGTTCCCATAGTAAAAGTTGTTCAGTTTGATGGGTAGGTTCTTAGTTTAAAAGGATGCCAATGATATCAATTTCACCCTGTATAACATTTCCCCATATTTGTGTATGTGAGTGATAAAATTACCATATTAATAATAAATGTTGAATCAATGAGTTTATCGAATACTACAAATTCAATTTTCATAAAATCATATGTTTAGGATTTAGCCTTTTTGGCATTACTTTATATCAACCAGAAATTTTATCAATTTAAGTAGTAGTATTAAATTGTCTATAAAATAATTTTTATTTGAATAAGCTATCATTCTCTGTTTTCGAGATATTAAGGTTTTTGTTGTTGGTGACCCATGGTGATAGATACTGGTACCGATTCGGACTGTGCCACGACTTAACTTAACTAAATGTATTCCTGTCACTTTCTAAAATAAGATTAAGAAAAGAGAAAGAAAACCAACAGCTGACTTTAGTGCTGTCAACGTGACGTTACACGCCCAAAATAAAATGCCATCATAATGTACGCCATCTTATTTAAAGCGTTTTTGGGCGTGTAACGTCACTTTGACAGCACTAAAGTCAGCTGCTGGTTTTCTGTCTCTTTTCTTAATCTTATTTTAGAAAGTGACAGGAATACATTTAGTTAAGTTAAGTCGTGGCACAGTCCGAATCGAGACCACTAACATCTATGACTCGAAACAAAATATTCATTATACAAATATTTGCCGCTTGCGGGATTCGAACCCTTGAATCAGCAGCTATTCATCGTATTTTAATTGAGTCGATGTTGCCAGTTTTTTTAATAATTTGTATTGGTACAAAGTTAATGAAGAATCTTGCTGATCTTTTTGTAAGATAATCTTGAAATTTAAAACCACAGTATAAGACAGTAATCTATCTTCATACAATGGTACCAAACGCGGCTTGTATGTGTGCTCGCCAGTATGTACGCCTCGTAGCACGCACACACTGAAAATATGTCAGACTGATAAGAATGCGCTAGACAGGGCTATGCGGAGATATTGTCAGTGTGTACGTGCTACGAAGCGTACGCCGCGTTTAGCACCTATTTTAACCGACTTCAAAAAAAGGAGTAGGTTCTCAGTTCGACAGTATATATATATATTTTTTTAATGTGTGTTCGCGGATAACTTCGTCGTTTATGAACGGATTTTGATGATTCTTTTTTTGTTGGAAAGGAGATATCCCAAGGGTGGTCCCATGATAAGAAAAACAGGATCTGATGATGGATCCCAGAGAAATCGAGGGGAACCTTTGAAAATCGTAGTGCCGACTAGTGCGTTTGTTAATTTGAAGCACTACTGTTAAATCGAACTAATGAATTCACCACTGAAAATTGTGAAATACCTAAACAAAATTTTCACAAAAAATAAAACCGCCTTCAAAAAAACTAAAAAGTTAAAAAATAATATTGCAGCCGATGACTTTTTCGTTCGCATCATAAGAACATTAATTTGTTTTATAGAAGTCGGTGTCAAGCCAAGCCAAAAAACGAATGCAAGCCCTGTCGCGAATCGGCTTGACAGCGACTTCGATAAACCAAATTAATGTTCTTATGATGCGAACGAAAAAGTCATCGGCTGCAATATTATTTTTTAACTTTTTAGTTTTTTTGAAGGCGGTTTTATTTTTTGTGAAAATTTTATGAAGATAGATTAGATTACTATCTATACTGTGACAAAACTTGAGGTTGAAGCACATAAATGAAAAACTCTATTAATATGTGATAAATAATTTATTGTCTGGCGTTATTTTTACAATATCATCGTTTTCCTACATCATTTATTGAATTTTAATTTTCAATAACACATATTATCACTTTACTCAAATTTCTATGGTTACAACTTTAAACATTGAGGACTTTCGTGTATTACATTTGTGTTGTTAAACTCCATATTTACCTGATGGATTCCTGTTTAAGTTTTTCTTAATAAGTTGACACTTTTTGACATAAGTAACTCCTGACCAGGAAAATAATAAGTGTGCTTTGGGGAAGCTACGATCTAAATTATTATAAAACTGTAACAGAAGTGTGTCTGTACATTGAAGATATTTAAAAAAAAAAAATTACGACGTGGTTTTTACCTGTCCCTGATTCCAAATCACCAATTTTTGGATTTTTTGTTTGTCTGTTTGTTTGTTTGTTTGTTTGTTCGTTTGTTTGTTTATTTGTTTGTTTGGGTGTTTGTTTGTTCGAGTATCACGCAAAAACTACTGAACCGATTTTGATGAAACTTTTTTTGTTTGATAGCTTATCATCTGACTTAAAATCTGGTATATAATTTATGCGGACGAAGTCGCGGGTAAAAGCTCGTGGAATATAAAACTTAACCAAAGCAGGGTTCGATGATATATATCAGTGATGTATATCAATGATATATATTATGATATATATCGTGATATTTATTCTTGGATATATATATCAATCATTTTTTTCAAAAACGCATATGTAAAATTTTAATTTTTTCTGTAAATTACGATTACATTGGAAAATGTTGTCTTATAAACATGTTTTGGATGCGTTTTCATAAAAAAAATTGTTTCTCTCGAAATATCACTTCGCACTTAACATCGTCTAGTGGAGTTATTGATTTGTTTGTTGTATTTCCATTCAGTTTTATTTTATTAAATGAGAAATGCTTTTTTTACACCTAAATATGCGCAATAGGACTTCACAACTCTAATCTATCAAGGATTAACAGGAATTATTCTGAATGATTGATATATATCCGATATATATCATGAATATCGGATATTATGATATTTATTATAAATATCGGATATTTTCGAACCCTGAATCAAAGATTAAAAAGAGTACTAATATCAACGTACAGTACGGACACTTCCTGCCCCCCACCAATTTTTACCTCACCCGCTCTTGGTAGTACGGGATGTCGACGACAGTAAGCAGTGGTGAATGCATGTCTCACTCGCACTCACTCAGCGTTTATGTGCTCTTCTTGTCAATGCGACCCCGTTTGTAAGGGTGTGATTTAACGTCAATGTTACAAGCACAAAAATTTTTACGAATTATTTCCGCAAAATGGCGAAGTATTTTGGTTTCCTGGCCAGGATTTCTAGCAGTATTCTTCAACTGCGCGTTTCAATCATATTTTTCATAATCATATTAATCATAATCATAGTAATCATAATCATATTGATCATGATCATAGTAATCATAATAATATTAATGTTAATCACGCAGAGTAATCAAGGAGTAAACAACGCAAATGTTAACGTAAAACCATCCATTCTATTCGAGATGTCATCTTACATAGAAACAAATAGTTTCGAGAACACATACTTTATGGCACATTCACATCAGATTTTACATTACTTGATGAAATTTACTGAAGTATTTTAAATACTAGTCTGTCATGAAATTTTACGTTTCAATAGTTGCAGTTGTCGACAAAAGTGTTATAAAAAAATGATTAATTTAAATCATAATTTACAATATTTTTTGCACTTATTATCAGTAAACTCTTTTTTTGGATGAAATAAAATAACTTCTCATTAAAAATAAAATCGCAAATACACAATACAGGGTGTTATGTGCATTACTTTAAGGGGTGGTCAAAATCATGATACTGAACAACTTTCCCTAAGAAACCTATAGGAAATTAGCAAAAAAATTTTCGTACTTCCCATACTAAATGCAATCAGCTGATCGAACATTTGTATGAAAAGATTTCATTTTTTTTTTGCGAATTTCCTTTAGGTTTCTTTGGGAACGTTGTTCAGTATCATGGGTACAATCACCCCTTAAAGTAATGTTGTGGCCGCATCTTTCTCTACAGCGACAACACGTTCCGACGTGATGGTAGCTTCAAAAAAAGATTTGACGTTTAATAAGTGTGCTTCAAGCTCCTATATTGAATAAATTATGGTGACTTTGACTTTGACTTTGAATGCAACTGTTTACCCTAACACCCTGTATAAGGGCAAGAATAGTTTCATAGAATTGACCATTAATAAATGTAGCTTTAAAATATTCCGTACATTTTTATCGACAACTGAAAGTTTTACTTAACAAACACAAGATGGAAGAACAATTTTCATTTTGTTCCTGTTTCAATAATAGCAACATGAAAATTCGAGACTCATTCCAAACATGAAGACGGACAACCACAAATGATTACACAAAGTTTACATATATGTAGGTAAAGTTAGATTTTTTGTAGAAAAATACTTTGAATGCAGTAGTGTTATTGTAATAAGAATAAGACTTTAAAACCAAATTTAACTAAGAATGTTCATAACATGAAATTAATTAATTGATATAATAAATTTTTACTAATAAAGCAAATGAGTAAATGCACCACAGAGACAAAGCTTAAGGAGAGCACAGAATGATCACGGGATGCGCACGGGCGGCGTTGTAGGCACTCGTCGGTGAATGGTCACACAAACACCGTCGCGCCTTGTAGTAGCGTACCTATCATAACGTGATTGTATGAAGGTTCTTTTCTCTGTGGGGTATTTACTCATGTGACTAAAAGTCTCAAGATTGTAGAAAAAAAAGTTGTTTTCGCTTTTTTGTCTATTCTCTAGTCTTTGACAACAATACTACATTCAAAGAATTTTTCTCATAAAAATCTTATTGTATATCTACAGAACAAGTCTTGTATTTCACTTAATCCTATAATTATAATTAGTGAGATATCATAAATGCATATAACATTACCCTAGCAATGCTTTGGCATAAACAAAACATGGTGTTTCGCGTAGAAATCTTACATATTTTTTTTATTTTACCATTTTTAACCGATACAATCATGTGGGGGAATTTTTTACTTACAGGGTTTTGATTATTGATAAAATATTGATTGAAATATTTTGAAGCCAAGCGTTATGACCAAGAAGCTCATTATAATCTTTAGGAGATTGCACTGTCCATAATCCACTGTAATTATTATCCATTAAATTAAGTTATTTTTACTATCGATTTGAGGAGAGCAGGAGATGCATAGAGACGCTCTAATATGTATAAAAACACATCGACATAACTATACCGATAATATCACAGTGTAATCTCCATTGAGTATTTATAAGCTTTTTGATTTTGACTGTAGGTACATCGGACAGCAGGAAATAGTTCCAGGTAGTCTACTTGTATCACAATACCTGTTTAAACTAAATCTAATTTTAAGCTCTCAGCCTATACTGATACAGATTTTAATTGAACAAATTTCGATTTACCAACTATTACAACCGAGTGACAAAGACAGTTTAAATATATGATAGTGACAAAACCACTAAGGATAAGATTAATTCAGTTTTGTCATTGAAAGCAAAAAATTAGTGACAAATTGCTTCACCACAAAAATCTTCAATCTGGTTTGACGATGACAAAATAACAGATATTGCAAAAAGTATTTATGTTTATATTTAAACATGTCCTTACTTTATTGTGGACAGATTGAAATTTTATAATAATTTGATTGTCAAGATGTTTGTGGAAGTTGATGACACATTTGACACATTTTTGTCTAACAAATTCATTAATAATGGCAGACCACTGGTTGGTAAATAAAATATATGTCGGAATGAGCATTGTAATGCTTAGCAAGGAGTAAACTTCACCTAAGTATAATTATTAATATTTAAAACAAAAATTAACAACAAAGAAAGAACAATTACTTAGAACGAATGGTAATAAAATTTAGTTACAATGTAATAATATCTTTACAAATATTTACAATTTGGTAGTTTTTAACGTATACTAATACAAAGACGAAAGAGGTTAACTTTTCTAACTATTAGTCAATTTACATAACAAAGTTTGTAACAAAAATCTAAGTTTAAATTGAGGGCTTTATGTACAGTAGCCAAGATCACTCATTCATTCATTCACTCGATTCACTCTTAAACCGTAGAGTACTGAATTCAAATTTCGAAACATCAATTTGGCTTTGATATGCAGTACGTTTATATAAATATCGATGTTTTTAAGATTAATTCAATATATTTATTGCACATGTTTTTAATTCCAAAATGAGACGATACAATTCTTACACTAATTATAATTACAAGAAGAATGCTGATCAAGCTGAAGCATTCCCGCCAAAGCGTTAACTTTCATAGTTTAGATCCATTTTGTCACTGTCTGTCATTAGTTCATAGCACGACATCGTTGACTTTAGCGGAAGGTGGCGGCACTGGCACGTTATTATTGGCCGCGGCATCCTGGTTATTAGCCGTACAGTAAAACTGTTTATGGGCTTTATAAGTGTTGACATATTTGAAAGATATGTCGCAAGATTTGCAATAGTTGGGAGTTTCCTCTACTTCTGCATCTGGTTCTTTCTTGATGTCTGCCGCTGCGATGGGAGGAGACGTTTGTTCAGGTTCAGGGTCTGGTTCGTCGACGGCGTGGACCAGCCGGGCGTGTCGGACCACGTTGCCGCGGTACGTGGACGTGTAAGCGCAACTGTTGCAGCGGTGGACCTTCTCTCCCGCCACTGCTGGGCTCGGCGAGGTTGTCTCACGACTTTCTTCTTCAAGCACGCAGGCGATGAAGCTCTCCTCCTGAAATTAAGATTTCGTCAGGTTAAAAATGACGTTAGAAGCTTTTGTTTTGTTTGTTAGTAATTTCGTAAAAGGACTAATTGTATACTTTACGGTTTAGTGTGTTGTGAGTCTATTTTTAAATAGTTTGGATAGAAACGTTATTTAGACTGGTCTGATTAAACTACAAGTTATGAAGGAAGAAAACATACATGCTCAGAAACTCACCTGCAAGTCAGCAGGCTTCTTCGGGAAGTGCATGCGTATGTGTGTGCGCATACCACGCAACGTGTTGCCCCTGTATCTGCAGATCGTGCAGCGGAACGCCTTCACGCCCGCATGCGCCTCCATGTGGCGCTGCGCCGCCGCCGCCGTCGGCGACACCACGTCGCAGCACGGACACTTCCAACCACCGTCGGACCCTGACGCAGGCCGAGGCGTCTCCGTCGCGCTCCTTGGAGAACGAGTCTCTCTCTTGGTACAATAGTACGATTGATGAGTCGTCAAGTTGTCCAGCGAGCTGAAGTGAATTCCACACGCCATACAAATCAATTGACGGTATTGAGGCGGAGGCCCAGGCTCCGGCGGAGCTGGACTCGCTCGCTCTTCCCCTCCACCGGCCGAACAGTAGTGTCGTTTGTGAATACGATAGTTCTCGTATTTGCAGAAGACTATATTGCACTCCTTGCATTTGGATACTCCTTGTTTGACTAAGACTTGGGGAGAGGCTGCCGCCACTGGAAGCTCCGAAGCGAGACGCAACGCTAACGCAGGGGGTAGTAATACAGGAGGCATTACTGATGTGAATTTTTCCTCAGGCGGTGATGGGACGCTTGGCGGTTTTGGCGTTGGTCCTCTGGAGTTCCGCCTCCGTCGCTTTGGGGAACTTTCTCCGCTGGGAGACGAAGATCGTCTTGAAGGTGACGGTGTTCCTGGAGATCCTGGAAGCGATGGAGCACACACGATCTGTTCTGGAGTAGTCGATCGTAATCTGTTTTCTTTTTCGTGCTCATCAGTTGTCGCTGATTCAGGCGAACGTCGCATGCTCAGATCGAGCGGAGTGGCGCCGTCTCTTGAAGGCTCTCGAGGTCGATTTGCCGATTTCAGGACCTCTGAATCCTTTCCATCTGAATTCATATTTGGTAATGCCCTACTTAAAGGCTGGAATGTCCCGTTTGGCAGAAGGAAACATGGCGTATCGGGGTCCGGTAAACTAGCCCCTGGAAGAGTACTCGCACTTCGTATTAAAGAGTACGGAACTATGAGAATAGGATTTGTTGGCAATGCGAGCGCGTATTGTGTCTGGGCTGGGGGCGTGGCTCCCGGCGATGGTGGGGCGGACCCTGAGGTTGCAGATCCTCCCCTGGCAGTAGCTAGAACTTGTTTGACAACTTGTCTCGTACTGCAATAGTGCGCTTTGTGTGCCCGGTACGTTTTGATCGAACTGAAGCGGATGTCGCAGTCTGTACAGTATCGATCCGGCACTGGCGGTCCTTCAGTAGTTTCACCGTTTGACGTCGGAGTTGGGGCTGGCGTTCCACTACTGACTGGCGAAGATGAATGCATTCTCATGTGTCGGTTTAAGCTCACTTTCTTGTCCGCACTGTACGAGCAATAGGTACAGGCATACTGCTTGCCGGGTGGCCTAGGAGTCTTAGCATCGCTACTTGATTCATCTGCGGCCGCATCGATCGGCGTATCCGAACCTTCAGTTGGTTTAGGTTTTCTATTCGAGCAGTAATGCTCCTGGTGCGCTTGCAGCGTACTCAGAGATGAGTATCGGATGCCGCACGGTTGGCACATGTACCCCGTCGGGGCGGTAGGGAAGAGCGCTGGGAATGCAGCCGCTGTCAAGGCTATATAATCTCTCGCCGTTTGCGGATTTGGAGGCGGGGGTGGCGAAGGGGAGGGTGGTTCACGTTTTAGCGGTGCAGCCTGTGGCGCCAGCGCCGGGTCTGTGGCAAGGCTGGTGTTGAGGCGCAGGCGCGGCGGCGAGGCGGCGGGCGGGCTGGCCGACGTCCCCGACACGGGCGAGGCGCCCCCACTGGACGCGGCGCGTTCGCCCTGCGAGCTTGGCGTGCGAGGTTCTCCTGGCATCGCCTCGTTCTCGTTTCCCCATTCCTCGTCCTCACCTGAAAATGATAAACAGACTGTTAATAACTCTTCGCGATATCGTTGACAGGAATCGAATGCTAATGTTAAACAAAGAGAAGAATCGGCCCCAATATCTGTTGCTATTAGTGTTGTTAATAGCGTGGCGATGCTGGCAACGTCCGCGATAGTCGTCACTCGTCACGTTTCGCGCGCTATCAGTGGACGTCAGTCAGATGCAGGCTGCGCGAGTCGAGGCATACATTAGCGCTCCTAATTGAGACGTGCTCGCGCTATGTAAATGTCACCGTGTGGGTGGGGCGAGATTCCCTTTTAACTTTAAACAAATGTGAGAAATGCAAACAAGATTAGCTTTGCATACCGGTCGGACGGTCGACTGTCAATAACCGATCGTAACAATGCTCGTCCATCAATATCGCGAGCGTGAGCCTGCCCTCAGCCCGCGGCCAAAGAGAACAAAAACTTAACGGGCCCTCTTGTAATTGGATCTGATTTCCAGAAAACGTTCGCTCACCTTCCTTTTTGAGCGACAACGATCTCGAGCGAGCAAGGAATTAACCTATCTTTCGCGCAGCGATCTCGGCTCAAAACGCCAATTAATGAGAGGCTCAACTTCATTCTCCTGGCCCTGTGAAGATCATTATATGAGCACGACAGCGAGATGGACGCGACGATTGGTGCGCGCGCGCCCGCCATCTCGCGGTAACGAATACGAGTCCAATCGGATTGCGTTCGGGTCACGCTATCCTAGTCCTTGCGCGGGCCGATTGGTCGTTACGATTCGCCAGTGACGCGCGATTGGTCAGGCTAATGCGCTTTATCTGGCAGCTTAATGTTAGCGTCATACCAAACGCGAGTTTATCGAGGTTCGTTAGTTGCGTTTCTGCTTCTGTTTCGCTAAATAAGTTATAAGCCGGTGATTGCTGGCCGCGGCCCGTGAAGCCTGAAGCTCGGCAACAATCGGATAGATGGCGTGACTCGGTGTCATTTATGCGCTCGCAAAACGGAGCGTCGATTCGTTAAATGATATTCATCTCGCCCTTTGTTTTTATGAACATGTCAAATGAAGCTGGATCCAAGATTTCAGTGTACAAGGGAAGACACGGAATACCTCATAATTAGATACGGCTGTTATGTAAAACAACTACCCGCATAGTTTTGACTACAATCTCGACAGTGCACACAAATGCTTTGAAGGCAAAGAGACTTCACGACCATGCTCGTTTCACGTAATAAAACCGGTAGTTACGGCTCTAAATACCATTACAAGCGCTATTAAAATGCCATTCAACAAATTCAATAACACGGCCGACAAGCGTCAAACACGTGCCTACACACTCCGAAAAAAGAAACAAAGCCGCCATCTTGTTTTTAAGGTTATCAGATATAAGATCGGGGCCCAATTAAAATAGTCGTGCATCGGTCGCGTCACAATCGCGGTGATACACATCTGTGACTGTGACGCCGGTGACCGATCACCTAGGACTTTGATCCCCTACTATCAGTTTCGAGAATCGATGTGTTGATACAATCAAACATTCCCGAAAGGTGTCTGTTTACCAGGAAAATTTCTAAACTTTTCTCTAACAAGTTTTCCTCCAAAGGATCCAAAGGATATCACTGGCTATCCAGCGAGGCAATGCAGGGAGCATCATGGGTACCTTTGGACGGGATATGGTGCGGGGCGGTTTATTTGATTAGATTAAGTTGTTTGACGACGCATGTGCGGATTTATTTATTGTGATGACGATGCTTGTTGTAGAATGCTCCCGTATTTGTTGGCCGGACGACGCTACTTCTGGCAGAAAATTTATATTTTTAGTGTGGCATGCATGACGAAACGTGTTGTGGTTTGTTTACTGTGTACCGATTTGCGCAATAAATATTTAATTGGTTTGAAATTACAAAAAAATATTTAACAGATTATAAGGTAGCTGAGCTGCATTGTTATTTTTAATACATTTATAGCACTCCGTGACCTAAACCCGCACTTAGGTTACGGTTTTGCGTTACCTAAGTAGTCCATTATTACACGGATTATACCGTTCGAAAATGAATCCACTTTATTGCACAGATGCATAATATACAAAAGAAGGTTCTTTTATAGCATTCCGTGACCTAAACCCGCACTTAGATCACGGTTTTTCGTTACTAAGTAGTCCATTATTACACGGATTACATTACACCATTCGAAAATGAATCTACTATTTATTGCACAGATGCATAATAAACAAAAGAAGGTACTTTTAAATGTGCTTCCAATCAATGTGACCAATATTGAAATCGCGAAATCCCCAACTGACTCCACGTTACCCCCCCCCCCCTACTTTAATTATATATTTTTATCGTACCTGTACTTACCCCTACGTACGCCCTACTTACACCCGCACCCCCTGCTCACACCTTATAAGTATGTTGGTAGTAGGGTGCGAGTAAGGGATGCGCCCCCTAGTGCGTAAAGGGTGATTGGGGATGCCTAGGGGTGATAAGAGGGTACACCCCCTAATGCGTAAGGGGTGTGTAGTCGTGATTAGGGGGTGAACCCCCTAGCTCGTGGGTGTGATTAGGGGGTGTACCCCCTAGCTTGTGGTAGTGATTAGGGGTGTACTCCTAGCTCATGGGGGTGATTAGGGGGTGTACCCCCTAGCTCGTGGGGTGGTAAGGGGGTGTACCCCCTAGCTCGTGGGGGTGATTAGGGTACATACCCCCTAGCCCGTACTGGTGATTAGGGGGTGTACCCCCTAGCTCGTGGAGGTGAATAGGGGTGTACCCCCTAGTTCGTGGGGGTGATTAGAGGTGTACCCCCTAGCTCGTTGGGGTGAATAGGGGGTGTACCCCCTAGCTCGTGCTGGTGATTAGGGGGTGTACCCCCTAGCTCGTGCTGATGATTAGGGGGTGTACCCCCTAGCTCGTGGGGGTGATTAGGGGGTGTACCCCCTAGTTCGTGGGGGTAATTAGGGGTACGTGCGTAGGGGGTGAGTAGGGGCTGATGATGATGTGACGGTAGATGTGATTACGTGCCACCTAGTGCGTACGTGCGTAGGGGGTGAGTAGGGGCTGATGATGACGTGACGGTAGATGTGATTAGAGGTGAGTATCTATTGATTGTGGTTGCGATACATGAACGAAGATTTTAAAGTCATGGTTGTGTCCTACGGGGGGCTCCGCCCCCCGTGCCCCCGGGGGGGCTCCGCCCCTCCACCCCGCCGGGGGCTGCGCCCCCGGACCCCCTTTCTGCCCGTTTCGTTAGTATACGTATTCGTAGAATTAAAAACTTCAACATGAAAGAGAATGTCAATACATTACACACACACACACACACCCCCACACACACACACACACACACAAAAGTTGGCGGGTTTAGGTCACACGAGCTATAAAATAGTATACGATACTCGTGACCTAAGTAAGTCCATTATTACACGGCGTTTATCGCCCTCGCTGCGCTCGGGCGATAATTCACGCCGTGCAATAATGGACTACTTAGGTCACACGTATCGTAATGTACTATTTCCTGATCATTATTATGATTCAGTTGTATTGATTATGATAACTATTTATTATAGCTAATTTCTAATTCATAATCACTAATAAGTACCTACCTACTAATTATTAATCAATAATCATGATTACTAATTTAAATTTAACAAGCCCAGTCAAAAAATGTTTTAAATTAAACACTATTTCAGTATTGAAATAATAAACTTTACTAGTGTTACCACTGCGTATTCCATTTTATCAATTTGCTTACAAATCAAGACGTACAAATAGACCCCACACTAAAAGATAAGTTCCATTCCACCGAGAAAGCGATTTCAAAGTTGGTCAATGGTCTCCATCTTAATCGCACTCATTTTTCTGGTTCTCGAAGGCTCGCCTAAAGTGGTAAGATAAGATGGACCTTTGGTAGTGGTTTCTAAATGTCAGACCGGTATAAACTGCGATACACCTTGAGCTAAACTGATTGTCTGATTATTTATTTGAAACAAAAAATTGTTTTGAATATAATTATCTTTCAATTGATATCTCTAAGTGGATGAATGGTAGACTAGTGTGCTTTGATCTTAGACGTGGACGTTGATTTCAGGCTACTTATAAGTAGGTAGTGCTTTTTTTGTTCATTGGTTAGTTACCTTACCGTTTGGTTACTTATAATTATAATATAATACACAGGGTGTCAATTTAAATACGCATATCTAAAGGGGTGCTTCAGACCACCAAACTGAAAAAAATCACATCGAAATCGCGAAAAAACAAATCAGCTGTTTCATAAAAAACGCCAATGGCGACTCGACCCAAATGTATAGAGCAATAGATTTTTTTTGAAATTTCAATTTTGGACTCGTAGTAAAAGTTGTTCAGTTTGATGGTCTGAAGCACCATTTATGTACGAGTATGTAACGCATTTAATTCTACACCTGTATAATACACATGATTACATCCAGATTCGCTAAACTCTGACATCTATTCTTTCCTCTATTATGATTTCTTTAGTTTTGAAGCATTGTTGGCAGCAACCAATACATACATAAGTCAATTTTAATTTGACGGCCACATTCCCTTTTAGGTGGTCAGAAGCCTTGTTCTCAGCATTTCTAGCGTTACAGAATGGTTATCCCTTAGTTACTTCGTACTATGCCTAAGTAGTGCATAGGTACGTGAAGAAATTGTGTCTTCTGATCGAAGAACGTCCCGGTGTTAAGGGGCCATAGGTCCCGGAATTACCTAGAAAGGGGTATGTTTTTTTTCGTTTTTCTACAAGATTTATTCAAGTTACCGAAACGAAAAAAATATACAGTATTCTTGAATAGATTATCTAGTGAAATCATCAATTGAATACACGATTGAAATATTTCACTCGATAGAATTTTCTTTCGAAAATTAACAAAAATAATGCATTTTTAACATTATTTTCTCAAACTAGAATAACTTGCAACCGTTTATAATTACTGGAATTTTACTCGCATTTCACCATTAGTTTATCTAGTGAAATCATAAAGAAAATCTAAAAAAAATATGTTTATTAATTCTTTTTGATCGAAAATACGGCACACGCACGCACTTTTTTGTTTCTTATAGAAAATATTCGCCTGAACCTATAGCCCCTTAAAGTAAAACGAAAGAAAAAAACAAATTAAAAGTGACTGTCGTGTGTTGACCAAATATAGAAGAAAGCTAAAACTATATTATGACCACTGGAAACATTCCAACCAACACCTCATGATGTTGTCGCGGATAACTAGCCATGGACGCGCGTATGATAGATGGACAAAACTTCTTACAACAACAAACTTAATAAATCAAGATGGCCGCCCAGATAATCTACTTCGACTTTGTCACTCAACTCTTTCGTTTTTTTTTTCTTTTTTATATTTGTAACTGGCAACTGTAAATGGCTGTTGTTTTTGACGTTAAGTTGACAGGTAGGGAAGTACCAGCAAATACTTTAATTGATATTAAATGCTCGTATGAAATTGAACTTTTTTTCTACATTAGAAAGTTGTAGTCTCTCAATTGGAATCTGATTAATGATCTGACATACCTACCTATACTTAGTTCTCCTAAATAGTTACTGAATTTAATAGTTACAACATCAGGTCATCGATGTATACCTACTTTGTTTTGTCATTATTAGTAAAAACTACGAATCCATGTAGCAGGCCAGTCATATTTATTAGCTACTGGAATTGGCTCCATATTACTCAATGGAAATTGAGATGTTGTTGCCCAGAAAATTACTACTTTATTATTATTCTTCAAAAAAAGACCCCGATACCATAATTGTTATTAGTTTAATATTTTCATCAACTATGTTATAAAATCTATCTACTATCTCTCCTAGCTAAAGTAGCTGAACTAAATAAATTATAATAAGCGACTGATTTCAATATTAGGTATTTATATTTTTGGTTTAAGTACCTACTAATTATTAAGTTAATCAATAAGCGAGATAAATATTTTTACTAAACAATTTCCAAATGATTACTATGTCTCCGTTAGTAACCATTTAGAAAAAGTAACAACTGGCGCAGCCTGTAGGATATCAATTTACTAAAAGCTCAAAGCATTCTAACCTAGCCATCTGGCTGGAAAGAAAAAAAAGTAAAATATGAAAGAGCTATCACACTCTCGGATCAAGCGAGTCGCAGCGCAGACGGACGGACGTCGTGCGTCACGATCGGACGCGCATTAACATATCGCGGGTTCGATTCCGCTATCGAGTTACGCCTTGTCGTCGCTTGGGAAGTGTCCATTTGTACGAGGTAAATTGTATACGCAAGCTTGCGTTTGCTGTATCGGGTGTCAAGTCAACTGCCCGATAATTGGGAATTATATCGATTCCTTCGTTATATCAGGTTCTGGTCAGTTTGTAGACTAGGAATACATGCTTTATTTTGTTGCTCCAAATAAAGGGAGCGGTATAAATCAGGAGGCCTATTGTGTAAGTTTTTCTATTCGTAACTATACTAAGCAATTTTGTGGTTTTCCCATCATCATATCCCATTGTCTGAAATTGATTAGCTGAATATTAAGAAGTGAAATCGCCAAGCTGTCGAAAACATCATGTTGATTTGATACCGATCGTATCGGGTTCGTAAGATCCTAGCTAGACCATAGAATTTAGCTCATCATTGTCATTTTTGTCGGAAGAAGTCCTCTTCTGGGCATATACTCGCCATCCCTCGCACACTTATACAAACTAATATAATAATATAAATTCCTAATATAGTTGGGGGCCTGGTGTCTGTTTAACAGGTTTTACAGCCGTTAAAGCCTTTTTCAGTCACCAGTCTCCGCAAACATATTCAATGTATGAAGCTATATAATAAGAATGCCTGCTTGTATGTTTGTGGTGAAAATAAAAGATTTTTATTAAAAAAAAAAAAAAAAATATATACCGCCCGCAATAAAGGGTTCTGGTCTTAGTTTGCCATATCACACATCTGCTTTTTAATCAAAGCTTAATCAATGTTCATCATCATCTCAGCCGATGGACGTCCACTGCTGGACATAGGCCTCCCCCAAGGATCGCCACAACGACCGGTCCTGCGCTGCCCTCATCCAACGTTTTCCCGCCGCCTTCACCAGGTCGTGTCGGTCCACCGTGTGAGGGGCCTACCCACACTGCGCTTTCCGGTACGCGGTCAATAATCAATGTTCTTCTGACATATTTGTCGGTCTCTGTTTCATTTTATTTGGCCTTTATTTAGGTAGTACCACAGTAGGTACTAGCTACCCACGACTTTCTTCTGCGTAAAATTACTGTGCCTATGTCCTTCCTCAGGGTTCAAGCTGTCTCTATACCAAATTTTAATGGGCACAAATAATAACAGACGAACGGACAGAAATATTAGTATGGATAGATGCACCATGATTCAGCACCTACTTTATGCTGAGAACCGTAATTTGGTATTAAAATCGGTATTAAACAAACAAAAACGTTATCGTAACGTCCTAGAAAATGTCTAAGCAAAAACGCTATTACAGAGTAGATAACATTTCCTTATAGTGACCACGTCCTGTCCCATGACGAATAAATCTTGATGTCTGCCCGAGCGATAACATATGCTGCAGTGTTGCCAGTGTGCTGTGCAGTGTTGTAAGGTGGAAAATTATGCTTGTTTATTATCTTGCCCGTTTTGCGTCTGCCGGTTTAGAGACAACAGCTAGCTGAAAGAAAAGTTTAGTTTTTTATTTTCCTCTGGTTCGCGCCATTATTCTGCCATTGAGTTGGTGTCGTGTGATATCATCTGTTCTTTAAAAAAAAACATATTTGTCTCCTCATTGTTGGGCAAAGGTATCCCCCAAGCTTTTTCAGCTTTCTCTATCCTGTGCCATCAGTTGCCCAGTTGCCATTTTGCTTCGGGCGTCTGCCCTGGCACCAGCTTCCCTCTTCGGGCTCCCATGATTACCTTAAATACTATAAGCTCAAAGTCCCATACAAAATCTGAAAATTTTTGTCCGAATTGACGTTATATCATAATTCATAACCCAATGCTGCGCTGTTGGGTGGCATTAAAACGTTGTACCTAGTCATATTCGATACGTTTACTGTCAGCTAGTACCTAGCTAGTACCTAGTAGGCAAAATCCCTCACATCTCCAATTTTACCACTTTTTCTCTTTCTGGGAAATTGTGTAAATTGTTTCTTCCCAGTCTGACAAATAAATTAACCCATTTTCCGCGGTTGCTTAAAATAAGCCAACCCTTTCCTTTACTTACGAGTGCCACATGTAATCACATACTAAGATCTTAGAGTATGATTGATGCGAGCGAGTTAATATTCATAAGTTGTTACCACATACTTGAGTTCAGGTGGGTTGGATACGGCAGTTTTTGTTTTGGAAATAGAAATCACAAATTAAGATTATTGATTCGCTGCAACGCGTCTCCGGTTGCATATTGTAGCTTTGGGATGCTTTCTGTCTTGCCACTTTTTGTAATAAAACCGTCTTTGAGATTACGAATTTACGATACTCCCAAAATAGATCTGTTCAGGTCGCGGTAGCTATTGGTCATTGATCAAGCCCTTACAACCAAATAATAAATAGGTACCTACCTACTCCCAAAATCCATTCGACATTGGCAGAGCATTGCTAGACACAAGCAAAAGAAAATTAAACGAAAAGTTTTTAATATAATGTAGGTTGTGTTAGTCTAAATTATTAAACATGTTTTGATAATGGTACCGATTCGGACTGTGCCACGACTTAACTTAACTAAATGTATTCCTGTCACTTTCTAAAATAAGATTAAGAAAAGAGACAGAAAACCAACAGCTGACTTTAATGCTGTCAAAGGGACGTCAAACGACCAAAAACGCTTAAAATAAGATGGCGTACATTATGATGGCATCTTATTTTGGGCGTGTAACGTCACTTTGACAGCACTAAAGTCATCTGTTGGTTTTCTGTCTCTTTTCTTAATCTTATTTTAGAAAGTGACAGGAATAAATTTAGTTAAGTTAAGTCGTGGTACAGTCCGAATCGAGGCCAGTATGTTATCTGGTGTTTTAAAAATAAACAATAAATATCATTGGTAAGTATACAAAAGTGGGAAGCACAAGATTATATGTGGGCGTCCACGCAAGAAGGGTCCAGTTGTCGGGTTTTGAGTTAAAGTTAGATTCGGCATCTACAGGGTGAAATTGATATCATTGGCATCCCTTTAAACTAAGAGTCTACCCATCAAACTGAACAACTTTTACTATGGGAGCCAGCCGATAGGAGCAAAAAAAAAAATCAGCTGTTGCATACATTTGAGTCGAGTAGTCGTTGCAGTTTAGTATGGGACAGCAGATTTTTTAGTTGCTCTAATCTGTTTGCTCCCATAGTGAAAGTTGTTCAGTTTGATGGGTAGACTCTTAGTTTAAAAGGATGCCAATGATATCAATTTCACCCTGTATATCAGTCACATAATCATATGGAATAGGTAATAAAAAAGGGGTGTTAAAATGCCGAGAACTGGACCCTTCTTGCGTGGACGCCCACATATTTTCAAAATCTTTAATTCCGTTCTACGGATAAGAGAAAAATGTTTGTCAAATTTTAAAAACTATACAAGTACGTATATACCTACCTAGATAGGTACTTGTAAGTATGTTTACTTTTCCATAAAAAAATATTATCAACAAACAAACTGTAATGCAATGTAATACATTTGTTAAATAAATAAATAAATAATAATAAACTGATAATTCTCCATCCAAAGGCTCCGAAACGAACTCTTAGGGTAATTTTTTTTTTCAGAGTTTTTCATAATTATCTATTTCAATTAGTTGACGCTGTTCGACAGTATTTTTGATTTGTTAGCAATAGGTAGGTACACAATTGTTTTTAAAAAGAGAAAATGTACCGTATCCAAAACAAAATGTTTTCTTACCATAATTCATCTACAGTAGTGCGTGTAATACGTATTTATAATTAAAGAAAAAAAGCCGGAACACGTTGTGATCGAGTAGAGATAACGTTAGTGAGGAAATTAAACTGTTTTTCGGTAATAGCTCCTAAATGTACTCGTACCTGTTACTTTACTTTGTTTACCTATTATAAGTTCTGTTTTTAGATTTATATGTTGTTTTTTATAATAATAAAAAGTAGAAAAAACGGCCCTCACCTTTTAAAATAAAACCAATCCTGAAATAGTTTAAAATCGTACTTCGTACTATCAGTTTAAAATAACAATGTGCATGACCTTGAAGGGCCGTTGGATAACTTCACTTGGTTGATAAAGGAATATAGACTCTATGCAAAGGAAATAATCATTTGAATGACTCAAGTAAAGTTCGTGTGATTGAGTGACGTCACATTTGCGAGCGAGGTCATGCACATTGTTATTTTAAACCGATAGTAATTCAATTGTTTCATTTTTAAGAAATAATCAAAGATTTTTTTTGGTCTATACGACAAAATCTTTGGAAATAATATAATCATAGAAAACGAGAAAAATTACATGAAGTTGAAACCTGAACGTAATTTACAAAAAAAAAAACATCCATCATACGCCCAGACATTTTACGGACTTTTGTTAGGAGAGGTGGGAAGTAATTATTAATTGGACTTTGAATCTGCAACCGGTGCTATTTAGTGACAAAAAGACTACCTACTTATCTGAAAACAAATTTAAAAAAATTCGCTACGCAACATATAAATCAAAATTGTGAATCCCAGAAGGCTTTTAAAATAATAATATTAATACCATGCACTCATTTGAATAAGATTTTACAATGTAAATTATTTTTGGCAATAAAATAGGCATTGAAATAAAAAAAAGAGGTTTTTATTAGAAAATACGAATTTATTTTTCAAAATCTTCTAAGTAGACAAAAATATTTACACCATGTTTGAAGTATGTATAATGATAATGCCTTAAATATGTGAAAAAAAATTACCATAACGTTTTCTCATAACGAGATAGTACCAAAATTATAAATTTGGAACTGTTGCTGAAGAGATTCTTTTTTTAATTTTCTTCTATAATAGGCTCTTAAATACTGTACCGAAAAAAATACCAATTAGTAATTAAATTATTCCCGGCTCAAACCCTAAAATGACTGGGCTATCATTTAGGGTTAATAATTCATATTTTACACTCTATCAGGGGTGGCTATTTTAAAAGTTGTTAGCCGTTTTTTTTCTTAAAATCTCAAAAAAAAACAAAAAAGGCCTATTTCTCGAAACGAAGTCAACCACACGAATACTAGGGCAGCATGATTTGTGATGTAATTAACTGTTCGCTATGTAAATCTACACCACGCCCTTGTCGTGAGCAAAGAGCTCATGGCCGGTGACATTATTAGCTTTTTTATTTAAAAAACTTATTCCACATGCATAGAATAATTGCCTTTCTTATCTAGTGATAACCTTTAGTTTGATGTGCCAATTTGTATGAGCCAGCTGCAACACTTTATTTAGAGGCCGTTTAAACATCATGCAATATTAAGATTTGAAATATTATTCTTATTTCTTAAAGCTCCAAGACATTATCTTGGAAAAAATACGCATCTTCCCATAGAGAAAATACCACGCTCCCCCTCATCTTCCAATAGAAATTTGCTTACACAATGGGCAACATTTCTTCTATATATTATTACTTCTTCCAAAAATACTGCAAAATTTGGTAACTATGCCAATGGGATACATTCCCTTTGCCTAATTATATGAATGTCATCATCCTTTGACATTTCTTACAGATTTTTCTTCTTCGTCTATGATTTTCTTACATTTTTCAGGCCAAGGTAACAGAGGCCATAAGTTCCTACATTTTCGGTTAACTATAAAATTCATTAAAAAATAGAAATTGTGAGTAAAAATTGAATAAAAAATGAGTTTCCTTTCTTTTTATACATAAGTATTTTTATTTTATTCAATAAATCCTAGCGATTAAAAATAAAATCTTGATCCTCTTTTGGGATGGTCAAAAATATTGCTACTACCAATGCAACTTTCTAACCACTTATCTTTTCTAAACAGCAGCTGTAAAAAGCTCCACTCTTATTTACGTACTACGTAAGTAAAACAAAACTTTTTATTGTTTCCTTCAAGTTCGTGCGTGCAAACCGTTTGCATTTCCTGAATTTTGATTCATATATCCTCCCGACATGCAATCTGCAATCACAGAAACCTGCAACTGGTAAAAAAAGTGAATTCTGTAAAAAGTCTAATTCTGATAGGCGCGGGGGTCTATTACCGAGGCACGCCGTAACTCAGAAACAAGTAAACACGGCAGTCGAGACATTTGCATCGCTATCGAGTTTTTAAATCTATGCAAAACGCGACGATACGTTGCACGGGCTCACGAGCTACCCCCCCACCACGCCTTCTGTAAAAACACATGCGATTTCATAATACGTCCCCCCATAACTCCACTCATGTGTGCCACTTTTGATTAATAACCCCGGATTACGAAGGACGTGATTAAAACGTAATTTGAATACACTTACGACTTTTTAATTACCGTAATGGGGTCGTCAAAATGGTGGATACAAAATGGCGCGCGAAATTAACGTCGCCGCGATAAAGTGATAATGATCGAATAATAAATAAACAGCTTAAAAGTTGCGTATACGCATCGCTGGAGGCGTCAAAAGTAGGCGGTTCTTATGATGAATAACGTGACGGAATCCGGCGTCCAATCGGATCGATCTCGATTTTAATTATACGAATCGAGAACATCGAGACGCCTCTAGATCGAATATTAATATGTCGATTGCGAACGCGGCGATAGCGTCACTCGGTCTTTGATTCGTCCGCCGCTTGAATTTCGAATTTGGAATGCGTAATTTGATTTGCGGAACTCGACATTCCGCGAAACCGATGCGCTAGATAACGGCCTTCCGCAAAAGATTGTAGATATTTAACTGGGAAATATAAAAGTGCAATTTATTACACTCGTAACGTTGCATCGTAGCCTCGAGAATGATCTTGATTCAACTTATGTTTATTTGCATTAAACATTGTAACTTCTCTACTTCATAAGTTATGATTTTATCTGTTGATATAACACCATGCTGTAAGTAAAATACAACAAGATGTATTGAAATATAAACTATTAGAGTTATCATAACAATGAAACAATAGCGTCAAAATGATCCATTTCCTTTTTGTGTCGTACACAATCACTACAGCCGATAGAATCTCCAAACATTCGTAGCACGCCTACGACACGAAAATAATTAACTGGGCTCACCGTCAAACATCATGTTTACATCGGCTACTCCCATACCAATTACTACCGACAATCGATCGACTGTGTTGCGATCACAAAAACGGGCGCCCAACACTAGCCCCGACTGGTTTGAAAAAAGAAAAAAAGTCGCGCGCTCGGCATCGGGCATGTGAACGTGTTAACGAGCCTTTGATGGATCGAGCTACAATCTAATACGATGTTCTTACTCGCGCCTCTATTACAATTTTCATGAACCACAAATAGTTTTTATTACAGTTTATTACCCAACACGTAATATACAACTTATTGCTGGCGACCGCCAACGGACAATAACAGATCCCGGCTGATACAGCAAAAGAAATCAATTGAATTCATGAATAAATCGCATAAACTTCTCCGGGACTGTTATCAACGCGACATAATATTTTTTACTGCAGTTTCATAAAAGCGATTGCGAAAGCTCACCAGTCGAAGGCGACACGGTGGTATTTATTTTTTAATAAATTCACATTTAACCGACAATCGCATCCGCTATCTTGAAAATTGGTAGCGCGGCCTGAGATGGCATCGATATGCAAGCTCGAGCTTTTTCACAATGTAGATTGTATAATTAAAGAAAACTGCTGTGATTGCTATCGAGTGCCTATACAAGAATAACATGAGCATTTATCGAGCAGCACGTCAAATTTATATTCAGGAAGATCGGACGATTAAAAAATGAAGGCAGAAGTAGTGTTGTGCAAGTACGGTACAGAGTGGAGGGATAAAATCGGATTGTTGCTTTAAATAAAAAAAGTGGTGTCGTTCCGATTGTGGCGGGCGAGCAGAGAGTTCGAGATTTGAAAATTAGCATTTTTGTCGAATAACTCTGCGGCGGTGTCTCGCTGAGCGCCCGATACCGACGAGCCGGCCGAAGCTGAGATTTTTTCGTTTTTCACCCAGATTGGACTTTCAAATATTTCTCTATTCTCTACAAGAGACTTGATTTTATTTAACTACACAGTTCACAAAATGTCTAAGATAACAAATAAACAAGTGGCAATAATAGATACAGGATAGAGAAGAGACCACCCCAAAAGGGTACAGTCGTGAGTTTACGTATGTACACACGGCGACAGATCAACCTACCCATAGTTCGACCTTATGTCCATGAACATAGAGTTCAACTATGGGATGGGTAGGTTGATCTGTCGCCGTGTGTACCTATGTGTAAATGTAAAATAAAAAAGAAAAACTTGACAATAGATCCTAATGATCTTTTTTAAAATCGCTTCTGTCTGTTCAGATTATACATAGACGAGACATATCAATAATCTTACTTCGTATCAGACTTGTTTTGTGTTATATCTACATTATTTCACTGACTTCCTCAATCGTTAGATTATTTAAAATCGAACTCATCGTCAAAAACTAGCGAATTCAAAAAGCTCTGTTCTAAAAACCGTTGACCCTTTATCTTCTCTCTTCCAGCTCGCGCTCATTGGGCGAAGCCGAATTTATGTCGTCGAGTAATCCGAACCCATTTGTATAGATAATTTTTATTATTGCCATCTCTTCGTCGCCGGCCGCAGACGATAACCGGCGACGAAAGAGTTCGTAATGACGATTTAAATAAGGAAGATGTATTCCTTTCGGCGGTCGATAAGTTCGAATTTGAATTTAGAAGGAATTTGTAAGTGGAATTTTTTAAAGTGCGGCGCTAGGGTTGTTACCGATTTAGGTTGAGTCGATAATTAGTGAGATTGATTTATTGTAGAACTGGAAAGAACTACATTTTCTAAAATACCTACATAGAACTAATGAAAGTTCGGAACTTTTCACTATCTCAAAAAGGAGATAGGTAATCTAATACAGTATCTTGACTTCACGCATCAAGATGTACCTATTTCTGACTTTGCACACTTCCATCCTAAAACGATAAGATAGACCACTCTGCTACAGACAATACTGTTGATCTTGATCATGATCATATCTATTTATATACAATATTATCGTACATTTTCAGTAACCCTACAGCAGACAAACTATGCGTGTAAACTATTTTTAACATGGCCACACCGAGTTATCTGCCCCCGCTCTTATGTCCGCGTTATCTCGCCCAGTGCATTAGTCTTCGATAATACAACGATAAAACAGATCGGTCGGCGCCACGCTCGATTCAGATTATACTCACTCGATTTAAAAGAAAAAGAATTGATTCCACCCGAGATAAAGATGTTATGGCTTGTTGTCGTAGTTAAGTGACTTAATTGTAGATTCCTCTGTTGTAGGCAGATAATGTTCTGTAAAATGAGCATTTTTAAGTGAAGTACCAATATAAATCTTTGTAGTTCTTATTTTATGGACAGTTAGTATCTTTTATTATTTATAGTCTTAAGTGGAACAGGAACTACGATAGCAGAATAATATCTAATTACTAGCATAGTCAACATAGCTGTTGCTTTTCTATTTCCCTCCTAAACAAAATTGCCGTCTAATTTCCCGACATAATCAAGAGCCCGCATCGTACATCGTTTTTCATCAACCTCATTTTAGTGGGTTTATTATTTATCGTGTTTTCCCTAAACATCATTTACATTGCTTTCATAAAGCCGACGCACGTTGAAAGACTGAAAATTTTGTCTATTCGACAAAATAGTGCGATAACTGGTGTGCTAATGACGCCATCATGAGCGCCATTTTGACGGTCGCCATTTTGAATCTAACGTTTTGTTTGTGTAGTCGTGTGAAATTTGAAAAGGTTTGGGGTTTTGTGCGCTTCGTCGCCTGTTTTGTTAGTTTAGTTTTTGTTTGACGCTAAAAGGCAAAAAGGTCTTCACCGTCGGTCGTTAATGAGTAGTAAAAGATAAATATTATAGTGTCCCCAGAAAGTGCTCGTAAATGACCTCCTTTGAACTTCAACTCTTTAACAATAAAACATGGAAACTGTTTATGATTTACAAGACGGCGAACATTAAAAAACAATTCTGATTCAACATTCAAAAATGAAAAATATAACAATGAGATCGCACGAGCTGAAGCCGAAAGCCGAAAGCTGAATACAATCCCTTACACAGTGGGCCGAAAGCGATCCAGATCTGGCTATCGGGATCTCAGTTTGTTCTCACATCATTACCCGCGCCGACAGCTACAAATTTACATCCAACACAATGGCTATCCACCATCGAGACATCATTAAGGTGATGCCGATAGCGCCAGCCTCAATGCAAAACAAATGACCTATGTCGCTAACGGCCTACCTCAAAAATCAACCTTAGAAGAAGACCTTATAATCCGGTTTGGGGCGTACCAAACTGGCGTTTATACCAGCATCGCCGTTCGGCTATAATGACAGAACGTCATATAAGTTACAATGGAGCAAGGCATTATAAGCACAGGATTGAAAGTTATAGAGTTGAGTTTAAATTGTTGGCGAAGGATTACAGGGCAACGGGGACGTTTTAGGAAAGGATCAGTTTGAGCCGAAGCTCCAGGCTATCGCGGCCAACAATGGGACTTATAATATGGGTGATTGCGGAAAATTGATGGACAGAATTTTATATCTCACGAATTCGCACCTAAATCATATATTTGTCCAGATTTTTACCTACTTGACATTTATTTCACATAAATTAAGTTAATTGACATAACTTATTCATCACTCATTCATCTTACAGGCGCATTACATTCGTAAATGTCAGGTCTACGGAAAATTTATGCATTCAAAACCAGATTGATAAAAATAACAAGTTATTATCTTTCAACGTAGGAATTCTTAAAAACAAACTAGGGACACCAATAACTATGCCCATATCGATACAACTTTGCATACAATACGGGGTTCGTTACGATTGACGAGCGATTTCACGACTGACGTGCTACTGTCGCATAATCGCACATCTCGCCAACCCTAATTTGCTTCGTGCTTTATTCAGCACCTGTTTTTGCATCGATGCGTTTGTTTTAAGATTTATTTTGTTTATCTTTTTATTGAAGGACATGAAAGGTTTTTGAATGTAAGTTTGCCTGATCATGATTGTGATTTGTGATGTTGTACCATATTAAGAATTATGTACAAAAATAAAGAAAATAATAATAATTTACATTAATAAATTGTTTGCATTGACTGATATGATTTAGTCGAAGATGTCTAAAATTACCTACTTAAATTAAAAGCCAATTAATTAAGTTTATTAACAAAAAAAAATAAGGCTAGGTACATTAAAAAGCCTTAGAATATTTAGAAATATTTTGATACTTAGGTTGTGATACTAATTAATCAACTACCATACATAAATCTTCAAAAAACTTATCAAAGACTGGGCTTGTACAAGCCCAGTCTTTGATAAGTCAAAAGCTTGATTTCTAACGTTTTATTTTAGTTTCAGAATAGGATGACATTTCATCAAGTAATGAAAACCTTTCCAAATTAAAACAGAAATAAAAGCAAACACCTGACCACAATAATTAGCAAAAGTTACCGTAGAAAGTTGCCAAAGAACAGGCAGCCCTAATCCAAGAGTTTGCGAAAAGAAAGCAGCTGATAACAATCTACAAACAACCAACGTTTATAAAACAATAACACCTTTATCTCAACGATCAACGAGATATAAACTACCTAACAACGTTGCGATGACGAAAACTGCATGCGAAACAATCGGCTAACGTATTCGAATGCACGATAAGTAAAAACATGGCTACCGGGCAAAAATACTCGAGATAATGCCCGAGATCTGATCTGTACACAATGGTACAGGCCACGCTCTCATTAGCTAGCCTTGTCGAGATACTTGCTCGGGTCGGGAAATTGTGCAATTCCGCGGGAATCGAGCGAATCGATCCGGGTGATTTGTAATCGATCGATTGTGCAGTCGCTTGCGCTTCACTATTCGATGTTCGAAGTGATGTTGGGGGAGATAAAATATTTTGTTGGAAATAGGTTACCACCTACTATTTATTATATGGTAGGTACATTGATTTTAAAGATGTTAGTTGAAATATAAACACGTAAATATTAGCTAATTAGTAATAATTGACGTTGAAATTAACACGTTCTTACAGGGTGTACCCTAAGACCCTAAGTAGGTACCTACACCACCTAAGTATAGGTACTTAAATTAAAACCGTCACACATTTTAGAGGGTGCTTCAGACCATCAAACTGAACAACTTTCACTACCTACTTAATGAATCAATCAATCAATGAATAAAAAAAAAATAAAGCCTGCAAACCTGAACAGTTACCTGCAGTTTAGCAAATGCACATGGTGCTAAACTGGAATAAAAATCAATTTTTCTTCAAGATGTCACCCTTCCATGCTCTAAAGGCCCACTTTCCCTCACAACATCACAGGTGGTCCATAACCCTTTTGATGGGCTGTAAACATTCCTTGCGTCACATTTTAAGACCATACAAGTGCGATGAGTCATTCAACAGATGCCTGCAATGCGCGGGCCGATCAAAGAATTCATTCATTTAGTCGACTCTCGGCTAATATGGCGGAATTGATTTCATTGCATGGTGGATGATAAGATTCGTGTAATGAACTGAATTGATGACAACTTTTTGCTGATTGTCGATTGGGTATCGTACGATAAAATGTTGGCTTAGTTTATTCACGCTTTGAATAGCTCCAACCTAGTCGGGTGTCGTGAGAGAGACTAAGGGTTGAACCTCATCTGGCAGCACCGCATCGCATTTTCGGCGGTGCTGCAGCGTGCGGTCGGGTTCCGTCTATCTTATTTGCTCTACCAAATGACGTTCCTGAGTAACAAGAGGATGGAGCGACGGAAAAATGCGAAACTGTGCTTTCAGATGAGGTTCAACCCTTAATCCTTCAGGCGTCACATCCATTCAAAACGTGTGGCTGCCGATTATAGCCACTGCATCCGACCTCATCTCTGATCGTATCGATCTCCCGTTCCATTATTTAGACAAAGAAGGGCAAGGACGAGAGAGTGTTCAAAGACGAAGAGAGAAAGACTTCAAAATATCCTGAACACCTGACTGCTTTTCTTTGAAGATTAGCAGTCGCCGTGGTCGACATCGACCAGAAATTCATCATCATCATATACGTCCCACTGCAGGGTACGGGCCTACCCTAATGGAAGGTGTATGGGCGGTGTCCAACGCGCGCCCATTGCGAATTGGTAGACTAGGTATGCATAAGCATCAGAATTTCTTCTTTCACCATAATGCAGGTTTCCTAACGACGTGTTCCTTCACCGAAAAGCCAGTGGAGTTGCAAATTGTACATAAGTTCCTAAACCTCATTGAGAAAGAGTAGGCCTGGTATGGAACTCGCCTCTTGGCCCTCTGTCATGGAAGGAGAGGCAACTCACACCTAGACCACCAAGGCCTCAAATTGGAATGTTTAGTCGAATCTAATGAGGTATTACCTACCTTGTATTCATTATGTTAATAAGTTCCAGTAAATGTTAAGTTAAATATCATCATGATTTCAAATAGGTATACCTATAGTACCCACTTATTACCGAGATCGGTTATCGAAAGGTTGCAGACAAGGATATAAGATAAGACGGAGAACAAAATTCCATAGCAAAGACCCTACAAAAAATAGTAAACCTCAACAAGTTAACAAATCGACTACAAATCGCATAAAAGCGAAACATTTCGCATAAATATCTTAGCACGCGTTCATACAACCGGCTTATAAATCTGCACAAACGCTGCGTAAATAGAACCTTGCAAACTTTACTTTGCATCCACCGTCACTTTTAACTCAACTTTGTAAAGTTCAAATTCGAATAATAAAGTTGCACTAACATTGATGCAGAGGCTGGTGTAGAAATGTCAACGATATTTCGCGGGGGCAATTAGGAGCGCGTCCATGCTGAATTAATAGCGGATATCGAAAGCGTATATTTCGCGGGCATTGTTGACACCTCTAGTGTAGTTTGTGACTGAAAAGTCTGTTTGTGAGTGTAAATTAGATGTAGCGGCAGTTTTAATTTAAAATTTACATAGTGAGAAGTAAATGTTAAGAATTCAGATGGTAATGGGATTTTCACATTTTCATTAATCGATTAAAGTATCAATAGGGATGATGACTGATCCTGGAAATCCATATATTGTGACGAATTACAGAAATAGGCTAAAAATAGCAAAATGTTCCAACGAAATTACAATTGAATTGAAAACAAAAAAAAGTTATAAGCAATTGAAAAATGTTTTTTTATCATCTTCTATCTCTTTCATGCAAAACAGGTGTGTGTATGACACGTCGTCATGATTTGTATGACAATACTCAATTACGACGTCACTTTTGTTATATAGGCCTCTCGCTCTAATAGTAAATTTTGAACACTTATATTTCAGTAATTTTTCTAAAATTAATTTCACTTTAGCGTTTAAGATATCAAAGAGTTTTTAAAAAAGAAATAATTTTTTTGTCACCATCCGTATTACAGATCACACAGCTTTTGTTTTTAAGGCCTTAAGGACTAGATACTTTATTTTATACTAATAGTCAAATATAAGTATTTAATACGAAAATTGCTTCATCTTGTTGCATGCAAGTCTTTCGTCACAGCCTCAAATATTTGCTTTCATCCTTATTCAAAGCCATTGATTCTAATAGAACCTCAACTTTGACAGATGGTATCATTACCGTATGTTTTTGAGCTGTCCTCGCATTGGAATCGGCTCGCGAACCTCCCGATCTGCGCGTCCGATACGCGCCGAATGACAACAACGCGACAGCCGGCGATGCCGATGTCCGCGACGATACTCAATGTGTGGCCACCCTTACTTTTTGCTCGATTATAGATTGTATTGTGTTATGAATCGATATTTATTTCGGTTCTCTCGTATCTGTGTTTTTATGCGCATTTTATGTATTTGGCTTATGGATAAAATAAGGTTAAAATTGAATGTAGCCGGCTTTGCTTTGTAAAGGATTAATGGTGCATTCTGCCTTCGGTGTATGAAGTCTATGGCACATTGTTGTTAAACGTGAATTTAAAACGCATTTTGCGGTCGTTAGGGGACAGTTTGTTGGACTAGCCTGGGTCTATTTTAATGTGTTTCTAAACGGATGCCAGTCGAGACGTCTTGTTGAAAATTACCTTAAAGTACCCGACGTATACATACATATATCTGTACCTATTTACAGGGTACTGATGACTGTGGTTTAAAGTCTTTCTATTAAGATCAAGCCAATGAATTTTAACGCCTTAAAAGTCCTTTTTTGCCCTTGTAATTCCTGGATAGATGATTTCACAAAATTATGTTGTCCATTCAAATAAACTGTAGCTTTAGCTTCCGCTCTACCTTAATCTTCTTATAACCCTACCTTAAATTCAGTTCTAGCTACGGCTCTGTGGAGATCCCGACACTTACCTGTAAATAAACAAAATACACATTAGTAATATTCACAAAATATAATTAATATTGAATTATTAATATTCTTAAAAATTTCAAGACTCTCTGGGTGCTTTTAGCAATGAAAGATGTTCAACAAAATATTTTTTATAACTTTATATCGATAGCACGGTAACCTTTTTTTTTCGAATAGTTACAAACAATATTATCAAACCATAATTTAAAAAAAAAACAGACAGTATTCAGCCAGTCCCAAGTTGAGAACTATTTCTGTCTTTAAAAAGATAATTGTAAATTAATAACTAGATAAGTAGATGGCACAAAACATTTATTTCGAAATTTTTTATACACCCCTATTTTTTACTAACCATAAAAATTTTATGGGTTTATTCATACAATGAAACGAAACAACTTTCCCTATGGAACATGGGTCGAAAAATAAGAATTTTTTTGGACCTCCCATATAGAAAATCGATCGGCTGGTCCGCATTTTTGTACGGAAGGTCCAACAGGCATTTAGTTTCATTATCTCAATATAGCCTTAAAATTTCGTTGGCATTAAAAAAATAGGGGTGTGTAGGTTTTTGAGTAAATAATAAACCCCTAAATTATACACTATGATATGACGCACTTCTAAATTTCGCGACACACTTCCGTATCCTGACTGTCACATTACGTTCATAAGTGTGAGCATAGACACGGAAGTGGAAGCGATGGTTATCTGTGGCACGCACGCTGGCTTGTCACAGTAAAAAAAAAGTTTTTGTCAACACGCTTTCCCGCCCTTGAGGATTCAGGATAACGCCTTCGCATTTCATTTTTTAGCCGACTTCACAAAAAAGGAGGAGGTTCTTTTTTCAGACGACTTCAAATAAAAAGGAGGTGTATGTTCACCGGTATTTTCGTCAATCGTGGACCAATTTAAAAAAAAATGTTTGGTTTGAAAGGTATACGCATAAGGTGGTTCCATTTTAATTCTGTGAAGATCTGATGACGCGCTTCGGAGCTACAAAATAGAACTCCTCTAAAGTTGAAAGCAAATCATCGGCGATAGAAATATTTGCTTCGTATCGATGCCGATGGACTAATCCAGGATCCCAGGGTCCTGGGTTCGAATCCCGGTTCGGTCATGGATATTATTTGTTTGTGCCGTTGTTGTATGATTCCCATAACAAAAAGCCTAAGGCTTACCTTGGGATCATTACAATAATATGTATGTGCCTGTGAGCGTTATTTATTTATTTTATTTAATATATTTCCACACATTAAAGCTCTATGAAAATATGATAAAGTTAATATAATTAGCTAAACTTTATTATCTAGCAGATAAGGTCGAAGGGTGCGGCGGCCCTACCTGGCAATATCGTGCTGCGATGCATAACATAAGTAGATAGACGATTGTAATACCTATATTTTTATATGACCCAGTTCATATTTAACTTAAGTAAGGAAGATTGTTGAACTGAACTGACTAAGCAAATCTTACTATGGGACCAATATTAAAAATTGCAAAATTTTTTTTTTGCTCCATAGAAATAGAACAGCAATTTTTTTTTCACTATTTCAACGGGATCACCGTTGTGAAAGTTGTTCAGTTTGATGGTCTTAACCAGTTAGGTAGGTACTCCCTTAAGTATGTAACGAATTTAAGTTTACAGAATCAGTATCATTTATTGCCATAAACCATAGGAATAAAGTACACCCTTTATATTCGTGAGCGTATCTTTATATCTAAATGAAAATACAATTTTGATTTGACTCCATTCAGAGCACCATCCAAAATCAGCACACGTAACACCAAAACACAATAAATAACATCAAAGACAACACGACTCTGATACGCAAATCTATTAACTGAATCCAAGACCTAACCTAGGGGACCTAGGCATCGTCGACAATGCCTAGATTGCTATCGGAGGCGCCCACGCCGGCTTTGCGGCTCTGTTAGAGCTATCAGTTGTTTTGTTTCTGTTTCTAACTGAATTTTGTTTGGGATACTGGGGAGGTTTCTGAAAATGGAATAGGCACCTATGAATCCTAGTAGAAGATATAGGTAACAACGTTTTTCATTTATTTATTAAATATAACTCGGATGTGTAGTTTTCGGGAAGCTACGTAGTATCTTCACTTCCTAAATACCGCAGTGTCTCAAGACGAAAGCCTGTGACCAGTGTGTATTAAAATATTACCAGTTATGAATTAAATGGAACAGAAACGTGGTCGCTCACTTCATGGCCTCATAAAAAGGCTGAAAGCCACCCAAAGGGTACCCCAGTGGGACAAAGGCCTGTTAAAATGTTACATTTTAGTCAACATTCCACAAGTTGTTAGTAGGTAGGCGTACTAAATAAATAAAGCTAAATAACTAAAAAAGGTTAGCTTAATTAATAAATTAGCGTTTCTACTCTCATTCTGACAATAACAACACATTAACTAATAAGTTAATAACTCCACAAAAAACAAAAGCCTCCATCACACTCCTGCGTTAGCCATTTAGTTTCACGCACGTGCGTCGCATGACGTATGACGTGCTGATAAAAGTTGATATAAGTCTGTCACGCTAGGTGCTGCCGGGTTAACGCACACATTATTAAAGCTTTACATTGATGCGTTTGGTTGGGGTGGGGGAGGCAGGCTGGTTGGAAGAGGCAGTGGATTGTTAAGTGTGCAGGGAGGTGGTGGTGTAAGTGATGAGCGGTAAGCTGTTGGAAAGGTGTTTTAGTACCGTACCTAAAGAGTTCCAACGGGACCCTATTCATAAGCCTGCGCTGTCCGAACGTCTGTCCGTCCGTCCCAGCTCTAAAGGGCTATATCTTTTGAACCGTATTTCTAAAGCGTGTGTTAGCCTAAACTTATCAAGCAGTACTAAAATATAGTTTGTCCATCAAGTTCAGAGATACTAAGGACTGAGACATGGATAGTTTCACTTTAAATAACTTGCATTACATTGAAATAAAAAAATCTGCATTTGAAATCCTTTCGATTTTTTTCTCAAAATGTTCTCAAAAGTCATGTACGTACAAGATTTTTTTTGTTGCCAAGTTTATATCCGGAAAGCAAGATTACTATAACTAGTAGTTAATCTGTGGTACTAATATGAATTTGATTTCTAGGTAGAAGTGTATGTAGACAAACGGACAAGTAAGCTGTGTCCATGAACAGTACCTAAATATTTTCTTTAATTCCGCAGAAAATAATAGTTTTTCGTATTTTCTGTTTAAAGAAATACATAAGTAAGTCATGTATTAAAACGTTTGTCTCAGAAATCGCTTCTCGCTTATGACTTGCAGCATCTAGATACCCGGTCGTATGTTCCTGTCATCGATGAAGGAAGTTGCGTCGAAAATGGGTTATAGATGCAAATTGCCGAATAACATCGTATTTGTATAGCATAGTTTTAGTTTCACACGCGATACGCAGGTATACAGCGCCCAACAAGAGCTGGCAACGGAATAACATTCATATTTTTTAATTTCTATTATTTACGTTACGTTACACTTACCTAAAAGATTGTCAGTCGTAGTTAAGTTTCTGACCATCGCGGATGTGATTATGTAATTTTGTTTTTTTAACGTGTAATTGTAGGCGTGATTATGTAATTTTGTTTTTTTACGTGTAATTGTATCGCGTTATCTCCTTTTGATATTTAATCAGGTACATGTTAAGATACCCATTCGCTCGTACAGTGGAGTATGGATCACACTCTGATTCTCTGGGAGAGAAGCCTTTGCCATGCAGCAGGATGCTACAGTCTACGGCCTCGTTCAAGGAGACGATGCACTTCACGCGACACTTCACGCGGCACGTCACGCGGCACTTCAAGCGTATTCTCCGTTCATGGTTCCGTCCGCGGCAGCTGCCGCTACACGCGCCGCGGCAGCTGCCGCTACACACGCCGCGGCAGCTGCCGCTACACACGCCGCGGCAGCCGCCGCTACACCCGCCGCGTCGCCCGCCGCGGCTACCGCAGCTTTTTTTGCATCCTGTCAGTCTTTATAATAAGCTACTTGGTCTTATCCGTAGGAATTCGTTTTAAACCGCCCGTTTCGTTTTAAACCGGTTTAAAACCGCCCGTTTACAACTATAGCCGTGTTGCCCGCCGCTGCACCCGCCGCGTCAGCTGCCGCGTCAGCCGCCGCGTCAGCTGCCGCGTCACCTGCCGCGGCTGCCGCCACATGCGACGCCTCAAATCAAACAAAAGCATGCAAAAACGCTTCTCCGTGAACGCTCTCATACATCTTCATATGTTTGTTTTTCCGGCAGGCCGCGCCGCGTGAAGTGACGCGTGAAGTGCATCGTCTCCTTGAACGAGGCCTACGAGTTTCCTCAGTTCTTCATTCACATCAAGTACATACTAACTTACTTGTAGGTAACCTAATGATAATGAATGAATGAAGAATGATCAAAGCGCAAAACCACCATGACCAAATGATCAACAATAATTGTAGTCTTTTCCATTGAGACGACGGGCGTTTTTATTTCCATAGGCAGACAATATATTTTACGAGTGTTACGTTTCTACGGTATGACTGCTGACTTTTGTTTCTTAATGTTTTCCACGCCAGCTTTTCTTGCACGCAGTATGCCTACCTACTCACTTGACATATGAAATTGATTTTCCGGCACATTTTGAGTTGTAGCTTGTTTGGACTGCGTCGCAATTTTTTTAAACAAATAGTTTTCTAAGTTGATATTTGAATTATTGTTATTATATGTATACGAGCTTTTACCTGCGACTTCGTCCGCATAAATTATATACCAGATTTTAAGTCAGATGATAAGCTATGAAACAAAAAAAGTTTCATCAAAATCGGTTCAGTAGTTTTTGCGTGATACTCGAACAAACAAACACCCAAACAAACAAACGAACAAACAACAAACAAACAGACAGACAAAAAATCCAAAAATTGGTGATTTGGAATCAGGGACATCTAAAAACCATATCGTATTTTTTTTTTGTAAATATCTTCAATGTTTTTATAATAGTTTAGATGTCACATTTTTGAAATGCATAGAATTGAGGGAACCAAACATTTATTGGAAGTAGAGTCGACTTTAATCAAAGACTATACAGTACTTTAATCACCTGTTAGATTAATAATTCTGGTGAAGTGGTATAATGATTATCACGCCGCTGGACTGCCAATAACCCAGCCTTGCTTCGAATCCCATTTCGGTCTTGGATGTTATCTGTTTGTGCCGTTGTTGTATGGTTTCCTTAATCTAAACTATTATAAAACTGTAACAGAAATTAAATGTGTCTGTACATTGAAGATATTTACAAAAAAAATTACGAAATGGTTTTTACCTGTCCCTGATTCCAAATCACCAATTTTTGGATTTTTTGTCTGTCTGTTTGTTTGTTTGTTTATTTGTTTGTTTGTTTGGGTGTTTGTTTGTTCGAGTATCACGCAAAAACTACTGAACCGATTTAGATGAAACTTTTTTTGTTTGATAGCTTATCATCTGACTTAAAGTCTGGTATATAATTTATGCGGACGAAGTCGCGGGTAAAAGCTCGTAATAAATAAAAAGCTCTGTAACTTACTCCTTATATGTATGTTAGTATTAAAATGCGTGTATTTTCTGTGTATTTATGTGTACTTGTATTTACAATTTGTAGACAAAATAAATTATTATATTATTATCATACTAGAAAGGAAGATAGAGTAAGCGAGGCAGAGGAGGACGTAGACAGAGTTATCTAGCACAAGTGAAGGAAAAGGTTGATGTCGTGTCGTATCAAGAACTCAAGACACTAGCTGAAAGTAGACAGGATTGGCGAATACTCCACTGACAAGAGCGTAGCTCTTAAATAAGATGATGATGATTATTATCATTACAATGTATGTACAGTCAATAGCACATCAAGCTATACACTTGCAGTTCGATTGTAACGTTTATGGCGCACTAAATAAGAACGGTACAAAATTCAAAGTGTCAAGCTTGACGTGCTCTTGACTGTACAATATGCCTAGTCAAAAACTAAAAATTACAACCTACTTAAAATCAAAATCATAATAGGTATACCTAGTTAGTACCTGGCTATACCAGTTGAAAGCAATACTTAACTACACTTGCTATCTGTATCAAATAGATCGGTTTACATCTGGGGCGAGCCGAACATGTGTACCGATAGCGCATGCGCTGTTAGTGCGATTGTAAAGTATGCTTCATCTCGTTACTGATGCTTTTACTTGATAAAGTTCACGAGGGTAGTGTTTAGATCTAGTTAGGTATATCTACTCGTACTCCTACACATACATTCCATTCCGTTAGAGAAATATACGGGGTGTCAAATATGATACGTTACGTATTTTAGAGTGTGGTGCAGATCATCAAACTGAAAAACTTTCTGTATGGAGCCAACAGAAACATCACACAAAAAAAAACACATCGGAAAAAAATCTGCTATTCTGTAACTTGGTAGGCAATAGGTAGGTCACTTCGTGCGTTTTTCCCCAGTTGGTTAGGACATTGCAGGCTGAATCATCTGATTGTCTGAAAAGAAAAATGATTCCGTGCTTCGGATGGCACGCTAAGCGTTGGTCCCGGCTACTATCTCTGGTGGTAGTAGTCGTTACATAAAAACCGTTACGTAAGGCGGTCTGAAAAAACTCTGACACCAGGGCTCTGCTCACACGATAAGAAGATAGGTAGGTACACAAAATTTTTATTATTACTAGACAAAATTTGAAGAACGACTTTCCCTAAGGAACATATGGGTCGAAAAACGTGAAAAATATATTTTGTACTTTCCACACAAAAGTGCGGATCAGTTAATCGATTTTCTATGGGAGGTCCACAAATTTTTTTCGGGTATCGACCCATGTTCCTCAGGGAAAGTTGTTTAGTTTCATAAAGGTTTTATTATCTGAATAGGTACATACCTGCCCTTAAACTATTTCTAGTGATTAAAAAATTACTTCCATTTAATTCAAAATTTGTATTTTGTATTTAAAACGAATAATATTGTATTCATCTGGGGAGACACTGTGTCTTAGTTAGCAATGCTGTTAAAAAAATCTTGATACTTTTAACAGTATGCAAAATAAACTTTTGATTTGATTTGATTTGAAAAACAGCATTGCTATTTTGAGTAATCCGAAGTTTACGTACAATAATAAAATAAAATAGTCTGACCTTTAGATACACTCCGTGGCTACATACACCTTCATACTCTGTGCAGTAGCTATACAGTTAGGTATCTTATTTATTAATACCTCAACCAAACCATTCCTGCACATGCATCAATTAGCCGCATAAAAAGCGTCCCGTTATCATCTGAAACTTACTAGCAGGTTGTAAATTAAGACGGGGCTGATATAGGTCCATAAATCTGCTCTATCGGCCAATACGCGATCGGCATCTCCCCCCACCACACGTGGGGGAGGGTGGCGCTGGTGCAGCCAAACTTTGTCCTGTTGCATAAGGTTGGTCGTATTGTTGGCTAGATAGCGTTGCGTTGTTTAAAGTTTAGGGGTATCGATGGTTACGGAGGTTCTTTGAGAAATTGTTCGGCGAATTTTAGAAAAAGTGAATTGGAATTACGGGTTACTGCACTGAAATGACGATGAAAAATCACATACAGGGTTTTTCTTAATATGGTGACGGTTTTTAACGGGTTGATCAGACCATCTGAACAACTTTCTCTATGGGACTGACCACGGACCTGAAAAAAAGAGGTCCGTGGGGACTGACATCGAAATTGCGGCAAAAAATCATCCGGAGTGCGATTTTTGAATCTCATTCGCGAACTCATTCAGCAGTTGAAAATGTCAAAATTACTATGGAGATACGCATCTTTCTACTGCTGATTTGACTTTCAAAAATCATACTTCAGGAGTGCGATTTTTCAAAGTCAAATCAGCAGTAGAAAGATACGTATCTCCATAGTAATTTTTTGACATTTTCAACTGCTGAATGAGTTCGCGAATGAGATTAAAAAATCGCACTCCTGAACTATATTTAGGTAGAGTACGGCAGATTTTTGTTTCGCGATTTTGATGTTACTCTCATAGAGTAAGTTGTTCAATTTGATCCCCTTAAAAACATCTGAGGAAGATCCTATTTTTACTTATAATAATTGTATAGTCAAGGTGAAGGTCGCCGATAGTAATTTGTATAACCACTAACTTATACATACATAAACTCACAATCAATCAATTAAATACAATCGTACTCCCTTTCAGAGTGGGCAGAAACTTTGCTAAAACTAGGTACCTATTAATTTATGTTTATACTTGAAGCAAGGTTTACCTGCAACATTTTCAATGTTTCCGGATAGTACTGAGTATGACATATTATAACGCCCCAAATTTCTTTCGCCCATTAAAATCCACTAACTTTTGCCTCCACTTATCCGCTCCAACCCATGTGGTGTAGTATTACCTACTTCCGTTTACCTTATATTAGTGAGAAGAGGCCTGCTATGTCCTGCATTCGAAGTTAAGGCGTTTTATAGGCTGATGATGATTTACTTTAATTTCAAAAGATCACTGGTAGTCGAAATGTTGCGCAAAGGTAATGTAACATAAAGCCGTTGCATTGAAACGGTAGGTAGCCTTTATCTGTTTAAATGCAACGGCTTTTTGGCGTACATAACCTATCCCACCTATTTAAATTTCAACAAGATTTGCATAGTATCAAATATCAGGATCTCGAATATGACAATGCAACAAATTTCCACGGTTCAATCTGGCTGCGCGTGGGCAGAATCGCGAATATCTGCGGAATTGCCCGAATGCTTCGACTGCAGACATGAGCATGACCTGAGTTTAAGTGCGCAGCTTTCAAACTGAGTTGTGGGTTTTTGATCTTTCCCCCGAAATCGAATCCGAAATTATAATTATTCCTACATATACCTATCGGTTTTTTCACATGCTCGAGTTACAAACTAACTTTTATGGCGTGTTACATTGTCATATCTGTGATCTCTTAACGCGCCTAAAGAAATATAACTTTAATTTTTTTTATACAAGGTACAACTTAATATGCCGACACGTTTTTAAGAAGATGATCGGACCTTCAAACTGAACAATATTCTCTATGGGACCAATATCGAAATCGCAAAATATCGAAAAAGAAATCAACTGTGTCGCATACATTTTGGTCGAGTGGGATCGCAGTTTTATATGGCACAGCTAAGGAACAGCTGCTTTTTTGTCAGACAGACACACTGACAAGCAAATCGATTTGTTCTTATCATAACTCGGGAAGACAAAAACTGGTATCTTATCGAAAGTATGAAACTTAAATGTATGTTACAACTCGGACGACAATTTTATTTCAAGACGAGAATTGCATCACTTAAAATTATTTTAATGTTCAAAAACCTTTTCAAAACAACATTTTTTTCCGTCAGTAAGTAAGGGAAACGCCTACTAAGGTACTTGTCGAGTGAATCAACCTGTCTTTTTTGCTCTTATGTATTTATTTATAAGCTGGTTTTGGTTATTGTTCCGGTCTTTATTGACATACTTGTTTAACATAAGATAATATACAGTGTTTTAAAGGGGTGATTGTACCCATGATACTGATCAACTAATTCCCCAAGAAATACAACGTGTTAATGAATTAGCGCAAAACCTCATACACCCCAACTGATTTATAACAAAATAATTAGATTGAAACAATAATTTCATTATTTTTATAGTTAAAATTTAAAGTTATTTGCATTTTAAGTTTTGAGGCAAAAATGATTTGTTATCATTTCAGCACTGAAAGAAAGCGCTAACGTACTCATGGATACATTTTTATAATCTTGTTTTGGTAGTAAGTAGGGTGAGTGTGCCCGTGCGGTGGGTTGACATCGGGTTCAGAAAATTTTAAATTTTGCAAAAAAAATGTTTAATATTTTGAAAAAAAAAAAACCTATGTTGAAACCATGATAATTTGATTCTGCTCTTGATTCTAAACAATAAACTACTTTCTAGTTTTGCGTTAATTCATTAACACGTTGTATACAGGGTGTAAAAAAACACCCTAGTAATACTTAAGGGGGTGCTTCAGACCATCAAACTGAACAACTTTCACTATGGAGCCAACATCGAGAAAAAATAAAAAAAATCTGCTGTCCCATACAAAACTGCTGTACCGATTCGACAAAATGTATGGGACAGCTGATATTTTTGTCGCGATTTCGAAGTTGGCTCCATAGTGAAAGTTGTTCAATTTGATGGTCTGAAGCACCCCCTAAAGAATTACTAGGGTGTTTTGTTACACCCTGTAGAGGAAACTGGCAAAAAAAAAAATTGGACTTTTCATACTAAATGCAATCAGCTGATCGAACATTTGTATGAAAAGTCGATTTTTTTTTGCGTATTTCCTACAGGTAGGTAATTAGGTATCTTAAGGAATTACAATTACCCCTTAAAGTAATGCAACTGTTTACCCCCTAATACCCTGTATATGCATTGCAACAAAACGTATTAAAATACTTATGTATGATGCTGTCACTGTCATCGGTATTTGCAGTGTGAGAGACAGAGCAATCCTAAATACTTTTTAGTGCAAGAGAAGTTAATGATAATGAGATCTGCATTTTTTCGCGTGCGTTATCAAGTCGTTCTTTCATAAAGTAGGTAATATAAAATTTATATTCCTTCTTTACACGCGAAAAATGCACAACAAGAATTTAAAATACACAAGAATAAAAACAATGTAGACACATGAATGTAATGGGTACAAATCATGTAGATATACAAATGGTGGCCGTATTATCGAAAAAAAGCTAGGTTTATTTAACAATGTTGCAGTCAAATCCCGGTTTGTTACTTAATTCAGATTTTTAACATCATCGTCAACCTGTATAGAGCCTTTCTTAACATGCTGAGGTTTTTTAAGGGATGATCAGACCATCAAACTAAAACTCAATGGGACCAACAACGTCGTAAACGCGAAAAAAATCAACTATTTCATACTAAACTGTAAATTTACTCGACCCAAATATATGGGACAGCAGAATTTTTTTCGCGATTTCCACTTTGTCGTGTTTATTGTCCCCGTCCCGTACCACGGTACCACCAAGAGAAGGTAAGGTCAACATTGAGTTTCCTGATTGTACGGTCACCATCAGAGAAATCTAACCCCCTTGCGCTTATAAAGATTGAGATAGAAGGGTCAGGTTACTTCGATGCTGACTGTACGTGGGTATGTCTTTCCTATATTGTTCCTGTGCCCAAACTCTCACATGCATGGATCTCATTATTTGAGTTCTATGGCACAGAACAGAATATGCACGGTGGAACTTTTAAGGTGTGTCTTATTATTTGTTGAGATGACGTATGATCATTTATGTATTTGGGGATCACGCCTTTCACATCTTGTCGAAACCCAATTGTTACACGTCGCGTAATCGAAGTATGTCTATGGTCCCATGTGACAGGTCGCCGGCGGCCCGAGTCCAAAGATAAACCAAAAGGAGGTGACCATTTTAGGTACACAGATATTTAGAGCAGATAAACATAATTTAATTACAAGACTGGAAGGAAACAATAATCTTAGTAAAAGATGGTTATCTTTAGTCTCTCTAGAAGGTAGTCCTAACTCCTGAGTCTAAAACGAGGCTGTTAATAGCTCGGTAAGTGGTCTCATTAACTTGATGCTCGCTTACACTGCGATAGTGGGGTGCTAGGAGAATTGTTTACTGGGTTTGTTTTGTGAAATTGATGCTTGTATTTTGGAGGCTATGGTACTATTATTCTGATCTTGACAATGTTCAATATTGTATTTCAATTATACTTTATTGCACTTTTTTGCTATTCTTGACTCTATGGTTTATTGTATTTGTAATTGTAGTTTGTAAATTTTGTTTTGTTTAAAAGATGTGTGCAGTAGAGTAGAGTTTCTGGCCGCATCTTCTTTACAACGGAACACCTTCCAACGCGGTGGTAGAGGCAAATAACTGGCCAAGTGCGTGTCGGACCACGCGCAGGGTAGGGTTCCGTAGTTGCCCGTCACAATATAATATGGACTTAGACCAGGGTTTCCCAACCTTTTTTGCGTCACGCCTCCCCTGGTATAGTAAGGAATATTTTGCACGCCCCCCCACTATTAAAATAACGACAAGCGCAGCTGGAAAGGTGCTATCTGAGACCTGCTGAGCCTGAACATGTCTGTAACAACAAACGAATGGGTAAATTAGTAACTGAATGAATGAGTTAATTATTAAAATGAATTAATGAGTGGAATTTACGTGGTTAACTGGAGTTTTCTGTCCAAAATGTAAACGCATTGTGCCCCCCCTACGATATCACTACGCCCCCCTAGGGGGGCGCGCCCCACTGGTTGGGAAGTCCTGACTTAGACGAATACTTTTTATTTTATACTACGGTTAAACTGCTAATAAAGTCTAAAAAGTACATTTTATAAGTTAGTCGACTACTACTCGGAAACTTGTAAAGCCTACTTGGCGGTGATAGTTTTCCTTTTAAATTCGTTATAATATGCTATTGCCGTGAGTTTTGTCACATTTCCAACTACAACCGTTTAGCTGGGAGAGGGGGGGGGGGACACTTGACTCTACCGAAAATTTTCGCTTTAAAGCTTAATATTTCGCTAACGGATCCCTAAATCGAAAAATGGTTTTCCCAAACCCACAATATCTTTAAAAGACCTATCCAACGATACCTCACAACATGGTATAGACGAGAAAAAAAAAATTCATTCCCAGTTCACGTGTAGGGGAGGGAAGGGACCCAAATTTTTTTTTTTTCAAGATTTTGTTTTATCACTTTGTCGGCGTAATGAATAATATAATAATTTTTTTTATTTATGTAAACAACTTAGCCTAAGATACAGTTTTATGACAAGGACACAACAGTAAGTTTATATTACAAGTCCTTAGTAAAAACTACCGAAACAATAAATCACCTGTTATTTACTTTAAATAATCATAGGCTAACAACGAATCCGATTTACACTACCCTCCGTAATCGCATAAAAGCTGTTTGACGGTAGGATAGTATTCCTCGTGCCCGAGCAGCGCGCATCGACCGGTACTTGTTACTGCGAACCAATGCATAGTATATGCACAACTTACAGATAAAAATTTTGAGAACAAAATACTTATTACTTTAAAAAAATTAAAATTTTGACAGTAACTTTACAAAACCAATTCAAGCATGCTGATTACTATATTTAGAATTTAGAAACTTATTGGTATAATTAAATTAAATTTAAAAATGACTTATAGCGTTTTAACATGAAATGTATAGTACCTAACTATAGCTTAGACTTTATATCCATTTTTGTATGGGGAGGGTATATTTTTCGGATAGAAGGATGAGCCTCGGCACAATTGTTCCTTAGGTAATCTAGTGTGAAAAACGCCCGGAGGACTCCCTCTATCACCCCGCCATGGGGGTGGAGGGGGGGTTGAACTTTTCAGATACCGCACTCACTGTGATTCGTCATAACTGCCAATTTCTAGCTACTAGGGCATGTTTGGTATCGTTTTTGACTAAATCAAAGTAGCTTAGTTGATTTCTGAAACAAAAAAAATTTATTCCCATACAAAAAAATTGAACAACAGTGAAAAATAAAAAATAAGTAAAAATATTTTTTTTTGTTAATTACCATAAACAAAAAACCGGTAGCAATATCGGACTTTAAAAAATATATTTGGAAAGCTGCTTTTATACAGATTCCAAAAATATAAGGTTTGTTGAGAAAAAAGAAAAAACAAAAGGGAAAAAAAAAATTAACGCAACTAGGCAGGAACAAAAAAAATTAAATGAAATGCAGGAGTGGACGTAGAAGTGTCCAATTTTGTATACAATTTGTAGTTACTATAAGCATTAAGGGAAAACTAAAATATTTTACAATATTATACCAGTTTTCTTGATACATAAACTGCACAAATAACTTGGTAATCCTGTGTATTTATACAGGATTACAAAGTTACACTTGCGTGTACCTGTATATTGTCATGTCTTGTTGACTGACATATCAACGCACAGCCCAAACCACTGGTTCTAGAGATTTGGAACTTAGGTTCTTTATATAGGACGGTTTACAAAATGAAAGGAAACATCAGATGACATCATCAACATCATATATTTACAATAAAACAGCTTAAAATATTATTTTTCTTCTTCCTGTATACCTTTGCCTTCGCAATGACACAACTCTGTGCACTTTAGTTGCCGTTGCAAACACCGGCACCTGTTGGTGCCGCACCCCTTTTTGCATCTACACCTAATCATTTCGATGCAGGCTTCAGCAGCAACAGGCAAGTCTGTCCATGTAGGTTGCCAACTATCGCCGACTTTTGTCCATCCCCAGTTAGATGGATCAGGAAGATCTTGAATCGGCGACATTTGACCCCATACATGGACAGCTTGAAAAACTGCCCTCAAGAAATGTTGATATAGAGCCGCTTTTGTGGGTGGTATATGCTCTAGTTGGCGGTCTTTTTTGGTAAATAAATGTTTTCTCGCTTCGTTTACTGTAGTGCAGGAACTGGATCTAATAAGGAAAAAATATGTACCGTTAAAATGTTGCTTTGTTTCTTATTAGGTACCTAGTTTTATGAAGTTACCTACCTGTCATATAAAATTATAACAAACTTTTCAAGGATGGCAAATGAGTCGTTGTTCCTGCCTTCATAGGCTGCCAAAAAACCATCTGTGGCAGTAGGGAAAACGTTCCATGTCTCCATTGCACTTTTTTTCCCTTTCTCATTAAAACTAGAAACTGTGTCACACCCCGTAAATGCGTGAAATAAAGGAATTTATTTCACAAAAGTCGGCGATAGTTGGCAACCTACATGGACAGACTTGCCTGTTGCTGCTGAAGCCTGCATCGAAATGATTAGGTGTAGATGCAAAAAGGGGTGCGGCACCAACAGGTGCCGGTGTTTGCAACGGCAACTAAAGTGCACAGAGTTGTGTCATTGCGAAGGCAAAGGTATACAGGAAGAAGAAAAATAATATTTTAAGCTGTTTTATTGTAAATATATGATGTTGATGATGTCATCTGATGTTTCCTTTCATTTTGTAAACCGTCCTATATAAAGAACCTAAGTTCCAAATCTCTAGAACCAGTGGTTTGGGCTGTGCGTTGATATGTCAGTCAACAAGACATGACAATATACAGGTACACGCAAGTGTAACTTTGTAATCATGTATAAATACACAGGATTACCAAGTTATTTGTGCAGTTTATGTATCAAGAAAACTGGTATAATATTGTAAAATATTTTAGTTTTCCCTTAATGCTTATAGTAACTACAAATTGTATACAAAATTGGACACTTCTACGTCCACTCCTGCATTTCATTTAATTTTTTTTGTTCCTGCCTAGTTGCGTTAATTTTTTTTTTCCCTTTTGTTTTTTCTTTTTTCTCAACAAACCTTATATTTTTGGAATCTGTATAAAAGCAGCTTTCCAAATATATTTTTTAAAGTCCGATATTGCTACCGGTTTTTTGTTTATGGTAATTAACAAAAAAAAATATTTTTACTTATTTTTTTATTTTTCACTGTTTTTCAATTTTTATGTATGGGAATACATTTTTTTTGTTTCAGAAATCAACTAAGCTACTTTGATTTAGTCAAAAACGATACCAAACATGCCCTAGTAGCTAGAAATTGGCAGTTATGACGAATCACAGTGAGTGCGGTATCTGAAAAGTTCAACCCCCCCTCCACCCCCATGGCGGGGTGATAGAGGAAGTCCTCCGGGCGTTTTTCACACTAGACCACCTAAGGAACAATTGTGCCGAGGCTCATCCTTCTATCCGAAAAATATGGGTGTTGTCCTATAATGACCCAGCTAACTAGTAGCAAATTCAAAATCATGCACTGGAACAACTGCTACTTCAACAAATTATAGAAACAAATTGTTTTTGCTGAAATTAAAATTAAATTACATTTTAGGTAAGTACCTAGTACGTACATAACATATATATTTTTTAATAATATATTGTTTTTTTAAGGGCTTCATATGAATCTGTGTTTTATAGAATTTCTTTGTGTTTTATTTATATGTGTAGTGTCTTGTTTTTATTATGATTTGTGTGTATGTATGTGCGTTTGCCTGATTACTCGTATTATTTAATTGGTTTTAAGAATATGTATACATATGCCAAATTACAGCTTTCTAGTAGCTAAGCCGCGGACGGACGGACAGACGGACGGACGGACATGGCGAAACTATAAGGGTTCCTTGTTGACTTCGGAACCCTAAAAAGTGACGCCAGAAAGCGTGATATAATTTTCAATAAAAAAATTGTGTTTATGGTTGAGAATGTAATATTTGGGGATAAATAATGTTGATTGTAATATTTGTAAATGTAGGGTCCTTGAATAATGATCACGGTTTTCTAAGGGGTCGATCAGAAAATCAAACTAAACAACTTTGCCTATGGGACCAACATCTTAATCGCGAAAAAAATTCTGTTGTTGATACAAAATTGGAATTCTACTCGAACCAAATGACAGCAGATTTATTTTTTCGTGATTTCCACATTTAATGTTGAAAGTAAACTTTTATTACGAAACAATTGCGCAAATTCGACAAGAAAATATTTTTCAATTAAATTATTTAGATCTTCAAAGACTTTTTCTGTTTTTTGTTCTAAATATTATATCACTTACTAAATGTTAAACGAAAACAACTGTTGTACCGATATAAAACTGTGCAGTAGGGTATATGTGTAGTGAAGGCAGCAATAGCGGAGTTATTAGTGCAGTGGTGCAGGCGATCTGCAGGCGTCCGATAACGGCGCGTCTACCTCACTACGCCTGGAGATGGAGTGTTTTCCACAACACCCTGTATTCTGTAGTTCAAGCACGATATTTCTGGTTCAGCGTCCACATATTTAATACATAGAAACACAATTTTCGTTCATTACGTAAAATACATCATCATCATCATACCAGGCCGTTTATGTTTGCTTAAATTAAAAGTCCAGTGTCTAAACTATTTTATCGGGATACTGCTAAATGCAATGTATGTGGATTTGCCCCTGCTTAAAAATGATGTTAAAGCCTATGATGATGATGTAGGTATGTGGATAATAGAGGGAGGTTACACGGTCAGTATTTCATCAGTCTGGTCATGTATATTTGATATGAAGGGAAACTGACTCGAGTTTGACCCAACTAAAATGGTGCTTCAGTATATCAGTTTCCCTTCAAATCAAATAAACATGACCAGACTGATGGACCAGAATGACGAAATACTGAACGTGTAACCTCCCTCATAGTTTGTATATGATTGTACCCATGATACTGAACTAGTTCCCCAGAGATTCCAATAGGAAATTCGAAAAAAAAAATCGAATTTTCATACAAACGTTCGATCAGCTGATTTCTTTTAGTATGGGAAGTCCACATTTTTTGTTGCGAATTTCCTATTGATTTCTTAGGGAAAGTTGTTCAGTATCATGGGTACAATCACCCCTTAAAGTAATGCTGTTTACCCTAACACCCTGTATGATGACGAATAAAAACGAAATTATTAAAAAAGAAAACAGCAGATCTTTTCAAGTCGCACCTGTATTCAACAAATAAAGACATTTCATTTCATTTCATCGGAACGATCTCAAAATATGAACTTTCTATTTTACCAGGTCTACATAAAACAAATATCTAAAAAGCTTATATACCTTTAATCTATTCTTGCCAATATCAATATGAAGTTTAAGGATTACATTATCATATTTCACACAATCCATCCATCCTTTCATCGGTATTTCATTACAGCCATACCTACCTACTTCAAAATTACACAAATAAACCATGAGAAGTTTAATGGTTTATTATTATTAACAATGTTTATTAAATATTTTTATTACATTTCATACAGATTCTACACAGTATTAAAGCTATCTCGTTTGACATTAAATCTAAGAAAACACAGCCCAAAACACAAACATTTCATCAAAGCTGAAAAGTTATAATTTTAACCGTTTAAAACGGCACAGTTTATACTGTAGAGGTTGAAATAAAACGCGACAACAGGGTGGCTGCGAAGCGCTGATAACGGACCGGCTGGAGCACCCCGTAGGTACAACGTAGGAACACCCTATAGGTACGGGTACATAGCTACTATCGCGATCAAATGTGCACACCTACTATAAAGTCTGTATTACTTTGGACATGTATTTCTGTAATGTTATTTAGGTGTGCACTGGTATTTTTATTTTACGTACTAACAAACCAAAGATAAAATATTGGGTAGATAAATAATATAAAGCAAGACATAGAAACGCTACTTGACATCCATTCACACTTATGACAACCGCCCATTAGAATAAGTGAAATGTCAATAGTAAACAGATACCGTCCTTGAACCATTTTGTCACTAGACCTCCAGCTGGAAGACTCAGCTATTTCCTCACGTTAAGAACGAATTTTGCTTGAATTTGCTTAAAAAGTGTTAAAATTTGTTTAACAGACGTAACAGATTTACGTCTAATCTAGCTCTGTCACTGCGACTGTAAGGAATGACTATACATGTTTTTGTACAGTTTGATATTGGGTAGACCTGTAACAAACATACTACATGTAATATAGTTTTTCTTATCATGCTGACGGTATTTTAAGAGGATATGATCACTGATCAGACCATCAAACTGAACAACTTTATGGGAGAAACGTCAAAATTACAAACAAAATCAAGTGTCTTATACAGGGTGTAACAAAACACCCTAGTAATACTTAAAGGGGTGCTTCAGATCATGAAACTGAACAATATTCACTATGGAACCAACTTTGAAATCTCGAAAAAAAAAAATCTGCTGTCCCATACAAAACTGCAGTACTGACTTGACTAAAATGTATGGGGCAGCTGATGTTTTTTTCGTGATTTCGAAATTGGCTCCATAGTGAAAGTTGTTCAGTTTCATGGTCTGAAGTATTACTAGGGTGTTTTGTTACACCCTGTAAATTTGGGTCGAGTAGGTTTGCAGTTTTGTATGGGACAGCAGATTTTTTTTCGCCAAATCGATTTGATTATTCCCTTAAAAACCGTCAGTATATTCAAGAAAGACCCTGTATCCAAATAAAAATGAACACCTCTCGATCAAAACCTTCGCCACAAGCATCAGCAGAATGCTAAAATGCCAAACAAAACTCTGCAAGTTGGCAACACGATATTTGCTCGGCACACGTGGCTAAATAAACGAGCGACGGCGTGGTGCGAGGTGATAAGGCCGCCCTGTGATGTATAGATAGCTGCCCTTTGAGCCGAGATACCTACCTGGACGGATTGATGGCGCGTAGACATGACATGATGTGATGGCGACATTGTATGGTTTAATATTTATAACGGTTACATAATTCAGTAGAAAGCGTCGGTGGACCGTTGCGGAGAGGTCGAACACTCAATCATGAGGGTTCCGGGTTTGAATCCGCGCGGACGATATCTGTCAATGAGTTTTTCAGACTTATGTACGCACGGCGACAGATCAACCTACCCATAGTTCGACCTTATGTCCATGAACATAGAGTTCAACTATGGGTAGGTTGATCTGTCGCCGTGTGTACATACATATATACATATGCTCACGCCACTATCCCACAGAGGTAGGCAGAGACAGACTTATGTAGATGGAAATATTGTGAGGAAATCTACGCTAAAGAACAAATTCTGATAATCCGCATTGGGCACGCGTGGTGGACAAACGCCCATACACTCTCCTTGAGAGTAGGACTGTGCCCTGGAGTGGTGGGATCTATACACCAATGTAGGTCACATAAAATTGGATGATTATGCTTACCTATACAAAGTAAATAACAACAACAACAACAACAACAACAAATATACTTTATTTTACACCAAGACATAAGAGTAAAATACAGAGAAAAAAAAAAAAATACAAAAAGGCACAAAATAAGGCGGTCTTATCGCTAAGAAGCGATTTCTTCCAGACAACCTTAGGGTAGAGGAAACGGTGTACGAAGAAAGGTAGGCGGTGTTTTCAGACCATAAATAGACCACCTGAATAAGAGATCCCATACTTTAAACCTGGTTTCCAGTTTCGACTGCGAGCGAAATAAAAACAAATATCACAATATTTAAAAACTTTACGTATCATCGAAAACAAACAAAAAACGAACCAAATCATAAATATTTACACGCAACGATTCTCATCACGATTCAAATCCGATCTTAGTTCGCGCACACGACTCGCGCTATCTCTGAAAGCACTCCCGTTTATCTGCGCGGGCGCAATCTCACATGTTGCTACGAGGCTAGTCTTGTTTGGGTCTGAGATGGGGCGGAGCTTTAGGAGTTTTGAATAAAGAACTCTGTTAGTTTCTGATTTCTGATCTCAGTGATATGAGTGATTAATGTTACTTCCATTATTATAGCACTAAGAGCTGATAATGGCCTCGATTCGGAGTGTACTACGACTAAACTAAACTAAATGTATTCCTGTCACTTTCTAAAATAAGATTAAGAAAAGAGACAGAAAACCAACAGCTGACTTTAGTGCTGTCAAAGTGACGTTAAACGCCCAAAAACGACTTAAATAAGATGGCGTACATTATGATGGCATCTTATTTTGCGCATTTAACGTCACTTTGACAGCACAAAAGTCAGCTGTTGGTTTTCTGTCTCTTTTCTTAATCTTATTTTAGAAAGTGACAGGAATACATTTAGTTTAGTTTAGTCGTGGTACACTCCGAATCGAGGCCAATGTTTCTTTTGGAGTGTATTAGTGGACGCGGCGAAAGGCTTCTACAGGGTGTAACAAAACACCCTAGTTATACTTAAGGGGGTGCTTTAGACCATCAAACTAAACAACTTTCACTATGGAGCTAACATCGAGAAAAAATAAAAAAAATCTGCCGTCCCATACATTTGAGGCGAGACGGTACTGCGATTTTATTTTCGTGACTTCGATGTTGGCTCCATAGTGAAAGTTGTTCAGTTTTATGGTCTGAAGCACCCCCTTATGTATTACTAGGGTGTTTTGTTACACCCTGTATAATCCTAATCATTACTTTACACGCGATTCTAACTTGAAACATTATAGTCAGTTGATTATTATCTGTTGGCACCTACTGCAGGGAACAGGACCTTTTCTGACGGAAAAGGTTAAGAGAGAGTTGGCCATTTGGTGGAGGCAAATAAGTGGTTAACTTGCAGTCAGAGAATTTTAAATCGAACGAAATCAACACCCAAGAAAAATTACAAGAATAAATTATATTATAATAAAAAATAATGGAATAATATTATAATCCATGCTACCTCGTCCTCCGCAAAGAGTGGCAGAAAAGTTTGTTAGTAGAATTACACGCGTAACTCGTCAACTTGTCCAACATGAGGATGAAATATAGGCCAGTCATTTTACGGAGTTTTGTTAGGCGGGGTAGGGAGTAATTATTAATTGGACTTTTAAACTGTAACCGGCACCATTTAGTGACAAAAATACTATCCTAAACTATATTAAAAAAAAATTTGCTACGCAACATAGAAATCAAAATTGTGTGTCCCAGAAGGCTTTTAAATTAATAATATTAATACCAATGCACTCATTTGAATTAGATTTAACATTATACATTATTTTTGATCAATCAAATAGGCATTAAAATTTAAAAAATGAGGTATTTATTAGAAAATACGAATGTATTTTTCAAAACCTTCTAAGTAGACAAAAATATTTACACCATGTTTGAAGTATGTATGACGGTAAAGCCTTAAACATGTACAAAAAAAAATTTATCATCAGGTTTTTTAGAACGAGATAATATCTATATTTTAAAATTGGAACTGTTGCTGACGTAATTTTTTTTTAATTTTGGTACATTCTTAAGCTCAAATTGGCTCTTCAATATTATAGCGAAAAAAAAATGCGATTAGTAATTAGTCCCGGCTCAAACCGTAAAATGACTGGGCTAATAGGCTAGGAAAAAAAACTCGTCAGTAGTTATTATGGTCTAAGTAAAAACCAATCATATCGTATCGTGTAAAACGTCCTTGTTGCCCCGTAATGGCAAAGTGATTCATTTGTCTCTCTCGTATCACAGTGTTTTAAGCTTATCCGTAAGATAAGGCACGAAGTTAATGTCTCACGGGTTGACCAACTATCTGAGTAGATAGCTACAAGATTCTGCATTAGGTGTTATGGTCGTAATTATTGTACCTATCTAGAGTAGGTTAAGTATAAGGGATAAGGAAGATTTTTGCATTAGGTTTGGGTCTTTAACGACCCTATAGCTTGGTAGAGATGCTGCCTGCGAAGCTAAGGAACTTAGTTTATATCGCTCGGTATTCCTATAATAAATACGGGTATTAGTCAATCATAATCTTATTTAAGAGTTACTCTCTTGTCGATGGAGTATTCGCCAATCCAGTTTCTTTTCCGCCAGTTCTATTAGTTGGGATATGATAAGACATCAACCTTTTCTTGCACCTGTTACAACTCTGTCTAGGTCTTCTGGTTCATATTTGTCAATATAGTTGATCGTTAATTGCGGTCAAGTTGTATAATTATTGTAGCTATTATGTTCTACTTCACAATGTAGCTATAAATAACGACGTTTCCATAATAATTTTTGGAGTATTCAGAAGAAAGTAGGTATTTGCAACCTATACCAATGGTTAAAAAATGTATACGAAGAAAGTAGACATTTTGATGACCTATGTACATCTAAAGGCTGATGATGACTATCATAGCGTTGTCCGGTAGTTTTAGAACGTTTCTGAAAACCTGAAACTCAATACGGTCGTATCCTTTGCGTAAGAACATAACATAGACTATACATCCTCAATGATCGCAAAACAGCCCCAAACTAGCATCTAGCGGCAAACTTGACAATCTTATCTCACGTAGAGACCGTTTGTACAACATTGTGGTACATTCTCGCGACGTTAGACACCAACAAACATAACAGTTTAATTAGAACTGCATCTAAAGCGTATTAGTTGCAATGACTGTCTGCGGCCGCTTGTGGGTCGAGGCGAGAGAGGTAGCGGAAAACTAAGTTTGTGCAAATATAAGTGGAAAGACCGGTGCAAGCAATACGTATTATCTCGGCAAGCTGTTGGTAAGTGGCGTCACCACGTACCCGAGTGCTCCCGAGGGAAGTCCCTGATCCTCGTCTCAGACTTGCCTTTGCTGGCCGGTCGCAGTGAACCCCAAGATACCTTTGTGTTTGCTTTTACTGGCCGGCTTAGGAATGAGTTGCAAAAGCTATAAAATGCTCGAAAAGTGGATTTGTTGCGTATGAGGCGAGGGTAACCTGTTGATATCATTCTTGGATTAAGTGACGGTCGTTTCAAGTTCAGTAACGCCTTTCCCCTCTAAGCTGCTCAGACATATTGCTCTCTCGTTGTTACGTGACACTACTAGCTGTCTGCTCCGAAGCTGAATAGCGTTTTAACTCCGCTTTCATCTCATGACATATTCCACAACAGTTAGACAAACTTTCGGTTCGTATTGGATCTTGGGAAGTTCGCGGCGTATCTCCAAACGTATCGTTGTCGATGTCTTCGAATACTATTCTATACAGTGTTGAATGCAGTCACGTTTTGTTATGTCCTTTATACGGGATATTTAGCCATGGGCGCTATAGGGGGCATGTAGTACAACTGTGATGTGTTATGGGATTTTTAGCTGCGTGATGGGATGATTTTATGGACCTTTGAAGAACCTCAAAGGGTTTTTGAGGATACTAGGAAACCTACCAGAGCATTTGCTTGAGCGAGGAAAGCGACCTTAGGTTCTTGCTGTTGGTTCCACGTTTCAAGTTATTTCATATCAGAAAACCAACAACACGACAATGTCATAGTTACACAGATAGGAAGCAGAAAGCATGGTTGTAGCAATGTTTCCAAAAAGGATGTTATGGTCTTGAGTTTATATGTAGGTTATCATTAGAGCTTGGTTCCCTCTTCTGTGGTTATCATCATCATTAACCTGTCATCGTCCACTGCCAGACACAGGACCTAAGACGCGCCACAAAACTATCCTCGGCCTTTTTTATCCAGCACCAGCAGCTTACCACCACCTTCCTCAGGTCGTTGGTCCACCGGTCCGGAGGCACAGTACAGTACACAGATCGGAAGCTTACTTACGGCTACATACCCCGGCTGAGTGCGTGCACCTGTTCGTACGTACCGCAACGCGCGATATGTGTGAGTGTGACAGCAGCATCATTAGTATGAATGCTTCCAATCTGTAGGGATATTATTAGCTGGCCTCAACCCCTAGATTCTAGGGGTCCTCCACTCCAGGCAGGTAGCAAGCACTCCGGTGCATTTTCTGAGGCCTAGAAACTTTTTATGTATCGAAAACTGACATGTGTTGGCTACTTATCTGATTTCTATTTTTTTTCCTACATAAAGATAACCCAAAACAAGAAACTAAATTTAATACATTTTTTCACCATTTAGCATTTTACTGACAACTTTATCTGAAATTTCAGGATGAAAAATGTCGGTCTACAGTTTAGTAGAGTTAAGTTTAAAAATTTCGCACGGCTATCCGACACAGGACCTATCTGGATGCAATGCAGTCTCAAACTTTTACTTTGTAGTTTGTAGATACGCTACTTTGATATATTCAGGGGAGATAGCAAGTTGCGCTTTCAAGTTAGCGATTTTGGTGTTTATAAATAGGGAAGTGCAAGTTGTATATTTTGGGAAATATCTTTTAAAATGGGGTCATTCATATACTAATAAACGTCATAGAGTCCCGGTCGTATTACAGTTTGGGGTGGATAGAAACATTGCTACAACTACAACCACCTTTTAAGGGTGCAATTATTTTGTCAGTGTGTTTTGTTGTTTGCAAATAAAAATATTTTCTTTCCTTCTTTCTTTCTTTCTTTCTATTCATATGGATAAGATAGTTTCAGAAAATATTTAATTTCCTTTGTATTGTTTTAACCAAAGTTGCATAGATAATAAATATAATAATGGTAGATTATAACGTTCGTTTTGGCTTTAAATGATTTCGTTCGGTTTTAAACTTAGACTAATTATAGCCCAGTCATTTTACGGTTTGAGCCGGGACTAATTACTAATTACATTTTTTTTTCGCTATAATATTGAAGAGCCAATTTGAGCTCAAGAATGTACCAAAATTAAAAAAAAATTACGTCAGCAACAGTTCCAATTTTAAAATATAGATATCTTCTCGTTCTAAAAAAGCCTGATGATAAATTTTTTTTGCACATAATTTAAGGCTTTACCATCATACATACTTCAAACATGGTGTAAATATTTTTGTCTACTTAGAAGGTTTTGAAAAATTCATTCGTATTCTCTAATAAATACATAATTTTTTAAATTTTAATGCATATTTTATTGATCAAAAATAATGTATATTGTTAAATCTAATTGAAATGAGTGCATTGGTATTGATATTATTAATTTAAAAGCCTTCTGGGACACACAATTTTGATTTCTATGTTGCGTAGCAAATTTTTTTTTAATTTGGTTTAGGATAGTGTTTTTGTCACTAAATGGTGCCGGTTACAGTTTAAAAGTACAATTAATAATTACTCCCTACCCCGCCTAACAAAACTCCGTAAAATGACTGGACTATTATATCGGGACGCGTAACCACGTGTCATTCTACTAACAAACTTTCTGCCACTTTTTGCGGGGGGCGAGGTAACATGTTATCCGCAACTTTGGATTTTATTCCCTATGACTTTAGATTCTAATTTTGAATGTTCAAAATCATGAAAAGTAGTCGCGTGTAAACCCCAAACGTTCTAGGGTCAAAATTATTGTTTCGCTATTATAGGCTGTCTCGTTTAGTGATAAGGTATAAAATTGGGTGTAAATGCGCTAGATTAATTGATCTAATACCGTGGCAGAGGGGAAATGCTACCGCAAGGCCGGTCCAGATATAATTATAAAATTAACAAAAAAAGCTATTTAAACTTTTTAAAAGTTATTTTTGTTTCTAATATTCTAAAAAAAAATTTTGTTTGTCTTTTGATCTCGATATTGCGGGACATAACAGCAAACAAAAAAAATGATTTTTAGGTGTTTGCTCTACATAAGTTGCTATACGATATTAGATTATTATTGATTGATATTCTAAAATTTCGTTTAACTTAGTTTTATGTTCTTTATGTTCTTCATAAGCTGCAGTAATTCCTATAGCTTAGCTACTTTAAAAAAAATTAGCTTGACCTATTTTACGTTTTCTTTCAATCTGTCATTGAAAGAAAAATTGAATAGGCTTTCGAGGCTCCCAAAAGAGTGGAATCAGATTCCCAAGGTGTCACGTCTCGAGGATGTAGGTCACCTGCTTCTTGCAGTGTGAAAATGAAAAGATGACGTTTGCACTTAAAACAGGTGTTTTTACCAATTCTTGTATAGTTTGTGTTATGCTGGGTTTACACGGGCTTAGTAACTTATTGCTTAGTACTTGTCTCTTACACTAATACCCAATGTTTAAACATGCTGATTAGTGCTTAGTATTAGTGTTTGTGTACAGTGCAAGTGAATAGAATTCGATCCTATTAACTTGCACCAAGTCGATACCCCCACCACTTTACTAAGCACTTGTCGCTTGCTGACGGTTACTTCTCACTCGTCATTATGCAGGTTCGTACTAAGTGATTATTACAAATGACAAACACTAAGCCCGTGTAAACCCAGCATAATGCAGATTTTTACGCAGGTAACATAAATTTTTCTGCGAAGGATAACATCAAAAGGAAACCTACATGCTTCAATTGCGAGATTTGTATCCACTGTTTACTAGAGGAGGCGATGGGCTCACTACCTGACACACGGGGTAGAGTCACGATCATAATTCCTATCGATCTTGTCAAAAACTTTTCTGCAATTTCCATCTTTAAACCTTGAAGTTGTAGCAATCAAAACAGTGTGTTATAGAATAGAAAGGTTATAAAATGGGTCTTTTAGACCACCAAATTGAACAACTTTTTCTCTTTTGAGATTTCGATGTTGGCTCCGTATTAAAAGTTGTTCAGTTTGATGGTCTGAAGCACACATTAATATGTAACGCATTCAATTTTACACTCTGTATAGAACCACAAGAGTAATCGAAAAAAAAGGGATGTCAGTACTCAGTAGGTTTTCGCAATTTCGATATTGGCTCCGTAGGGAAACTAGTTTGTTATCAGAAGCACCCCTTTAAATATGACCACAACAAGTTTCTGTACCACCCTGTATACAATTAGTCTACAGACACATTATGCCAATCCAAAAGCAATTTATCAACAACAACTTAAAGGAGTTCCGATCGACCACCGTGAAATTTACGATCGACGCTTTTTATAAAGTCTCTCATATCAGTCGTTCACAAAGCAGGAGGAAGCGGCCGCTTCTAACGGCGTCGTTATGGCCTCTAACGGCTGTTAGCGCTGTTAACGGCCGTTATCAGCGATACAGGGCGGGCGGAAGGCCACCTGCGGCTAACGTGCCGCCCGCCTTAATGCATCCGCACTTATTTATTCGAGACCAGACTCTGATATGTTTCCTGATCGTAATCTCTTTAAAGCGAAGAGCGCGGTTTTTTAATTTTGAAGTAAAGTTTAAAACCCAATAAGTTGCCGATTTTTTCGTACCAGTTTTGCATCGAGTTGTCCAATCGTATTCGAATTCAATTTCTTTTAGAAATGTCATGGACAATAAAACATAAAATATGTTTCTCTTCTTACCATGTTGAAGGCTTAGATGGAGAAGAAATAGAGGTCATGTCCTATTTTATATAATAAGAGATGCATGTAGCAAATTTACTCATGTTTAAAAAGAGATCGCTACCTTATGTTATGTTTATGTCCTTATCATCGTAACCATATTTTTGTACTACGACTGCACTGCCGCATGTGCCCATCCAAGAAAATCAAATTGTATGTAAGTTTTATATAAATCTTCATAGCGTAAGCAAAACTTCTTAGACAATGTTTATAGATTTTTATAACCCGTCGTACGCTTTTGTCAAGGATTCGAGCAACAAATAGTGAAATAAAATATCTTTGTATCGAACGTCACTAGGGGTTAATCGAAAATTAAAATTAACAATCCGTTACCAATTTCGCGTAAAAAGCAACAATTATTTTTCAAACGCTTTTACAAATACAGAAAAACATAACAATTCAATTAAATAACATCTTCGTATACACAGATTTCAAAATCATAAATGAAATAAAAAAAAATTGCGCTCCAGAAAGGGATTTTAAAATTTGAAAGCTATTAACTGTTACGCGGGTTGATTCCGGTTGGTAAGGTGACACGAAGGCCGTTGAGTAAGTGTTAAAATGTATTTTATTTTTATTTACATCCATGATGAGTGCAATAAGACCATTATACAACTTAAAATTACACTCGAGTCTTTATAGGCAGGGTGCAGTATGGCCAATGCTACGATTCTGATTTCTGCCACACTTCGCCCCATACACTCATACATTTCACCAGTAGATTTCACCAGTGGTGTAGTGGGGCGTCTAGTGGTAGTACCTTTCAGGTTCCGACAGTCGGCCTTCATCTTTAGAGAGGGTGTGGGGACCACACTGGTCCACAGACGTCCTACAAATCTCTCACCAGTGGCTCCAAGCAGCTGTTGTGCACGCAGCGGCCACACCACGGTAAACCACGTCGACTCGTGGGCAAAACCTGGTCGAGGGGGGACCTGCACGCTTCGGCGGACAGGTCTAGGCGCGGACACCTCCCGCGAGTGCATGAAGACTTTCCGGCGACGAAGGCAAACCACGGCTGATAAGCGACGGTCTTTGGCGGAGTCGGCGGATAGCAAAGGCAAGGTGGAAGGCTTAGGGCGACAGCAGAGGTCTTTAGCGGCTGTCGGCCAGACACTGCATCTGAACTCATCTCTGGTCGTAGCGGTACCCGTTCCATCAGATTCAGAAGAGGGAGGACGAGAGAGTGCACCTGTGGTCGCGCGCCCACTTGTGCACTGAAATATGATCTGCGCATCGGACTGCTTCTGGATAAAGGACTCTGATTAAGGAAAAGCCCTGCGGCGATGAACCGAGGTAGAGAGGTTCGGTTGTGATGCACACCGGGCTTTGTCTGAAGTTTGCACGTAGGCGGCTCAGAGAGAGTGGTCGCTTTTGCGCTGACTTGAGGTAACAGCGTGAGCTCGGCAGCACTCTGGGTGACCAAGCAGCTCTATTTAGGGAAGCACTGCTTGCCCCACAAGGGGACAGGACTAGAAAAGGTGTCCTAAAAATTGCTTACCTCAAACCTGCAGGGAGGTAGTAACCACGGCTGCCTAAGCATCCCTCCGATCGTGGTCGAAGAAACAAAAAGAATAAAAACATGAAAACATCCAAAATGACTTTTGCTGCATGGAATGTACGCACACTACTCGATCGCGACAACAACTTGTGTCCCGAAAGGAAAACCGCAATCGTGGCCCGCGAACTTCGTCGATATAACGTGGACATAGCCGCGCTCAGCGAGACCCACCTGGCCGATGAAGGAGAGTTGGTGGAACACGGCGGCGAATATACCTTTTACTGGAAGGGGACGCCAGCCTCCGAGCCAAGGCGCTCTGGGGTTGGTTTCGCTGTTAAAAACGTTCTGGTGAAGAAGCTGGCAGAATGCCCAATATATATATCTGATCGTGTTATAACTTTGCGCCTCCACATGGAAAACGATAAATTTATGAATCTTATTAGTGTATATGCGCCAACGATGACCAATGACGATGATGTGAAGGATCGCTTCTACGAAGAGCTCTCAGATGCCCTGGCCAGGATTCATCCGACGGAGAAAATTCTTCTGCTGGGCGACTTTAATGCAAGAATAGGGCGTGACTATGAGGCATGGCCTCGTGTTATAGGTCGACATGGTATTGGTAACATGAACAGTAACGGCCAAATGTTACTTAGCCTCTGTGCACAATTTGGTCTGGCTATAACCAATACCCACTTCCGATTACCTATCAAACACAAGGTCACCTGGATGCACCCGAGATCAAAGCATTGGCATCTGATTGATTTTGCCATTGTCAGACAGGCAGACATTTCTCAAGTGCTCGTCACACGCGTTATGCGAGGAGCCGACTGTTGGACAGACCATAAGCTGGTGGTCACCAAGATGAACCTGCGACTTCGCCCTCCAATAAGATCTAACAAAGTAAAACCCGCTAGTCTTGATGTGGGAAAACTGGCTAGCTTGGAAACTCAAGAGAAATACTGTCAAGCGTTAAATAGCGTAACCTCGACGCTGGACACTGAAGGTGACTTTGAAGTGATATGGAGTCTTTTCTGTTCGCAAGTTCTTGAGTCGGCTAAACAAACGTTAGGGAAAAAGACCCGGACTAACGAAGACTGGTTTGATGAAAACGATCAGTCATTGACCGAAGCGATCACAAAGCACCGAGCCCTGTTGCAACGCCAGCGTCAAGGCAAACACTCCCGAGACGCATTGGAGGAGATAAAGAGTAGCAGTGCAGCGCTAAGGACTCTTACACGGGAGGTGAAGGATCTGTGGTGGAAAGAAAAAGCCGATCACATCAACTGGCTTTCACAGACAAACCGTCTGGGTTTATTTTACGCCGAAGTGAGAAAACTAATTGGTAGCGTGCCCAGAGTTAGTGTGCCACTTAAATCCCAAGACGGCGCTCAACGACTGACTTCAAAAGAAGACACGCTAAATCGTTGGGCAGAGCACTTCAATCAGCTGCTGAATGTTGATAGATCAGCTGATTTACAACACATCGGAGCACTCCCTAAACTTCCTGAAGCAAACATCTTATGCGAGCCACCTACGCTTGAAGAGGTTGTTACTGCAATAAGCCAACAACCAAACAACAAAGCAGTCGGTATTGACGAGATTTCGGGAGAACTGTTGAAGCATGGAGGAGAGAAGCTGCATAGCGTCCTATGGAAATTGTTTTTGCGTATGTGGAACGAGGAACGTGTACCTGACAACTTTAAGGTATCTCGCATCTGTTCCTTGTATAAAAACAAGGGAGACCGTTCCGACTGCAACTCCTACCGGGGCATCTCGCTGCTTTGCATCCCTGGAAAAATCTTCGCCAAGGTTCTGCTGAATAGACTTACACCCGTCTCCGAAGCCCTGTTACCGGAGAGCCAATTTGGTTTCAGACCTGAAAGAGGAACCTGTGAAGCGATCTTCAGTCTGCGGCAACTGCAAGAGAAGAGTAAAGAGCAGAACCAACCGCTCCACCTCTGCTTCGTGGATCTAGAGAAGGCATTCGACTGTGTTCCTCGCGAAGCCCTGTGGCTAGTCCTGGAAAAGTGTGGGTGTCCAGAAAAGTTCATAAGACTAATCCGACTTCTCCACGATGATATGACTTGTTGTGTGACAGCAAATGGCGAGCAGACACAGTTCTTCTCCGTAACCTGTGGAGTTAAACAAGGATGTGTTTTGGCACCTACTCTGTTCGCCCTGTACTTCGCTGTGGTGGTTCGGGAAACCTTACAGCACACACTTGAAGGCATCCATATACGTTTTCGGACTGACGGAAAGTTGTTTAACTTGACCAGACTCAAGGCCTATACCAAGGTCTCTCTTGGCATCATCACAGAGATAGTTTACGCCGATGATCTTTGCTTTGTAGCTAATTCCCCTGAGAGTCTGCAACAGCTGATGAGTCAACTAGATGAGGCATGCTGCAGGTACGGGCTGAAAATCAGTGTCAAGAAAACAGAGGTTATGTCCCTGGACACACTGCAAACGGCCGGTTCTGCACTGAACATATGCCTAGGTGAGGACACTCTGAAGCAGGTAGATAAGTTCAGATACCTGGGAAGTACCCTGACGGCTAAGGGGGACCTAGACGCTGAGATCAATAGCAGGATTGGGGCCGCTTCTGCAGCCTTTGGGAAGCTGCATTTGAGGCTGTTCCGTTCACACGACATTCGAAGGTCAACTAAGATCGCTGTTTACATGGCCGTAGTACTGCCCAATCTTCTATACTCCGCTGAGACGTGGTGCCTATATCGCAGGCATATTCGGACGCTGGATAGGTTCCACCTCAAATGCCTTCGCAACATCTTAAACATAAAGTGGACGGACCGCATTCGTAACACAGAGGTGCTGCGCCGTGCCAATGTGAGTGGAATCGAAGCCTATCTTATGAGACGGCAACTACGCTGGTGCGGCCACGTCTTCCGCATGTCCGACAAGAGGCTGGCGAAGCGCGTCTTCTACTCGGAGCTCAGAGACGGCAAGCGCAAAAGAGGGGGTCAGTTTCTTCGCTACAAGGACGTGCTGAAGAGGCACATGAAGTGTTGCGCTATAGACCCGGAGATCTGGGAGGAAAGCGCAGCTAAGCGCCCGGAGTGGAGGCATCTTGTCCAGGCAAATGTTTCCACTTTTGAGGAAAAAAGAAGAGAGGATCTCGATACCAAGCGGGACCAACTCAAAGCCCGACCACCTGCGGCTATACAATATAACTATGAGAATGGCACGCTCAAGTGTGCCATGTGCGGGCGTGCTTTCACCGCTAAAATTGGCTACATAAGCCACATCCGGGCACATCAGCGAAGCCCAACATACCAGCAGCAGTCGCCGTAGCCGTGTCGGCGAGGAAGACATCATCATCAGATATTTTTGAATTTTACACATCCTCATTTTGTATACGAATAATGCAAAAAAATAGAACAGTAAATAATAATAAATAAATAATAATTTCTGAACTTTTATCTTTTGATAACTTAGTTTGATAACAATTTTCGAAGGCTATATTTGCAAGAGAAAGAGCTTATAATATACGCCCCGCTATATACAAGAGCATGCCATATACATATAAGGTTATACTTATTAGGCACACCTCTTCTTAAAAATAAGGGTTAGTAAATATTTATTCAGTATACAGTCGTGCCCTTGTGCAAACAAAGGCATAACTAACAACTCTTGTCTCTTTTCTTTGCCAGTAACATTTGCATACATCTTTTTTATCCTGTCTTTTGGTCAATCTTTTATTGGGTCGACGCTATCTAGTTTCAAGGTAAACAAAATTTTTTTACTGGACTATCGCTCATTGCATGATATTAATAGTAGCTCAGACCACAGAGTAATAAATAACATGAATACAATTTAGTTCGATCGGCAGTTAATAATAAAATCTCCTACAATAAAGATAAGGGAACAAGCTAAAAACAAATTGCTTCAACAAATCATTTTAATGGACTCTGTATTAGCCAAAAATTATATTGAGTCTTGGCTGCCATACTATATGCAATGCTATTCTAGGTAATTTGCATTTGCATTGCTTGAATGCGTATTATAGGTAGTGTAAAATCTGTTTTATTTTTATGACAATTGTTTTAATCACAATTAACAAATAATATTTAAAAAGTTTTGTTTCACCACTTCCTGTTCCTAATAAGTGTCAGATAACCTATACATATTGAAAACGCGAATAAAAATTGGTCCTTCTGTATCAATGGCTACTCGATCCGAATGTATGGGACAACAGATTTTTTTTCGTGCTTTCAATGTTGGTCCCATGAGAATATTGTTTAGTTTGATGGCCTTATCATCCCTTTAAAAACCCGTCTACTTATTAAGAAGGACCCTGTATTATTTTGATAAATAGGACAATACTATTAGAAAAATTTTTGATCTTGTGTCATTCTGATAGCTAGGACATTTTGTTTCAATGTCCTTACGATAAACGTTTCACTTTTTAAAGTAAACATTATACAAACCCTTAAGCTTATCTCAAACCCCCATTTATCACTTAGCCAACAAACATAAAGGTGTAAATGAAAACAGTGCAACTATCTGCCGCCCGCCCTTCCTGTTGATAGGATCGCCGCCCGCCCAACCAGCCTCTAATTGAATATATATCGACTCACCTGCTTCTTACACTCACTAATGGCTTCGATAACTATTTTTATTTATTTATACTGCAGTTGGCTTGGTTTTCGCACTTAATAACCTTATCCCTTAGTAGCTTCTTAGGAAACCTACGGGAAGAAAGCATTTTTTTGTCAACTATATAAACTAAAAAAGATACAGGTAATGTTTTTGAACTTAAATGTGTTAAATACCAAATACTCTAGGCGTGTTAAATACTAATATAATAGGCAGTTCAGAACATGAAACTGAACAACTTTTACTATGGGAATAATAGTGTAATCTCGAAAAAAATAAATTGTAGTTTCCATAAAAAATGTCAGTGCCCAGGTAGGTACTGATGGAACAACTGATTTATTTAATCGCGATTTCGAAGTTGGTCCCATAGTGAAAGTTGTTCTGTTTGATGGTCTGAGCACCCAACTCAAGGATGTAACGCTTTTATGTTTACACCCTGTATAGGAGGTGTTCCTGTGGAGGAAGTTCCTAGATATTTGTATGAAAGATTGTCATGCGATATAGCCTAGGCTAAGGAAGGGTATATACAGGTCATATGGAAACGAAAGAAGAACCCAACTTATACGAAGATAATGCAAAAAACTCTTTAACACTTTTACAAACTAAGTTTCTCCGATGTATATACGCACCTCTTTGTTTAATTGATTTGCATATTGTAATGTTAATTGCTACAAATTATGCAAAGTTGATAAGTTAGTGTGTTTGTTAAAAGCCTACATGCATTATCCAATAAATAGAATGAAATATAGTAAGTAGTAAGACCAATAAGTATTAATTCTCAATTGAGAGTGAGAGAAGCAACATAAACTCTCAATCCAATTCGGATTGATAAGGAGATTTGCTACAAGTAACTTATTTTTTAAATCTTTAGTTGTAGCATATAGCAAATAGAAAACAATTACATTTTGTCATGAACACATTAATAATTTATTTTCTGATTAGACGTCAACCCTAATTATTCCCTCATCAATCCTTCATCTGTTTTTCTGATTGAAGTTTGTAGTTTTTTTTCTCTTTTTAGTGTTCCGTACCAAAATTTGAAAAACGGAATACTTATGGAATCAGCTCGGTGTCTGTCCGTTCGTCTGTCATAGGCATTTTTCTCAGAGACCGTAAGACATAGGAAATTGAAACTCGGTACAGATATAGCAATTGCTGGTCCAATATCATAAATGAAGTAGGTAAAAAAAAGCTAAATTTTTATATTGGGTGGCAAATTGGGGAGTAAGAAAGGGTAAATAAAAAAAAAATTCTACCCTATGGTGTGTATTATCAATTGAAAGCTTATGAAAATACGAGTCTAAAAATATACTTTTAATTTTTTTTATGAAAACTTTGTTTAAAAACTTTTTCAATTCAATCCGAGAAATTGCTGTCCCCACCTCTATTTCAAAAAACATAGACGTATAAGATCTGAAAAAATTCATGAACATCAGAAATAACGTGTAGATGGCTATAAAATTATCAGGGTGGCTCTAACTTGGATAGTTTTTTTCTATACCTACCCAAAAAACGAACACCAGTGCGACCAGTGTAAAATGATCTTCAGTTACTATGTGACCACATATATTCCGAGAGATAAGTGTACTTTTTGCAACCATCAGCAGCAAGGCTGATTCAGTGTTTATGGGGTGTAGAGCATCTCTGTGATGGGGATGGACCAGGTCTGCCTGCATAACTCCAGTCGGTTTAGGAGTTACTGATGATTAAAGGTCTGTAAAAAATTAACGATCAGCTGCACGGCTGATCGTATGTTATAGCTGTAGTATGCACTGAAACTATGTGAACAGTACAAAAACTGACATGGTTCATCAGTCGGTTTAGGAGATACAGCCGTTCAAAGGTCGGAACTTTGACTGGCTGTATCTCCTAAACCGACTGACAGAACTTGACAGTTTTTGTACTGTTCACATAGCTACAGTGCACACTACAACAATATCATACGATCAGCCTTGCAGCTGATCGTTAATTTTTTACAGACCTTTAATCATCAGTAACTCCTAAACCGACTGGAGTTATGCAGGCAGACCTGGTCCATCTTCATCACAGAGGTACTCTACACCCCATAAACACTGAATCAGCCTTGCTGCTGATGGTTGCAAAAAGTACACTTATCTCTTATACTAATACTAAGTAAGTGTCAATTTATAGTGGTTTCATCAATGACCCATGTTAAACAACTGGTAGTACGGAACACTAATTGCCCGAGTCCCGACTCGTACTTGGCCGTTTTTTTTTTACTGTTTATGTTTTGGTGTAAATTAAAAAATATTTGATTTGATTTGATTTTGGCATAATGTTAAAACTTAAAAGTGTGTGGGAACTACTACAGATGGTCAGCACCCACAAGTTATAGCAAAGATGCCAACAGATGGCGATACCGTCGCTCGCGGAAATATGCTGCATACAAAGACAACGTTCATCGTAAATACGTAACTCGTAACCTACTACAAATAAGGTTCACAATCGAATGCAAGACATAAATCGCGCAAGAGAAATAATCACAGAGATTTGATATATATACAAGGTCCAACTAAGAACTGTTGGACCACGGCCGGTCCCCAGGCATCACACCTAGCCTGGCGGAAGTACTTCCCTTTTCAATGGAGGAACATTCCCAAGTAGCACCTCCATATTGGTGACCCTCGACAGAGAACATCGCAACCTGAACACCGCAGAGCAGCACCAGCATAGAGCAGCAACCAGCGTCAACCAACCCTTTCACCCCATCGACCAGGTCAAACAAGCAGCAGTCACACCATCAACCCGAAGCCGCACCAGGTCCATCGCAGCCGTCTTCACACCGCTTCCTGGGCCTGCAGCTTCCTCAACGACAGTCAGCGTCTGCATAGAAGGATCTCCCGCAGCCCACGTGTCTGAGCTCACCTCCACGTGGCAGTTCTGCTCGCCTTCTCCACGCCTGTCACTCGCCCGCATCACATCAGGACTGGTCTCCCTGACAGATGCACACACACCGCAGCACATCGCTCGTCAGACTCACTTGACTGGAGCCCTGCACCTACACTACATGGATACAGACTGCACACTTCGAACTGCTCAACGACCTCCGGTCTGAGGGGGGAGTCCTGTGGGAACTACTACAGATGGTCAGCACCCACAAGTTATAGCAAAGATGCCAACAGATGGCGATACCGTCGCTCGCGGAAATATGCTGCATACAAAGACAACGTTCATCGTAAATACGTAACTCGTAACCTACTACAAATAAGGTTCACAATCGAATGCAAGACATAAATCGCGCAAGAGAAATAATCACAGAGATTTGATATATATACAAGGTCCAACTAAGAACTGTTGGACCACGGCCGGTCCCCAGGCATCACACCTAGCCTGGCGGAAGTACTTCCCCTTTCAATGGAGGAACATTCCCAAGTAGCACCTCCATAAGTGAATTTAAGTAAACTGCTGGGTTAAAAATGCATTTGGCAGTCGAGACAAAGTTTCTGACCATCCAAAAAAGTTAAATGGTCTTGAGTCTTACATGTGTTAGAAGTATAGTACAAATTACAATAATGTTAGGGCTTACAAACGATAAGTTCTGTTGATCCCGTGCAATCCGAAAAACACTAATAATTCTGAGTTCTAGTTTGTTCGGGCTGGCGATGGCGGGACGGTTTTAGGCGAAACAAGGATTAAACACATCTAGAAGTGGGGTTCTGTCTACCCTCTAAATTATAAAAGTGATAGACTTTTAACATTTTGGAGTGAACAAGGTAGCGATTTTTTAATCTCATTCGCTGAGTTCAGCAGTTGAAAATGTCTAAATTACGGTGGAGATATGCATCTTTCTACTGTTGACTTTCAAAAATAATACTTCAGGAGTGCGATTTTTGAAAGTCAAATCAGCAGTGTTAAGATGCGTATCTCCCATAGGTATCTCCATGGTAATTTTGACATTTTCAAACTGCTGAACTCAGCTAATGAAATTAAAAAATCGCACTCCAGGTCAAAAATCTGTCCGTAGATCTGGCAACGCTGAATAAGGCAGACATTACAGTATATTTTCTGGTTTTTTTGTGTCAAGTAGGCCACATCCAGCCCCCGCACCTCTGCAGGCCTACGTGCCGTATCTCGGGCTCCACTCACGCCTCGCTAACGATTTATTTAGTAACCGAACGACGTTTGCTCAGCCACTACCACCGCCACACGTCACTTGTATTGCGTTTGCGTGTTTTTATCGCAGGCGATAACGGTGCTTTACGTTTAAATAATAAGGTTCAGTTTTGGTAAGCTTCCAGTCTGATTTAGATATTTGTTTGTTTTTATTAGGTGTGTTATTTCGGCTTCGACCACCCCTACTATTCATAAATATCTTTATTGCACTCATGTAGTTATAAAAGGTCTTATTAATTGACATTTATTTTGATATTGCTCAATTTGAATCGTACCATACTTTAGTTTACGGGGTGCTTCAGACCATCAAACTGAGCAACTTTACTACGGTACCAAAATTTAATACGCGTAAAAAAATCTGCTGTTGCATAGAAAAAGTCAATGGCGACTCTACCCTTGTAGGTACTACCTATAAAACAGCTGTTTTTTTCGCGATTTCAATATAATGTCATAGTTGTTCAGTTTGTTGGTCTGAAGCATAGGTATGGAATTAAATTTACACCTGTATTTGTATTTATGTCTTGTTTAATGCAACGGAAGATATCCAACATATTTTGTAAAGAATTCATACTCTTTCTGTAACTAAATTAACATTGTCCATTTCAAAGACAAACTTAACCCACATTTAGCTTGCAGCATGTAAACACGGCTTCCTAGTAAAGTGAGAAAGCCCACACAAACTCATCCTAGAGGCAACTTTACACGTATTTAGTTTAATATCGATATTATCTCCTGCATTCAAACCTCGTTGCATTGTGGGGGCGTTCTTCCACCCTTTACTTTAATAAATAACCTTTTACCATACCCATTCAGAAATATCTTCTCTATCAAGACTAAAATAAAGTCGATTATAGATTGAATGCAATTATCTTCTTATGACATTTGGAAAGTAGTGTCAGAGTGTTCGAGGAAACGCAAGATAATCGATTGTAGACTTTATTAAGACGAGATAAGGTGATTCTCGGTTCGTACGGGCCTCATCGATAGATAGCATTGTTTTACAATTGAGATGTAAGCGCAGATTCCGTGCGCAGTTATAATAAGCATTTCACGACTTCGCGTCGATTCACTATCTCGTTTTGACTTTGTTGCGCTTTCAATAATATTGTTCGTAGAATGGGAGGACATAGTCGGTAATTCGTTCTCATCGAGGATTATAATAAAAGAATGTACATTGTACATACATAAACTTACGACCATAATCCCATTCGGAGTGGTCAGAACTTTTGCCATAACTACAAACTATTTCAAGAGTAGAGAGGATCTATTTTACAAAAATTACTCCCTTTTATGTTAGATTCTTATAACACGTTGAACACTGTCGATAACAATAAAAATATATCTATAGTTTGTCGGTCATTTGCCAGTCAATGTATCAAGAACTTCTGATTGTATTAGAACATAGAATTAATTAAAACACAACAATGACATATATTTTTTAAGTAATATAATAACGAAATGTTTCGAATAGCAAAACGTTTTGCTGTTTATGACCCTAATTTTAATGATGTGCTACAAAATAGTTCGCAAGTCGGTAAAGATTGGTTACATACATATATTTAACAAAACATATTTTTCAGTGTAGGCGTAAAACATCGACAATAAAAGCTTAATAACGTCTCTTAAAAGTTCAAAATAAAATAAAGTGAAATCATTTAAAAGCCAACTCTATTTCTTTCCATGTAAAATCGTATTTATGATAACAAATAACACTCGTACACACATGGCGTTATAAAACTTAAAATGGCGTCTGTGGAGCGCTGATAACGGAGCGATACTGCCTGGGCGGCGCTGATAACGCCCGCCCGCCCAGCAAGACACTGCAGCTGGTAGGGTTGCCACCCACGTGATTTTATTAACGAGTTAAATTGTTTTGGTGATTTTGAAGCTATTGGAATGTTCACCAAAATAATATGTACGTTTGTTTTATTTATGATGTTATCGGACCGGGCTATCCTTGTGGAGGTATATATCCAGCCAGCAGTGGAAGTTTATCGGTTGATGATGATTGGATGAATTTCGATAGATTTTATTTTTATTTCGTAGTTAAAAGTTTTGTTGATACTTTTTTTAGAAACTGTTAAGTTATTCAAGTACTCACAACTTTTATTTTTTAAAGTTATTTTATCACTAATTATGATAATTTTTTAATCAAAAATTAAATTGATATCTACCGTAACCTACCTTAAATGATTTGCTAGTTAATGTTCCTGGCGGACAACAAAATATTTAAGTTTTGTGTGACAGGTATGTTAAGAACTAGAAGTGGATGGGATGGAAGGTGATATGAACCGACCCTAAATTATAAATAATGGGATGAGAGATACGATGATGAAACCACAAGGTATGCAAATCTACACGCTTCTTTGGATATTAGGAGATTAAATTTGTTTTTGTTCTGTTAAACTATTGAATTGTCTGTACCTCTTTGTATGACTATAAAATAAAAGGCAGTAGTGGCAACCCTACAGCTCAGGGGCGGGTGTTATCGGCCGCAAACACCCGTCCTATCGCTCTCTCCAAACATTGTATCTCTCGGGTTTTGTGTCTACCATCTACGGACTACTTTGATACTGAGAGATTCTGAAGTCTGATACACTAGAAACCTGTCAGAAATTTACCTATAGTCTATTGCAATAGGTAAGTGTTAAGTTGTAAATACATAATTAACCTTAACACTAGAAATAAAAATGTAACCTGTTGTAAAGAAGTGAAACTTCCGCAGCTGTCAAATTTTAATTTCGATCATCAACTTCCGTTACATGAAAAGGTTGCGGAATCGAATTTTAAAGCCCTCCCATAAAAAGTTCCACTTCGAAAAGTAACCTGTTGTAAAGACACACGATAGAAGTGAAAATTTCGCAGCTGTCAAATTTAAATTTCGAACTTCCGTTACATGAAAAGGTTACAGAATCGAATTTCAAAGCCCTCCCATAACGGAACCGAATTTCAAAGCCCTCCCATAAAAAGTTTCACTTCAAAATCATCACCCATTATATTAAGTCCCACTGCAGAGCACAGGCTATCCTTAAGGAGAATGTATGGACGTTAGTCCACCACGCGTACCCAATGCGGATTGGTAGACTACACATACGCATCAGTCTTGCGGGTTTCCTCACGATGTTATCCTTCACCGTTTGAGAGCAGTCGGTATCTGAATATACATTTTTAATTATAATTGTTCTACTTTCATTTAGAAAATGAAAAATGAAGAGCAAACACTATTAATTGATAACCGCAACATATTTAGTACCTGAGTACTAATATTTATAGCAGTCAATTATTTTGTGAAAACGGTGAAACAGATAGGGGGACGTCAATAAAGAATGGTCTAAAAGTATCTGAAATCGACGATAAAGTATGACAAGATGAAGGTAAGTATAGATTTAGAGGAAACTAGTTAGGTATGTCAGGAATGTTTCAAGGGTGTATTTAGATAATGAAACTAAACAACTTTCCCTAAGGAACATGGGTCGGAAAAGGTGAAACATTTTTGGACCTGCTATACAAAAGTACGGATCAGCCGATCGATTTTCGATGGGAGGTCCAAAAATTCATACTCGTTTTTGACTCATGTTCCTTAAAGAAAGTTGTTTGTTTGAATCATGTAAATACGCCTTGACTTATTAAAAATATGGGTGCATTGTAACTTATTATAATCAAGACATATGTCCAGAGCTTTATAAAAGAACTAACCGCAAAAATACCACAAATAGTATCCAAAACGTTCAAAACCAAATAAAGGCTGCTATCGCAACGATAAAAACAGAAAAAGCTAACTGTTTTGAAGCACCAAAACAAAACTTAGCCAGATAGCCTTGCAAAGACAATGTGTGCGCTAGGCGATAGTCCAACGCTTATAAAGGGGGCGATAGCGCGCAGGGCGGTACGCTGCCGCTCGCGATAGCGCCCCCGCTATGATTCAACGTGATAAAATATACGACGTAAAATGGAATCGAGTTTGAAGGAAATTGATATGGAATAGTGTGGTTTGTAGGCTGGGGTTAAGTGTTGTTTTCTGATGGAAGTTTATTGCAAAATAATAGATGACTAAAAAGCTATAACAAAATGTCCACCGGGAGATAAAGCATTAAGAAATAATGTTTCAGTCATAAATCATAATTCATAAATCAGCTATTAAGTTTGCTGCATTTTTATAATAATACGAGCTTTTACCCGCGACTTCGTCCGCATAAATTATATACCAGATTTTAAGTCAGATGATAAGCTATCAAACAAAAAAAGTTTCATCAAAATCGGTAAGTACAGTAGTTTTTGCGTGATACTCGAACAAACAAACACCCAAACAAACAAACAAACAAACGAACAAACAAACAAACAAACAAACAAACAAACAAACAGACAGACAAAAAATCCAAAAATTGGTGATTTGGAATCAGGGACATCTAAAAATCATATCGTAATTTTTTTTTTGTAAATATCTTCAATGTACAGACACACTTCTGTTACAGTTTTATAATAGTTTAGATATAAGAGATTTAGATGCAAAATCGCATGTTGTCCGTCTATACAGGGTGTAAACTTAATGCGTTACAATACTTAATCGAGCCCTGGACCATCAAACTTTTACTATGGGACCAACATTGAAATCGCGAAGTAAAAATTAGCTGTTTCATATTCATAGACTTGGGTCGAGCAGATATTGACATTTTCTGTGGAGCAACCAATTTCTTTTTCGCGATTTAATTGTTGGTCCCGTAGTAAAAGTTATTCGGTTTGATGATCTGAAGCACTCCCTTCAGTATGTAACGCATCTAAGTTTACACCCTGCATACAACGTTTTAATGAATTAACGCAAAATTAGAAAGTTGTTTGTTTAGAATCGAGAGCAGAATCGAATTATCATGGTTTCAACAAAGGTCATTTTTTTCAAAATTTCAAATATTTTTTTTTCGTAAAATTTAAAATTTACTAAACCTGATGTCAAGCCATCGCACGGGTACACTCATCCTACTTATTACCAAAACAAGATTATTAAAATGTATCCATAAACAAGTACGTTAGCGCTTTCATTCATTGCTGAAATGATAACAAATAATTTTTGCCTCTGAACTTAAAATACGAATTCTCAATCTAATTCTTTTGTTATAAATAAGTTTTTGCGCTAATTTATTAACACGTGATGATATAGGGTCCACTTAATATGCTTACAACTTTTTAAGAGGATGATCAGATCATCATACTGATCAACTTTCTCTATGGGACAAACATCGAAACTGCGAATAAAATTGTTCGGCACTAAGCTGTATGTCGATTCTTACTTTTCCCAGATAACTTCACAAATAAACATTAATACAGGTAATTTAACCGATTAGTTATTAAGATAATGTACTTATAATTTAACGACATTAGATGCATCGCCATAACTTTACGAGTGAACTATGCATAAAGTGTTCGGATGTGGATATTAAATCGTTTTATTAGTAGACGCCGGCGCCGGCGAGCTGTAGCTGCGGTGCAAATTATAGGATACCACTGAAAACTGTGTTAGAAGTTCACACTTTACAGCTAGGGTATCGGCTAGCTTTTGATTGAGACTTTACTCGAGTAGGATTCGTTCAAAATGTAAAGTTTCGGGGATATTATAACAGTTTATACAGAGTCCTTCTTAATATGCTGTCTGCCTCCGTGGTCTAATGGTTAAGAGCATTGGACTCTGGACACGGAGGTCGTGGGTTCGATTCCCACGGGAGACACCCTACCTAGTGATATATCACTTTGTGCGTTTTTCCCGAGTTGGTTAGGACATTACAGGCTGAATCACCTAAATGTCTGAAAAGAAAAACTATTCCGTGCTTCGGATGGCACGTTAAGCCGTTGGTCCCGGCTACTATCTCTGGTGGTAGTAGTCGTTACATAAAAACCACGTCAGAGGCCGTAAGGTCTGAAAAAACACTGACACCAGGGCTCTGCCCACACTATAAGAAGAAGAATATGCTGACACTTTTTTAAGGGGACGGTCAGACCGTCAAACTGAACAACTTCTATGGCACTAACATCGAAATCGCGAAAAAGAAATCAGCTGTTCCATACTAAACTGCAAACCTACTCGAGCCAAATTTATGGGACCGTTTTTTTTGTGATTTCGATGTTGGTCCCATGTAAAAATTCTGTTTGATGGTCTGATCATCCCCTTAAAAAAAGTGTCAGCATATTAAGAAGGACCCTGCATACATCATAGTTTTACTCCAGTGTTTACTAGACGATCCTTGTGGTTCAGTTTAATAGTCTGAGACAGTATAAACAGCCTGTACAGTCAAGAGCATATCAAGCTTTACACTTGCAGTTCGATTGTAACGCTTATGGCGCACTAAATAAGAACGGTACTAAGTCCAAAGTGTCAAGCTTGACGTGCTCTTGACTGTACAGTGTTGAATGCGTTTGTAAAGTCGCCAGTCTATAGCAGGCTGGGCGGCTGTGAAATATAAGCGAGGGACACGGACGCTATCAGCGCGGCGGCGCACGCCTCTATCTCGCAAAGTTGATAAGCTTTCACATATACGTCATAGTTTTACTCCAGTGTTTACTAGTAGTTCTGTTTGGTAGTCTGAAGCATTATAAACAGCCTGTACAGTGTTGATGCGTTTATAAAGTCTCCAGTCTAAAGCAGGCTAGGCGGTGTGAAATATACGCGAGGGAAGCGGGCGCTATCAGCGCGGTGCACGCCTCTATCTCGCAGAGTTGATAAGCTTTCACATATACGTCATAGTTTTACACTAGTGTTTACTAGACGATCCTAGTGGTTCAGTTTGATAGTCTGAAGCATTATAAACAGCCTGTAGTGTTGATACGTTTATAAAGTCTCCAGTCTACAGCAGGCTAGGCGGTGTGAAATATACGCGAGGGACGCGGGCGCTATCAGCGCAGTGCACGCCTCTATCTCGCAGAGTTGATAAGCTTTCACATATACATCATAGTTTTACTCCAGTGTTTACTAGACGACAAGCGCAGGGTTATGCGGAGGAGCTTTGGGATTTTATAATTTCGTTGCGACTTGTTAATGTTGAATGTAGTTTTTATTTGGAATGAGTAAAATATACTAAGAACATTAGAGGCCCGAAATCTTTACATTTAGGGGCGAATGAAGAAGAGCTGTTTAGTTTCAGATTACCCTAAAAGGAAATAACGTCGTGAGCTTATGTATGTAAGAATATTCTTATCTAAAATACAACTGATTATATTATTAGGTACTTAATAATATTTTTAGGGTTCCGCAGTCAAACAAGGAATACCAAGGAACCTTTAAACTTTCGTTCATTATGTCTGTCTGTCTGTATGCCCCGCCTCAATGACTCTCTCATTTTTGCCCTATTGAATCGAAATTTAGCATGAAGACAGGTAAGTAAATCAAAAACAATTATATGGTAGTTAAGAAGCAAAAAGTTTTTTCGACCCATGCATCGAAAAGAGAGTTTCACCCATAGAAACTAAGTCGTTATAATGTTTGTATCTCGAGACATTTGCGGTCAAACTAAAAAATAGGGCAATTTATAATGTTATTGTCTTATAGAGAGATTGGAGGGGCGCATCTACTCCATTGGTGGGTTAGTATATACAAGGTTAGTACACTAAAGAAAAAACCCATACATGTATAACAAATTAAATACCTATCAGTTTTCCATATCATATCAAATCATTTCAATATGGAATTCAAGATTAACCCTTAAAAATGTCAATATTCTTCAAAATCAGAAGCTAATTTAGCCAACAAAGGCAGGGGCGACAAACTCCGGGTCTAATGAGACGTGGTATCGGCAGCGGGCCGCGCTTGGCTGCCTCTGCCATCGATTCAGCTAATAATCGCTTTGTGCTTACCCGCCCTTGTGATCTTACTTCCGCAGTTCAGGGGCTACGTGTAAGGTAAATTGATTTTTTTATAATTAGATGGAGTTTAAACACGATTTATAATTATTCTACGATTAAATGCCGAAAAAGAAATTCCGAAGATCCGATTTTCTGTTTTGTAGTTCATCAAAAGTTTTCACAATTATATCAGCGCACCAACTAATTTGGGTTAGTCAGTATAATTAAGTAGAGAGAGTGAGTTAGAGAGATACTGAAAAGGCTAAAAACACATTTTTTTATCTATATTCAGGTCACCAATTCACTAGAAGTGATCAGAGATGACTGGCAATCACTCCACCGATAAGAATCTGATTCTTATGGTGATACCAATACCATCCATATGAATGAATTTCATATTAGATTTGCGATCGCTTAGTTAGAAAAGCGACGTACCTACGAAGTAAATTTTATTTGCATAAGTGTGTGTACTAAATACACATGCAATCTCTTATCCTTACCCTCCTGTGGCTGATGGAACGGGAGACTGATTCGATCAGAGGTGGGGTCGGATGCAGTGGGTATAACCGGCAGCCACACGGTGAGGACATAAGAAATATTGACGATACCTGAAGGAATTTGTCGCTTTTAACGACACCTGGGTTGGTGCTAATCGAAGCTGGACAAACCATCCATATACACTTTTCCTCTCCCCACATGATCCTACGAAACCTGAACAATACGACCCATTCACGACTATAACCAGCTGCCCACGAAGCTGCGACATGGTCGTGTCATTTCGCAAAATATCGCGCCGTCTCGACTCTAATCGCGACAAAGGATCGCGCGACGCTCGGCCACCCCGCGTGTGATACTTCGATAACGGCCGCCGTTTACACCGACGCAGAGCGAAGCGACTGGTAAAAGCTCGAATTTGCACGGAAAGCGTGGCGAATGAGCACGGGGACTGAAGGCAAAATTTCTCAAAATATAAAACACTAGCGGCCCGTCCCGGCTTCGCACGGGTGGACGTCTAATCTTTTCTAGCAATAAATATAGCCTATGTTACTCAGGGTGAATGCAGCTTTCTAATGGTGAAAGAATTTTTTAAATCGGCCCAGTACTTTTTGAGCCTATTCATTACAAACATACAAAAATAGGTACAAATCTTTCCTCTTTATAATATTAGTGTAGATGTAGATTATAGGTACATTATACAGTATACACACACGAATATACTTTCGGGTGTAGAACTTTGCTATAGGTACTAACCTAACTTAACAAATATTATTGTTGGTCTAAAAACTAAAGACTTATCAGTTACCATTTTCAGAGAAGCAAGATTTGTGTCTGTTGACACACTTCAAATACATCCGACATCTCATATGTTAATTTCTTTTGTTTTTATTATTTGATCTTGGAGATTTTGTACTCACTGTTTTACGGGGTCTTTGGATTGCAGTCAAAATTATTTCCTTAATAAATAGGTTTAATTTTGTATGCACTAAGTATGTTTATTGTGGCGATCATTGGGGGTGGCCTATGACAACAGTGAACGTCCATCGACTGAGAGATGATGGAGTATGTTTATTGGCAAAAAACTTTTAAATGTTAGGTATAATGGGAATTATGAGAAACTACTTGTATTTGAACTTTGAACTAAATAAGATGGTGAGGTAAATTAATGATATTAGGTTGCGAAACAAAATTAAATCGAAAATTCGATTACACTACGGTGTCATAGACGTCTACTATAAACAAACTACAATATTGGTGCACTCTTTCCAAACCTTATTTTTATTAACCTAAAGGCTAATTTCCAATGTTTAGCTAAATTATTCAGTGCAGTAAGTTTGGAAGAGATTTGTCTGTCTTCCTAGAATTGAGGGGCTCACCGCACGACCCCAGATCATCAGGGAATGTAAACTATAGGTACAGACAGCATTATGAGGTTTAATGCTGTAAAGTTAAGGTAAAAAATTAGCTTTTTTTTTGTTGACTGCACTTTAGAAATATAATCAGTCAATGAAGGTGAGGGAGAATTATTTAAATTTGCAATAAGATGAATTTCTTTGACTCTAAGGTAGGTACCGCCCTGGTCTCTGCCTACTCCACTGGAAAAGAGACTAGACATAATACTCACATGCCTCTTTTCCAGTGGATACCAAATTTTGTAGGAGAGAGAATTAAAATTTTAATTAATTAGGTGAACCATGCATCAACTGCAAGCTTTGGTTGGTAGTTGTAGTAAATATTCTAATGAAAACAATTTAAAATTATGTATTTAAATCTCCTAGAAAAGTAAAACTTGCAGGTACACAAATTCACGACCTTATTGTCATTTGTGGTGGTCCGATAACAAATTATTAATATTAATCACTAAGTGCACTTCGAGAGTTTTAGAAATTTCCGTATGGAAAAGTTCCATAATTTTAAGTATTTATATGTATAAAGTAACATTGACTCATAATTTGGAAAGCATTTTAGCAGCACTGTTTTATTTATTTTATTTCATTTATTTTGTAGTGCGCTGAAAAAGTTCAGAAATTTTACCGAATTTTCATCAATTTGTGATTTTTCAAACATTCGTATTTTACTCAACTTCAGCGACACCAAAAAGTAGGGTAATGCATTAACAGTAAGATGCAAATAGCGCAGTACATTGCGGTGTAACTACCTCATTACTGCCCGACCTCTGACCGAGTAATGGAAGTGAAAAAGACATTCACTTCGCTTTTAACTGTGAAAAAAAATCCTAGAGAGAAAGATAACTGTTATACTGTTAATTGTTACACTGGATCTCTGTTATACATTTTGAAGCAGTTTTGTTCCGATAACGATCGTGACGATGATGATGATTTTTTCGGAGTCCTGAGTGTCATACGATACGACTAAGAGAGAGTCATCTTTAATTTCTCATACGAAATAAACAATCAACTGTTTTGAAATATCTATTTGACGTTGACCTTACGGCATAAAACCGATCTCATCCAACTATAGAAAGCATCAGTGACAAACTTGTAACCCTCTACGATTGCGCGATATCGCATGACGTACTGAGGTGATAGCGGCGCGCGCGCACGTCACCGCGAGGGTGGCCACACGGGCATGGCACACATGCGCAAGAGTTGGGTGACAGGTGAAAGTTATGGCGATATTTCTCTTAAGATACATGGGGATGTTCGGGAGACGGCTGTATGGGGAGAGAAAGACTAGAGAAAAGATGGATGGATTGTGTAAGATGACATGACTAAGTTAGGATAGGAATGAGCACTATTGGAGATACGTGGAAGGAGATGGTATATGTATAGGTGATGAATAGTGAATATAGCAATTATTTAAAGGAAAGCTTATTATTTTATTTTATTTTTCTTATGCAATTTTAAAGGTCAACGTTCAGTAATACTGGCCATGGACACTTTTGAAAACATGAAAGACAGCATTGAAGACATGACAAATCAAGTTTTAGACTCCGGATTAAAATGAGAGCCATAGGAAAAGGAAGAAAGTGAGAAAGTTTGGAAAGAACACTCCTTGGATGCTTCTAAGTTTCACATCATTCACATGACATCATTTTAAATTTGTATGGAGGACGACGGTTTTAAAACAGCAAAGATTAAAATATCCTGCATCCCTGTTCCTGGATTGGCGAAAACTCCACTGACAAGAGCGTACCGTAGCTCTCTTTGATGATATTGATAGCAATAAAACTCTGGAATCGCTGCCCAATTTGTTGTTAATCTATCGTAGAATATTAAACAAACCTGGCCACCCTATAACGAGCGAAAAAATGCGATAAACGAAAGGCAATATTTTAAAATCGATGTTTTTATGAATCGATAATTTGTTCGGTCCGTTTTGGTGCGACGTTTCGCGAGCCAATCGATTCTTATCTCGATGTCACTCGCTTTGTTTCGATTCGGGCCCAACATCGCCCATGTTTCTCTTGAAATGTGTTTCTTGCTAACGTACGAATTGATACTATCTTAAACGACGATGCAAATTTATTCTTGCATCAGCGAGGTTCATTTCAATCAATTCGGGACTTTAAGATCAAGAAATAGGGATTGGAACGTTTGATATTGATTTCGTTGGATGTAAATTTGATTTTGTAATGGGTTTTCTGTCCTCTTCATATGCATGCCAAGTCGTCTGAGTTCAGGTGTGTCCGATGCTTAAAATTTGATACTTTCTTGTCGCTTGAGAGAAGAATTTGAGATAGCAATGCGGTGTCATTATGCGGAGTGGTGTAGGTCATTTTCTGTAATGTTTTTGTTAATTCCGACTGAATTTTATCGTATTGCGTGGTCATTAATTAGTGTGTAAGTTGTAAGTATGTAAGTTTTACACGTTAAAGTATGGAAGGTATTCGAGTACATGGTGTACAAGTCATTTTGATTGGTTCTTCGTGGTGGTCGAATGTCGGTGAGAATGTTGAGTGGTTCACGTGGGTGGAGTGATGTCAGAATGTTGGGAAGTTTTTTGGATGTTTGCAGTTTCATGGGTTTTTGGGGTCAAGAAAGTACGGCTGGTAAGCGAGGATGTAATGAATGATTTTTATTTTGTATTTAAGTATATTAGAACATTGTAAAGTTTATATTTATGTGTAGTATTTGCTTTTAAGTTTAGTAACAGGCATTGTGGCAGAGGGGACAACGGATACACCTGTAGCGAGCTGGATGTTTGGGGCCTCGTGTTATATGTATTCACTAAAGTAATTGAGGAAACTAGGGTCCAGAAGGGCCCACATGGTAATCAGAGCAACGGGCCTCAAAATTTCTGTCGCCGTGCCTGAGTAGCAAGGCAAACTTTTTTTTAGGAGAAAATGACAATGGTATGGTAGGCAAAAAGTATTCCCTTAGTAGTCTCGTATATGAGAGTCACGGAAAAAAAGGAGTGGTTTACTAGTCTTAAGAGGGTTCCGAGCCTCTAGTGCTGCCCTCAATAATTTCTTTTTTATTTCTTAGCATTTAACAACATTTCCAAAAAAACAAGAATGTCACATTGTACTTAGATATTGTTGGTTTTCAATTTATCAAAACACTACGGACAACTATGTTTTATGTTTGTATAGTTATTGTCGTTCAAACTTAGGCTGTTAAAGATAGTAACTACACTACAAACATATTAACAAATCCGTAATGACCCAATAAATAGAAACTCCGCACCGGAGGCTCGGTGCCCCCTTACGTATTCTCTTAGTCGTCTCGTACGATATTGGCGGGAAAAACGGGCATTGCATTCATTTCATTTCATTTGTTATTGCAATTGATTCTTGAAAAATTTCTATTGGTAAGGAAACATATAGGTATGCTAAAATAATTGTGAAATCATCATCATCATCAGAACCTATATTTGTCCTACAGCAGGGCACAGGCGACACTTTCCGCGTACCGGAAAACGCAGCGTGGGTAGGCCCCTCACACCGACGACCGACGACCTGGTGAAGGCGGTGGGAAAACGTTGGATGAGGGCAGCGCAGGACCGGTCGTTATGGCGATCCTTGGGGGAGGCCTATGCCCAGCAGTGGACGTCCATCGGCTGAGATGATGATGATGAGGGCACAGGCCTACCCTCAAGGAGGTTGTATGACCGTCAGTCCACCACGCGTGCCCTATGCGTATTGGTAGACATCAACTATAGGTACGTATCAGAATTTCTTCTTCAGCATTATGCAGGTTTCCTCACGATCTTTTAAAAATTCACCGTTTTATCTGTTATCGCTAAACAAACAACCTATCTACATAAACTTTTTTTAAAACAGTCAGTCAATAAATATGAGGAATTCGCAGCATATTTGTAAAGCAGCGTCACGTGGGCGTTTCACCCAGCGAATAAATAAACCCTATCTCCATATCTCGAGATCGGCGAGATAAAACTATAGATTCGCTTTATTTATACGGAGCTAGATACGGAATATTATACGGGACCATAAATAAAAACCGAGATAGATTTTTATCCGCTCGCATGCCGAAATTGGATGCCCGTTTTGGTTGCTCTAGTGTGTTGTGTAGTCGGCTTTAGATAAGGCTGTTGTTGCGTTTGGTTTTTTTACTGTTTAAATACCAACAAAGGGTTTTTGTTTGAGTGTAGTCCTTACTTTCTGTGGGTAACACGGTATCGTATGATGGAGGAGACTAAGGGAATATAGTTTCTTATGTAATGTTTTGTGTTTGAAAGGATAGCTACTCGTATCTATCACAATTTGAAAGGTCATGGAAATCATTCATCTATTCTAGTCACATTATGAATTTTTAATTTAGGTAATAAATACTTGAAATTATTGTCATTTTACATGGATTGTCGTTCGGAAGAAATCACTTTAAGTGATAAGGCCGCCCTTTGTAGAGTACAAATCTAACTAGGGTTTTAAAAAAATTAAGTTACAGTCACATTATTAATTTTTAGTTTAAGTAATAAATACTTGAAATTATTATCATTTTACATGGATTGTCGTTTGGAAGAAATCAATTAAAGTGTAAGGCCGCCCTTTATACTCTTCAATTGTTATTCATGTACCATTTAAATTGTTGTATTTTCTATGTATTTTGGTTTTCAAATAAAGTGTAAGTATTTATGTTATGTTTTTTGTGCGCTAGAACAAACAGTTTGTAATTTTTTTATCCGACTGAGCCAGAAGAAGGCTAATGTTTTTGTTACAAATAATAATAAAACACTATAAAAACGGCGTAATAATTACAGATCGAATTGATAAGCGTAGACTAACATTTCAAACGGATATTGTTACTTTATCGATAATATATCGATTCGGTTCGACGGCCACCCCTAGTTCACGATCGATTGACTCGGAAATTAGTTATTTATCCGTAAATTAAAGGTTTTTATTCAGCTATTATATGCATTTTGTGATGTAAAACATAACAAGGTTGAGTGGTGTTACAGAAATAAAAAAGTTATGGAGTTGCTATCGTAATTAAAAGTGTAAAGGCTTTTAAAATATATTTTATTTTTCTGAAAATTGATTGTTTGATTGTATTTTTATGGAAAATATTGTAAACCCTCATATCTTAAATGGCAAAACTTAACACTAAATAATATTCAATGTAGGTAATAAATATGGCACATTCATGATCATGATGATATCGTCCGTCCCTCGTATGGCCAACTATCGTATCAGTAATTTTTCAAAACAAAGTTAGGGACACGTAGTTTTGATTCCGATGGGCGAACAAGCACCACTAATTGTCATATACAGGGTGAAATTGATATCATTAGCATCCTTTTAAACTAAGAGTTTACCCATCAAACTGAACAACTTTTAGGTACTATGGAAGCGAACCAATCGGAACAACAACAAAATCAGCTGTTGCATACATTTGTGTCGCGTAGGCATTGCAGTTTAGTATGAAACAGCAGATTTTTTTTTGCTCCGATTAATTTGGTCCCATAGTGAAAGTTGTTCAGTTTGATGGGTAGACTCTTAGTTTAAAAGGATGCTTATGATATCAATTTCACCCTGTATATCTCTATCAGTTAGCCGTGATGTCACATGCATATTTCCGTTGCTTTTTATGTTGCCGTGGAAAAATTCTCTGAAGCTACGTATATAAGTTGGTCATACGATACGATATTTTGTCAAAAGTGCTTCGGTGTTTGCTTTTATCATCGGTGCATCTTATAGGCTCTGCTTTCCCCATAAGCGATAACATGAGTGTTAGCATATGTATGAAAAGATATGAATCTATACCTATAGCTCGATTGAATTTTATTCTTCTTTCGAAGTCAAATCAAACAGTATACACGAACAAAAAGGCCAACCGCACCAACACCAGTTAACTAGCTAAACGAAGATTAATGTACTCCGATATATCATCCGCGACACGGCGAGGTGCGCGAACTTTCAGCGATAAACTTTTTAAAGACTCTACTTGGCGTTTATATCGCGCTGAAAAATTGTTGTATCAAGGGTCGCAAGCCCTGGGGCGAGGCGATAAAGCGAAAAAATCTCGCCCCCGTATTTGTTAGAGTCTCCTAGATATTTGTCAAGCGGGGCAAACTTCATAATTGCTCTCTGGGAAGTTGATTGTGCGGTAAATGTTGTCAACTTTTTGATGCGAAATGTTCGTTTTTAGGTTACGAAGTTTGGTTTGTACTGGATTTCTGTAAACATACAGTGTGTAGATTTTTCAAATATTGATATATTGGTAAATACAATGATATTAGTATGAATGAACTTTTCTGTGGAATGAACGATATCGCACATTTTTGAGGTGCAATTAACATTTTTTTTCAAACCTTTACAATTTGTTATATTTTGACGAATTAATGAACTTATTTTGTATTTCAAATATTATTGATTTTAAACATGTTACAGCCATGTTGTGCTATTTCGAATCAAATTAAAGATTGAAAAATTCAGTCCCGCCCGAGACTGCATTTTTCAATCTTTAATTTGATTAGTTTGTATTATTTTTACTTAGAAAAGGAGGCTGAACATTTAATTTAAAATATTTTCTTCGGTTTTACTCGTTATATGGTTTACAATCTACTACTCCATTTCTACCCCTCCTGGGTGTCGTAGAGTGCAATTAAGGTTTAAGGTTTTTTGATTCGTTATATCATGAAACCTAATGAAAATGCTAAAAACGCTGTTTTTAGGTACTATCATTTCACTTTTAGTTTTGTTCTTTTTAGTATTTGTTAACTTGATCTACCATTTGTAATAGTTATAGAAGAGCGGAATATCCCCACACAAGCAAATTTTTTGCAAAAAGGAGATTCCATAACCTGATTTGTATCGTAGATTAAGTTACTGAAATAAACACATTGTATTTTTATTTATTTTTAATTCGTCTATCTTGCTTACAATATACCCCTAAACTAACAGTTGGTTATTAATTGTTGCAAACTATAACTATCCACACGAAACGAAAGGGATTTCTTTGTGCTTATGTAAGTCTTCTTGGGGTTAAGTTGAAGAACTTTAAGAGGATATGCGGCGAGCGCGCTCCATACAAACTAAGTTTGATTCTAATTTAACCACTTACTTAAATTCAATGTTTGTTTTAGATACGATCCACTATAAATATCTGTGGTTTGTCAGATTCCGTTATTAAATGTATTAGTTCCTTAGTTACGATAAAATTAATATTCTTTGTTCAAAATTTGTATGTTTAGACCTTTAAAAAACCTATAAAAGTATTCTATGAAAATAGCTTGAAGGCTTTTGTAGTTTATCTGTTGAGCACTTTTTAAATTTAGGCCTTCTTTATTGAGAAATCTTTTTTATTGTGACGAGGGCGCCACTGAGCTTGTAATAGTTCGCCTCTTAAGCAGTTCAACAATGAGTAAGTACTCACATCTAGATCTAGAGATGTGGCAAGGCGTATGTTTCTAGGATATGTAGTGCTTAGAATAAATAAAATCGACTATAGCCTCTAATCTCTGTCACAATTTTACACGACAACCCATCTGTCCCGCGTGTCTTGCGGCTAAGCAACTTTATTAAACTTTTTTGCATTAGCTTTTTCCTTGGATAAATTGTCGGGCGATAAGTCACCGGCTAAACGAGGTTAATACATTAAAGTGAGTTTAAGCGGAGTTTGCGTTTTGAACTGGTTTGTGCCTCCGGCCTTTGGGCGCTTGATGGACTAGGTGTACTAGGGGTACTATCGGGGAAAGAAATGAGAGTTTAGGAAACTTTGTGATGTGTTGTGAAATGGAATTTTGTTTTGTAAAGTTTAATATCTTTACGAAGTGTACAGACGGATATCTTTCTAGATTTAATAGAACATAACTGATGTAGAGAAAATGCTGGACACGAACAAAGGATGGAGATTAATAGGTAATTGGCGGGGCGCGGGCGGTGCATACATTCTTCAAAAAGGTAGAGTTTGAAGTGTTACACCGGTTCCGGTTACAAAATAAATATTATCATAACGTAAATAAAAAAAAAATCATAATAACATTTTAATGGGTTATAGATTTTTCATTTGCACATTGCTAACTATTAACTCCATTAGTCTTTAATCCACATTTGGCATTTAGTCTACCACAGGTTGTGTAGTACACTTTCTTTATAGAGATACCCTGTGGAGACGAATGATAGAAGTTTTTTTTAACTACTAGGTACTTACAGCAAGAAAATAATTATTTCTTTATATTTGAAAAATATATAAAAAATTGTAGTGAAAACGAATACCTGCTAAAGAAACAAAATTAACCCATTAGCTAAACATTAACCACTTTTAAACCAAAGAAAATACATAAAACATCTATCGGTAAAAAGACGCCAAATCCTTTTCTCTCTATCTGTAAATATGAAAATGTATGTAAAGCCGGCCAGCGTTTAGGGATGTGTAGAGTTTCATATCCGTAATTGGACTGAAATATCCGTAAGATACATGTGCTGTTTTGGGACAGTGCAGGCCCTGTACCCGGACTTTCGATGTTCGATATATCACTATATCGGTCCGCACTTCATAGTAATAGAGTTGACATTGGAACAAAAATGTTCACGCAATTGCAAAGTTCGAATGTGCGGGTAGAGGCCCAGATTATGTTATAATAGTCTTAAATGCTTCAACGTACAAAAGGGCTGAGAACTTGAAAAAATAGTGTTAGCTTTTTTTTTCAATGCAGATCATTACATGATTGGAAACTTTAACTATCTTATTCAGTTCTCATTGAATTGTTTTACTTGATAAAACAACTTTTATAAATATTCTAACCCATAACTAACAAAGACGGCTTTTAAAAGAAATTTTCTTTGCATGCCTAATGTATTGTGGTATCTCTGTCTTTCTTTACTAGCTTTTACGGACCGTCTGAATCTGAAAATCATGTTAATTTCAAATAAAAATTGAATGTAATTACCATAATTATGTAAATCTACTGAAATGCATGGAGCAAATAAATAATTTTTAATAGATTTATGCAGATAACCATATCCATATCCGTATCCGAAATGTTACATCGATAGCATCCTTGCCACCGACTAATAAATCGTGGGCCATCGTCGTATCGCGGTGTCATTAGCACTGAAGTAATTGTGCAGATTTGTCTCGGTCGCAATGCCAGTCGGGGCGGGAGTGGGGGGCCTTATCTAGCTCTTTTTACGGACAAGATATGTGGGTTCGTTTATAAAACTAGTAACGATTACGGATATTTTTGAAATGACAGAGCGTCGGTCGGTGACGTGGTGCCGAGTCGCGGACATTCCAAAAAGGTCCGGGTTTGAATCCGCACAACAAATGCTACGTACGTAGTCAAACTGATGATTAATGTTATGTGGGTAAAAATAGCGTTCACAAGAAAAGTCTATCCATTTACGCCTTGTCACCAAGTTACATGACGATTCTCCTGTTTTCCATTGTAAATATTTTTTAAAATATTTTTTTAATAAAGAGCAAACATGATTTACCTACGTACATACAGGGTCCGTCTTAATATGCTGACACTTTTTAAGGTGATGAACAGACCATCAAACTAAACAACTTTTTTTGTTAAAGCAGATTTTTTTGCGATTTCGATTTTGGTCCCATAGACTATGGGACCAAAATCGAAATCGCAAAAAAATCTGCTGTTCCACACAAAATTGCAATCCCCCTTGAGACAGCTGATTTTTTTTCGCTATTTCGATGTTGATCCCATAGAGAAAGTTGTTCAGTTTGATGGTCTGATCATCCCCTTAAAACGTGTCCGCATATTAAGAAGGGCCCTATATAAAACACACACGACAATAACCCATTTCAGGATGGTTAGAAGCTTTGCTACAACTACCAACTATCTTTTGAAGATGCTTGGCTAGCATGGCAGCGTGATATAGTGCTATCACGCCTTCGCTTTTTTTCAAATAGCGCGCGAACGAACGTGATAAAAGGCGTGATATAGCCGTATCACGTGTAACATGCTACGCCTTCAGTTGCACCTACTAATGCTCAATTTTAGCATATTGAGAGCTTTTCGGTCGTAAAATCATTTTCTAAGAATCTTTTTCCCCTAGTCACACATTTTCCATTAAGACACCCACGAAAAGAAATGTGGAGGTCAATTCTAAGCCAGAACTACACGAAGACAAAAATATTTTTATTTGTTCTTTAAAATATTGTTTTCTTTTTCTTAATTTCTTATTAGCGCCGATCGAGTCGGGGTTCGGATTAACAGATTAGTCGACCGAAGTGAGATGTCACCAAGAGATTCCGTCGCGAGGGTAATCTACAACCGTCTCTAATCGCAGGATTAACTGCCGTTTATCCGTGACCATACTTTTTAGAAAAATGTTTTGGTGTGTGTTAAATGGATCAAGAGTGGACGAGTGCCCCTCACTCGCCTTTGCCCATCAGTGGGTAAGCATTTCTTCTTCAGCGTATATAGGGTGCTTCTTAATACGCTGACACTTTTTTAAGGGGATGATCAGACCGTCAAACTGAACAACTTTGTCTATGGGACCAACATCGAAATCGTGAAAAAAATATCAGCTCTGTCCCATAATTGGTTGCACAATGCATATTTATATGGGAGAGCTGATTTTTTTTCGCGATTTTAATTTTGATAGAGAAAATTGTTCAGTTTGATGGTCTGATCATCCTTTTAAAAAAGTGTCAGCATATTGAGAAGGACCCTGTATATACTTACGTATAAAATTAGGAATGTTAGGGAATCCGAACATCAATTGCCAGTTGGAAAATCACTAATGTCCTACCCCATTTCAATATGTTAAACACATTTACCCCTAAAAATAAGACATAAATAAGCAAGGGGTAATGTTTCCTATAATGCATCATATTTGACAATATACACATCTTAATGGCTATGTTACTTACACGCCATGATAATCATGATGTATGCTCAGAGGAACGCATTGGCGAACTTACCTGAAATGAGAGAAAACGATTTGTTAAAAATATTTGTGTAGAAATGATAAATATTATTCTCAGTACAAAGTAAACATTTTACGAGGTACCTTATCTTAATGCTACAAGGTTCCAAAGTCATTATTATTAGAAGCAACTGTACGTACAAAGTTTGTTTCTAAATATAAAAAAATGTTTGTATTTGGGCGAAAACTAGCCACCTCTTACCACTTGACACGTCATTCCATCCTGAAACATGCTAAATGTGAGAATTGCTACAACTACATTCTCAAAAGTTTGTAGTTGTAGCAATGTTTTTGACTACCCCAAAACGGGTTACGGCCGTGAGTATATGTATGTATGATTTTTATGTTTTGCCTTTAATTTTTCTTACCATCTTATTACCTTGTGGTGATCGGTTTAAAATAGTACCTAAACGGGCGAAAGATGGCAACCTTATCCCTTGGGAAGTTTGGAAATCGTGTGGAATTAACTTTTACCAGTGAGAATCATCGCATCCAATCACTCCTCTGATTTTAGCGTCTTCCCGTTCCGGTTGATTCAGGAGGGCAACCAGAGAGCACATCCATGGTTTTTTAACGAATATAGGTACGTTAATCCAAATTAATATTTTTAGCTGTGGCAGTCAGGATCACGTTACATCACACACATCATCATCATCAGCCTATAAACAACCCAGTGCAGGGCACATGCCTACCCTCAGGGAGGGTGTATGGGCATTAGTCCACCACGCGTGCCCAATGCGGATTGGTAAACTTCACATACACATCAGAATTTCTTCTACAGTGTATGCAGGTTTCTTCATGATGTTTTCCTTCACCGTTTAAGAGCAGTCAGTATTACATACATAAGTGAGAAAAACTCATTGGTACATGGCATGTTGTTCGTGCGGATTCGAACCCGGACCCCTTTTATATAATTGGGTATCCATACCTCTCCGCAACGCGCCACCGATGCTCTCTTCATACACCCGATAGCCTCTTAAGACTCTGGAGTCCGATTGAGTATGAATATATTAATTTTTCCTTAACATCAAATGTTTCATCAAAAGACATTAGAAAATCTTAAATTATTAATTAAGTAATTCCTACAAATCTCAAATGGTTAATCTAATTAAGGTTATTTTTATCTCATTCCATCAAAAGAGCCGCCAAACAAATTAAAGGGTTAAATAACCTATATAGCCTTATCTGCCACGTGTCGCAAACCTATATGGATACTTAATATGATTTCCGGGAAACACTATAATATCGAGTGGTTATTGGATGGAGGATAGTGCGCACGCGTCGATGCTTCAACGGTTTTAAACACTTCCTGTTTTTCAACAGCCCTCTACATTCAAGAGAGTACAAAATTAAATAAGCCAAGACACCATGGCTATTTTGTAATAGATGCTACCTCTACCATAATGCAGGGATTAACCTTTAAACCACTGCTCTACCCATCAAACTGAACAACTTTTAGTATGGGAGCAAAAAAAAAGCTATTAAATGTTCAGTTAGATGGGTAGACTTTTAGTTTAAAAGGATGCTACTGATATCAATTTCATGTATAGGTACTAGGAGGGATATGCTATAGTTATATTAATTTGTTCTCAAAGATATTCATTCATTAATCTTATCGGGGAAACAGTGAAGGTTTTATGTAAGAGCTGATAAAGTAGATAAAATTAAATTCTTTGATAAGATACGTATCATTATTATCTTTTGCGTTTTGTTATCTGTTACTGTTGATACACTTGCCTTTTCTGAGATAGTATCAAAATAGAAAGAGGATGTTAAAATAACGACTGATTTTTAATGATTTTGGTTCGTATCACCATAAATTAGGTAGGTAGGTAGGTACAAAACGTACCTAATATCTCGAAAAGACGCATTAGCTAGCGTCGCGATTTATGTCGTTTGTGAATGGTGTTGACATAAAAAGAACTGTTAATAATCATCATCATCATCATCTCAGCCGATGGATCTTCAAAACGACTAGTCCCATGCTGCCCTCATCCAACGGGCATTATTGATAATAATAATTGTTCTAATAATTTCCTATAGATATCTTAGGGAAAATTGTTCAGTATCATGGGTACCCCTTTTTACCCATTAAGGGGCCATAGGTTCAGACGAATATTTTCTATGAGAAACGCGATTCAGATTTAAGCAATTTACAATTTATAAATAAACCTAACCAAACACTTTTTATTAGGTAGATACGTTCAAAATAGTATTATCTTGTTTCAATCGAGTTTTCCATTTAGATTTACGAATACAGCTAAGAATTACGATCTTTTGTAACCATTATCAGCATTAAACAAAATTGTACTGTATCTTAAAGGTACTAGGTAGAAAATTAATTCCAAAACAGAACGCATTATCTAATTAATTCAATCATTGCTACAAATTCGGTTCTAAAACAAATAATATAATTCAGTCACGCTTATCGATTTCTTATAAATCAATTAGATGACTCTAATAATGTTTAACGAGAGTAGATGTGTCTCGATACGAGAAAATTATTATTCCTTTGAAAATCGATTTTTTTATCGATTAGGAGTAACATATTTGGGTGGGCTATTTCTGGCGGGAACTATAGAAGATAACTGACACAAATTGGTAGTTAGAAAGCTACTAAAACATGCCATTTGAATTCCAACAGTGGATAAACATAGATTTAGATTGAGTATCCATATTTTACGATTATAAAATCTGTAATAGTAATGTGCCTATCTAGAAATAAAGCTCGGATAAAACCAAACAAGGAAGATGTGAATTTTATTGCATTGTTGAATGTAGCATGTCATGTATTTCTTTCTAAACACTCATAATGGAGAGATGTACATAATGTTTAGGATTAAAATTATATACATAGTATGAATAAGTAATAGATTGATTAATTCAAATCATGTGAGGACATAGACAATGTGATGGGTTATTAGTGTTATTACTTCGTGTTTTCGTCGTAGCAAAATTTTTTCTCAGCTTTGATTTATTATAATATGTATAAGTATCAGAGTTTACGACATTATACGTACCTATTAGATTTTTTATAGAAGTATAATTGATGATTTCTCAAAACAATATACCTATTTTATATGATTTAGGTTTGTTTGAAAGAGGTAGGTATTGACTAAGAGAGCGTTGTACCTGTAAATACTGATCAAAAGTTGATTCATTAAAATTGGTTTTAAAGGCATAAGCGTAATCAAGAGCCGTGTCTTCTTTTTTCAGTTTCATCTATGATTACCAGCTAGATATTATGATCACGTAACCAAATCTGTTTATGTCTCTTATCTCACGCTATATCTAGCAATTCTAACTCTTATACGAAGATTTGTGATGGAATCGAAGACTTTTATGAAAGATAAAAATCAAAAGATGTTTTTAAATTAGGTGTTTAAATGATATTAACCATAATGAGTATTATATTATGGAAATTAATTGATATTTGACACTTCGTCAAACATTTAGTTAATGGGGTGGATTGTTGGTAATCGTCGCAGCTGGAATTTGAAGGTGGCGCCTTAGAGGCATTAACTTTTTGTTTAACACCTATTTTATCTTAAATGTCTTTAAATGATATTGGATTACGCACTTAGCTGGAGATACAAACATGAATGCAGTTTAGGTACAGAACAGAATATTCAAAAACTTTTAATAACGAAGCCCTAAACATCGAGGAAAAAAAATCGGCTGTTTCATTAGTTTCATTACAAAACTGGTTTCATTTTATCTATCTTTGTCTGAAGTGCTATTTTTGGATTCGAAATAATGAGCGAGAATACACAAATTTCATACTTTTCTACAGCTGATTTCAACGTATGACTTTCAAAAATCGCACTCCTTTTTTGAAAGTCAATTTAAAACACCGAAGTTCAATCCAATTCAATTTCAGTTCTAATCACATTGCAGTCCAGTTACTATTCAACTGTAGGTACCGAATTCCGTATCCCGCTAAACTTGACTTGCGATCCGTCAAACGGTTGTCATGAAAAAAAAAAAAAAAAAAAATGAGCTGTCAAGTGATTAGCGTGATACCGAATGTGTAAAAAGTCGTGATTCGCATGCGGTCCAATTACGTTTCAGTGGATATTAAATCTCCACTCTCGTAAATAAATTTTATTTAGCGCGATCGACAGACGATTTTTCATATTTTTTTCTACGTAGTGAAAATTGTTCAGTTTGATGGTCTGTAAAGTTTATACCTACCACTAATATACTACTTAGTTACCATTAGACTCTAAACCACCAATTTAAATATAGGGTGCTTTATCACCTATTGTAGACTAATGATGAATACAGAACAAATCAGGAGTGCGATTTTTGAATCTCATTCGCTGAGTTCAGTAGTTGAAAATGTCAAAATTACTGTGGAGATATGCATCTTTCTACTGCTGTTTTGACTTTAAAAAATCATACTTCAAGAGTGCGATTTTTGAAAGTCAGATCAGCAGTAGAAAGATGCGTGCGTATCTCCGTAGTAATTTTGACATTTTCAACTGCTGAACTCAGCGAATGAGATTCAAAAATCGCACTCCTGATCCAATACGAGTGGTAAGGTAGAAAAGCCTCAACAAAGCATAACAACATTCTTTGACAATAGTAAACTAACTGTAACCGATAACCGGTGGAAGTGGCGGGGCGGGAGGGGTGGAGATAAGAGAAATCGCTCCTTATCGCGTTGCAGTGTGCGAAAATAGCAAAAATGCATTCTGCGGGCTACTGTGTGGACAAACGTTGGACTTGGCTAGCTAATTGTTTGGACAAACGTTAGACTTTCAATTTTCAGCACGCTAACTGCCTCCGTGGTCTAATGATTAAGAGCATTTGGGCACGGAGGTCGTGGGTTCGATTCCCACGGGGGACACCTAGTGATACTTATATCACTTTGCGTGTTTTCCCCCAGTTGGTTAAGACATTGCAGACCTTGATTGTCTGAAAAGAAAAATGATTCCATACCTCAGATGGCACGTTAATTAAGCCGTTGGTCCCGGCTACTATCTCTGGTGGTAGTAGTCGTCAAATAAAAACCACGTCAGAGGCCGTAAGGCGGTCTGAAAAAACTCTGACACCGCTCTGCCCACACGATAAGAAGAAGAAGCACGCTAACTATACATTTTCAGTTATTATTAAGATTTGAAGCTGGCGGAACCCGTTGGATGAGGGCAGCGCAGGACCAATCGTTGTGGCGATCCTTGGGGGAGGCCTATGTCCAACAGTGGACGTCCATCGGCTGATATGATGATTATTATGATTGATTTGATTCGTCAAAGCAGGCTTCGGCCTGCGTTGCTGGGCCTCTCCGCACATTCGAACTTCGCAATTGCGGGAAAATTTTCGTTCCAACTCTATTCCAATGAAGTGCGGACCGAAACAGTGGCGATATAGCGAACATCGAAAGTGCGGGTACAGGGCCTGATTCGAACGTAATTATTGTTTTTTTTTTCTTGTTAGATTTTCAGTTTATATGTATACTTGAAATGAACATTTTATGGGACGAACTAAGATTTGAAATTGATTTTTTTTACGTTGGCTTTTTAATCTTTTATTGCTCGAATTCTTGTTATTTTTAAGTGGTATGCGGCGACGGCGATCTTATTTAAAGAATTTAGTAGGTATCTTAAATTTTGCAGGATTGTAATATAAACGTTTCATGTAGGGAATGTAATTTAAATAAGTTTAAAGCTCTTTATGCAAGATGTTTTGTAAGGAACACTAATTTATATTTTTGATGAAGAAATATCAATTACATTTCAATTCTTGAAAACATACAATTGATTTCAATTGTTTATATTACACTGCTGTAAGTTGTTACATACAACTTGTTGTTGCTGTTGTTGTTGTTGTTGTTATTTGACTTCAGTTGTGAAGTCAAATTATATGTTTGTTACATTATATTTACATACATACATACATAAGCTCACGCCATTGTCCCAAGGGGGTAGGCAGAGACCACAGATCGCCACACGCGATACACATACATTACATTACATTCGTCTACATTATACAGGGTGTAAATTAAAATAGGACAGCTACTTAAAGAGGTGCTTCAGACCATCAAACTGAACAACTTTTTCCATGGGACCAATATCGAAATCGCGAAAAAAAAATCTACTGTCCCATACATTTCAGTCGGGTTATGTTTGCAGTTTTGTATGGGAGAGCGGAATTTTTTTTCGCGATTTCGATATTGGTCCCATAGAGAAAGTTGTTCAGTTTGATGGTCTGAAGCACCCCTTTAAGTAGCTGTCCCATTTTATTGTACACCCTGTATTTTGTTACAATAAAACAAATCGCAACCCATTGAACTAGTATGTACTATGGTATAGAAGTGATACCAAAAATAGACGTCATGCGCCACATGCGAGCAGGAGGAGAGCGGGTGAGTGAAAGAGATAGCGATAGTGATTTGCAAAGTGAGGTGTGGTGATATCACCACATTGTTCGAAAGCGTTGTGATTGTGATATGTGCAGTGTCATCAAGACACAAACTAATTAATGCACCTAACAACAAGATTAAAGTCCGACTTAACACAAATTTTCCGCCAACATTTGATCAAACGTTTGACATTTGCGTACCGATAAGGAGCCCGTACACAAATTATCTACAGCTACTGAAATAATTTCACTGATAAAAATAAACATGCATACAATATCGCGGAGTTGATAAGACGGCAATGAAGCGTGGCTTGGGATTGTTGTCGTACGTTTTGAAACATTACCCTCTTTTATCTGCTGCTGTCGGGTAAAGGGTGGTTGAGGTATACTGATTTCTCTTAGATCTATAACAGCATACTTACAGAACTAATAACACCCCTGTTTTTGCGTCTGGGGTTAAAAGCAGTCAGGTATGGCCGGCGATCATCAGGAGCAAAACCTTGACTGCGCAGAATAAAATTTGTAGGCGAAAAGCGCTACTTCTTCTTCTTCTTCTTCTTATCGTGTGGGCAGAGCCCTGGTGTCAGAGTTTTTTCAGACCGCCTTTCGGCCTCTGACGTGGTTTTTATGTAACGACTACTACCACCAGAGATAGTATCCGGGACCAACGGCTTAACGTGCCATCCGAAGCACGGAATCATTTTTCTTTTCAGACAATCAGGTGATTCAGCCTGCAATGTCCTAACCAACTGGGGAAAAGCGCACAAAGTGACATATCACTAGGTGTCTCCCGTGGGAATCGAACCCACGACCTCCGTATCGAGAGCCAATGCTCTTAACCATTAGACCACGGAGGCAATAAAGCGCTACTGCGCATACCCCTCACCCCGCCTATTTTTCAAGTTATAAGCCGGGTACTGTACGCAGGATTTTATGAAGATAAACACAGAGTTTCATTTATAACCATCTCAAAAATCGCCTACACGCAGAAATTTTTTTCTACCACAAAATCGTAAAACTGGGACTTGATCTGGTCTGTTTCAGGACGAAAATTAAAAAAACAGACAAACTACGATAGTAAAAACAAACTAATTCTAAATTCAAAATCTTCCTTACCTTTTTAAATTGACCATCCCTCAAAAACAGAAAACTTTTTTTAAGTATAACCCGATAACTTCACTTGCACTCCGCGAAGCTTGCGGTATGCCTCCACAGCACCTAACCAAACACTAAGGTTGCGCCCAACCGCGACCGTACTTTATCGTTTTTCACCGATAACGATTTAATCAACCGCGATTTTTATGAGTTTTCCTTATCATCGGACACGCCGGATTACACACGCGATAAAGATCAGAAATATTGTTAGACTGTTGCGATTGCTTTTAACGAGTTAGTTTATCTGTGTTTTTTAAGTGAAAAAGATAAAGTGCAATTATATTTTTTTAGCTACTGGCACAGTACTACTGCTTTTGCATAGATAGGTGTATTAATATTACACACGGAAAAAAAATTGTGACAACCCTCTTATTTTGTTAACTTTACTTAGAACTTAACTAAAATATACTTACAACAACAAAATTCTAGTAAAATCTACTAAAAAAGAATAATTAACTGTCTCACAACTATTTTATTTTAGTAGACTTTACGAGGTGTTTAGTTTTATCGAAAAGAATTATAGTTCAATACAATAATTTTCTATAAAAAGTCAACAAAATAATAGGGCTATCACAGTTTTTTTTAGTGTAGCGTAACACAGGGGCCAACCTTATATGCTGACGGTTTTCTAAGAGGATGACCAGACCAGAAAACTAAACAACTTTCTACTAAAATTGTTGAAATCGCAAAAAAAAACAGCTATCCCGTACATTAAGGCGAGTAAGTTTGCAGTTTAGTATGGAATAGATGATCTCATAGATAAAGTTGTACGAACAAAACCTAAAAAACTCCGCTACCAATAAATAAAGTAAATTTTTCTCATTTTTTCCCGCGTATATCGCGACGTCACCTGTCCGAGGCGCGATGCTGATCGTATCCGCGACATATACGCATCATTATGTTTGTTCAATCGTCAAACATTCTTTTGTCCCCTGAAGATAACACCGCGCTACTAGCTCGCCTTAAATAAGATATGTTTTATACTTTGTAGCTGCTTTTAGTTAAAATATACAGAGTATTTAATATGCTGATATTGCTGATGGTTTTTAACCTCCTGCGTACATTTGTTCTTCTCGTAGGACATAGGAAATAATGGTACCGATTCGGACTGTGCCACGACTTAACTTAACTAAATTTATTCCTGTCACTTTCTAAAATAAGATTAAGCAAAGAGACAGAAAACCAACAGCTGACTTAAGTGCTGTCAAAGTGACGTTACACGCCCAAAATAAGATGCCATCATAATGTACGCCATCTTATTTAAAGCGTTTTTGGGCGTGTAACGTCACTTTGATAGCACTAAAGTCAGCTGTTGGTTTTCTGTCTCTTTTCTAAATCTTATTTTAGAAAGTGACAGGAATAAATTTAGTTAAGTTAAGTCGTGGCACAGTCCGAATCGAGGCCAATAAAATCTATTGATGGTGTTTTATTTGGCGACTAAAACACGAACAATAAATGTTATTATTTCTTATGTCCTACGAGAAGTACAAATGTACGCAGGAGGTTAAGGGGATGATCAGACCATCAAACTGAACAACTTTCTCTATGGCACTAACATCGAAATCGCGAAAAAATCGCAAAAACAAACGAAACCTTTTGCCACTTTGCGGTTTTCTATACGAAATCCTGATTCCGCTTGGAATAATTCCGCATGTAATGTGGCGGGCCTTACACATAAGTATAATATTTACCTACCTATACGAGATGATACCTACTTTAGTAACAAACTTAACCAGTTTTTTTCCAGCGACATTCGACTTTCAAAAGCTCGCTATCACACGCGGCACTCTCAAACTTTTTCAACTAACAGAGAATAGAGTGAGAACGGCTTAGCTCGGCTGACGAGTGAGTGACGCCTGCCTGCTAGCAGGTAGCACGAGGTAGCACGAGTATCTCGCCGCCTGCCGCCACCAGATATGTCATAATGTCACTCATGTAAGTTTTCCCCCGCTTTTGCTGCGAATTATCACGATCCGCGCGAGTTGAAACGGATTTTCGTTACTTTGAATTATGATTTGATTTGACAATCGCGACTTCACTTGCGGTTTTGCGAAGACGTTCGATTTTTAAATTTGCTTAGTTCAAATTACTGTCTGTGGTTCATTATTACCAACCAGTTTGAAGCTTACAGTTTACAAATGATTTTAAGTTTTAGAACGTGGAACATTTGAAAATGGAATTGGTTAATTTACAGTTACATGCGATGCAATATAATATGCGATGCGTCGATAATGGAGTCGTCTGCTCGATGGACTTTCATTTCCCGCGCACGTCGCTCGATAACAAAGAAGTGTTGACATATTTAGAACAAGCCTGAAATCGAACTGGCAACACCGGCAGCGCGTTGCGCTCGCGACAGCCGTCACTGGTGCCAACATTGCCAACTAACGCGAGATTTTAATTTTCGAATCCATCCCGCGGTTGACGCGTCACTTCCCTGCATTCCCGCGCATTGGTTACAAACGTCAAATCGCGATCCCGATAGCTTCCTCCGCTCGCGAAGAATTCCTTTTTAAAACTGTCAAAGTTCTGCTACGAATGATTGACGTGCGTTGATCGCTTCGTTTTTCCGCGAAAAGCTTTTTGTCAGTGCGAAAATTGCGAATTGATTCCAATTGAACTTTATAGACAGGCACTCCGTCTTGGCTTAAGTTAAACAAGTTTTGTTCCCTTCATGAAAAGAGTTGGGTAAACAGCGAACATAAAGTATATCTAGCAAGAAAGCTTTCGTCGACGTCCTCAGACAAAAATTGGGTAAAAATTGAAAAATATGAATAGATTTTTCACAGTAGAGCGCGTATCGACTGAGACCGCCCAACGTCCGTCACTATCTCGGTTCCACACGAGCGCGTGCGATACTCGCTTCTCGATACACCTACCTACTCGATTAAAATAAGAATAGCACAACACTATTGTGTTGCGAGCGAGAGCCGGGACCTTCTGAGAAAGGTTGTAATATAAGACGATATGCTCTAAAACGTGTGAAGTTGTTTTACACGTGTCCTTACGTTATAGACAGATGGATTGATACCGTGTTGTGTTTTGACAGCTGATTAATAAATAAAATCGGTCAAGTGCGAGTCGGGCTTCTCGCGCACCGAGGGTTCCGTACCACACCACCACAGAACACAAGATTATTAACTCAGAAAAACTACTTTTTTTGTCCGGGACCTTTAGCGCGAGACCGACTCACACTTGGCCGGTTTTTAGTATTTGTTGTTATTCTGTAGAGTTTGCTCTGTAATCACACTTAGTTTGACGCTTGTATGTATTACCGTTTTTACCATAGAGCGTGAAGAAATTTTTTTGGTAAAAACTAGTTTCTGGTGGAGAACCCCTCTTAATTTTGTACTTTTTGACATTTTTATTCGAATCCGCCGTAATAACGCATAATCTGAGAAAATTTCAACTATCTAGCTATTACGGTTCAAAAGTTACAGCCCTAAATAGGTAGGATAGACGGACAGACGGACGGACGGACGGACAACGTAGGCTTAGTAATAGGGTCCCGTTTTCAACCTTTGGGTACGGAACCCTAAAAAAATAACAAAATAACCTGCCACATGTAACCGGATAGGCAGGTTGCGGTGTCGAGTCGTGCCTAAAATATACAGAAGCATCTGTTTCATACGTGTAATTAACTAATTGCCTATGTTATGTTATGCTATATACCTATACATAGTTTGATGAATTAGGTACTGAACAATTTTTTCTATGGGACCAACATCGAAATGCCAAAACAAATCAGCTGTTCCACACATTTGAGTAAAATAAGTTTGCAGCTTTATCACAAATTATTCAATAGTTACTACGCTTTATGTGGAACAGATAATTTTTGCAGTTTTTGGTCTAATAATGCCCTTCCAAAAAACCATCAGCATTATTAAGAAAGACCTTGTACAGGGTAAACAGTTGCATTACGTTAAGGGGTGATTGTACCGATGATACTGAACAACTTTCCCTAAGAAACCTATAGGAAATTCACAAACAAATTTTCTACTTTTCATCCAAAAATTCGATCATTTGATTGCATCTAGTTGCAAAATTTTTGCGAATTTCCTATAGGTTTCTCAGGGAAAGTTGTTCAGTATCATGGATGCAATCACCCCTTAAAGTAATGCAACTGTTTACCCTTACACCCTGAATAATAAAATGTTAGTGAAATTGCCAGTAGCCAAAGGTTCGCGGATTCGAATCCCACAAGGGGCAATTTACTGAATACGAGTGTTTATAAGTAAGTAAGTGTAAGTAATGGATGTTGATTTAGTTAACTTAACTATGCATTCTGTATCTTATTATAAAGCATAATCTGTGTGACAATATTAAAGATGCAAACTTTATACCTTCATTAGTAGGTATACCCATCCTATCAGAAGAAGGCATTCAAACAGGTTTCATAAAAACTAAATGAGAATAGCGAGAGCGTTCGGATTCGAAAACTAAAACAAACTACAAAGCAGAGTCGAGTCACTTAATCGAAATAGAGGTGCAATAATCCAACATGGCGTCTGCAATTCGAGTGCAGATGCAATTGTCACGGGCCGGTGGGCCGCCCGCTCCTTCTGTTTTTACTCGATTGCTCGATTACTCGATTCTCGTTTTTCGTAGTGCCCCGCCGCCGATACCAGCCTCGGCAGGCCTGTCATATCGACTCTTTGTTTGGCGTGTAGAAAAAAAAAGCGAAAACCAAAGATAAAAAGTCTCCCGAGCAAATTGGGCGTCTCTGTTATAACCAACAGAGGTGGAATGCACGATAGCACACAATAAATGTCCGATCCGTTTGTCTGATGCGAATTTGTTGATTGTTTCAGCTCACCGGTGCTTTGTTGTAGTTTTGGCGCGCTTTTACTGCTGTCAGTTTGACGTTTGTTTTTTTAAAGTTGCCTGCCGTATCTGCTTGCTCGATTGAGCACGCTGTGAACAATACCGTCCGTGTATCTACAAGTTTGGAGTTATTTACGCTCGGAGTTCAATGTTGCATCCTTAATAGGTATATCTGGACAACGTGAGGGCCGTTATCTGTGAGAAAGCTGTGAGGGGGGGTTCGGGGGGGTTTCGATATGAATCACCGGGAGTAATGGCTACAATATCACGTAGTGCACTTTGTCAACTGCTTGTAGCCTCGCAGTCGCATAGATAATGGTGAGATTGTGAAGAAAGATGGCTGTTTGCGATCGATAGAGATGTTGGATTGCGCCGGGTCTTGTTTTCACGACTAAGCGTTTATCTTTTTGTTTTAAATTAAGAGTCTGGCTGTAGTTTATGCCTCTCCTTAGGCGTAGTTTTCGCTGTATGGTTCGGCATGTCGGTAACTTCGTGATTCGCGAAACTTTATCTTCTGTTATGTACACAGTATTAGTTAAGTTGTAATAGGAACGTAGGTAAGTATATAGAATAGGTAGGTATGTCGAATCGAATCGAGGCAGCTATCCGACCCACTAATCTAACTAATGTGGAAGTTACAATGAAAAATAATGCATTGATTATTGAAGACTTAAATTTTCCCACAAATTACCTAATGAGAAAATGTCATTTTAACGAAAGGTACCAAAATGTGAAAACCATTTTGAGATTATGTGATTCAAAGCTTATATTAAAATTCTCAGATTTTTCTATCCATTATTTCTCGAGTTATTTGAAAAATACTGAAAAATTAAATAGAGGTTGAATGAGATTTTATTCCTTTGCCTGCTTGGCTTTTCTATTGTATTTAACAGTTTTTATTTTTAATTTTATTGCGGTCAAGGCAGCCATAAATCCTACGTTTTTCAGAAAATTCAAAAGTAAATTAAAAATAAAAATATCGGTCAATAATTAATTCGGGAAAATACGTATTTCTTATTTTTTAACCTATTTTTATATTTTTTTATTAAAAACAGGTACTTAAAAAAAATTAAATGTTGTCAATTCATAATCATTTCAGCAACGATATCGACAGGCAGGACATAAGTCCCAATAAAGCTATGTCTACAACCTAAGGGAGCATCACGTAATTTTTCTGTGGTATACACCAGAAATTTCGTAGCACCGTAGAACCGTCGTAGCGCAGTATAATAATATTTAAGAGTCTAGTAATACAGTAAGGACGACACTCCTGCCTCCCACCACTTCTAACTTCAACCCCGCTAGGTACTACTTACTGAACAACTTTTAGTATTGGGCCGCCATAGAAATTGCAAAAAAAAAAATTGGTTCCATAGACAAGGCCAACGGCTACTCAACCCAAATGTAAGGAGCAGCTGTTTTTTTTCACGATTTAAATGTTGGTTCTATAGTAAAATTTGTTTAGTTTGATGGTCTGAAGTACACCATAAAGTATGTAACGCGTTTAAGTTTACATCCTGTATCATTATGGTGATCGAGGAAAAGACACAAAAAAATGTAGAGTGTAGACGCAGCTTAAAATAGTAGGAGAAAATTATAAGACACGAGCTTTTACCCGCGACTTCGTCCGCATAAATTATATACCAGATTTTAAGTCAGATGATAAGCTATCAAACAAAAAAGTTTCATCAAAATCGGTTCGTTAGTTTTTGCGTGATACTCGAACAAACAAACACCCAAACAAACAAACAAACAAACATACAAACAAACAAACAAACAGACAGACAAAAAATCAAAAAATTTGTGATTTGGAATCAGGGACACCTAAAAAGCATATCGTAACATTTTTTTGTAAATATCTTCATTGTACAGACACACTTCTGTTACAGTTTTATAATAGTTTAGATGTGAACGCAGATTTTTTTACCGATTTTCAGCAGTTTGTATCCAAGTGGTACATTAAATTCATTTTAATTATTCAGTACTTCAGTACTCAATTGTTTAAAAAAATCACTTATACCTTATTCACCAAACACCGACCAAGAAACCCTCAGATCCATTCCACTTAGCACCGTATCAATAACCTCTCATGAAAGCTGCAGAAAGAGCAGCCCGATATCATCGAGTACCATCGCGACGGTTCTCTGGAGGGGTGAACGCGGCTAATCTGCGTCCGCGGCCCGATCGCTGAGACCGAGAGTACAATTGGGGGGATTCAGATTGGCGCAAGTGGAAGTTGCCAGTTTGATGAGCCTTGCGAACTGTTTGCTGTATTGTATTTTTTTAAGTGGGTGATTTGCTGCGATTGGACATGATTTTGGATTTCGAATTGCTGAATATGTCTTTTTCGTAGTTAATTTAGTACCTACTGATGTTGGTAATAACCTAATCCCTAATATTATAAATGTGAATGTAAGTTTGTTTGTTAGGCTTTCACGCGAAAACTACTTAACCTGGAGGTATTAGAAGTAACATAGGATACTTGGTTTTCCAAACTCCACGCGAACGAAGTCGCGGGCAAAAGCTATTAAATAATAATCTTCTCTTATCGTGTGGGCAGAGCCCTGGTGTCAGAGTTTTTTCAGACCGCCTTACGGCCTCTGACGTGGTTTTTATGTAACGACTACTACCACCAGAGATAGTAGCCGGGACCAACGGCTTAACGTGCCATCCGAAGCACGGAATCATTCTTTTCAGACAATCAGGTGATTCAGCCTGCAATGTCCTAACCAACTGGGGAAAAACGCACAAAGTGACATATCACTAAGTGTCCCCCGTGGGAATCGAACCCACGACCTCCGTGTCGAGAGCCCAATGCTCTTAACCATTAGACCACGGAGGCAGTTAGTAAATAATAATAAAATGTATTAAAGCTTTCAATGCTCGAAACACATTTGAATGGGACGCAAAATTATTATATTGCGGCGGATTGTAACAAGGCGTAAGAAATTAAGAATGTGAAAATAAAAACCGGTCATGTGCGAGTCGGGCTACTCGCGCACAGAGGGTTCCGTACCACACCACCACAGAACACAACATTATTAACTTAGAAAAAATAACTTTTTTTGCCGGGGACCTTTAGCGCAAGACCGACTCACACTTGGCCAGTTTTTAGTATTTGTTGTTATTCTGTAGAGTTTGCTCTATAATCATACTAAGTTTGACGCTTGTATGTATTACCGTTTTTACGATAGAGCGTGAAGAAAAAACGTTGATAAAAACTAGTTTCTTGTTAAAAACCCCCCTTAATTTTTAAATTTTTGACATTTTTATTATTTGTTAACAAATCCGCCGTAATAACGCATAATCTGAGAAAATTTCAACTATCTACTATTACGGTTCAAAAGCTACAGCCCTAAATAGGTAGGACAGACGGACGGACGGACGGACGGACAACGTAGGTTTAGTAATAGGGTCCCGTTTTCACCCTTTGGGTACGGAACCTTAAAAAAAGAAATAAGTATGAAAGAAAGGAGCCAACTTTTATGTAAAATTTCCCAGGTTTTTTTCAAAACGTAGCGAATCAAAATGTTATAGATTTTTTGCAGACGGATTTCTGGATTAGAGTTCATTGGTTTACAAATTGTGTTATGTTTACAGTAATAAAAAAATCGCAAGTTGATGCTAAAAGTTGATGGACACTTCTGATCTCTGACTGTGAAAAATTTTCAGCTTTTGATGCGGATTTTTAATGAAATATTAATTAAGTGCGGAAACATTAACCATTCATTCTACTTTCTTGTTCAATTTGATGATATGCTGTATTTAAAATTTAAAGTCACTCCACAATGCGTCGGTGTTATAACAATGTTACCCCAAATCCATAATAACACATAACACAAAACAATGTAATATTAAAACACAATCTCTCCGCTAACTCGACTGTTGAACTAATCGCATGATTAGATCCTGCGCGCTCCGATGCGCTTGCGCAAGCTATAGATATGCGCGGGATTGTAACTATAAATGCTAGGATATTCCCACGCGAGCCTCTAGCTAGTGCTAGTGCTAGTGCTAATCGTTAATGGTTTAAGGCTAGGTTTAGTAATTTAACTGTTGGTTCAATTTGTTTATTGATCATTCATAAAATACGTCACTTGTTTCTTGTGATGTTACGCCATGTGCTTAACAGTAAAGTTATAGAGCATTTAAATGGTAGATAAATGAATTAGCTCTCGGCTTGGCTTCGAATTATTAAATAAAAATAAAATTTTAAGATTGAGACAAGCAGTTTTCAAATTCTGTCCTATTTATTAATGAACAAGCACTCCCAAAAAGCCTGTTGGTCTATAGATTTAAGAAAATTAATATACTTGTTTATAATTATAGTTAATAGTTAAAGCACTGAAAATAATTTCAGAGGAAGTAAAGTAAGCCTAGAGATTTTTAAAACTGTTCTAGTGCTATAAAATTTATATTAAAGTTTTCATTTTCTGCATTTTCGAAGTAATAACTAAAATTATAACGCCATTGGTTTAATTGGTTTATTGGTACTTTTCTAAACAGTTATTTTCAGGAATTTATTTAGTTTTGTATGAGTTCAAACTAAAAATAAATTTTGAGCTAAGTTGATACTTATGGTTTTATGAGCTAAAAAACTAAAGTTACCAATTTTCGAAACACGAATCGATCTTTTTCTTTTCTCACTAGCAAACTAAAGTCAGACAGTATTAGATCTTCACTCTATATCTATGGTAACAATGTGCGCCCGCGCCGGTGGGCGGGGCCGTGACTGCGCGCGCGCAGAGGTGTTAACATCAACACGTACTGAGTTCAGTTGATTTATTGCTCGTTTTGACAAGAGTTTTGTATTTAAGTTTTGTTCTTAGGAAATAGAAAGAGGGGAAATTGTGGGAAGAGCTTAAGATACTGAAAGTTTTAAGAAGCGATGCGTCATTTTGTCGTATCAATAAAGTTCTCAAAATGCATTGGCATCTAAGGAAATGTGCATCTTCGATAACTATACAACGTGTTAATGAATTAACGCAAAACTAGAAAGTAGTTTGAATCGAGAGCAGAATCGAATTATCATGGTTTCATCATAGGTAATTTTTTTCAAAATATTAAATAACTTGTTTGTAAAATTAAAAATTTTCTGAACCCGAAGTCTACTCACCCCACGGGCACACTCTGTGTGACACACACCCTACTTACTGCCAAAACAAGATTATTAAAATGTATCCATAAGTACGACAGCGCTTTCATTCATTGCTGAAATGATAAAAAATCATTTTTGCCTCAAAACTAAAAATGCGAATAACTTTAAATTTTAACTACCAAAATAATGAAATTATTGTTTCAATCTAATTATTTTGTTATAAATCAGTTGGGGTGTATGAGGTTTTGCGCTAATTTATTAACACGTTGTAGGTTTTTTTTAGGAAATAAGAGTGCATCCGTTTTACCACTTCTGGATAAGTTCTTAATAGCTTATCTAACAGATCGTTTGACATATCTGTCATATGAAATAATATCAAACGAACTGACAGATAAGCTATTCTTATCCAGAAGTAGTGAAACAAGCTGTTGGTGTAGTTAATATTGAGTTGGTTTTTGTAGGTTCTTGATTTTTATACACCAATTTTAGTTAGTGCTAAAAAATCATGAACTAAAATATTATAGCACTATTTTTTAATAAATAATAACGCTCACAGGCACATACATTGTAATGATCCCAAGAAAGCACTATTTATAGGCTGTTTATTATGGAAACCATACAACAACGGCACAAACATATAAACATCCATGACCGAACCGGGATTCGAACCCAGGACCCTGGTTTGGCAGTCCGGCGTGGTAACCATTACACCAACCGGGTCGTCAGTAGGTCGGTAGTATTATTATTTATTAATGAATATTTTTTTTTGTATAATAAGTAATAACTAAGTACTTCCCATATCCATTTCAGCTTCATTTGGAGTAGTTGTACATCGATTTACTTACCTGAAAAAAAAGTATTATTAAATTGGTGTTCAAATAAGTTTTATGAATTAGTTTGAAAATTTGGATGCAATGAGCGAATTTATTATTGTGTAAAGGATAAACCAATAAGAATTATAATTATAAATAGATAGATGTACAGTCATTATAACGACTACTTATTATAGGTACCTATACAACGTGTTAATGAATTAACGCAAAACTAGAAAGTAGTTTGATTAGAATCGAGAGCAGAATCTAATTATCATGGTTTCAACATAGGTAATTTTTTCCAAAATATTAAATAATCTAAACTATTATAAAATTGTAACAGAAGTGTGTCTGAACATTGAAGATATTTACAAAAAAAAGATTATGATATGGTTTTTAGATGTCCCTGATTCCAAATCACCAATTTTTGGATTTTTTGTCTGTCTGTTTGTTTGTTTGTTTGTTTATTTGTTTGTTTGGGTGTTTGTTTGTTCGAGTATCACGCCAAAACTACTGAACCGATTTTGATGAAACTTTTTTGTTTGATAGCTTATCATCTGACTTAAAATCTGGTATATAATTTATGCGGACGAAGTCGCGGGTAAAAGCTCGTTATTTATAAAATTTTAAATTTTCTTAACCCGATGTGAACCCACCGCACGGGCACACTCACCCTACTTACTACCAAAACAAGATTCTTAAAATGTATCCACGAGTACGTTAGCGCTTTCATTCATTGCTGAAATGATAACAAATCATTTTAACCTCAAAACTTAAAATGCGAATAACTTTAAATTTTAACTACCAAAATAATCAAATTATTGTTTCAATCTAATTATTTTGTTATAAATCAGTTGGGGTGTATGAGGTTTTGCGCTAATTTATTAACACGTTGTATATGTATACCTACTTTTACCTACCTACCTTCATATCTTGTTATGGAGACTTAATTCTATTTACGAATAACAAACGCTTGACAAATACATACGGACAGTTTAATATGTTGATCAACAATAATTATATACTCTACGTTATTAATTAAAAACAATACCTAATTAAAAAATACTTTAACTTTGATTATTAACTCGTAGATCAAATTGCTTAATCTAATTCCTCTTTTCAAACTCAAATATCAATACCAAAGTTTTCATCTCACGAAACACAAAAATAAACTCAACAGAACAATTATTTATTAACATCTAAACGACTTACGAAGTTGGAAAAGCTTGTGACAATGCGAATATCCGATCAGAGCAAGAAATGTTATGAAACACACTTTGAATACAAACTGCAATGAATCAAAAACAAAACAATGTGATTATCCTCTCGCACTCTATTCTATGTGGTACCGGCCATAAGCTGTAGCGGGTTTCTGTTTGGCTGAATTTATATTCCGAGATAAGTGTTCTTTTTGCAACCATCAGCAGCAAGGCTGATTCAGTGTTTATGGGGTGTAGAGCTTCTCTGTGATGGGGATGGACCAGGTCTGCCTGCATAACTCCAGTCGGTTTAGGAGTTTACTGATGATTAAAAGTCTGTAAAAAATTAACGATCAGCTGCAAGGCTGATCGTATGTTATTGTTGTAGTATGCACTGTAGCTATGTGAACAGTACAAAAACTGATATGGTTCATCAGTCGGTTTAGGAGATACAGCCGTTCAAACGTTGGAACTTTGACTGGTTGTATCTACTAAACCGACTGACAGAACTTGACAGTTTTTGTACTGTTCTCATAGCTACAGTGCATACTACAACAATATCATACGATCAGCCGTGCAACTGATCATTATTTTTTTACAGACCTTTAATCATCAGTAACTCCTGAACCGACTGGAGGTATGAAGGCAGACCTGGTCCATCCCCATCACAGAGATGCTCAACACCCCATAAATACTGAATCAGCCTTGCTGCTGATGGTTGCAAAAAGTACACTTATCTCTTATACTATTAGTGCTCGACCACTGCTCACATATCCTAATCATATCGCAATGTCAACCATATCTTCGTAGAGCTTGCATGCCCGTTTTGTAATATTATCTTTATTTTTGTATATATTTATTTATAAAAGAAATATTACAGTAAATGAACAAGATAGTTCAATAAAAACCAATCTAGGTACCTATACACTATCGACTAGTTTATGGTATAAGTTCAGCTGTCGTTAAATACACTGAGATTGAAAACATCAACTGCTTGTTTGGCACTGTTTGAGGCACAAAATGCTTCATCGGCGAATCATCTCACAAAACTCTTGGCTTTTCTCATCCCATTGCTCCCAGCTTCCAGTATCAGGATATACAGGGTCCTTAAGCGGATGATCAGACCATCAAACTGAACAACTTTCTATATGGGACCAACATCACAGAATAGGTAATAGTATATAGTTCTACATACCAACATAGAAATCAGGAAAAAAAAAATCAGCTGTCCCTTACATTTCGCTCGATTAGGTGTGTAGTTTTGTAGGGAAGAGCAGATTTTTTTTTTTCGCGATTTCGGTGTTGGTGTCATAGTGAAAGTTGTTCAGTTCGACGGTCTGATCATCCCCTTAAAAAAGTATAAACATATTAAGAATGACCCTATAGATGAGCTATTTATATTTTTGTACGCAAAACAACCCTCGAGATTACGGACACAAACTACTTGATACCGCCTCCGTGGTCTAATGGTTAAGAGCTTTGGTCTCTTGACACGCAGGTCGTGGGTTCGAATCCCAAGGGTGATATGTCACTTTGGGCGTTTTTCCCAGTTGGTTATGGTTTGGACATTGCATGCTGAATCACCTGATTGTCTGAAAAGAAAGAAGATGCCGTGCTTCGAATGGCACGTTAAGCCGTTGGTCCCGGCTACTATCATGAGTGGTAGTAGTCGTTACATAAGAAAACCACGTCAGAGACCGTGAGGCGGTCTGAAACAACTGTGACACCAGGGCCTGCTGCCACACGATGAGAAGAAATTCGCAGACGTATTCTAGATGTAATCTCACAGTGGGAACGTTCAGTGTATCTAGACTTCGCTTGTGACTTGCGGCATCCAGTAAGTTCGACAAGACTCGAGCGCAGGAAATGAAGCGCACCCGGAGGAGAGCCGATAAATCCGACCGCTAGACAAAGAACTTGCCGCTTCTTGCTGCTTTATTACCAACTTGCGTGTCACTAATTGGTTACGTTTTAGTTTTTTTAGCGTTGGTAGAGAAAAAAATTGTTTCAAAACGTCATCATGAGCCTATTATACGTTCCGTTACAGGGCAAAAAGAATATTATACAGGGTCCTTCTTAATATGCTGACACTTTTTTAAGGGGATGATCAGACCATTAAACTGAACAACTTTCTTTATGGGACCAACATCGAAATCGCAATAAAAATATCAGCATCAGCAAATATAAAAAAATATACGTTTGCAGTTTTGTATGGAACAGCAGATATTTTCCATTTCCTTGGGAAGTATGATATTCCTCCTATTTTGTATATAATTTTAGCTATCATAATATTTTTATGTGTTCTTTGATCATATTCTATTAGTTGTGAAATGATTTGAAACGAATGCATTTCGTCACGTGGGCAATGTCTTTTTCAGTTTTCTTTTTATTTGTATTGTATCAAATTTTCTGTATGTATAAATAAATAAAATAGTTTCCAAATTGTAAAGCAAACAACAAAATTGTAGAATAAATAATTAAAATGACGTAGGCGAATGAAATAATGATTCTCCATACAAAAGACTTCAACGAGACAATCAATCTTGTTGTAGTGATTAAAAATAATGAATTACTAAGGAATTACAAAAACACTGAGAAAAATATTTCTATTAGTCGCTTCTATTTCGTGGGTGTTCCACAGGAAGAAATGGGATGGTGTATTCGGTTTATCCTTTTCACTGCGAAATTTTGAAAATTGCGTTCTTCTCCATGAAAAATTATACGCTACGCGTATTTTTAGCAGCGAGAGGGTTAAGCCTTAGGGGAGTATGTAATTTATCTAATGGTTAAGCCCTAGAGGTCAGACTTTGACTTCAGTTGACTAAAAAAGAAAGTCTACCATTAAAGTCGAATTTCGAAATTTGTTTGCCCATCAAAAAAACAATAAGATCTATTTTTGACCTATCATTTTGAATTTAGAACACTTCCAACCTCATCATTTGGTGATATTTTAATTAGCTAGGAAGGTCTGTAAAAAATTACTGGTACGACCTACGACAGTTTTTTATTAGATCGGATTATAACACCTGTATATTATTGGCTATATAAATTGAATGTTACAAAAGCACAGCATTCTCAAACATTTTCCATTTAAATATCTTATTCCAATTTCCTAATCTATTTTCCCGAACAAATCATTCGAATACAAAACAGACAAAACTCTCAAAACATACTGTATTAGAAAGATAAACGGTTCAGAATCGAATAGACGCAAATCAACCGTGCGGGTTAATCTTTAAATTGAATAAAACAATAAGTATAGTAATGCTTGCTTAGAAGTTATTCGCGCATGAATTACCCTGAAAGGGATGGTTTACACTGTACGATTTAATTTTGTACAGAAGAATAGCAGACTGCCTATTTTTTAGCCTTCGTTTTAAGACTCTTAGAGGGACCGTACATAAATGAAACGTAGCAATACGAAACTAATAAAAAAGTTAATTGGTTTTAACCTGCAGAAGTTGTAGGAAAGGTACGTATGACTCGTATGTAGTATTTATTTACCGAACCATTGTTCGGATATTTCTAAATATCTTTTAGATCAGACTATTAAACAAAACCGCACTTCCTCTATTGCATGAACATCGCAAAATACTGCTGTTCCATACAAAAGTACAATCCTACTCGACCCGAAAAGTATAGACAGCAGATTAAAGATTGAAAAATTAAGTCTCGGGCGGGATTAATTTTTCAATCTTTAATTTGATTCGAAATAGCACAACATGGCTACAACATGTTTAAAAATCAATAATTTTTGAAATATAGACAGCAGATTTTTTTGTGATTTTGATATTGGCCCAATATACCTATACCTACAGTTGTTCAGTTCGATTCTTTAACATTTTTTTTATAAATACAACGGCTCTAAATTGAGGCATGTTAAAAGTTTCCTAACCATGTTTTTATTTAACGAAATATCAAATAACAATACCAAAAGTGAATAAATAAATGAAACTATCAAGTCGCTAAGTGTAAACTGAAGTTTAAAACAGCTCACTGTAAAGCGTATCCCATCTCTTTCAGGAAATTAGCACAACTTCCCCCGCGGGATTATTGCAAAATAAGATATTGTTTAGTCGATCTATTCGTTCATTCGTTCCGTTCCGCTCAACTCGTTCACTTCATTCGTTTGAATGATGCTCCTTTGTTTGGATTGTGTTTTGAATTATTTCGGGTGTTTAAAGATTGATGGTGTGATTGCTTTGCAAAGTTTTGTGTGTATTTGGTGTTTATTATTTTGTCGCTATGGTATGGTATTTTCAAAATGTGTATCTTTCGACCTTTAAAAACCTATAAAAGTATTGTATAACAATGGCTTGAAGACTTTTGTAGTTTGTCAATTGGGCACTTTTTAAATTTCTTTCCTCTTTATTTATTGAGAAATCTTTATTAATGTGATGAGGGCGCCACTGGACTCCGATAGCCCTCCTAAGAGCAAAGCTTTTGTAGCTGAAAAACGTTGATGTAAATGCAAACTTTTAGCATAAAATATATAAAAGGATGTTTTTTCATATACCGCTGTTATTACTGAAGTAGGCATGGAACTTTGGAAAATAAAAAGTACAGGATAAGTAAAAAAACTAAATTAACTTCTAGAAAACATACCGTAGGCGTAGTAGTAGACGTGCACGGATAAGATGCCATACTTTTTTCAAAACATCACAAGTCGTAGCCTTAACTATATTTAGGCCTTTATTTATTTCTATATTTAACGTTGATAATTCCAGACTAGAGCTTATTTTGCAAAAGTACTATAATTGATTTATTTTATCTTAGTTTTTTAGCAAAATAAGTATCTAAAATTATAGCCATTGACTAACTTATGTCCTAAAAAATAAAGAGGGCTTTATTAGGTATAATTTAGCTTTAAGCTCCCCTTCTTGAAGTGAATAAATAATAATTCATCATTTAGCTTTATACTTTTTCATCTTCATTGTGTCTTCGACATGAGATAAGCAAACATATCAGAATAATTTGAACTTTATCTACGGCCGCTGCTAAAAAAGCTGCTCAAAAGGTGCTAATTCCGAATTTATTTTACCCATCCTTCTTATAAAACCTAAACAACATCCAAAATATTTGTACAATCGACACTATAAAGCACCCATCTTTCGGAAAAGTCCACACAGAATATATTCAAAGATAGCGATCTAGGGAGGGTAGGTGAATAAATAAAAATATGAGTAAAATAAACATTCTGTGACACGCTGACGGACGTTGTAGGAAATTGCGGGCGAGTCCCGGACTTGTGGAGAAATCGCGGGATCTTGTCATCACGTCACTAGTGTTATTGAATATTTTACGGTGACTGTACTGGAAGGAAAAAGGAGTGTAGGTTTTAGAAGTAGGTATTATAACTTTAATATGCTTTTATTCGCATTTTCTCTGTTTCAAACTGTCATGTAGTATAACAAGAATTTATAGACTTTATTATGCATATTATCATGTCTGGACAGTTCCATACATTTTAGATTTAGTATAGTCTTGGCGAAAACAGATGTCGCTACTGGCCTGAACGAGAGATAAATCTTAATTAAACGTTATTAGATTTGAAACACTATTATTTGAGTTTTGTTCCGCGGAAATAAATAATATAGAAAAATTTTCTTAAAAATTTTAATAACAAATGTGTTTAACACGTATTTTAACGTAATTAAACATTGCTGTAGTGCCGTTACTCACCACCGGCGCTGTACTATAAATAAATAACGCTCACAGGCACATACATTGTAATTGGATAGGCTTGTTTAATATGGAAACCATACAACAACGGCACGAACATATACTTGCGCGAGTTTTCATATAAGAAGGTGGCAACTTTCTTAGTATGGCATTGACCCTCTGTTGTATATCATTTATTTACTCTATGATATTATAGATAAATAAATAGTATTCATTAAGTATACCGTACATATATGTGGTTAATGATACTTTTCCTTACGGGTGTGAGGAAAAGTCGATGATTAGACCGTCAAACTGAACAACTTTCTCTATGGCACCAACATTGAAATCGGGAAAAAAAATCAGCTCTTCCACAGTTTTTTTTTTCGTGTTTTCGATGTTGGTCCCATAGAAAAAGTTGTTTAGTTTGACGGTCTGATGATCATCCCCTTAAAAAAGTGTCTGTATAATATATCTAATTAAGGGTATATCGTGATTGTTTTTCTCGGAACTTTATTGAAATAGGTTTGACATTTGAACGAAAACGTAGAAAGTCCCAAGTATACCCCCTGTAAAAATTATTTATTTTAAGCGGTAACTGTACTTTTAACTACTAACTAGTAACTTTTAACTGTAATACAACCCAACTAGCAGCACATTATGTGTTTTTCTAGGCTTTTCTGCTATTCAACTGATTAACTTGACCTATGGAGCCAATGCCATAATTAATTAACTCTACAGGGTGAAATTGATATCATTAGCATCCTTTTAAACTAAGAGTCTACCCATCAAACTGAACAACTTTTACTATGGGAGCAAACCGATCGGATCAACTAAAAAATCAGCTGTCCCATACTAAACTGCAATTCCTACTCGACTCAAATGTATGCAACAGCAGATTTTTTTTTTGCTCCGATCGGTTTGCTTCCATAGTAAAAGTTGTTCGATTTGATGGGTAGACTCTTAGTTTAAAAGGATGCCAATGATATCAATTTCACCCTGTATACAACGTGTTAATGAATTAACGCAAAACTAGAAAGTAGTTTGTTTAGAATCGAGAGCAGAATCGAAATATCATGGTTTCAACATAGGTAATTCTTTTCAAAATATAATTTTTTTTTTGCAAAATTTAAAATTTACTGAACCCGATGACAACCCACCGCACGGGCACACTCACCCTACTTACTACCAAAACAAGATTATAAAAATGTATCCATGAGTACGTTAGCGCTTTCTTTCAGTGCTGAAATGATAACAAATCATTTTTGCCTCAAAACTTAAAACGCGAATAACTTAAAATTTTACCTATAAAAATAATGAAATTATTGTTGCAATCTAATTATTTTGTTATAAATCAGTTGGGGTGTATGAGGTTTTGCGTTAATTCAGTATACAGGGTCCTTCTTAATATGCTGACACTTTTTTAAGGGGATGATCATGATCAGACCATGAAACTGAACAACTTTCTCCATGGGACCAACATCGAAAACGCGAAAAAAAAAAAACAGTTGTCCCGTACATTTGGCTCAAGTCGGTTTGCAGTATTTTTTTTATTAGTAGATTTTTTTTCGCGATTTTGATGTTGGTCCCATGGAGAAAGTTGTTCAGCTTCATGGTCTGATCATCGCCTTAAAAAAGTGTCAGCATATTAAGAAGGACCCTATATACAGCTACTGCACGCACAGTTAAAAGCGTGTGTGCTACTTGGGAAGATTTTTGGTCTGGTAAGCGCTTTTAACACCCAAACTCTTTAACCTTTCAATCGGATAACACCCAAACACGCTATAAAGAGGACCGGCATAACTCAAGCTGCATACACAAGATTTTAATATAAAGATAGGATGGACACACGGAAAGGCCGATCTCTAGATGTATGCGACGTCACGCCACCCGCCAATATCCGACCGAGAATTGAAATATCTGACCTCCCCCCACCCCGCTACACCCCCCGGACCTTGGATATGGATGTTACATGTCATAGGACAGGATAAGATTTCGCATTTGAAGACATGTTACTCAAATGTTAGGTTTCACTTGAGTGGAAATGAACTAAATTAAATTAGACTGAGCCGTTCCTAGGGGAAAGCTGTTTAGAATCATGACAATCACCATTTAAACGTCTTAATTTAAATAAATAAATAACCTTCTTTTTTAGGGTTCCGTACCCAAAGGGTAAAACGGGGCCCTTATACTAAGACTCCGTTGTCCGTCCGTCTGTCACCAGGCTGTATCTCATGAACCGTGATTTAGACAGTTGACATTTTCACAGATGATGTATATCTATTTTTGTTGCCACTATAACAACAATTACTAAAAAACAGAGTAAAATAAATATTTAAGGTGGTTCCCATTCAACAGACACGATTTTTTCTCAATTTTTATGGATTATGATACGGAACCCTTCGTGCGCGAGTCCGACTCGCACTTGGCCGGTTTGTTTATTTATAAATTAATGGACTGGAGTGCGATTTTTGAACATCATACGAGCAGCATACGAGCGACTCGGCAGTAGAAAATGTCAAAATTACTATGGAGATTATGCAACTTTCTACTGCCGATTCGCTCGTATGATGTTCAAAAATCGCATTTCAGGGCTTATGATTTTCTTTCACTGTATTTCTGCCTACTCTATATTTCTTTATAAGTGGTTGTGCATTTAGCTTTAACTTGAATAGTATATGTAACCTACCTACCTGTGAACAATGTAACAATCGTTAAGAAATAAATAAATAAAATAAATAAAAAGTATCTATCCCAATGTCAAGGATTATTTTTGAGCAAAAACACAGCTGAGAACCAGGTGGTCCAGCCTCGTGGCAACCTCAAACGTGAACCGCGCGAACACCACGCGAATGACACAAATGCTCGCGACAAAACTTGCAACGTGATTAGAAACAACCTTCTTAAATACTAGCCAACCTTCACTAATGGAGAGGAACCCGAAGAAGAAGAAGAAGAAAATACTAGCTATCGCCCGCGACTTCGTTCGCGTGAATATAGAAAAATCCTTTCTCAGTACTTTCCTCCGTGTACTTTCCTCCGTGTACTTTCCTCCGTAAAATCTATATTACAGAAGATATTGCCCAATACCGTTTCGCCTACAAAACTGGTAAAGAATTTGAATTTTATAAGAAATCCCACGATAGAAAAGGATAATTTCCATTTCCTTGGGAAGTATGATATTCCTCCTATATTGTGTATAATTTTAGCTATCATACTCTTTGTATTTGTTCTTTGATCATACTCATTCGTTAGTTGTGAAGCGATTTGAAACGAATACAGTTCGCCACTAGGGCTGTTGTTCTTTTAATGTTTCTATCGGTTTAGGCCATCAGGTATAGTATCTTTATGGTTTAGGCTATACGTTGTCTATCAGTCAGTCAGGAATTTGTTTATAAGTTAGTAAGATTAAGAATGAAAATACATATTTGAATAATCTTGACGTATTTGTTTACCTATTAAGTATTAAACTTAATGTTGACTATATACATATACATAGATACATTTAGTCATGCAAATGATAACAAATCGCATGAGTCAAGTTGAAATGCATATGTTGACTCATCGATAGCTTCCTACAGACAGCCACAACGCTATCTGCATTTATATCTCGGATCGTGAATTGAATATAGAGGTGTTAGAATAATAAATATGCACTCGTTTCTTTTCAGTCTGGTTACCCTATATGGTTGGGAGGTCAGTCATTGCAAGAAGTAAATTTTTACTGGATCGGACTACCAAACAAGTTAAAACACAGAAAAGCAGTGAGGAAACCTGCGTACGCTGAAGAAGTTTACAATAAGTTTGCCTTGTAATTATTAACTGTCTCTTTTGCGGGTCTGCTGGAAGAAATCTCTTCAGAGGAAAGCTCGCCTTTTGTACGTTTTCTCAAGTTTGTGTATTATTATGTCTGTGTATACAATAATAAGAAATTCTGATGCGTATGAGAAGTCTACCGATCACTCAATGAGGCCTGTGCCCTGCAGCATAGATGAATTAAAGTTGGCAAGATTGCTCACGTCAAACAAAGAACAAAGCTCTCGTAAAACTTATTATTGTCGCCGGTACCTCGTAGTTCGACTTATTATATTAGATGGCGTTACTATACTAGCTGAAGTCGCGCCTATAAGTGGAATACCTAGTACCATCTATCGAAAAATTTGATGAAACTCAACTTCGATGCAGGTGTGCGTAGACCTAAGATGACATAGGAGTGTGTGTGTCTTTTAGCTTCTCGAGTTGAAAGAAAGATTACATTCGCAATTTTATAAAGTAGGTAGGTAAAAGGTACCTTATGAGTACACCTTGGCTTAGTGGTTAAAGTGTCTGCTTGATAATTCTTAATACAGCAGGGGTTTGTTTTTATGAATCACCACGACTTACCATGTTTCATCTACATACAAAAATGTACTCTGCTGCTGTTTACCGTTGAGGGTACTCCTCAACGGTAAACAGCATTGGCTTGATATTTTTCTGTTCACGTTCAGTTTTGATAGCAAAACAAATATTTAATCAGGATCTGGTGCAGAAGCAAGGAATGACTCCGTACGAGGGTACTCCTCAACGGTAAACAGCATTGACTCGCAATTTTCTTGTACACGTTCAATTTTGATAGCAAAACACATATTGAACCAGGATCTGATGCTGAAGCCAGTAATGTCTCCGTACGAGGGTACTCCTCAACGGTAAACAGCATTGGCTTGCACTTTTTTTTTCACGTTCAGTTTTGATAGCAAAACACATATTGAACCAGGATCTGGTGCTGAAGCCAGTAATGTCTCCGTACGAGGGTACTCCTCAACGGTAAACAGCATTGGCTTGCACTTTTTTTGTTCACGTTCAGTTTTGATAGCAAAACACATATTGAACCAGGATCTGGTGCTGAAGCCAGGGATGTCTCCGTACGAGGGTACTCCTCAACGGTAAACAGCATTGGCTTGATTTTTATCTCTTTCTGTTTAGTTTTGAAAGCAAAACACATATTTAACCAGGATCTGGTACTGAAGCCAGGAATGTCTCCGTACGAGGGCACTCCACAACGGTAAACAGCGTTGGCTTGATTTTTTTTTGTTCGCGTTCAGTTTTGATAGCAAAACACATATTCAACCAGGATCTGGTGCTGAAGCCAGGGATGTCTTCGTACGAGGGTACTCCTCAACGGTAAACAGCATTGGCTTGATTTTTATCTCTTCCTGTTTAGTTTTGAAAGCAAAACACATATTTAACCAGGATCTGGTGCTGAAGCCAGGAATGTCTCCGTACGAGGGTACTCCTCAACGGTGAACAGGATTGTCTTGAAATTTTTTTGTTCACGTTCAGTTTTGATAGCAAAACACATATTGAACCAGGATCTGGTGCTGAAGCCAGGGATGTCTTCGTACGAGGTTACTCCTCAACGGTAAACAGCATTTGCTTGTTTTTTTTTTGTTCGCGTTCAGTTTTGATAGCAAAGCACATATTCAACCAGGATCTGGTACTGAAGCCAGGGATGTCTTCGTACGAGGGTACTCCTCAACGGTAAACAGCATTGGCTTGATTTTTATCTCTTCCTGTTTAGTTTTGAAAGCAAAACACATATTTAACCAGGATCTGGTGCTGAAGCCAGGAATGTCTCCGTACGAGGGTACTCCTCAACGGTGAACAGGATTGTCTTGAAATTTTTTTGTTCACGTTCAGTTTTGATAACAAAACACATATTGAACCAGGATCTGATGCTGAAGCCAGTAATGTCTCCGTACGAGGGTACTCCTCAACGGTAAACAGCATTGGCTTGCACTTTTTTTGTTCACGTTCAGTTTTGATAGCAAAACACATATTGAACCAGGATCTGGTGCTGAAGCCACGGATGTCTTCGTACGAGGGTACTCCTCAACGGTAAACAGCATTGGCTTGATTTTTATCTCTTCCTGTTTAGTTTTGAAAGCAAAACACATATTTAACCAGGATCTGGTGCTGAAGCCAGGAATAACATAACATCACATTGAAAATAACAATTTCATAAGCAGGTTTTTTTAAATTTTTTTCATTGATCTACAATACGATATAATACTAAGCGGGAGTAGCATGCAGTTATAGAGAATTCTGGTAGATGGCGCACATTTCAAAATTCATACTAAACAAGATTGTTAGGAGAGCGATTTTTGAATCTCAGCAAATGAGATTCAAAAATCGCTCTCCTAACAATCTTGTTTAGTATGAATTTTGAAATGTGCGCCATCTACCAGAATTCTCTATAACTGCATGCTACTCCCGCTTAGTATTATATCGTATTGTAGATCAATGAAAAAAATTTAAAAAAACCTGCTTATGAAATTGTTATTTTCAATGTGATGTTATGAAAATAATATATTTTGTTGCTCAAAATAAATAAATATGATGAACCAGAACAGTAAAATGCGATATTTCGTCGATTTCAGACAAATTTTACTTCTAGCGGACCAAGTAATGCCATCTAGTGACATTTTAAAAATTATTGTGAGTTATACAAGGAAATAGCGTTCTATGCTTTTCCATCTTCTTTGCCTGCAGTAGGACGTATATAGGCTGATGATGATGACAAGTTAAAACAGACAGACGATTCTTTATTTTGAAATAAGAGAGATATATTTGATAACTCTTTTTATTGTAGGTATTACATTTTTGTCCCGGTTATTTCAAGGCGCAATTTTTTCACCATATACCATTCGGTTCCCGATCATTCATTTCCAGTCTCGTACTTCATAAACTTGATATATTGTACTACATACTGACATACTTATTTATTTATTTCTTTCCTGTGTGCATTCCTGTGTGCTCAGATTTTGGTACTTTAGTTTACATTTTAGAACATAGATCACCGATTATTTCATAGTTAGGTACTTCGCATGCTTTACGATACGATAGCTTTGCGTGCCTTGTTACAAATGTATACTTAAAAAAGCAACACATTTACGATCGTATTGAATAAACAAGTTGCTCTATAGCTATCTAGATTCGATTATAAAATGCATACGGCTATAAAATGTACCATATTAAAATTAGAGTTATCGTCGTCTTCGCTTATTTGGTTCACAGTTACCTTCAGGATAAAAACGCTTATGGGTAAGCAATGCTCATTAAAATACATATAGTTCTGCTTACCGTAGCTTTTTCTAGGGCTGTAAAGAATGTGCATGTAATTGATGCTAAAGCGAAAAACATAAACATCGACCACGCCAATGCGGAAGCAAATGCAAAAGGGATTTTCCGCAACCACGACTAATAAAATGCTTTTTAATCTGTGAAAAACAGAAGCAAAGATAGACGAAGCATAGTGATAGATTTGTTCTCGACTACAGGGTGTAACAAAACACCCTAGTAATACTAAGGGGGTACTTCAGACCATGAATCTGAACAACTTTCACTATGGAGCCAACGTCGAGAAAAAATTAAAAAAATGCGCCGTCCCATACATTTGAGTCGAGACGGTACTGCAGTTTTATATGAAAGAGCGGATTCTTTTTTCGCGATTTCAATGTTGGCTCCATAGTGAAAGTTGTTCAGTTTGATGGTCTGAAGCACCCCTTTAAGTATTACTAGGGTGTTTTGTCACACCCTGTATACTCGAGGACCGAATTCTCCGATTGCTAAAATATAGAGGTCATTAGTTTGAGTCACAGATAGTCTAAATAGGTAATACCATAATTCAGAACATACAAAACATTTTTAGTAGTTTTAATAGTGAATTTATAAACAAAAAATAATGGTAAAAAGTTCCGTTTTATCAACAAAGAATTCTGAAATACACACCTCTAGGTTTTTCAATTACTAACCTTAGTTACTAACAACTAGTTTTAGGATATTTTAGTTTTTAGTTTCAGGATGTTTTAGTTTTAAGATATTTTAGTTTTAGGATGTTTTTTTTTTATTATTTATTTAGTTTTATTGTGACATTTTTTTTATAACTGTTTTACTTCCTTGAATAAACTAGTGGTATATTTAGCATATTGAGAATCTTTTTTAGGAACTCCTAAATTAAAACGTTCAAATTATTCCAAAATAGATCAGATGCCAGGGTTCATTCTCAATTTGGTCCATTCCGCCACGTAACCGAAAGGTAAATATTGTCAAGTTGCGAATCTCGCATTCAGTACGCAAATATTTGCTGCAACCCTAGTGTTTCTATCCTTCAATCTTTGCAAATACGTGTATTAATACAACATTGTTGCTCCATATAAATAAGGAGCACAAATACTTAGCACCGTTACTAACAAGTACAGAATAAATAATGTGAAAGAACGCCCGCATTCCGACAAGTAACACGCGACTTGTCTGTAGGATGTCTAGCCGCCCTTCGCGGGCTATCTGCGCGTACGCAGTCTGCTTTCGCGCCAACTGTACCACAGTAAACAGATATGCAGTACAGCAACTTCTTGCAAGCTCTCGAATCGCACACTTACAAGCGTTACGTGTACGCACGGCGCGGCGGCCCGCTAAGGTACTTCAGGGTCCCGAACTCCCGACTGCGATAAATTAATCCTTACTGAACCGTGAATGGACCAAGTGCGAAGCTCAACTTTTTACACATTCGGTATCGCACTAATCATTTGACAGATCGCACAGACGATTCAGCTGTCAATCACATAGTAAATAAGTCAAGTTTAGCCAAAACACAGTTGCATAATAACTGGATTGCAATATAATATGTGTTTAGAACTAATATTCTTCTTCTATCGAGTCTTCTATCGAGTCGATGGCATGTCATTCAAATCTTTCCAGCCCAGTATTTCGCCACACGGATATCATTATCGGCAGCGTCCATAAGCTCCGTTCGCGTGCAGGTGTCCGGGCAGGAAGGGCAGGACACAAGATGGGCCATTGTCTGAGGAGAAACACCGCATTGCAAGCACCGCAGTGCACCGCAGAACTAATATTGAATAAGTACCTTAACGGGACGTGATTACACGTTATGGTGCTGGTCTGTGTGCGTGCGTCGATTCCAGCGCTTGCATGAAGTTGCGTTACTGTATATTTATCTCTTTTCTGTGACTATACTATTTAAAAACAAGATGGCGTATAAACTTGAAGTGAGGAAAAGAATTGCTACTGTATTTAAAGACTCCTATGGTTGATTTTGATTTGATCGATTGAAAGTTCAATGAGCAATTGATTTTAGATTTTATGCACATAAAATTAATTATAATCAGCTACTGATTTCATTTGATGGTGCTGAAAAAGAAGCTTAACAATATACACTGTATTAAATTGATTTTAAGATTCAAATTACATTGAATGCAGTTGGCGGTTAAGTTGTTAAGGTGGACGGGAATGTTGCAAAGGTAGTGCACAAACGTGAAATGACTTTCGAATTAGAAAGATCAATCGATCGAAGATCGCTAACGGAACGCATGCGCGAGAGACTGATTGTTTGAAAGTTTTGTTTCGAAAAGCGACTAGGTAGTTAGTTATAAGAATGCAATTTGTAAGAAATATTGACCTTTTTAGACCATGATGGATGTATAAATGAAAAATTTGTTATTCCTTAAATTTTAGTCGAGTAGAAGTTTTCTATGGAAAGACAAATTTATTTTTTCGCGTAATAAATTTTGGCTCTATAGTGAAAGTTGTTCAGTTTAATGGACCCCTATGGTCTATGTGGACTACATAATAATTATGGGCTCATTGGGGTCGAGTAGCCAATGACACTTTCTATGGAACAATTTTTTATTACCGTTATTTCATTATTAATTTCGTGGCAAAAGTTGTTCAGTCTGATGTTCCTAGCACCCTGTTGAGGATGTAACGCATTTAAACTTACACCCTGTATATAACTAAACAGTACAAACAATGGGCACTGCATTACTGAAATACCAACAAAAAGCTACCAACGAACCGTTATCGTAACGTTATCGCAACGTTATCGGAACCTTATCGGACCCTTATCGCTCCGCAGTCATTAGGCACTGAGCAGGCAGCGTGAAATCGAAGTCTATTAACTATTCGTTATAATTATAGTTATATTAACCTATGTGCATTGTATACATTATTCCAACTTATACGTATAATTGACAGTTCTCAAACGTTGAAGGAAAACATCGTTAGGAAATAAGAATTACGCTGAACAATGAAATTCTGATGCATATGTGAAGTCTAAGGCCGGTATTACAGAAGGACACTCAAGTGGAGATTTCTTCTTAAGTAAATATAGACAAGGATGCATGTACACGTTGTATGTATTTGCATCCTTTTCTATCTATACTCAAGAAGAGATCTCCACTTGAGTGTCGTTCTGTAATACCGGCCTAAGAATCCGCATTTGACACGCGTGGTGGACTAACGCATAAACAGTCTTTCTGAGGGTTGGCCTGTGCCCTGAAGTGTGTCGTATTTAGGATGATGATGATGATATAGGTATTGTACCCTAATAAAATACTGAAAAAAAAAACATTACCCTTCTTCTGGGATAGAGTGAGATAAGAGTGAATCTGCCTGTCAGAGGCATGTTTTGACGACTACTGGGTCTTTTTAATATGCTGATGGTTCTTTAAGGGCATGATCAGAACATCAAACTAAACAACTTTCTCTACAGGGTGTAACAAAACACCCTAATAATACTTAAGGGGGTGCTTCAGACCATCAATCTGAACAACTTTCACTATGGGGCTAACATCGAGAAAAAATTAAAAAAATCTGCTGTCCCATACATTTTAGTCGAGTCGGTACTGCAGTTTTGTATGGAACAGCTGATTTTTTTAATTTTTTCTCGATGTTGGCCCCATAGTGAAAGTTGTTCAGTTTGATGGTCTGAAGCACCCCCTTGTATTACTAGGGTGTTTCCTTACACCCTGTGTAGGCTTCTTTATCTGCCGAAGAACTGACAACCGATGAAGAGTCAGAGTTCTAGACCTAGAGTGTAGACCAAGAACTGGCAGGTGTAGTGTGGGACGCTCCGATGCTGGACCGATGACCTGATACAGGTAGCGGGGAGCGATCGAATGAGGAATGATGAATCGAATGAAGGATGATGGTTTTTGTGGCGCTCCTTGGTAGAGGCCAATGTTCAGCAGTGATGATAGGCTGATGATGACTTTGACGAAAATGAAAAGAGACAACTGATTTGTTGTTCAGTTTGATGGTCTAATCATCCCTTTAAAAATCCATTATCATATTAAGAAAGACAGTTTATGTATGAACTATGAACAGTATGGTTATAGCGAGTCCTTTCAGATTGTTGTTTCTATGAATATAATTATCTTTAAATAAAATATACAGGATTTAAACTTAAATGCGTTACATACTTTGGGGGGTGCTTCAGACCATCAAACTGAACAACTTTCACTATGGGAACAACATTGAAATCGCGAACAAAAGTTGTTACATACATTTGGGTCGAGGCGCGGCGCATCATGAATTTTTTTTATGGAACAGCAGTTTTTTTTTTGCAATTTTAATGTTGGTCCCCCTCTAAAGTACATAACGCATTTAAATTTACACTATGCAATTTATTTACACAAATTGCTGATAGCAAATTCACGTATCGTGTACCAAATGAAACAACAGAATCCAATAAACTTAAATTCACAATTTATTTCAGAAACAACTCCTGACATAAAACCATTTTGTAGATCGAAGTCACTATAAAACATTATAAATAAGCTTTGTAAATAAGTCAAACAATTCCCAGCATCAGTCTTAAACACAAGTCCCAAAAATCAAGGCATATTCACATTTACACCTTTAGACATAAGAGTTCTATCATGGAGCTTACTTTAGTTAAATGAATGGGAAAAAAACATGTCCCATAATGAAATGTTTATATCGTACAACATAAGAACGAAAATGCATTGATCTAAAAGACATTCTATTTGAAATGGTTCGTAGGAACTCGCAATCACTAGGAAGGGAATAATTTTAATTGGCACACAATAAAATATGTGAGTTTTGTGCGTCCGTGTTGCTCGTATCGGTTACAACTTACTAGAGAGGTGGGAATGTCGATTTCGATAGTAGAGGTGGCTTAATTATCGACAGTTTTTTTTGTCGATGTTTTTGGTGGTTTTGTTTAAAATTATGAGGTGGTAATGTTATTTCGGAATTTGAAATCCACAACGCAACGTAGGCACCTCTTCGTTAAGGCAAAACCAAGGGTTCGTTTTTTTTGGCCAATTTGAGAGAGTGGTTTTTGTTTTCTTTACATTTTTGATGATAGAGTATGAGAAAGCCTAAGGTATAATATCATCATGAAAAAGCTAAACTGATTGTCAAAATTACGTAAACACGGCGACACATCAAGCTACAAAACCAACATAAGGTGGCTGCGCGTAGGTCGAGTAACGTATAACGTCGCGCGGCCAGCTTATGTTGGTTTTTTATAGCTTGATGTGTCGCCGTGCGTACAGTAAACTTTACCGTATCTATTTATTATTTTAACGGGCTCTTGCCGCGTTTTTTATTGTCTATGATTAATTTTAGTTTAATTACTTCTTCTTATCGTGTGGGCAGAGCCCTGGTGTCAGAGTTTTTTCAGACCCCTCCTCTGACGTGGTTTTTATGTAACGACTACTACCAACAGAGATAGTAGCCGGGACCAACGGCTTAACGTGCCATCCGAAGCACGGAATCATTTTTCTTTTCAGACAATCAGGTGATTCAGCCTGCAATGTCCTAACCAACTGGGGAAAACGCACAAAGTGACTTATCACTAAGTGTACCCCGTGGGAATCGAACCCACGACCTCCGTATCGAGAGCCAAATGCTCTTAACCATTAGACCACGGAGACAGTTTAATTACTGACTAACTGAGTAACTCTCAAAAAATCTATTACCGTATCTAAGTATTTCCCTTTTATTTGGTGGAAGGTCCGAGCCTTTCGTCAACTGCCAAAAAATCTTAGATATTTCACGAAAGTTGTTGATCAAATTAGTTGTATGGGAACTATGACCACTAGAAGTAGGCAGTCAGGATGTGGAGATGAAGAACTGGTGCATCAAGAGTAATACTTTGGAGTGATAAATACTAGCGGTAGGTACTTTGGACGGCCCGATAGCTCAGTTGGTAGTGAATATGCTGGCTGTGCCGAGGGGCGCGCGGTCGAATCCCGAATGATGAATATGAATTTAGTACCCGAGTCATGTATATTATAGTGTATTATATTCTATATCGTTACCTATCTATTCATCTCATCACAATACAAGTCCAGGCTAGATTCTGGCACTTTAACCTATTCAGTGCCAAAGTCTGATATATATTTTTTTTTAACCTACTTCGTCCCACTGCTGGGCAAATCAACGTACGTATATGTTTTCCAGATAGTGAAAAATTTTGGGTTGTGGCGTGTGATGAGCGTTTTCTAAATAAATCCGTGGCGTGGAAAGGGTTAAATGCGACTTCATAATTTGTGTAACAATGTCCAAGATTTTTATTTATTTTTAATTATAACTGATTAAGTACCTTATGGAGTACCTAATAAAGTTATCTCTTACAAAATTTTACAGCTAAACAGAGATAAGTCTGAATTGGGCGTCAACCAATTAAATTGTTTCAGTTTTATAGTTTTGCGTTAACTTATTTACGCCTTATAGATAACAAAGGATTGTTTTAGAAAGTCAGTAAAATTATAATTTTGGGTATTAATTCATATGCATGCAAGCTAAACTGAGTAAAATCTGTAAATAATACTAAATAATAGTCCACTTTCAATAAATTACAAATGAGTACGCTATTAATAAAACTGTCAAAGAGCAAATTGAACAAAAATTACTTAAAATTCCCACACAAATTCCCGTGAAGACGTGAAGTTATAAAGCAGTTTAATAGCTCGCAATTAACGAAATATCGATTTATCCTGTACGGTCCAGCAAAAAAAGGCGAAGTGTCGGGTTGGCGTGCGCGGGCGCAGCGCAGATCGCAGCGTCGATTACTCTACAGGTGCGACCACGATCACCGGCTTCGTGACAATATAATTGTGCCGCATACCTCATTCCGACTCCCTTAATTTATACCTAATAGCAAGATAATCTTATTCTTTTTGGTACGTCTCATTTACATTTTTGAACGTTTATCTTTGGGAGGATGGTTTATTCTCGTGTGCTCTGTTGGAGCTTAAGTTTACGTCATTGTATGGAATGCGAATAATATTATTGAATAAATCTGAAAAGCCTTTGGTGGCCCATGAACCATGACAATGACATGAAGGAATTAATAACTAATAAATAAATAACGCTCACTTGCACATACATTGTAATGATCCCAAGTAAGCTACTAGGCGTTTTGAACATCCATGACCGAACAGGGATTCGACCCCCCGTTTCGCAACCATTACCAACCAAGTCGTCAAGAAACCTGAGATTAGAACCAAGAATGATGGCGTAATGATTGTAATTGTTGATTATCAACCTGCTGTCGCATTTCATTACTTCAATAATCCTGTTACTTGGTTTCCCGAATACCTCTAGAACCGGCCTAGTATGATAGCACACAGACTCTTAAGTAATATAAAACGGTTACACGACATGCACCGGTCGAAGTTGTACGACGTTGTTCGTTTCGCGCCCGATTTCATTTCTCAAGAACCTAGACTCTAGGTCAATAAAGAACAACAAATCGGGAAGAGAAAACGGGAACGAACTGTCAGCGGGGAGAGGGGGAACAATAATGATATTGCGCGGCGCGATCGCAAGCGCAGATAGCAGCAGCCGTGTGCGATAGATCGACTCTCGCGCACCTTAACGTTTATATTTCACCCTTTCGTTGGAGGCGAGGCGTGAGTATTGGGCTTGTAATGCTGCTAGATTTAATTGGCGAGAATGGTCGTGCCAGAGAAATGGGAGAATAGTTTTTGAGATATTGTTTGTTACTTTTGCTAGGGTTATAAAGATGTTTTCAATTTTGTCTTGTGACAAAGGGTTGGGTGTGGGAAGGTGTGGAAGAGTGATTCTCGAGATTGGTGATTGTTTTGCTTCGCGTTTTAGCCTTTTTATACCTCTACTAGAATTTTAGAGAATTTTGTAAAGCTCCATGTCGAAGCTTTTTTACACATACCTATTATAATAAGAGAATTATGTCTCTTGTGAGTGTGCTAGAGCAATAGACTTTCTCAAAATGTAAAATCAATTCAAAAGTGAATTATAAAGGGTACTCGAAAAAAATTGCGACCTATGATTTTCACTGAATTTTTGGACTTTTCTGAGCATTCATCGTCCGATCGATAATATTGAAGCATTCTATTTTTATAAAAGTTCTGATTTATCTGAAAATAATGACCATAATAAGTTACTGGTCTAGATCAACGTCGGATCAAATTCTTATCTTCTCGTGAACTTTGTTGCTTTGTGAACCATCAGCCAGCTTCGAAATAAGGTACGAGTATATGCCACTTTTATAGCTATAGTCAAACTAAAGACCTAACTAATCCGACGCAGCCCACCTAAGCTTCTATCTAGCTCGCGTGCCCAATAAATCTAGCCGCGGACGTGCGTACAAATTGGCGAGCGATGCGATCGCGACATCGCACCGACGACGCGACGACAACGCTCCCTTCGCTTGTTAACGTGAGAGATCGCCTGCGATTTTATTGTCGCATTGTCGGAGTCGTGAATACGCCTACGGTTGTATTGAATGATTTGTTTTGGGTGGTGGATGGTAGGATATTCGTTATCGTTACTTAGCTTAGAGAAGGTAACTTAGGTATGAGAGTTGTGTTGCGCGTTGCCGAGACGTATGGACGTTCAATCGCGACACGCCTTTGAACAAATGAGTTTTTCTTTTTCTAGACTGCTCTCTTAGATAGAAAGAAGACATCTTCACGATGCCTTTATTATCCTGAAAAAATCTGGTGAAAACATGTATGTGAAGTCCATGGATACGCAATGGGGAATGCGTGGTGGACTAATGTCCAAACATCCTCCTACCTACCATCAAAAAGGATGTATGACAATTTTAAATTAATACTAGTAAATATTATATTTACATGCTATTATAATAGACTTACTCTACATAAATCACCTTTCAGGTTTTTTCATTACCTACGTACGAAATTTTTGAATAGGTAATATGAATAATATTTTATTTGCATCATATTTGCATACAAAAAATTAACAAAAGTGAACGAGATTATAAAGATGTGAACGAGATACAGATTTAATGATTAGTTATTTCTTCCAGACACCTAGCTATACCGGGCTCAACTTAATAATGCTGAATTTTTAAGAGGATAATCAGATCCTCAAACTGAACAACTTTCCCTATGGGACCTATATCGAAATCGCCGAAAAAAATCAGCTGTCCCAAACATTTGTTTGCAGTATTTAAAAAAAAATTTTTTTTGTCGCGATTTCAAAGTTTTCCCATAGCGAAAGTTGTCCAGCTTTATGGTCTGATTATCTCTTGGAAAAACCATCAGCTTATTAAGGATAATAAGCCCTATAATATTAGTGTAAAATTGTATTTTTATACTCAAATGAACACTTCTTAACATTAAAATTTACAACAAGCTTCGTTTTTTTGAACGGAAAAGTACGAAGCTATTTAACATACTGCACAAGGAAGCTAGATAAGGACAGGGCGAGCGATGGTCGCTTCCGCGAGCGATGCGATAGCGATTATGTATTTTTATGCGCCTTTTTTATCTGTGCCACAAAATGGCGGATTATTTTTCACCGTAGCGGGAGAATGGCGAAAACTACGAGAAATAAAATTGGTTTTTCTAGATGTCATTGGTTACTCAATGTGATTTTATGTTAATGAAATCATGATGTCAGAGAAAGTTGGTCGGTTTGATGGGATGGTCTGAAGCGGTATAATAGAGAAGCGTGTACCGAAAAGGGATGGAAATATGTCAAAAATAGGGATATGGGACAGCCATAGATTTATATATATATAGGACAGCCGATTTTTTTGGTCCCGTAGAAAAATTTGTTTAGTTTGATAGTCTGATCATCTGCTAAAATTTGATTCAGCTAAATAATGTCTGGTCTTTCCATACAAAAATGCGGATCACGATCATCATCATCATCATGGGCCTTGTTTCATCTAAATAGATGTTTCAAACAGCGTCTCACCCGATCGATATTCTATGGGAGATAAAAAAATCTCGCTCTTCGACATACAGGTATTCTCTAAATCTTTCACCCATGTTCCAATGAGAAAGTTGTCTAGTTTCACAGTTAGAATACAACCTTTTAATTTTTCTAGTATAAAAAATAGGGATACTTATAATACCTACTAGAAGTAATTTTTTTTTCAAAATATTTTAAACAATTTTTTGTTCTTAATTTTTTAGTATCATTAGTGCTTGCCTAATGTAGACACAAATCGCCAGTCTATTTTTGACACTACATAAACCCATCCTTTCCAAGACCCCCTGTCCACAATCCGGGGGGTCAACCCCCCTTACCCTAGCACCCCACGACTTGCATCGTTTATCTATCGCTATCGGCCTCGTGACGGTGCGGTAGAACTAGGAAGCTCTCCCGTATCTCATCCGGCCACCGCAAGTTAACTGATAATGACCCTTAGTGTACGGGTAATAACGGTGGAAGTAGAGGCTAGTTTCGCTTGGCAAGGTAAGGGGTGTTGCAATTTTAGACTGTATTAAAATTAATGTTTTTATTACGTGCCTGCAATGTTTATGGTTTTGATCTTAGTTACGTCAACGCGTGATAGATCAACCCATTCAACATAATACAGGGTCCTTCCTAATATGCTGATGATTTTTTAAGGGGATGATCAGACCGTCAAACTGAACATCTTTCTCTGTGACAACAATATCGAAATCAGCACGATAAAAAAATCTGCTGTTCCATACAAAACTGCAAACCTACTTGAGCAAAATGTATGGGACTGCAGATTTTATCCGCGGTTTCGATGTTTGGTCCCATAGAGAAAGTTGTTCAGTTTGATAGTCTGATAGATCATCCTCTTCAAAAACTGTTGGTCCCGGTATAGGGAGCTTCATAATATGCTGACGGGTTTTTAGCCAAATAACAGTGTCGTAAAATCAAATCGGTATTTTACACTATGTACCTAATGCAATATTTTAATTGTACTTAGTTATTTTGTTTTGATTAAAAGATGTGTGTTGTAGAGTTTCTGGCCGCATCTTCTCTCAACGGAGCACCTTCCGACGCGGTGGTGGTAGAGTCAAAAAATGACGTCAAAAAGCTATCTTTGTGATATTATTTTAAATAAAAAAAATTTGAAATCCCAATTTATCAAATTGGAAAATTTTATATAATATATTCGTGCCACAACAGTTTGAATGTAATTTTATTCTTCTCTACTTGGTAGGGTCCACATTATTTCAATAGTGTTTGATTTAAACATTTAAACACGTAGAGTTACTAGATAGGTACATATTATTATCAGCAATAATAATTTAAAAAAGTGTGTCAACTTTTTGTCATTATCTACCAACAATACCTGCACAAACCACAGTAAAATGAACCTAAAGCTAACCTGGTAAAGTTAACAATTGGCACGTTATCTAAGCTGTTTCATACGGGTTCTATCTGTGATGGAGCGATACTGTCTCTTGCCCCTATTCGTATTGAGGGATAGAAGGTAGGTACTGAGTATATTTTATGTAATACAAAAAAAAACAGCATAGCATAGCATAATTATGCTCACGATCACGACTATACAGGGTGTAACAAAACCCCCTAGTAATACTTAAGGGGGTGCTTCAGACCATCAAACTGAACAACTTTCACTATAGAGCCAACATCGAGAAAAAATAAAAAAAATCTGCTGTCCCATACAAAACTGCAGTATCGACTCGACTAAAATGTATGGGACAGCTGAATTTTTTTTTCGGTGTTGGCTCCATTGTGAAAGTTGTTCAGTTTGATGGTCTGAAGCACCCCCTTAAGTATTACTAGGGTGTTTTGTTACACCCTGTATTCCCCGAGGTACTCAGAGATATTCTGAGAACTCAGAACATCCACGTTTCACTGGTAATACCGAAAATTTGCCCAATATGATGGAGAGTGAGCCCGTCGCCACTTAAAATGGACAGAGGGTATATAGTACGTGCCTCGAATTGAGCATAAATACACACAAATACATAAATTCCGAAAAACTACGAGAGGAGATACTAGTCGGCTTGGACTGGGATCGGACCATCGTCCCTTGCACGGCAGACATGGTTACTCGGCAGTTCGCCACTAGACCACCAAGAACTAATCATCTGTCAGACTATAAAACCTCAGATGCACAATTCCTCCTCTCGAAAATAAGTGAAAAAAGGAACGTGCCAAATTCCACCCTGCCACAGCCACGACACTCCTCGTACGTGTGAGCCCCCGCGTCGGTGACCTATAGGGTTGATACTTGCGGAAAACGAATATTCAATTCAATTCAATTCAATTCAATTCAATTATACTTTATTGCACACCAAAACAGAATATAAGCATAAGCATATGCTCACGACTATATTCCCCGAGGGGGTAGTCAGAGACAACACACAACAAGACAACAGAAACAGAAAAAAACAGAATATACATTTGAATAAAGATATAGAATTAAAAATAAGGTGGTCTTATCGCTAAAAAGCGATTTCTTCCAGACAACCTTATTTACACTGGTGCAAGGAAATAATAAAAGACATAGGTACTAATACTCTGGGGATGACACTAAGTAATTAGAATTGTTAATAATGTTCATTTCAAGTTTAAAATGATTTTAACAGAATTTATGTTGTAAAGAATATAATTATTTTGTAGGTGGGTTACTTACAACGTATTACAGGTAGTTCTTTCTAATTAGTTTGTGTATTACAGCTGGTAACTATGAAGACTTAAGACGTTTCAAAAAATTACATTAGAGCTTGAACCTAAACTTTTACTTATATGCAAGAAGGTTGAAATTTTCCTTGCTTATACGACATAAAGTTTAACTTACTACAAAATGATGGGCCTCGTATCTCATTCATTTTAAGGGATATCAAAACATGATTTAATGCAGATCGATAGAGAAAAAAATTCGAAGTTCAGTGGTATTTTCAGGGGACTTACGACAAAATGTCCCTTACGACATTTGCAATTTCCACTGTTGATGTTTTTATCGTAAGCGACAAATTCAGCATACGACGCGCACAACTCTCAAGTTGCGTTTCAAATGTCGTAAGGGACATTTTGTCGTAAGTCCCCTGAAAATACCACTGACTCCGATTTTTTTTCTCTGATTAAACAAATTCACTGTACGCTTAGGCACTTACATTAAAATCAAAAGAAGGTATGGAACATATTCATCGCTTCTATCGAGCGTTTTTAGGAAGATCGTAAGCTGAGCTTTGCCCGCTGAATTTGTCACTCAAAATAAAATTTTATTGCTGTCTTTTGCGTTTAGTTGTTTATTCATCTATACTTATAAAACAGTTCCGCTGACTGACCGACAAATAGCTCACAGCTTAAATCGCTGAAGACAGAATTATGAAATAAATTTTCTGCGTAGGGGTGCACGAAAGGTTTTTTATATTTCGAAAATACCCTTAAAATGTAGTTAGTAATTAAAACTAGTGGTGTATACGGGGTGTAAGGAAAAGTATCATTAAACCTCTAAACCACATACTCTACCCATCAAACTGAACAACTTTTACTATGTGAGCAAACCTTTCAGAACAAAAAAAAATCTGCTGTCTCTTACGTTTGAATCGAGTAGGTATTCCTACAAAAATATTGTTTCTTACAAGCGACACGATAAAACGTTAAAATCACATCGTAAGGGATAAATGTATTTTAATTTGAAGTAATGAGTAAGAAGTTACGATTAGAATAAACATACATACATATATAAGCTCACGCCATTGTCCCAAGGGGGTAGGCAGAGACCACAGATCGCCACACGCTACGACTCGAATAAACATGTAGTATGTAAATTCCAATTCATTAAAATTTAAAGTAATTAATTTTCATTCGATTGTTTCAAAATAAAATAAATAGTTTGTGTGTTACATTCATCGATTTCTAGGTTTAGAATAATGCCTTAAAATTTGACAATAATTTGGATAACAATATAATCAGGTTGAATTTAATACATATTGATGTCGCAAAGAATTTATAACTCGTATTTAGTCATTTGTAAAATCGTCATTAAATATAGGTAAAGTACGTCATTTTTAAATTAACTTATTTACAACTGGAAACAGAAACGGCAACATCAAATGTCAAATTCTGACATATTGAATATAATTATATTTTTTTCTTAATGGCCAGTTATTTTAAGTTGATTTTTATTTTACCTAGAAGTTTACAGGTCCAACGAATGACGTCACTAGTCGGACCGAAAAACAACTTTATTTTATTAAAAATATCTGTAATCTTTTCAATTTGAATGTTATTAGGTAGGTATCGCAAACGGGGACAAAGATGAATTAAGTATAATACATACCTAGGTACCTTCCTTTGGTTTGTCCTCGCCTGCAATACCTACCTAATAACATTCAAATTATATTTAATTAATGTTGTTATAGCTGATTAGTGATTATAGAGCTTGTTTTTCTTTTTTCAGCTAACAGTTTTTTTATGCAGTCGGGTTTTTTGTTTTTCGTAATAATTTGATTTATTTCATACTTTTTAGTCCTATGTCGAAATGGTAGCATAAAAGTACTACAATATACAACATTTTAATGAATTAACGCAAAACCTCATACAACCCAACTGATTTATAACAAAATAATTAGATTGAAACAATAATTTCATTATAATGATAGTTAAAATTTAAAGTTATTTGCTTTTTAAAGTTTTGAGGCAAAAATGATTTGTTGTCATTTCAGCAATAAATGAAAGCGCTACCTAACGTACTCATGGATATATTTTAATAATCTAGTATTGGTAGTTAGTAAGGTGAGTGTGCTTTTGAGGTGGTCTGACATCGGGTTCGGTAAATTAAAAATTTTAAAAACAAATAAATTAATATTTTGTCAAAAATTACCTGTTTTGAAACCATGATAATTCGATTCTGCTCTTGATTCTAAACAAACTACTTTTTAGTTTATTCATTAAGACGTTGTATACATATTTGGAATCGTCTGTTTACTAGCTTTCATTTGATACCCATATTGTAAATTTTTACAAATAAAAATTATTTATTCCCCCTCTTTTTTTAATTCCCAGATGCCATAATAAAAAAATATAGCCTAAGTCACTCTCACGATTTTTACAAATCTAACGACACATCATACGTCAAAATCCATCGAGCCGCTTAGGCTGTAGGCCGTGCCAAAGAAATAGACATACAAACATACATACATACATACGCTCGAAAAACATAACCCTCCTTCTGGCGCAGTCGGGTAAAAAAGATTCAGAAAGGCGCTTGGTGCGGATATGTGGAATGTCAACCAAGAAATTGTGATATCCCGCGACAATTATTGAGACAATTATCTCGAAATAGTTTTCGATTTAGGCCTCCCAAAAATATTTTGACAAACCTAATTGGCGCCGACGCTGTAGGTACTTTTCGCAGCTGTCAAACAAGAGTGACGGAGCACTGATTATGATTATACTAACAACAAAAAGCTATAGGTATATTTTTTTCATGTCCTTTTTAACTTCACACAAACAGTTCCTGGGTAAGAACTAAGTTCCTCGTAAGTGACAAATATGGTTTATTCAAGTAATCTCTAGATTATGATATCCATATTTTTACACAGACGGCTAAGGCACAGATATTTACGATTTTATTAAATTGAGAAAATTTTATCGTAAGTTGCAAAACATGTTCATTTGTACATGTCAGTACTTGTCGGTTACAATGAAATTGTTGAATATTTAATTTATCGTAAGTTGAGCGTCGGTCATACACGCCTTGTCACTTACGATAAAATGAATACCTTGTCACTTACGATAAAATAAATAATTAAAATCGTTCTTGTAACTATGTATTACAATAGTATTGAATAAAAAAAATGTTTTGCTACGTATACTTGCAAATTACGATATAATTTTCTCATTTATTTATTTGAGAAAAGTAACTACCTCTTTAAGTACCTACTCCTTCTAATTGTATACCTACTCTTTTGTGCTGTGCTTTGGAATTAAACTAACCCTGAACTAACCTGTGTCCATAGATATAGTAAACTTGTAGTAAACAGTTTTTAATCTAAGCCTGTGTCATTATATTATTTATGTTCGGTATTATAAATCAGTTACAAAGCAAACTGAACATAATTATCCTAAAACTAAAATATAACTATATAGTGTATGGTCTATGTATATTGGTCGGCGTCGCACGCTTCGCTCGCAGAATCAAAGAAAATATTTACCTATTTCAACGGCCGAGTCGTGCAGTCGTGCGAGCAAGAGCAACCATGTAATTCAAGCGGTCAATGACCTGTTTTCCCACCCGCTCGCATACTGCGCACCCCCCCTCGCTCGCCCGACCCGCACACATAGCCGCGAGCGGTTTTACGAGCACACATGCATGAGTGTCGCTTCTTTTCGCGGTAGTGTATATTTTCTTTGACCCTGCTTCAATAGGCTTCTCATCTCTATTTTAGTAATAAACAACTACTTAAAAACCGGCCAAGTACGAGTCGGGACTCGGGCAATTAGTGTTCCTTACTACCAGTTGTTTAACAGGGGTGACAACCACTATAAATTGACACTTAGTATGTGGTCACATAGTAACTGAAGATCATTTTACACTGGTCTCACTAATGTTAGTTTTTTGGGTATAGAAAAAAAACTATCTAAGTTGTCACCCTGATAATTTTCCCGCCATCTACACGTTATTTCTGATGTTCATGATTTTTTTCAGATTTTATACGACTATATTGTTATAAATAGAGGTGGTCAGCAATTTCTCGGATTGAATTGAAAATTTTGTTAAACAAAGATTTAATAAAAAAATGAACAGTATATTTTTAGACTCGTATTTTCATAAGCTTTCAATTGATACCCCACACCATAGGGTAGAAAAAATATTATTTATTATTAACCCTTTTTAGCTCCCCGAATTGCCCCCCAATACAAAAATTTAGTTTTTTTTACTTCATTTATGATTTAAGACCAGCAATTGCTATATCTGTACCGAGTTTCAACTTCGTATGTCTTACGGTCTCTGAGAAAAATGCCTGTGACAGACGGACGAACGGACGGACAGACACCGAGCTGATTCCATAAGTGTTCCGTTCTGCCAATTTTGGTACGAAACAATAAAAAGCGATGGGGGATCTGGCTAGTGGCTAACTCGCCTTCCGTGCTGGAGACGGAAGTTTGATTCCAGCTTGGGTTGTACCCTTGACGGTTCGATCACTATTCTCGTACCAATAAATTCGAAAGTTGTTCTATTTGAGATTGTGACACCACTGGTTTATTGTTATGTTATTAATAATATTGAGTTCTCGTGAGGCGAACGTGACATGGTGGACCGATGACCTGGTGAAGATGGCAGGAACTCGCTGGATCGAGCAGCTCGAGGGCAGGACCGGTCATAGTGGTGATCCATAAGGGACGCTTATGTGCAGCAGTGGACGTCTATCGGCTGTTATGGTTATGACAAGCCATCATCAGCTTGGTGAAGGAAAAATTGGGAACCTTCTTTTTTCAATTTCGAGGTATGCTATATTTATTTTGGACTGGGACTATGATCTTGACTGCGCAAAAGAAGCTTGACGAGCGGACTGATTTTATTTGCTTTTTTCAAACACTATTTTCTACTAAAAAACAAAAAAAGCTATAGCGCAAACCCCGCCATAGAAAGTCATTAAAACTAGATCCAGCCAGCGATTAGAAACAAAAAGCATTTTGAAAAGATACAGGCATATTCTGGAAGGCGCGGTATCTCGCCCGACGATCCGTATCGCCGGTGCGATCTCGATCAGGAGAACGTTTTCGGCGATAAAAGACCCCCCTAGAGGGGGGGCTGGTCCTCCCTCTCAGACGCCTTTTGAATGGATATAGTGTGTAAATTGTTTGGGTTCACACGTTTTTTGGGGATGGTTTACGTTTAAAAGATTTTGTGAGTAGGTAGTGTGAAATTCCTAAAACATGGTTTTCCTGAAATAAACTAAATCAATAATAAGAAGTTATTGTTGTATAATTAAATATTTCTAAAACATTTTTGAAGACATGGGGAGGTCTTTTCTAAGCTACGAACGTCAGGGCAAATGTACTATCGCGGACTTTTCCGCCTGACCACCACTAGGCTCATTTTTGCTTGCATACTAAAAAATAAAAACGATGTATTACCCCGCCCTATTGATGAAAGACCAATTAATAATAGTTTCTAAACAAAAAAATTTGGGTGAAATTATGCGATTTTTTTCTTAAGTGGTCAGACGGAAAAGTCCCCGATAGTACACACGGCGACAGATCAACCTACCCATAGGCAGAAAAAAAGATAAATTATAGTATGACCTACTCATGTATAACATTATTTCTAAACAAAACTGCAATAATTAGGTTACTCGATCCAAATGCACATGATATGGATAGTAGATTTTTTGCGTGATTTAGACGTACCGTTAGTCCCATAGAGAAAGTTGTTTAGTTTGATGGTCAGATCATCCTCTGAAAATATTGTGTGCATTATTTCATAAGGACTTTGCAAAAGTATCAAAACGAATCTGAATACAACTGCTTGAAAGCTGTACCTTGTAATTGTAACTAAGTTTTAGCAATGTAATCAATAATGAAAGATTTTTGTATGTCTCTCTCTCTATGCATCATTCACACCGAACCGTGCACGGGTCGGTCCTATACCGACCGTCGCACCACAGCACCCCACACCCCGCGCTATCTCGATTGTGGCGCGGCTCGTTATCAGCCCGCTCCCGAGATAGCGATCCGCTGAAATAAATGGAAGGTTCGCGCGTGACGCGACGCGACGGTGTGATACACGCCCATTGTTCACCGCCTTTCATGTCAACATTGTTTAGTGTTGTGAGAAAAATATGTGCTTTGAATCGTTCCGAATCCTTCAATGATTCCATGGTAGCAAAACTGAGTAAGTGGGATCACACACGATGACGCATTGACAGAGCGGCAGGCGTCAGTCCGTCATTTGTGAAGCAAGGAGTTGTATGAAACCGCACGTAGAAGAACACACGGTGACAGATTGACGCACCTTACAACTCCTTGCTTCACAAATGACGGATTCACGTCAGGCCGCTCCGACCTCCGTCATGCGTCCCACTAAATTTATCACATAATTGAAGAGGAGATGGGAAGGACACTTGGCTAGACGGGAAGACGGCCGGTGGACCAAGGCAGTATCAGTATGGTGGCCAAGAGAGGGACGGAGGTCAGTGGGCAGACCACCAGCATGTTGGTCTATGGCAGGCATGTCAAACATGCGGCCCGCACGGCTCTTTAGCGGCCCGATCCAATTTTAAGAACGGCTTCCTGATGCGGCCCGGGATTGTGTAGAGTATGGCATTACGATGACATTGTGAGAGTGACCGTTTTTTTTTTTCGGGCATGGGCCCACCACACATTCCCACTGCTGTAACTCCTGTAAACCAGGATCAACAGTGATCAACTGGTTGGATCAGCTTGTCGCTGTCGCAGTTTCAGTGCGAGCACGTCTGTATGAAGTGTCCATGGGGTGAGGTATAGTTTTGGAAATAAGAGTGACGAGACCGTGATGGCAACATTGTTTAGCAATCACATTTCTACACATCAACCATCCTCAATCATGTCTCAACCAGTCATCGAACCGGCGACCTTTCAGTGGCCCCGCCCCGCGTTGATCTCGAATCAATTAGGCTGCGCGTGATTCGGCCGGCCCACTACTGCGCTGGCGCATAAATCGATGCTAAACGAGTCGACGAAAATGAGGTTATGGTGCATACGACGAAAACAGGTGAGCGTTTTGTTGCAGATAAGAAAATCCAGTATGTACCTTGAGCAACTCGCGACGTGAGAAATGGCGCTATGGCTATCGATCAAAAGTCTACTTGCCTGGCAGTGTTGTAAACGTGGGCTGATTTTGATAGATTGTTTGAAATCTTATATTTTATTTAATTAACCCAGACGATTGTTTGTAAGAAGCGGGTCTTTTAGGCATATCGTCAAGATTTCTAATAGGTTGAGGCGCATAATGTCAAATTCTCAAAATGGCACATGAATCTACAAATTGCTAGTCGTTTTTCTATTGATTAGATGGGTTAGAGTCACAGCTTTCGACTCCCCTCTCTCATTGTAATGGTCTCCCATCAGATCAAAAGTGTGTAAACACACTCTCTTATCCTTTGTTTTTGTCTTTTTTTTAAGCAGTCAATGTTGTCTAAATGTAGGTACCTACTATGAGACATCATCATCATCATCAGCCTATAAACGTCCCACTGCAGGGCACAGGCCTACCCTCAGGGAGGGTGATTGGGCATTAGTCCACCACGCGTGCCCAATGCGGATTTGTAGACTTCACATCACATACACATCACAATTTTCTTCGTCAGTCACCTGCGTACGCAGGTTTCCTCACGATGTTACTGCTGTGAGTATTATCACATGATATCATCGCATAAGTTATTAGTTTATTCTTGGTTAACAATCTATTTATAAACGTATACTAAAAGGATGCACATGTTGTGAGCGTATGTAGAATACTGTTACAAGCACAAGGTGCTATCAGAAAGATGACGGATAACATTGAAATGGGTTTCGCGTTTCAGCACGTGGATCTACGGGACCCTAAGTTAAGGTATAGTACAGAGATAGAGATCTTAATACTATGGGGAGTTGGAGATTGATATTTTAGATTACTTGTTGGGTTTGATTAAATACTTATTTTGCACATGAATGTTAAGAAATAATTGTTGTAATTTGAAAATTCTCACTGTTGCGGGCAGGTAAGGGTTACGACAAATTGATCGACGGAGATCGACGGTATGTCCATATTTAAACAGCGATTGGTATGGGTCGCCGTATGTATCCTTTCGCATCGACGGCGATGTGGCAAACGGCGGCGGCGTTCCATACTAATCGTGCTTTTTGTATGGAGAAACCGTCGATCGCCGTCGGCCAAGGTGTCGTAACCCTAACAAAGAGTACTAATACGGACACTCCCTGCCCCCCAACAATTTTGACCTCACCCCTTTCGGCAGTAGGTACGGGTAGTAGACGACGATAAGCAGTAGTGTATTCCTCTTTCACTCACTCACTCAGCATATACAGGGTGAAATTTATACAGGGTGTAACAAAACACCCTAGTAATACTTAAGGGGTTGCTTCAGACCATCAATCTGAACAACTTTCACTATGGAGCCAACGTCGAGAAAAAATAAACAAAAATCTGCCATCCCATACATTTGAGTCGAGGCGGTACTGCAGTTTTGTATGAAAGAGCGAATTTTCTTTTCGCGATTTCGATGTTGGCTCCATAGTAAAAGTTGTTCAGTTTGATGGTCAGAAGCACTCCTTAAGTATTACTAGGGTGTTTTGTTACACCCTGTATAATTAGCATCCTTTTAAACTAAGAGTGAACAACTTACTATGGGAGCAAAACGATCAGAGCAAAAATAAATTCAGCTGTTCCATACCAAACTGCAATGTATTATGTGCTAGCCTCTTCTTGTCAGTGAGAGTTCGTTTGTTATGTGTAGGATATTTTTGCGGGTCTGCTGGCAGAAATCTCTTCAGTGTTAAGCACGCCCTTTAAGAAGATTTTTACCATCAACGATATTAATTCCAAAGCACTTTATTTTACTTACAAACCATGGATGTTAAAGTTTTAGAGGTAGCTGATCACCCCTTTCGGGATAAAGGTCGTAACTCTGTAAAAAAATAGTTTTACCAAGACATTTTTCTAGCAGTGAAGAAAAATTTTAGACTTTGCCGGGATTATTAAGTGTCGTTTATGTCTTTTGTATGGCCGTAGCGGTTTTCGTAGCATATAATTTGCGAAAAAAGAAATTGTACAGATAATAATCAACCAATCAATCAAATATACTCTATTAAACATAAGCAGCAGAAATATAGAGACAAAATACAAGAGGCACAAAAAGGGGCGGTCTCATCGCTAAAAGCGATTTCTTCCAGACAACTATTACGTATACTATTATGAGTAGTTAAATGTATCTATTGATTAACCACAGGATAGTAAAATTATTGTCATAAAAACTTATAATCTTACGAGGGTACCGAGCCTATTGTGCTGCCCTCAATCGTATTTTTTTATTTCTAAACAATTAAACAACATTTCCAAAAAACAAGAATGTCACATTGTAGTCCTGATTAGCTTTCAATTTATCGAAGCATAACGGATTATTATGTTTTATGCTTGTAGCTATTATCGTTAAAAAGAGATAATAACTACAAATATTATAAAAACAAATCCGCAGTGACCCGATAACTTGAAAATTAGCAATGACTACAATGTGACATTCTTGTTTTTTGGAAATATTGTTTAATTTTTAAGAAATTTAAAAAATACGATTGGGGGCAGCACAATAGGCTCGGTGCAGCCTTAAGTCAACATAAAAATTCGCTGAACCTTCAAAAATGAAAAAGGATTTATTGATTTCCATCAAACTTGACTTGACCACTAACAGATCATATTTGATATTAATATTTATATATTTATTTTATCTTTATATTTAGCCTTAAGTTGTACATAGTTAATGTTGTAAATATCCTAACTTATTAAAAAAGGTTTCATCTCCTAACAGACAAATATTTTCGACTAATAACACCCTCATTTTTACTACACGGGCAAAAACTCACAAATTCACACCTTTTGTTTTACCGAAATATTGTATTGTTATAAAATTTCAAAACACCCCGTTTTTAAAACATTTTCGACCATCCTTTATAACGTGCCTACAAAAACGAGATTCAACCTGATAACACTAAAGTACCAGTGGAGTAGATATAAACCGATGATAAGGGGTTCGATTCCCGTCCGATGTTTTCTTTAGATAACAATTTTGTATTTTGGGAAAAATTTATAAACAATAGTAGTTTGACTTAAAAATAAGATTTCATTAAAATTAAATCACGTAAAAAGGGTACAAAATTTCGAGTCCAAAAAGTTTTTAATACACACAGATTGTCAATACTGCCAACTTTAGTAGTAAAAATTTGACATTTGCCGCCATTTGCTTGAATTAAAAAGAAAATCTATATTTTTCTTTTTTGATTTAATGGCTATTGTAAAAAAAAAATTACATCACGCTACCAGTCTAAAATATTGAGACCAAAGAGTTTCTAAGCAAAAAGATGATCGTGTATAAATTATTACAATAAAATTATTAATTGTAAAGTAATTGTTATCAATTCATGTTTGTGTCCATTTGTCATCAACATCATGAGATACCTATCTGCGATACAATAAGAAACCTGTTCGTTTATTATGTTTATTATAATTTATTGATTATTATTATTAGTTTATTATTAAGCATTGAACAAGAATTTTACAATATTAAGTTCGTTTTATTTTTTTTTATCATGCGATTAGCTCATGCTTACACGAAAGAAAGATTCGTTTATAATATTTTTTTTATAACTTTATATTCCGAGAGATAAGTGTACTTTTTACCCGACTGCGCGACGCAAAGGAAGGGTAATGTGTTTATCAGCCTATATATGTATGTATGTATGTATGTAAGTTTGTTCCTTTGTGGCACACTAGAGACCAAACGCGTGGGCCGATTTTGATGATTCTTACGTCAGTCGATTTGTCTTAATCCTGCGAGTGTCACTAAAGACATGATAGTAATCAAAATTAGAAATGGCGAAAACCAGACGCCATAGAGTAAAAATTTTTTTTTTTTATTGCAACCACCATCAGCATGGCTGATTCAGTGTTTATGGGGTGTAAAGCTTCTCTGTGATGGGGATGGATCAGGTCTGCCTGCATAACTCCAGTCGGTTTAGGAGTTACTGATGATTAAAGGTCTGTAAAAAATTAGCGATCGTATGTTATTGTTGTAGTATGCACTGTAGCTATGTGAACAGTACAACAAAAACTGACATGGTTCATCAGTCGGTTTAGGAGATACAGCCGTTCAAAGGTCGGAACTTTGAGTGGCTGTATCTCCTAAACCGACTGACAGAACTTGACAGTTTTTGTGAACAGTGCATACTACAACAATATCATACGATCAGCCGTGCAGCTGATCGTAAGTTTATTACAGACCTTTAATCATCAGTAACTCCTAAACCGACTGGAGTTATGCAGGCAGACCTGGTCCATTCCCATCACAGAGATGCTCTAAACCCCATAAACACGAAATCAGCCTTGCTGCTGATGGTTGCAAAAAGTACACTTATCTCTTATACTATTAATGTGTCTGTAATCTTAGACGAAATTAATTCACCATACTGAACTCAAGGAACTATTACACCAGTAAATTACCTAAACGACAAAAATACTAATAAACCATTTAAAGCAGTTACTCTTCAACGAGCCCCATCTTCCCAGAACGAATCACTCACACACACTCACCCACACGCACACACCCACAAGAACAGATGATAATGAACGTGAAATCTCATCCAAGATAACCATCCCCCCCTCCCTCCCCCCTCGTTATCGGATAGATCAAGAAACGGTCGGCTGCACGCCTGGTCTCATTCACTTGCGCACACGTCATTTTATCATCCATTGTGTTTTATTATTATATTACAAATAAAGATTTTCGTGTGGTTAGTTTAATTTTTGGTTCTAGCTGACAATAGAATAGACTACCGTTCTACCCGTGGGTGGCGTACAATATTTTATGTAGCTATTTGATGTGGTCAAAAAGCTAGCTCACTACGTCATTCCGTGCTGAAATCTCCAAAAAGTGAACTTTGCTACAAAACTACTACAACTACTTAAAAAGATGGTAGTTGTAGCAGAGTTGTTGAACACCCCTAAAGATATTATGGTCATGAGTTTAATTGTATGTAGTAAAAGGTTTTAGCAATAGATTCTTATAAGAAGTCAAAACGGTAGGAGTTTATGAAAGTGTGCTACTCACTAAGATAATAATTGAAAAATTTTTTTATCACATCCTTATTCGTATAGGAAAGTGATGCCAAACTCTATGGAATTTATGCATTATTCGTATTAGAATTAGGATGTGTATGTCTTTCAAAATTGCACTGATATGTCCTGATTTGACGACCCGGTTGGTGTAATGGTTACCACGCCGGACTGCCAAACCAGGGTCCTGGGTTCGAATCCCGGTTCGGTCATGGATGTTTATATGTTTGTGCCGTTGTTGTATGGTTTCGATAATAAACAGCCTATATAGTGCTTTCTTGGGATCATTACAATGTATGTGCCTGTGAGCGTTATTTATTATTTATTTATTTATTTGATGAACGTCGCTTTATTTTATTTGTATTCAGTGCAACCGCAAACATTATTGCTCAAATCGGATCCAATTTGCAGGGTAGAGAGTATAATTCCTTTTTATGAACGAAAGAAGTGTTGTTTGAATTCTTATTGAATGTCTTAAGAGGGCTATTACAAGCGCAGTGGCGCCCTCGTCACAATAATAAAGATTTCTCAATAAGGAAAGCCTAAATTTAAAAGTGCTCAACAGATAAACTACAAAAGCCTTCAAGCCATTGTTATACAATACTTTTATAGGTTCTTAACATTACACTTTTAGATAATTTCGAATAAAAACTTTGTATGTTTAGACCTTTAAAAAACCAAAAACCTATAAAAGTATTCTATGAAAATAGTTTGAAGGCTTTTGTAGTTTATCTGTTGAGCACTTTTTTAATTTAGGCTTTCCTTATTGAGAAATCTTTATTATTGTGACGACGGCGCCACTGCGCTTGTAATAGCCCTCTTAATTGATCCTTAATTGATATGAAATGTTATTAGACGTCAATTTTGCTATCTGTACCGAGACTGACAGCTAAACCGCCTTCAAAACTCGAAAGGCACGCGGAGCCAGGCGGAGCTGACATTGACAGCAGCTGTCAAAATACTGACACACCACACACGATAGCCATTTACAAGTGCCTTTTATTTCGAAATTTATTCATGTATGTTCTGAACTTTTAAATAACTATTAAAAAGAAGTTCTAGAAAAAATGAGGCATTTTCCAAGGGTAGTGAAAATAAAAACCAGCAGATGGCGTTAGTAAATTTGACAAAATCCTGTCAATTTGAAAGTTAAAAAAGGGTGGTTGTCTATGGAGTATTTATTGACTAAAATATTCATTTTCTGGTGTTGCCACTAAATAAACATCTCATTACCAATATATACGCAATAAAATCGTCAATTTTAGTAAATTATACAAAGACGAAGATCATCGCATAAAAAATAAATTCGAAGTTTCATACGCCTTCATATTGTAACCATTAAAATCTAATTATAATAACAAAATTTTCCCTAGTATTAAGGGAATAGAGGAAAAACCGAAATACTTTCTATCTGACAGCAAAATTTTTTGAGATTGTAATTGTAACGCCAATCCACCCAGTATCATAGAAATCATCTTTTTTAAATGAAAACGCCGAAATCACAGTCTATGAAAGAGTATCTATTACTAGATACCGAAATTATATTCCTAAACATGGAGTTTAGGAATTAGTTAATAAGCTACCCAAAACCAAAATAAGCTGGCCGCGCGTCGGCATAGTAATGTATAACGTCGCGCGGCCAGCTTATTTTGGTTTTAACTTGATGTGTCGCCGTGTGTACATAATAAAATAACACACTTATTAAGATAATTTTTTGCCATATGTTTTTAAAGTTTTGAGCTTCTATGTTTTTGATTTGTAAAATCTATTAGTTTCTGTTTGAACAGGTCGAGCGATTAATTTCAACAAGTCTAAATGTAATCAAATCGAGTATTTGCTCTCGGACCACCGTTACGGCTATCTAACAAACAGACAAATAAGATAAAGAACAAGCCGACAATCTTAACGATGTTTTTATCGAGATTTCCAAGAAACGTTCTCTCGTAAATAAATGATAAACATTTTAAAAATATTTTTAACTCTGGAGATAACGATACTGGAAGAAAAAATTAATGTTATTATTATGATTCTTTTCGTTATTGTTTCTGTATTTCCCAAAGTGATTATGACTCAAAATTATCAAAACAAAAGTGCTACTTGACACGTCGTCGTTTCATCCCGAAATCCTCATTATTCTTCATAATCATATTATTTAAGATCTACTCTCTTGTAAGAACTATATACTAATCTTTAAAATCAACATGGTTTTCAAAGATATTGGTATAGTTGTGGCCAAGTTACTGACAACTCCGAAAATGTAGTCTCTTCAAAAGTGTTGTGATTCTATATTTTATTGGCCAGTTATTCGGCTAACCTGATAATGATAGTGTCAATGAACTATATCAGCTTTTGACAGCAAAGTAGAGTTTCCCAAACGGAAATGCACCTGAAAACTAAATGTAAACACTTACACATTGTTTTGACGCTGGCAGCGCCACCTGGCGGCATTTCCGCACAAGCCATCTCCAGCTGTTTCAGGTACCTCAACCACAATAACATCACAAAATCCGTTCGGAAACACTGTCAGGCACAATTTTTTTTTATTTTTTTAACACACTCCGTTCGAACCGTCATTCTTTTGCCGCGTAAACTGAGTGACTGGCTGGGCGAGCGCCCCTCTCCGCTCACAGCCACAGACTAGGCATGTACACTGACACACACACAGCCCCGCGATCCCTTATCAGGTTGGCTTAACTAGCAATGGCTGGCCCCAGATGCTATCGACGCCAACTCGCGGTAACGTTGCATTGAAAGATAACAGTCGCGATCCTATCGTTGTGTTTGAATAAACTTGTATAAAATGTCAAATAAAAAAAAAACGAGTCGCCATAAACGTTGTCTATGGGGGCGATTTTTTTGTTGATAACGTTTTTTTATTAGTTTTGTTGTCGGTACAGTTTTTAGTTATTTTTATTCGGCTATGTCTGCACGTTTTGAGCTTGTGTTGACATTGGCAGGATTCGGTCAGAATATTGAGTGTTGGCTTCTGTTGATATGAGGCGACTAACGGATATTTATTTTGCAGTTTCTTTTCAGGTTCAGAAAATTTTAAAAGGTAAGCTGAAAGTAGTTGCAAAGTTTCCGAACAGCACGAAGGACTATGAGGGTTTCAGGATGCGTAAAGGACCATTTATTATCATCATCAGCCTATATATATGTCCCACTGCAGGGAATAGGCCTAACCTCAAGGACGTCACGACGGACTTCGGGTGTAAGGTCGTCAGTCCAAGACATGTGCCCAATGCGGATCGGTAGACTGGACATACACACTGAGAGGATATGGACACTCAATCATTATGGTTCATGTTCAGGACTCTCTGTGTTACGTGTAATTTCGCATAATCTTTTACATATACAGGGTGAAATTGATATCATTGGCATCCTTTTAAACTAAGAGACTACCCATCAAACTGAACAACTTTTACTATGGGAGTAAACCGATCGGAGCAAAAAAAAAATCTGCTGTTGCATACATTTGAGTCGAGGAGGCATTGCAGTTTAGTATAGATCAGTAGATTTTTTAGTTGCTCCGATTGGTTTGCTCCCGTGGTAAAAGTGGTTCTGTTTGATGGTTAGACTCTTAGTTTAAAAGGATGCTAACGATATCAATTTCACCCTGTATATTTTGAATTACCCTACCATTCTATTACAAAAAGGAATAAACATAAATAAAAACAGTAACATTAACAATTACATCAGCGATCTAATCTGAGAAATCGAGGTCGTATTCGAAATGGATTGAGATTCCCGTGCGATACGCAATCGATTTCAAAGATACCGATCTATGAAATCGGCTTTATCTATGATTGATCGATCTATGATAGCAAGCACGCATGCGTGCTGGCGTTAAATCATTGCCGCTCGATGGACGATAAAACGTACTTTTACACGCAACATACAAGGTACGGACAAGTAAGAACGTCGGTAGCGCGTTGCAGAGAGCTAGGGAAACTATCTTGAGGTCCAGGTTTGAATCCGCGCGGACGACATGCCATGTACCAATGAGTTTTTCTAACTTATGTGCGTAATACCGACTGCTCTCAAAATGTGAAGGAAAACATCGTGAGGAATCCTGCATACGATAAAGAATAAATTCTGTTGTGTCATGTGAAGTTTACCAATCCACATTGGGCGCGCGCGGTGGACTAACGCCCATACACCCTCCTGTAGGTCTGTGCCATGCCAGTGGGACGTATATATTATATAGACTGTAATGATGATGATGATGCCACAGGGTACATTGGAATCTGGAAAAAATCAACTGTTCCGTAGAAAGTGCCGATACTTACACGACCTAAAATGTACCAGCAGTTTTTGCATTTCAGTCTTGACAGTTTTCGGTTTCAGTACTGAAATACACGCTTTAATAGAGATGGTAGTTGCAGCTTAGTTTTGGACCGCAACAAAACTATGGTACATCTCTTGCAGTACCTACTTCTAGGATCACAGCCTTGCGTATTTTACGGAATTGTTCTTTATAGCATTTATTCTTTAGCGTATATTTTGACTTGTAGATATATTTGTGAAATAGTTTGCATATAGTTGAGGTACATAATAATAGTTTGCATGTAGTTGAGTTGAGATGACAATCGCTTAATATTTTCAGTTTTACTACCCGTAAAACTTTAAGAGTCACGAAACTACCGCAGCAGACTTCTTTATACGTATTTTGTGCTGCATGTAATAGCTTTTTGCTGCATAGTCCCAAGTAAAGTTACTGTACTAGGACCTAAAGGTTTTCATTTCAAGGAACCAAAGTCGTATAGAAATGTAGTATTGTTATCATTCCAAAAATGTGGCTGAAGATGATCCTTACTACACTTTATACTTAAGCTTGCAAAAGCTTTTTGCTCTTATTTCAAAACGGTGCCGGTGATCCTCCGTCGAAGACGAGGTAGTATAATACATTTTTCAGGCATAGGTACCTAAGCCCACCATTCATTCCTGTCGCTGTATCCCCTCAACACTGCAATTAACAAGCTTGATTGTTGTGAACTTCAAATTATACGTACCTGAAACAAATCATAAAAGAAATAAAAATATATTCATCTATTCTAAATAAAATAAATTACTAACTAAAATTTAAAAAATTTCAAGGGGTTCTTCAACATACAAACACATATATTAAATTCACGACCATAATCCGTTTTGGGGTGGTCAGAAATATTGCTATAACTGTCAACTGTATTGCAGGCAGTTTTAGCAAGGCTCACGTATGGCTTATTTTTTTTTTTTTTTTTTTTTTTATGTTCGATAGGTAAACATTTGACCCCAATCTCACCTGATGTTGAGTGATGATGAGGCCGAAGATGTAGCATGGGTTTTAGGGTTTCAAGATGGAATGTCGAGTAAAGTGGAGTTCTTCAATCAATCATCATCATCAGCCTATAAACGTCCCACTGCAGGGCACATGCCTAACCTCATGGACGGTGTATGGGCATTAGTCCACCACGCGTGCCCAATGCGGAATGGTAGACTTCATATACATATAATTTATCAGAATTTCTTCTTCAGTGTATGCAGGATTCCTCACGATGTTCCTTCACCGTTTATCTAAGATCTAAGTAGTATAGATATTTTAGTAGTTTTACAACAACTATGGAGTTTTGTTTTGTAATGTCACACATCCTATTTCGTACCTATATGAAAGTGGTATCACAGTGGTATAAACTCTATGGAATTTCTGCATTATTTGTAAAAGAATCAGGATGTATGGAATTTAAAAAAATAGCACTTGTCGTCTAGAAGAGGTAAATAATGCTTTTTGATTCCACACAAAATTGAATACAAGGAATTTGGAGTACGAATATTTGTTAATCACATTTTAATATATTTCTATGTATGTATTAGTAGATTTTGATATTTATTTTCCTCAACAAATTCATGGCAGTCATTTAATGAACGGAAATTAACTCTTACATAAACTTACAAAATTATGGAAGTTAAGTATAAAGAGGAAAAACTAAATTTAACATACATACATACGTGTATAAACTCACGACTATAATCCCTTTCGGGGTGATAAATATATTAAAATAACACCTATTTTACGAAATCATTGAAACTGTTTAAGTAACATAAAATGATACCCATACATAATTGATTCAACATCCTGTGGAAACCTACATGCTTACTTCAATTTCTAGTGTGTCCACGGTCCATTAAAAGTGTGTTAAGGGTTCACTACGTATCACTGGACAGTTTGTGTGGATATTCTCATTCGATACAGAGTACCATCGATAGACAGTTCGATGAAGAGACAATCTAAGTGTTGAAATATAGTCGTAACCATATACTTAATCGCTGCAAGTCAATTTTCAGTTTTTACGATAATTCTAAACACGTTATATAAAACTCCATGATCCAACCAATCGAAAAGATAATTGAATAAGCAGTATTTATGTAAAAGACACCATAGATAATAACAAGTATTATAATAAGACATGTTCTCGGCTAGTTATTAGCCGAGCTGTGTTGTAATTATTATTTAATCTGTGGTCTGGCGCGTATGCGCTGGTAATAGCTACAGATTCGGTGTTGATCGAGATAGTCGTCGAGTTGGTGTTGCCAGTGCATAAAACAGGGTTTCTAAACCTTTTTGCAGTCGCCGGACCACATTAAATATTTCAAAAATCTCATGCCCCGAATAGAATTTTATGACAAGGGAATATAAAAATATTTTTTATTGGGATGAACACAGTTCGTGGTGATATGACCAAGTGCAATGTCTCCGAAGATGTCGTCAGAAATAGGGCAAGGTGGAGAGAACAGACGCGGAAGGCTGACCCCACCACCATATGGGATTAAAAGCCATGAGAGAGAGAAAGGGAGGGAGAGGAATGGCTATCAGCACTCATACAAACACAGCAACATGTGAGTTTCTTGCTCTTTCTTCTCACAGCCTTGCTAACTAGGCGAGCAGTATTAAAACAGTTGACATAATTTCAAGTCACAATCATTATCTCAGCTGATAGGCGTCCATTGCTGGGCATAGATCTCTCTAAAGGATCGCCACAACGACCGGACTGGATTGAGGACTAGATGGTTCTTTATTGCGTTATTTTCTACCATATTGTTTATGCGCTCCCAACCAGCGGATGGTTGTAATTTCACCTACCAGAGCTAGCATGTCACGAAGCAACAAAACAAGGAAACACACACAAAGTAATATAAAGATATTTTATTCTATTCTATTCTATTCTGTTCAATAATAGTATTTTAATGTATTCTAGTTTATATACATATTTATTTCGATGTGTTCGTATAATTTCAATGTCTTCTGTCTTTTTATACTTTTCATGTAGTAATGCTGTGCTTTCCTATAATTTAAGTATATATTTAATACGATATTTTAAATGTGATCTAAATTGAACGTGTAATATATATTTAGTTGGTAAGCCTTAATAAATAAATATAATAAATAAATATAAATATATAGTGGCACATCTCGATTGTTGTCGTTCTCTCGGAGGTGGCATGCAAGAGGGGCATTACTTGGTACCAACTCAATGTCTGCACTAAAAAAAAAATGTGTTTACTTCAACCAACATCATGACTCCATATGAGCCTGTCAACATCATGACTTCTCCGACTAAGATAACTTTGTTAAACGAATTCGGTTTGTTTTTACAACTAACCATCTTTTGTTTTTAGTAAACAATCATAACGTCATTTCAATTATTTTGGTGCTAATTAAGAGTCTTAGTAGGCTCGCATTTTTTTCAGTTTGAATGTCGTCAGTTCTGCCAACACTTTTCTCAATAGCAACACTGTACTATGATTGCCTGATACAGGCAGGTGCTCAGTTACAAGCGAGCCAACCCCACCATGCTCCGATCTTCGCTAGAGATTATTTATCTGTGCCACATCTCTGCGCGAGCGCACTCATTTACATTAAACTATTATTTTTTTGAGCCGTCTCTTATCTTTTTATCATCGATTAAAGTTTTTTGTTTTGATGTTGTCTAGTCTATTTTTATAGGTCCGGTGTTCCTTAAGCTAGATTATAGTATTATTTTAGCAGACTAAGGTAAAGCTAAAAGAAGGTTACATAATGTTTCTATTGCGGATATGTTATTAAATTAAATTGTGTTTTATAAATTAAAATGTTATTCTTATCACCTATACTAACTCTACCTATATGCTTAAACTTAAACTTTTCATCTAGCCGATTTGAACAAAGGGAGGTAAATTGGTATAAACTCGAAAAGTATCGTATTGTTTATAAATATGTTGGACATTTGTGCAAACGGGCTCGTACTAAGAAGGCTCGTAGAGAGGAATAATTGAAATTGGAAAAAGTTTTACTATTGTCGGTACAATACAGGCCCTGTACCCGGACTTTCGATGTTCGATATATCACCACTGTTTCGGTCCACACTTCATTGTAATAGAGTTGACATTGGATCGAAAACGTTCACGCAATTGCGAAGTTCGAATGTGCGGGTAGAAGCTCAGAATAGTTAGGTATCACTTTGTTAGTTCCTAGTTAATAATACACCACTGTTTACTGTCGTCCAGCTCTCATACCACGATACCACCGAGAGGGGTTGATATCAAAATTGGTGGGGGGCAGGGGGTATCCTTAGTGTACGTAGATATTAGTACTCTTTCGTAAAGTGATTGTGTGTACACATTGTTTAATTTTACATTCATAAAGAAACACTTAAGCGTAAACTTAAATGTATTTCTCATATTAAAACGGGAAGAAGACTTCTCAAGAACAGAATAAATTCACTCTAGGAACATAATCAAGTAATCTCTCATAATAATCTCTTCAGAGATAAGCCTGTCCTTTTTACCTACCTGTATAGATTCTGTATTCATCTTTATTTCTTCCGTGTGTACATTAAAGTGTTAATAAAATTAATAAATAATTTCCGTAACTGTTTCAACTGTATTTTCGCTAGAGTAATTATTGATATCTTATAGTATGCACTTTTTAAGGGGATCATCAGACCATCAAACTGAACAACTTTCTCTATAGCAACAACAAAAAATCTGCTGTTCCATACAAAACTGCAAACCGACTTGAGCCAAATGTATGGGAGAGTAGATTTGTTTTTCGCTGTTTTGTATGTTGGTCACCTAAAGAAAGTTGTTCAATGTTCAGTTTGATGGTCTGATCAGATAACCTTAAAAAAGGTCAGCATATTAAGAAGGACCCTGTATATTGTATAATGAGAGTAATCCATAAAGACTTCAATCTGCGCAAGAAGGCGACTATACAGGGTGTAACAAAACACCCTAGTAATACTTAAGGGGGTGCTTCAGACCATCAATCTGAACAACTTTCACTATGGAGCCAACGTCGAGAAAAAATAAAAAAATCTGCCGTCCCATACATTTGAGTCGAGACGGTACTGCAGTTTTGTATGAGAGCGGATTTCTTTTTTTTTCACCATTTTGATGTTGGCTCCATAGTGAAAGTTGTTCATTTGATGGTCTGAAGCACCCCCTTAAGTATTACTAGGGTGTTTTGTTACACCCTGTATAGCGGTTTGTAGGAGCAATCCTCAAATACCGAATAGATCACCAAAGCTGACCATTCACACACAATTTTTCCGACAAATACCTATCGAAGGAATGCGATATGACCATCCGAGCTCCTAAAGCATGTGACGTTCATTTCATCGCATTAAGAATCCATTAGCGCCTCGAATCGTGCTGATTAATTCGTTTTATCGGACGCCGACTGTACTTTATCGGGGCTTGAGTACATTCAACTGATTTATACGGGGTGTTATCTACTGGAGATGCGAGATGGCGCCGTGGCACTATCTCAGTGTGGGCGATGGAAAAGTGGTAACGGAGTTAGCAAAAAATTGAGTGCTTTGAGTTATTAGTAAGCGGTAAAGCACGATGCATGCGATGCATGCCTTTCAATCTGACTTGAGCTATATTACTAACAGAAACAGAGTACAAGCCCCGGAATGGCTGGTTGCGAATTAAGTCCTGTCGGATACCTATTGAATTTAGCATTTTGGTTTTTTGAGCTACATTGGTTTTTACATTGGCGGACACCGGAAAAGGTGGCGAGCTGGATGCTTATTGCAATCAGTGGCGGGATATAACAAACAGAGAGACGTGGAATAGTTTAGGGGAAACTTTTGCCCAACAGTGGGACAACACAGGATGCAGAAAATGGTTTTTAAGCTTATCTTTGTAGTGAAATTCACATAATGGTATAGCTATTCAGCTAAAATTTGATTACCTTTCGAGCCTAGCCTAGAATGTGATGGATCACATTCTAGGCTAGGCTCGAAAGGTATGGACCGGCTTTCGATAAGTGTTTGTCACCAGATGCCGTAGCATGATGTGCGCGATAAGTCTTTATCACGTTCGTTCGCGCGCAAATAGAAAGAGAGCTGATTAAGTCCTAGGTTTAATTGACTGACTTCTGGCGTTGCTTAATTTAAGTTTGATAGTTAGTCACTAAGCATTACAAGTTAGATTTTTCTTCAGTAATATTTAAGGTTTGCTGCAGTTCAGAGGTAAAATTACTGATCAAAACTAAACATGTACCTATTTATAAAAAAATCTAACTATTACCATTATAAAACTATATAGGTATTTTTAGTTTATCTGTTGACTTCGTTTTTTTTTTGTAATAAATTATTTATCTGTCCTCAATTCTTTAACAAGCGTCCTCCCAAACCTCAGTGAGCCTCAGCTCCATGAAGGAAGGACACTCGAACCTTTCTTATGAATTTGAAACATGGTGTACTATCTGTGTAGAGCAGATATGACGAACGCTTTTTAAGTCGGCTTCTGTTTCAAATGTATGTTTTTAGTTATTAGTTTTTTAGAGTGTCGGTTATTGAGTAACATGCTTAAACTAAACATAAGTATACCTACTTACGCACTATCAAGTATTTTTCAGTCACACATATTATTCAAACAGTTAGTTAAGTGCTTCTTAAGGCGGACAGAAAATTATCTGATAGCAATCTATCTTGCGTAGAATGGATTCGTATCTGCGGGGATTTTTTATGTCTTCAGTATTCAAAGTTTCCCTCTGCCAAAATGTCATCAAGATCGGTTCTGTGGTTTAGCCGTGAAAAAGTAACAAACATTGAGACACATTCGCATTTATAAAACCGAATATTTTGATAGTCAGAAGTGTATAGATTTTTTCAAAATGCATACTAGCAGCCCGTCCCATCCTATCTTCGCCCGGGTGGAATCTATAATATACCTACGTAAATATTTATACACAAACATTCCGGAAGAAATCCTCTAAATGACAGTGAAACCGTATCAAAATGAGAGATGGCTGGATAGTGGATATTCTAAGAGATTTAAGAATGTTTTTGACTACCCCCTCGGGCAATATAGTCATGAACATTATTATTATGATTACCGTATCAAAATTCGTTGCGTGGTTTAGAAGAAGTAAGCGGAGAAACAGAAGTGACTTTGTTTTATACTATTTAGAGATTGAGAAGAGATAATGCATATGCTCATGACTATATTCCTCGAGGGCGTAGTCAGAGATGTTTTGAAAACTCAGAATACCACCGTTTCTACCTTCGTCTTATATAAATAATATTTACACATTAATGAGAGAATAAGTACTAAACGTGCGTACTCGTACGTCATAACTCATAATATTGTGGTTTTTATAAGTAAGGGGAATCCTATATTAAATTGAAAACAGGAAGAAGAATCATTATATTCATTATTCAATAATTTGTAAAGGAAATAGTTTAGCGGAACACGTCATTGTCGTAGGAAAATCCGGTAATTCACCACTAGACTATTTGGGTACTATAATCAATAAGTAGTGAGACGCATATAAGCTGATGATGATTATGGTGAAGCAAATTCTCTAAGTTTTCCCGTCGTCACTCACCACTTTGAAATAAACTTGTTTTTTCACGATTTTTATTATTATTTCTTTGAATACTTTTATTAATTCAAATAATAAGTTCCCAAGCTTCTTGTATCCATCTCGCTTTAGAAAATAGCAAAAATAGTTTTTATTTGATACAATTGCGTTTATTATTTTAGACACTGGTTGACACTGGCCTGTATGTTCTGAAAAAAATAGTTGTAATAGCCATTTGATATTTTTCTTAAATATTTTTTGCTCAAATAAAATGGCTATCGACATAATTTTTTCAACCCAAAACAGCCAGTTCAACCACTGTTATCGAGCAAATAGTTTTTATTTTATAGTTTCTAAAATGTTTTTAATCAAGGAATTGTTTTGATATACAACCTCATATGTCAGAAAAATTAAATAAAAGAAATACAAAACAAAATGATGTTTGCGTTCCGTTTCACTGCTGATCGCGCGATAGCTCGTCAATCGATACGTTATCATTTGGACCCCCTCCCCCACACAGGTGTTTGACCAAGTACGGTCTACAGTGTAGGTTAAATACCAAATGACCTTAGCCTCAAATAAAAAGAACCAAAATGAATTGGCTGTCTGAAAACGAGTTACAGACACTTATGAAGCTTTAATTTTCGCAGATTTCTGTGTACAATACAGGCAGTAGGTACTTTGGATATCTAATATCTATCGTAATTTTAGTACCTCAATCTTTTTTGTGACTTTATTACCAATTACTAATGACCGATTACCTATACTTCATTCATTTAAACGGCGGTAATTTGGCGGTTTTAAAGATAATAACTGCAAACATTATAAAAAAAATCCGCAGTGACTCGATAAACTGAAAATCAGCAATGACTACAATGTACCTGAAATTATTGTTTTTTGGAAATGTTGTTTAATTGTTTAGAAATTTAAAAAAATTACGATTTGGGGCAGTACAATAAGCTCGTTGCAGCCGTAGAGTAGTGCAACTGTTTACCATAACACCCTGTTGATACTTTTCCCTCGTCCAAAGTCAAAATTAACAACGAATATTTTTTTAATCATAATTTATAATTAGTAGTTTGTATGCAGACGGTACTGCATTGCATTTGGACGATGGTGAGATGGTGGAAGCGATAATCGCGCGATCAAATTACCGCTCGCGGTGGTACAGTGGTACAGGTCATGTGCGGTGCGGTGGTACGAGTCGGGTGTCAGGAGGTGTCATGTTTTATGAGGATATACTTTTTATACTTTTAGACAGTTTACAGTAGACAAGGCTATTTCCTCCCATAGGTGCCGTACGAGGCGACTAAGGGATATTTCATAGAAATGCTTTTGTGGGTGAAGAGACGGTAAGCACTTGACATTGTAGTTCCGTCCTGAAAAACCTTTTTTTATTCTTTAGGTTTGTCAACGAGGTAAACACAATAATAGTTTTACGAAATAGAGTCGTGAGTTTATGTATTATTGCAGCTATACCTAACGGTATCATGCTTGCCGAATAGAAACCTTGCCAGTAAAATAATTATAAAAAAACACTATCAAAGAACCATTGATATGAAAAGAAGAAGTATGGATACTATACTCATAACTCAGAGGAATGATCTCTTTATTCTAAAGCATAGATACCCGCATCAATTTACTATTGTTGTTAGTCTCTTTTATCTTATAATGTTCTTTTAATAGTAGAAGGAGATGGAACTATAAATGTTTGTATATGCGGCTGTCCACTTCTTTTTTATGCTAGTGTGCGTGAAAAGTAACCGCAAACGTAAGGGCAAACGTCACTCGGTCATCTTTTGTCCATACTACTTGACACCACACACTCAAACACAAACCTCAAAAAAGTGGACATTCTTGCAATGGTAGGTATGGCTCACTCTATGCCTTTAGGTATAATCTCTTTGACTTATAACCTGTTTCACCACTTCTGATTAAGTTCTTGATAGCTTATTTGACGTTTGAAATATTTCGTATTGAAAATCCGTCAGTTAACCTATTAGTAATTTATCCAGGAGCGGTTAAACTGGCCCTTAATCCGGTCACGGTCACTAGCTACACTTAAACTAAATAATAAAACAGACATGAACACAGAACTAAAGTACAAAAGCACCATGAAGTCAGTATTCCGTCATAACAGTGTCTGAGACGGCCCATATTGCATTGTCGAGCTAATTGGATTGAGATCCTTATCGACCACCCGATAAAATGGAATAGATAACATTCTGTAGTGACTTATTAAGGTCGTTCCCAGAATAATATTAGATGGTACGATACGCCAGTGTGGGGAGCGTCAGCAGAAAAGTGCCTGTTTGATATGCAGATGTTTTTGAATGAAACACGTTGGTGTGTCTATGTATACCTACATGCCATATAAAACAGTTCAGTGACTGACTGACTGACAGACAGAAAAAGAACAGCCTAAACTACTGCAGATAGAAACATGACATTTTGGAACCCATATTCTGAGGATGTGCAGTAAAGTACCCTTTAGACCTGCAATTAATCGCAGGCTTACGATCAAGGCCAAATCGCAAAGGCGGATTGAGTGGTGGAGCACGCGCTCTTTATTAGCTGAGATCGGGTTTGGGATCGTGTGATCTGCCTTGACACTTACGATTTGGCTAACTGGCGTTTTGGCCTTGAGAAAAGTGTGCAATAAATTGCAGGTCTAAAAGGTGTATAAGAAAGTGATGAGGTTTTCTGAAATACACGCGATCGAAGTCAAAAAGTGATCGAAGGGCAAAAGCTTAGTCAATATTAATTATATTAAACCATTCATGGGATACCGTAACGCGTTAACTTAAGAATTAACTTGTCTCCACATAAATGAACTGAGCTCGAGTGGTGAAATGTTTCCCTCTCCATGTTATGCATTGGGTTCGCGTCGTGCACTAAGGTCCATACACTCTTGAGGGTAGGCCTGCAGGCCTAAAAATGTATCAACAAAAAAAAAATATTTTGGAAATGACAGACAAACATTATTATATCCATGGTACAATAATATACTCCGCCAGGTACTCTCTTCCGACCACGTGATCAGTCACGTGACTGACACAAGTCTACGTCATCATACCCTTTTAACATGTTATTTTGAAATAAAGTGACAATGTTTTTATGACGTAGGCTTGTGTCACTCTGGGAAGAGAAGACCTTGTTTTTTTTAGACTATGATTATATCTATCTTTATATGTGAGCGAGTAGGAAAGACATGTTTACTTATCTTAACTAAATCAAACCTTGTTTTGCTGACTCTACCGGCAGGCTATCAGCGATCTGTACAACGGATCGCGTTGTGTAGTTTTTGCGAAATTGGTTGGTCTCGATCGAGTTTCATCCACGGATTCCCTGACTCCCGATGAACTATCACTCTTGGCATGTCTTATGTGACATGAGCATGCATAATTTAGACCCTCATTTATTGTTTACGCTTAAGGGACCTTTACCGACCGTTGGCGCGCTCCATACAAACGAAGTTTGATGATATTTTGGATATTAATCAAAGTCAATTCTCTTTTTTAGACACTATCTAGAAACCCTATATCTGTGCTTTACTTGCTTTCAGATTTCCGTTTAAATATATAGTTTCAAAGTTATCGTGGCTCAAAGTTTTACGTACAAATCTTGAATCCTAGCAATCTATAAATATCGGAAATCTGACAAATTTTAAGCACAGATATAAGTCCATGCAGACGGAGTCATGGGCAACAGCTAGTAAGTACAAAAATAATAAGTGACGCAATGAATGAATGAATGAAATATTCGCCTACGCATTCATTCAATTTGAACGCTATTTATTCTGACACACCGTGAATCAATTCAGGTTTCTTTAAATGTTTTCTTTTTCCGACATTCTTAATTTTTTTCTATTATTTGTAGTAGTACGGTAAAGATTTTTTTTCCGCGAAGACCAAAAAAAAATCGTTTAATTCCCAGAAGTACCTTTTTACAGTTCCTTTGAAGGTAAAATCTTTGTGGCTTGTCAGAACATCTTACCTCCAAATGAAGCCCTCCTTCTTACATCCATCTTCTTTCTTTCCCATCTCCATCTCCACAACTTACGGTTTAAAGTCGATGTTAGCTACTCTTTATTAAATGATAATAATTACAATAGTTACAAATCCTAATAGAATATTACGAGGTATGATAAGTGGCAATTAATTTGATGCTACAATAAAATTAATACACCACTTCGTGATCACAGATAAAATCGTTTTGAAGCAAAAAGGTGCATAAGTTAATTGGCAAGAGATCCTGAATTATGATAACAAGTATCATTGTGATGTTTTTTTTAAGACACGTCGTTGTTAATTTTAAGGGGTATCCTCATCGGGGGCATTCGAAGCGAGTAAATATAATATAAACATACAATGAAAAAAAAATTGTTTACTCCAACCAAGATCTTGTTTATGATAATCATACATCATGAATCCATATGAGCCTGTCAATATCATGACTTCTCTGACCAAGAGAACTTTGTTAAACAAATTCGGCTTGTTGTTACAACTACCATCTTTCGTTTTTAGTAAACAAATAACATCATTTCAATTATTTTGGTGCTAATTAAGAGAACTTCTTAGTTGGCTCGCATTTTTTTCAGAGTATAAAACTCATCCTTGCGTTGCGTGCCAAACTTTTCTAGTGCCTTTGACTACACCATTTCTTCTGAATATACCATCATTTGAAAGGTAAATAATTATAGCAGGGCTTCTACCCGATGGATTTTTCCCCAAACACCTAAGAGAAAAGATATTGATGAAAAATACGTTTTTTTGCGATCTTGCTTTCAATTGAAGCGGGATGGCTAATTGCAAAAGTTTGCTTGTTAGAAAGAGAGGCTTGCTCTACTATTATCCAGCCTTAAGGCAAGACCCCTTCCCTTCCGGAAATAATAGGTTGGTGGCGCGTTGGAGATAGATATATGGAACTCAATCCTGAGGGTCCGGGTTCGAATTCGCACGGACGAAATGTCATGCATCGTAGTCGTACGTAGCAATAAGTTTTTCTAATGTACTTAATACCGACTACTCTTAAACGGTGAAGGAAAACATCATCATCGTGAGGAAATCTTCATACGCTGAGGAAGAAATTCTGATGCCTATGTGAAGGTCTACCAATCCGCATTGGGCACGCGTGGTGGACTAACATCTAAGGGCACAAGCCTTCTCTCAGGGATAGTGTCCCCAAGGGTAGGCCTGTACCCTGCAGTGTGACGTATATAGGCTGATGGTGATGATGATGAGAACCGAGATGAGACGAGACGACTCGACTGAGATGACTTGATGAGTTACGGTACTAGTGAAACGTGGATGTTCTGAGGTTTCAGAATATCTCTGACTACCCCCTCGGGGAATATAGTCGTGTATGTATGTATGTATGATGATGATATTAGTTTGTGTGCTTTTACGGTCAATAGATTTACAAAGTTAGTCATCGTCAAGTTAAAACAGTGAGTACATCATCATCGTCATCATTTATTATGTACAGTCAGCAGCAAAAAGATGTATACACTTTGGTACTACGACTTAGAACAAAAGTGTATACATCTTATTGCTGCTGACTATACTTAGACTACAACAAGAATTAAAATAAAAACTTTATGTGCTAAAGAGACTAGATGTAATTTTAATTAATACTAATAATAGTTTTAGATCCATGGCCTGCCAAGTAATGTCAGAAACAACTCGAATTTTGTGTTAATTATTTTAGAAGCACGATAAAAAAGGTACTTATCTGTTACAACTTGTTTTAAGTATTACAAAAATAGATTAAAAACCAGTATTTTTGAAAAGAATCGAACCACAGTAGCTAGAGTAGGTACTAGGGGCGGCAAATTCGGAGCTCTGTCTATTACAATTTGTAGAGCAGAGAAAAGTGGAGCTCGCTTTAAGTTTCTGTTTAAATTTCCCTATACACATTACACATACCTACCCCTTAAAATTTCTGACCACAGCGAAGACGTGGTGCTTAAAATTCGGAGCTTGCTTCGCTCGATCCATAGCCTTTACTTTCCTTACTCTACACATGTTTTTACGTCAAAATCTCTGTGCCCCTAGTGGCCCCTAGACAAGTTGTCTTTCGATTAGCGTTAACGCCAGTAGAAACGATAAAAAATGTATGGGACTGTAGAAAAGAACGAAAAAGCCTAGACCACATGCAGTTTTTGACAGTTGCTGTCGACAGTGAGCGTTTCGTTTTGAACGCTTCCTGGCGATCGACCAGACCTTGTAGATAGCGCTAGAAAATGACGGGCGTCAGAATTTGACACAACTCTCAAATCTTTTTTTTTTTATCAAATCGAACACGATTTAGCATTAAAAAAAAAAGAAAAAAGAGCGAATGATTGAGTGAACTAAACGCTAACCATAGAGCAGATTCAGCTTTTAGCGATTGTCAATAATTTGTGACATTGTCTAGCATTCTGTCGTTTTTCTATCGTCGATATCGCTGCTGCGTTAGCGTTCGTAGAATAGAAAGCGTACGTGCAATTTGTCTAGGGCTGGAGTGCGATTTTTGAAACTCATTCGTTGAACTCAGCTTACTCAGCAGTTGTAAATGTCAAAATTACTATGGAGATACGCATCTTTCTTCTGCTGATTTGACTTTCAAAAATCGCACTCCTGAAGTATGATTTTTGAAAGTCAAATCATCAGTAGAAAGATGCATATCTCCACAGTAATTTTGACATTTTCAACTGATGAACACAGCGAATGAGATTCAAAAATCGCACTCTTCGCTCTAACTGATTCGTATTGACCGATTCTATTCAATGGATTATTTTGTTACTACACGGGAAAACTTTACCTACGTACTACCTAACTTCCTTCAAATATTTAAACTGGATGGAAATCTTTTCCTGCTCCAGAGTAATCCTACTGTATAACATTATATTGGTACTTATTCACATGTGAATCACACGTCATCAATTGTTCACAAAACATCTAATTATCGCAATGAGTCTTCCAGAAGTTTATCTCTATGCGTCATCTTGTTATTGGAATTAAACCAGGTTTTATTGAAATATAAAACAAAGTAGAAAAGAACGCAATCGCGATTAACCACAGTGGAATCATGTTGTGAATCACTGACGATAGAGGGCGGAGGTGACGTTAGCTGCGCGTGCGCAGATGGTCGCAACTGATATACTTTAAGCGTGGTATTATATTTGATCTTATTGGTAGGTTTGTCATCGTCCACTGTTGAACATTGCCTCTCCCATAGCGTGCCACAAAACTCTTTCCTCGACCTTCCTCATCCAGTCGCTCCCCGCTACCTTTTGCAGGCCATCGGCGTCGGTACAGCGGGCAAGTCAGAACAAATTACCTCTACAAGGTGTATACAGGGTGTTACAAAAGTAAAAATAAACATTTCAAACTTTTATGGGGGTTGTTGAGACCATCAAACTGAACAACTGTCCTATACATTTAGCTCGAGTAGATCTGTAGTTTAGTATGGAACATCGCAAACGCATCGCATTATGGCGATTATGGCAAATCTCCCCATTTTGGGGGTGGTCTATGTCCAGCAGTGGACGTCTATCGGCTGATATGATGATGATGATGATCGAACATACCTACGATTTTTTTTTTCGCTATTTCGATATTGGTCCCATAGTGAAAGTTGTTCAGTTTGATAGTCTTAACCACCCCCTTAAATGATTATTTGTATTTTTGTAACACCTTGTATAATACAACGTGTTAATGAATTAGCGCAAAACCTCATGCACCCCAACTGATTTATAACAAAATACTTAGATTGAAACAATAATTTAATTATTTTTATAGTTAAAATTTAAAGTTAATGGCATTTTAAGTTTTGAGGCAAAAATGATTTGTTATCATTTCAGCACCGAAAAAAAGCGCTAACGTACTCATGGATACATTTTTATAATCTTGTTTTGGTAGTAATTAGGGTGAGTGTGCCCGTGCGGTGGGTTGACATCGGGTTCAGAAAATTTCAAATTTTGCAAAGAAATTATTAAAAATTTTGAAAAAAAAAAAACCTATGCTGAAACCATGATAATTCGATTCAGCTCTCGATTCTAAACAAACTACTTTCTAGTTTTGCGTTAATTCATTAACACGTTGTATATCCTAGTAATATTTAAAGCGGTATTTTAGATCATCAAACTCTATAATCATTTCTTTTTTATTATGAAGACAACATCGGAAAAAATAAAAAACTCTTCTGTCCCATACATTTGAGTCGAGTAGGAACTGGGGTTTTGAATGAAACAGCAGATCTTCTATACCTTAGTTCAGTACGGACTCTCCCTGTTCCCAATGACATTCTATAGACAAGGACTTCGCATCAGCGCGCTGTTAACGGAATCGCAAAAGTGTGCTTAATTGTTTTACAATACTGCTTAGTGACCGCAGATATTTGAAAGGACTGAAATTGTGTGAAATGTCAGCGGCAATGTATGAAAGCCAAGCATAAAGTACGCAGTGGTGTATCCTCTCTCAGTATACACGTGCCAGCGTCGTTTTGTTTGTGCGGGTGCGATCACATTTAGTATGAAGTGTCCAGCGTCTAACCTCTGTCCTCTCATGACTTGTACCAGAAAACAAAGTGTCTTATAACACATGCGACAGATTGCATCCTTTGTGTACAAGAAAAATGGATGAACATTATCTTACTGCGATTTGAATTTGCTATTTGTTACAAGGTGATTCGTGATACAGATAGGGCATGAATATTAGTGTGGAAGAAAACAAAGAGGTTAAGAGACTTGTTTAAATCAATGGCGTTTAGTAGAAACCTTGGACACTTGGCTGTACCGTCATACAGTCTATACAATCCAAGCTTCTTGCTTCAAACAAATGGGAAAACAAGAAGGGGTGTACGATACCAAATAAATAAATATCCCTATAGTAAGAAAACATCTAACAAGTGTCGGTGCACTCACACATGAGGACGTACGTACACGTACGAGCAGAACGTCCGGCCTCTTGTATGAAGCTTTCCTTCTGTAGGGATATTTATTCATGTAGCGATACTAAGTGAGTGCGAACAAGACAGGAATATACCATTGCTTACCATTTTTTACCACACTTGTTACAGAGACGGGCAGAGAGTGTCCGTAACTGTTCTTATACTGTGGTTTACCTGAAGGATCCTATTAAGATCTTACAGGGCAAAACGAGACACACTCGCCCAATGTCTCCCATAGATTGTCCACTAGAGCGTGATTGTTCAAAGCTTTGTATCTTCGGGGCATTTACTCATTTGTCGTTCGAATGCCACAGCCATACAGACCATGTACCCGGACTTTCGATTTTCAATATATCGTGACCGTTTCGGTCCAAACTTCATTGTAATGGAGTTGACATTGGAACGAAAACGTTCACGCAATTGCGAAGTTCGAATGTGCGGGTAGACCCTCAGGTTTGAGTTGTGGGCGGCAGATAGGTTGATGATGTTTGATGACATTGTTTGTAAGTATGTAGTTGGTACCATATTTTTTCATCCTCCATCCACACTGTGACACTGACACTTACTGGGCCCGGAAACTTATAATCGATAGATCACTGCACGATCACTAGTTATCATTATCAGACACCCTGCATTCATCATACATCAGCTCAATGGACAGCGAACTAGTCAAAAAACTTTGGAGTACAATAGTACAAGGTCCGCTCTGGGTGGCCGCTCGCTGCCCCATTTGTCAACTGCGGCCCGCTACCACGATACGCGTGCCCCCATTGTCTGCTCAACCGAGGCCCGCCGATAAAGATCTAAGCAACAATGGACTCTAGTGTTTATACCTTTAAAGTGTTTAACACATTTGTTATTCGAGGTTGGTCACCTTAATTTAGTAGTGGGGTCGGATTACTGTTTTTACTGATATGATTCATGATCGGTGACATGATAATTTTTTTTTTATATATGGCGAGAGATCTTGTCACTGTTAAACGGGGTTTCCATTTTATACAAGATAAAATGTTTAAACAAAATACGTAATTTAAAAAGGTATGTAAAAAAATCGGTGTTCGAGGAAAAAGGAAAATTCGAAAAAAAAACGTTACAAAATAATAGATAATCAACTTCGTAGACATTTTGAGTTTAAACTGTGTTTAATCGAATGATTACAATTATGGGAAAATTAGAAAAAATATGAAAACGCTATTTTCATAAAAATTTAGTTCAGCTGATCTTTTAAAAGCACCAATATGACCTTAGAGACGTCCATTGCTGGACATAGGTCTCCCTCTCACCAAGGAGACCCATAGTGACTCAGTGTAAATATTTCAAATATGTTTCCTTCAAGAATTCCCACAAAAAAAATAAAATAGCGATACATAGATCTCGATGATACAGCATTCCGTTTAGTATCAAATGGGAAACAATGCCCTATTTGTAGAAAACAATCAAAAACACGTAATCGATTTGTTTTACAACCATTGCTCACTTTATTCCAGATTCCAACAAGTTTTTTGAAAATAAACGTCAATGTAAACGATCCAGGTGAAAAAGAACGTTATAATCGAAAGTTTATTGTACCTGCGCTCGCGCCGGTAGTCACAACAAGCTTTTTTGTTTGTCCTGAATGCACGTTACTCCCGAGGGACCACGATAGAATAAATTTTTATATTTGACTCAATTTGGCAACCAATGACTTATCTTATAAATAAAAATAGTCAATCTTTTCATACATATAATTATGATAATTTGAATCTATTTTGACACCAATTTTGTTTTATTGCCAATAAGCCAAAACCTACGTACGGTCAAGCTTCGGAACCGTTTGGGTTTTGTTTATATTTGCATATTTGTCTTTTCTTCCACTTTTATAAATAAATGGCAAAGGGAAAGAGGAATTTCCAAGGGTCACTGGGTACGCTCACTGTACCCAAAAGTCCCTACATGTATGATGTGACATGATGTGTTTTGAAGATGCAGGATAGGTGCCTTACAATTGTAGAGTTGAAGTTGCGATGAATGATGTTCTGCCTACCCCAGTGGGACAAGCGTGTATATGATTGTGTGTTATGTGTGTGTGTGTGTCTGTGTGTGCGAGTCTGCTGGTCACGCGGGTTTGACGTACACCTCCCATCTCTGTCGCACCCATTTGTAACTCCATTGTAAAACACTCGCTACTTTGTGTTAGTTTTTCGATCGATATTATTGTTCTCTTGGATTTTTCGGAGATCGAAATCTGTTTTTTACTGCCACGGTGGCTTTTGTGTGGTTTATAACAAGGCTCTAATATGTGGACAGTTTTATCATCTGAGTTTTATTGGAATACAGAAACATTATTCTTAAAATCTGTAAGAACATACATATTTTGAACTAAATAAAATGTGGATTTACCTAACTATTCATATTTTTAAGTGTTTATATTTAAAAATATATATTTTAGGTATCGTTAATTATTTTAATTCCATGACACACAGATAACTTTTTAAAATAGGTACCTGATTCGTACATGTCAATGTATGAAGTCTAACACACAGTTGCAGAAACGCTCATTGGAGTTAATTCTCCATTAAATCTCTTGCTAGCTTTTACTACTACTACGTCAACAAGACAAAAAGTGACGAGGTTTAATGTAGCATTAGCTTTAATGAGCGTTTCTGCAACTGAGTTTAAAAATGACAAAATCTAAACCACAGAAAGAATCCAAACTGCTGAAAATAATGTTGCGAATATGTAATTATGTTATTTATTCGAAGCTTCAGTATAAATAATTAATAACTACAGACATTTTACTCACAGGGTATTTTTTCCTTTTATTCACATTTTTATACAGGGTGTCCCAAAACTCAACGTCAAGCCGCAAATAGGAGATAGGTGAGTTTATAACTGTTCAGGGAAAAATACAAAAGAAATTCCAAGTTTGATAGTTTTCGAAATTTTGTCATTTTTTTAACATTGGAAAAATCGCCACCCTGCGCTCAACTTTTAGATGTTAGTAGCTACTACAAATTCGTTAATTTTTTCATGAAAATACTTGTTATTCAATTCAATCTTTTCAGCGAACCCAATTCAAAAATAAACTATTAGTTCCATACTTTTTACAGAAAACACTTTTTTCTGTCAGACTTCTGCGGTAAACATTTTTTCTATATGTCAACTTTGAGACTACACCCTGTATTAACAATGTTGGCGGTAACCTGGCAAGTAATTTCAAAAGTTGGCCAATTTAATCAAGTTTTCAAAATGGGATCACACTTGACACTTCCTTTTCTAAAAAATTACAGATCAACCCAATTTCAGATACAAAATTAACGATACTTATACAGGATATAACCATAGAGTAAATAAATTATACACAAATAATATAACGATCGCTAATTTTGCATCTGGTAATTTTGGCCCCAACAACACATCGCCCCACTACCACACTCTCCCCTCAAATAATATAAAGTTTTAACCTTCCCTACAATAATATTAATCCATAAAAAAGTTTAAAAAGCACGTAGAAGAAAAGATAAGCTGCAGAGTCGTTAAGAAGATAACTGGTACGATATGAGATCGTCAGATATAGGGAGATTAATGCCCCCGCTGTATATTATGGTGATGGAAGTGATATGGAACCAGGTGCGGATTGAGGAGTTCGCATCTTTGAAGTGAGAATCCGACAAATTACGAATGTGACCAACGTTTAATGTTTAAACTTGCTATACCGCCTTACTAAACAAATATAAGTTTCCTATGTTTTTTTATTATTTTCAGTCTCCAAATTATTTAAAGAAAAAGGATAAAAGACTTGGATAGATGCGAGCTCTTCATCGACAGCGACAAGTATGTTCAGGAAAGCGCGAAGTAGAGAAAACAGACAAGTAGCTAGGATATATTATGTTGATTTTAAAAATAGAAATATTTATTTCCACCGTATACGTACGGTTTGGTAGAGTGAGTTAGTGGTCAACTCATCATATAGAGCGAGTTCAACTTTCGGACTTCGTTGAATCATGCTTTGAATTAAGCACCAACTTTTTATTAGATGGGCGTATCCCGAACTGGTTTTCTTTGCTTCTTTTTAGATTGTCATCCACTATCGTCCCCTCCCCGGACTGGGGCACAAAGCCTACCCCATGCGATACCTACAGGGTGGACGTTAAAATATTATGTTCTTCAGCGTATGCAGGTTTCCTCACGATGTTTTCCTTGAGTGTCTGAATAATAATGTATATGACTAATCAGAATAGCATACATACGTACATAAACTCATGACCGTACTCCCACATCGGGGTGGTTAGAAGCCTTGTTAGGCTTGTTATAAGTTCTAACTGTAGAAAGGTTTACTTTTTAGCATAGTTAGAAAAAAGTCAATAAAAAATTTAAAGTGGCGACAACACAGTATCGTAAAAACTTTTATTTTTAGTAATATATTGTCAGTTTGAATAGTAAAAGCAAGATCAGATAATAATTGTAGTAAGAAGGTCAGGTTGATAAGATTATGGGTTTTTAATTCCCATGCCGTATCTATGGTTGATAGTAGTTGATAGTTTCGGCGCCATGGGGCGTTGTAGGGTTAATGGACACCAACAATAATATATTTTTTACACTTTTATGCACCTATCTAATTTTGTAAAATGGCTAAGTTACAATTATAATGAAATATCGAGTCTATTTAATACAAGAATTTTTCATAACCTGGTAGGGTTAATACTAATCAAGGAATGAAGAATCGATACAAAGATGACAAAATATTAAGACATTATTTTGTCCTGAAACCTAAAGAAACTTGAACGTGAACTTTAAAAGATAGTTTGTAGTTGGCGCAAAGTATCTGTCCATCCCGAAATGGAAATATACCGTCGTGAGTTTATTAAGTTTAAGTCAACAATAACCAGGCTCCATGCCGGGTTTTTAAATTAAAATAAGTAGGTATGTTGTTACTAACACAAGCTGTTAGATATAATTATGTTACACAAAACACTATATGGACGGACCTCTTGTCTGAAATAAATTATTTGAATTTGAATAAAATCTCATACAAACAGTTCAGTATTATCATAGAGTAAATAAATGATACACAACAGAGGGTCAATGCCCATACTAAGAAAGTTGCCACCTTCTTAGTTGCCAACTCGCGCAAGTACAGCGACGGTGGTAAGTAACGGTACTACAGCAATGTTTAATTACGTTTAAAATACTTGCTAAACACATTTGTTATTAAAATTTTTAAGAAAATTTATCTATATAATTTATTTCCGTGGAACAAAACTCAAATAATTGTGATCTAATAACGTTTAATTAAGATTTATCTCTCGTTCAGGCCAGATGATACTTGTAATGACATCTGTTGTTGGCGCCAAGATTATACTAAATCTAAAATGTATGGAACTGACCAGACATGGTACTATCTTGACGCCATCGATGTGTCGAAGCTGTAACTATAGTTATCCAGTAGGTACAAAGTAGGTACATTCCATAATACCCCAAAACTGCATAAAAATGCATTTAACTCCTTCAGAAAGTAATACTCCAAACTGCAATCATTTTTGTACCTATAAAATCCGGCGAATGTTAGCAGTTTGTCATAATCAGGAATCGGCTCGCGATCGTATCTCCGAGTTTTGGCATGCTCGGCCAATGCCTTCATTTACATGGCCCATTTATTTAACGGCCTTTTTCGAGAATACTGCATACGGCTGGACAGTTCGACTGAGGTCTGAAGGTGGGAGCTGCAGCGAGAGCGGATAGTGGGGAGCTTTTTTGAATATTCTCTTTTACATACTAGCAAACAAAATAAATGTTTTCGATATGGTTGGCACGGGAGGTAGGTTCTGGAATTTAAATTATAGAATTCACCACATTTTTTTCAGCCTAAAAGACGTGAAAATTTGGCTAGTGTTAAATATGTGCAGAGATTTATGTAAATCCTTTGGATATAATTGAATTTGGAAGACGCGTAAAAACGGAAAAAAAAATTAAAGCTTTAAGCTGAAATAAGCTTTTAATTTTATGCTTTTATGTAAGGTAGAGATACTTTCCAATCTCACTTGAAAGACACAAACACCATAATTGTTTAAAAATGATGACCATGATTTTTTTAATTTTTTCTCGACGTTGGCTCCATAGTGAATGTTGTTCAGATTGATGGTCTGAAGCACCCCCTTAAGTATTACTAGGGTGTTTTGTTACACCCTGTATAAAAAAGTAAATATGTGCAAAACAAATGCTCAATAAGAATAATGTGCAGTACTACGCTAACATTGAAAAGTTAAATTAGAAAAAAAAAACGGTCAAAACAGAAGTTTCAATTTTGCGACTAACGAAAAGGTAATAGGACATTTTGGTTTTAGGTTCTTTTGAACCGGAGGCAAATTATACATTTGTGGTTTTATGCTATCGCTATTTGTTCCTTTTTGGTTTATTTTTTGTATGTTTTAGGCTGGTTTTAGGCAGAGATTTGGTTTTAGGTGTCTAATGGACAATATTATTTAAAATGTCATTTTAACCCGTTTGTAACCCGTTGTTCGCTTTATACTTATACCACAATACTACAGCGCGTTTTTAGTTTTCAACGTGGCAAATTACACACATAAGGAATGTGCAGTTGCATTAGAGTATTAACATTTTTATGGGCGATATATTTGGCTAAACGCTGCTTTTACAATTGATGTGTGTTCCAAAATGCGGATTTTAATGTATCTCCGCTTTCTTTCTTTTCGTTGTTGTATAAAACGGCAATTAGGTAGCGTTATTTTATTTTTTTCATGTGTATTATATTTGGCTGGAAAATGTACAAGGCACCTATTGTATTTTCTATTTTTATACAAATGCTAATGATTTGAAGAATCAACTGAAAATAGTTTCTTTAGAATCTGTTATTGAATAGATAACATGGTCTACCTACATCAAATAGGCATAATTTTGAAAAAAAAAATGCCTTTACGATATGGAATCAAAAATAACAAGAAGAATAACAGACAAATATTTTGATAAAACAAAATTTATAACTAAGTTTTATCATCATACAGTTGACCTCGACGACTATAGTTAAAGAAATTTTTTTTTATTATTTCGAAAAAAAATAACGATTAGAGACAAACATTTTGAAATAAAAAAGAATTTAATGTTGACCCAATAAAACTTAGTTAAGTAAACATACCTACATACATACTTTAAACCTAAAATTACATAAATTCAAAGAGGTACCAAAACAACACAGCGTTCAAAAAAACCACACACATATTTGACAACACACGGCACCGGGTTAAGTGTCAAGATATCTGGCACGAACATCTATTCTTTAGGAAAGTTGGGAAATTGTTACTAATTTTACTTCCAAGTAAGTTATGATAATTTGTGCAGTTACATAATATTTATAAATTGTATTAAAATACATTTTATTGTTTTAAAATTTACAAATATGCATACCAGGGTAGAGAGAATGGTGCGGTCATATTTAAAGGGGTGTTGTAAGTCATCAAACTGAACAACTGTCTCTATGGAGATAGCATAGAAAGTCATTCGGTTTGGTGGTCTGAAGCGTCGCGGGTGCTTAAATATATATTTAAATGGTCTAAGTTGTCTAGCATTGTGAGTGGTCGCCACTGTTGATAATGGTTTTCATTGTGTGGTTTTTCCGTCAAAAAATATGACACGAATTATAAATAGTTCACCAACCTACCCAGCCGTGTATATCAACCGCAAACTTGGTGAAACAATAGCGAGCGATAAGCTTCGCTTATAAATAATAGCTTACGATAAGTCTAATTAACAGGATGCTATCGATATCTTGCGGAGACGGAAGTAAGATAGTGGAAGGAAATAATTGGTTGGTATTTATAATGCTCGGTGACCTTTCTGCACGTGTGTCAGTGTATTGGTTTGTTGTAGGGTTTGATTTTATATTGTTATTTTTAATATGAAGATTTCAGCTTTATATTACTTATGTAATAATATTAATTACTCTGAGATACTACATAAGCACAGTATAAGAAAGAGTATCTATTACTAGATATAACATAAGTCATTTCAAAAATTCAGTTTAGTAGTAAAAAAAAGTTTATAGTTTAAAAACATAATTAGGTATTTCTTTCTTTCCTCTGTCAATGGTTCAAGGGGGTTCAAGTCATAATGAATTTATGAAATGACTTATGTTATCTAGTACCTAATGTAATAAGTGTATAATCACTTTAATAACAATAGATAGGTATTGATATAAATAAATAAAAATAAAAAATAAATAAATAAATCATTTTTATTTCAGGTAAAAACACCCATAGTACACTTTAAATATACAAGTATATTAAAGTAAGATTAAAAATTAAAAATTAAAATTAGGATTAGGATTATTATTATGTCAAACAACTACATAGGAGCTATGTCATTACATTACATTACATTTACCACTGAGCAGAACCTTTTATAGAGTCATCGTCATATAGTGCTTCGATACCGAGTAAATGGTGCCAAACACTTCCTTTACAATCAGATTAGTACTATTCGTGAGTCTCGTATGAAACGAGGTCTTATGTCTCCTCATAACGGCAAAGAAGTCGTCAACCCTGCTCTCAGCAAACATGCCAGACGCACTACATCGCCAGGGCAGGTTGAGCATGGCCCGGAACGCGTTATTGTACTGTACACGAAGAGAGCTGTACGCTCTCTTCGTGTACCCGTACCACAGTTGGCTGGTGTAGAACGCCTGACAGTAGGCCTTAAACAGGGTCACTTTGACTTGCCGGGAACAGTGGCTGAATCTTCTAGCCAGCATGTTACTTCTACGAGCGATACCTCTCCTCTGTCTCTCCAAGTCATTATCGTCCTTTAAATTATCTGATATTATATGCCCCAGGTATTTGAATTCATTCACAATTTTTAGAGTAGTACCACACAGAATTATAGGCAAAACAGCTTCTGGGCCTTTACCACATCTGAAAACCATAACTTCCGTCTTACTTACGTTGTATGTCAGGTAGTGTTCATTCGAATAATTTTCACAAACTTTAATAAGCTTTCTAAGACCGTTGACTGAGGGGCTGAGGAGCACCATATCGTCGGCAAAGCTTAAGTTATTGAGGCATTCATCACCTATATGACAACCGGTTCTGGTACTACTCAGCTCCTCAATCAGCTCGTACATCATAATAATATCGATATAAGTACATCATAACCCTTAACCTAAAGAAAAAAACAAAGATGATAAAGCTAGCTAATTAAATATAATTTACATATTAATAGAATGGATTAGAATAGACCGACAGACAGAGTTGGTTTTTTATTATCTAAACTATTATAAAACTGTAACAGAAGTGTGTCTGTATCTGTACATTGAAGATATTTACAAAAACAGATTACGATATGATTTTTAGATGTCTCTGATTCCAAATCACCAATTTTTGGATTTTTTTGTCTGTCTGTTTGTTTGTTTGTTTGTTCGTTTGTTTGGGTTTTTGTTTGTTCGAGTATCACGCAAAAACTACTGAACCGATTTTGATGAAACTTTTTTTGTTTGATACCTTATCATCTGACTTAAAATCAGGTATATAATTTATGCGGACGAAGTCGCGGGTAAAAGCTCGTTATTAACTAATACTGGTAATTCCATTGCATTTTGTACGAACGTTTTTACACTATTGTTTTTTTTAATGAACTTTTTATTAGATAAAATAATTGTATGCTTTTTTATGTTTACATTTTATATTTTGAAACTGGATGAATAATATTTCTCTTTGTATCGACGATTCGATATTTGTTAACTTCAATTTTTGGGAATTTTTCAATAGTATTTTTTTATTTTGATCTTTTTCCTATTGGAATATTATTAGAGTTGCGTTCGGAGGTTTTTCTGTTTGGATTTCTTTGGTATAAAATCGTCCATAGTCACAATATCCACGAATTTCCTTCGCAAATAAGGAGGAAGCCTCAAAAAGTTCCTTTCTACAAATCATCATCCAACGTATGAAACTTGAAATCAACATGTTATTCGACCTTCGCATCTGTCTGTTTGTCAGTGGAACTATAAAACTTAATCTCGCCCCTATCTCGACGAGATAGTGGCTATAAATACTTCCATCTTTGAGCTTTCACGTACAAACATCATTACATTTAGTTCTATTGTATATAAATATCGTGTTTTTCATATTTTGTGCTTCGACAAGACACTGTATACATCAGGGTGTAAGGAAAAGCATCATTAACCTTTAAACCACATACTCTACCGATCAAACTGAACAACTTATACTATGGGAGCAAAACTGTCAGCACAAAAAAAAATCTTCTGTCCCATACGTTTGCAACGAGTATAATTAAGTATTGCAGTTTAGTATGGGACAGCTGATATTTTTTTGTTCTGACAGGTTTGCTCCCATAGTAAAAGTTGTTCAGTTTGGTGGGTAGAGTATGTGGTTTAAAGGTTAATGATACTTTTCCTTACACCCTGTGTTTCTGTTCATCATCATCAGCCTTTATACCTACGTCCAACTGCAGGGCACAGGCCTACCCTCAGGGAGATGAGCGTCAGTCCACCACGTGTGCCCAATGCGGATTGGACTTCACACACGCATCAGAATTTATTTTTCAGCCTATGCAGATTTCCTCATTAAGTTTTTCTTTATTGATTCTTCAATCTTTTCACAGATTTATTCAAAATATATTAAAAGCTCAAATAGACTCGTAAAGTGAGACAGAAATCCTTCATAATAAACGTTGTCATATTGTAATCTGGTCCCAGAAACTCCACATGCACAGAATAAAGTCATAAAGTCCTCGAAAGTCCCATTGGCGCGATAGGGATCTCCCTAAAATACGGGAGTGATAAGACGGAGCGGGAGGCGAGATAGCGAACCACCCTGGGTATATTGTTCTTATCATGACCTAGTAGAGTAAGTTGGAAATCTAAATTTTTAGGAACGCACGAGAAATATAACTACTACTTAACTACTAATACTAACTGTTATGACTGACTATAATCAAATCACAAATTATAATATCACGGCACGATGGGGCTGGCATTGCCTTTTTTTTATCGGTCAATTGCCCTATAATCACTGGAGACCGTTCGCAGCGCGTTACGGAGAGGTATCGCCACTCAATCATGTCATGAGGGTTCGGCTTCGAATACTACCAACCCTTCATCCGTCCTTCGTCGGACGGACGACATACTACCAATGAGTATTTCTAACTTATGTACGAATACCGACTGCTCTTAAAGAAGGAAAACATCATGAGGAAACCTGCATACACTGAAGAAGACATTTTGATGCATGTGTGATCCGCATTGGGCATGCTTGGTGGACTGACGCTCCTACACCCTGTAGGCCTGTGCCCTGCAGTGGGACGTAAGCTGATGATGATCATTATGATATTATGAATTCGATTTCCGACGTCATGAACTTGTAACTCTTACACTGTGCTAGCTAACTAGAACTACTAATAAATCGTCCATCAAAATGTCAAAAAGCTTACAATATTAACATCAAAACGAAGCAAAACGTCCTTAAACACAAGAAACTGATAACAATCTGCTTAGAATTTATACGCTAGTGATAGCGCAGGGTGGGGGCGGAGTGATAAGGCGGGCGGCTGATAAGCACTCCCGCCCGCCCTGCAGATGTTATCTGTGATTAAATAGCTCGCCTTATCAGTGAGAGAGTCGACGATCTTGGGCGGGAGTAGAGTAGTTTTAGATGTAGAGACTAGAGAGCTTTGGATAATATTTAGTTATGGAGGGGCATAATAAATAAAAATAACAAAAATAAATATATATTGGACATTTCCACACAGATTCTAGTCCCATTGGGCCTCATCATTATCCTCATCATCAGCCTATCATTGTCCACTGCTGAACATAGGCCTCTATCACAGTATAAGAAAGAGTATCTATTACTAGATACAGTACGGACACTCCCTTCCTCCCACCAACTTTTTATCTCACCCCGTCTATCGCCCCAGTACGGACATTCCCTTCTTCCCACCAATTTTTTACCTCACCCCCTTTATCGCCCTCTGGTTACCTCGCACTGGTTACTCGTTACCTACGGAGAATACAGGTTCAATTTCTTTGGTTTCGCATGTGCTGACGTATCATTTTGTCAATTTCAAATTTTTGTATGCAGTGTCCGGGCTGTGCCTCTACCAAGGCGCGCCACAAAACTCTGTCCTCGGCATTCCTCATCCAGTTGCTCTCCGCTACTTTTTTTAAGTCGTCTGTCCAGCGGGCAGCAGGGCGTACGACATTACGCCTTCCTTGAGCATTAGCATCCCATTTGGTAGTCCCATTGAAAGTACCAGAATTTTGCTAAACGTATAAGTATGCGTATATGAATATGCGTTATTATGGCATCCATCTTTTCGTCAGACCGGCTATATATTTCGAACCGTAATAGGAAGGCAGTTGAAATATGCGTTATTGTAATGAATTTGATAAAAAAAATCATGAAAAAATTACAAAAAGTAACAAAATAAAGGGGCATCCCCATATTCCCCATACAAGAATCGTGTTTTTGTCCAGGTTTTTGTTTTTGCTCTAACGTAAATATGGTAAGCGTCAAACTTGGTGTGATTATCTGATTAATAAAAACCGGTCATTGGTCACATCGGTATGTGTGTTACGATGTTCTGAGGTGGCCTACATTTGACATGTACATTGGCCTACTATTTGATCGACAATAATCCTCTATAATTTCAAACTAATCTACATGAAATATGAATACGCAGCGTACTCGCAACGAATCCGTCAAACCGATGAGATAAGACGGACGTGAACTTTTGCTGTGTTTGTAACGTAACTCCCCCTCCCCCCACACTTACATCTCCATACACCCCTCTCTTTACCGACTCTTACCCCTCGTCTTATAATAAGTTGGTTCGAGTGTGAAGAGATATTGTTTTGCTTTTAGTAGTTTTTAATATGAAGTGATAATCGCAAACTTGAAAGTTGGTGATAGTAGCGTTCTTTTTTTTTCTTTTTGACAAATACAGTATTGCTCAGCGAGCAGCTATTGCTTATTCATCATCATCATCATCATCTCAGCCGATGGACGTCCACTGCTGGACATAGGCCTCCCCCAAGGATCGCCATAACGACCGGTCCTGCGCTGCCCTCATCCAACGTTTTCCCGCCGCCTTCACCAGGTCGTCGGTCCACCGTGTGAGGGGCCTACCCACGCTGCGCTTTCCGGTACGCGGTCGCGGTCGCGGTTATTGCTTATTACTGCGGACTATTGTAGGGACCACGAAGGGTCTTACAAAGCCAGTGAATGAACTTAAGCAACCAACTTAGGGGCACCCAGAATTCTCGGCATAGGATATTGCTACGCGGCCTGCAAGTAACTCTAAACAAAATTCATAGCAGGGATCGGTGAGACGTTGTTTCGGAACAGAAATGCGATTTTTGAAAGTCACACGTTCAAATCAGCACAAGAAAGTGACAAAATTCCTATGGAAAGTATGCATCATTCGATCATGATTTTGAAAGGATCAGATTCAAAAATAGCAATTCTGCGTATCAGTTTCTAGATTGTTTCTGAAAGATTTCACTGACTTTAATTGGAGAGTATTGAAAATATCACCAGATCCAGAGAATCCCAGCATAGAGATTAGTCTCTATGCTAGGATTAATTTACGATTTGTATGGAAATCTTTGAGGCACTGTTACTTTAAAACTATACATTTTAACGAAAATCTGACTTCATACAAACATAGATAGTTTCTGGATTCTGAAAAATTTTATTGGTTAGTATTGGAAATATCACCAAACTTCGTTTGTATGGAGCGCGCTCCGAATTGTATTCCCTAAATAACGTAATAAATACTCACTTCTTTAAGCCAAGTTTCAAGCCGCAATAACCTCAGATGACCTACTTACCTGCAAAAAAACAGAATTATTTTAATTATAATATCATTAGGATCATAATGTTGGGCCGCGACCCGCAAATGACCTATTACTTGGTACAGGTCACACGCGATCGCGATTCTTAAAAAAAATTGAAAAAAAAAACATAACCAACAAAGTCATCCTCTGGTTTCGTGTCAGCATGAGCTATATGACAATCAGTCATGCTGTAGTGAAAAGAATAGCCAGTTAGCAATGCAATGGTCGTATCGAGGCTGACAGCACAGGGTGCGCTAGACGAACTCAGGTTTCGTCACTCGGGAAGGCTCTTTCCTTGCACCCCAAGCACAGCCCGGACACTGCATACAAAAATTTGAAATTGACAAGATGACGTCAGCACTTGCGAAACCAAAGAAATTGTATTATTGTCTTCTTCGTAGGTAACGAGTAACCAGTGCGCGGTAACCAGAGGGCGATAGAGGGGGTGAGGTAAAAAGTTGGTGGGAGGAAGGGAGTGTCCGTACTGTATCTAGTAATAGATACTCTGTCTTATACTGTGCCCCAACTAAAGGAAGTCATGAAAGGATGGAACGAGATTTGATAGTGGTTGCTTGAAGTTACAAAATATATCTCCCCTCTATGTCGCACCTCACAGCCTGCCCCACATGACCACCTGCGCAGCTTTATTGCAAAACAGAACGAAGAAGAGTGTAGCTATAATTTCTAGGCAAATAAAATAATAGTCCTTCGCTATTAGCTAAAGGTTATTTAACTCATTTTTTGAAGGAATAACACAATAGCATACAAGAGAAAAATAATCACCCAATTTTTATTCGCGAAATTGGAATTTGTATACCTATACCTACTAATGCAGGGTAACGAAATGGCAAGTAAAGTTGTTTTAAACTCTGTAATTCCTAAATCTAACTTTGACGGAGCGCGTTAAAATACATCATCTTTCAATCATCGGCTCATTATTAAGAAGGACCCTGTAAAGCTATTGGCCTCGATTCGGAGTGTACCACGACTAAACTAAACTAAATGTATTCCTGTCACTTTCTAAAATAAGATTAAGAAAAGAGACAGAAAACCCACAGCTGACTTTAGTGCTGTCAAAGTGACGTTAAACGCCCAAAAACGACTTAAATAAGATGGCGTACATTATGATGGCATCTTATTTTGCGCATTTAACGTCACTTTGACAGCACTAAAGTCAGCTGTTGGTTTTCTGTCTCTTTTCTTAAACTTATTTTAGAAAGTGACAGGAATACATTTAGTTTAGTTTAGTCGTGGTACACTCCGAATCGAGGCCATTGTGTAAGTTTCCGATTATATTGTTTACCAGATCGGTAACATATTATGATGACTGCCCTAGGCAATTTTTAAGTAATATTTTTTTCTGTGATCATTGTTTGAAGTTAATTAAGCATTAAAAATATTAATTCGCTTCCATCGCTTGACGCCCAACACTTGCACCACACTATTAACTACACATTAGTGTATAAGTTTTAACGTACACACGTATTATACAGGTGTATGTATGATTTCTTGAAAAAATCTGCAGTATTATGTAAATTAGTGTTTATCGTAAAATCTAGACTCGTAGCACGCTCGCCGCAGTCGCATGTAGGGTGTGGGTATTGGTGGGAAATACCTTTTTAAAAATATGTTCTTGTGAAAATGACGCTTTCGGACTGAAATGGGAAGTTTTGATAGTATAATGGACATTGTTATACAATTTATCTAGTCGCATTTAAAGTACCCAGAATTTAGCCTAGACTTGTAAATAACTACACAACGATATAGAAGACATATGTATACTTCTTCATATGCTGACGGTTTTTAAGGGGATGACCAGACCATCATACTGAACAACTTTCTACAACGTGTTAATGAATTAACGCAAAACTAGAAAGTAGTTTGTTTAGAATCGAGAGCTGAATCGAATTATAATGGTTTCAAAATAGTTTTTTTTTTCAATTAATTAAATAATTTGTTTGTAAAATTTTAAATTTCCTGAACCCGATGTCAACCCACCGCACGGACACACTCACCCTACACCTTCTACCAAGACAAGATTATTAAGATGTATCCATGAGTACGTTAGCGCTTTCATTCATTGCCGAAATGAACTATCAAAATAATGAAATTATTGTTTCAATCTAATTATTTTGTTATAAATCAGTTGGGGTGTATGAGGTTTTGCGACATGGGACCCTATGGGAGCAAGGTCGAACTGGTTGAACTGTGAACCGTGTGGCCATGTGCTTCCGGCATAGAATGGAATGACCACCCCATTCTTCTCGTGTGTGACGTACGAGGCGACTAAGGGATTAAAAGTTTCTTATGTGGGCAAAAGGCCACCTCTCACCACCTGATACGTCATTCCATCCTGAAACTTAAAATGCTAAATGTGAGCAGTGCTACAACTACATTCTTAAACGGAAAGTTGGTAGCAATGTTTCTGACCACCCCGAAAGGGATTACGCTCGTGAGTTTATGTATGTATGTAATAAAATATGTACCTATGAATGTGGATGAGGCAACAGAAATGTTTTTGAATCGTACCGTTTGGCAAGCTGTGGATTCCGCCTGATAAAATTCGATCACCTCATTCGAAAACAAATGATAAAGAATACAAAAAAATGTAGTCCACGAACTTTGTATTGGAAAGCCGACCGAGCAGAGTTGTAGCCCGCAGGCGCCGTTATCGGGCGGTCTCGCGGCCAAAACTGCCCTTATCGCGGTCACTTTTCACGTTTTTCAACGATCTACCAACACCCCCCCCTATTTTTCCGAGGGGGGCGCGTTCCCAGAATAGGACGTTGGCCAGATGTGTTTTGTTTGGTGTTAAATAATGTGTTTGGAGAAATGTTATAGGTTCAAAGGGGTAGATAATAGAACTCTGAAGGTTATATGATGATGGTTAGGTACATCGACCTTGCTACATCAACACAAAGGAATTCCTTCAATCACTCTATGATTAGCTATCAACTTTTGGGGAGTTCCGTTGTCTATCTCCGGAGCGCTTTACCTACTAAAAACTTTTACAGAAAAGAGAAAATCAAGATCTATAGAATTTGTTTGAGCAAATCTAACTTGAATGTTATAAGATAACAGGCACAAACAAAAATTACAAAACACATTTTATCAATTTATTGGATATTGGTAAGGTAATGGTATTGATACCTACAGATGAATTGAAAACTCCTCCTTTTTCTGTAGTCGGTTAAAAATAAACATCAAGTTTTTGGTTGGAAAATGTAATGTTGAAACATGAACCCAATTGAGAGATAAAACCCGATCTAAAATTATCAAATACCAGTTACAAAAGATATCCTTCGGAATCGAATGTCAAACCAACAATTGCCCAAAAATAGTACAAATATTAGATACATACATACAGCCTTGTTAATTAGCAGTCCGATACGGCGCTATCGCATCGACATTGCGGGCTTAGGGCTGCCAGGTATCTGGCAAAATCCGGAAATCCGGATCTGTTTTATATAAAATCCCGGAAACCTTTCCCAAAGCATAATATTATAATTGTGAATAAATTGTTAAGAGCTAATGTGTTTTTCATTTTGAATGTAACATTAATTTGTAAACATAAAAAACTATTTCAGTATGAACAATTCGACAAATACAGGTAAGTAACTTAAGTATATTAAAAATAAAAAAAGAACGTTCAGTGCCTACGAGACATGGTCCCAAGCATGCTGGGAGCGTTTCCTCTTTGAATATTCAAGCTATTTAGTTAACCAAGGAAGCTGCCAGCCCTGAAATCAACAGTGGCCGTGTTGAGAGCTTGAGACGCACCGACAGCTCCTTAAAATCTTTCTAGCTGCTATTCTGTTTATAGATTTATATAAAAGAGTTAAGATCCAAAAAAAAATATTAAATTATTTATTTTATTTACTTTTTAATGTAAAATTATCTGTCTGTATGCTTCACTATCAGAATCTACCAAATTATTTTCAAAGCTACATTTTGTCTGGGACGATAATTTTTTTTTAGAAATACCTACTGATCTAATGATTTCCTAAAAATTGCAAAAGCCGGAAATATGGTAAAAATCCGGGTTTTGACAGCCCCTAAACCGGATTGTCTGCGCAAACGCATATCGTGCTCATTAGCCGATAGTTATTCAGTTTGTTAACAATGCCGGCGAAGCGATAAGGGAAGTGAGACGGCAGATACGCTGCATGTTTTAATTGTCACGTTTTATAGATAGGTAAGTAGGTTGTGTCAAAACATTTAAACTAATCGAGCTTCGTATTTACCTGATCGCGCTGCATAAAAGTCCTAGCGAATCACAACTTTTTGCACATTCGGTATCGAAAGAAAGAAAGAAAGAAAGAAAGAAAGAAAGAAAAATCGGTATCGCGATTTGAATCGTAGCTCAATCGTTAGGGCTCTTACAGACGAGCGAGACTTTGCTGTCACGGTGGGTTGCAAAGTTTCGCTCGTCTGTAAGAGCCCTTACCTAAACCAAACATTATTTGTGGCAATCCGCGAGTTTCCAACTAGTCAAATTAACAACTCTTTATCAAACGTCAAAACGCGTGCATTGTATGAAATATTGTACTAAAATTTGGAGAGTGACGTCATTGTTTTTCGTCGTCGTTTTGATACTTTTTATAGTTTATCCAGATATTAAAAATAGTATTCAAGCAACAGAATTACTGAAAATGTGAGTTTAGCGTTATTTTCAAACGGTTTATTTACTGAGCAGTTAAAACTAAAATATATTTTATGTAGTCAACTCCCCAATTTTTGCGTGTTTTCGAAGATTTCGTAGATTTTTCGTTTGGTGTTGTTGAGAACAGAGATTTTGTATTGTTGAGAAAAACTTGTCACATTGACAGATAGTGTTTTTTGTCTATGATTTGCATCGTTTGTTTTTGTTGACGTTTGATATCTGTTTGATATCGGTGGTGTTGTCAATGAATAAATTGCAAACCGAAATCACGAAATGCTAGTTTCATAACATAAGTAGAAGTAGGTAAGAAGTATCAAAACGTCTTTCATATTAAAACCATAATTTAATCTTATTAATGATTCAACAAATTGCTCCCTAAAATTAGGAAAAACACGGAACACTTTCTATCTGACGGCTAAGTTTTCACAAATAGGTACTTATACTTACCTAACGCTTCCTTCACTGTTTCTTAACGATTTTTGTTATTTAATGAAAATTAAAAATCGTTCAAAGACTTATTGGATTGTATTTTTATCATATTCGTAGGTATGTATATTATTCAGTATTCAGTATTCAGTATTTATTTGCAGTATCACAATAATGAAGTACATACTCACGTGTAACACAAGATCTTATTAAATTATTGTGACGCCCTGTTAGGGCATGGCAATATAATTGCAGAGGGCCTGAAAGTTTTATAACAATTACAATTGTCTACTTAATTATTAGTTTAAGTAATAGAGATGTCGACGTTAACGTCAAGAGCCTAAAATATTAGAACATTGTTGTCCTGGTAAAAATCATTAAGGTTGTAGTAACTTTTTGAAATGAGGAAGCTTTTTAGTTTTTGTGCAAAAGAATTCTTTGTCGAAATTTTTTTAATTTCATTAGGGATAGCGTTAAATATTTTAATTGCCATTAAGTGGGGTCCAGATGCGAGTAATTTTAGTTTTGATAACGGTTTTTTTAGTTGGTTTTGGGTACGATTATTTCTTTTTATTGTTTTAACTGGGGAGTACAGGGTTTCGTGGGTCCTGACAATGCCTCTAATATACAACGTGTTAATGAATTAACGCAAAACTAGAAAGTAGTTAATTTAGAATCGAGAGCCGAATCGAATTATCATGGTTTCAACATGGGTAATTTTTTTCAAAACATTAAATAATTTTTTGGTAAAATTTTAAATTTACTGAACCCGATGTCAACCCACCCCACGGGCACACTCACCCTACATACTATCAAAATAAGATTATTAAAATGTATCCATAAGCATGTTAGCGCTTTCATTCATTGCTGAAATGATAACAAATCATTTTTGCCTCAAAACTTAAAATGCGAATAACTTTAAATGTTAACTATCAAAATAATGAAATTATTGTTTCAATCTAATTATTTTGTTATATATCAGTTGGGGTGTATGAGGTTTTGCGCTAATTCATTAACACGTTGTATAGATTGATGTTAGTGTGAGTATTCCATGTTTTATAAAATACGGTTTGCACGATTCCATTTGATCAATATTAGTTAGAATTCGAATACATTTTTTCTGTTGAATAAAAATCTGATCGATGTCAGTGCAATTTCCCCATAGGATGATTCCATAGGTAAGTCTAGAATGAGCAAAAGCGTAATAAGCCGAAAGGGCCGTTTTGAAATCCGTGACTTTTTTCAAATGGGAGAGTGCGTAGCAGAATGAGGTTAGTTTGTTAGATAATTTTTGAATATGTGTTTTCCAATTTAAATTTGTGTCTATGTCAATACCCAGTAGCGTGGCTGAATTTACAGTTTCTATTTTAGTATTATTGTAGTTATAAGTTATATGTAATGGTATTTTTTGAAAAGGTCGAAATTGAATTATATTGGATTTTTTGAAGTTAAGTAGCAGGTGGCATTCAATATTATATAATGCGTATATATTATAATGCGTATACAACGTGTTAATGAATTAACGCAAAACTAGAAAGTAGTTTGTTTAGAATCGAGAGCCGAATCGAATTATCATGGTTTCAACATGGGTAATTTTTTTCAAAATATTAAATATTTTTTTTGGAAAATTTTAAATTTACTGAACCCGATGTCAACCCACCCCACGGGCACACCCACCCTACTTACTACCAAAACAAGATTATTAAAATGTATCCATGAGTACGTTAGCGCCTTCATTAATTGCTGAAAAGATAAAAAATCATTTTTGCCCCAAAATTTAAAATGCAAATAACTATAAATTTTTACTACAAAAATAATGAAATTATTGTTTCAATCTAATTATTGTGATATAAATCAGTTGGGGTGTATGAGGTTTTGCGTTAATTCATTAAGACGTGAAGAATGAAGCCGACCACCCCAAACATCTTGATTTATATCATTTACACCCTTTTATCTAAAAACGAAATCTCGTAAGTGTCCTAGCATGCCTTGTCGAACAAATGAAAGCGTAGTTATAATAAAACAACACGGATAATAAAAACCGTGAAGTAATTTAAAAGCTATAACTTCAGACGCGTTATCGCGTTGAGCACATGGCCTGCTTGTAGTTTTCAGTATTCACGTGTCCGTGAAAATTATTGTTATAGACATTTATAGGCTTTGCTTTATTTAAGTATAAGTCTAACGCCTGTCCAAGCTATAATAACTTTTCTTTAGAAGTCACGTTGCAAGTTTAGTCATGAGCAATTGTGTCGTTTGCGCGGTGTTTTCGCGGTTCGCGAGCTTTCCACGAGGCACCGCCATGTTTTTCTTATATAATGTGTTTTTTGCTCATAAAACAATCCTTGTGATTGGGAAAGGTACTTCCACACACTACTTGATATTGTCAGAATTGCAGTGCTTAAGCATAACGACAGACGATTATGAATCAATACCGTCTGTCCAACAAAAATACAATTTTACATGAAGTGAAAAAAATAACATTTTATAATTTAGGACTGATAGTAATAATTTTAAGGAGGTATAAAAAATCATCATCATTAGTCTGGTAAACCCCACTGCTGGGTATAGGCCTCTTCATTTTCATGCCAACCAGAACGGTCCCACGCTAGTCTCATCCAATTTTTACCGGCTACTTTGCAAATTTCATCCGACCACCTGGCCGCTGGTCTGCCCACTGACCGCTTATAAAAAATACAGGAGAAAAATTTATTCAAACAGCAGTGCTGCAACATTATCTAGGCTGCATTAAAAAGTCAAAAACGTATAAAAAATTATAGACAGTAACCGGCCGGCCATATAATAAAACTTTTCTTTAGCCTATCAGTTGTGATTTCATACATTTACTACGGAAAGAAAAAGTCTCGCATTGTGAACGTGATGCTGAAAGCGCTGGAAAAAGGCTCTTACAGTTTTGTATGGGACAGAAGATTTTTATCACGATTTGATATTAGAGATTTATTTAGTAAACTGAAAAATAAAATACAAAAATTGAGGAAGAAATACTTTTATGAAACTGAGGAAACTAGGAGATTATAAAAGACCCCCAATCAGTCTTAATCCGGCACTGTACAAGCACACACACAAGCATAATACCTAAACTGAGTAAAAACTCACTCAATCTCTAACTCACACGTGAAATATATTCAATCTGCGACTTAAAGATAAGAACCTCCCTCGCGTACCCTCTGGGAGGGGGTGGGGGAGGGGGAGACGCTAAGCCGGATACGAGGAATTTTGACGGTCACTCCCTTTATGGTTCCTTTTAAAAAGTTATTTTCCTTGAAACTATTTAATAAAAAACACATACTTTTTTCACACACTGCTGTTATAAAAAAAATTTATCAATCGTAAGTGGGGCCGCGTTCAATATTGTCATGCTCATGCCGTGTCGCACCTTTGAGAGAGGAGGCTTTTGCCCTGCAGTGGGATATACAGGCATAATCCTATAACTGAACCACATGGAAAAACGTAATAAAATAACCCCGTTAGTCGCACAAAAACACTGATAAAAGAGACTTGCGTAAACTCTTGCTTGTACTACTGGATGAAATCGGTATTCGTGACAACACCGCCATTTATATCACATCCACCTACACCAGTAACTTTTTTTACTTAAATATTTTTTTATTTTTATTATCCTTACTTTTATGATTTTCGAGGTGTGGCATAGGCCAAAAGTCCCATTAAAAAAGAAAGAATAAAAGGAAAATGATTTTTAGATGGAGTATACTTACTTCTATGTATTTGAAGTAAATGCAAAAGTTACTGAAAATAAATCGTAAAATTTACAACATACATTTCAGTACGTTACATACGCTAACAAAACAACGTGGTTGGCAGCCCTAGATGGCGATAATAAAATTATTATTATTCGTACTATCAGGGCTGCCACCCGGTGATGTTATCGCGCTATCTCGCAGCGCCAAGCGTCGCTTCACCCCCTTCTGTTAGGGGTGGGATGTTGTCGATTAAATATATCGATACGTTTTGTTTTGTCTATATTCTTAAGTCAGATCCAGTTATAAATAAAGAAGACTGTTATTGATCGACATAAAGAATAATTAGTTACTTAAATAAAGATACTAACAGTATAGTGACTGGCGCATGGCGATGGCGTAAAGATGTCCTGATTTATATGAAAGTTTGGAGTCATAGCTTCTAAGAATAATTATATGTCTTTTATTTCGTTGTTAGTGTTGACTAACCCATTAACTGGAAAAAAATAATTTGTTCGTTTTTCTTTGAACTCTATGTAGGATGATTAAAATTTTATGAGAATAATGATTGACAAATTATAGCATGTGTCAACAGCCACTGTGTATTTGTGTTGTATTTTTTATACTTAATTCATTAATTCGATGTAAGATTTTGCTACTGCTATGATCACGGGTAAGTAATAAATAATAATATAGGGAATTCAAGTAACCATGTGATCGCGTATATGAGGCTTTTGGGATCAAAAACGGCTAAAATTCCGGACACAATTGATTTTCTATCGTGTCTGGAATTTTATCAATTTTTGATCCTAAACAATCAATATAATTTAAAAAATAACGCTAAGTTATGCAAATTAAAACAATAAGTAGATACCAAGAAGCTTACATACCTACAGAGATGGAGATTACATTACAAACATCTTTTTGAAGCCAGAATGTATGACCTTTACGACGTCACTGATGTTTCCCATCTCATTTCCTCTTTACATGGAGTTGTCATTGAATGACGTTCATTTGACCTCCATGTAAAGAAGAAATGAGATGGGAAACATTAGTGACGTCATAAAGGTCATAGATTCTGGCTTCAAAAAGATGTTTGTAATGTAATCTGGGGTAATCTCCATCTCTGTAGGTATGTAAGCTTCTTGGTTGATACCAACCTATTACACTATTCGAATAATAACAGGTACCTTAACTTAAATACAGCATTACTATTCATCTCATCAACATCTATCGATAAACTTGACACAAGTGCGTCACTAGGGGTGTAACCTGACTTATACCGGATAAGAATAAATACAGTGGCGCTCGCCGGGCGGAATGTGCTAATACATCCTTATCGGCCACGACGCCCGCCATCCGCACACAATCACACTCACACACACGCGAAAACACACACACACTGTACATCACTAGTAGTTTACAGTTTTTGTAACCATATTTCTCCATTGTGGAATATCATCTCAAACATTGACCAAACAAACAACTTGCTTCCATCATCAGACTACCCGTATACAGGGTGTTAGGGTAAACAGTTACATTACTTTAAGGGGTGATGAAAATGCGTAATGATTTTTCCACTTTTCATACAAAGGTTCGATCAGCTGATTACATTTAGTATGGAAAGTAAAAAAAAATTACGAATTTCCTGTAGGTTTCTTAAGGAAAGTTGTTCAGATTCATAAGTCAATCACTCCATAAAGTAATGCAACTGTTTACCCTAACACCCTGTATACCTAAAAGACGCCGACAGCGACACGTCAAAAATATTAAACTAAAAGTAAATAATACATTAATAGAGTCTTCTACCAAAATAGCAAACACTTTTAACCAATTCTTTGCCACAGTTGGGACCTCCCGCACAAAAACACCGACCGAACCGAGAACTAAAACTAATATAATCCGAACAATGAATAGCATGTACTTGCGACAAACAGACGAAAATGAGGTAAAATCTCTCTTACTCAACTTAAAAAACAAAAACAGTGCAGGAATAGACGAGCTACCTTCCAGAGTATTAAAACAATGTGCTCAAGAATTCACCAAACCACTAGATATCTTAATAAATCAATCTTTTAATGAAGGATGTTTTCCGGACCAACTAAAAATTTCTTTAATAAAACCGATACACAAGAAAGGGGACAAAACAAATCCAACACAGTACCGACCAATATCTCTACTACCAGCTGTCTCAAAAATATTTGAACGAGCCATGTCTGATCGTTTATACTCTTATCTTGAGAAATACAACATTTTGGAGGACAATCAATATGGATTCCGAAAAGAAAGGTCAACCATTTCAGCAATATATAAATACATACAACAAGCATACAACTATATAAACGAAAAAAATTATGCGGTAGGTATTCTATTAGACATGACAAAAGCATATGATATGGTACAACACGACATCCTCCTCAACAAGTTACAAAATGCAGGAATAAGAGGCATAGCCAACAAATGGCTAGCTTCTTATCTTAAAGATAGAGTACAGTATGTGGAAAATAATTACCAAAACGTTGCAACTGGTGAAGTAAGAAACTACAGATCGAATGCGATAAACACAAATTGTTCAATTCCTCAAGGCAGCGTATTAAGTGGTGTCCTATTTATACTATATATTAACGATCTACCTAAAATAATAAACACCACATGCGTACTTTTCGCGGATGACATATCCTTGCTCTTCAGATACAAAAATACCAACCGATTTACTATCGAACTAAAACAAGCCTTGGAAAATGTAACGAATTGGCTAACGGAAAATAACCTACTAGTCAACTATAATAAAATAAAATAAAATAAAATAGCCTTTATTCTACTACTCATGCGTAAAATTTTACAAGTAGGTAAACAATTCTTAAAAAAATATATTATATTATATTAGAGACCTATAGTAATTAAATTCGTTCGCCTTGGGACCAAAATAACCTTATTAAAGTGCAAGAAGAAGTTTGAAGACTCAGATTACTACATTAAAGAAGATTTCCCGAGGGATGTACTTATAAAGCGCAAAGAACTTCAAGAAAAACTGGAGGAGGAAAGAAGTAAAGGAAACAAAGCAGTGCTAAGATACGATAAGTTAGTAATTCTCAACAAGGATAATAGAAACCAGAATCGTAGCAAGCGAATTCTCTCATCATCCCCGGAAAATACTCAACAGACACCGAACAAAAAATACCAGAAAATCTTCAATAGTAAACTGAAAGAAAAACATACACAGAAAGAGAACACATACTTGAAATCGCCTATGCTATCTTATGTCACAAGAAATAATGGTAATAAAAAGAGCGATCAGACAAATTCGAACTCCAACCAACTAGTCAACTATACAAAAACTAAAATAATAGAATTTAGACCGTATCAAAAATCACCCTTAAATGTCACGCTTAAAATAAACGATACAATTTTGGAAAAAGTTAATACCTGCACACTACTAGGCATAGACATAGACACATATTTGAACTGGAAAAATCATGTAGTGAAAATTAAGGCAAAACTATCAAGGTTCACTGTTAACGATGGTCGCTTTGCCCCTTTTTAGGGTGCCTTATTTTCAAAATATATATGAAATGGTGTTGGCAGCTGATTGCGCGTGATTTACCTAAACCAAACGTAAGTACTTACCTACCTATGCATTCATGATGCGCCGGAGCCGGCACGCGCCGCCACGCGCCCCTCCAGGTAGTCCGAAAACCACCGTCGCAGCAGGAGCACGCACGCTCACCTGTCAACGCCATTCTACCAAATAATAATCTGTTTTCTCATTTCTCCCACACCAGCGACCGCCATAGCCTACAAAGCTGGTCCTTCGTACCGAATCAATTAAAAATAGTCGCGGGAGCAAAACCTGTAAGCAGGAACGGTTAAATGTTTGTCACACCGCCGCGCGTGTTAAGAAAACGTGGCACTTTACGCAGTGAACAAATCGCCGAACAAGATACGCAGAATATTCTTAGAATGCCAAAGCAAGACGGTGAACTAAAGAATGTTAAGAAGGAGTTGAAGTTTTTAGAAAAACTCACCATGGACAAACCTTCTGCCAGTGACTCAAAATTTGGTTCAGCAAAATCGAAATCTTCAGTTTCCTCATCCTCCTCAACAGCAGTACGTAAAAAGCAGCTAGAATTCGAAGCCGCTCAAGCGAAAGCTAAAGTACAACTAGAAGCTGCTGCACTTAAGGCCAGGGTGGAAACGGAGCTGATCGAAAAGAAGCTGGAGGTTGAAATAGCTGAGCTGGAAAGTCTTAGTTCTGGAAAATCGTCTGGAAAGTCTTACAACAGTGAAGAAAAGGTGGAGGAATGGCTAGAAAATAGTCATCATGTCGCAGCTCCGGAAATTTCCATCGTTGAACGTGAAATTTCCCACGACAACAAGCGTGAACTTCGTGCGGAACGTCAGGACGACCGCGTCGTAAGGAAGTTAGCCGACGCTTTACGTGACGCCATGACTATCACTGCTTCAACTTCGAAAATGCAAAGCGAAGAGTTGCTGACCAGACTAGCTACATCTAAAGACTTACCCTTGTATTTTGGTGATCCAATGGAGTGGTTGCAGTTCAGAGAGGCATTTAACGAGTCTACAAAGTTGTGCCGTTACAGTGAAACCGAAAACGTGTGGCGTTTACGAAAGTGTCTACGCGGTGAAGCTAAAGAAGCTGTTTCTTCACTACTTATTGGCGGCACAAGCCCTAATAATATCATGGAAACCCTAGAACTACGATTTGGGAGACCTGAGACCATCATGTGTAAAATTGTAGCTCAACTGAAAAAATTGCATCCACTGCCACACGCCTATCATAACGAAATAGTGAACTTTTCAATTAAAATCAAGAACTACGTTGCAGCTGCAATCTCCATCAAGCAAAATGACTATCTTCGTAGCCCAGAGTTGGTAAATCTAGTGGTGTCAAAGTTACCTACCGCGCTCGTATCAAAGTGGGCTGATCACGCTTATGAATGCCGAGATAGTGAGAAAGCTAAGCTGGAATTAATCGCAGATTTTCTACACAAGGAAGCGACCAAAGCTGCTGCAGCAGGAGTTAGCCACATTCAGAGTCAAGTGGATTTTCGTCGAAAGCCGGATGACCGCCGTGTGCATTCTGTGCTGTTTAATAACGGTGAAAACGACAAACCGAAGCCCAAATGCATGTTTTGTCGTGGAAATATTAAACACAGTTTAAGTGAATGCGCACGCTTTAAACGCGCGATGCGTAAAGACCGCTGGCGATTTGTACGCATAAATAAACTGTGCTATAAATGCCTAGGGTCGCGACATGACCAGCAAACATCATGCGCAGCCCCTAACTGTGATATTGACGGATGTGGACAGCCGCATCACCCGCTACTTCATTGGTTGAAGCCGAAGAAGCCAAAGACGGACCAAGGATCAGGTGACCAGGAGGAGGAGCCTCCCACGCCTGAGGATACGGTGGCCCACGCTGTGTTATCGCGCAGGCGCAGTATACCTAAAGTTTTACTAAAAGTGGTGCCGGTGACAATCGATGGACCTCGCGGTAGTGTTAGTGCGTACGCGTTACTCGATGACGGGGCGACGGTCTCGTTGATCTCTGCCACTCTCGCTGATAAGGCAGGACTGCACGGTGAAAGTGTTACTATGCGCGCCCGGAGCGCGTGGGACTCCGCTGAACTCGTATGTCAAACAGAAACTGTTAAATTTAATATTCGTAACGGCGACGGAAAGTGTTTTAACGTAAATGCACGTAAAATGCGCGAGTTAAATTTACCTAAACAAAAATTAATAAAACCCGAGGACTTAAACGGTAGTGGACAGTTAAGTTCTAGTGATAACAGTTATATATGTGATGTTCAGCCTGAATTGTTAATCGGCCAGGATAACTACGATTTAATCGCTCCAATCAAATGTATCAAAGGTAAGCAAAGCGACCCTTACTTAACAAAAACCTCATTAGGATGGTGCGTTCACGGCACGGTCTGTACGCTAACTGATGACGTCACGACAGCTGATCGCCTTATCACTCCTATCAAGTTATTAGAAAAACAAGCCGGCTACACGCACGATTCTAATTTGAACCTTATTTCGCATGCATCTATGAATCAATTTGCTAATAAGCAGTGTAATGATTTTTCTTATCTCCACACCTCTCCATCCATCGACTCCGATAAGACGTCACTTAGTAACGGTTGTTTTGATATGCAATTAAACGACTTAGTTCGTCAATCTTTCGCGTTAGATTCTATAGGTATTATCTCAAAACCACGTAGCAATCCTGATGACCTACGTGCTGTTGCTATTTTGAATAATACTGCCGAATTAACCGACGGGCAGTGGACTGTTGGCTTGCCCTGGAAGAGTGATGACGTCACCATGCCGGAGTCTTATCCGAATGCCTACAGCAGGCTACGTTCTGTTGAACGAAAAATGTCTTCTGACGCGGAGTATGCGTCACGGTATGCTGAAAGGATACATCATTTATTAAATAATGACTATGCTATGGAAATAGAGGAAAATAAGGATGTATGTACTAGTAATCGTACCTGGTACCTACCTCATTTTGGTGTAGATAACCCTAATAAAAAAAAGTTGCGTTTAGTTTATGACGCGGCCGCAAAATCTAACGGTTTTTCTCTTAATGATTTTTTATTACAGGGACCTGATTTGTTACAGTCTTTGTTCGGTATAATGTTGAGATTTCGTGAACAGCCTGTAGGTATCATGGGTGATATCAAGGACATGTTTTTAAGAATAAAAATACGTGGAGAAGACCGACATGCCTTGCGGTTCCTGTGGAGAGAAAAGAACGAGCCTGTGAAAAGGTATGTGATGACATCATTAATTTTTGGTGCCAATTGTTCTCCTTTTATTGCGCAGTACATAAATCAACAAAAAAATACAGAGCGTTTTCTAGATACTTTACCTGAAGCTGTGAATGCTATTCGTCGAAGTCAGTACATGGACGATTATATTGACAGTTTAGCTGATGATGATCTAACCGTGATGATGATGAAGGATGTCGCCTACATTCACCAGCAGGGAGGTTTCGAAATGCGTAACTGGATGAGTAACAGCCCTTATGTACTAGAAAATGTACCTAAGGAAATGTTAAGTGAGAAAGCAGTCAGATTTAATATGGACTGTTTGGTGGAACGAACGTTAGGACTATTGTGGTACCCAGCTAGCGATATGTTTGCATTTGACTTATCTTTCAAACGTATACCTAAAGATGTTTCTGATTTACGCCGCAAGCCTACGAAACGGGAAATGTTACGTTTAATTATGTCTATTTATGATATACACGGTTTCCTCGCGCCGCTAACTGTAAAAGCTAAAATTTTGATGCAAATAGCATGGAAAACCGATATAGAATGGGATCAAGAAATACCTAATGATTTATACCTATTGTTCTGCGACTGGTTTACACAATTACGATCCGTTTGTGAATTACGCATTCCTAGGTGGTACTTTCGTCAGATAGATCCGTTATCAGGCTTATCAGTGACTAATGCGAAGTCTACACGTGCGACGAGTGAGAACGAGACGTCGCTAGAACTGCATGTTTTCTGCGATGCATCTCCGTGCGCCTATGCAGCTGTAGCGTACTGGCGTAAACAATGCAAGGATAATGTGTGTGTTTCTTTCGTAGCGAGTAAAAATCGAGTAGCTCCGCTAAAACCGGTATCAATACCTAGATTAGAGTTGCAGGGCGCATTAGTTGCGTGCCGGTTAGCGGAAACTATTAAGAAAGAACACAGAATATCACCTGCTAAAACATTTTACTGGACAGATTCTACTACGGTACTGTACTGGATTAAAAACAAACATAAACAGTACAAAACGTTTATTTCGCACCGATTAAGTGAAATAGACAGTTTGAGTAATGTGAATGAATGGTACTACATACCTACAGATATGAACATCGCTGATGTAGCTACAAAGAAAACAAGTTACATTCTAACAAGCGACTGTGATTGGCTTTGTGGTCCTTCCTTTTTGTACAATACTGAACAGTACTGGCCGCATAACCCTGAAATGGAAAAACACGTAGATGAAACAAACCTGGAAAAAATAAATATTATTTGTTTATCTGAAAAAGACTTACCTGTACCGGATCCTAGTCGCTTTTCTTCATGGCTCCGCCTGCTTCGTTCCATGGTCCTGGTTCTAGTGTTCATATACGAGTGCAGAAAAACGCCTTATCAGATTAAAAATGAATTGTTTAGTAAGGCGGAGAATTTAATATTACGACGGGCGCAGATGGACTCTTTTGGGGATGATATTAATAAATTAAAAAATGGTAATTGTTTGGACAAGAGCAGCCGGCTGCTGCAGTTGACTCCTTTTATTGATGAACATGGTTTGCTGCGCGTTGGAGGGAGGATAAACGCAGTACAAGGAGTCAGCACCGATGTTAAACAACCAGTTATCCTAGATGGACGTCATCCTGTTGCTCGACTGATAGTGAAACATTATCACATTATGGCTGCTCATGGTCATAACGAAATGGTGGTCAATGAGCTTCGTCAGAAGTATTGGGTGCTAAAACTGAGGCCGACTGTACGAAGTGTCGCTTCTGCATGCTGCTTTTGTCGCATTCGAAAGGCGCAACCACAGCCACCTCGTATGGGCGACTTACCCGGTGCACGACTTCAGCATCACAAAAGAGCTTTCACCAGCTGTGGGATCGATCTGTTCGGGCCTCTGGAAATAACGGTTGGTCGTCGCAGAGCTAAGAGATATGGTGTCCTGTTCACGTGTCTGACCGTACGCGCAGTGCATATCGAGCTCGTATCGTCGCTGACAGCAGACTCCTTAATTATGGCATTGAGGCGGATGGCAGCCCGCAGAGGATGGCCACGAATTATTTATTCCGACAACGGAACGAACCTTCGTGGTGCCGAGGCTGAACTGAAGCGTTCTTTGGAGGAGCTGGATAAGCAAACAATTCAAACTGAGGCCTTAAACAAAGGCGTTGATTGGAATTTTATCAGTCCTGTTAGCCCACACATGGGAGGAGCATGGGAGAGGATGATCCGGAGTGTTAAAACAGCTCTGAAAGTAGTTCTTAATGAGAGAGCTCCGCAGGAGGAGACGCTCATCACTCTTCTAGCAGAAGTCGAGAATATAGTCAACAGCAGGCCGTTGACACATGTCTCTGTAGATCCTCGTTGTGATGAAACTTTGACCCCGAATCATTTTTTGTTAGGTTCGTCTTCTAATTTACCTGTACCTGGTGTCTTTGATGATGGTGAAATTTATTCGCGTCGACAGTGGCGCATTGCACAACGTCTTACTGATTTATTTTGGAGTCGATGGATGAAAGAGGTTTTACCGACGCTTATACCACGTCAAAAGTGGAACGGTGAGGGCGTACAGTTGAAACGGGGCGATTTAGTGGTAATCGTAGATCCGTCCTCACCGCGAAACGTATGGCCCAAAGGCATTATAACCGCCACGTACCCAGGGGCAGACGGGCGAGTTAGGGTCGTAGACGTCAGAACTAGAACTGGAGTGATGAAGCGACCAGCTGTACGCGTAGCCCTACTCTCACGAGGTAATGAGTGTCGTACCGACACTAGGGGGGAGGATGTTAACGATGGTCGCTTTGCCCCTTTTTAGGGTGCCTTATTTTCAAAATATATATGAAATGGTGTTGGCAGCTGATTGCGCGTGATTTACCTAAACCAAACGTAAGTACTTACCTACCTATGCATTCATGATGCGCCGGAGCCGGCACGCGCCGCCACGCGCCCCTCCAGGTAGTCCGAAAACCACCGTCGCAGCAGGAGCACGCACGCTCACCTGTCAACGCCATTCTACCAAATAATAATCTGTTTTCTCATTTCTCCCACACCAGCGACCGCCATAGCCTACAGTTCACATACGCACTATTTGAGCTCAAATTAAGTACCGATAAAAAAACTGCGATTGCTGCTTATTACGCCTATGCACATTCGTGGCTCAATTATGGCATAATATTATGGGGAAACAGTACGGACGTAAAAGACCTCTTCATATTACAGAAAAAATGCATAAGAATAATAGAAAATATAAGCAACATGGACACATGTAAACCCCACTTTATCAGACTTCAAATTTTGACACTTACAAATATGTACATTTTAGAATTATGTAAATTCCTTCGAAAAAACCCAAAAATATTTGAAACTGCAATACCTACCAGATTTAATGCCCCTAGAACAAACCAAAAAGATAAACTTAACCTACCAAATAGCCACATGGAACTCTATCGGTCAAGTCCCTTCTACACTGCAATTAGAATACACAATAACCTACCAAATACATTAAGATCCGAAACAAATATAAAAATCTTCCTACGAGAGCTAAAGCTTCTATTAATTGAGAAAAGTTACTACAATCTAAATGAATTCCTCACCGATAAACTGTAGAATAATTACTATAGATATATGTATATATAATATATCTATGAGAACAACACAACCGTTGCACGTTCATACTTAATGTTTAAAAATATAAGCTTTAAAATTCACTAATTATTATAAAATACATACCTACTTACTGAAATGACAAAAATGTTAAAACTATACTTAATTACTAATTGAATGTTGAAATTATAAATAATAACACATAAACGTAAATGGAAATAATGTAAACTTTACTAGATTTAAGACTTGATTGTAAACTTTGTAATTATGTAACTAATCACTAATGTTGCTATACCCAAAAGGGTCTCATGATGTACTGCAAACCCCTCATACTATCTGTAATTAACACATGAAAGCAATAAACTATTTTGATTTGATTTGATTTGAGTCCCATGTCGTTGAACAATTCGCACAAAGCGGTAAAAAATATCCAATTTTATTAATAAACGAGCTTTTACCCGCGACTTCGTCCGCATAAATTATATACCAGATTTTATGTCAGATGATAAGCTATTAAGTACACAAAAAAAGTTTGATCAAAATCGGTTCAGTAGTTTTTGCGTTATACTCGAACAAAAAACACCCAAACAAACAAACAAACAGACAGACAAAAAATAAAAAAATTGGTGATTTGTAATCAGGGACAGGTTATGATCAAACCATGTTGTAATTTTTTTTTGTAAATATCTTCAATGTACAGACACATTTCTGTTACAGTTTTATAATAGTTTAGATAGATATAGATAGGTGTACCATCAGCATTAAAATACTTACAAGGTCTTTCTTAGTACAAGTAAGTACTAGCAGGAAAATAATTCTGTTCGTCAAACGGCGTTTGCGCAGAGCAGACCCGAGTCCCCGTCAAAACCCGTAATCATTTAGTAATCAAAGGGTGCAAAGTCGGATAGCAGTAAAAAGTGCGCGAAAGTAATTAGCCAATAGCGGCAAGGGATTGAAGGTGGCACATTCTGATTGGCCAATATAGTTTCGCGCGCTATTAAAATTTTTCAACTGCGCAGTAGGTACGCACGGCGACACATCAAGCTACCCAAAACCAAAATAAGCTGGCGGCGCGTAGGCATAGTAATGTATAACGTCGCACGGCCAGCTTATTTTGGTTTTGGGTAGTTTGATGTGTCGCCGTGTGTACATCGGTAAGACTTATAAAACTGGTGACGCCTGACCAGAAATATAAAAAACCTGGTTTGGGGGCGCTGAAATCGACTATAACCTTTAATGTCAGTGTTCCGAGTACAACAATTAGTTCCAATAATTTTCAGCAACATGGAGAAGTTTTTATCTTTCCGGTCGGGCTTTGCTACTGTACGCTGATCGTTTTTCAAGTGATGAATTTGGTTACCTATCGTACTTTCGAATTAGAGGTTTCCGAATTTTAGTTCACCGAAATCGTTACACTTTTTATTGTTTCCCTTTTTTTTTGTTTCCCCGAAATATTATTTGCCATATTTTGAAAAGCCATATTATTTGTTGTCCTTTTTTTCTTATAACCAATGGATCAAAATTCTGTGCCACATTTTTCCGAAGTAATGTAAGTCAGATAATTTACTTTATCGAATATTTGTTTTTCCGTCCGTACGGTCACTTTTCCGCAGAAATAGTTAACCTAACCTAAACCAGAATTTTCTCAGGCAGGGCCCGGTTTGGCAGGGGCGTCCACCAACCGCACCTCCTTCTTTTTTTTTTTTTTTTTTTTTTTTATTAACTATGGGTTTGCTCTTGACCTCAATCCAGTCCTCAGGACGAAGATGGGGTCGTAGATGTAGCGAGCTTACCCAGAAGATGCCTATTCACTCGTACTTTAAAGGAATTCGGGTTGTAAGTACTCGGAAATACTGACGCAGGTAAGGCATTCCACTCCTTGGCTGTGCGCATTATAAAAGATTCAGAAAGGCGCTTGGTGCGGATATGTGGGATGTCAACCAAGAAGGGGTGATATCCCGCGGTGCGTCTGGAAGTCCGATAGTAGAAAGGGGAAGGTGGGATGAGCTCATGCAGCTCTAGGGCACACTCACCGAAGTACAATCTGTAGAAGACCGACAAGCAGTGCAGCCCCCCTGCAGCCTCCAACATGTATACAAGCAAACAAGCAAGCAACAAGCAAGCAAACATGCAGCAAGCAAGCAAGCATGCAGCAAGCAAGCAAGCAGCAAGCAAGCATGCAGCAAGCAAGCAGCAAGCATGTTGATGCTCCGCTCGCTTCGCTCGCTCCGCTAAGTGTCTTACATGTTCTAACCTAACCTAACCTACAATTTTAAAAACACCAGTGTGTTTTTCTCAGGCAGGGGGCTTGGGAGGCGCAGCCCCCCTGCACCCCCCAACATGCATACAAGCAAGCAAGCAACAAGCAATCATGCATGCAGCAAGCATGCATGCAGCAAGCATGCAGCAAGCAAGCAAGCAAGCAGCAAGCATGTTGATGCTCCGCTCGCTTCGCTCGCTCCGCTAAGTGTTTTACATGTTCTAACTTAACCTAACCTACAATTTTAAAAACACCAGTTTGTTTTTCTCAGGCATGGGGCATCCGCCCCCCGCACCCCCCTCGCGGGGGGCACAGCCCCCCTGCACCCCCCAACATGCATTCAATCAAGCAAGCAAGCATGCAGCAAGCAAGCAAGCATTCAGCAAGCAAGCAAGCATGCAGCAAGCAAGCAAGCAAGCAGCAAGCATGTTGATGCTCCTTTCGCTTCGCTCGCTCCGTTCAAAGCAAACATGCAGCATGCTAGCAAGCATATTGGTGCTCTAATCCTGGTATCATATTGCCGTCTACTAATTATTACAGAAAACTTTACTGTGTTTTGTTCTAGTCATAGGTACTATGGAAGAAGTTACTTCGACTTTTTAAAACTTCGAACCCAGAAGACAGTTGTCAAATGAAAAAAAATGATTATGATATTCTGATTTTAAATTTTCTGGAAAATGATACTTCTGTCAAGTCTTTATAAGGAGTAACAAATTTATGTGTAAGAAAATATCTGTCACTAGAAAATTCTATAAACCGTTTTCGAATAACTGAAATTCGGTCAGCAAAATTTCGAAAGTAAGATAGGTTACCGATGAATTTTCAGTAAATTAAACTAAGCAACATTCTTTATTTGACTAAAATCGAAATCGCAAAAAAAACTGTTTTTCCATACAGAATTAAAAACACGAGTAGATTTGCAAAAATCTGCATTTGGGTCGAGTATCTATTGACATTTTCTATGGCACAACGATTTTTCTTTTCGCTATTTCATTATTGGTCCTAATTAGGTCGTAATAGTGATAATTTTTCAATCTGATGGCCGGGTTTCATTATACAGAGTGTAAAATTAAATGGGACAGTTACTTAAAGGGGTGCTTCAGAACATCAAACTGAACAAGTTTCTGTATGGGACCAATATCGAAATCGCGAAAAAAATATCTGCTGTCCCATGTACCATTTCAGTCGAATTATGTTTACAGTTTTGTATGGGTCAGCGGATTTTTTTTTTCGCGATTTCAGTGTTGGTCCCATAGTTAAAGTTGTTCAGTTTGATGGTCTTCCCAGTAACTGGCCCATTTAATTTTACACCTATATAGCGCATTTATTAAAGTTTATGCCCAGGGGTTCAATCGCGCTTATTTTGAACGATACTACCAAAACAAAACCACAACCAAAAACGTTACGTTATGCACAATTCGTATCGCGCAAATTATATTAACGGTAACTATTAGCTTTATTTCGGAAGATACTTTGGCGTAACGTTTGATGTCCGTTCGATCGAATTTTCTGTATTGTGCGATTTAACCGTTCAGAAAAAAATATCGCGCTAGCATTTTTACTTCAGCTAGATTTTTGAATCTCATACGTTGAAGTCAGCAGTTGAAAATGTATGGAGTAACGCATCTTTCTACTGCTGATTTGACTTTCAAATATCATACTTCAGGAGTGCGATTTTTGAAAGTCAAATCAGCAGTAGAAAGATGCGTATCTCCACAGTAATTTTGACATCAACTGCTGAACTCAGCGAATGAGATTCAAAAATCGCACTCCTGTACTTGAGTTTCAAGACTTATCATTATCACAAAATTAAATTAGTAAGGTCAAAAAACAAGGGCGTATTATCGACAAGGAAGTCTAGTGGCCTCCGACAATGTTACTAGTACCTGGGAATACGATTATAATGCTGTGTTAATTGTTTCCTTGTTAAGTTTATTAAGTTAGGAGTAGGTACGTATAGACCAAGATCCGACCGTAAAATTATGCACCTATTTCTTTGGTGAACGAAATGCGATTCCAGTGTATGTTTACACAGGGGTTAATTCAACACCGCCAAGTTGCCTAGAAAAATATTGCTGCAAGTACCTTTTCCATTATGATTTTTGGTATCAATTTTTCCACCTATCTGTTTGGGAAGTAGAGACTGATCTAAAGTACTAAAAAAACAGTCGTACTATCGGTTTAAAATAACAATGTGCATGACCTCGCCTGCAAATGTGACGTCACTCAATCACACGAACTTCACTCGAGTCATTCAAATGATTATTTCCTTTGCATAGAGTCTATATTCCTTTACAACCGAGTGAAGTTATCGAACGGCCCTTCAAGGTCATGCACATTGTTATTTTTAACTGATAGTAACTCTAGGGTTGCCAGAGTTGCGATAGTCTAGAGTTGCAGCAGACTGAGAGGTGGCAACCCTAGTTTTTCCAGTACTTTATAATAGATCAGTTTCCTTCCGATGGCACCTTATTTACTTCCCACACAGTCAGGTGGAAAAAGTTAAACCAAAAATCATAATGGAAAAGGTAATTGCGGCAAGATTTTTCTAGGCAACTTGGCGGCTTTGAATTAACCCCTGTGTAAACATACACTAGAATCACAATTCGTTCACCAAAGAAATAGGTGCATAATTTTACGGTCGGATCTCGGACCACTAAGTTCATTCAAATAAAGTCACAATCACATCATCTGTGACATTGTAGGCTTTAAGGCAACGTGAAGGCAGGGCTAAGCTCCGATAAAGGGGGTGAGGTGCGGGGTCTGAGGGGAGATCGCGAGCAATTCGTTCGAATTTTGAATTTAAATATTAGAGTGTTCAATAATTCTTCAAGATGCCACAGTATACCAACATGTCATATAATTGATACCAGTTGAACAACACCAATAACAAAGTTAAAGTTATTTATAGGTATTATTGTAGGCTATTGGCATAAGTAATTCTTTGATGAAGATCTGATGAATGGCTTTGGAAACAGGTAAATGGAACTCCTCAACAGTTGAAAACAAATCATTGGCAATTGAATAAGTTGTTTGAAATCATCAATTATATGCTATAAGTGAGCCTTGCTAAAACTACACGCTTCAAAAGATGGTTAATAGTTGGGGTTAGGTGACAATTCGCCAGCAAAAAATAAAAAACAAAAAAATATATATATATTAAATAATAAAGTCCCAACGAACTCCTAGGAAGATTCCCTACGAGCTCCTTGCCACCTTGCTAGCGACCGGAATCGAACTCGCGCCAACCGCACCAAACCGCCGCTCTGCTCTGGAGGCGAGTACCGAGACCACTCGACCAACTGGTGCTGCGCTGGACTCGGCAAAAAAAGGCATGCCTTGCCACAACTACGCTTTACAGACGCATAGGATGAGTCATACTGACTCTAAAGTGGACACTTTTCTTCAATCTGACATCGGATTCGTGTTCAGGGTCCACGCGGACCCTCAGATATTTATTTTGGAAGCAATCGGTTGAGAAACACAAATTGAAAATACCAGTGAGCAGTTTTTGTAACAGTTATTCAGCTCCATCATTAAATAGGTACTTGTTACAAAACTGTAAAGAAAAGCTCTCATCGAGATGATTTTAACGAGCTGAAATTCGATGAGTATACTATTAGCCATCCAAGAGTTCCACTAGCCACCTTCCAGCTCCATCACCAGATCAGCTAGATAATACCATATTATTGTATTGTCCTCAGAATCACATGCCCCTGCAGAGTCTTTAATGGATATAACGCACCCCCGAACGAATAAAGGTGTAAAGTGCCATAACACCCTTTTCACTTTTATTCCATGTTTGGAATCTACAGCCTTCAATAATACACGTCCTAAATTTTTACTACGCAGCTATGGTGCATATTCATAAAATTATACGGGAAGACATCTTTTTTTTTTATTAACTATGGGTTTGCTCTTGACCTCAATCCAGTCCTCAGGACGAAGATGGGGTCGTAGATGTAGCGAGCTTACCCAGAAGATGCCTATTCACTCGTACTTTAAAGGAATTCGGGTTGTAAGTACTCGGAAATACTGACGCAGGTAAGGCATTCCACTCCTTGGCTGTGCGCATTATAAAAGATTCAGAAAGGCGCTTGGTGCGGATATGTGGGATGTCAACCAAGAAGGGGTGATATCCCGCGGTGCGTCTGGAAGTCCGATAGTAGAAAGGGGAAGGTGGGATGAGCTCATGCAGCTCAAGGGCACACTCACCGAAGTACAATCTGTAGAAGACCGACAAGCAGGCCACTCTGCGGCGGTGGGCTAGGCTATAAAGCTTGGCCTCCACCAGCTTACTATCGCCAATGAGCCTCTTGGCTCTGCGTTCAACCGAGTCGAGTGCGGCAAGTTGATACTTGGCTGAGCCATCCCACAGGTGGCAGCAGTACTCCATACATGATCGGACCTGAGCTTTATACAATACTAAGAGCTGTCCAGGAGTGAAGTACCGCTTCACCTTGTTTAAGATGCCCAGCTTTTTGGCCGCAGTTTGAGCCTTAGACTCGATGTCAGCGCCGAAGTTGAGTTTCGTGGTCAAGCTTATACCCAGAAGCCCAAGATTGTCGGAAACAGGGACAGATGTACCCCGGAAAGTAGGAGTCAGATTAAACGGACTCCTTTTTGCGGTGAACAGACAAGCCTGTGTTTTGGTGGCGTTGAAGTTGACTAAATTATTGTCACCCCACTGGGAGACAAGACTTAAAGTCAAGTTTGTCCGCTCAACCATGGCCTCCCTCTGCGAGCGTATTTTATCCCCGCTGGCCCCTGCGCCAGATACATATCTCTCCATGACAGTACTGTCATCTGCATACCCAACAATACCTGACACAAGGAGGTCATTGATGTGCAGCAGGAAAAGTGTCGCGGAGAGAACAGACCCTTGAGGAACTCCAGCATCTATTGCCATAAGGTCAGAAGAGCAGCTGTCAATGACAACTCTAATCGACCGTTCTCTCAAGAAATCAGATATCCAGCTGCAAAGATCAGCGGGGATGCCATAAGCGGGAAGCTTGTTCAGCAAACTAGCGTGCCATATCCTGTCAAAGGCCTTCGAGATGTCAAGTGATACAGCCAGTGCTTCACCGTGCTTCTCGATGGCCTCGCCCCAGCAGTGCGTGACATACACAAGAAGATCCCCAGTCGATCGCCCCCGGCGGAAGCCATATTGGCGATCACTGAGTAGATCATTGTCTTCTAGGTATGACAGCAACTTACTGTTAAGTACTCTTTCCATGACTTTACAGAGAATGGAAGTAATGGCGATAGGGCGGTAGTTACAGATATGAGTTTACTATGTAATTTATTTGGCCGCAAAACACGACAGATATGGATTTTCATACAACATTGCCGGCCGCTGCACGCATGTATTTGGCCAGTACAGCAATTTCGATTTATCTCGAAGAAGGTTGTCAAAATAATGCTCCCATTTCCAAGCATGTTTGAGAAAAATTAATATTTACGTGAGCGCCTTCTAGGGTCAAAAAACGCAATCACCTTTTCAGTCTAATCACCGGCTATTGAAGCATCAAAACTAATGCAGGGCGCTTTGAAAGGCGGGAGTAGCACTCGCACGAGCGATCAGTGCCGGTTGCGTTCGCTAAAATTAATTTGCGCGGTCATCAGAATTTTTCAAATGTTACTCGCACGATCGATACGTCTCGGGTGTAAAGGGATAGTGCGCGGCTGCCGCGCGAGATAATGCTCGATGGTTTGCCACGCGAAGTCGGTACGCACCTGTAAATCAACAATCTTGATTGTTTTGCCATTTGTGGCACCGCCCAAAATTGTTCGCTTTTTTTAACCGACGAAAACAAAACAAAAAACGGTGGAGGTTTTCAAGTCGACGCGTATACAGGGTGTAACAAAACACCCTAGTTATACTTAACTGGGTGCTTCAGACCATCAAACTGAACAACTTTCACTATGGGGGCAACATCGAGAAAAAATTAAAAAAATCTGTTATACAGCAGATTTTTTTTTTTCTTGATGTTGGCTCCATAGTGAAAGTTGTTCAGTTTGATGGTCTGAAGCACCCCCTTAAGTATTACTAGGGTGTTTTGTTACACCCTGTATATATATATATATTTTTTATGTATGTACGCATAACTTTTTACGGAGTAATCTGATTTTGATATTTTTTTTTTGTTTAGTAGGTCATACTTCAGAGGTGGTTCCATTTTAATTTGGTGAAGATCTGGTAAAGGGTTTCGGAGATAGACAATAGAACTCCTCAAAGATCTATAGCCTATCATCGACGATTGAAATAAATGATTCGTGTTCAAGTTTTCTTTTAGGTCATACTTCAAAAGTGGTCCCATTTTAATTTGATGAAGATTTGGTAAAGGGCTTCGAAGATAGACAATAGACTCCTCAAAGATCTATAGCATATCATCGACGATTGAAATAAAAGATTCGTGTTCATGTTCCCTTTACATGTCCAACGGATATGTTAACCCAATATAACACCAACGCTGAAAATTTAAAAAAACATTTTTTTTTAACAAAGTATGAATACCGACTTCAAAACTCAAAAAGTAAAAAATAATAAATATTACAGCCGATGAATTTTACGTTAGCATCTATTAAGAATATCATTTTGTTTTATTGTAGTCGGTGTCAAGCCTAGCCAAAAAATTATTGCAAGCTCAGTCTCGAATCGTACAGGCTTGACAGCGACTTCGATAAAACAAAATGATATTCTTATAGTTGCTAACGTAAAATTCATCGGCTGTAATATTTATTATTTTTAGGTACTTTTTGAAATTTGAAGTCGGTTTTAATTTTTTGTTAAAAAATTTTTATTCAGTACAAAATCTGTTGGTATATTTTAAATAAAATAGTCTAAATTGTAAATATTAAAGCAATTTTTATTACAGTATTTTTTTTAATTGTAGTGTACTTTCTTTGTACAGTGGGAAATAAAAGTATAAAATGAGAAAATACCTAAGCTAAACTCGCAAGACGATCCCTTTTCAGAAAATGTAAGTATCCGCTCTTGGATTCAAGGAACCCTACTGTTTTCCACGAAACACTTTGGGAACCGCTTACCTCTTAGGATGCCTCGCTATGCGCTACAAAAACAACTTTACCTACATCAGTTTAGCAATTCGTAGCACCACGAGTCATTTTGGTGTTGTCCTACTGAAAGCTATATTCGTGAACTGTGGCACTATGATGGAACTGTCATTTTGCCTACATAATTTACAATTCAAAAAAAAATTTACAAATTAGTTATATCTACAATAATCACAGCTATTATTTACAATTTGAGCAATATTAGAAATATTTATATAGATATTAATACAGAAAAAAGCCGGAAATGTTGTAAAATAAGACGTGAAATTTGAAGAAAAGTTTGACATAGGTCTTACCTCTACAAGCGCTGCCGCGCTTCTAAAATGGCGTATCGCATCGGCAAAATGGCGAGACGCTCGAAATTTCGTAGATATTTTGGAATTGTGTTGAAGTATATAAAGTAAAGTAAACGAAATATACCTAGCTGCCAAGCTTATGTTATGGCCAAGATAATAGTATATTTTATTTGCGTAAATACAGTTTCTTCTAGATATAAAATGATATTAAAAGTAAGAAAGAGGGTTAACTTCGGGATGTTTTTCTATCTAGCCAAATTGTTCCAATCGTGTACTGAATAACCTTCCTGCCTAGGAAATATCCCCAACTATAATATATATTTCATTCAAATCAAAATTATTTCATTTTGAATGGAAAAAACGTAATCGAAAAAGCTATTTTTTACGAGTTTATAAACTCATTACGCCTTAAATCAACTCCAGCTCACCGAGTAGATAACAAAATTTCAATTATCAAAAAATACATATTTTCCTTGGCATCCAGTGTGATAGGTAGTAACTATTAAATAATCTATGGTGATAGTTAAACAATCGTTATACAACTACGGAACCTTGTCATGGGCGTGCTACGCACACTTGGCCAGCTTTTTTCTTTTTTTTCCAGTACGAAGGCCTACTTTAAAATTTTTATAAAATGTATGGGTAATATTAATTATCAGGCAGTGATGTGGGTGTGTCATCTTGATGGGGGTTTTATGAAAAGCACACATTTTTACGGCGGCCATTTGTTTTGTGAAATTAATTAAAAAAAGATAGTATCTTCGTGAGGTGCGGCTGGACGGCGCTGATAAGGGATAGAAGACCTTTAGTTAGGTAATTATAACCTACCTACTAGGTTGTATACGATACATATACAACCTAGTAGGTAGGTTATATGAGTTTTTACACTGTATCTTTTCATTATTTTGATCTCTTATCAAATTATGTAGAGTTACCTACATCAAAAATTTACTACTGTACAGGGTCCTTCTTAATATGCTTTTTACACTATTTTTAAGGGAACAACTTTCTCTATGGGACTAATATCGAAATCGCGAAAAAAATATTATCTGCTCCATACAAAATTGCAAACCTACTTGAGCCAAATGTATGGGACGATGTGGTCCCATAGAGAAAGTTGTTCAGTTTGATGGTATGATCATCACCTAAAAAAAGGGTCAGCATATTAAGAAGGACCCTGTATAAGGTGTTAAAAAGTTACTTCTAAAACAGAATAGACAATGAACTAACATTTTGATACATAATATTTAGTTATAGGAAAGGACATCTGGCACATAATACAAAAAAATGTATAACCGTTCTTCTATTTTTATTATGGACTATGGAACACTAGAAACTAACTGCAGGCATTAGTTTATTTTGTAATGATTTATTAGTTTTTATCATTTTTATATAAAAAAACACTGTGCTAGCAACACATCCTACCAACTCCTACTAAACAACATAGACATCCATTTTGGGGTTGCTGCTTTTTTATAATTTATTATTAATAAATGATTAAATAACTCTTTAAATAAAAATAAATGATACTGAGTCGTTTTTATAAAACCTCATAATTTATTACACATTTGACTTCAGTCAAAACATTAAGGTATTTTTTCAAGGGAGAGCGGCGGCGGCGGTTGTCCTTTATTCAAGGAAAACAGTTATAAAGAAAAAGTCACAATAAAACTAAAATATCCTAAAACTAAAATATTTAGTTATTTTTAAAAGGGGGCATATATTTATTGAAGAGCTTTCTCTTCAACAGTAATGGTTAAAAGTAATAGTATAAAAAACATAAATATATAAAAATCTAAACTATTCAGAGAATAGTTAGTTATTTTGAAATAAGTATAAATAGTGACATTGTCCAAGATATTTATTTTATTTATTTATTTAGTCTTTTCCTATTTTTTTAATGCGATTTTTTAACATTCGCTAAATTCCGTCCAATACCTACAAGGTTTAACAAAACACCCTAATCTTTAAAGGGGGTGTTTAGATCATCAAACTGAACACAACGAGAAAAACGAATGAAATCACGTTTTTTATATTAAAGGCCAGTATGGGCAAATATTACTAGAGTTATTTGTTACACCCTGTATTATAATCTCTGGATAAAAATGGTTTTTATATATTAACCACAAGGGTACTGTTTTTTCTTTTTTTCTGTTTTTTCTTTTAATAGTATCGTAATTATTAAGTTAACGCTTTCGAACAGTGAAAACTACATCAAAATTTGTTCAACACTTTTCGCATCAAGCTTGAACGTAAATTAGTTGTAGACAACAAACATTTTTTTTATTTTCGAGAACAAAAAATATTGAGAATATTAATAATTAATAAATTAGGCTCGACCTAATTGATTAATTTTTTATTTAGGAAAATAACGAAAATCACAAAAAGTACTTCTATTTAGTAGGTAAAATAAACCGAACAATACAAATAAACAGACATTCATTTTAACCCCATCACACCCTACTTTTAATGCAACCACATACATATCAAGGTTTATTTTCACTTACAACTACCCTTGACTACTCTACAAACGCTCCTCACTATACTGACCCTTATAAACACCTGTTTAAGGTTTATTTTCGTACATAGAGCTACTCCTATCGTTAGCTCAAGAATCGAAGGCTCACGAATCTCGCGAATTTGATACTAACTCCATTGGTTTAAAAGTCATGTCAAGTGACTTCTTATTTGGAACTTGTTCTAGCCTGTTGCTTCCCGGATATTGCCGCTCTGCATCGGAGGCGCCATCTGACGGGAATCACCTTGTAATTCGCCAAATTACCTCCATCTATGTAATTAAACACTTTTCTTTTGATTTAGAGGTTTTTTAACTTTTGTATGTTGGTCTAAGTAGGTTGTATTGCGCCTGGCGCTTGTTATATGGATCACACTAGCTATTTTCGACTGTTAATCGTGTTGTACGATATTGTCGCTATATCGCCGCGATATTTCTAAGTTAATTTGCAGGGCTAGTACGCCAACCCGCGATAGCGTGATAAAGCGCTACCTATCACGCTTCCGCTCTCTTTCTATTTGCGCGCGAACGAACGAGATAAAAGACAAAATTTGACAGATGGATGTGTTAAATATACCGCTGCTGTATCACCGTGATACAGCGCTATCGCACCTTCGCTCTCTTTCTATTTTCGCGCGAAAGAACGAGATAAAAGGCGTGATAAAGCCGTATCACGCCACGCGCAACATGCTAGCTAGGCAGTATCGCGGCAAAATCGCGGTGATAACGCTCAGTCAACGCTTGTGCTTAAAAATCGCTGCGATTCTGTTGCATCGTCGCGGCGGTGCAGTTACGATATCGTTGCTGTGCAGTTGCGACATAGCCTACGCTCAAAAATCTTCTTGTGTGATAGACCTCTTAGGGTAATTTGGGTTGTCTAAGCTCTCGTTTATTTCTATCTATCTATCTATCTATAACGTCACGCCTCTTTCCCAGTGGGGTAGGCAGAGACCAGGGCGCGCCACTTACTACGATCTTTACATACCTCTTTTGCCTCATGCACATCCATACATCTCTTCATACATGCCCGTCGGTTTCGAGTACTCCGCACCTCCCCTTTTTGTAGGACGCAACTGATTTGATCAGCATACGTCCTACGAGGGCGCCCTCTGCCGACACTTCCACTCACATTAGCAACATATATCTCTTTCGTACATCTGCTGTCACTCATCCTTTCCACATGACCAAACCAACGAAGCATACCTTTCTCTATTCTTGTCACAATATCTTCTTTCAATTTACATCGATCTCTTATTACACAATTTCTCACTCTATCTCTCATCGTGACACCACACATACTTTATTTATTTGTGGTGGCCATATGGCTCCTCAGAACGAATGGATCTCCCCATTTCTTCCCGTGGTTATCGTGCGAGTTGACTAAGGGATAAGGGCTTATGCAGTGTATTTGTGGGCGAAAATCTAACGACTTATCACCATCAGACCACAGAGATACTTACTAAAGTAGAAAACATGAAAAATAAATCAACTGTCCCAACCACAGAAAAATTACACGCTCCCAATCTCCCATATGCTATGGTACAGTCAAGAGCACGTCAAGCTTGACACTTTGAACTTTGTACCGTTCTTATTTAGTGCGCCATAAGCGTTACAATCGAACTGCAAGTGTAAAGCTTGATGTGCTCTTGACTGTACTTAACAACACATTTGGGTCGATTAGATTTAGGTACTGTTTTGTCTGGAACAGCAGTTTTTTTCGTGTTTTCGATATTATTCACATAGAGAAACTTATTTAGTTTGACAGTCTCATCATATTTTATTTTATTTGTTCATACAATACTAAAATGTTACTAACCAACCTATTTTCTCCTAAAACAAAACAGGATCACTGCCCTATCTCCCACCCATCTATACCCATATAATACCTACACGATATCATTCCCACTTTTACCCCGTTATCTGCCTCTCACAAGAGCATCCCCCACCCCTCCCCCTCCAGTCCCTTGACGTAAGATTGTCTAACTACACTGAGATATGAATTTTGTTTCGTTAGCTTTGAGGATGGGGTGTTACTTTGTGATAATATTTCGTTGTGAAAGCGTTGATATGTGTTCGCTTGAAAAGGTACCTTATGCTAAATGCTAAACTCTTATCATCATCATCAGCCTTTATCACATTGCAAGGGCATAGGCCAACCCTCAAGAAGGGTGTATGGGCTAGTCCAAGTCCACCACGCTAGACCAATGCATATTGGTAGACTATACATTCGCATCAGCACTTGTTCCGCGTATGCAGGTTTCCTCCACCGTTTGAGAGCAGTCAGTATTCAGAGCTGGTTATTAGTCAAATTTGAATCCGGACCCTCATGATGGATTCACCAACAACGATGTCGCGTAAAAAACAGCTGTTCCATACAAAACTGCAAACCGACTCGAGCCAAATGTGTGGGACAGCCGATTTTTTTTTCGCGATTTCGATGTTCGTCCCATATAGAAAGTTGTTCAGTTTGATGGTCTGGCTCTGGTCAACACCTTTAAAAAGTGTCAGCATATCAAGAAGGACCCTGTTATATGGAACTAGTGCAAGAAAATAAAACACACATCGAAACCGCAACAACGTTCAAATCGCTGTAGAAAATGTTAAAATTACTATGGAGATTATGCATCATTGGATCATGATTTTGAAAAATATGAGTTTAAAAAAAATAGAACTTCTGGTCATTACTGGCCGCTTGAATATTTTGCTGTAGATCGTCGCCACTACATACAGGGTGAAATTGATATCATTAGCATCCTTTTAAACTTAGAGTCTACTCATCAAACTGACAAACTTTTACTATGGGAGCAAACAGATAGGAGCAAATAAAAAATCAGCTGTCCCATACTAAACTGCAATTCCTACTCGACTCAAATGTATGCAACAGCTGATTTTCTTTTTGCTTCGATCGGTTTGCTCCCATAGTAAAAGTTGTTCAGTTGGGTTGGGTTGGGTTGTTGATGGGTAGACTCTTAGTTTAAAAGGATGCCAATGATATTAACTTCACCCTGTATAAGTTAGTCGGAGCACCCCTGGTCTAAAGTATAAGCCAGGTGTGTTAAGACATCACTGGCAAGCTTATCCACTGTTACGCTCAATTGACCACGTCGCTAATGAGACACCTTCAAACACCTCGCTTTACTTTCTTCCTTGTTGGTCGCGTTTACGACTTCTTATCTTGATAACGTTTTTGTTAGGCCTTGGTTTTATTTCTTTCCGTCCTGAAACCTTGAAGAGGCTAACATTTTAACATAAACAATTTAAACTGACTTCAAAACTAATAAAAACTTCGAAACACCTAGTCTTTAATAAATCAAATTAATGTTAAAGAATGAAAAAGTCGGGCGGCGAGCAGGATACGAAGAAATTTTCTATCTACATCATCGTCTTTAAGGAACGTCGGGGGGGGGGAGGGGGGGGGGGCCTGTTGGAGAGGAGCATGCCCCAGAAAGGCAGGTCGTGGGTTCGAATCCCGCTCGCCGCCCGACTTTTTCAATCTTTAATTTGATTAAGCTAACATGGCATAAGTACATGTAAAATCAATAAATTCAAATTAATGTAAGAACATACGAAGATTTTATGTTAAAACCTGTATAAGAATACAGGAAGATTCTATGTTAAAACCTGTATAAGAATACAGGTTTTAACATAAAATCTTCGTAATGTTTAAAGGGGTGGTTTAGACTGATCAATCAAATGGAACCAAGTTCGATGTGGAAAAAATCGGTTGATTCATACAAAACAATACCGAGTACCGACTCTACTCAAATTAAATGGGACAACAGTTTTTTTTCGACATTGTCTCCATAGTGAAAGTTGTTCAGTTTAATGGTTTCCACACCTATATATATTACTTCGATGTTTCGTTACATCTTGTAGATATTATATGTATCACACGCCTTAGCTAAAATCTCCGGTCGAGTGATTTTAAAAACGTCCCTATTCAGGGAAGGTGGTAGATATCAGTTATCGCGTCACGCGCAATTTGGCTTCCACTGAGAGTGGAACTAACGACCGTTTACATCGCTGATACCGCACACTTTGTGGAAACACCAGATTTTTTTGAGAAAACATTTCCTGCTAAATCAATTAGATTGCCGACAATTTTTAGATAGAGGACGTTGTCCTACCTATGTAGAGTTAATATTTATATTACGTTTAATTGTAGATATAGGCTTGACTGCCTACACCATTGGGATACATAATTTGTATTAGTACTTACATTAGTATAAAATTATGAGTTTTGAATTACATTAAAAATATTGTAGTATACAAACAAAGCCTCGCATGCAACCCCCGAGAAAACCATAAAAATCGAGATGTGCCTCCATCTTTATTATTTTACGTATGCCAGAAAGAGCGCGCATGACGTTTTTGTCGTTTAAACGCTTTGTCGTGGGTGGCATGCTAGCCGTGCAGGGCAAACTCCTTCTCTCACGAATAACGGTGAGAGGGAGTGGGCCATACTCCACCACGTGGGCCCACTTCGTGTTGGTGGAGGCAAGAGAATTTTCAAGCCGCCAATAGCCATCTGACGGAACAATCCGGGACAGTGCTTTCGTGCCTGCAAAGTAAACTAATAGGGACAAAAGAAGATTGGCAGATTTGGACCCAGCCATTTTTTACGAAAACTAAAAGCCATTCAGGACGGCGGTCATAATTATTATAAACAGAAAAAATTTAAGCATTTTTTAAAAAAACTTCCACATCTCCAGAAGTCCGGATTCAAAAGTAGAAATTACTAGTAAAATAGACAAATCGTCCAAAAAGCAGTAGCAAAACGCAACCTCGATAGCATTTTCATCTAATATTATCACCGAAATATTTTTCAATTTTCTTCTTCTAACACCAACCCGTTCTTTGTTATATTTCCTCTACCCTAAGGTTGTCTGGAAGAAATCGCTTTTTAGCGATAAGACCGCCTAATTTGTACCAGAATAAGTTTTGTTTCCTATTGTGTAATGTAATTTGTATTTGGTGTGTTGTATATTTCATTCATTCATTTTGGTCGTTTCGGAACGTATTTGTCTTGGTTGAACTGATAGTATGTGTGATTTCGTTTTCTTCCATTATCATAATATGGTACGGTTATCGTGAATTTTCATTAAAATAAACACAATGAATGCGTAGAAGATTGAGTGGACTATCTAATAAGAAAGATTATGAGTTTCACACACTTGATACAAAAGGTATCATAAGGAGAAATACCTTTCCCCCAACTTCTACAGATTACAACCAATTTACATTTTTGTTAGTTTTGTTTTACTCTACACGTATTACTAAGTTTCATTCATGTATGGGACCTCTATGTCTGGGTCTCAAATTATATGACCTTCCGCCAATCTTCTTTTTATTTGATTTAAAAATATTCGTTGTAAGTTACCTTAATGAGAAAATACACCTCGTAGTCAAACCTTTTTATTGCATTCATACTGATACGAATTCTTAACCCATATTATGTCCGCTAGATCGAAAACGACCCAATTCAACGTTTTCGACTCAGTGGGCATACCTATATAATAATATAATAAATATCTAAATAAATAAATATCTTGGACAATGTCACACAAATTATCTAATCACATTTAAAGTACCAGAATCTAGCCTGGACTTGTATTATGATGACTAGACAACGATATAGAATACATATATAAATACAAACACCCATGACTCGGGTACAAATATTCATATTCATCATACAAATATTTGTCCCTTACGGGATTCGAACCCGCGACCCTCGGCACTGCAGGCAGGTTCACTACCGACTGTGCTACCGGGCCGTCAATAGGTTAAAACAAATAAGCTTCGACTCAAAAAAGTGCCCTCAGTCTAAAATTGAACAATCCGTGCACAGTAGGTACTCTGTGCATGAATCTCTAACATGATGTCCAGAGTCAACTTTTAAAAACGCACAAAAATGTAAACTAATCGATCAACGATCGATCCATCCCTACGGGGCGAGCCTACCTGTATCTGAAAGCGTCAGATAAGGGCAGCTTCACACATGATCAATCTGTAGCCCCTTTTCAAACTAATCTCGTATGAAATATTTCGCGGGGCAGGTGCCGTGTGAGATAGCGAAGTAGGCAGGAGAAGGACAAGATGATAGGTAATATTTTTCAGATAGACAAGGCTTTTGTAAGGTTTGCAGGAAGGGGGTTACTTGATTGTGATTTTATTTCAGCTGGGTTCCGTAGACAAACATTGTCGGTTCCGTTTTGTAGGTCTGTATCCTCCACCTTAATTACGTAAAAATCGAATCAGATGTGGTATGATGTGTCAAAAGGAAAAAACGGTACCCTTATAGCATTTTTTTGTGGTCCGTCTGTCAAGAAACTTGGAACAAAAGGTATCAATTTGAAATTAATATCAATTACTAAAGTCTACGGCCCCTAGGGGGCGAAAACGCAATCAAAACATAAACGCAATAAGTCCAAACCTATACAGTACTTCCCGTTAACCTATAATTGGAAAGAAGCAAGGTTTCGCAGCACAAGTAAAGAAATAAATCTGAAAAACGGTCATTTATACATATTTAAATCACATAAAAATATATTTTTTTCGATTTTCAGTTGGAGCATCGACCGTAATGTAGACCGATGTAGGGGGATTTTTTTTCCACTGTACAGTTACCTATGTTTTTCCTTCATAATTAAGTTTACTTATATGGAACTTTCAGGGCGCGAGTCCTACTCGCACTTGACCAGTTTTTTTTGAACCGATGTTGACAACTAACGATCAAAAGGGAATTAGGTACGCTAAAACATTTACTGAAGCTACTTACTTAGCATGGAAGATGCTACTTCGCATTTCCTCCAACACCTAACATTCGTTAATTCTTCATATTTAAAACACTCAATTGACCTAAACTCAACTAAAACACTTGCCATCTCCACTCTCCCTTCGCAGCTCTACCGGGAGGAAAAAGGATAAATAATTTAGGCTGATCCGACGCCGCTTGATATCGGATCTCAGAACAAAGGCACGTGGGACGGTATCGCAGCTCGCAGCTCGCAGCCCGCCCTGCACCCGCCCGCCCTACAGCGCGGCTACGTTGTCGAGAGTCACGCGTTATGAATGACGTGTCGTCATCATCGTCTCTACTACAAGCCGCTTGATATCGAATCTCAGATCAAAGGCACGTGGGACGGTATCGCAGCTCGCAGCTCGCAGCTCGCAGCTCGCAGCTCGCAGCCCGCTTTGCACCCGCCCGCCCTACGACGCGGCTATTTTGTCGAGAGTCACGCGTTATGAATGACGTGTCGTCATCATCATCACAACTATGAGCCGCTTGATATGGGATCAGAACAAATAGATATAGTTTACAAATCATCGTAAATCTAGAGAGTATCTATACTTGTCAATCAATTATTTCGTCAAGAAATAGCAAAGCAAAATAAGCCAATACACCATCATGGAAATGCCGTCGACTGAAGACAACCTGGCCCCTATTCAACAAACGTTACAATTGTAATTTATAATTACAATTCAGGGTACATTGCTGGTTAATATTGACGCTAAACATTTGTCATTGTAAATTACAATTGTTACGTTTGTTGAATAGGGCCCAGAAGGTGATTTTTGCATTATTTTCACAGTGTACTTATCATTTTCTGTACAGTATACTTAGCCTTATTTGAAGTTGGTTATAATTCAAGATGAACGATGCCCATGACGGAATATAACTCAGAATGGAAACATGCGTCGACAGGGAACGAGCAAAGCGCGAGCTAAATGAATCTCTTATGAAAATGTGATACAATGTATCGGCGATAACTCCCCCTGATAGCTGAGTGATGGAGTGGTTCATACATTAGCTAAATAAATATTATAGGTACATCTACAATTTTATCATGCTTATAAAATACAATATCTTATGCAAGGTGAGATTGAACACGTCGGCATCCGTTGTCCCGAATGTACTTTGTTTATTAAATTAATACGATCATGCAAATGCATGCGATTATAGAAAAGGCTAGATATATTTAATTCTAGATTAAATAATAATAAATAATAACGCTCACAGGCACATACATTGTAATGATCCCAAGAAAGCACTATTAATAGGCTGTTTATTATGGAAACCATACAACAACGGCACAAACATAATAACCGCGTAACTCTCGAAAACTGTAAGGCTAGATACCTCTTAAATATTTGGTAGGTATGTAAGCTATGTACTATAACATTTAAAATAAATGAGCTATCAGAAATAAACGGACTTTAAGAGGATAGTCCTTGCAGCGCGATCCATACAAAGGATGTTTGATTATATTTTCAACACTAACCAATAAAGCAAATGAATTTTTTTTACACAATCTAGAAACTAATAAACTTTGTGCCTGTGGTTTGTCAGATTTTCGTTAAAATGTAGGTATAGTTTCAAAGTTACAATGTACCTCGAAAATTCCCATACGAATCCTAAATTAGACTTAGCATTAAAACTATAATATTTTAACGGAAATATTATATAAAACCACCATATTATATTTATTTAAAACCACGTCAGAGGCCGTAAGGCGGTCTGAAAAAACTCTGACACCAGGGCTCTGCCCACACGATAAGAAAGAAGACGGAAATATGACAAACTATAAGCACAGAAACATTAATCAAACTTCGCTTATATTAGTAGGTATATGAAGCGTGGTGCAAGAACTATCCACTTAAATACAACACTTTAGAATCAAAACAGCACAACAAATTGCCAACAATCACACGAACAAATCCAACAGACCTTATCTATTACCACACAATTACCCAGATCTCGGATCTCGCAACTTTCTGATATACTAGCGCCCCGGGGTGTGACGGGGTGGGTTGTCACGGGGTGTCACGGGGGGAGGGGAGGGTGGTTATCAGTGATTCTCGCGCCATTAACCCCGGCGATACAGTCGCCACTCCATGTAGAGCACGAGCTTTGATATAATTGATAATACAGGTGCCAAAGTGTTTGGCGGGGTTTTTTTGAATGGTTCATAGTTATTCTTTTGTTTTGACGTGAAACGTCCGTCTTCAACTTAATTTACTTATTACTTTGGAAGTATAGCACCTACCGGGTGGAGTCTTGTAATTGCAAATATCTGGGTCCTGTTTAATAAACATCAGAGTACATTGCTGAGAATGCTAGGATACATGAGAAGCACTGCAAGTTTAGCATCATCAGTAAACAGCAATGTACTCTGAATTGTCATTGTCGCTGGTAATTGAAACTATGGAGCAATTGCACTTATAAGAATCACGACGCAATAGACACATGTCTAGTCATCTAGAAAGCAGGTGTTGGTATATAGAGAACTGAATCGTAATTCTTATAAGTGCAATTGCTCCATAGTTGCATTCCCAGATAGTTGCAATTACAAGACTATACATTACATACATTATGTACTCGGTACAAGACGTATTTTCACGTACTCCTATGCGGCTGCTGATACAGCTTTCCCGATTTTTAAGAGGAAGTGTTATAAAGCTTTGATGTACGAAACGATTCTTGCATGCGCATGCATGCACACATAATATGCTCATCATTATCCCCCCAAGCCCAAGGAATAATGACATCTATAGTCTGAGATCCGACTGTAAAATTATGCACCTATTTCATAGGCGAACGAAATGTGATTCTGGTGTATGTTTACACAGGGGTTAATTTAACGCCACCAAGTTGCCTAGAAAAATCTTGCCGCAAGTACTTTTCCATTATGATTTTTGGTATAACTTTTTCCACCTGTCTGTTAGGGAAGTAAATGAGGTGCCATCGGAAGGAGACTGATCTAAAGTACTGGAAAAACTAGGGTTGCCACCTCTCACCCTGCCGTAACTTTAGGGTTGCTAGGTTCAAAAATTACTTCTTTAAAACTGGCAACCCCGATAGTTGCGGCAGATTGAGAGGTGGCAACCCTAGTTTTTCCAGTACTTTAGATCAGTCTCCTTGTGATGGCACCTCATTTACTTCCCTAACAGACAGGTGGAAAAAGTTATACCAAAAATCATAATGGAAAAGGTACTTGAGGCAAGATTTTTCTAGGCAACTTGGTGGCGTTAAATTAACCCCTGTGTAAACATGTCACCAGAATCACATTTCGTTCGCCTATGAAATAGGTGCACAATTTTACGCCCGGATCTCGGTCTATTAACATGCCTAGAAAAATCTAGTCGCTTTTGTAAAAATGTTTTCGTATTAATACCTATGTGAAAACTTTTCATTGAAATGAATTCATTATTATTTGTGACTAGCTGACCCGGCGAACTTCGTACCGCTTCAGAATCCGTTTTTCCCGAGACACACTTGGCCGTTTATTTGTTTATAAACCTTCCGATGCATGTGCACCACCCACCAAAGTTTCATCGCAGTCGCTCCAGCCGTTCTCGATTGATGTCGTGACCAAGGGAAATAGGGATTTATTTTTGTATAAAGATTACTGATGTAACTAAAATTCAATTCAATTCAATTATACTTTATTGCACACCAAAACAAAACATAACTTTTAATAAAGACAAAGAATTACAAGTAGGTACAAATAAGCGGTCTTATCTCTAAAAAGCGATTTCTTCCAAACAACCTTAGGGTAGAGGAATCATCAAGAAACGAAAATAGGTAGGCGGTAAGAAATCCAGAATGACAATGAGTGCATAACATTTTTTATTCACAACAATACAACCATACTTTATTCTTAATTTTTTTTTTCTCCCATAGATAAAGTTATTCAGTTTGATGGTCTGAGTGTGATTTTAAAAAAGCTTCAGCACATTGGGCGCTGTATTAGTAGATTTAGTTGCATATTTTTTGTGTTTTATCATGTGTCCATCTACTGATCACTAAGGTAGCTAACACAAACATGCTGTTACAACAGGTGTGCATGGATTAGGCACTGCCGACCCCGCTGTAATCTAACGTGTAATGATGGCCAGTTGATAAGGCACGCGTACGATCCTAAACTCAGCTCAAACTGCGTTCCAGTTAGTTTAGATACCGACTTTACTTTGTATAATCTAAACTATTATAAAACTGTAACAGAATTGTGTCTCTGTACATTGAAGATATTTATAAAAAAAAAGATTAAATCTACCATTTTTAGAAGTTTCATCTGAACCGATTTCGATGAAACTTTTTTCGTTTGAAAGCATATGATTTGACTTAAAGTCTGGTATATAATTTGTGCTGACGAAGTCGCGGGTAAACTCTAGTTAGAGGTGAGACTGTGTTTTGAGCAATTGTATGTATACAGTTTCTGTACAAGGTCTTTCTAAATATGTTGACGGTTTTTTTCAGGGGATGAACAGACCAACTGAACAACTTCCTCAATGGGATCAACACAGAAAGCGTAAAAAAAATGTACTGTCCCATACAAATTATACAGGACCCAAATGTTTGGGACCGCAGCCACAGATTTTTTTCGCGATTTCGATGCACTGAAGCTTTTGACCGCAGCTTTGCTTCGTTTTCGATATGAAAAGTAACTTAAACCCTTTTTCACACTGCAAAGGCTATCTCTATCAGTAGGTCTACCATGTGTTTTAACTGTAAGTTACTATTGTAGTTGCGGCGCCAATTTTGTATGACAAAATTAGTTCTGAACGTAACCACTAGGAGCGCTGTACAAAATTCAATACAAAAACTGTAGTTTACTACAGTAGTTTTACCGTAGTATACTACAGTGCAAACTCATGGTAGGGCTACTGAATACGAAAACACAAACACATTCTCGGAGTAATAATATTATAATATTACACACACATACATAATAATATATGCTAAAGCCTATGTCCCAGTGGGGCAGGCAAAGACAATAGATCGCCTCATGCTACCATTTTGAAACATATCTCTCCTCTGCAACATCCATAAGTCTCTTCATACATGCTCGTCATGTTCAGTAATAATATTTAGTGCCTATAAATTGGTAAACCGATAAGAAATCTACAAATTGTGGTTAATATTATCCTTGTACCTATAATGCATCATACATAAATATAGATTTACTTACATGTAGGTACAGTACAGTCATTATCATAAACTGTAACCCCTCAATTATATTATATTAAAAATGAAAAGAATTCTGTTCGTTAGTAACCTCATTCAGCACATCACTTGACAACGGCTGGAACGATTTGGTTTTTTTGTAAATTATACCAAATAAGGTTTTTGTGAAATGAAAAAAGCAGCCACGTTCGTGTTTGTCGGGAAAAAAACGGGAATTGAAACGCATGCCGAGCAAAATATATTAAAAAAAACAATTTCTTGATGGCAAAATTGGTAAAGTATAAGTAGTACCAAGTTAGTTAAGTGTACCGACATAATGAAGGTAGATAGGTAGGTAAAATTTTTTTATAATAAATAACAAGAAATTTATTCATCCACACATTTATGATATCACACATCGGAGTTAGTTATCCAGATGGACAGGAAAAAAACATATCGATCTAATATGCATCGATGAATCGGTTAGTTATTATAAAAGTAGTAATGTAAGAATAATACGCAAGCTGACTGTACGATAAAATTAACTTACTTATCGTATTTGCGTTTCATTGTTATCACTTGTATTTGTAACAACCACGTTATATCCAATTAACATTATACCGAATAAAATAAATAAAACTTAAACCCGTGAACTGCGCTATTTTCATTTACTTGCAAGAACACAAAACGAAACCTTATAATTATATAAGGTTATATTAATAAGGATATAAGTCATATTCGTTATCCTTTAATTAAGAAACGATACTAACTACATAAACTCATTGACACACTTTCCATGAATTAACCAAAAAGTTACATCAACTGGGAACGGAACCCGCGACAAAAGCCCCGTCCGTCCGACACCTCCCTTATATTTATTGCAAATTATGGCCCGCTATCTGCACCATCTCTGCTTCGATAATGGACTTCATGGTTACGTTAGATTTGTATGGATACGACTCCAAAAAGATACAGTAATCTTAAATTATATAGATATACTCTTTCTAAAAATATAATGAGGAAAAAATTACTTAATAGAATATAAAGTCGTAGTATTTTATATACTTATAACTGATAAAAATCGAGAGAGAGATATGAGGCCTCGACCGAATTATTAAGCCCGAATGAAAGAAGAGCTTTGTGTCCAGAATGAAGATTGACTATTCCTCTACCACTTTTTCTTTTATTCTGTTATTAACGTATTAGTTGTAATTACTTTACATTATTATTTTTAAGAATGATTTTATTCTTAAAAGTAATAATATATATTATATAGTAGAACTTTGTAGAACTTTACCATGTTAAAAGTCTAATGTTTATTGCTGGCTAAACATCTGTAGATTACAAATAAACATTTTTAGCGCTAAATAATAATTGCATGTTATGGGCATGTTACCTAACATAATCTTTTTTAACTGCATTTATATTTACTTTGTGCTACTAAAGGCTACAAAACTCTTTAAAATCAACAAGACAAAACAAATCAAAAACTCGTATCTACGTGAGATATGGAACTCGGTGGCATACCCACCGAAAACTTTCGCCGTGCCTACCTCACAGCTATTGACAGAGTCGGTGTAACATTGATACCGACTGATTTATACGCCATTATACTCGCCTTAACTGATTGTACGGCGAGATATTAAAATTTTAAACCCCCCTTAACGACCTTCCTAAACGCTCGGATTATTATGTGATTTATCCTATAGAGATTTTGATTTAATTTTGATAATGCAACATTGGGTAGAAAACTAATTCGATGATTTTGATTTAAAATGGTAATTGTTTTAGATCGATAGCTTAAAAACGACTTTCTGTCATGACATGACACACTACATTGTAGTATAAAGGAGTAAATTTTTTGTAGGCCCACCAAACGGTAACGTTTATGGTATGGTATTACACTCTAAATACATAATTTTTTACAATATAGAATTTACTATAGTACTCTGACGAAAGATTAGGTAAAAATTCAATCGGAATTATGAGATAAATATAACAAATGCACCGTTTTGACTTTTTTTGCTAAGATTCTTTTTCCGGTTAAAACGGAACATGTAAAGCAATGCATGTCTTAGATGTTCATACGAAAATAAAAATCTCAACATATTTTACCGTTTAGATGAGGTATAGGTAATGTTACCACTATAATCTAGAGATTATGAGAAACAAATCGACTTGAGTTCCATAACTATACGTCTACTAATACGCTTACAGTTTTTTGTTAGTCTTTTCCCTATACTGAAACTGAGGATGTTCTTTCTGTCTGTGTAGTGTCAATAACTGTATTAAACAATCATTTTCCTGCCTTTATGGGTGTTGGTGTTATATTGAAGGTACGTTTGTAAAATACCGGTATTCTTAAGTGTAGTCAGAGGTTAATGGATATGGAGCATATGGACTTTGCCGGTAGAAAGATGCTGGGTAGCATAAATTGCCATCGACTTGACCGATAGTATGTTAACTAACGTACTTGTTTATAAAAATAATTATAAAGTATTAAATAGCTACGCTTTATTTATCTCATTATCTCTGATCAGTGTTAAAAATAGAGATAATTTCTCCAGCTCTGGGGAAAAGGCCACCAAAAAATGTTAGCTTATAGTTGGCGTTATGGAACTCATGTCGATTTGTTTCTCATAATCTCTAGATTATAGTGGTAATATTAGCTATACCTTATCTAAACGGAGCGTCGCGTAATCGCAGTTGGCGCAACTCTTGTCTGGGTAAGATATGTTAGTTGTTTATTTTCGTATTAACATCTAAGATATTTCTATACACGCATTGCTTTACATGTGCCGTTTTAATAGGAAAAAAAAAATCTTAGCAAAAAAAGTTTTATTTTTATTTCAGTTCTATTTTCATTTTCAGTTTTATTTTTAATCCGTTTGCATTTTTACCTAATCTTTCGTCCTAGAGTGTAATACATACTATCAATAAACGTAACCGTTTGTGAGCCTACAATAAATTGTCTCCTTTGCGGTGTTAATTTTACTGTCCCACGCAAATCGTTAAAACCGACTGAGAATGGACAAAGTGTTCCAAATTATAGGCACGGTAGTTCCTAGCCCATTTCAATTTGAGACTCTGCTATTCCCCTTACATATGATAAGTATGCATATCATAATTATGTAAGTATGTATAAAACTTACAATCTTGTAGACAGAAGCTCGGAGCAACAACACAAGTAGTAGCATCGTATCGGCACAGTCGTCGCGATAACGTTACGTTATCCTCGTGTCACATTGTTCGATATCGAGGCGTGCACTTTCGCTTGATACACAGGGTTGCCACAACCATATCACGTGGTGCTATCAATAGAACTTACAATCTCGTAGACAGAAGCTCGGAGCAACAACACAAGTAGTAGCATCGTATCGGCACAGTCGTCGCGATAACGTTACGTTATCCTCGTGTCACATTGTTCGATATCGAGGCGTGCACTTTCGCTTGATACACAGGGTTGCCACAACCGTATCACGTGGTGCTATCAATAGAACTTACAATCTCGTAGACAGAAGCTCGGAGCAACAACACAAGTAGTAGCATCGTATCGGCACAGTCGTCGCGATAACGTTACGTTATCCTCGTGTCACATTGTTCGATATCGAGGCGTGTACTTTCGCTTAATACACAACAGGGTTGCCACAACAATGTCACGTGGTGCTACGCATAACTACGATTAAGTAGTGGCCTTCTGGAGGCCATTGCAAAATTCACGAAAAAATATACTTTTTTTTCGTAAATTTGATAAATGTTTATCATACGTAAAATATTTTGTTAAAGTGTTTGTTTGTTATTTTCATCTTTTTCACCTTGAATCGATCTTAAAATCTAAAATATCAAAAAGTTAATGCCTATCTGATCAAAAATTTGCAACCCTAAATCAGTCTCAGATGCAAGTTGCACCCGATAGAGCATTGTCCGCGATAACCATGTTATTTGCCGATAAAGAGAAAGTTGTTATCTACCCTCTCTTATTTGTAAATACAACAGCTAATTAACGATGCAGAGGTGACTTCGACCTTATCTCATCGCTACATTTCTTTGCTATTAGTGGAAAAATCCTAGAAAAATAACAATCTCTTTGGTGATTAAAACTTTTAAATCTCAAAGGTTTTAATCTTTGACTTTTTTTTAATGCTGTCTGGTAATTATTACTTAAAAGAAATGTCAAAGCCCTTTTCAGTATAAAAAAGTAAGGTATTTTACTTTTTATATCTCTAAAGGCTTTTTGGTCCATTTTCTTTGACTGAAAATGGCCAGGAATTTGAAGATTTTTTTGATTAAAAACTTATTAGTTAAAATATTTAATACAAAGGAGTTTTTATGTACAAAGTTTAGAGAAGTAACAAAATGCCTATTAAAAATTATTTATGTATCGAGAAATGTTCTTTTGGTCTTTATAAGCTGATGTTATTGAACATTTAATACAACTAGGTACACGCTTGAACCTATAACCTAGTTGTAGGTACGAAGCAAAGCTTCCTGAGTTCATAGAGTCTTTATTCATTCAAAATTTATTCGTTGGTACTTCTTCTTATCGTGTGGGCAGAGCCCTGGTGTCAGAATTTTTTCAGACCGCCTTACGGCCTCTAACGTGGTTTTTTATGTAACGACTACTACCTACCAGTGATAGTAGCCGGGACCAACGGCTTAACGTGCCATGGCACGGAATCATTTTACTTTTCAGAAAATCAGGTGATTCAGCCTGCAATGTCCTAACTAACTGAGGAAAAACACACTAAGTGACATATCACTAGGTGTCCCCCATGGGAATCGAACCCACGACCTCCGTGTCGAGAGCCAATGCTCTTAACCATTAGACCAAGGAGGCAGTTGGTACTAATAACAGTATTAATTCATTTTCCGTATCATCATTCATCAACCACCTCTCCAGTGATCCTTAACCCTTAGATCAAAATTCCCATCAGATAGATATAAAGGTAGCTCCACACGCGCGGCACTTCGCATGCGGCTCGCGTTCTACCCTTCATTTCCGAGGCGGCGCGCTCGGCCGCCTCCCTGACAGATGGCGCTGAGGTGACAGGTGGCTTTTGTATTGCAATTTTAACTAAGGATGTGTGTCATTTTTCATGCTAACCCATGTTAAAAAGATGCTGTTTATTTTGGAGAATATTAAATTTATATTTCAGGATTAATTTTTGATAATCAATAGTAGCTTAAAATCTGTATTTTTAACATCATTTATATTTAAAGGGTGTAAAGACCATCAAACTGAACAACAATGCGATCAACTTTGAAATCGCGAAAGAAATCAGCTGTTTCATGCCTATATTTTAGTCGAGTAAACACTAGATAAAAGCTATTGATATTTTAGAACAGCTTTTTTTCGCGATTTCTCTGTTGGCTCCATAGTAAAAGTTTTTCAGTTTGATGGTCTGAAGCACCCTGTACGATATTAAACGCATTTAATTTTACACCCTGTATTAATTATTATATTTTTTGGAAACGTTTATACTTTGATGGGAATATTAAGTGATTGTTAATAGAAAAAGGCCAAAAAAATGTTTTATTCTAGTATCACAACATTATTACAATTGCCAGTCCTATTCCTACCTATCACAACAACACCTCCGACCATTCTATACAGTATACACCAAAGCGATGGAAAAAATTAAAAAACCTCACATTTGCAAAACTTTCCATTAGTCCACACGAGCACAAAGGCTGAATGTGGCTGAGATACCCCACTTCGCCTATTTAAGCCGAGCTAAACTGAGCTTAACCATTGTCTCAACTCTGCTCGCACATAATGCGCCATTTGAATTGTCTGAGCAGATTAAAAAGTTTTCACGTCCGTGTGGTGTTCGCTTTACATTTGTATCGATTCGTTCGTGCGTGTGTGGAGAGTGCTTAAAGAGCGAATTTAGTTGAATAAAAACTCTTTGGTTGCATTTTGGTTGCATGCTGGTGATTTGTAGGAGAATACATTTGTCCTTTTGCCCTTAGATTAAAAAAATACACCAAAACTATATTACAACACGGGCGAATTAACTTGGCACCTGGCTCGCACGTGGCTCGGAATAAAAAACTCGGAAAGAATAACTCGAAAATGCTAAAGCGCAGAAACACGTGCAACGGTAACTGAAATGCTATGCTACGGCCTCGCACAGCGACGGCCGGGTCCCGCGGGGGGGTACCAGGAGGGGTGTCAAATTCCAAACCACGTGCGAGCCAGGTGCCTAGTTAATTCGCCCGGGTTGTATAAAACTGTAACAGAAGATGTAAAAAAAAGTTACGATAATATGTTTTTAGGTGTCCCTGATTCCAAATCACCAATTCGCTTCGTCTCTTGGATATTTTATTTACTCACATGTCTACTACACAGACTACACTATACACACACTTACATAAGTAGCCTTTATAAGTAATCAAATCAGGTACTTTTTGAAGCATTCGTACACTTACCTGTAAACAAAGAAAATACAAATTAAAATAGTATTAGCTAGCACAGTAGGTATTAGCTGCACTAACGAACAAAAACGCAAGTTCCTAGAAGGTTCCTAGTAGACATTTCATAACAAGCATTCATTACATCGTTAGCTTTTTAATTTGCTACGTATGTACGGTCAGGTACAGAAATATAAGTAGGTATGTAGCTAGATTTTGACTCCCGTCATCGTAGCAAAATAGATTGTAGTATAACAGATCTCTACTAGTCATTTGCTTCGAGTTGGCCCTTCCCGCTTCACCGTACCGCACCCCTAAGAGACCCTATTAAACGCAATTTTATAACCTTTAGCAACGCAACCACGTACGGCACGTCTGTCCCGATCACTAATATCGCTTTTAATTTTAATTTTTTATTTGCTTGGTATATTATTTTTTGTAGACGGGACCATTTAATGTGCCTGTGACGAAATTTTGTAACGGTCATCGACGGCCATCTCCAAACAAACGGGTAGTAAGAATAATCATAAAGCTTAAAAACACAAAAAGATTCTTCAGAATCAGTCCAGTAGATTTTGAATGATGCTTAAATTAAACAAACTGACGGACGAAATAACAAAATTTGGGAGTAAACCTGAAATCGCAAATAAATAAATAAATAAATAAATCCCTGTTCCATAATAATTTATACATTTGAGTTGAGTAGACATAGCAGTGCAGGCTTAGTTTGATAGGATACGTATGATATCAATTTCATTTTTAATAATATTTTATAGATTTTCTGAAAACTAAATCTTGACTTTGAAATATTAACACTTTTCTCCTATTTCACCCCTGCATCTGTATTCACCCCATTTTACGGTAAATACTTTGTGATCCTGACTGTACCTGAAAAGTTTTTCAAGAAAATGTTCTTAACACGAAGTGATTAACAAAATCTATTTTTAATTGCCATTTTTTTTCTTTAATCCAATGCAGGAACATTAACGAAATGAGAGAGTCGTTTAAGTATGAAATATACTGTTTTTTGGAGACATTTTTTCCAATTAAGTTAATTATTATTTTTTGCTGTTACGAGCCGTTTTATTATAGCTTGCAACTGGGAAATTAGAAAAGAGACGTTTAGATTTTTCCTTGATAATATTTTTTCTGGCTTCTTAATGAATATTTCTTTAAAAGATAATAGAGAGATACTGAATCCTAACTTGGTCATGAGTAGATACTATACCTTTTCACTCAACGTAATACCAGGTGCCCCGTACAAAATTCAATACATAAACTGTAGTAAACTACAGTAAATCTACAGTGTAAACTCTGTGTCTGCCTACACAAGAATTACAAGACCTGGAGTGCGATTTTTGAATCTCATTTGTTGAACTCAGCAGTTCTAAATGTTAAAATTACTATGTAGATATTATGCATCTTTCTACTGCTGATTTGACATACAAAAATCATATTCCAGGAGTGCTATTTTTGAAAGTCAAGTCAGCAGTAGAAAGATGCTTATCTCCATAGTAATTTTGTCATTTTCAGAATGAGTTTCAAAAATCGCACTCCAGATTAATATACAGGGTGAAATTGATATCATTAGCATCCTTTTAAACTAAGAGTCTACCCATCAAACTGAACAACTTTTACTATGGGAGCAAACCGATCGGAGCAAATAAAAAATCAGCTGTTCCATACTAAACTGCAAATGTATACAGCAGCAGATTTTTTTTTCTCCGGAAGTTTTTCTGCCATAGTAAAAGTTGTTCAGTTCGATGGGTATACTCTTAGTTTAAAAGGATGCCAATGATATCGATTTCACCATGTATATATTTTTTAATTGATGATTTGGAAAAATCGGTTCCCACCGGATTACAAGAAAATATTTTTTTTTGCTGAAATCTTGTGGAACATACATTTTTATTTTTTATTTTCAATGACAATTTCTGCGTTCATATAAAACCTTCCAACTTTCCATCGCTTCACTCCACCTTGTTGTTTTCGGAGCGTGTATAATTCCCTCTTACAGAAGGGAGGGGTCGAATTTCCGCCGCGGCCTCACCGGAACTGACGTTATGTTTACAAATCGCGCGGGAAACGACACTGAGAATTTTAAGCAGTCTCGATAATGATGGCGAAAAAGAATTCTTCAATTATCTCAGGAAATTTCATACTATTAAAATTGTTGTTAAAACAATATCTAAGCGAAAATTATTTTTAGTTGAATAAAAAAAATCTTTTATTTCAGAGAAATTAATATTGTGTATACAAAAAAATTTCTGTAGAGAACTTATACACTATGTTAGTAGAGTATAAGCTAAAGTTAAGCTAATAATTTTTTTCCCAGTTGGTAGGTATACCCAAAGGGTACTTTTTTAAATAACATAAGTATTATTTACACTTTCTTCTTTTCCTCCATTTTTTAGGGTTCCGAAGTCAAGAAGGAACCCTTATAGTTCCGCCATGTCCGTCCGCCTGTCCGTCTGTCCGTCTGTCCGTCTGTCCGTCTGTCCGTCTGTCCGTCTGTCCGTCTGTCCGTCTGTCCGTCTGTCCGTCTGTCCGTCTGTCCGTCTGTCCGTCTGTCCGTCTGTCCGTCTGTCCGTCTGTCCGTCTGTCCGATTGTCCGTCTGTCCGTCTGTCCGTCTGTCCGTCTGTCCGTCTGTCCGTCTGTCCGTCTGTCCGTCTGTCCGTCTGTCCGTCTGTCCGTCTGTCCGTCTGTCCGTCTGTCCGTCTGTCCGTCTGTCCGTCTGTCCGTCTGTCCGTCTGTCCGTCTGTCCGTCTGTCCGTCTGTCCGTCTGTCCGTCTGTCCGTCTGTCCGTCTGTCCGTCTGTCCGTCTGTCCGTCTGTCCGTCTGTCCGTCTGTCCGTCTGTCCGTCTGTCCGTCTGTCCGTCTGTCCGTCTGTCCGTCTGTCCGTCTGTCCGTCTGTCCGTCTGTCCGTCTGTCCGTCTGTCCGTCTGTCCGTCTGTCCGTCTGTCCGTCTGTCCGTCTGTCCGTCTGTCGGTCTGTCCGTCTGTCCATCTGTCCGGCTGTCCGTCTGTCCGTCTGTCCGTCGTCCGTCTGTCCGCGGCTTAGCTCAGAGACGCTTAGTACTAGATAGGTAATTTAAAAATGTTATGGGTGTGGGAAAACCATTTTTCGATTTAGGGATCCGTTAGCGAAATATTAAGCTTTGAAGTGAAAATTTTGGTTAGAGTCGAGTGTCTCCCCCCCCCCCCCCCCCCTTGCCAGCTAAACGGTTGTTTCTGGATATGTGAAAAAATTCATGTCAGTAGTATATAATAACGAAATTAAAAGGAAAACTATTACCGCTAAGTAGGCTTTACAAGTTTACGAGTAATAGTCGATCAACTTATAATGTACTTTTTAGACTTTATTAGACGTTAAACCGTAGTATAACACAAAAAGCCTCCTTCTAAGTCCATATTATATTGAGACGGGCAACTACGGAACCCTATCTTGCGCGTGGTCCGACACGCACTTGGCCAGTTATTATTTTTATACTTAATTTTTTTAGTATGGAATCCTTGGTGCGCGAGACCCGACTACGCATTTGGCCGGTTTTTGTTAATTTGTTTGAATCAATATTAAAAAATGCGGTAAGAACAGGAATTATGATTAATTTTAGCTTAATAAATAACCGCGTAACTGTCTAAAATGGTTTATTAGTTATCTAGAACTTGACCGAACCAAATACTGATACAAATTCAGTATTTCCCTGTATGAGGAAGGCCAAGTTTAGCACTATGTACTAATTTAACAAAGTCTACCTTACATTCTATTTGATTTGATAGCGGTTATGTTGTCCGTAAATGGTACCTTGAAATTCATAAATAAGTTGTTTTGAACAACGTTGAAAATAAATATAATAATATACTTAACTTAGGTATACAATTCCACTGTAATCACATCGATGGATTTGACATTTTACATGCATTAAGGGTAAATTTAGTACTTTATAATTCTATGGGATAAATAGCTTAAACAATATTTTTCATAACTGTACCTCTACTACAGTTTAAGAAGAGTATCTAGTACTATAGGTAGCATGGATACTCCCTGCCCCCCACCAATTTTAAACTGACCTCCGCTTGGTAGGAAGTGTGGCTGAAAATGTGAGTGCGAGCGAGACAGGAATACGCCATTTTTGCAATGAAATATTCCTGTCTCGCTTGCACTAACTCAGTTTCGCACATGCTTACTTCTACTTGTAATTTTACCTCTTGTACCCTTCTGCTCTCCTGGTTATTAGCCTTTTATTTTATGTTTAGGACACGATATTGCAACTCGCACTTGGCCGATTTTCTTTACTAAAGAAGTTTGCATTGGTGATATATTTCAACTCGCACTTGGCCGATTTTATAAACAGGAGGTACATTTTTGATTCAGCACATCAGTAGGTAATTTTTCCCATAATTTGTATGAAACGACAGCGTCCGATGTGTCGAGGTGTGTCAGTACGATGAACCAGTAATTTTTAAATGCTGACCAGTGTTTTAAAATTAAGTAACTTTCTTTTTTTAGGGTTTCGTACCCAAAGGGTAAAAACGGGATCCTATTACTAAGCCTACGTTGCGTTGTCCGTCCGTCCGTCCGACTGTCCTACCTATTTAGGGCTGTAACTTTTGAACCGTAATAGCCGTATAGTTGAAATTTTCTCAGATTATGCGTTATTGCGGCGGATTTGTTAACAAATAATAAAAATGGAAAAAGGTAAAAATTAAGGGGGGTTCTTAACAAGAAACTAGTTTTTATCTACATTTTTTCTTCACGCTCTATCGTAAAAACGGTAATACATACAAGCGTCAAACTTGATTGATTATAGAGCAAACTCTACAGAATAAGATCAAATACTAAAAACTAGCCAAGTGTGAGTCAGTCTCGCGCTACAGGTCCCGGAAAAAAAGTTTTTTTTCTAAGTTAATAATGTTGTGTTCTGTGGTGATGTGGTACGGAACCCTCGGTGTGCGAGTAGCCCGACTCGCACTTGACCGGTTTTTTTTAAATTTTCAACGTACTTAGGTACTTCGCTTTACAAAAGTTCACAAAACATTTTTAGCGTTAATATACCTAAGCGACGATATCCAAACAACTACGTAAACAAAATGAGGTAAGCGCCATCGGTTAAATTGCCTTAACATAATCCCTTTTCAATATAGTCTAATTTGAAAGCTCTCATCATTATTCGACGTCGGAAGGCGTCGCCGACAACAACATTAGCAGCTTGTGAAAAATGAAAGATAATGTGTAAATCTGTAATTTATATGCGTTGCCGCGGGCTGCGGAGACTTCGCCCGCTACGAGCTGTAGGGCTGCTTCTTGACAATAAAATTGTATTTAAAAAATATATAGGGTCCTTCTTAATATGCTGACAGTTTTTTAAGGTGATGATCAGACCGTCAAACAAATCAACTTTCTATATGGCACAAACATTGAAATCGTCAAAAAAAAATAGCTCAATTTTTTTTTTGCTATTTCGTTGTTGGTCCCGTACAGAAAGTTGTTCAGTTTGATGGTCTGATCATCCCGTTAAAAAAGTGTCAGCAAGTTAAGAAGGACCCTGTATGTTCTGGTTGTTTTTTTCTGACGAAACTTCTCATGTTTGAATGTTACTATTTCATAGTATCGTCGTAGGTGGGTACTAGAAGTTTTTTTTTTTATTTATAAATTAATGGACTCTTGCTTGTGCGTTAGCACTGCATTTTCGCCAGTGTCAAATAGTTTATTGGGAGAATCTATCCTAATCTCAGGGATTGTTTTTGGACAAGAACAAGAAGAGATTGAGGAATGTGGAGCCTCGTGGCAGGCACAAACGCAACGCGCGAAACCACGCGAGACGTGTACTCGGGTCAGTTCCTGCAACGTGACTCCCGTACTAGAAGTTAATCAATCAAACTAAAATCTATACACATTTTTATAAGGCTCAGCTAATCCCTAAAACCCGCAATCCTTAATTTTACACTCTGGTTATCACCGTAAAAAAATACCTTAGAACATTTCATTGTGCTCTGCAAAATTACTTCTTACATTATTTAGGTTACCTATATATATATTATGACTAGGGCCTGATTAAAATGCTGACGGTTTTTAAAGGGGTTTTTACAGTTTTGCATGGAACAACTGATTATTTCTTCGCGATTTCGATGTTGGTCCCATAGAGAAAGTTGTTCAGTTTGATGGTTATTGTGTAAGATAAGTAAGGATGATCAGCATCCCCTTAAAAAACCGTCAGTATCTTAACTTGGACCCTGTATATCTACTTTATAATTTTAGGGCAAGTACCTACATTCTGGATTAATTTTAGACGAAGTTACATGTTTAGGGCCAGCTGTCAAGTGTCTTACACACTGACTATAACTCTACAAAACACAACATTTCAAAACCGTTATTTTAAATTTGGCTAGTGCCAACCCTATGAACCCTGCCCAATTTATTTCTTAATAAGAACCCGTCCGCGTCGTCAGAGGCGCTAATTTGTTTGTTTGCGCAACAAATCGAACCTCTGGCCCATCAGGGAGCGGGATTAAACGACAGGTCCAAGCAAAAAGTGCTTTAATAAGATTCCTTATTGACCGTTTAAGGTTCTAACAGTGGCGGTCCGTTATAAATTAGCCCAGTCATTTTACTGTTTGAGCCGGGACTAATTAATAATTGATTTTTTTTTTTCGGTATAATATTGAAGAGCCAATTTGAGCTTAAAAATGTACCACAATAAAAAAAATCACGTCTGCAACAGTTCCAAATTTTTTGCACATATTTAAGGCATTACCAACATACTTCAAACACGGTGTAAATATTGTTGTCTACTTAGACGGTTTTGAAAAATACATTCGTATTTTCTAATAAATACATCTTTTTTAAAATTTCAATGAATTTGACAATTTAAATTTCAAAAATAATTTAAATTGTTAAATCTAATTCAAAGGAGTGCATTGGTATTAATATTATTAATTTAAAAGCCTTCTGGAACACACAATTTTGATTTATATGTTGCGTAGTCATTTTTTTAAATATGTTTTAAGATAGTCTTTTTGTCACTAAATGGTGCCAGTTACAGTTTAAAAGTCCAATTAATAATTACTCCCCACCCCTCCTAACAAAACTCCGTAAAATGACTGGGCTAAATGTCTTAAGCGACATTCTGTTAGTTTAGTCAGTCATTCTGTATAATAGTACTATAGGGGTGCGAGTTTACCTCTACGTCAACTTTTCGTATGTCTGCGAGAATGGAAAAAGTCATATACATACATACTTAAAAAATTATCTATTTTAACATAAGTATATCAAAAAATTACGTAAATTATTAAGTACATCGCTTCGCACTTGACTTTAACGACACAAACCTCTCACTCAAAATCATACAAAACTAAAATTAAACTAATAACAACAATTTTACGGCGTCAACCAACAAGTCTTGATACTTGTCAAACCAGTCTGGGATCGACCATGCTTGAGTCGAGGGAGGGGCCTCGCCCCGCCCTCCTAGACAACTTGAGGTCTATAAGACCTCTTATAAGTTAACATCCATTCTATTAAAGAGAGATAAAAGATAGATAAGATTAAGATGAACCTACACACAACATCCTAACTTATTCAACATTGGAATGAGATTGCCATAAAGTAATTTCTAAAACCGCCTTCAAAAAAACTAAAAAGTTAAATAATAATATTGCAGCCGATGACTTTTTCGTTCGCATCATAAGAACATTAATTTGTTTTATCGAAGTCGCTGTCAAGCCGATACGATTTGCGACAGGGCTTGCATCTACGAATAAAAATGTATAGAAATGTAAATCAAGCTCAAAAAGTGACCCCAAAAAAAGTACACAGTCTTCGAAATTTGTTCCTTAAAAACTACACCTTGCCGCCAAAACTCATACAAAATGTCATTTTTCAAAGGGTGCCAAAAATTATGTTGCTTTTGTTTAGAGTTATTCTTCCATAGTTATTCTTATTCGTAGGCTTGCATTAGTTTTTTGGCTTGGCTTGACACCTACTTCTATAAAACAAATTAATGTTGTTATGATGCGAACGAAAAAGTCATCGGCTGCAATATAATTTTTTAACTTTTTAGTTTTTTTTAAGGCGGTTTTAATTTTTTGTTAAAATTTTGTTTTTTATTTCTCAATTTTCAGTGGTGAATTCATCAGTTAGATTGAAAAGTAGTACTTTTCGACACTACGATTTTCGAAGGTTCCCCTAGATTTCTCTGGGATCCATCATCAGATCCTGGTTTCCTTATCATGGGACCAATTTTGGGATATCTCCTTTCCAACAAAAAAGAACCATCAAAATCGGTTAATAAACGACGAAGTTATCCGCGAACAAACATAAAAAAATATATATACGGTCGAATTGAGAAACCTCCTCCTTTTTTGAAGTCTGTTCTTCTTCTTATCGTGTGGGCAGTGCCCTGGTGTCAGAGTTTTTTCAGACCGCCTTACGGCCTCTGACGTGGTTTTTATGTAACGACTACTACCACCAGAGATAGTAGCCGGGACCAACGGCTTAACGTGCCATCCGAAGCACGGAATCATTTTTTTTTCGGACAATCAGGTGATTCAGCCTGTTATGTCCTAACCAACTGGGGAAAAACGCACAAAGTGACATATCACTAGGTGTCCCCCGTGGGAATCGAACCCACGACCTCCGTATCGAGAGCCAATGCTCTTAACCATTAGACCACGGAGGCAGTTAAAAATGAATAAATAATTAGATCTTCCTCCTCTTTATGATACCATAAGAGTTGAATATCAACAAAAAACTATTGAAATAGAAACATTCTACGGCTTTCAGTAGGTCTACCATGAGTTTTCACTGTAAGTTACTACTGTAGTTGCAACGTCAATTTTGTATGACAGAATTAGTTCTGAAGGTAACCACTAGGAGCGCTGTACGAAATTCAATACAAAAATTGTAGTTTACTACAGTAGTTTTACTGTAGTATACTACAGTGCAAGCTCATGGTAGGCCTACAGGTTTTTGTAGGCTTTATAGTTTTGATGATTTTGTGATGGATGAGTCAGTGAGTGGGTGAGTTCATCGGCATAAATTTACTCACTCACTGACTGATATACTGATATGGGTCCACCACCTATTCCCACTGCTGTAACTCATGTAAAGCAGGATTAACAGAGGCTACTCGCAACCCCTAATCTGTCTTAGAACCCTAAATGAATTTGATGAAAGAAAATTATGAGGTGTAAGAAAAATAAAGTTCTGACCTAGAGCGCTTACAGACTAGCGCCACGTTGTGGTCGCCGTGTGTTGCGGAGGATCACGCGACCGTCGCACGACTGATTCAATGCAAACGGAAGATTCTCGTAGCAATATGAATAAGCATTGGCATTTGGCATAGATAATTTGTTGTTAAGAAATTGAAACGTTAATCAAACTGGTAACGTTGTCTGGAAGAATTAACAGTTTAGCTAAAATAGAAAATAAAAATTGATTCAATGCCAGCCAAAATCTCGTCCTTAACCTTTTCTAATCTTCTGCGAACATTGCTCCCACGAAGATGAAGAGATATCGTTCTAAATTCAAAAGGATCGCGAATCTGCGCGTGAGCACCCTCACGCAACTAATTAAACCTTCATGAGGATTACACACGCAAGATACTGTATCCAAAAATATATGCAACTATACTGTTTGCCCACGACTTCATCCATGTATAAGATATCAATGCTCCGCCGTCCACGTGAATTTCGGAAAAGTTCAGCACCCTGTTGCACCCCTTTAGGGGTTGATTTTCTATAAATCCTTTTTAGTGTACACCTAAAATCCTCTGTAGAATACAAATAGTGTCCTTCAGAGGTTACCGAGCCTCCAGTGCTGCCCTCAATCATATTTTGTTTATTTCTAAATAATTAATACAACATTCCATGAATATTTCCGAAAAACAAGAATGTCACACATACATTGTAGGTAGTCATTGTTATTTTTAACATACTTTATAAAATCTAATATTACGTAATATAAGTACTAAATTGAAAATCATTAATGACTATAATGTGATACTCTTGTTTTTTTTTTGGAAATGTTGTATAATTGTTAACAAATAATTTTTTTTTTAACAAAAATGTTAAAACCGTTTTCAAAAAACTAAAAAGTTAAAAAATAATATTGCAGTCGATGACTTTTTCGTTCGCATCATAAGAACATTAATTTGTTTTATTGAAGTCGCTGTCAAGCCGGTACGATTCGCGACAGGGCTTGCATTTTTTGGCTTGGCAATATTATTTTTTAACTTTTTAGTTTTTTGAAGGCGGTTTTAATTTTTTGTTAAAATTTTGTTTATTTCACAATTTTCAGTGGTAAATTCGTTAGTTCAATTTAATAGTAGTGCTTTAAATTAACAAACGCACTAGTCGGCACTACGATTTTCGAAGGTTCCCCTCGATATCTCTGGGATCCATCATCAGATCCTGGTTTCCTTATCATGGGACCTCTCTTGGGAAATCTCCTTTCTAACAAAAAAAGAATCATCGAAATCGGTTCATAAACGACGAAGTTATCCGCTAACACACATAAAAAAAAAATTATATATATACGGTCGAATTGAGAAACCTCCTCCTTTTTTGAAGTCGTTTAAAAATACGATTGATGGCAACACCGTAAGATCGTTGCCCCCTTATGTTCTGACGGTTTTTAAGTGGATTAATTAACTATTCAATTGAACAACCTTAACCTCGAAATCAACGCTAACAACTACCATAACCACTACCAACTGTTCCCCAGTAAAACAAAATCGACGTCGAGGCAGACCTGGAAGAAGGTGGAGGGACGAAATCGATGGCTTCTTGAAGAACTGGCGTAACGAAACGCAAAACCGGGACGCATGGAGAGAACGGAGGGAGGCATTTGCCCAACAATGGGACAACGAAGGCTGATATAATAACAATAACGTTGAAATCGCGATAAAATTATCTGCTATTCCATACTAAACTGTAATCCTACTCGATCTAAATGTATGGGACTGCTGATTCTTTCCCGTAGAGAAAGTTGTTCAGTTTGGGGGTCTGATCGTCCCCTTAAATAAAAACCTTCAGCATATTAAATTGGACCCTGTATATTCATTTCATGTTTCAATCTTCAGTGGTTTAGGCTGTGCGTTGTTAGTGCGAGCCCAGTTATAAGTTTCCAGCTTGTGACACAAGTCGGACACAAGTGTTTTATCGTAGTCACCTCGTACGACATCCAGGGTAGATAATTAATTTCAATAAATATTTTTAAATTAATATTACATACTAATACGTATTAAACACATAATCGTAAACAACTTTATAGCACTATGTGACGATTAGAAGAGGTAAATATATTTATTATCACTGATAAAATTTAAAAAGGTTAATTACGCGAGAACAATGTAATAAACAATGCTTTGAACCGGAAAATAATGTCATAAAACTGAAAATTATCGATAAATTGACGTCCGTTTAGGCCTCCATACTTCCTATTATTTATTTATTACTACAATAGAATTATCAATATCATTTATAATTTCATTAAGATTCATTAATATAGGTAGGTACCTACTTACATAGATTGTTTAAAATTTATTTAATTTATAATAATCTAAGAGATTGAACCTAGTTGATATTTTTATTAACTTGTATTTTAATACTGGTATTGCAAATAACATAAAAATTAATAGTACCTATCTTCATCTTCTTTTATGTCAGCATGTGCATGTGTGTGTGTGTGTGTGTGTGTGTGTGTGTGTGTGTGTGTGTGTGTGTGTGTGTGTGTGTGCGTGTGTGTGGTATCGCAAGACAATCTATCATGCGGTAGTAAAAAGATAAGCAATGAATACCTGGTATAAAATATACGTTCCTTCTTTATAATGCCAATAGTTTTTTTAGGGAATGATCAGACCGTCAAACTGAACCATTTTTTCTATGGGTTTTCCTTTTCCATAATTCACCTGATTTCTTTTGCAATATTTGCGGAAATAGGTAAGTATGTTTTTATGAAAATATCGGTGAACATACATTTAAAAAAATACATACTTACAGCCAAACATAGAACCTCCTCCTTTTTTGAAGTCGGTTAAAAATAGTAAATATATAAGTTAAAACCATGTGCATGAAGCCACTTCATAACTAAATTTTTTTAAGAACCACATGCTTACCTGTTTACGGAAAATGAATAAAAATAAGATTGCCAAGGAAATCAGGTGAATAACAGAAAATTAGAAAAACCATATTACAGTTTTAACAAAATAAAACGGATTTTACGAGGGCTGTGCTACTGCACAGACTAAAAAAAAAAAACAATGGTGGTGGTGAAAAAAAATTGTTAAAACGTTCACGTAGTTCACTCGTGCTTTGAAAAGAAAAATATTTGTAAGTATTTTTGAGTAGCATTCTACTTCCTACATTTTGTCCGTTTGAAAATACAATTTGTTAAATAAAAAAATTTAAGGAGTCAAATTCGTCATCCATACTTAAACAATTATATCAAGACAGAAAGCATAGCTAGCATCCCAACATAACCCTCTATCGAGATCCTACACAAATCTCACTCACTCCTCGTCAATAGCACAAAACGAAACAAACTCCAACATTGTTCTCACATCGACAACATAGATGTATCGCTCGTTATTTTGTTAGCAGATCACCCCATTGTTGAGAAACCACGAAAAAAGCATGGGCGGGGCCCCTATCGCTGCCTCCATCGCGCCCGATGAAACATGCTCACTATCTAGATACATGCCTTCCAACACGACCCAGCACCAACAAGCAACTATAACTCCTAACCTTAAGCAATAAAGCACAACTTCAACTGTGATTAACGGCGGGAGCTTATTAAAGAAAATTAAATTCGCAGCCACGCGAAATAAGCACGAATCCACGAAAGCAGAAGAGCAGTGCCTTCAGCGATCACGGAATATTAATCCTTATTGAACGAGATTGTGTTCCATCAGTTTTCAATGTTTTGAACAACGTAAAGGAAGTTTTCGTTTGATTTTATTGGCGCTTAAGTCGTTTTGCATGTTTGATTTAAATGTTTATATAGTTGATATTTATATAGGTTGGATTATAGATAAGAGGCGAGCGTATTTTCATTTTATTACCAAATTACCGATGGTGAGATTGCGAGCCGGAGAGCCGATTGTGGACGCTGTATCGGCAACATTTGCCAACAGGTAATTGTCTTATTACTTATTTTGTTGGGCTCAGACATTCCAACACTTACTATTGTTTGGTCCCGATACGGTTTTGCTCTTGTTAATTTATGTATAGGGTCCTTCTTGGTGTAGTGGACGAACGCCCATACCTCCTTGAGGACAGGCCTGTGCTCTACAATGGGACGTATCTAAGCTGATGATGAGGGTCCTTCTTAATATGCTGACGGTTTTTAAAGGGAATGATGAGATCATCAAACCAAACAACTTTCTCTAAGGGATTAAAGACGAAATCGCGAAAAAGCAAACCGCTGTTCCATACAGAACTGCAATCCTACTCGATCTGAATGACAGCTAATTTTTTTCGCGATTTGGATGTTGAACCCATAAAGTTGTTCAGTTTGATAGTCTGACTATCCCCTTAAAAAACCGTCAGCATATTAAGAAGGACCCTGTATTGATTAAATGGATTTCGTCAGAACACTCGTTTTAAAGAAATTTGTCTTGGATACTGCTGCTGAATGACATTCGTTAAGTCAAGGCAGAGACCGGTTGAGATGACCTGGAAATACTGACAGCATTATTATTTACTAGCTGTTGCCCGCGACTTCGTCTGCGTTACCCGGATAAAAAGTACCCTATGTGTTAATACAGGCCATGGTCTATCTGTATGCCAAATTTCATCAGAATCCGTTCAGCAGTTTTTGCGTGAAAGCGGAACAAACATCCATATTTACAAACTTTCGCGTTTATAATATTAGTAGGATTATTATTTGGTTGTAAGGGCTCGGTCAGTGACCAATAGCTACCGCGACCTGGACAGATCTATTGTAGCTGTCAGCCTGTCACCCTAGACCTAAAGGTCCATTTCCTAGGCCCACGGACTTCATGACCAGCAAGTTGACCACTAATTTGCCATCACCATTCTACAGTGTTGAAATATCGTTCCATTTTACCTACCTTAGTTCATGAAAGGAAGCCTACCACGACATTGGGATGACTTTGATGATGATGATGATGATGAGTATGTGCTAAACATCAAGGTCCCAGTCTTTTGAGTTGGTCATTAAGGAGACAGTTTTTCCCGACTTGTAAATATACTTTCAATATCGATCTATGCAGGCCTTGTACTCGGACTTTCGACGTTCGATGTATCGCCACTGTTTCGGTCCGCACTTCATTGTAATAGAGTTGACATTATAACGAAAACATTCACGCAATTGCAAAGTTTGAATGTGCGGGTAGAGGCCCAGGTGTATGTAAAGAACTAAAGACAGAAAGGGGAAATTTGCAATAAAGTTTTTGGTTTCGGGTAAATTACGAAAAAAAAGGTTTCTGAAAAAAGTTCAATCCTACTCGACCCAAATGTGGAACAGTAATTTTTTTCGCGATTTCGATGTAGGTCCTGTAGAGAAAGTTGTTGGGTTTGATGGTCTGATCATCCTCGAAAAAACCGCCGCCCTGTATGCAGCACTCTATACTTTTTAAGGAGATGTTCAGACCCTGTACCCGGACTTTCGATGTTTCGATGATCGCCCCTGTTTCAGTCCGCACTTCATTGTAATAAAGTTGACATTGGAACGAAAACATTCACGCAATGGCGAAGTTCGAATGTGCGGGTAGACCCACTGACCATCAAACTGAATAACTTTCTCTATGGGATCAAAATCGAAATGGCGAAAAAAAAATCTGCTGTCTCATCACATCACATTAGGCTCAAGTAGATTTGCAGTTTTGTATGGAACAGTTGATTATTTATCGCTTTTATAACCTTTTCTATTACGCTACACTTCACAGAACTGTCAGACAAAACCCTTCTTCCTCAAAAAACAAAAGGCAAACAAGACCTTAGAATCTAAGGCACAATATTTATGACCTGCGCCGAACCGATCCCGAGAGCAAACAAAACACAATAAGAGCAAGAATTAATTATAACCTGGCTCTAAGGTGTCCTATCCTCAGATCGACACGACCTTTCGCCAGCTCTTAAATCATAGCGAACGCTCGCAAATTGATCGATCGAAATGAAACAGAGCGCTAAGCAATCACATAAGTTAGACCCGGAGTTGGTTTTAACTTTTGGTTTTGTGTGAGTTTGTTTGTTTGAGTAAGAAAATATTGTATGTTAGTTGCAAGTACATGTAATATTCTAAAACCAGCCAAGTGCGAGCCGGACTCGCGCATGGAGGGTCCCTCACCACCATACAATGTAACCAAAAATTATGACGGTTTTTTTTATTATTTTGTCGTTTTACTTTAGAATTTAGAGTATGCTCTATAATAATCACACCAAGTTTGACGCTTGATTTTTATTTATTCTACCGTTTTTACGATATTTACGAACTAAAAAAAAACACGTTTATTTAAAGTTTCGGGGGAACCCCCCTTAATTTTTACTTTTTTTTTTATTAGGTAGGTATTTGTTAGCAAATCCGCAATAATAAATAATAAATAACACATATTCTGTTAAAATGTCAATCGTCTAGCCATATTAAGGTTCAAAAGATACAGCCCTTTATAGGTAGTATAGACAGTCAGACAGACAGACAACGTAGGGTTATGAATAAGGTCCCGTTTTGGCACCCTTTAGTTACAGAACCCTAAAATCAATAGAAAACCGGAGAGGAAAAATGATCGGACATTTGATACAAAATGATAATTCCTTTAAAACTATCATCATCATCATCATCATGGGCCTTTACATCTGTTGCAGATGGTTTAAGCAGTGTTTTTGGAGAAGCACTTTAAAACTATATTGGAAGGGAAAATAGAGGGAAAGAGAGTCAGAGGATTAACCTAGACAGCAGTGTTATCGAGCCCAAGTGAAGAAAACGGTGGATGTCGTTTCGTATCAGGAACTCAAGAAACTAGATTGGTGAATACTTCACCGCCAAGTCCGCCAAGAACGTAGCTCTTAAATAAGATGATGATGATTATATGATGATTGTATGGACACTGGACAGGGTCCTTCTTAATATGCTCAAACTCAAACTAAACAACTTTCTTCACGGGGTGTCAATTATGGAAATCGTGAAAAGAATGGTTTTCCATACAAAACTGCAAACCTACTCGACTCAAATGTACAGGAACAGCTGATTTCTATTCGCTATTGCGATCAGGCCCTGTACCCGGACTTTCGATGTTCGATATATCGCCACTGTTTCGGTCCGCTCTTCAAGTAATAGAGTTGACATTGAAACGAAAACGTACATGCAATTGCGAAGTTCGAATGTGCAGGTAGAGGCCCTGTTTAGTTTAATGATCTGAAGCACCCCCTTAAGTAGGTACGTAAAAGTTAAGTACGTTTGGTACGTTTAAGTTTATACCCATATAATTTTCACTTTACGAAAAGTTCTAAGCTCAATGGGAACGCTCCCTAACCTCTTTTACTTTTTAAAAGAAAAAAAAAGTCACTATTAAACCAACATATCTGTCTATCGACTATTCCATCAGACAGAAATTTAATGGCGTGATTATAATCTCTTAAAAATGTGACACTATGACAGGTTACTGTTATTATAACACACAAACAAACAAACATTATTATTCCCTCACTAAAAACACAAAAGGATCTTATAGCTTTCAGAATAAAGAGCAATATAACGTAACAGTGACTGTAAAACCAATTTGCCCCTTCATATAACTTTAGTTTGACATCCGGCGTATGCGCAACCGTAACGTCGATTAGTCGATAATTTCAGAGAGATTAACATCGGTTTTAGACAACACTATTTTAAAATACATAAACCGCACTTCACCGATTATTACTGTCATTATTCATGGGTCTAATTTATGATGAAAATTATAGCATTGACAGAAATTTCAGCTCAGGAGTGCGATTTTTGAAACTCATTCTTTAAACTCAACACTTGAAAATGTCAATATTTTACTATGGAGACGTGCATCTTTCTACTGCTGATTTGACATTCAAAAATCATACTCCAAGAGTGCGATTTTCGAAAGACAAATCAGCAGTAGAAAGATGCGTATCTCCATACATTTTCAACTGCTAAGTTCAACGTATGAGATTCAAAAATTGCACTCCAGAACGGCATAAATGAGTTTATCCAATTTGAGGTGTATGGTTCTGACTTAAAATATACATAAATACGTAAAATCACGACTATAATCCCTTTCAAGATGGTCAGAAACATTGCTATAACACCAGCTTCTTGCATGCAGTTGTAGCAAGGCTCTCTTTTATCATTGAAGGTTTCAAGGTGGAAAAAACATGTAGGTAAAGTGATGATAGGTGGTTCAAATTAAAATATATGATTCCATTTTTTCATAAAGCCCAAACTCTGTAGTGTTTTTGTGGGCGAATGACTGTACTTAGCCTTCAATCATACTGTACGAGTAGGTACTGTACTTTACTTGAATTAGTATCTACCTAGTTGTAGTAAAGTTTTGCCACCCCGAAAATGACTATTTGGAAACAGGAGTGCGATTTTGGAATCTCATTTGCTGAGTCAGATGTATCTTTCTACTGTTGATTTGACTTTAGATTCAAAAATCGCACTCCAGGTCTACTTAAAATCAACCTTAGCTCTATTCTGCTAGTAATTTGAATACAAATAATCGACGAAATGAAAAGTGGTTATCACTTTGGCACGTTTTGATATCAACGTTTGACACAACCAGGCAAATGGTTACAATTGAATAATTTCAGTTCTACATAAAATCCCTTATCATGGCACTTATTTCTGCGTAACAAAGTTGGAAATTGCTCGAGTCGCGAGTAGTCTTAATGTAGAATTTAAGTTTCACATAACATTGTCCTTTATCAAAGTTCTTATGACAACGTTAATGAAGTCGATAATAGTTTGTTTGACGAGACGTTTCATAAGTTACCTTCATAAAGCAAAATTAGAAACTGGTCAGACCTTATAAAGACACAAGCACCTACTGCTTTTTGTTACGGCGATGTTATCGAATCCTGCGCATACAGAACGAACATTCCACTTTGAGACAATAGTGCGTGGGAGCAGGCCCTGTACCCGGACTTTCGATGTTTCGATGATCGCCCCTGTTTCGGTCCGCACTTCATTGTAATAGAGTTGACATTGGAACGAAAACATTCACGCAATTACGAAGTTCGAATGTGCGGGTAGACCCATAACACAAACTATCGTTTGATCTAGTCTAATACTAAAAGTGACAGGTATGTTTTATAATTGTAGCTATTTGATTTGTAAATCGGCAATAGAGAGGGCTATGCTCGGAGTTTCCTTAAGAGATTCGCAGAAGAACCAGAGTAGTTGACATAGCCCGAAGAATTGTCAGCCTCAATAGGCAGTGGGCGGGGAACATTGCTCGCAGAAGAGATGACTGATGGGTCCGAAGAGTTCTCGAGTGGCAACCGCGTACTAGAAGGCTCAGCGTTGGTAGACTCCACAAGGTGGACGACGCGACGACTTGGTGAAGGCGGCGGGAACCCGTTGGATGAGGGCAGCGCAGGACCGGTCGCTGTAGCGATCCTTGGGAAAGGCCTATGTCCAGCAAAAGACGTCTCTATCGGCTGAGATGATGGCATCATCATCTCAGCCGATAGAGACGAAATCTGCATAGATTTCGACATTATGAAAGACACTTGGAGTCCTGGTCGTTTTCCTGTCATGTGTGTCGTAAGAGGTGAATAAGAAATAGGATTTCTTTAAAATACAAATCAAATGTTCAAGTGTCCATTCTGCGGCGGTTTTCAGGTTTAAAGAAGAATGTATTGCTATTGGTCAGACTATTTTAGTATTTGAAGAAGCAGATAGGTATCTAGCCCAAGTGAATCAAAAGGTTGACATCGTCTCGCATCAAGAACTCAAGAGACTGGCGGAAAAGAGACAGGATTGACGAATACTCCACCGACAAGAGATGATGAATGATTAATATTTTAAAATCTCTTGCATAATATATTTCACAAAACATTTACAAATCTATAACAATTTAACAAAATCATTAACACATATAATTAAAGTAAAACATGGGGTACCTATCTAATCTCCACATCACACCATTAACGGAGTTCGACAAAAAACACACAGACACACAAATAAAACAATACGTTTAACATGTGAGACACACAGCCGGAAAGAACGGCGATCTTGAACATATTATTTTCATTGAAGCAGTAGGTAGGTAGGTAGTAATAAAACATCGGCATCGTTCGTCGACGCGACGTTCGTTTTTTTGGTCTATACGTACTAAAAAAAATCTTTGCATCTAGCTTTGGTATAATTTATTGTGTTTAGGAGTGACTCAAGGTGTTGGTGCAATGCACTTTCTTGTTAGCGGAGTCGTATATCATTTAAGTATCAATATAAGATGCGCTTGAGTTTAGTGCAAACGGCCATACGGCCTCTTATGTATCAATTTTATCAAATTCACTTTCTTACACCAATCGATTCTAAATTTTTAAGCTCTATCGAATGTTATAAATTATAACTCCCATGTGCATACGAAGTTTCAATCGTAATTTATTTACCGACTACAAAACAAAGATCTTCTAATGTTCCTTCCGCTCATCAACAGTTAGCAATGGTTTTATTGATTTTCTCGGCATCGTCTCACAATCATTACCCGAGCTGGCTTCTTCGCGTCTAGTTACCTAGTTGTCGCCGCTGTTTTACTTTTCTTTGGATTAACAGTGGTGGGCCTCATAATTCTATGCCCACACTCACAATTTTCAAATGTGTTCCAAAGCACCCAGAGCAGTGTGTAAACTCAGTTATCTCTTGATCTAAAACGCTCCACACAATCACACAATCGTAGTCACCCGTAACCGTACACGGCCTGTCAAAACATTCATACACACTGTCTTTTAATAATATGTAAAAAAACTGGTAAAGCATGAGTCGATATTCTTGCTGCAAGAGTTCCGTACAGTATTTTATTTGCTTAGCAAACATATACGAAGGAAATATAAGGTTGCGTCCACATCTGGCGAACGCGCCGCGAATGCGCAGCTTGCTAGCCGCTTGCGAGCCGTTCGCCAGATGTGGACGCACCCTAAGGTTTTTACAGATAATTATTACTTACAGTGGGAAATCGGTATTCAGGAGTACGATATTATTTCAGAAAAAGATCACTTATTTGGAAACTCTTTTGAGATGTAAATAAATTTATTAATTCGTTGTTGAGGAATTCTTTTATTGATTTCAACGGCTTATTGAGGAAAAAATCTGCCATTTTTATTTCAAAATGACATAGTGTTTTTTGCAAATAAATTCAGCTTTCTATCTACATAATATTATAGGTATACATAATTGAAGATATTAGCAAAAATATTCATTGGTACATAATGGAATGCATTGAGACCAATCTTAGAATATTTGTCTATCTGTTTATTTGTGCACGCATCACTTAAAAACTACTAAACCGATTTAGATGGGATTTTCACAAAAGCATGGGCTTAGTTTGCATTAACATTTAGATTTTATTTCATCATCATCAATCGGTTCATGCAATCAAAAGTTATAAGTATTTAAAGTCGGTGGTCTGCGCGTACGAAGTCGCGGGGCGCCGCTAGTATCAAATAAGGCTGTGTTTGACAGACACACATCCATCTGAATTTAATCAAAGAGCCCAGTTCCAACTTCGTTACGGAACCCTAAAAGCAACAAGAAACAGAAGTTATTGTAAACAAAATAAGGTTCATAATAAACTAAACATTTCTCGACAACGGTATTTGTCATACACGGAGATGAATCGATATCGACTTGTCAAAATATTTTAAACCGAAATTGGTCTGTAAAGTGTTGAGATTAAAGAATAAATTGGAACGGTCCGTCCGGCTGTGTTTGACACACTAAGATATGTATGTATGTATGATCTAAACGCCTCGAGCGAGGCAAATCTAATAAAACAATCGGGCTAGTGAGGAATAAAGCTTGGTTTTCATGCAAGTTTACTTTTCACTATGGGATCAACAACAATAAAACCGGCCAAGAGCGTGTCGGACTCGCCCAAGATAGAGTTCCGTAGCCATTGCATAAGTAATGTTGCACACACTTTTTTTAGAAGAGTTTTGTAAGAGGTAATTCGGGTGGTGTTACGGTGTAAGTAAAAATTGTATGAGTTGTTCAAATAATTACAAACTAGAGTTTACCTGCGACTTCGTCCGCACAAATTATATGCCAGATTTTAAGGCAGATCATAAGCTATCAAAAAAATAGTTTCGTCAAAATCGGTTCGGTAGTTTTCGTGTGATGCTCGATCAAACAAACAAACTTCTATTTTTTTAAATTACAGTTTCATAATAGTATAGGTAAGGAAACTATTGTTTCTATGGATGTTTTGTTCCATTTTTATACAAGATCCATTCAACGGCATCACGATTTAGTAAAAATCTATTTTCTATCTTTAACTACCACGATTTCTGGGCTTTCGGGCTTTACTTTTCTTCTGTGTCTTCTATTTGGTGGAAAAATGAGGGATTAATTGGTGACGAGGCATACAGACAAACAGACGGACAAATGAAAGAAGGTATTAGTAAAACTGTTAGACAAAGAAATTACTATTCGATGATAAAAATGCAATTTCCCTATCCAAAGCCATAAAATGTCACGTGAAAACGAACCTTAAACGACAGAATCGATTATATCGATTCACGAGAATCGAGGCTGTTAACAATTGACGCCTGTTTGTAGTTTATGCTCGACTGAGATGAAATGGATCGCGGGTTCGCAGGTCAAACGAATGTGAACCCTGTCGCGAAGGGTTACAAGTCGTTGTTAATCGTTACGGCGCATAAAAACAATGGTATAGACCGAGATGGGCCAAGTGATTAAGTAACAGAGCCTTGTAGGGCTATAACCTACAAGTGGTTATAAGACATAAACAGTTTTCGCTGATTTAGTTTCAGGGATCTTGTTACACTTGCTAGAAAGTTTAACCAACTCACAAATAGGAAGGTTCTTTGAAGACGTATACCAGTGTTATACAGGGTGAAATTGATATCATTAGCATCCTTTTAAACTAAGAGCCTACCCATCAAACTGAACAACTTTCACTATGGGAGCAAACCAATCGGAGCAACAAAAAATCAGCTGTTCCATACTAAACTACAATGCCTACTCGACTCAAATGTATGCAACAGCAGGTTTTTTTTGTTGCTCCGATTGGTTCGCTCCCATAGTAAAAGTTGTTCAGTTTGATGGGTAGACTCTTAGTTTAAAATGATTCTAATGATATCAATTACACCCTGTATACTTATAGTTACCAAGCTGGACTGCCGAATTCGAGGTCCTGGGTTCGAATCCCGGTTCAGTCAAGTGGTGGATATTATGTTTGTGTCATTAGTCTGGTTTCCAAAAACTTTGTGTATTTCGCGATTTCTATGTTTATCCCAATGCTCCCATAGAGAAAGTTGTTCAGTTTGATGGTATGATCATCTCCTTAAAAACCGTCAGCATATTACGAAAGACCCTATATGAAAGTATGTAGGTACCTACCTATTCTAGTAAAAGCCTATGCCTAAAAATGGAGCCTTTTTATTTTTTTAGCGCGGCCACCAATCAAACTTGAATATTTATAGTTCAGAATAAAGTTAAAAACAACACTTGTTATTACAAATATCACGGAACTCAGTCCGAACTGAGATATAAATTCTTGAAGTGCACGTTATAGTAATATTTTCAACTTCAAGCCTTTATATCTCCGTCCGGACTGAGTTTAGGGATATACATGTTAATAAGTTTTGTTTGTTACTTTCTCTTCTTCTGAAATAAAATATTCAAGTTTGGTTGCTGGCCGCGCCAAAACAACGGCGAAAAATAAGGCGCCAACCTTACATACAAAATCCGCATTGTCTTTTCATACAAACGTTCGATAAGCTAATTGCATTTTTCTATAGGTGTCTTAGGGAAAGTTGTTTAGTATCATGGGTACTGTTTCGTGTTTACCCTAATACCCTGTATATACATATAAAAATAAATATGCAACCAATGTGCAACAAGTTATTTGATTACCTATACAACCTTTACATCAAACCAGGCATGAACCCACGACCTGTCATAATCTTGACCACCCATGAGCTACCAAGAACTGATACGTAGGTACTATTTGAACCTAATCATTCGAATATGAACCTTATCACGTAAGACATAAAGTGCAACAGGTGCATTTGATTCGTGCCACACAGAAGTTTGTATTTTGTAACAACAATAAGTGGATATTGGATTACATTACAATGAATTATTTCAAGTTTTATCTTGCGATGCAGAGGTTTCACGATTATCTTGTTTTGTTTTACATGTATCGAGTGTTACGAGATAATCCGTTTCACATAGGAAGATGCGTGAAACAAGCAATTTTCGTACTTAGTTTCTTGACATAAGAGTCCTGTCAGAACTCATCTTATGTGAAATGTAAGTATAGGTAAACCTAAACAAGTATCCCTCCAGGAGTGCGATTTTTGAAACTTATTCGTTGAACTCAGCAGTTGTAAATGTCAAAATTACTATGGAGATACCCATCTTTCTACTGCTGATTTTCCATTCAAAAATCATACTCCATAGTAATTATGACATTTACAACTGCTGAGTTCAACGAATGAGTTTCAAAAATCGCACTCCTGATCAACTCTGTAATATTTACTATCTCTAGAGTGAGCTTACTGGAATAGCCATATACAACGTGTTAATGAATTAACGCAAAACTAGAAAGTAGTTTGTTTAGAATCGAGAGCAAAATCGAATTATCATGGTTTCAACATAGGTAATTTTTTTCAAAATATTAATTAATTTGTATCTAAAATTTAAAATTTACTGAACCCAACGTCAACCCTCCGCACAGGCACACTCACCCGACTTACTACCAAAACAAGATTATTAAAATGTATCCATGAGTACATTAGCGCTTTCATTCATTGCTGTAATGATAACAAATCATTTTTGCCTCAAAACTTAAAATGCGAATAACTTTTAATTTTAACTATCAAAATAATGTTATTGTTTCAATCTAATTATTTTGTTATAAATCAGTTGGGGTGTATGAGGTTTTGCGTTAATTCATTAACACGTTGTATATACTTTTCCGTATATTTGCTACACCGTGTATAACATATTACGGACTATGACGAACATTAAAAAAATATATATATAATAGTCTAATCAGTTCAGAGTCCAGCGGTTCTCAAGTGATGCGCTTTACCAACAAACAACATTTTCATTTTCATTTACTAAGATAGGAGAAGATTAAACGTTAACTAACTTACCATCGTTTAAACAAACTTAATCACCCGTGTTTACCACCATCATTCAACCTTCAACCTCCGCAACATGAAAAATGCGCCCAACAAATCAAATAACCCTTGCTAATCGAATAATTTCAAAAGGCCAGCCTTTCCCTATTGTTTAGCCAAAACTTCGATGCACCACTAAGATAACACGGCCAAAACAAATAGTACTAATTACGTAGGAGCGCAGTTAACGATCACGGGTATCTGTAATCTGGTAGACAAATTAGCTGGAGTCACTCTGGGCGTTTCTGAGATAAATTAGGCGAATTATTTTTTCGATTGCGAGTCCATTGTTTAATCACGGTCGGTTAATAGAGAGAGATTGGATCTGAAAGTTGTGCGGTTGCGTTGGTTGATGCGGTACGGTTTAGAGGTCGGGTCGGCCACATCACGTGTGCGATCGTGTACTTTTCGGATTTATTTGGTCCATCCGTTTGAGGGCAAGTTTGTAAGTTCGCCCGTGCATTTTCAAAGTACAGTGCGGCGCGCCGTACTACCGATACCGTAGTGATGTGATGTGGCCACTGGCCAAGCCCTTAGAGCTCAGACACACTGCTAGACTAAATGTAGCATGCAATACCTATATTACTATTCACAAAGAACAACGGCAGATTTGGACCCAGCCATTTTTACGAAAACTAAAAGCCATTCAGGATGGCGGTCATAATTATTAAAGACTGAAAAAATTAAGGCATTTTAAAAAAAAAACTTCCACATCTCCAGAAGTCAGGATTCAAAAGCAGAAATTACTAGTAAAATTAACAAATCATCCAAAAAGCAGTAGCAAAACGTAACCACGACAGCTATTTTCATCTAATATTATCACTGAGGTATTTTTTTATCGTTACGGAACGTATTTGGCTTGGTTCAACTGATAGTGTGTGTGATTTCGTTTTCTTCCATTATCATAATATGGTACGGTTATCGTAAATTTTCATTAAAATAAACACAATGAATTCGTAAAAGATTGAGTGGACTATCCAATAAGAAAGATTATGAGTTTCACAAACTTGATACAAAAGGTATCATAAGGAGAAATACCTTTCCCCTAACTTCTACAGATTACAACCTATTTACATTTTTGTTAGTTTTCTTTCACTCTACACGTATTACTAAGTTTCATTCATGTATGGGACCTCTATGTCTGGGTCTCAAATTATATGGCCTTCCGCCAAACTTCTTTATTAATTAAAAGAAATACAGGCACACTTTATTTGTTAAATTCTATTGAACAACCGTGTCGAACAATGGACACGCGCGTAAACATTTAGTGGCATCCGGGAAATTTACGTGGATTGGAAGGGTTCATAATTGAGTTTAACCAACGGATTAATATATAAAACTTGGAAGTTTTTTGTGTTTTGTTGCAGATAATGTTTAACGAAACTAACGAAAGACAAGACAGTATAAGTATGCATTTAGTCCATTTTGTTTGCATGCTGGCTATGAAGATAACACAATGATTTTACTTCAGGACTTCAAAATAATAATAGAATCCAGTCTTTAGTGTTAACAATATCGGGAAAGTACCTTTTCAGATCATCAGAGAGCTGCGCAAGATGAAGAACAATTTCAGCTTTTATTTCGGTTATCCAATGATAAGATGTTGGCCACCATTACGTAAATTGTATCGCTTACTGCCAACGATTATGGGGCCATAGGTTCAGACGAATAATTTTCTATGAGGAACGCGATTGTCCAGAAAAGAGTTGACAAAAGTACTTTTTATCGATTTTTTTATGATTTTCACTAGATAAACTAATGGTGAATATGTGAGTATAAATACCAAAAATCGGAAACTATTTTAAGGTCTTCTAACACGAGAAAAATGTTTAAAAATACAAGAAAACACGTCATCTTTGTGACGATTTTCTATCAAGTGAAATAATTCCAAACGTGTATTCAATTGATGATTTCACTACATAAACTACCCAAGAATACTGAGGTATGACTTTGGTTTCGGTAAATTGTATAAATCTAGTCGATACCTGAAAAATAAAAGATGGTGCCACCAAGGTGTTTCGTCCTACCATAGGGCCTTAACTTGCGTACCCCAAGTGGTACGTGTACCACACTTTGAGAAACACTGAAAGAAGCCATTACTCGGTACAAGACATTTCACGTACTCTGCGACAGCCTTCCCGATTTTTTACTGAAGGGAAAGTCCCTAAAGCAAAATTAAAGTGAAATTGATATCATTGGCATCCTTTTAAACTAAGAGTCTACCCATCAAACTGAACAACTTTTACTATGGCAGCAAACCGATCGGAGCAAAAAAAAATCAGCTGTTGCATACATTTGAGTCGAGCAGGCATTGCAGTTTAGTATGGGGCAGCTGATTTTTTAGTTGCTCCGATGGGTTTGCTCCCATAGTAAAAGTTGTTCAGTTTGATGGGTAGACTCTTAGTTTAAAAGGATGCCAATGATATCAATTTCACCCTGTATATGGATAGTTTTCTACAAAAAATGGGAGGAGATGATGATTTTTTTTTTATTAACTATTGGTTTGCTCTTGACCTCAATCCAGTCCTCAGGACGAAGATGGGGTCGTAGATGTAGCGAGCTTACCCAGAAGAAGCCTATTCACTCCTACTTTAAAGGAATTCGGGTTGTAAGTGCTCGGAAATACTGACGCAGGCAAGGCATTCCACTCCCTGGCTGTGCGCATTATAAAAGATTCAGAAAGGCGCTTGGTGCGGATATGTGGGATGTCAACCAAGAAAGGGTGATATCCCGCGGTGCATCTGGAAGTCCGATAGTAGAAAGGGGAAGGTGGGATGAGCTCATGCAGCTCTTAGGCACACTCACCGAAGTACAATCTGTAGAAGACCGACAAGCAGGCCACTCTACGATGAAGGTAAGAGAACTCAAACTACCGAAGTAAACAGATCACAAAACAATATTTATCAAGAGAATAATTTTAAAGCGGAGATTCATTACTGGCTTATCTTATCAGTCAGACAGTGTCCATTAAGAGTAGCCCCTATCAGCGACTTATCACTTTCTTATCAACCAGAGATGAGGGACATGACGACCAAATCGTTTCACCATTTATATGACGCGGACAGTCAATTTGTATTTAATTAATATCTATTGATTATTTTGTATCTTGTGGAAAATTCTGGGGATTAGCTTTTGGGTTAGCAATGATAATAATTTCTACAAAAAAAAAAAGATTTTAGTTGAAGGGTTGAGATTAAGTGATTAGAATATTTTGTTATGTAGGTACAAGCGTTTTACCAACCCTAACCCATGAATAAGTTGAGAGTACACGGCCAATTTTGACGTAAGTATACCGAGACTAATGAATTGTCAATGACACATAATTAAAAAAAATCATATAAAGAAACCTAACAAATTAAAAATGTATAACCTCACATTGCAATAAGTACGGATACAACGACCTCTTTCTTAAGGTGGATTATACATTCGTTCTTTCAGTATGGCTTTAGAGTGGTAGAAGATAAAATGAAGTTATTTCGGAGTATTAGAGTAAAATTGTTCCTTCTATAAATCAAAGTTTGGTCGAATCCGGCCTAAGAAAGAAAAACATCGTAAAGAAACCGGCATACGCTGAAGAAGAAATTCGGTAGGTATGTCAAGTATTTTTTTACGTAGGTATAGTAGACATCATAGTTTATCAAATTTAAATTAATTTTATTTGTAATCTCTAAACGCAAAAGTGGTCGCGAGAAAATCATTCGAACTCCATGGAGAAAATGAAAGGCTGAATGAAAAAATAGATACATAGATGAAAGATACAGATAGCATACAAAATAGGAATAGGTAACCTACTAGGAATTCCGTGGACCCGGATCCTAACAGTAGGTAATTACAAACACATTTTTACCGATAACATTACTGATATGAACTCACTTGTTATCGTGGGGACGGGCGGTTTAGTGATTCAGTTCAATTTTTTCATCTTGATCCAATTTGACTATTTTTGGAGGGATCCAAAATATGACCAAACATGTTAAAGCTCGACCAGAAAACTAAAAACCCTCGTCATGTTGCGGAAAATCATATGAACTAATTTTTGTACTTGGAACACGCCGACATGATAGTCGATTGAAGCGCCCCCAAATCAGGTTTTTTATATTTCTGGTCAGGCTTTACACAGTTTATTAATTTAATAGTTACTATGTAACCTGTTAGCATTTTCGAAGTGGTGGTTGAAGGAAAGCGAAGTGTTTGTCGTTCTGCTACACGATGAGTTGACGATATTAAGATATTCAGAGGAGGGTTGCATAAACAAATGGAGGCCTATACCCAGCAGTGGCAGAGTTATATGTCAAGATAGACAGTAGTAGCTACGAACGCTTCGAAAAAAGCCAGCATGAGGTTCATTCTAGACTTCTAGACATAAAAATATATTTATTTCTAAGCCCCGCGCTTTTAACTGCACTTCATTTCAGTCAGAAATACAATTTATACGGAAACATAAATATTCTTCCTTTCTTTTTATTATTATTTTTATTTTTCAAATTAACGGTAAAAAATATGTTTACTATGATAACCGATAATCACGTGATTCCACTCAAAAAATTGAATGAACTAAACTAGTGACTCTTATCAATGAAATATGCACATCACTACGAATGCAACAAACTTGCACAAGACTGCTTTGTTATAATAACTAGTAAGCTGGTTTACGATAAGTCACGTATACTGTACGACGACGTATTGTTAATTTTGTATGGCAAGACGAATCGCAAGGTAAGTAAGTACCTACTAGTTTGTGCAACTTTGCTTGAGCAAAAATGTTATCAACTTAAAAAACTTACTAAATAAAAATGTTATTAAAAAACCATTTTTTATTATTATTTGAAGCTTAGATTATATAGTACTAATACTTAATTAAATATAATAGTAATTATGTTTAAAATTTATCTGGGTTACAATACAGTATAAAATAAACAGTTTAGGTTATTTTATTAATACAAAAAAAAAACAATCCCTTTACGTTTTATTTATTTATTTGTTTTATTTTATTATTCTTAGGAAGATTTACAGCTTAAAACAACGGCTTTTAAAGACTTGTTTTTTACCTTCCTATGAGTTTGAGTATAATTAATTAAATTATTATATGAATTTACAAAAACCTGCTTAATTTTGCTACCGAGAAGTTAAAACTCGCTTACTAAATTGTAAATTATAGTTATTTAATTTCTGTTTTACAATACGTAGTATTGATGATTAAAAACTATCATCAGCGCTATCAAGAGTTTAGTTTGTTGTAACATTATCTGATAATCGTAACAAATGTTATCTGGGTTCAAACCTTATCGGATATTATTTAAAAAATAAAAAATCTAGAAACATTAAGTACAAAGTGTTTAAATTCTAGTTTTGGAACCATCCGGGATTTATTGCTACTCTACAATTACAGCAAAATTGTGTTTCTGTAGGTTTTTTGATTCTTCATTTGAGACTTTTAGCCTTCAGTAGCCTTTTGTGTTTACGAAATATAAATCAGTGGAACTCTCTGAAATCCGAATAACAACAACCGTCAAATTGAACCGCTTTCTCTATGGCACCAACAACATCGAAATCGTGTAGAAAAAATCAGCTGTTCGCTGTTCCATACAAAACTGCAAACCTCCTAGAGGCAAATGTATGGGTTGCGGATTCGATTTTGGTCCCATAGAGAAAGTTTTTTTTTTTAATTTATAATTAATGGACTCTTGCTTGTGCGTTAGCACCAAGAAGCTTCAAATTTGCCTACGTTAGTACTGCATTTCCGCCAGTGTCAAGTCGTTTATGGGAGAATCTATCCCAATCTCAGTGATTGTTTTTGGTCAAGAACAAGAAATTGGCAAAGACGCGACGCGCGAAACCACGCAAGACAAGTGCTCGGGTCAGTTCCTGCAATGGTGACTCTATAGAGAAAGTTGTTCAGTTTGATGGTCTGGTAATCCCTTAAAAACTGTCAGCATATTAAAGAACCTGTATAATGTTGTTGTATGAATATTTCTGATCACCCAGAAAGGGACTATGGTCGTGAGTTTATGAGCATACAATGATTGATAATCAACAGACGTATCATCCCACGCGTCCATCACGCTATACTCGTCTCACACTAACAGATAGCTATCTCTGTCTGTTATCAGCTACACACAAATTAAAAATAACAAAACTGACCAAGTGCGAGAAGAAAACTCGTTAAAGGGTTCAATAGTGATATCGGGAAGCTTGTTGATTATCGGTCGATATTGAACCGATATTACAATATTTTTTATTGATTGTTTCTAGGTTTTGTTTTTCAAGTGATAATCGATTATGGAGTGCGATTTTTGAACATCACATGTTCAAATCAGCATTAGAAAATGTCAAAATTATTAAAGAAATTATGCATCTTCCTACTGCTGATTTCAACGTGGGACTTTAAAAAATCGCACTCATGGACTGCAATTTCCAATTAGATTACCTAATAGTTAGCGTCCAAATTGATTAGAAGTTACATCTATGGTAATTCATACTTTGATAATCAATGATTGCATTCATAATTTGTAATCAACTAACCAGTGACGATGATGGCTATGACACAATACAGCATAGCAGGGTGTAAAATTTAATACGTTAGACAATTAAACTGAAAATGTATTACTATGGAGCCAAAATGGAAATCGAAAAAAAAATGTGCTGCGTAGCGATTGATGTTTTCTATGGAACAGCAGTTTTTTCAGGATTTCAATGTTGGTCCCATAATAAAGTTGTTCAGTTTAACGGTCTGAAACAGTCCCAAAAGCACGAAACACATTTAAGTTATATACCTAAGTAATTATTAACAGCAGATTTCGATTCGGTTCATCAAACGCGGACCTTCGCCCATTTCACGAAGTAGCTAAGTATGACTCGAAGCAACCTCTTTCTTTCTAGTTTAATTTTAGAGTTATCGAGCCTTTTAGAGAATGTGGCGTTTCGAGAACATGATGTTCAGAGAACATGACCACGACCGAGAGAAAAGAGATAAATTGTTATGTAGATAGGTTTAAAATGATCGATATGCGTTAATCCAAGCGTTACATAAGAAAATAAATTAAAACTATTTTCCCGAACAACAACTGGAATCGGGATCGCGAGGAATTGTCAAGAACACAAATATATCGATTTAATATCGACCAATCGGCACATCCTGGACTGTGACTTCATATAAATGGGAAAAACTGACAAGAACAGGAGGAGAACAATTCTCTAAGCGTCACATCGCTGTCAAAAACATCTATGAGCTTACAAATGTACATAACATCCTTCTTGCATGTATCAGAGCGTTGAAGTTTGACAAATCACATATCCTTAGCGAGTTCCGAATTGCAGCTCGCCGATGTTTCAACGACGAATTTAAGGTTGTGACGATATTGGCGCTTAGAGAATTGCATTGTATGCTATTGAGAGAGAGGACTAAACTATTGCCTACTCTATTTTTGCCACCCGTTTGCCACGTAAGGTTAAAATTGATGGAGGGCAGGGAGTGTCGTACTGTATGTGGCTCCATACCCTTTCTCACACTGAGCTATTCGTTACGGCGGCGGCGCGGACCACGAGCGCTGTCCTTGATTGCGCTACACCTTATGTACCAGGCACTATGCACTATTTTCGTCTAAATACACTCGTTCGAGCACTCCAGATCCGTGCCGATACAGATTTCAAATCATAAACTAAGGAACCCTAAAAATAATAACGAGCACTATCGTTATCGTCCTCGTTATCGGCCAGCATCCGCCAGCTATCGGACGATAAACAACATCTGCTATGTCAACGGTCGCGATTCCTATTATAATTACATGTTTTATTTATGGACTTATTTGTAATACTTGCACTATTTGTTTATCGGATAGAAGACTAGCTTTCTCGCTGTCTAGCATGAGATTATAATCGTGGTTAGAAAGAACGCAATTGGTTAAAAAAAAAAATTGTTTGAATGAATAAGCGTTCGCATAGTATGTAGTCTATAGTCTATAGTCTATAGTCCCCGTATCTAATAAATAGGTAGTCAGTGATATTCTAAATAAATTCACAACATAACACATCAACGGGGTGATCAGAACCTTACCAAGCAATGCTCACGATAAGCATACAATATCATACCGATATCACAGTATAAGAAAGAGTATCTATTACTAGATACAGTACGAACACTGCCTCCCACCAACTTTTTACCTCACCCCCTCTATCGCCCTCTGGTTACCTCGCACTGGTTACTCGTTACCTACGAAGAAGACTTAAGGTTCAATTTCGTTGGTTTCGCATGTGCTGACGTCATATTGTCAATTTCAAATTTTTGTATGCAGTGTCCGGGCTGTGCCGATATTATGTCGACGACCGACGTCATAATCTATACTTACTTATACGTGGGTTCCGTGACTGACTAACTGACTGACAGACATAACGCAAAGCCTAAACCGCTGGAGATAGCTGATAGAAACATCAATGAATACCTACTCATTTACATTTTGCAGAGGATGTAGGGGTGCACTAAGGATTTGTCGATATTCTAATTTCACGCGGACGAAGTTGCAAGCAAAGGCTAGTTTAAATCTATCTATCTATAACATCACGCCCTTTCCCAGTGGGGTAGGCAGAGACCAGGGTGCGCCACTTACTACGATCCTTACATATCTCTTTTGCCACATGCACATCCATACATCTCTTCGAGTACTCCGCACCTCCCCTTTTTGAAGGACACAACTGATTTGATCAGCATACGTCCTACGAAAAAAGCCGTGGTGGTCCAGTGGCGAGTAACCTTGCCTGCCGTGCAGGAGGCGATAGTTCGATCCCCGTCCACGTCGACTCGTACCAATGAGTTTTTCGGAATTTATGTACGATTTGTAACACCACTGGCTTTTCGGTGAAGGAAAACATCGTGAGGAAACCTGCATGCTTCAATTTTGAGGCATGTATCGTACCTACTGTCCATTACAAGTGGCGACGGGCTCACTCCCCGTCACACTGGACGGAGTTTCGGTACTACTAGTGAAACGTGGATGTTCTGAAGTTTCAGAATATCTCTGACTACCCCCTCGGGGAATATAGTCGTGAGCATATGATGATGATGATGATGATGACGTCCTACGAGGGCCGACACTTCCACTCACATTAGCAACATATATCTCTTTCGCTGTTACTCATCCTCTCCACATGGCCAAACCAACGAAGCATACCTTTCTCTATTCTTGTCACAACATCTATATCAGCTATATAGTTTAAAATATTTACATTTCACTAAATCATTCACCAAACTGATTGAAACTCATTTCGATGGGCAACCGTACGTTTTGGTGCGAATTGTGCTTTCTCGAAAGTATTTAACTCGATTTATTTATACTTACGAAATAGTAGATGTCGAAATCAATACAATACAAATACAATACAATACAAATCATTTATTTTCTCCACAAGCAGTTTTTACAGGAACTTACAATAAACAGGTATACAGATAGAACCAAAGAAACCAACCAAAAAATCAACCAAAATCTGTCCAGTGTAGTATTGTACGAAGGACACTGGATAAAATACGCCAGGAGTGCGATTTTTGAATCTCATTCGCTGAGTTCAGCAGTTGAAAATGTCAAAATTATATGCATCTGTCTACTGTAGATTTAACTTTCAAAAATCAAACTTCAGGGGAGCGATTTTTGAAAGTCAAATCATCGAATGAGATTCAAAAATCGCACTCCTGGACTTTTTTTGTAAATAAAAAGTAACATAAATCTCAAATCAAAGTTTCAGCACACAGATCAGCATCGAATTAGCAACAGCACAAAGTTTATCTCTCATCCCGGCCGCCATAACTTGTGATACGAGGCGAGTATTAGTTGCCAACTATCTGATTCCGATGATCTCGCTGTTGATGTTTTGAGTTTACGTTCGGGAATGGAATGGAATTCTTTTGCAGGCTTTATTTCGTGATCTGATACATCTAGATCCCGTTACAAGTACACCTATGTCTACAGGGTATTAGGGTAGACAGTTGCATTACTTTAATGGGTGATTGTACTAATGATAATGATAAACTTTCACAAAGGAAATGAAGGGAAATTCGGAAAAAAATATTCAACTTTTCTTACAAACGTTCGATCAGCTGATTGCATTATATATAGTACTGGAAAAACTAGGGTTGCCACCTCTCAATCTGCCGCAACTATAGGGTTGCCAGGTTCAAAGAAGTCATTTTTTAACCTTGCAACTTGCAACCCTATAGTTGCGGCAGATTGACAGGTGGCAACCCTAGTTTTTCCAGTACCTACTTTAGATCAGTCTCCTTAAGATGGCACCTCATTTACTTCCCTAACAGACAGGTGGAAAAAGTTATACCAAAAATTATAATGGAAAAGGGTACTTGCAAGATTTTTCTAGGCAACTTGGTGGCGTTGAATTAACCCCTGTGTAAACATACACTAAGTAGAATCACATTTCGTTCGCCTATGAAATAGGTGCATAATTTTACGGTCGGATCTCGGTCTATTACGTAGACGGACAAAAGAAAATGTAGAAAATTACAGTAAGCATAAATATAATAATTACATGGATTATCAAATTTTCCACACAAACATTGTATTTATTAACTAAAAGCAAAGTAAATTGAAACATTATCGTAATCGTATCGGTAGCATATCTACGATAACTTGACGATAGTTCTTTATCGTTATCGAATCCATCGTGATGGTGGACCGTTATCAAAAACACACAAATTAGGTACACGTTGATGATAAGTTGATAAATAATAAAAATATTTATCTACCAACTTCTTTTAGACTAACGATTTCCTGAAAATATTTATACAGGTGAAAATGATATCATTAGCATCCTTTTAAACTTAGAGTCTACCCATCAAACTGAACAACTTTTTCTATGGGAGCAAACCATTCGAAGCAAAAAAAAATCAGCTGTTCCATAGCTGATTTTTTTGTTGCTCCGATCGTTTGCTCCCATAGTGAAAGTTGTTCAGTTTGATGGGTAGACTCTTAGTTTAAAAGGATGCTAATGATATCGATATCACCCTGTATAATGCTAGATCGTGTTTTAATGAATTAGAATTTAGTATAAGTTTGGAAAAATAATCGTATGCTTACATCTTGCTAAAAATGTGAATTCTATGTAAAATTATAATTTATGGTCCAACGAAATTAGCTGAATGGGATGATCAGACCAACTAACCACAGCGCGGACACTGCATACACAAAATTGAAATTGACAAGATGACGTCAGCACATGCGAAACCAAAGAAATTGAACCTTAAGTCTTCTTAGGTAACGCGAGTAACAAGTGCGAGGTAACCAGAGGGCGATAGAGGGGGTGAGGTAAAAAGTTGGGTGGAGGAAGGTAGTGTCCGTAGTCCGTACTGTATCTAATCTACTAACAGATACTCTTTCTTATACCTGTGACGTAACTCTGTCCATATTTTTCTGCTTTGTCACTATTTTATGTGTATATAAGACAATATGTCCAAACGTATTAGGGTGTTACCAGACCAATCGATCGATCGTCGATCGACGGCATCGGTCAACGTCGATCGATGTCGATCGACTGGTCTGGTAGCTGTAATTGATCGACGGATACCGTTCGACTAATCAATCGATCGATTGCCGGTCGGACGTTGATCGATTAACCCCGGCTATATTCCATCAGTTTCTTTCAAAATGTATTCACAAGAGGACAGAGATTCAACAGTCGATTGATGGTAGGAACTATCGATCGACGACGTCGACAAATCCATTCTACCATCGATCGATGGCATCGACCGACGATCGATCGATTGGTCTGGTAGAAACTATCGATCGACGTCGACTAATCCATTCAACCATCGATCGATGCCGTCGATCGACGATCGATCGATTGGTCTGGTAACACCCTTAGGAATTGATATTTTCAAATAAACGATTGCGTTGTTCTGAAAACAAAGTTTTATTTTAGTAATTAAATGCACACAATAATAATTACACCGTTTAACTTAAATCATAAATATCCTACCTGAAAACAAAGAAACGACATTTAAAGTCTATTATTAAAATAATCAATTCCTTTTCATACAATTTTATAATAAGCAAACAATATACTCCATCTTGGTAAGTTCTGTCAACTCACAAACTGCTTTGCCTACCACCATTATTCCCAGCGCCATCTATGAAGTACATGAGTATATTAACACTGTATTACCGACGAAAGAGCGCTGTACAAATTATTAAAGAAATATTAGTTTCTTTACATCTCCCCCCCCAAGGAAGGAACATTTCAAAATGTTCACTTAAACTAAATCTAAATTTTACCATATTTTTTTAGTGTTTTTACTTTTTTTATTTTTTTTTTAATTATTATTATTTTTATCTTTTTTTTTATTATTATTATTTTTTTATGTAGGTATTGGTATAAGTTTTGTAATGTGAAAGAGATTTGACTCAGACTTTTTATGACCAGTATTAATTCTATATATTGAATCTGATATCTTTTCTACAATTTCAAATGGCCCAATCTTCAGCTCATCTAATTTATTTCTATTCAGTTTGTTCCCATTCTCTACATATACCATATCCCCTGTATTGAAATTAAATTGAGTTCTATTTTTATCAAATATTTGTTTATTGTAGTTATGTGATTTTAATGAATTTTCAAATGCAATTTTCCTATCTCTAATCCATTCAATGTCTGTTTTATTTCTTTTTAGTTCATTAGGCAAAAAAGAGACATCTGTACCATCCAACAGGTATTTTGGTGCAAAGCCAGTAACTGTATGTTCTGTATTATTATATTTATCTACACAGTTATGAGCAATAGTTGTCCATGCTTTTTTATTATTGTTTTCATTTATTTTACACCTGATTTTGTTTACCAGCGTTTGATTAAGTCTTTCATTTAAGCCATTAGAAAACGGAGCATTTACTGCCGTGAAAATCATTCGTATTGATTTTTCATTTAAAAATGATTTGAATTCTTTTGAGTTGATTCCGGGGTATTGATCGGTGAGAAGCATTCCAATTTTGTCAGTATCTATTACCTTATTGACTAGTTTAATAAAATCATTAGCACTTTGTGTTTTTGAGGTAACAATATAAGCATATCGTGTAAAGTGATCCACTAAAAGGTGTAGATATCTTTTCGTGGATCGTGAGCCTCCAAAACCTCCAATCGTATCTATTGAGACTATTTCAAAAGGTTCTGTGGCAGGACCCAAATGTGACATTAGACCATATTTATCCTGTCCTCTCGTTTTATTTTTTATACATGTCTCACAAGTTTTACAATGTCTTTTAATATTTATCGTTAAATTTTTTGCTGTATATAATGTACTTATTTTGTTTTGCATTTGTTTTATCCCTAAATGACACATGTTTTCATGTACATCTCTAATAAGTTTTTTACTAAAATCTTCTGATAATATAATTTTCTCACGTTTTTTAACCCTTTTATAGTATACATTTTGTCTTGATATTAATTTTGATTTATTATTTTGTATATCATCATTGTTTTCCTGATCTGTAATAATTTCATTCAATTTTATCATGTTTACAATTTTTAATTGTTCATCTGTATCCTCACTTGCATCCAATACTGGGTTCCTACTTAAACAATCTGCTTCTATATTTTCTTTTCCCGGAGCATATTTAATTTTAAAATCATACTGGGATAAATAATATGTTAAATCTCCTAATTCATCATCTGTCCTAGATTTAATATTTAAATTTTCCAATGGTTTATGGTCTGAATATACTGTAAACGACTTACCTATCAGCCAGTATTGCCAGTATCTTATTGCTTCTTTAATAGCTAAACATTCTAAATAAATTGCCTTTTTTTTCTTTTGTAATTGATTTAATTTTTTTGAAAAGTATGCCACTGGCTTATCTTTTCCGTTTGGTTGTGTTTGCTTCAACACTGCTCCAATACCTTCTAAAGATGCATCTGTATAAATATTTATTGGTAATTTCTGATCAAATATTTCTAGGATTGGCTGTGAGCACAATAAGTTTTTAATGTCTTCAAAAGATTTTTGACAATCCTCAGACCAAACAAATTTCTGATTTTTCCTAAGTAAATTGTGAAGGGGTTCTAAGATCACCGCACTTTTTGGTATATACTCATGATAGAAGTTAATTTTTCCCAGAAATTGTCGAACATTTTTTTGAGTTGTCGGTATTGGGAAGTTTTTTATTGAAACTAAATTATCTCTCAATGGCCTCACTGTATTATTATGTATTATATGACCGAGATATTTCACAGAATCTGACGCAAATGTGCATTTCGTAAATTTTAATCTAAAACCCTCCTTTTTTATAGCTTCTAACAATTGTTTTAAATGGTCAATGTGCTCAGAAAAAGTCTTAGAAAATATTAGGATATCATCAATGTAGTTTACTGCAAAGTCATTAAGCTTATACTTTCTTAAAATGTTACTTAGTATCCTTTGAAAAATTGCTGGTGCTGTCTTTAAACCAAAAGGTAAGCATGTCCATTGATAATGTCCTTCCTGTGTTACAAAGGCAGTTTTCTTCTTATCTTCAATTCGTAGCGGGATTGACCAGAAGGCTGAATTGATGTCCAGCGTTGTAAAATATGTTGAGTTTCTCGTCTTAATCACTAGGTCGTCAATCAGTGGAAACGGTTGAGCTTGAGGTACCACTATTTTATTTAGATCGCGAAAATCTATACATAATCTTGATTTTCTGTTGTCTTCTTTTTTAAAAGCCAAAGTCACTGGTGCCGCAAATGGACTATAAGATTCCTCTATAAGATTTTTGTCAAGTAACTTTGCTATTTGTTCTTCTATTTCCTTTTTATCCTCCACTGAACATCTATAAGGCCTTTTACAACAATATTTGTCCATGAGTAGATCAATACGTGCTTCATATTCTCTGACCGTGCCTATGTCATATTTGTCCTTTGCAAAGATTGATTTGTAAGTGTCTATCAGTTTATGTATTTCTGACTGTTGTGTAGTATTTAAATTATTCATACTTATTTTGAAATCTTCTTCTTTTAAGTGTTCATTAAAATTTATTGAACATGGGTTCGTTTCATTTTTCACCTCCTTAGAAGTGTTATTTTTATCGTCATCCCATTCATTTTTCACCTCCTTAGAAGTGTTATTTTCATCGTCATCCCATTCATTTTTCACCTCCTTAGAAGTGTTATTTTTATCGTCATCCCATTCATTTTTCACCTCCTTAGAAGTGTTATTTTTATCGTCATCCCATTCATTTTTCACCTCCTTAGAAGTGTTATTTTCATCGTCATCCCATTCATTTTTCACCTCCTTAGAAGTGTTATTTTTATCGTCATCCTCATTCATGGGATCTTTTTCTTCTTCTATTTTTATTCCTTCTTTTTTTTGTGTGATTTTGAAATTCTCGTCTTGAACCAGTCTAAATTGTTTTATGATATCCAGTCCAATTAGAAAATCGTAGTTAAATTCCTCTCCATCAATTATATAAACATCCGCTTTTTCTTCGATATCAAAAATTTTTATTTTAATAGTTGTCAAACCAATCGTCTTTTTAACACCATTAATTGTGATTAAATTATCACTTTTTGAATCATCCTCTCCTTTTCTTTTCAGTCTTACTAATTTGGAATTAATTATTGAAACGTTTGAGCCTGAATCATATATTCCTAATGTTTCTAATTGTGCGTTTAATAGCAGTTTGACTTTAATTAATGGTGTTATTATTCGTTTTTTTTATCATTATTATTGAGTTCAACATCAATCACTGAATTGTTTACGGTTTTAATATTTTTTCCTTTATGATTATATTCTTCCGTCTGTTTGAACCAGCACTTTTCTTCAGGATGGAACCGAATACCTTTATTCAAATTTTCACAAGTTTTACATGGTTTTATTTTATCTGACTTTCCTTTATAATCATAAGTATTTCTATTATTCTTGCCGAAATTCTTTTTGTTCGCCACATATTCATGTTTTCCAATTTCATTGTAGAGGCTTGCGGGTGATTTAACAGTTTCTTTATCAATTTGATTCATTACGTACTCTGGTAATCCCATTACAATAAGATTTATCATTGTTTGAGTGTCGATGTGCTTATTAACCTCTAATAGTAGTCTTTCCTTTTTTGTGGCATATTCCAGTAAGGATCCAGCTTGGAATCTGAATGTAAATGCGTATTTGACTTGGGACCAACCTTTATTTCCATATGTTTCACAAAAGTTATCCTTCCATACTGCCCATTCGGAATTCACTGTCAATTTTATTAACATACTGCTATACCAATCTAGGCATGGTTTTTCGAGGAGATGTTTTAAAATCTCTATTTTCTCTTTGTCCTGTAAAATCTCAAATCTTCCACATTCACTCTCAAATTCACCAATCCATTGATCAGCATTTGATGTTTTATTTGAAAATTTTTCTATTAAAAACCTTTCAGCAGTTTTTGCTACATTTATCTTCTCTGGTGCATTGTTATTAATGCTGTTGTGTGAAGATTTTGTCCCTTCTACAATCTCATCTAAATACTGGTCACCACACTGTAAATTTTCACCCTCATCTAGATATATTTTCCTCAAATCTGTACTTAGAGGTATCCATACTGCGCGTGTTTGATGTCTTTTTTTTAACGAATTTTTTATTTTCGTAAATACGACTGAAGACAGAATGGCAGTGTGCTTACTTATGGGCTGTAACTCATCAGGGACCTCAAAAACACGTCCGTCCGGTGTCTCAATAGAGGTTATGCATATCACATTTGTTTTTCCATCCGGTGACCCCAGTACCGCAAATTTAAATCGTAGCTTTTCCATTTTTCTTGATTTTAACTAGAAATGTCGTTTTATAAGACAATATGTCCAAACGTATTAGGAATTGATATTTTCAAATAAACGATTGCGTTGCTCTGAAAACAAAGTTTTATTTTAGTAATTAAATGCACACAATAATAATTACACCGTTTAACTTAAATCATAAATATCCTACCTGAAAACAAAGAAACGACATTTAAAGTCTATTATTAAAATAATCAATTCCTTTTCATACAATTTTATAATAAGCAAACAATATACTCCATCTTGGTAAGTTCTGTCAACTCACAAACTGCTTTGCCTACCACCATTATTCCCAGCGCCATCTATGAAGTACATGAGTATATTAACACTGTATTACCGACGAAAGAGCGCTGTACAAATTATTAAAGAAATATTAGTTTCTTTACATCTCCCCCCCCAAGGAAGGAACATTTCAAAATGTTCACTTAAACTAAATCTAAATTTTACCATATTTTTTTAGTGTTTTTACTTTTTTTATTTTTTTTTTTATTATTATTATTTTTATCTTTTTTTTTATTATTATTATTTTTTTATGTAGGTATTGGTATAAGTTTTGTAATGTGAAAGAGATTTGACTCAGACTTTTTATGACCAGTATTAATTCTATATATTGAATCTGATATCTTTTCTACAATTTCAAATGGCCCAATCTTCAGCTCATCTAATTTATTTCTATTCAGTTTGTTCCCATTCTCTACATATACCATATCCCCTGTATTGAAATTAAATTGAGTTCTATTTTTATCAAATATTTGTTTATTGTAGTTATGTGATTTTAATGAATTTTCAAATGCAATTTTCCTATCTCTAATCCATTCAATGTCTGTTTTATTTCTTTTTAGTTCATTAGGCAAAAAAGAGACATCTGTACCATCCAACAGGTATTTTGGTGCAAAGCCAGTAACTGTATGTTCTGTATTATTATATTTATCTACACAGTTATGAGCAATAGTTGTCCATGCTTTTTTATTATTGTTTTCATTTATTTTACACCTGATTTTGTTTACCAGCGTTTGATTAAGTCTTTCATTTAAGCCATTAGAAAACGGAGCATTTACTGCCGTGAAAATCATTCGTATTGATTTTTCATTTAAAAATGATTTGAATTCTTTTGAGTTGATTCCGGGGTATTGATCGGTGAGAAGCATTCCAATTTTGTCAGTATCTATTACCTTATTGACTAGTTTAATAAAATCATTAGCACTTTGTGTTTTTGAGGTAACAATATAAGCATATCGTGTAAAGTGATCCACTAAAAGGTGTAGATATCTTTTCGTGGATCGTGAGCCTCCAAAACCTCCAATCGTATCTATTGAGACTATTTCAAAAGGTTCTGTGGCAGGACCCAAATGTGACATTAGACCATATTTATCCTGTCCTCTCGTTTTATTTTTTATACATGTCTCACAAGTTTTACAATGTCTTTTAATATTTATCGTTAAATTTTTTGCTGTATATAATGTACTTATTTTGTTTTGCATTTGTTTTATCCCTAAATGACACATGTTTTCATGTACATCTCTAATAAGTTTTTTACTAAAATCTTCTGATAATATAATTTTCTCACGTTTTTTAACCCTTTTATAGTATACATTTTGTCTTGATATTAATTTTGATTTATTATTTTGTATATCATCATTGTTTTCCTGATCTGTAATAATTTCATTCAATTTTATCATGTTTACAATTTTTAATTGTTCATCTGTATCCTCACTTGCATCCAATACTGGGTTCCTACTTAAACAATCTGCTTCTATATTTTCTTTTCCCGGAGCATATTTAATTTTAAAATCATACTGGGATAAATAATATGTTAAATCTCCTAATTCATCATCTGTCCTAGATTTAATATTTAAATTTTCCAATGGTTTATGGTCTGAATATACTGTAAACGACTTACCTATCAGCCAGTATTGCCAGTATCTTATTGCTTCTTTAATAGCTAAACATTCTAAATAAATTGCCTTTTTTTTCTTTTGTAATTGATTTAATTTTTTTGAAAAGTATGCCACTGGCTTATCTTTTCCGTTTGGTTGTGTTTGCTTCAACACTGCTCCAATACCTTCTAAAGATGCATCTGTATAAATATTTATTGGTAATTTCTGATCAAATATTTCTAGGATTGGCTGTGAGCACAATAAGTTTTTAATGTCTTCAAAAGATTTTTGACAATCCTCAGACCAAACAAATTTCTGATTTTTCCTAAGTAAATTGTGAAGGGGTTCTAAGATCACCGCACTTTTTGGTATATACTCATGATAGAAGTTAATTTTTCCCAGAAATTGTCGAACATTTTTTTGAGTTGTCGGTATTGGGAAGTTTTTTATTGAAACTAAATTATCTCTCAATGGCCTCACTGTATTATTATGTATTATATGACCGAGATATTTCACAGAATCTGACGCAAATGTGCATTTCGTAAATTTTAATCTAAAACCCTCCTTTTTTATAGCTTCTAACAATTGTTTTAAATGGTCAATGTGCTCAGAAAAAGTCTTAGAAAATATTAGGATATCATCAATGTAGTTTACTGCAAAGTCATTAAGCTTATACTTTCTTAAAATGTTACTTAGTATCCTTTGAAAAATTGCTGGTGCTGTCTTTAAACCAAAAGGTAAGCATGTCCATTGATAATGTCCTTCCTGTGTTACAAAGGCAGTTTTCTTCTTATCTTCAATTCGTAGCGGGATTGACCAGAAGGCTGAATTGATGTCCAGCGTTGTAAAATATGTTGAGTTTCTCGTCTTAATCACTAGGTCGTCAATCAGTGGAAACGGTTGAGCTTGAGGTACCACTATTTTATTTAGATCGCGAAAATCTATACATAATCTTGATTTTCTGTTGTCTTCTTTTTTAAAAGCCAAAGTCACTGGTGCCGCAAATGGACTATAAGATTCCTCTATAAGATTTTTGTCAAGTAACTTTGCTATTTGTTCTTCTATTTCCTTTTTATCCTCCACTGAACATCTATAAGGCCTTTTACAACAATATTTGTCCATGAGTAGATCAATACGTGCTTCATATTCTCTGACCGTGCCTATGTCATATTTGTCCTTTGCAAAGATTGATTTGTAAGTGTCTATCAGTTTATGTATTTCTGACTGTTGTGTAGTATTTAAATTATTCATACTTATTTTGAAATCTTCTTCTTTTAAGTGTTCATTAAAATTTATTGAACATGGGTTCGTTTCATTTTTCACCTCCTTAGAAGTGTTATTTTTATCGTCATCCCATTCATTTTTCACCTCCTTAGAAGTGTTATTTTCATCGTCATCCCATTCATTTTTCACCTCCTTAGAAGTGTTATTTTTATCGTCATCCCATTCATTTTTCACCTCCTTAGAAGTGTTATTTTTATCGTCATCCCATTCATTTTTCACCTCCTTAGAAGTGTTATTTTCATCGTCATCCCATTCATTTTTCACCTCCTTAGAAGTGTTATTTTTATCGTCATCCTCATTCATGGGATCTTTTTCTTCTTCTATTTTTATTCCTTCTTTTTTTTGTGTGATTTTGAAATTCTCGTCTTGAACCAGTCTAAATTGTTTTATGATATCCAGTCCAATTAGAAAATCGTAGTTAAATTCCTCTCCATCAATTATATAAACATCCGCTTTTTCTTCGATATCAAAAATTTTTATTTTAATAGTTGTCAAACCAATCGTCTTTTTAACACCATTAATTGTGATTAAATTATCACTTTTTGAATCATCCTCTCCTTTTCTTTTCAGTCTTACTAATTTGGAATTAATTATTGAAACGTTTGAGCCTGAATCATATATTCCTAATGTTTCTAATTGTGCGTTTAATAGCAGTTTGACTTTAATTAATGGTGTTATTATTCGTTTTTTTTATCATTATTATTGAGTTCAACATCAATCACTGAATTGTTTACGGTTTTAATATTTTTTCCTTTATGATTATATTCTTCCGTCTGTTTGAACCAGCACTTTTCTTCAGGATGGAACCGAATACCTTTATTCAAATTTTCACAAGTTTTACATGGTTTTATTTTATCTGACTTTCCTTTATAATCATAAGTATTTCTATTATTCTTGCCGAAATTCTTTTTGTTCGCCACATATTCATGTTTTCCAATTTCATTGTAGAGGCTTGCGGGTGATTTAACAGTTTCTTTATCAATTTGATTCATTACGTACTCTGGTAATCCCATTACAATAAGATTTATCATTGTTTGAGTGTCGATGTGCTTATTAACCTCTAATAGTAGTCTTTCCTTTTTTGTGGCATATTCCAGTAAGGATCCAGCTTGGAATCTGAATGTAAATGCGTATTTGACTTGGGACCAACCTTTATTTCCATATGTTTCACAAAAGTTATCCTTCCATACTGCCCATTCGGAATTCACTGTCAATTTTATTAACATACTGCTATACCAATCTAGGCATGGTTTTTCGAGGAGATGTTTTAAAATCTCTATTTTCTCTTTGTCCTGTAAAATCTCAAATCTTCCACATTCACTCTCAAATTCACCAATCCATTGATCAGCATTTGATGTTTTATTTGAAAATTTTTCTATTAAAAACCTTTCAGCAGTTTTTGCTACATTTATCTTCTCTGGTGCATTGTTATTAATGCTGTTGTGTGAAGATTTTGTCCCTTCTACAATCTCATCTAAATACTGGTCACCACACTGTAAATTTTCACCCTCATCTAGATATATTTTCCTCAAATCTGTACTTAGAGGTATCCATACTGCGCGTGTTTGATGTCTTTTTTTTAACGAATTTTTTATTTTCGTAAATACGACTGAAGACAGAATGGCAGTGTGCTTACTTATGGGCTGTAACTCATCAGGGACCTCAAAAACACGTCCGTCCGGTGTCTCAATAGAGGTTATGCATATCACATTTGTTTTTCCATCCGGTGACCCCAGTACCGCAAATTTAAATCGTAGCTTTTCCATTTTTCTTGATTTTAACTAGAAATGTCGTTTTATAAGACAATATGTCCAAACGTATTAGGAATTGATATTTTCAAATAAACGATTGCGTTGCTCTGAAAACAAAGTTTTATTTTAGTAATTAAATGCACACAATAATAATTACACCGTTTAACTTAAATCATAAATATCCTACCTGAAAACAAAGAAACGACATTTAAAGTCTATTATTAAAATAATCAATTCCTTTTCATACAATTTTATAATAAGCAAACAATATACTCCATCTTGGTAAGTTCTGTCAACTCACAAACTGCTTTGCCTACCACCATTATTCCCAGCGCCATCTATGAAGTACATGAGTATATTAACACTGTATTACCGACGAAAGAGCGCTGTTTTGGCGCTGTACAAATTATTAAAGAAATATTAGTTTCTTTACATGTATTATATCTGCAAGGTTTGCTCATCCATCCCCCGTCTATCGTGCCATTTAAAAATGTGTAGCTTTCGGAAAATCCCTCAACACGAGTACTAGACTAGGCTACCTTCTGAAACTAGATACTTAAATTGTGAGACAATATAAAAAAAAATTGTAACATCACATATTCGTCGCTTTTCTTACCAACGAAGTGACCTAACTGACATCTATTATATTGTAGGACAAGCTTTTTTCGATTGCGCGCTCTACACTTTTTTAAGCTAATAAAGCTTGCTCAAATAAAGTATTATGAAAATAAAATAAATACTTTTATAATCTGTGATTCAAAACCGTTTTGCAAATGTTGATTTTGTGATGTTTGAATAAAGTATTAAAATAAAATGCGACAGCCCGGTAGCACAGTCGGTAGTGAACCTGCCTGCTGTGCCGAGGGTCGCGGGTTCGAATCCCGTAAGGGACAAATATTTGTATGATGAATATGAATATTTGTACCCGAGTCATGGATGTTTGTATCTATATATGTATTCTATATCGTTGTCTAGTCATCGTAATACAAGTCCAGGCTAGATTCTGGTACTTTAAATGTGGCTAGATAATTTGTGTGACATTTTCCAAGATAAAAAAAAAAAAAAAAAAAATTGTATTATTAAAAAGTTTGCATAAGCATATGCTCACGACTATATTCCCCGAGGGGGTAGTCAGAGATATTCTGAAACTTTAGAACATCCACGTTTCACTAGTAGTACCGAAACTCTGTCCATTGTGACGGGGAGTGAGCCCGTCGCCACTTGTAATGGACAGTAGATACAATACATGCCTCGAAATTGAAGCATGCAGGTATTAAAAACTTTGTATTTATTGAATTAAAAATAGGTAAAACAGATACGACACTTCGTAAGAATAATTGTATTTCTGAAATACCTAACTAGTAAATGGTAGAAGATATCCAAACGTCGATTAGATAGATCGATAGAGCTTCAAAAGTACATTATCATGTGATAATCATAGTATTTTTAGTGCAGTTACGTCAAAAATTTCAGTTAGGTCACTTCGTAAGAAAAGCGACAATATCGGATCGCAGTCGTGTCGTATTGTACAAACAAGTCACACTATATTTGCACAAATCAACAGCTTACGTGCACTTGTTTAATTGTTCTTAGAAGTTATATTTCGCAATAATTTGGGTGGTCGATTACATACATTCATACATAAAATTAACGGTGAAGGAAAACATCGTGAGGAACCTGCATACGCGGATGAAGAGATTCTGATGAGTACCATATGTAGTACCACCAA